>JALAZF010000387.1:3355000-4758001 GCA_022829125.1 Lathyrus tuberosus
TTTCTCTTTTTTCCATATTGTATAAGCCCAAGAGAAAGCAAGACTGTATCTAGAAATTCCTATGGGGGAACTAGTTTTGACTTTGTTGAAAGAGTGACCACTGGTTTGATCTAATCCTAAACCTAGTTGTCGGGGAAAACTCTAAGTAGATAATATACATGCATATATATATATATATATATGAAATATAAACTGTGTGTAAAAGAAGGTTGGAGGACTTACAGGTGAACAAGCTTCCAGCACAAACAAATATATATATATATATATATATATATATATATATATATATATATGTGCAAGTATGTAAAAGAAAGCTGTTTAAAACTTACAGGTGAGCAAGCTTCCATTGTAACGGCTGTATGGTTAGTTGTTCAAGAAATTAAAGAAACTTTTGATAACAACTATGAGTTTGAACCTAAATCAAAAGGGAAGTTGTTTTGAAAAGAAGATTGGGGATTATACTGAAGGAGAGGCCCGGATAAAAAATAGTAGTCGTACAGTTGATCTGAAAATTGTATCGGGACTTATACAACGACTGAGGCCCAAAAAGGTTTTCTGTTCAAAGAGATGGGTCTTACACTCTATTAAGAGGCCCAAAGTGTTTGAAAAAGAAAAGAAATGGGACTTACAACACAAGGGTAGGCCCATATGATTTTTTGTATAAGGGATGGGGCTTACAACTCAAGGAGAGGCCCATTGAAAGACAGTGATCGTACTGTTGTTTTGAAAAGTGTACTGGGACTTATACAATGACTGAGGCCCAAAATTATTTATGTACAAAAGGGGTTGCGTCTTACACTCTATTAGAGGCCCAGAAGTGTTTTTTTGTGAAGTTTGAAAAATCAAGAATTAGAGAAAACCCTAATTTTGAATTTAAAATATAATTTTCAATGGAAATTAAATAATAAATTATATAAAATACCAAATATATTCAAAAACAAGTTGCATACTTTGAAAAATATTTTAAGAAATCATGTTTAATCACATGAAAGCTTGAAATTCATTGAAGTTGGAAAATCAAGGTGAGAATTTCATTTTTGAAATGTTTAAAACAAATAAAAATGAAACTAATTACAAAAATTCTAACTATATTAAAAAATAATATAAATTGGATTTTTTTATAAATTAAAATAATTTAACATTTTTGTGAATTTTAAGGAAAAGAACCAAACAAAAATAATTAAAATTGAGAGAGAAATTAATTTTGAAATTAATTAACAAAACTAAAAAATATGTGAAAAATAGCAAAATATGGTAAAAATGGCAAAATGGTCTGGGTGGGTCTTGAACCCACGACCTCTCAAAATCCGTGTATCAAAACCACCCCATGAATATATATGGGTGCCTTGTTTTTAGGCCTGGCCAAGGCGCCATGGCCTGGTCCAGGCCCTTGTCCAAGGCAAGGCCTGATTTTGTGCCTCTTGCGTGAAGGCTCTAACTTCCTCATTTCTCCATGGATTTGGACAAATTTTAGGTTTATCCTGCCTAGAATTTCATGAGGAATCCAATGGTGCCTTTGGAATTTTCATAAAATGTTTCTATTTTAAAACCCGATATTGATTTCAAAATAGGCCTAGATTTGCATGTTCTATGCTATCTCATTGTACAGGCAACAATAGCATGACAAATTGGTTCAAACACAACATATATGATATGTATGAGATGTCTAGGATCAATGGACATCAAAGCAATGCATGATTCAGAGAGTTCAAGTTGTGATGCACTTACATCTTGAAGCTCCTTGTGCTAACTGTCGAGATCCTTGTGCCAGAAGTAATCCAATGCTTTAGACACTCTTGATTGAACCCTTAGAAGCTTTTAGGATGATCAAAACCAGCTGGAATCCTCAGGAACAAGAATTGGCTCTTTCTTGCAAAATGGGCAAAAGTGACCTAGATAGTAACTCTCTCAAATGGTGTTCCAGATGAGGGAAACCAATTGGGACAGTTTGAGGATGATACTTGGAGTGTGTTTGAGGCTTTGTTTGGTTTAGAAAGTGACTGAATCAAGACATGGCTTGCAAAATGCAAAACAGTCAAAATTTGAGGTTTTAAAGGTTGACTTTCTGATTTTCAAAAACTCAGTGGTGACTTGCAAAAGAAGGCATTTTGGCCTAATGAGAGGGATTTTGAGGAAAGCAAGTGTTGTAGTGCTTTGGTGTACTCAAACTGACCACAAATGAGCTCTATTTATAGTAGAGAAAGTTTGTTTCGCGAGTAATAGTGAATGGAAACTTGGATAGTCCCTTGGCCAATTGTAGCATAAAGGAATCTTTAGTCTCCTATAGCCATTGACTTGAGGTTAGGGCACAAGCCTATGGTCCTTTAGTTCAGAGCTGAATCTTGAGTCATTCAGTTAGGATTGTTTCAGTCCATGCCACCTTGATGTATCCATTGAATGCTTTGAAACAAAATTGGAGTCTTTGAGCTTTTTAGCCTTTTTAGGGCATTTATGGCTACATGTAGTTCCTTGGACTTGGGAGGTTTGTGGATCAGATCATTCCTCTTTGATTTTATCCCTTGAGGTATCCAAATGGATGACAAGGCTTGGAATTATATGATTTGGCCAAATCGAGCAAATGACCTATAATCAGCCTTGGACAAAATCAGTCCATGATGCCATGTTCCAAGGGTTGGAACTCCCTACTCAAATTGAATTTGGAGATGATTTAGTACTTGTTGGAAAGCCCTCATGGGATACTTCAACTTTGTTGTTCACCAATGGACCTGGTTCTACTTGGATCATAGTGAAAAATGCCTCTACATTTTGGAAAAAATAAGACAAATTCTGACTTTTTGAAAATTTCAATAAGTGTTGGAAAAAGTGGAATTTTCATGTTTTTGTGATTTTGATCAATCCATAACTCAAAATCCATGGGGATTTGGAATTTCTTGTAGTTGAAATATTTGAAGTATTTTAGATGGGCTTTCATTTGAGCTTTGAATGGGAGAAAAAGTCCTTGTGGTTTAGGAGTTATGACCTTGCAAAGTTGCTAGAAAATCACTTTTGTCCCATAACTTAAAAAATTTTCAATTTTTCAAGATTACTCCTTTTACAAGTTACCTTGGTTTCTTGCTCAATTCTTGTTCAAATGACATTGTAAATCATATTTTATGAAAATATGAGTCATAAGGATCATTTTTTCCAAAAAAGTCATGTTTTGACTTTTGGCTCCGGAACGGTTCGGCGTGTAAAAAACCCTAATTCCCGACTTTAAGGAATGCATCCTCTGAGGGTAATTTAACTTTTAAAATTGATTCCTAGGGTTATTTTGAGCATATTGAGTCACATGTTGAATTCTTGGCTCATCCTCTTGTGAAAATCTCACTCTGGAGGTCCTAGTCGTCCAAAACCCTAATTTGGCGATATCGGGTGTTTCGAGGCTCAAACCACTTGGAATGCCACAACTTTGTGCTTAATTTTTGATGTGAGGTTCCTCTTGATCCTTTGTGGATGTTTTAATAGGTTATACAAGTTGAAAATCATGTCATTTCTTGATAGATCTTTTGTCTAAATGTTCTGAGAGGGCTTGAAACCCTAATTCTTGATTATGGTGAATGCTCACCCATCTTTGAGGAGATTGATGAGGCATGATGGTATATCCAGATTGTGGTAATGATTTTCACATTGATGGGAAATCTTGGTGGTCAAAATTTGGGGTATGACAGATGCCCCTATTTAATCTTCTTGGACCCAAAGGTGTGAATGGCGAAGGCATTCGGACATTCAGGGTGCAAGAGGATTAAATATCAGAGTACCCGAAATTTTGATTCTGGTTATGAATGTTAGTGGTTTGATCATTCATCTTCTTTTGCTAAGTAATGATACTTAGAAAAGGGTAAAACTTCCCCTCGATCCTGGTCTTCAACCAAGGAACTAGTCTCAGTTTCTGAAATAAAATTCCGCTCGATCCTGGTCTTCAGCCAAGGAACTGGTCTCAGTTTCTTGATAAACTTCCCCTTGATCCTGGTCTTCAGCCAAGGAACCGGTCTCAGTTTCTAAAATAAACTTCCCCTTGATCCTGGTCTTCAGCCAAGGAACTGGTCTAAGTTTCTTCTTGTCGAGTTTCTTCCTTGACAAGGGACACTATGTGTAGCGATTTTCATCAAACTTTTCGCCGAGTTTTGGGGAGACTCCATTTGATGGAAAAGATTTGATGTTGGACTTGCTAGGGGCACCCATTTCTCTGAGCTGTAGAGGTGTGCAAACTTCTCTGTTGGAGATGCCATTTGTTGACCCTACTGGGGAAAACGAGTCTCTTAAAAGACTGCTTTCTGCTTGGGGATATTACATCATACTTTTCTTCGAGATCTTTTCGGCAAAATGCCATGTGATGCAATCCAATTTTGAGGTGCTGATGACTTCATTAACATTGAATTTCTTGGGAGAAAAACTAATGTGTTGCTGAGAGTCTTTGGTTAAGAGGCTTTCTCTGGGGATTTTCCTTAATCTGGGAAAGCGAAAATGTCATATACAATGGTGAAGAGTGACGTTTGTCGAATGTCTTCTTGCCTTTCAGAGGTTCAAATTATCAAAGTGGTCGAGGACCGTCTCCAATCCATAAATAAACTGGGGGAGAGATTGCTAAGACGATACATTCCCTGACGAGGAAAGAACTGACAACCTTATTGGCGGGAGGACATTATCACTTGGGGGATGAATATGACCAGAGTGATAGTAATGCAATATGAAGATGAATATGAATCAATAATGCATGATGTATGTATGTTTATGCTAACAAAATTTCCACGACATACAGACTAATAGATGAACACGACTGGATACTCGGCCACAGTGTGGGATGAAAAGTACAACTGAATCAAAATAGCAATCCTGCCTTGCTTAGGAAAGACGGTCCCTATGAGAGGGAAATAATCGTCAATCGGTCTTAAGAGATACGAACTCTGTCGGGGATCTCAGATGAAACATGGCATCTGAAATAGTTGATCCTTCATTCAGGTGTTCTAGTTTAGAAGGAGTACTTTTTTTCTGCACTTTGAGGTTCAATCACCTTCGGAGAAATGATCAATGTTCTTTTCGATGTTCAAAGTCAAAAGGAATTGCCATCTTTCTTTTAAAAGCAGACAAATTTTGACAAGTAAATTCATTTTTGTTTTATTTCAAGAATCGTTGGTCATGTTAAAAATGTCATTCTGTAAAGCTAAAACAAATGAGAATTGCAATCAAAAGCAATAGGGCTCAAATTTTATTGATAGGATGGAAATCAGCCAAGCGTATGATTCCATAGAGTATTTACAAAATTAGAAAATGGTAATTTAAAGGAAAAGGGGCTACATTGAAACATAACAACCGTTATCCTTCTTCCAACTTTGAATTTTGGACATCCTGAGCTTCTGTCGAAGATGACCTTGACTGGAGTTTTCCGACGGATGGTATTGTCGCTGGGGATTTATCCTTGTCAAACGTAGTTACTTGACATGAATAGTTTATTTTTTCCTGGATTGTACTTTGAGATTTCCAATCCATCGGGATGATTTTTGCCTGTGTCTCTATTTTTTGCCTGGACCGCCCTTTCGGGTTTTCAATCCACCGAGACGTTTTATTTATTTATTTATTTAGGAGAAGTATTTCTTGACTACGCCAACGTTTGTGGGGTAGGAAAATTCTTCTCCATCCATGGTTGTGAGTCTCAAGGCGCCACCCGAGAAGGCTTTCTTGACCACATAGGGGCCATCATAATTCGGAGTCCATTTGCCCCGGGAGTCAGTGGGGAATGATTGTATCTTTTTTAGCACAACGTCTCCTTTTCTGAAGACACGGGGTCGAACCTTTTTGTCGAACGTCTTCTTCATTCTTTGTTGATACAACTGACCATGGTACAAAGCCGTTATTTGCTTTTCATCGATCATATTCAGTTCATCGTGTCGACTTTGACACCATTTTGCCTCTGTTAGCTTATCTTCCATCAATACCCTAATTAATGGGATCTCTACTTCTATGGGAAGCACTGCTTCCATGCCATATACTAGAGACAAAGGGGTTGCCCCTATTGAAGTGCAGACAGATGTGCGATAACCATGAAGAGCAAAGGGCAGCATTTCGTGCCAATCTTTGTAGGTTACAAGCATCTTTTGAACAATCTTCTTGATGATCTTGTTAGCCGCTTCTACCGCTCCGTTCATCTTGGGTCGGTAGGGAGATGAGTTATGGTGTTCGATCTTGAACTCAGCACACAACTCTTTTATATCTTATTGTTCAAGTTAGATCCATTATCAGTAATGATCTGGCTTGGAACACCATAACGGCAGATGAGATTGTTCTTGATAAATCGGACTACCACTTGTCTGGTTACATTGGTGTATGACGCTGCTTCGACCCACTTGGTGAAATAGTCAATGGCTACCAGGATGAACCGATGTCCGTTTAAAGCCTTGGGTTCAATCATGCCAATCATGTCGTTTCCGCATATAGAAAAAGGCCATGGAGAAGAAAGAACTTTGAGATGAGTTGGCGGTACATGGATTTTGTCAGCGTATATTTGACATTTGTGACAGTTCCTCATGTACTTGTAGCAATCGGATTCCATTGTCAAGCAATAGTATCCTGCTCTTAGAATTTTTCTCGCCATTGTGTGTCCGTTGGCATGAGTGCCAAAGGATCCTTCGTGAATTTCTTTCATCATCATGTTTGCTTCTGGTTTGTCTACGCATCGGAGCAAGACCATGTCAAAGTTTCTCTTATAGAGTGTATCACCGCTCAGGAAGAAGTTTCCAGCCAGTGTTCTGAGAGTCTTCCTGTCTTTTTTGGATGCCCCAGGTGGGTATTCTTGTTTTTTAAGGAAGCATTTGATATCGTGATACCAAGGTTTGTCGTCTATAACTGCTTCGATTGCGAAGATGTAAGCGGGTTGTTCTAGGTGCATTATATCAATCTTAGGTACGTTATTCCATTGACCTACGCTAATCATGGAAGAGAGAGTAGCTAGTGCATCAGCCATGTGAATTTCTTCACGAGGGATATGATGAAACTCGATTCTGTTGAAGAATAGTAACAACCTTCTCGCTTAATCTTTGTAAGGAATCAGTCCATATTGGTATGTGTTCAAATCTCCTTTGATCTGATTGATAACCAGGGCTGAGTCTCCATACACATCCAAGTTTTTTATCCTTAAGTCAATTGCTTCTTCGAGACCCATGATACAAGCTTCGAATTTGGCCTCGTTATTTGTGCACTTGAATGTTAGTCTGGCAGTGAAATGAATGTGGGTACCTGTAGCACCCCAAAATTTGCCCATACTTTTTCTAACTTTTTCTGGCTTTTACTTTGCATTCATCTGCATATCCATTAGGTCATACATATTCATACATTTGCATTGGGTACTTTAGGCGTGGAATCAATGTTTCTTATCTCTTGTGCAAGTCGGTTGATATTCATCAACTGAAGATGGTGGTCGGGATTCATGGCGACGACATCTTGATATTCACGAGGCATGAGATCTAGATGTGGATTTATATCGTGGTCAGGACAGAATCATTCTCTCAGTTGCTTATTGTTGGTTGCGTGTAATACTACTTAATATTTGGGCCTGAGAATTGAAGTTGGTATGGATTCATTGGAGAGAAGTTTCATTCAAGAGATTTCATAAGTTCAATTGGATTAAAGGTTTTAAGGTGGTTGGATGTTGTAAAGGGTTTTCGTCTTGGTACCCAAACCCATCGTTCCTTCATCATTCTAATTCAAATTCAAGTAGACATCCATTTTTCCAATCATAATCCAATCCCATTATCCAATTCAAAATCCAAATTGCAAGGTCAATATCCCTTTTGATTCAAATCCAATTCTAAGTCACATACCTAAATCCATATCCAATTTTTAAACCCATTAACCTTTTCATACCCAAATTAAATCCATATCCATTAATCCATTCTCTTAACCTTTTTTCCAATCCATGTTCAAATGATTCTTTTTTTGATAGCCTAATTTTAAACCAATTTCAAATTCCCATTTTAGATCTTCTTTTTTCAAAATCCAAATCCAAGTTTCATATCCATTTTGAACTATTCTTTTTATCCACATTTTAAAATCTAAATTTCATATCCAAATGAAAGATCCACAACAAAAAAATTCAAGCTCCTTCCATAATTGATAGCGCAAAGCAATCACATAACAGCAAGACCCTGACGCAACATAACTCACATAGTGATAGCAGATTTTTTTTCCACAATAAAAAACAGAAAATGATAACAGTTGAAAAGATTTACTGCAGAAAATTTCATTACAAGAAAATGGATCCTAGTTCATACAGTAGCAATTCACTAACCCAATTTACATCATATAACAGACAAAATCCTAACCAATTTCTAACGGCTAACCATTTTCCTAACTTCTACAGCAGAACTCTCTATAACCTTTCACTAACAGAAACTCTTCTAATCCTGCTAAACTCTAACAAAATCATAACTTCTAACCAGAAATTCATAGAATTCTAACTCTAACACCTTCCCTAACCATATCCTAACATTTTCCTCCGTCTAACAGTTCCATGACGAAACTAACTGCCACTAACCAATCATAACAGAAACTTTTGTGTGAATGCTTTTGTGGTATGATGGTTGTCATGATGGTTTGTCATGAAGAAGAATCAACAGATGCCTGATGTGTGCGAAAGAAGAATGCCAGACCAATTGTCCTACCTTGTGTGAGAAGGTCTGATAAGGGTGTGCATCTGACTAATGATAAATACTTTGACGGGAGCTAAGTATTTGTCAGATGTGAGTATGCAAGTCTGTAGTCTGAATTCTTTGCTTCAGAGAGGGTGTGCAAGCTTATTTCTCTCTATGGTGTTTAGGTGTTTATGTTAACCAGAATAAGCTGTTGTGGAAGTGTTTTATTGGGAGCTTCTTGAAGGACTTCTATGCACAATGAGTCCTTTGAATGGTGATGGGAAGCTGATGTCCCAAATGATGTTGTAACATCATGTTTGTTGATGGTTATATTTAGAAGATGATTGCTCAAGCATTATTATCAGAAGAGGTGTTTCTGACTATGTGGATTAGAATGTGGAGATTCTGATCTTGTTTTTAGTAGTATGTTCTGGCAAAGCTTGTCTACTATTTTTGAAGACTTCACTAGTATCAACAACTACTAGTGGATGTAATGGGAGAGGAATTGTGTCAGATGATGTGATCTGATTAGAAAGTTTTTTTTGGCAGAGGAATTAGATCTGAGGTGCTCTGTTCTAGATGTTCTATGTCTTGTATTGATATGCTTTGCAAACTGGTGGCTACAAAGAGGGAGTTACTTTTGGCTGGCTGTACTGCAAGTATCTATTGAAGAGATTGGATCTCAGTAAAGCTTTCAAGTAAGCTGAGAAGTTGTGGAGGTTGTGAGCAATATCAAACCAGTCAGGATAATTGGATGTGTTCTCTAGGAGTGAAAGTACAGTATGTGAATGTGCTCAGCAAATGTGGGAAGATCTGGTTCTCAAATGTTCTTCTCCATCAAGAGCATTGGTTATCCATGACAGGGGGAGTACTTGTCTATGGATTTTGCTGCAAAGGTGCATATATTGTGAAGCTTGCATGCTGATCAAGCTTGGGGAGATTGCTTGCCTCTTATGAGGATATAATGTCAGATAACATGCTATGACATTAGGCTACTGGATGGCGTTTTGGTGTGTTCTTAATAGGACATGTATGGTTCTAGACATGTGAAGCTAATTGTTTGAATCATGTGCGCACATGCTTCTGAGGAGGAGTCTGAAGGACAGTTTTGTTTGTGTCTGGGAGAATGTATTTTTCTCTACAATTTTTGGAAGAACTCTGTAGGGGTCTTTGTTGATGGGAGATGTCACACTTGTCTCGGTGTGTGTCATTAATTCAAAGTAAGAGGACTTTACTTAGAGTGTAGTGGAAGGCAGTGTGTTTGTGTTTCAGATCTTGTGGATGATTGTGTGAAGCATTTCTGATTCTATTGGATTGTTTCTCAAGGTGGATTTGTATAGGGTCTGGATGAGAGAGATCAATGGTGATTTTGGTCTCAATCCAAGAGTGTGTTGGTTGTAGTACAAGGATGTGATCCTGGTACTTTCTTACTATATGTTCATAAAGGTGTCATGGGATATCATTGGTGATTTTGTGGTGTTTCTTGTTGAAGGAGCAACTTCTGTCAGTTAAATGTACTAGTGTTGTTTGATGATCAAGCATTAAGTGAATGCGTTCAGCAGGTGTGTTGAACAGAGGGTGCGCTCTTGAAGACATGAAGATGAGTCTTATGTTTTCCATTCATGTAAGGTGTTCTTCTTGCAAAGGAGCACTAGGTATCTTAGATTGGGGGAGTTGAACTTTTGTTGTTGAAGTAGTGTAGTTGTTTATCAATATTGTTTGTGGCTCTGGTGAGGCTGTTATGTCAGACAAGATGTCGTGACATTGTGTTACTGGTGAAGTTCATGGTGGACATGACAGTTTAGACCTGGACTGTCAATGGATTTACCCCAATGTTCTGTTCTGAGTATGTTGGTTGGATGATTCAGAGTTTGCCTTTGGAACTTTTTGTGCTTGGTCTGTATTAATGTACTCTCTTCTCTATGGATTTGTTCTGAATGTTGCTTAGTTGTTCTGGTTGTTATGGAAGTTTCCTAGTGGAGTTTATCTAATTATGGCTAAAAAGGGGGAGAGTAGTGTGGCTGTATAATGTTGGCATAGTAATGATATGTGTGCATTGGATTTTCTGGGTTAGATGTGGTTGTCTAGTGAGTTGTGCTTCTGCTGCAGGTTCTCTGATATGTGTTGATATTGTTTTAGCCAAAATTTGCCAAAGGGGGAGATTGTTAGTTCTGAAATTGGCAACAATTTTGGTAAAACAAAGTGTTGCATCAAGATGTCATGCTTGATGTCTTAACATGTGTTTCTAACATTCTGCAGGTGGTCTATCTGAGTGTTGCAGGACTGTGTGCATGATGTCAAGACTGATGTCTTAACATCTGTTGACAGAACATTCTGTTAAGAATGTTATGTTTTATTGATTGTGCGTTATTTGCAACTTGTGAGTTTTTGTTGATTGGTTGCATGCGAAATTCATGGAGCATATTTAGTCTGAAGCAATCGTTTTCTGTTACTTTGTGGAGTATATTTTGTTGCTATTTTTAGGGCAAACAGATTTGAAGTTTAAATCTATTTTTAATTGTGAATCAAATCTAAGATTTACTAATGCCCAAACCCTGTGAGGAATGTTTCTGGCAATATTATGTTATCCTTTGTGGCGCTGTTTTATAGGTCTGGAAGATTCAAGATAAAATCAAGAAAAGATTGAGTATTTAAATATGGAGATATTTTAGGAAGATTTTATTGAAGACCTATTTTGTAGGAGAATCTTTTGCAGATTTGTAGCAGCTGATATGCTGTGATTAGAAGCCCAAATCCAGTTGGGAAAAATTTATAAATAGAATGCTTGTAACCTAGAATAAGCAGGAGTCCAAGATGTGGATCATTAGGGTTTGTGTGAAATTGTGAGCCACTCTGGTACTGTTTTGTACTTAGAGTTGGATTGTTTAGTTGAGTTGTATTTGTCAATCATCTATGAGCTTTTAAGCAATGATGATTGTGTTTCTTTGAAGTGTGTCTTCTACTTTTCTGTGATTGAAGAGTTGTTGGAAATCAAGTTGTTGATGCAGTGGCTGAGGTGTTGACTACTAGACATCATTGCGATGATTGGAAGTGAGATTGACTCTCTTATCTAGGGTGGACTTAGGTAGAAGGGTCATTGGGTAGTGATTAAGTGAGTAGATCATCAACGGGTGTGTTGATTGTAGGGTCTATGAATTGATACTGCTGATAGTGAACCTCCTTCCTGGCTTGGTATGCCCCCAGATGTAGGTTGTTAGACCGAACTGGGTGAATAATTCTTGTGTGCACTTTACTTTTCAGCAACTTCTTTAATTGTCTATATCTTGTATATGTTGTTGATAACAGACCAGATGTCTCGACATGTTATGTGACATCTGGGTCTGTCATACCAGAATTTCAAACAGGAAATAACCCTGATCCTCCGATCAATCCCTGAGCATAACATTACTCATATAAGAACTGATTTTATCTTTATCCAACATACTGGACCTGTCACTAAACTGAAACAGTCACCAGCACCCTAGCCTCCTCTTGGGATTTGTACAATGATTCTCCCCAGCGGAGCTAACCATTTCACACTCTCTTGTTGAGTATAAAAGACTCTCTTGTTGATTCACCCCCTTTTAGCCTCCATCTCGGGCTTCGTACGAGATACAAAAACACTCTCTTGTTGAGTATAAAAGACTCTCTTGTTGAGTCAAACATTTTCAGCCTCCATCTCGGGCTTCGTACGAGGTACAAAGACTCACTTGTTGAGTCAAGCGCCTTTAGCCTTCGTCTTGGGCTACGTACAAGACACATACAAAAGCACTCTCTTGTTGAGTCAACCCTTTTAGCCTCTCTCTCGGGCTTCGTACAAGACACATACAAAAGCACTCTCTTATTGAGTCAACCCTTTTAGCCTCTCTCTCGGGCTTCGTACGAGACACAAAAACAACACCCTCTTGTTAGGTCAGTAGCCTCCTCTTAGGCTTTGTATAAGGAAAACCCTGGTTGAGTCAATAAATCTTTTAGCATCAAAAGTTGTGCCTCGCTGCCAGTATACAAACATCAACAACTCCTTTTCCCCCCATCTAATTGATGTAAGCGGCAAGCCTCTGGATTATTTACATCCACGCCACTGTCCCTCTTTTAGCATGAGAAATTCCTAAGGAAAGATGGCATTGCTCTAAACTGAGTTAAAGTCTTCTCCTTCAGGTTAAAAATCCCATATCAAGGAAATTATGGCATTGCTGGGTTCACATACCCAGTTAAAGTAATTCTCCTTTATAATCAGTCACCCAACAGTTGTGACAAAGAGACAAAATACCCCCTTTAGAGATGACAAACTCTCTCTAAAGTCAAAACCCTTTAGCTTCACATCTTGGGCTTCGAACAAGACACAAATAGACCCTTCAGCTTCACATCTTAGGATTTGAATAAGATACAAACCACCTTTAGCTTCACGTCTTGGGCTTTGAACAAGACACCAAAACGACCTTTTTCCTCCCATAAAATAGGAGGAACTACGATCGCTCTGATTTCCCTGTTTTGATAAATGGGAATACTTTGGCATAAGATTGCAGAAAAATCTTAGCGAGCACACTAATCAAAATCCCAAAATCCTGTACCTTCATACATCATCCAAAAAGCATCAGTCCTAGTACCCTCACAAATAATCCAGACATTGTGTTCTTAGCGAAATAACCGAAGATTGGACCCCACTTCCACATAGCATCTGTAACCTAACAGACCGTTGTTCAAACTCAGTATGCAAGCAGGGTTAATTGGAGACATCTATTTCCCTTCCTTCATCAGCTTCAATAGGATAAAAAATGAATCGACCTATAGTACCCCAGAGCGACACTGCTTAAGAACCACGTCCAAAATCTCTCGCTACAGAAAAATGGCGCCCACCGTGGGGCCCTTCTTCTCTTTCTTACAATCTTCGGTGAAAACCTGAGTGCTTAAAATGTCACAGAAATGATGACTCTGCTGGGGAGTCATTGTCTGTTAGGATCATAAGACTAGAGGTCTAGGAGGATTAAGATAAATATATATACTGCTTTTCCTAATTGATATCTGTGTTTATTTTTCTGCTAATGGGAATGCGTGTGATGTCGCATGTGGAAAGATTGAGTATACACCTAAGATAGGTGATGGAAATGCAGGTAATCTTACTAGGAGTGAATTCCAGTTAAGAGCCCCCGATCGACCATCAAACTCGGGGGAGACTCCCTTTGCAGATACATTGCCTATACGACTTCGGTTGTTGAAAGTAGTGTGGTCGACTGGGTTATTTGAGAAGCTGAGGTTTTTAGCAGACTTAAGCCATTTTGCAGTGCGGAAGCTATCGGAAATAGTTGTCACGTGATACTACCCTCATCTGAGATCACTCCAGGATACATCAGCTCGCTGGCGATCCGCATGCTGTTGTTATCCTAGAAGGGTCAATGATTTTGCAGACAGGTACAAAAATCACCAGTATAAACCTTTGGTGGGGGGGGGGGGGGGGTAGAGCCTTGACTTCATGACACCGACCCTTTGACCCCATGTTTTTTCTATGTTTTTGTGTGCTGCATTCATACATTCATTTAAAAACATTAAAAAAAATATTCTCTTCTAGTCTCTCTTTTTCAAATTAAACTGAGACAATGATTGCAAATATCAGTGAAAGGAGATTGCGCTAATGGATTTCGGTAGAAGGAAAACTCATAAGTACACCTTCAAGGTTCCAAAACTAGGGGATTTAAGAGGTCTGGCGAGAATGATCACCAACCATGAGGCTTTCAGAGCCAAGTATGGAGGACTGTTATCCTTGTTAAGGGTTCATGTAATCGAAGTAATCCTGTCCACGTTAATCCAGTTCTACGATCCGGTTTATCACTGTTTCACATTCCCGAATTATCAGCTTGCATCAACGCTGGAGGAGTATTCTCACCTGAATGATTTACATATTACTGATCAAGCTCCTTTTGCTGGACTGGAAGAAATTCCAAAGGATCAAACCATTGCAAGAGAAATTTATTTGGACGAGTCAGACGTCAGGACTCACATAACCACTAAGGGTGGCATCCAGGGTTTGCTAGCCCAGTTCTTGACAAAGAAAGCTCTATACTTTGCCAGTATAGTGAATGTGTCCACTTTTGAGAGCATCTTTGTTTTGCTCACCTACGGGTTATTTTTGTTTCCCAACATCGATAACTTTGTAGATATCAATGCCATTAAGGTTTTTCTGATTGGAAACCTTGTACCGACCTTGCTCGCAGATGCTTATCATTCGGTACACTTAAGGAATTTATACAGCGGGGGAATGATCATGTGACGCCCACATATATAATACATGCATCAAATCATATATTATACATGATAAGTACGTTTGGTACTGAAATATACAATAAGTTCCTAGTTAACACATTATATACATAAATGCCTCTAAAACAAAAACACTAAAGGCTAAGGCATTACATATACAAGATGTTCCAAAATGATAAAAACTAAGAACTAGATCAAAACAATGATCTCAAAACATAAACGCCATAGCGGAAGCCATGCCATCACAAAAGCTACGATCCGTAAGGAAAGTCAAATAACCTTATCCTTACCCTTTGCGGAACCTGCAGAACCTGTGATGTAAACAACAACAGTGGGGTGAGATACATCAAATCTCAGTGAGTTCCCTATCTTAAAGTCCTCTCGGCTTTACAAGGTTCTAACAAAATCCTAACTCATGTCCAAGGGGAAAGGGGAAGGACCATGAGTACACACACACAAGTAACCATCACGGTGAGCCTGTAAACTCACACTAGTACCGAAGTACCTCTTGAGCCTGTTAACTCAAGGATTCACAAAGTACCGAAGTACCTCTTGAGCCTGTAAACTCAAGGATTCACAATCAATAACCAATTACCAAGGTATCCCCTTTTCTCGTCCGCTTCTACGTCTAGAAGACGACCCGAGTCATGGATCCTTGTCGCTACTTGGCATACGAATTGGATTCGGGATCACCGGTCCGTACACCGTGATCCGTCACTTCTCACGGCCCGTACACCGTCACAAGTCTCTTTACCCGTAGGCTCCAATCGTACTTAACTCGGGACTCAAACCTGCCAAGTAGTTGTGCATAACGTTTCAGAGGAGGTGCTCGAGTCTCATGAAACAACACCTCAAGAAACAGTGGTTATGATTGAACTGCACACGCCTCGACCTTTCATGCACGAGCGTTGCCACACATGGAACAATTCACACTTCCAACACAGTTTTGGTAATAATCCTCACTCTGCCTATTTCATATTTTAACATGCATACATTGTTAACAACTATTACACACATTTAACAGATAAAAGTCGATAAAATGACACTATTTCAGAAATCCCGACTTAAATAAATCGGCCGACAATCTTAAAACCATCGTAATAAGAAAGTACATTTTATTATCTTTCCAACGATATCAAAAATGTTCAATTCCGAGTTACGTACAAAAAGTTACGGCATTTGAAACAAACGATCGGAAAATAATCACAACAGCAGAATTTCTGCAATTCTCCTGGCCATACACGTATTGGCACATCCCATACGCGTATTGCCCAAAATTCTCGCCCAGCCATACGCGTATTGCCCAAGGCCGTACGCGTATGGGCAGAGACGTTTTTCCTTGAAAATTCCTTTTAAAATTGCCATACGCGTAACACCCTTGCCGTACGCGTAATGACAAGCCCCATACGCGTATTGACATGCCCCATACGCGTATGGGCAGAGAAAAATGCAGAAAAACCTGCAGAATTTCCTGTTTACGGGTTGATCCAAAATCACCCCAAAATCCCATTTTTGATCAAGCACAAAGCATCAAAACATGTTATAACATCACAACCAGTATAACATACAATCAAACATTGAATTTTAACAGTTAGATTCATGATTTATACCAAAAATACCCATTTTTCCCAATTCCAATCTAACTCTAAACTCAAAAATAAACTCTACTCTAAAGGGTCTAACTAGAACCCACCTGGACAACAAGATGAGGAGATTGATACTGAGATGATTAGATGAAGAATGGATGCTTGATGATGATCTTGAGCTCTTGTGGAATTTCTCTCCTTTTCCTTCTCCTTCCTTTCCTTTCTTTTCTTTCTCTTTCTTTTCCCCTCTCTTTACTAACTTTTGTTTGTTTTACAAGGAAATGAAAAGAAAATAGAATAGTATAGAAAATTCTCACTAATTAGTAATACTACTAAATGTCCAAATTAGCTCAAATACATAAAATTATAAAAACTCAACGTTAAATACTATTAATTTAATCGACTCTGAGTTCGTCAGTTTACTCTAATTATTTTATCAAATAATTACTCAGAGTACTCCGGAACCCAGTTGATCATAATAATATTCACCAGAGCGTTTATAAATTTACGGGGTATTACATCCTCCCCCCCTTAAATAGAAATTTGTCCTCGAATTTAAAATATTACCTGAACAGATGTGGATAAGAATCTCGCATTTCCGATTCTAGTTCCCAAGTAGCATCGCCCGGATGCGTCATATCCCATTGCACCTTAACAAGTGGAATGTGTTTGTTCCTTAACACTTTTGTTTCCCTTCCCACAATACAACTCGGTTGGGGTTCAAAAGTCAAATCCGCTTCAATTTCCACGGATTCTGGTAGAATTGGCTGAAGAGGATCAGGAATAAACTTACGGAGCTGAGATACGTGAAAAACATCATGCATTTCAGATAGAGAGGGCGGTAAGGCTAATCTGTAAGCAACTTCACCAATCCTTTCTAAAATCTGATACGGTCCCACGTATCTCGAACTTAATTTACGTGACTTAAACGGTCCTTTCAATCTCAATCTCGAAGTAACTTTCAGAAATACATGATCACCTTCCTCAAATTCCAAAGGTCTCCTACGATTATCCGCATAACTCTTTTGACGATCTTGTGCTTGTTTAACTTTCTCACAGATCATTCAAATTTTTTCTGTAGTCTCTTGAATGATCTCGGGTCCCAAAATTCTATCTTCGCCAATTTCAGCCCAACACAAAGGTGTTCTACACTTCCTCCCATACAATGCTTCAGAAGGAGCCATACCGATGCTCGCATGGTAACTATTGTTATAGGAAAACTCAATTAACGGTAAAAGTTCTTTCCAACTCCCTCTACTCTCTAGCACACATGCTCTCAACATATCCTCCATCGTCTGTATTGTTCGCTCAGTCTGACCATCCGTTTGAGGATGATTCGACGTGCTCAAACGCAAATTCGTACCCATCGCTTGTTGGAACACCTTCCAAAATCTTGAAGTAAACTTCGGATCCCTATCGGACACAATACTAGAAGGAATACCATGCAATCTCACAATCTCAGCAATAAACAACCTTGCAAGATGACTTGCCTTATAAGTAGTCTTCACGGCTAAGAAATGTGCAGATTTCGTTAGTCGATCTACAATTACCCAAATAGAATCATACCCACCTTGGGTACGGGGTAAACCCACTGCGAAATCCATAGAAATACTATCCCACTTCCAAACTGGAATATCCAAAGGTTGTAACAGACCACCCGGTCTTTGGTGTTCAATCTTCACCTGTTGACACACCGCACATTCTGACACGTATTCCACTATATCCTTTTTCATCCCAGACCACCAATAATCCTTCTTTAAATCCTGATACATCTTCGAAGAACCAGGGTGTATCGTAAAAGTACCTTTATGAGCTTCATCTAAAATCTTTCTTTTCAATACTTCATCCTTCGGAACACAAATCCGTTGATTAAACAGAACAATCCCATCAGTTGCTCGTGTAAAACCTGGTTGAAGTAACAATTCTTGTAACTCCTCCTCTAACACTTGTTCTTGTTGAATCTCAACTCTTATAGTAGAATTGACATTCAAATTTCCCATAATTACACCATTCGGAGTCCACACAAATTGGAGATTAAGATCTCTAAACTTTTCCAACAATGAATACTCCAAAATCATCAATTCTGCACTATGAACCATTTTCCGACTTAAAGCATCCGCTACTTTATTCGCCTTTCCGGGATGATACTTCAATTCTAAGTCATAATCCTTTAAGTACTCCATCCACCTTCTTTGTCGCATATTCAACTCCTTTTGGTCAAACAAATACTTCAAACTTTTGTGGTCACTGAACATTTCAAAACGTACACCATATAAATAATGATGCCACACCTTCAGTGCAAACACTACTGCAGCTAGTTCCAAATCATGAGTTGGATAATTCTTCTCATGAACTTTCAACTGTCGAGAAACATAAGCTACTACTTGACCGCCTTGCATCAGAACACCCCCTAATCCCCTCTTAGAAGCATCACAGAATACTTCATAAGAGTTGTTAAGATCAGGAATAATTAATACTGGAGCACTCGTCAAACTTTCCTTCAATTTCATAAAACTTTTCTCACAACCCGAATCCCACTCAAAAGCAAAATCTTTCCGAGTAAGTTTCGTCATTGGCAATGCCAATTGAGAAAATCCTTTAATGAACCTTCTATAGTAACCTGCCAATCCCAAGAAACTTCTAACCTCTGAAACATTTCTCGGTCTCTCCCAATTAATCACTGCTTCTACCTTCGATGGATCCACTGCCACACCACCTTGAGATATAACATGTCCAAGAAAATTAACTTCCAACATCCAAAACTCTCACTTACTCAACTTAGCAAACAATTGCTTCTCTTGCAATACCGATAAGACAATTCTCAGATGTTCTCCGTGCTCTTGTGGAGTACGAGAATAAATAAGAATGTCGTCAATAAAGATTACCACAAATTGGTCCAAGTACGCCTGAAATATACGGTTCATGTAATCCATAAAAACAGCTGGAGCATTAGTCACACCGAAAGGCATTACTAAGAATTCGTAATGACCATAACGTGTCCTAAATGCAGTCTTTGGCACATCGGAACTCTTCATTCGGATCTGATGATAACCCGACCGTAAATCAATCTTCGAGAACACACAGGCTCCCTTCAACTGATCTAACAAGTCGTCTATCCTGGGTAAGGGGTACTTGTTCTTAATAGTGACTTTATTCAACTTACGATAATCAATGCACACTCGCATTCCCCCATCTTTCTTCTTTACCAACAACACTGGAGCTTCCCACGGTGAAACACTAGGTCTAACAAAATGCTTAGACATCAAGTCCTCCAATTGGTCCTTTAATTCTCTTAATTCAAGCGGTGCCATCCTATACGGAGAAACGGATATAGGAGCCGTTCCCGGTACCAGGTCAATAGAGAACTCAACTTCTCTCTGGAGGAAGAGAAGAAACATCCTTTGGAAACACTTCAGGAAACTCACACACTATTGGAATACTCAGGACTTGCTGTTCACTACTTCCTTCCTTAGTAAGAACCAATAAAATAGATTTCTCTTTCTCAAACAAGAAATTTACCATTCCCACCGTACCTTCTAAAATCGTTGATAATACATCCTTCGGAGTAGCCTCAGCAGATGGAATAATAATTAGCTTCTCCTCACAACCGATAAAAACCGAATTAGCTGAAAGCCAGTCCATTCCCAGAACAACATCCACTTTCTTAAGCGGCAAACAAATAAGATCAATCTGGAAGACTCTTTCGTTCACCGACAACACACAATTTTCACACATCAAAGGCGTTTCAACCATTTCATCCATGGCAGTAGTAACCACCATAGGAGGAAACAAAGGAATAGTTTGCAACCCAAGTCGCATCACACATCGCGTGGACACAAAAGAATGCGTTGCCCCACAATCAAATAAAACAAAATAAGGATGTCCATTTACGAAACACGTACCTGCAATCAAGGAGTTGTCACCCTTTTCTTTCCTTGCATCCAAGGTATACACTCGGCCAGTAGTCTTCCCTAGTGCCTGATTTCTACCCTGAGGACAATCTCTCGATACATGACCCATCTTGTTACACTGATAACACCGTATTGCATCCAAATTGCACCTACCATAATGATTCCTTCCACAAGTACGACATACCAGAGGCACACTAGTTCTAGAACTCTGTACTTGCTTCCCTTTGAAAGACTGTTGCCTTTGCCTAAACTGTTGATTCGACCTTCCACGGTCACTTTGAGTTGGCCTGTTCAAATCCACCTCCATTTGTACCTTTTTAAAACTATTTTCTGCCACATAACATTATCTTAACATTTCCGCATAAGTAGCAAATTCCCGTTGAGACACGCTGTGTGAAATTTCAGCCCTCAAACCAAACAAAAACTGATCAATCTTCCACCTCTCATCAGGGGCATACATGGCCTGCCTAGAATAGTCAGCCATGATCTCAAATTTTTCCGCATAAGAAGCCACTGATAAATTGCCCTGTCTCAACTGTTGGAACTCAAACTCCTTCTGCGACCTTAAAGAACTCGGAAAATATTTTTCCATAAAAGTTACCTTAAACTGTTCGCACACCTTTGGTACCTCTTGGATTGTCATTAAGGCTGAAGCACTTTCCCACCACCTCATGGCAGGACCCTTCAACAAGTGAGAAGCAAAGACCACTTTATTTTCCTCACTGCAATGCACTATCAAGAAAATCCGTTCCATACCTGATATCCATTCATGAGCCTTCACCGGATCTAGCCCTCCCTGAAACTCCGGAGGATTCATACGGATGCATTCTCTATAGGTTCCCCCTGCAACTTCAGGAACAACGACTGGAGGATGCAGACCATCAGCCATTTGCTGTACCATTCCTTGTATGAACTGATTCTGCTGCTGCTGCATCTGTTGCATGAATTGATACAAAGGGGCATTCCCTTCAACACCCTGTGGAATCGTCCCAGCTGGAGTAGTCCTCGGAGTCCTTGGTCTTCCACGGTTGTTTCTACGTCTGTCGGCCATGTTCCTGAATGTCATACAAATAGGATTAAGTTGATCAGGCTCAATACCATAAATAAAACACGTAAGACCAACGGCGACACCACGTATCTGAAACGGAAAGAATTACTTATTCTATTTCATGGCTAGGTCGAGGATACGACCTGCTCTGATACCAACTGTGACGCCCACATATATAATACATGCATCAAATCATATATTATACATGATAATTACGTTTGGTACTGAAATATACAATAAGTTCCTAGTTAACACATTATATACATAAATGCCTCTAAAACAAAAACACTAAAGGCTAAGGCATTACATATACAAGATGTTCCAAAATGATAAAAACTAAGAACTAGATCAAAACAATGATCTCAAAACATAAACGCCATAGCGGAAGCCATGCCATCACAAAAGCTACGATCCGTAAGGAAAGTCAAATAACCTTATCCTTACCCTTCGCGGAACCTGTAGAACCTGTGATGTAAACAACAACAGTGGGGTGAGATACATCAAATCTCAGTGAGTTCCCTATCTTAAAGTCCTCTCGGCTTTACAAGGTTCTAACAAAATCCTAACTCATGTCCAAGGAGAAAGGGGAAGGACCATGAGTACACACACACAAGTAACCATCACGGTGAGCCTGTAAACTCACACTAGTACCGAAGTACCTCTTGAGCCTGTAAACTAAAGGATTCACAAAGTACCAAAGTACCTCTTGAGCCTGTAAACTCAAGGATTCACAATCAATAACCAATTACCAAGGTATCCCCTTTTCCCGTCCGCTTCTACGTCTAGAAGACGACCCGAGTCATGGATCCTTGTCGCTACTTGGCATACGAATTGGATTCGGGATCACCGGTCCGTACACCGTGATCCGTCACTTCTCACGGCCCGTACACCGTCACAAGTCTCTTTACCCGTAGGCTCCAATCGTACTTAACTCGGGACTCAAACCTGCCAAGTAGTTGTGCATAACGTTTCAGAGGAGGTGCTCGAGTCTCATGAAACAACACCTCAAGAAACAGTGGTTATGATTGAACTGCACACGCCTCGACCTTTCATGCACGAGCGTTGCCACACATGGAACAATTCACACTTCCAACACAGTTTTGGTAATAATCCTCACTCTGCCTATTTCATATTTTAACATGCATACATTGTTAACAACTATTACACACATTTAACAGATAAAAGTCGATAAAATGACACTATTTCAGAAATCCCGACTTAAATAAATCGGCCGACAATCTTAAAACCATCGTAATAAGAAAGTACATTTTATTATCTTTCCAACGATATCAAAAATGTTCAATTCCGAGTTACGTACAAAAAGTTACGGCATTTGAAACAAACGATCGGAAAATAATCACAACAGCAGAATTTCTGCAATTCTCCTGGCCATACACGTATTGGCACATCCCATACGCGTATTGCCCAAAATTCTCGCCCAGCCATACGCGTATTGCCCAAGGCCGTACGCGTATGGGCAGAGACGTTTTTCCTTGAAAATTCCTTTTAAAATTGCCATACGCGTAACACCCTTGCCGTACGCGTAATGACAAGCCCCATACGCGTATTGACATGCCCCATACGCGTATGGGCAGAGAAAAATGCAGAAAAACCTGCAGAATTTCCTGTTTACGGGTTGATCCAAAATCACCCCAAAATCCCATTTTTGATCAAGCACAAAGCATCAAAACATGTTATAACATCACAACCAGTATAACATACAATCAAACATTGAATTTTAACAGTTAGATTCATGATTTATACCAAAAATACCCATTTTTCCCAATTCCAATCTAACTCTAAACTCAAAAATAAACTCTACTCTAAAGGGTCTAACTAGAACCCACCTGGACAACAAGATGAGGAGATTGATACTGAGATGATTAGATGAAGAATGGATGCTTGATGATGATCTTGAGCTCTTGTGGAATTTCTCTCCTTTTCCTTCTCCTTCCTTTCCTTTCTTTTCTTTCTCTTTCTTTTCCCCTCTCTTTACTAACTTTTGTTTGTTTTACAAGGAAATGAAAAGAAAATAGAATAGTATAGAAAATTCTCACTAATTAGTAATACTACTAAATGTCCAAATTAGCTCAAATACATAAAATTATAAAAACTCAACGTTAAATACTATTAATTTAATCGACTCTGAGTTCGTCAGTTTACTCTAATTATTTTATCAAATAATTACTCAGAGTACTCCGGAACCCAGTTGATCATAATAATATTCACCAGAGCGTTTATAAATTTACGGGGTATTACATCCTCCCCCCCTTAAATAGAAATTTGTCCTCGAATTTAAAATATTACCTGAACAGATGTGGATAAGAATCTCGCATTTCCGATTCTAGTTCCCAAGTAGCATCGCCCGGATGCGTCATATCCCATTGCACCTTAACAAGTGGAATGTGTTTGTTCCTTAACACTTTTGTTTCCCTTCCCACAATACAACTCGGTTGGGGTTCAAAAGTCAAATCCGCTTCAATTTCCACGGATTCTGGTAGAATTGGCTGAAGAGGATCAGGAATAAACTTACGGAGCTGAGATACGTGAAAAACATCATGCATTTCAGATAGAGAGGGCGGTAAGGCTAATCTGTAAGCAACTTCACCAATCCTTTCTAAAATCTGATACGGTCCCACGTATCTCGAACTTAATTTACGTGACTTAAACGGTCCTTTCAATCTCAATCTCGAAGTAACTTTCAGAAATACATGATCACCTTCCTCAAATTCCAAAGGTCTCCTACGATTATCCGCATAACTCTTTTGACGATCTTGTGCTTGTTTAACTTTCTCACGGATCATTCAAATTTTTTCTGTAGTCTCTTGAATGATCTCGGGTCCCAAAATTCTATCTTCGCCAATTTCAGCCCAACACAAAGGTGTTCTACACTTCCTCCCATACAATGCTTCAGAAGGAGCCATACCGATGCTCGCATGGTAACTATTGTTATAGGAAAACTCAATTAACGGTAAAAGTTCTTTCCAACTCCCTCTACTCTCTAGCACACATGCTCTCAACATATCCTCCATCGTCTGTATTGTTCGCTCAGTCTGACCATCCGTTTGAGGATGATTCGACGTGCTCAAACGCAAATTCGTACCCATCGCTTGTTGGAACACCTTCCAAAATCTTGAAGTAAACTTCGGATCCCTATCGGACACAATACTAGAAGGAATACCATGCAATCTCACAATCTCAGCAATAAACAACCTTGCAAGATGACTTGCCTTATAAGTAGTCTTCACGGCTAAGAAATGTGCAGATTTCGTTAGTCGATCTACAATTACCCAAATAGAATCATACCCACCTTGGGTACGGGGTAAACCCACTGCGAAATCCATAGAAATACTATCCCACTTCCAAACTGGAATATCCAAAGGTTGTAACAGACCACCCGGTCTTTGGTGTTCAATCTTCACCTGTTGACACACCGCACATTCTGACACGTATTCCACTATATCCTTTTTCATCCCAGACCACCAATAATCCTTCTTTAAATCCTGATACATCTTCGAAGAACCAGGGTGTATCGTAAAAGTACCTTTATGAGCTTCATCTAAAATCTTTCTTTTCAATACTTCATCCTTCGGAACACAAATCCGTTGATTAAACAGAACAATCCCATCAGTTGCTCGTGTAAAACCTGGTTGAAGTAACAATTCTTGTAACTCCTCCTCTAACACTTGTTCTTGTTGAATCTCAACTCTTATAGTAGAATTGACATTCAAATTTCCCATAATTACACCATTCGGAGTCCACACAAATTGGAGATTAAGATCTCTAAACTTTTCCAACAATGAATACTCCAAAATCATCAATTCTGCACTATGAACCATTTTCCGACTTAAAGCATCCGCTACTTTATTCGCCTTTCCGGGATGATACTTCAATTCTAAGTCATAATCCTTTAAGTACTCCATCCACCTTCTTTGTCGCATATTCAACTCCTTTTGGTCAAACAAATACTTCAAACTTTTGTGGTCACTGAACATTTCAAAACGTACACCATATAAATAATGATGCCACACCTTCAGTGCAAACACTACTGCAGCTAGTTCCAAATCATGAGTTGGATAATTCTTCTCATGAACTTTCAACTGTCGAGAAACATAAGCTACTACTTGACCGCCTTGCATCAGAACACCCCCTAATCCCCTCTTAGAAGCATCACAGAATACTTCATAAGAGTTGTTAGGATCAGGAATAATTAATACTGGAGCACTCGTCAAACTTTCCTTCAATTTCATAAAACTTTGCTCACAACCCGAATCCCACTCAAAAGCAAAATCTTTCCGAGTAAGTTTCGTCATTGGCAATGCCAATTGAGAAAATCCTTTAATGAACCTTCTATAGTAACCTGCCAATCCCAAGAAACTTCTAACCTCTGAAACATTTCTCGGTCTCTCCCAATTAATCACTGCTTCTACCTTCGATGGATCCACTGCCACACCACCTTGAGATATAACATGTCCAAGAAAATTAACTTCCAACATCCAAAACTCTCACTTACTCAACTTAGCAAACAATTGCTTCTCTTGCAATACCGATAAGACAATTCTCAGATGTTCTCCGTGCTCTTGTGGAGTACGAGAATAAATAAGAATGTCGTCAATAAAGATTACCACAAATTGGTCCAAGTACGCCTGAAATATACGGTTCATGTAATCCATAAAAACAGCTGGAGCATTAGTCACACCGAAAGGCATTACTAAGAATTCGTAATGACCATAACGTGTCCTAAATGCAGTCTTTGGCACATCGGAACTCTTCATTCGGATCTGATGATAACCCGACCGTAAATCAATCTTCGAGAACACACAGGCTCCCTTCAACTGATCTAACAAGTCGTCTATCCTGGGTAAGGGGTACTTGTTCTTAATAGTGACTTTATTCAACTTACGATAATCAATGCACACTCGCATTCCCCCATCTTTCTTCTTTACCAACAACACTGGAGCTTCCCACGGTGAAACACTAGGTCTAACAAAATGCTTAGACATCAAGTCCTCCAATTGGTCCTTTAATTCTCTTAATTCAAGCGGTGCCATCCTATACGGAGAAACGGATATAGGAGCCGTTCCCGGTACCAGGTCAATAGAGAACTCAACTTCTCTCTGGAGGAAGAGAAGAAACATCCTTTGGAAACACTTCAGGAAACTCACACACTATTGGAATACTCAGGACTTGCTGTTCACTACTTCCTTCCTTAGTAAGAACCAATAAAATAGATTTCTCTTTCTCAAACAAGAAATTTACCATTCCCACCGTACCTTCTAAAATCGTTGATAATACATCCTTCGGAGTAGCCTCAGCAGATGGAATAATAATTAGCTTCTCCTCACAACCGATAAAAACCGAATTAGCTGAAAGCCAGTCCATTCCCAGAACAACATCCACTTTCTTAAGCGGCAAACAAATAAGATCAATCTGGAAGACTCTTTCGTTCACCGACAACACACAATTTTCACACATCAAAGGCGTTTCAACCATTTCATCCATGGCAGTAGTAACCACCATAGGAGGAAACAAAGGAATAGTTTGCAACCCAAGTCGCATCACACATCGCGTGGACACAAAAGAATGCGTTGCCCCACAATCAAATAAAACAAAATAAGGATGTCCATTTACGAAACACGTACCTGCAATCAAGGAGTTGTCACCCTTTTCTTTCCTTGCATCCAAGGTATACACTCGGCCAGTAGTCTTCCCTAGTGCCTGATTTCTACCCTGAGGACAATCTCTCGATACATGACCCATCTTGTTACACTGATAACACCGTATTGCATCCAAATTGCACCTACCATAATGATTCCTTCCACAAGTACGACATACCAGAGGCACACTAGTTCTAGAACTCTGTACTTGCTTCCCTTTGAAAGACTGTTGCCTTTGCCTAAACTGTTGATTCGACCTTCCACGGTCACTTTGAGTTGGCCTGTTCAAATCCACCTCCATTTGTACCTTTTTAAAACTATTTTCTGCCACATAACATTATCTTAACATTTCCGCATAAGTAGCAAATTCCCGTTGAGACACGCTGTGTGAAATTTCAGCCCTCAAACCAAACAAAAACTGATCAATCTTCCACCTCTCATCAGGGGCATACATGGCCTGCCTAGAATAGTCAGCCATGATCTCAAATTTTTCCGCATAAGAAGCCACTGATAAATTGCCCTGTCTCAACTGTTGGAACTCAAACTCCTTCTGCGACCTTAAAGAACTCGGAAAATATTTTTCCATAAAAGTTACCTTAAACTGTTCGCACACCTTTGGTACCTCTTGGATTGTCATTAAGGCTGAAGCACTTTCCCACCACCTCATGGCAGGACCCTTCAACAAGTGAGAAGCAAAGACCACTTTATTTTCCTCACTGCAATGCACTATCAAGAAAATCCGTTCCATACCTGATATCCATTCATGAGCCTTCACCGGATCTAGCCCTCCCTGAAACTCCGGAGGATTCATACGGATGCATTCTCTATAGGTTCCCCCTGCAACTTCAGGAACAACGACTGGAGGATGCAGACCATCAGCCATTTGCTGTACCATTCCTTGTATGAACTGATTCTGCTGCTGCTGCATCTGTTGCATGAATTGATACAAAGGGGCATTCCCTTCAACACCCTGTGGAATCGTCCCAGCTGGAGTAGTCCTCGGAGTCCTTGGTCTTCCACGGTTGTTTCTACGTCTGTCGGCCATGTTCCTGAATGTCATACAAATAGGATTAAGTTGATCAGGCTCAATACCATAAATAAAACACGTAAGACCAACGGCGACACCACGTATCTGAAACGGAAAGAATTACTTATTCTATTTCATGGCTAGGTCGAGGATACGACCTGCTCTGATACCAACTGTGACGCCCACATATATAATACATGCATCAAATCATATATTATACATGATAATTACGTTTGGTACTGAAATATACAATAAGTTCCTAGTTAACACATTATATACATAAATGCCTCTAAAACAAAAACACTAAAGGCTAAGGCATTACATATACAAGATGTTCCAAAATGATAAAAACTAAGAACTAGATCAAAACAATGATCTCAAAACATAAACGCCATAGCGGAAGCCATGCCATCACAAAAGCTACGATCCGTAAGGAAAGTCAAATAACCTTATCCTTACCCTTCGCGGAACCTGTAGAACCTGTGATGTAAACAACAACAGTGGGGTGAGATACATCAAATCTCAGTGAGTTCCCTATCTTAAAGTCCTCTCGGCTTTACAAGGTTCTAACAAAATCCTAACTCATGTCCAAGGAGAAAGGGGAAGGACCATGAGTACACACACACAAGTAACCATCACGGTGAGCCTGTAAACTCACACTAGTACCGAAGTACCTCTTGAGCCTGTAAACTAAAGGATTCACAAAGTACCAAAGTACCTCTTGAGCCTGTAAACTCAAGGATTCACAATCAATAACCAATTACCAAGGTATCCCCTTTTCCCGTCCGCTTCTACGTCTAGAAGACGACCCGAGTCATGGATCCTTGTCGCTACTTGGCATACGAATTGGATTCGGGATCACCGGTTCATACACCGTGATCCGTCACTTCTCACGGCCCATA
Organism: Lathyrus tuberosus; assembly: GCA_022829125.1. NCBI lineage: Eukaryota > Viridiplantae > Streptophyta > Magnoliopsida > Fabales > Fabaceae > Lathyrus > Lathyrus tuberosus. Next base: position 3,384,011 of record JALAZF010000387.1, read on the forward strand.
CACCGTCACAAGTCTCTTTACCCGTAGGCTCCAATCGTACTTAACTTGGGACTCAAACCTGCCAAGTAGTTGTGCATAACGTTTCAGAGGTGGTGCTCGAGTCTCATGAAACTACACCGCAAGAAACAGTGGTTATGATTGAATTGCACACGCCTCGGCCTTTCATGCACGAGCGTTGCCACACATGGAACAATTCACACTTCTAACACAGTTTTGGTAATAATCCTCACTCTGCCTATTTCATATTTTAACATGCATACATTGTTAACAACAATTACACACATTTAACAGATAAAAGTCGATAAAACGACACTATTTCAGAAATCCTGACTTAAATAAATCGGCCGACAATCTTAAAACCATCGTAATAAGAAAGTACATTTTATTATCTTTCCAACGATATCAAAAATGTTCAATTCTGAGTTACGTACAAAAAGTTACGGCATTTGAAACAAACGATCGAAAAATGATCACAACAGCAGAATTTCTGCAATTCTCCTGGCCATACGCGTATTGGCACATCCCATACGCGTATTGCCCAAAATTCTCGCCCAGCCATACGCGTATTGCCCAAGGCCGTACGCGTATGGGCAGAGACATTTTTCCTTGAAAATTCCTTTTAAAATTGCCATACGCGTAACACCCTTGCCGTACGAGTAATGACAAGCCCCATACGCATATTGACATGCCCCATACGCGTATGGGCAGAGAAAAATGCAGAAAAACCTGCAGAATTTCCTGTTTACGGGTTGATCCAAAATCACCCCAAAATCCCATTTTTGATCAAGCACAAAGCATCAAAACTTGTTATAACATCACAACCAGTATAACATACAATCAAACATTGAATTTTAACAGTTAGATTCATGATTTATACCAAAAATACCCATTTTTCCCAATTCCAATCTAACTCTAAACTCAAAAATAAACTCTACTCTAAAGGGTCTAACTAGAACCCACCTGGACAACAAGATGAGGAGATTGATACTGAGATGATTAGATGAAGAATGGATGCTTGATGATGATCTTGAGCTCTTGTGGAATTTCTCTCCTTTTCCTTCTCCTTCCTTTCCTTTCTTTTCTTTCTCTTTCTTTTCCCCTCTCTTTACTAACTTTTGTTTGTTTGACAAGGAAATGAAAAGAAAATAGAATAGTATAGAAAATTCTCACTAATTAGTAATACTACTAAATGTCCAAATTAGCTCAAATACATCAAATTATAAAAACTCAACGTTAAATACTATTAATTTAATCGACTCTGAGTTCGTCAGTTTACTCTAATTATTTTATCAAATAATTACTCAGAGTACTCCGGAACCCAGTTGATCATAATAATATTCACCAGAGCGTTTATAAATTTACGGGGTATTACAGATCACGTGCTGTGTACCCCTGCTATACAAATGGTTCACTTCCCATTTGCCCAAGTTTGCTGCATTTTGGGATCAAAAGAATACTTTACGTTGGTCGCAGAGAATCATGTCTCTTACCAACTCTGTCATCGATTGGTACAATCAAATCTATGACGGGATCAAGATCATTGACCGTTGTGGAAATTTCCCAAATGTACCCCTTATAGGAACTAAGGGGGGAATCAACTATCATCCAATTCTCGTTCGTCGTCAATTTGGATACCCGATGAGGCATGTCCTGCGGAATACTCATCTGGGAGGTCTTTTCATCAAGGAAGGAGGAAATGAAAGGGCACTAAAGACGAAAATAGTGCACGCTTGGAAACACGTTCACAGGAAAGGACGAGAGTCTCTAGGAAAACCAGACTGTGTCTCGATGGAGCCTTATCTCCATTGGGTACAAACTAGAGCTCTAAAGCTGAGGATGCCTTACCCTCGTCAAGAAGTTCTTCCATTAAGGGACTTTGCCCTTTATTTCACGTCTGAGACGGAAAAAATTCAAGTTACTCTCAGCAAAGTTCAGCAGGAGAAAAGGTCTTGGAAGAATAAGTACCGTATTCTCAATGTGGAGTGCAAGAAAATACAGCAACTATTAAGGGAAAAAGATGCCCTGATTGAGATTCTAGAGCAACATGCTGTAGAGAATCAGGATGATCAAAGGAATTTGCTCACTCCTTTCACTTCACAGAGGAATGACAACCCGACAACGGCCCCAGAGCCCCGGTCAAAGAAAAGGAAAGCACCCGAACCCGCGCTTGAGCTCTCTTCAGAGAGGACTCAGGATCCATTAGTTTAGGTTTCCTTTTTCAGCACTGTGTAATCTACTGTATTTCCATTTTTGCAATCCTTTGAATTCAATAAAACGGGGTTTCCCCACTGTTTGATATTTGCAATCTAATTGTCGAAGTTTACTTTGAATAAACAAAAATAATTAATAATCATTGCATTCATCATTCTCATAAACGCATTCTTCTTACCTACGAATCTCACGTTTGCGTCTCAATTCTAAAGTCAAACTGTCTCATTTATACAATACTCGGGCCAATCGTCAGAAAAAGATGGATGATCTCGAGGAAGAGAACAGAGAGTTGAGAGAAGAGATCAACACTCTGAAAGAGGATCTGAGAAAGCTTCATAACGACATTCAAGCTCTAGTAGAAGCTCAGATGCAACAACAAAGGACTGTGATCTCGGAGATCACATCTGTGCCCATAGTGGAGAAGTATGATCCTAGGTACAAGATGTCGAAAGATCGCCCCTGGGGTATGCCACTTAACTATATCCCGGAAGGATATGTTGCGCCGATCAATAAGGATCAAGGAACCACAGCAGGAGCCGTTGGGCCTGAAGGTTACAAACTTCGGGAAAGCAAAGATGCTAGGGGCATGACAACAACTCTTGAAGGTAACAAACTTTGGCAGGCACTGAGGGTCTCGGCCATAATGACTATACCACCGCCCGTGGTACACACTGTCCCGGAAGGACAGATTCCACAAATACCTTCTGGTGGAAACGACAACATGTTTGACAGAACGAATGAATTCCAGGAACAGTTCCTGGAAATGCAGAAAGAACTACAGGCCCTTCGCGGTCAGGATCTATTTGGAAAGGACGCCGCGGACCTCTAATTGGTCCCTAATGTGAAAGTTCCACACAAGTTCCAAGATCCCGACTTTGAAAAGTACAAGGGTAACTCTTGCCCTCAGAGTCATTTAGTGATGTACGCTCGGCAAATGTCAACTCAGACAGAGAACCAGGAGCTACTAATTCACTACTTTCAGGATAGTCTAATCGGTGCCGCATTAAAATGGTACATGGGTTTGAACCACGCTACGATTGGCACATTTAGAGATCTTGGCGCTGCCTTCGTTCAGCAATATAAATACAATTTGGACATGGCACCGGACAGAGATCAACTCAGATCGATGTCACAAAAGAACAAGAAAACCTTTAAGGAGTACGCTCAGAGATGGCGTGAAATTGCCGCTCATATTTGTCCACCTCTTGAGGAAAAAGAGATGACAAAGATCTTCTTAAAGACCTTAAGCTCATTTTACTATGACAGAATGGTCGCCAGTACGCCCAGTGACTTCACCGAGATGGTGGGCATGGGGGTTCATCTTGAGGAAGCAGTCCAAGAAGGACGTTTAGTTAAGGACGTTGGATCATCAAGTAGTACAAAATGATACGGTAGTGCTCTCCCTAAGAAAAAAGAGTAAGATATTGGGAATATCTCTCTCGGAAAGCAAAGGCGACGATATCAACCAGTAGCAGCTGTAACTCCTACTATCAATCCTGTGCCTGTTCCTACGTATCAACCTCAGGTTACGCAGAGCCAACCGAATCAACAGCAATTTCAGCAAAGGACACAACAGTCTCTTGAGCAGACTCGTCCTCCGTACAACAACAACCGTACAACGCGACCGCCAGGGTTTGATCCTATACCCATGTTGTACGCAGAATTGTTTCCGTTGCTACTAGTCAAGGGGCATGTCCAAACCAGGTCTCCTCTTACAGTACTGGAAAATCTGCCTTTTTAGTTCAAAACAGATCAGACTTGTCCTTACCATCAAGGGGGACCAAGGCATAACATAGAAAATTGTATCAGTTTCAAGTCCAATGTGCAAAAGCTTGTCAGGAGCGGGGTCTTATCTTTCAAAGATACAAATCCTAATCTTTTCACGAACCCGCTGCCTCAACATGAGAAAGCTGCAGTCAAGTCGATAGAGGGAGAGTCTAACAACACCTATAAAATTCATGATGTACTCATGTTAAGGGCTAACTTGGTCAAGATGCATTGTAGACAAAGTGGATATGGCCATGTGCCACCTCATAACTATCACCAGTGTGATATCTGCTCCAAGAACAATCAGGGATGTTCCATGGTGTAATCAGCTCTACAGGAACAATTGGATCTCGGATAGATCCAAGAGCATCGAGTTCGGAGAGTCAGCATGACCTATACGAATTCCAACATCATTCAGAATCACCACATCTGCGCAATGAATGTCAACTTGGTAGCGATGCACTAAAGGCAAAGCCAGTATCATAATCTGCCACGGCACGATTACAATTCCTGTCTGACTTGCTCGGTAAACAAACAGGGATGCTCTTTTGTACAAGAGGCCCTCCAGCGTCAGATGGATCTTGGATGGATCCAGGACTACGAGGATAGGAATCTCTATCAGATCAACATGATTCAAATCTTCGATATTCATCTGATGAATACCAGCTTGGTGGAGTTACACGCCAGGCATGTCCAATTTGGTTTTCTCACTTTGCATGATTATCTGAACTATAAAGGATGTTGTGAGAGGTTACACTGCATTCAAAGCGGGCGTGGCTAGGTGCCACCACATAACTATGAATGTTGTAGAGTCTGTTCTGAAAATAACCAAGGATGTTACCTCGTGCGAGCAGCCCTTCAGAGTCAGTTGGATCGCAGGGAGATTCACCCATACCTAGCTTTGGGGTCCATTAACTGGACGCCAGACTACTTCGCCGATCAAATCAGAGACGTGGTTGTAATCTCTGACCCTGGGAGGAACAAGGATGTTTGTACCCTCATCCCTCTACTGGACGAATCAAAGGTTCTTAGCAAGGAACTGATTGAAGTTACTTACGACAGTCAGAAAAATCAGAAGGCTCCTGTAGTTATCTATCTACTGGGACCGTTACCGTATAAATCAGCTAAGGCGATCCCTTACAAATACGGTGCAGCAATAATTGAGAATGGAAAGGAAATTCCATTACCCTCCATCGTGATTATTGCAGACATCAGTCGAGTAACACGGAGCGGTCGAATCTTCAAACGAGGAGTTGGAGAACCTAACAAAGAAAAGGAACTTCCGAAAAAAGCTCCTGATCCACCAGCCGGTCAATCCAGTAATCCCGACCTTTCAAAAAAAATGATGAGATACTGAAGCTCATCTAAAGGAGTGAATACAACATTGTTGATCAGCTGTTACAAACTCCTTCAAACATCTCAGTGCTATCACTTTTACTCAGTTCTGAAAGCCACAGAGAGGCTCTATAAAAAGTCTTAGAGCAGGCCTTTGTGGAACAGGATGTGTCAATATGACAGTTCGATAGCATCATCGCTAACATCACTTCCTGTAACAACTTAGGATTCAGTGATGAGGACTTGCCAGAGGGGCGCAGAAGTCACAACATGGCGCTCAATATCACAGTTAACTACCAGGACGATGCTTTAGCCAGTGTACTAGTAGACATAGGATCGGCCATCAACGTTATGCCGAAGTCCACTTTAATGCGACTATCATTCAAAGGACCTCCGATGAGGGGCAGTGAGGTCATTGTCAAAGCATTTGACAGGTCTCGGAAAGCAGTTATCGGCGAAGTCGACCTTCCCATAACTATTGGTCCTCACACTTTCCTAATTACTTTCTAGGTCATGCACATCTGGGCAACATACAGTTGTTTATTAAGAAGACCTTGGATACACCAGGCTGGGGCAGTCACTTCGACACTGCACCAAAAACTGAAGTTCGTGAAGAATCAACTCGTCACTGTCTGTGGGGAACAAGCCTTGCTCATGAGCAACTTGTCATTATCTACTTGTGTAGAACCCGAGGAGGTTGTTGGAACTCAGTTCCAAGCACTTTCGGTGAGCAATGAGAATCAATCAGAAAAAGGAACATCGATTTCCTCATACAGAGATGCTCTCGAAGTGATCGAGAATAACAATGCAAAAGGATGGGGACATCTTGTCATTCCTACTGATAACAAAACGAAGAAGGGTCTTGGTTTTTCTGCAACCTGTACCCAGACTGCTACTAGCGACGAAAGTTTTCATCCCATTCAGGACTTATTCCACAGTGAAGGTTTCCTTCACCCAGTGCCTCAAACAGTCCATACCATCATTGAGGGAGATCCCTTTAATACGGATGAAAAATGGAAGTCCTATCTCAACGAGGACAGTTATATGTCTCAGGAAGAGGTGCCTACGCCCTTTTGCTATCTGGCACAGAGTCCGAGATTTATACCCAGGTCAGACGTCGAAATGATATACGGAGATTGTGATCCAGAAGGATGTCGTGCTCCACCAAACTCATTAGAGGAGGACACTCTAATGAATGACAACTTTGACCACGACTATTATGGCTCGATGGATGGTCTGCCTATCTGGAAGCCGTACCCAAGGGACTTGGGGCAAGAAAATGAGCCCAACAATGAAAGTCAGCTGAGCATCATTGAAAAGAATACCTGCGTCCCCACCTTGTCATGGGATCATTACTCATGGCATTCATAAAATATCCAACACGACGATGAATTTGCAAAGATTACAGGACAAGAGTTCATTAACTACGCTTTTCCTGAGGTCAACGTCATCAAAAGGGATGACTCCTCTTGTTCCAAAGAAGTGCGGGACACCTTAGGACAACCGAGTGGCAACTACGACTTCTTGGTCAAGTACACCGCTCCTGAAAGCTCTCGTATCAGGCTCGAAGACATCCAGCCCACTAGATGGGGAGATCTTCTTGAGAGTGCAAACACTGTGCAAGATACAACAGAGGAATCCTCCTACGACAACTCTGCCTGGGAGACAGATTCCAATGATCCTGCTCCGCCAGAAATCAGCGTCATTTCTAAAGACAAATCAAGGAAGGTACCAGACTTTATGATTCACCGAGGAGTTCGCCGCCAATGGGTTGCTGTCAATGTTCCGAAGATTGTTCACAAGTCAAAGTAATTGCCGTCTTTTAACTTTTCACCCTGCCCAGGTAAAACGAATGTTTTGATAGGGCTCACTTTCTGTAAATTTCCCTCTTCGCTTCGCCCAAAGCGACATAGTTTTGTTTTATAGGGCTGTAGTTTCAAGAATCGACTTGTTCATTAATAAAATAACGTCGTTCTGTAATTTCCGCATTAATTGTTGTTTTCTCTTTTCGCTTTTCTCAGAAAATGGTAATCCTAAAAAACAATTCAAAATAAACAAGCAGTTTTTCAAAAAAAAAAAAAAATACACTGCACACACTTGCATTCTCTCTATCTCTTCTTGTAGCGAGTGATATTTGGATGTGGTTGCGAAGCACGATCGCTCTGGTACTACAACTCGATTCATTTTTTATCCTATTAAAGCTGATGAAGGAAGGGAAATAGATGTCTCCAACTAACCCTGCTTGGATACTGAGGTTAAACAGTCAAAACTGTTGGTTTACAGATACTACAAAGATTCGGGGTTTTTCCTAGGTTTATTTTGTTGACGAGGGGTGCTTTAGGCTATTGGTTGAGATGTTAGGACGGATATATATGAAAGTATGGGATTTTGGGTTTTTGTTTAGTGTGCTCGCTAAGATTTTTCTTTCAATCTTATGCCTACGTATTCCCGTTTACCGAAACAGGGAAATTAGAGCGTTCGTAGTTCCTCCTATTCTATGGGAGGAAATGGTTGTTTTAGTGTCTTGTTCAAAGCCCAAGACGTGAAGCGAAAGGTGGTTTGTATCTTGTTCAAATCCCAAGATGTGAAGCTGAAAAGTCTATTTGTATCTTGTTCAAATCCCAAGATATGAAGCTAAATGGTCTCAACTTTAGAGAGAATTTGTCATCTCTAAAGAGGGTCTATTTGTCACAACTGTTGGGTGACTGGTTATAAGAGAGGATTACTTTAACCGGGATACGCGGATCCAAGCAATGCCATAATTTCCTTTATAGGGGGTTTTAACCTGAAGGAGAAGACTTTAACTCAGTGTAGAGCAATGCTATCTTTCCTTAGGAATTTCTCATGCTAAAAGAGAGACAGTGGCATGGATGTAGATGATCCAGAGGATTGCCGCTTACAGCGATTAGATGAAGGGGAATGAGTTGTTAATGTTTGTGTACTGTGAACGAGGCACAACTTTGATGCTAAAAGGTTAATTGGATCAACCAGTGGTTTTCTTATACAAAGCCTAAGAGAAGGCTATTATGTGTCTCGTACAAAGCCCGAGAGAGAGGCAAAAAGGTTTTGACTCAACGAGGGAATCTTTTGGTATCTCGTATAAAGCCCGAGATGGAGGCTAATTGACTCAACAAGAGAGTTTTTTGTCTCTCGTACGAAGCCCGAGATGGAGGCTAAAATTTGTTTGGCTTAATAAGAACCTTTTTGTATCTCGTATAAAGCCCAAGATGGAGGCGAAAGGGTGATTGACTCAACGAGGGAGTCTCTTATGTGTCTCGTACAAAGCCCGAGAGAGAGGCTAAACGTTGTTTGACTCCGCTGCGGAGAATCATTGTATAAAGCCCAAGAGAGAGGCTAACTTCACGGGAGAAGGATCATTATACAAAGCCTAAGAGGTGGTTGTGGCGACTGTTTAGTTAAGTGACAGGTCCAATAGACTGATTTTTAAAGAGAAAATCAGTTCTTATATGAGCAACACTGTACTCAAGGATTTGATTCGAAGGTCCGGGTGATTCCTGTTCTTTAAGGAAGTGGGAAATCCGAAGGGTATTGAGACTATCCGAGTCTGCGGGTTTTATTCCTATTCTTGGCGGGGTCACTTGAGAATGTCTTTGAGACTCAAGGAGATTAGACTGTCCAAGTCTAGAGTGTCATCTTTTGAACTGTGCTTTAAGAAACAGTAGTAGACTCTATAAAAGGACTGTTCTATGCAGATGACTAAGTTCTGTTCCTATACCTCTAGGATGTCGTCGGGACAATTTGTACTAAGCCCAAGAGGAGGCTGGAAGCTTTTAAGAAGCCGATCGGTCCTTGTACGAAGCCCAAGAGAAGGCTATCATTCCCGGAGGAAGAGATCATTATACGAAGCCTAAGAGGAGGCTGTGAATACTTCTAAGAAGCCGTAGGGTCCTTGTACTAAGCCCAAGAGAAGGCGGGGTTGCTTTTAGGAAGCCCGTGGGTCCTTGTACGATGCCTAAGAGGAGGCCGATGCTTTTAAGAAACCCGTGGGTCCCCAAACCCCTGAGAAATTCAAGGCAAGCTATTCATAAGGAATAGATCAAGTCAGGAAAGTTCGAGAATTTGGAAGAAACTCAAGAGATGCCATTCACAGAGAAAAGATCATCTCTGGGGAATAGAGTTTCTTGACAAGTGCTTTTAAGAAGCCTCTGGGTCCCCAAACCCCGAGAAATTCAAGACATGCCATTCACCGAGAATAGATCAAGCCAGGAAAGTCCGAGAATTTGGAAGAAACTCAAGAGATGCAATTCACAGAGAAGAGATCATCTCTGGGGAGTAGAGTTTCTTTGACAACTTCTACGAGTGACAGTCTATGAAAGGGTTCACAGGGAATGTTGCCTTTCTGTAGCAAGCGATTTTGGACGCGGTTCTTAAGCGCTGGTAGCTCTCTGAGGTTGAGTTTTAACTACAGGTCGATTCATTTTTTATCCTATTAAAGCCGGTGAAGGAAGGGAAATAGATGTCCCAAATTAACCCTGCTTTGCATACTGAGTTTAAACAGCGGTCTGCTAGGTTACGGATGCGATCAATGTGGGGGGCCTTTGTATTGGTTATTTGTATTTTTGCCAATACTGTTTTCTCCCTTTTTATTTTGACAGAATGTTTCTGGCGGGGAACAAGGATTAGGATGTTAGGACTGATGCTTTTTGATGTGAGAGTATGGGATTTTTGGTTTTTGTTTAGTGTGCTCGCTAAGATTTTTTCTTTCAATCTTATACCTACGTATTCCCGTTTTTTCGAAACAAGGAAATCAGAGCGTTCGTAGTTCCTCATATTCTATGGGAGGAAATGGGTGCTTTTAGTGTCTTGTTCAAAGCCCAAGACGTGAAGCGAAAGTTTGTTTGTATCTTGTTCAAAGCCAAGATGTGAAGCTGAAGGGTTTATTTGTATCTTGTTCGAAGCCCCAGATATGAAGCTAAAAAATGTTGACTTTAGAGAGAATTTGTCATCTCTAAAGAGGGGGTTGTATGTCACAACTGTTTTATAAAGGAGAATTACTTTAACCGGGATTTGTGAATCCGGTAATGCCATAATTTCCTTTATAGGGGATTTCCAACCTAAAGGAGAAGACTTTAACTCAGTGTTGAGCAATGCTATCTTTCCTTAGGAATTTCTCATGCTAAAAGAGGGACAGTGGCATGGATGTAGATGATCCAGAGGCTTGCCGCTTACAACGGTTAGATGAAGAAGAAGGAGTTGTTGGTGTTTGTGTACTGTGAACGAGGCACAGCTTTGATGCTAAAAGGTTAATTGGATCAACCAGTGGTTTTCTTATATAAAGCCTAAGAGGAGGCTAATATGTGTCTCGTACAAAGCCCGAGAGAGAGGATAAAAGGTTTTGACTCGACGATGAAGTCTTTTGGTATCTCGTATAAAGCCCGAGATGAAAGCTAATTGACTCAACAAGAGAGTTTTTTGTATCTCGTACAAAGCACGAGATGGAGGCGAAAGGGTGATTGACTCAACGAGGGAGTCTTTTATGTGTCTCGTACAAAGCCCGAGAGAGAGGCTGAACATTGTTTGACTCCACTAGGGAGGATCATTGTATAAAGCCCAAGAGGAGGCTAACTTCACTAGAGAAGGATCATTATACAAAGCCTAAGAGGAGGCTATGGCCACTGTTCAGTTAAGTGACAGGTCCAGTAGACTAATTGTTAAAGAGAAAATCAGTTCTTATATGAGCAACACTGTACTCAAGGATTTGATTCAAGGATCCGGGTTATGCCTGTTCTTTAAGGAAACGGGAAATCCGAAGGGTATTGAGACTGTCCGAGTCTACGGGTTTCCTTCCTATTTTTGAAGGGTGCTTGAGAATGTCTTTGAGACTCAAGGAGATTAGACTGTCCAAGTCTAGAGTGTCATCTTTTGTACTGAGCTTTGAGAAACAGTAGTAGACTTTATGAAAGGATTGTTCTATGTAGATGACTAAGTTCTGTTCCTATACCTCTAGGAGGTCGTCGGGACAATTTGTACGAAGCCCAAGAGGAGGTTGGAAACTTTTAAGAAGACGACGGGTCCTTGTACGATGCCCAAGAGGAGGCTATGAATACTTCTAAGAAGTCGTACGGTCCTTGTACTAAGCCCAAGAGGAGGCGAGGGTTGCTTTTAGGAAGCCTGTGGGTCCTTGTACGATGCCCAAGAGGAGGCCGGTTGCTTTTAAGAAGCCGATGGGTCTCCAAACCCCGAAAAATTCAAGGCAAGCTATTCACAAGGAATAGATCAAGTCAGGAAAGTTCGAGAATTTGGAAGAAACTCAAGAGATGCCATTCACAGAGAAAAGATCATCTCTGGGGAGTAGAGTTTCTTGACAAGTGCTTTTAAGAATCCTGTGGGTCCCCAAACCCCGAGAAATTCAAGACATCCCATTCACCGATAATAGATCAAGCCAGGAAAGTTTGAGAATTTGGAAGAAACTCAAGAGATGCCATTCACGGAGAAAAGATCATCTCTGGGGAATAGAGTATCTTTGACAACTTCTACGAGTGACAGTCTATGAAAGGTTCACAGAGAATGCTTCCTTTCATGTCTCCATATTGTTTAACCCCAAGAGGAGGGAAGACTGTGTCTGGTAATCCTATGGGGGTCTAGTTTAGACTATTTCTAAGAGTGATCAACGGGCTTAATGCTAGACGTAGTTGCCGGGGAAACTCTAAATATCTATACTATTATTACACAGTTGATATGAGTTTATGAAAGAAGACTTACAGTGAAACAACCCCATAATACAGTTATATGTATATGAAAGCGGTAAATGAAAGCAATAACCACTTACTCGGTTGTAGAGCTTCCATGCTGTTTAGTTAGTTGTTCAACAAAGAAAGATTGAAAAATAATAGTATATTCAAAATCAAAGGAGAAAGTGCTTTAAAAAAGAAAGATTTGGGGCTTACAACTCAAGGAGAGGCCCAGGGTTTTATCAGTGAGCGCATTGTTTGAATTTTGTACAGAGGGGCTTATACAAGTGACTGAGGCCCAAAAATGTTTTCTGTACAAAGGGATGGGTCTTAACTCTCTCAAGAGGCCCAAAAAGTTTAAAGAAAAAGAGTGGGGCTTATAACACGAGGGTAGGCCCAGTTAATTTTCCGTTTAAAATGGCGATCGCGCCGAGGTTTTCTTTTAACGCAGAGGGACTTATACAATAAGTGAGGCCCAAATGGTTTTGGTTAAAAGGGTATTGGGTCTTACACTCTATTAGAGGCCCAAGTGAGTTTTAAGAAAAGAAATGGGTCTAACTACTCGAGGGTAGGCCCAGTGTTATTTTGAAAAGGCGACGATCGTGCCGTTTATTTGAAAATGTACAGAGGAACTTATACAATAAGTGAGGCCCAAAAATGTTGTCTGTACAAAGTGGGTTGGGTCTTACACTCTAATAAAGGCCCAAAAAGTTTTGAATGGGTCTTATAGCTCAAGGAGAGGCCCAAAAGGTTTTTCGTTTTGAAAAGGCGACGATCGCGCCGTTTTTTTTTTGACGGTATCGGGACTTATGCAATACTGTGGCCCAAAAATGATTTGGTCAAAAAAAAAGATTGGGTCTTACACTCTATTAGAGGCCCAGGTGTTTTGAAAATGATTTATGAGGGTTGAATTAATCCAAAAACCCTAATTTGTTTTCAAAAATGTATTTAATTAAATAAAAATTCAATTAAAATGATCAAAATTGTTTAACATATGAAAGACAAATTGTGATCTTGGATTAATGCTTCAAAAATTAAGTATTGACCTACAAAATAATTAGAAAGCATTAAAATTTGCAAAATCAAGGTGGAAAAAATATTTTAAGTGTTAAAAACAATTAAAACATTAATTCTTTGCAAAAATATCAATTATATAAAATAAATAATATTTTTGGGATTTTTTGGGAAAATAAAATATTTTAACATTTTTGTGAATTATTAAAAAAAGAATCAAATCAAAATCATTAAAACTCAGAGAGAATTTAATTTTTGAATCAATTAAATAAAATCACAAAATTCAAATATTTGAATTTGTGAAAAATGGCGCCAAGAACAGCTGAAGAACACGCGCGTGTTTCAGCTTGGCTCATATTTGCATTTTCTATCCAATCTCACTGAATACTTGATTATATCATGCAATCCATATATCAATATGCTCGTTTCAACCTCACGATCATGTCTATGGTATTTAATTTCATTTAAATTAAACATATAACAAGAAATCACGAAAAATCCTCAAGAACCCTAATTTATGCATGAAGGCTAGGCTTTTTGATACACGATTCAAACAATGCAATTAATTGAGGGGAAACATTCCATGCATGATTATGAACATTTGGCAAAAGTATTGTGTGAGGAAATATGCATAGATTGAGAGATGACCAAGTATATGCTTACCTCTAGGTCGTGACAGCAAGAGCAAATTGATTTCTGAGTAGGAGGTGTTATAGATGAATTGTGATGATCTGAACAGCTTCCCTACACCCTATGGAATGTGTTTGAATGCTTGGACTTGACTGAGAATGGCTGGATCACTTCATGGCATCTCAACTGCACTTTGGTTAAAACCTTGAGCAATTGACTGGTGATTCTGAGAAATCAGTGTTCCAGTTGTTGTTTAAGTGTTTGATCAGCTCATATGTGATGTATATGAGGTGTGTGTGTGATTGGTTTGAGTGGAATTGCCCTCTAGCTCAAAACCCGATAGCTACCTTGCTAAGAAAGGCATTTTTGCCAAGAGAAAGAGATTTTGAGAAAGGCAAGTGTTGTAGGCCTTTGGTGTACTTAAACTAAACACAAATGAGCTCTATTTATAGTAGAGCAAGTTTGTTTTGCAAGGAATAGTGAATGGCAACTGCTGAGTAGGTTTGGCCAATGTTGGCAAATGAAAATCCAATTCTCCTCTAGCCATTGACTAGAGGTTAGGGCACAGGCTGCTGGTTCCCTTGGTCTTGGATAAGTCTTGAATGAATTCAAATGAAAATGGCTCAGTCCATGCCACCTTGATGCTTCCATTGAATGCCCCAATCCAAATTTGGAGTCTTGTCCCTATTTTGGCCATTCTAGGTTCAATATGCTATTTCTTGTTCCAAAGACTTTGGAGGCTTGGCTCAGTGATTGTCCCCTTTAGATTTAATCCTCTGAGGTGTCCAAGTGGATAGGAGCATTTGGATTTGGCTGATTTTGGCAAATCGACCAAAAATGCAAATTCTGCCTTACCTTGGCAGATTTCAACAAGGCAACTTGACAATGTCATAACTCATAGCCCAAATGGAATTTGGCAATGTTCTTGGACATTTTGGAAAGCCCTTACATGTTACAACAACTTTTTGAACATGTTTGGTTTTGATCTATTTTGAATCCAAGTGAAAAATCCCCCTACATTTGGAAAAAAATGAAGACAGATTTGGACTTAGTGAAAATTTCACTAAGTGTTGGAAAAAGTGACATTTTCATTTTTCAGCCATTTTGATCACTTCATAACTCAAAATCCTTAATGAATTGGACTTAGGTCTAGTTGAAGTTTTTGTAGAGGGTAATGAGGGCTACAAATCCATCTTTGGATGAGGAAAAATGGCTTTGTGGTTTAGGAGTTATGATCCTCCAAAGTTGGTACCCTAGCCATTTTATTTTTAACTTAGAAAATTTTCTAAGTTTTTATGGTTACCCCTTTTACAAGTTATCCAACTTTTCTTGATTTTTCTTGATGAATGATGATTCAGATCATACATTAACATCATTTTAGGGTTAAAAAACCATTTTGGTGAAAAATCTCAAAAAGTCAAAGTTGACTTTTGTTCACAGTTGACTTTTTATCAGATGAATTCCAAACTATGCAATTCTTCAGGAAATCATGTCCTTGACCTAAATCAAACTTGATGGACATGTTCCATGGGTGTCATAGGGTATATTGAGGCATGTCCTAGGGTTTGGGAGCATGTCCTGGTCAAGAGTCAAAGTTACAGTTGACTTTTTCCTTAAAACCCTAATTGTGGTGCAGATGAAATTGAGACTTGTTGCTCAAGCTTCTTCGATTAATCCATTGTTCAAAATGAATCAATATAGTTCATTAGAGACCCTCAAACCCTCTCTTGAGGTATTGGCTCATGATTTGCCCTAAAAGTCAACTTAGGGGTTAATTAGGTCAAGAAACCCTAATTCCTGATTTTGGATGTATGCATCCCTTGAGGCCAAATTGACTTGATGATTGGGTCCATGAGGTTCCATGGAGTATATTAGGATATGTTTTGAATCATTGGCTCATGCCTAGAGAAAAATTTCCATCTGGAGGCCCTGGTCGACCAAAACCATAATTTGGTGACACTAGCGATCTTGAAGCTTGATCCATCTAGAAGGGAGCATCCTTGTGCTTAATCCTTGAAGTGGGAGTCGTTTTGATCCTTTGTAGATGTTTGAGAGGTTAGACAAGTTGAAGGTCCTGTCATTCCTTGATTGATCCTTTGTCTAAGCACTCAGAGAGGGCTTGAAACCCTAATTCTTGATTGTAGTGGATGCTCACCCATCTTTGGGGAGACTAATGAGGTATGATGGCCCATCCATATTGTGATGATGATTTTCACAATGATGGGAAATCTTAGTGGTCAAAATTTGGGGTATGACACTTTCATATCTCCATATTGTTTAACCCCAGGAGGAGGGAAGACTGTGTCTGGTAATCCTATGGGGATCTAGTTTAGACTATTTAAGAGTGATCAACGTGCTTAATGCTAAACGTAGTTGCCGGGGAAACTCTAAATATCTATACTATTATTACATAGTTGATATGAGTTTATGAGAGAAGACTTACAGCGAAACAGCCCCACAATATAGTTATATGTATATGAAAGCGGTAAATGAAAGCGTATAAACACTTACTCGGTAGTAGAGCTTCCATGTTGTTTGGTTAGTTGTTCAACAAAGAAAAATTTAAAACAACAGTATATTCAAAATCAAAGGAGAATGTGCTTTGAAAAAGAAAGATTTGGGGCTTACAGCTCAAGGAGAGGCCCAGGGTTTTATCAGTGAGCGCACTCTTGTTTTTGTACAGAGGGACTTATACAAGTGACTGAGGCCCAAAAATTGTTTTCTGTACAAAGGGATGGGTCTTACACTCTCTCAAGAGGCCCAAAAAGGTTTAAAGAAAAAGAGTGGGGCTTATAACACGAGGGTAGCCCCAGTTTGTTTTTCCGTTTGAAATGGCGATCGCGCCAAGGTTTTCTTTTAATGCAGAGGGACTTATACAATAAGTGTGGCCCAAAATGTTTTTGGTTAAAAGGGGGTTGGGTCTTACACTCTATTAGAGGCCCAAAAGTTTTGAATGGGTCTTATAGCTCAAGGAGAGGCCCAGTTGGTTATTTTTCAAAAGGCGACGATCGCGCCGTTTGTTTTTTACGGTATCGGGACTTATACAATACACTGAGGCCCAAAAATGATTTGATCAAAAAAAGGATTGGGTCTTACACTCTATTAGAGGCCCAAATTGTTTAGAAAATGATTTATGAGGGTTGAATTAATCCAAAACCCTAATTTGTTTTCAAAAATGTATTTAATTGAATAAAAATTCAATTAAAATGATCAAAATTGTTCAACATAGGAAAAACAAATTGTGATCTTGGATTAATGCTTCAGAAATTTATTATTGACCTACAAAATAATTAGAAAGCATTAAAAGTTGCAAAATCAAGGAGGAATAAATATTTTAAATGTCAAAAACAATTAAAACATTAATTCTTTGCAAAAATATCAATTATACCAAATAAATAATATTTTTGGGATTTTTTGGGAAAATAAAATATTTTAACATTTTTGTGAATTATTGAAAAAAGAATCAACTCAAAATCATTAAAACTCAGAGAGAAATTAATTTTTGAATCAATTAAATAAAATCACAAAATTCAAATATTCAAATATTCAAAAAATGGCGCCAAGAACACCCAAGAACACGCGCGTGTTCTGGGTTTGCCCAGATTTTCATTTTCTCTCTAATCTCACTGAATACTTGATTATATCATGCAATCCACATACCAATCAACTCGTTTCAACCTCACGATCATGTCTATGGTATTTAATTTCATTTAAATTAAACATATAACAAGAAATCACAAAAAATCCTCAAGAACCCTAATTTCTGCATGAAGGCTAGGATTTTTGATACACGATTCAAACAATACAATTAATTGAGGGGAAACATTCCATGCATGATTATGAACATATGGCCAAATTATTGTGCAGCAAAAATTGCATGGATCATAGAGTTGGAAGAGCTCATGCTTACCACTTGCAGCTGGTGATCGTGATTTGTGTTAGAGGTGTTACAACTAGGTTCCAATGATCTGGATAGCTTCCCTATGTGCCATGGAGTGTGTATGAATGCTTGGAATGGATTGAAATGGTCTGGAACTTGAGATGGTACCCCAAATGCAAATCTGTCAAGAACTTGAGCAATTGGCTGGTGATTTTGTGAAATCTGTGTTCCAGATGTTATGTGAGTGTTTATATCACTTCTATATGATGTATGTGAGGTGTGTGTGTCATTGGTTTGATGGTAAAAGCTCTCAAACTCAAAACCCGAAAGTGACTTGCCTTAGAAGGCAAAATTGGAGTGAAAGAAGAGATTTTGAGGAAAGCATCTGTTTGATGGCTTTGGTGTACTCAAACTGATCACAATTGAGCTCTATTTATAGTAGAGCAAGTTTGTTTTGGAATCCACAGTGAATGGCAACTGCAGCAGGTGTTTGTTCAATGTTGGCCAATGGAAATCTAAGTCTCCTCTAGCCATTGACTAGAGGTTAGGGCACAGGGCTGTGGTTCCCTTGGTCTTGGATAAGTCTTGACTGATTTCAGATGAGAATGGCTCAGTCCATGCCACCTTGATGCTTCCATTGAATGCTTCAATCCAAAATTGGAGTCTTCAATCCAAAATTGGAGTCTTGTCCCTATTTTGGCCATTCTAGGTTCAACATGCTATTTCTTGTTCCAAAGACTTTGGAGGCTTGGCTCAGTGATTGTCCCCTTTAGATTCAATCCTAAGAGGTGTTCAAGTGGATAGAAGCATTTGGATTTGGCTGATTTTGGCAAATCGAGCAAAAATGCAAATTCTGCCTTGCCTTGGCAGATTTCAGCAAGGCAACTTCCCAATGTCATATCTCATGGCTCAAATTGAATTTGGTAATGTTCTTGGCCATTTTGGAAAGCCCTTACATGATACAACAACTGTTTGAACATATTTGGTTTTGATCTCTTTTGAATCCAAGTGAAAAAATCCCCCTACATTTGGCAAAAAGTAGGGTAAAATCTGACTTAGTTAAATTTTCATTAAGTGTTGGAACAAAGTGACTTTTCTTGATTTTGATCACTCCATAACTCAAAATCCATGAGGAGTTGGAATTAGGTCTAGTTGAAGTTTTTGTAGAGAGCAATGAGATCTACAAATCAAGCCTTGGATGGGAGAAAATGGCTTTGTGGTTTAGGAGTTATGACTCTCCAAAGTTGGTACCCTAGCCACTTTATTTTTAACTTAGAAAATTTTCTAAGTTTTTTATGGTTACCCCTTTTACAAGTTATCCAACTTTTCTTGATTTTTCTTGATGAATGATGATTCAAATCATACATTAACATCATTTTAGAGTTAAAAATCCATTTTGGTGAAAAATCTCAAAAAGTCAAAGTTGACTTTTGTGCATAGTTGACTTTTTATCAGATGAATTCCAAACTATGCAATTCTTCAGGAAATCATGTCCTTGACCTAAATAAAACTTGATGGACATGTTCCATGGGTGTCATAGGGTATATTGATGCATGTCATAGGGCTTGGGAGCATGTCCTGGTCAAAAGTCAAAGTTACAGTTGACTTTTTCCTTAAAACCCTAACTGTGGTGCAGATGAAATTGAGACTTGTTGCTTAAGCTTCTTGGATTAACCCATTGTTGCAAATGGATAAATATAGTTCATTAGAGACCCTCAAATCCTCTCTTGAGGTCTTGGCTCATGATTTTCCCTAAAAGTCAACTTAGGGGTGAATTAGGTCAAGAAACCCTAATTCCTGATTTTTGATGAATGCATCCCCTGAGGAAAAATTGACTTGATGATTGGGTCCATGAGGTTGCATGGAGTATATTAAGTTAGGTTTTGGATCATTGGCTTGTGCCCAGATGAAAATTTCCATCTGGAGGCCCTGGTCGACCAAAACCCTAATTTGGTGACACTGTCGATCTTGAGACTTAATCCACCTAGAAGGGAGCAGCCTTGTGCTTAATCCTTAAAGTGGGAGTCCTTTTGATCCATTGGGGATATTTTAGAGGTTAGGCAAGTTGAAGATCATGTCATTCCTTGATTGATCCTTTGTCTAAGAACTCTGAGAGGGCCTGAAACCCTAATTCTTGATTGTAGTGGATGCTCACCCATCTTTGGGGAGACTGATGAAGTATGATAGCCCATCCATATTATGATGATGATTTGCACAATGATGGGAAATACTAGTGGTCAAAATTTGGGGTATGACAGATGCCCCTATTTAATCTTCTTGGACACGAAGGTGTGAATGACGAAGGTATTCGGGCATTCGGGGTGCAAGAGGATTAAATATCGGAATACCCGAAATTTTGATGGTGGTTATGAATGGTAGCTTACGCATTCATCTTCTTTTACTAAGCGATGATGCTTAGAAAAGGTAAACTTCCCCTCGATCCTGGTCTTCAGCCAAGGAGCTGGTCTCAGTTTCTAAAATAAACTTCCCCCCGATCCTGGTTTCCTACCAAGGAACTGGTCTTAGTTTCTGATGTAAACTTCCCCTCGATCCTGGTTTCCTACCAAGGAACTGGTCTTAGTTTCTTTTGTCAATAAACTTTATTGATAAGGGATGTTATTCGTAGCGGTTTTCCTCAAACTTCTCGCCAAATTTTCCTGGGGAGATGCCATTTGGCGGAAAAAGTTTTGACGTCAGACTTGCTGGGGAACCCAATCGTCTGAATTGTAGAGGTACACAAACTTCTCGGTTTGGAGACGCCATTTGTTGATTCTACTGGGGAAAGCGAGTCTCTTGAGATACTGTTTCCGCTTGGGGATATTGCATCATACTTTTCTCGGGATCTTCCCGGAGAAATTCCATATGATGGGATCCAATCTTGAGGTGCCGATGACCTTTTCATCAGCGGTCTTTTCGGAGCGAAACTGGCATGCTGCCGAATCTCTGATTACGAGGCTTTCTCTGTGGATTTTCCTTAATACGGGAAAACAAGGATATCATCTTCAATGGAGAAGAGTGATGCTGACTAAAAGTTCCTCTGGTCTTTCAGAGGTTCAAGTTATCAACGTGGTCGATGACCCAACTTCAATCCAGAAATAAAACTGGAGGAGAGAGAATGTTCAGACGTAACACTTCCTGACGAGGAAAGGGTTGACAAATCGATTGAGAGGACTTTTATCACTAGGGGACAAGACCGACTAGAGTGATAGTGATGCAATATGACTGTGAATGTAAATCAATAATGCATGATGTATGTATGTATATGCTGACGAAACCGACGCGACATACAAACTGACAAGTGAACATGACTGGATACTCGGCCATTGTGGGGCGTATAGAAATATCGCTGGTTCAAGATAGCAATTCCACCTTGCTTAGGAGAGATAGTCCCTGTTGGGAGCTATGTTGGTCGGGCTTAGGAGATAAGAACTCGGCCGAGGCGTGTCAGACGAAACAAGGTCTCTGACACAGTTGATCCCTTCATTCAGGCGTACTGGGTTAGAAGGAGTACTTTGATTCTGCACTTTGAAGTTCGCCTACTTCTGGAGAAGCGGTGATGTTCCTTTGATGTTCAACAGTCAAAAGAAATTGTCGACTTTATTTTAAAAGCAGAAAAAGTTTTAACAAGTAAATTCATTTTTGTTTTATTTCAAGAATCGTTAATCATGTTAAAAATGTCGTCCTGTAAAACTAAAACAAATAAAAATTACAAACAAAAGCACAGGGCTCAAATTTTATTGATAAGATGGAGATCAGCCAAACGCGTGATTCCAAAGAGTATATACAAAGTTTGAAAATGGTAATTTACAGGGAAAAGGGCTACGTTGAAACATAACGACCATTATCCTTCTACCAACTTTGAATTCGGGACATCCTGAGCTTCTATCGAAGATGACCTTGACTGGAGTTTTCCTCCGATGGATGGTGTAACTGCTGCTGCTGAGGGACTTGCCTCTGTTGAACATAGTTACTTGCCATTATCCCTAATTTTTTCCTGGATTGTACTGTGATGTTTCCAATCCACCGGGATGATTTTTTTCATGTCTCTAACTTTTCCATGGACCGCCCTTTCAGGTTTTCAATCCACCGAGACGTTTCTTTTTTAGTTTAGGCGAAGTATTTCTTGACTACATCAATAACCGTGGGGTAGGAAAATTCCTCTCCGTCCATGGTTGCAAGTCTCAAGGCGCCGCCTGAGAAAGCTTTCGTGACCACATAGGGGCCATCATAATTCAGAGTCCATTTACCTTGCGAATCAGTGAGAAATGACTGTATCTTTTTTAGCACAAGGTCTCTTTTTCTGAAAACAAGAGGTCGGACTTTTTTGTCAAACGCCCTCTTCATTTTCTATTGATACAATTGACCATGGCATAGTGTCGTGATTCGCTTCTCCTCGATCAGATTCACTTCGTCGTGTTGGCTTTGACACCATTCAGCTTCGGTGAGCTTAGCTTCCATCAATACTCGGATTGACGGGATCTCTACTTCTATGGGGAGCACTGCTTCCATGCCATACACTAGAGAGAAAGGGGTAGCCCCTGTTGAAGTGTGGACAGATGTGCGATAACCGTGAAGAGCAAAGGGTAGCATCTCGTGCCAGTATTTGTAGGTTACAACCATCTTCTGAACAATCTTCTTGATGTTCTTGTTAGCCGCTTCCACCGCCCCGTTCATCTTGGGTCGGTAGGGAGATGAGTTATGGTGATCGATCTTGAACTCAGCGCACAACTCCTTCATCATCTTGTTGTTCAAGTTAGATCCATTGTCAGTAATGATCTCGCTTGGAACACCGTAACGGCAGATGATATTATTTTTGATAAATCGGACAACCACTTGTCGGGTTACATTGGCGAATGACGCTGCTTCGACCCACTTGGTGAAATAGTCAATGGCTACCGGGATGAACCGATGTCCGTTTGAAGCCTTGGGCTCAATCATGCCAATCATGTCGATTCCCCATATCGAAAAAGGCCATGGGGAAGAGAGAACTTTGAGATGTGATGGCGGTACATGAATTTTGTCGGAGTATATCTGACACTTGTGACACCTCCTCATGTACTTGTAGCAGTCGGATTCCATTGTCAACCAATAGTACCCTACTCTTAGGATTTTTCTCGCCATTGTGTGTCCGTTGGCATGAGTGCCAAAGGATCCTTCATGAATTTCTTTCATAAGCATGTCTGCTTCTGGTCTGTCTACGCATCGGAGCAAGACCATGTCAAAATTCCTCTTATAGAGAGTATCACCGCTCAGGAAGAAGTTTCCAGCCAATCTTCTGAGGGTTTTTCTGTCTTTTCTTAGTGCCCCAGGTGGGTACTCTTGTTTCTGAAGGAAGCATTTGATATCGTGATACCAAGGTTTGTCATCTATGACTCCTTCGATCGTGAAGATATAAGCGGGCCATTCAAGGAGCATTATGTCGATCTTAGGTAAGTCGTTCCATTTACCTACACTAATCATGGAAGAGAGAGTGGCTAAAGCGTCAGCCATGTGATTCTCCTCACGAGGGATATGATGAAACTCAACTTTGTTGAAGAAAGGTAGCAACCTTCTTGCGTAGTCTTTGTAAGGAATCAATCCTGATTGGTTTGTGTTCCAATTTCCTTTTATCTGATTGATAACCAAGGCTGAGTCGCCGTATACGTCCATGTTTTTTATCCTTAAATCAATTGCTTCTTCGAGACCCATAATACAAGCTTTGTATTCGGCCTCGTTGTTTGTACATTTGAACGTAAGTCTGGCAGTGAAAAGAACGTGGGTACCCTGAGGGGTAACAATGATTGCCCCAATTCCGTTTCCATAATGATTAACTGCTCCGTCAAAGATAAGTCCCCATTGGGAACCTGGTTCTGGCCCTTCACTGGGTAACGGTTCATTATAATCTTTCATTTTTAGATACATGACATCTTCGTCTGGGAAGTCAAACCCGATTGATTCCTGATCGTCAATCGGTTGATGAGCCAAATGATTGACTAAAATACTTCCCTTAACGACTTTCTGAGCGTGGTACTCTACGTCATATTCTGATAACAACATCTGCCAACGGGCAACTCTTCCCGTGAGAGCAGGCTTTTCGAAAACATACTTGATTGGATCCATTTCGGAGATTAACCAAGTAGTATGATGAATAATGTATTGGCGCAGACGTTTGGCTGCCCAAGCCAAAGCGCAGCAAGTTTTTTCAAGCATCGTGTACCGAGTTTCGCAGTCGGTAAATTTCTTACTCAAATAGTAAATGTCAGACTCTTTCCGTTTGGTTTCATCTTGTTGGCCAAGTACACATCCCATTGAGTCCTCTAGGACTGTGAGGTAAATGATCAGTGGTCTTCCTTCCACTGGAGGTGATAGAATCGGAGGATTCAACAGATATTCCTTGATACTGTCGAAGGCGGTTTGGCAATCTTCTGACCAAACGCAATCCTGGTTCTTTTTGAGTAATTTGAAAATCGGCGCACAGGTCGCGATCATAAGGAATATGAATCTGGAGATGTAGTTCAAACGTCCCAGGAATCCTCTGACTTGTTTTTCAGTTTTTGGAGAAGGCATTTCTTGAATGGCCTTGACCTTGTTAGGATCAACCTCAATTCCTTTCTGGCTGACGATGAACCCTAGTAGTTTCCTTGAACGGACACCGAAGGTGCACTTGTTGGGATTCAAGCGGAGCTTGAATTTTCTTAGTCGTTCGAACAATTTTGAAAGATGTTCAATGTGCCCACTCTCTGTTTTAGACTTTGCAATCATATCATCGACATATACCTCAATTTCTTTGTGTATCATGTCATGAAAAAGAGTAGTCATGGCCCTTTGATAGGTTGCCCCGACATTTTTCAAACCGAACGACATTACCTTGTAACAAAAGGTACCCCATGGGGTAATGAATGAAGTTTTCTCCATGTCTTTCGGCGCCATTTTGATCTGGTTATAGCCCGAGAATCCATCCATGAAGGAGAACACTTTGAATTTTGATGTACGGTCTACCAGCATGTCAATGTGCGGTAAAGGAAAGTCGTCCTTTGGACTAGCCTTGTTTAGATCTCTGTAGTCGACACACATTCTGACCTTTCCGTCCTTTTTGGGAACAGGTACGATGTTGGCTAACCATTGAGGATATTCAGATGTAGCGAGGAAACCCGCGTCAATCTGTTTCTGTACCTCCTCTTTGATTTTGATGGCCATGTGCGGGTGAGTCCGTCTCAACCTCTGCTTTACTGGCGGACATTCCGATCTCAATGGTAAATGATGTTCCACGATACTGGTATCCAACCCTGGCATATCCTGATAGGACCAAGCGAATACATCGGGGAATTCTTTGAGAAGCTTTATCAAACTCTCTCTGGCAGTTGGACTGAGCAGTGCCCCAATCCTGATTTCTTTTCTCTCTTTTTCTGAACCCAAGTTTACCGTTTCCAACGACTCTTTGTGAGGTTCAATGGACCTTTCCTCTTGTCTGAGTAGTCGAGAGATCTCTTCTGGAATTTTGTCGTCATTTTCATCTTCAGCCTCGAATACCGGGAACTCAAAGTTGGAAGAAGGCATCGGATCGTATGTTTCAACGGGATTTAAAACAAGCAATCTGCATGACGTGATGATTCGTGTTTAGAAGAGATAGAGAAAATGCAAGTGTGTGCAGTGTTTTTATTTTATTACTGCTTGTTTTTATTTTTAATTGTTTTTTTAGGATTACCATTTTCTGAAAAAGCAAAAAGAGAAAACAGCAATTAATGCGGAAATTACAGAACGACGTTATTTTATTAATGAACAAGTCGATTCTTGAAACTACAGCCCTATAAAACAAAACTCTGTCGCTTCGGCCAAAGCGAAGAGGGAAAATTTACAGAAAGCGAGCCCTATCAAAACATCTGTTTCACCTGGGCAGGGTGAAAGGTTAAAGATGGCAATTACTTTGACTGATGAATGACCTTCGGAACCTCGACGGCAACCCATTGGCGGCGAACTCCTCGGTGAATCACAAAGTCTGACCCCTTCCTTGAGTTGTCTTCAGAAATAACGCTGATTTCTGGTGGAGCGGGATCACTGGAATCTACATCCCAGGAAGAATTGTCGTAGGAGAATTCCTCAGTTGCATTTTGCATAGCATTTGTGCTCTCAGTTGTACCTCCCCATCCAGTTGGCTGGATATCTTCGAGCCTGATACGAGAGCTTTCAGGAGCGCTGTACTTGACCATGAAGTCGTACTTTCCACTTGGTTGTCCCAAGGTGTCCCAAACTTCTTTGGAACTGGAAGAGTCATCTCTCTCGATGACGTTGACCTCGGGAAAAGCATAGTTGATGAATTCCAGTCCTGCAAACGTTGCGAATTCATTTTCATGTTGAGTAGTTTCTGAATGACCTGAGTGTTAATCCCATGACATGGTGGGGACACAGGTATTCTGTTCACTGATGCTCAGCTGATTTTCATTGTTCGGCTGACTCTCTTGCCCCAAGTTTCCTGGGTAAGGTTGCCACATTGGCAGACCATCCATTGGGCCATAGTAATTGTGGTCAAAGTGGTCTTTCATCAGAGTTTCCTCCTCTAATGAGTTTGGCGGAGCACGACATCCTTCCGAATCACAATCTCCATATATCATTTCGACGTCTGACCTTGGTATAAATCTCGGACTCTGTGCGGGATAGCAAAATGGCGTAGGCACCTCTTCCTGAGACATATAACCGTCCTCGTTAAGGTAGGACTTCCATTCTTCATCCGTGTCGGAGGGATCTTCCTCATTGATAGCATGAACTGCTTGAGACACTGGGTGAAGGAAACCTCCACTGTGGAAGAAGTTTTGAAGGGGATGAAGACTTTCATCGTTGGCAGCTGTCTGGGTACAGGTTGCAGAAAAACCAAGACCCTTCTTTGTTTTATTGTCAATAGGAATGACAAGCTATCCCCATCCGGTTGTGTCGGTACTCTCGACCGCTTTGATAGCATCTTTGTATGAGGAAATCGAGGTTCCTCCTCTTGATTAATTGTCCTTGCTCACCGGAAGTGCTTGGAACTGAGTTCCAATAACCTCCTCAGGTTCTATACCAGTAGATGGTGACAAGTTGCTTACAAGCAAGGCTTGTTCCCCACAAACTGTGACAAGTTGATCGTTCTTGACGAACTTTAGCTTTTGGTGGAGGGTCGAAGTGACCGCTCCAGCCTGATGTATCCAAGGTATTCCTAATAAACAACTGTACGTCGCCCGAATGTCCATGACCTGGAAAGTGACTTGGAAAGTGTGAGGACCAATAGTTATGGGAAGATCAACTTCGCCGATAACTGTTTTTCTGGATCCATCGAACACTTTGAAGATGACCTCGCTGGTTCTCATCGGAGGGCCTTTGAATGATAATTGCATCAAAGTGGACTTCGGCATAACATTCAGGGCTAACCCTGTGTCTACCAGTACGCTGGCTAAAGCATCGTCCTGGCAGTTAACTATAATGTTGAGAGCCATGTTATGACGGCGACCCTCTTCAGGTAATTCCTCATCACTAAATCCCAAATTATTGCAGGAAGTGATGTTAGAGACAATGCTATCGAACTGTCTGATAGTTACATCCTGTTCCACAAAGGCTTGCTCCAAGACTTTCTGTAGAGCCTCCCTATGCGCTTCTGAACTGAGTAACAGTGATAATACCGAGATCTTTGAAGGAGTTTGTAACAGTTGATCGACAATGTTGTATTCACTCCTTTGGATGAGCTTCAGCGTCTCATCATTATTTTTTGAAAGGTCGGGATTACTGGATTGACCGACTGGTAGATCGGGAGTTTCTGTCTAAAGTTCCTTTTCTTTGTTAGCTTCCCCAACCCCTCGGTTGAAGATTCTACCACTCCGTGTTACACGACTGATGTCTGCAATATTCACGACGGAGGGTAATGGAATTTCCTTTCCATTTTCAATTGTCGTTGCACCGTATTTGTAAGGGATAACCTTAGTTGATTCATACGGTAGTGGTCCCGGCAGATAAATGACTATGGGAACCTTCTGATTTTTCTGACCATCATAAGTAATCTCGATCCGTTCCCGGTTAGGAACCTTAGATTCGTCAAGTAGAGGGATAATGGCAAAAACATCCCTGGTCCTGTGATGACCAGAGATAGTGACAATATCCTCAACTTGCTCGGCAAGGTAGTTCGGCATCCAGTTGATGGGTCCAGAACCAGGATTTGGGCGAATCTCTCCACGATCTACCTGACCCTGAAGAGCTGCTCTCACAAGGTAACACCCTTGGTTACTTTCCGAATAGACGCCGCAACGTTCATAGTTGTGTGGTGGCACCTGGCCACGCCCACTTTGAATACAATGTAACCTCACTAGGTTAGCTTCCACAGATCGGACATCCTGACTCTGACGCCGAGTAGGATTCCTGTTACTGATACTAATTTGCTGAGTATCTTCATCCATATAAATTGGCATCCACCAGTGATTTAACAAGTGCTAAAGTGCCTCCTGGACAAGGGTACAACCTCGATTATTTTCGCAACCTGCTTTACAGTTTTGATAGTCATGTGATGTTAGGAATCCGAGTCGGACCTGCTCAGCATGTAACTCTACCAGGTTGGTATTCATCACGCGAATATCGAAGATCTGAACCATATTGATTTGATAGGAATTCCTATCATGGTAGTCTTGGATCCATCCAAGATCCATCTGACGCTGGAGGGCCTCTTGTATGAAAGAGCATCCCTGTTTGTTTACTGAGCAAATCAGACAGGAACTGTAATCGTGCCGTGGCAGATTATGATACTGGCTTTGCCTTGAGTTCATCGCCACTAAGTTGACATTCATTGCACAGATGTCATGGTTTTGAATGACGTTAGAATTCACGTAGACCATGTTAACTCCACGAACTCGGTGCTTCTGGATCCACCCAAGATCCATTTGTTCCTGTAGGGCTGCTTGCACCACAGAACATCCCTGATTGTCTTTAGAGCAGACATCACACTGATGATAATTATGAGGTGGCACATGGCCATATCCACTCTGTCTACAATGCATCTTGACCAGATTGGTTTTCAACAAGAGTACATCGTGAATTTGATAGACATCGTTTGTAATACCCCGTATTTTCTAAATGCTCAATTGGATATCAGATGAGATCAGATAAATATCTATGTGTTTTATCTCTGATTAATTGGAATAATGGAGTATCCTATGTGCTCTAAGTGTTGTCAATTGGGATCAGTAGAGCAACTTGAGAACTCTGAAGAGATCAATTATTTTATTTAAGAGACGGATTAATATTTATAAGTTCAAGAAAGTATTTTAAGGTAACTCTAATAATTGATCAATTGGCGTTAGAAGATAAAATATCAATTGGAGATAGTTACCCTATTGGATTTATATTATATAATATATGTATTATATATATTTATAAGAAGAAGAAGTGGGTAAGGAGAAGAAAAAGAAACAGAAAGAAGAAAAGGAAAAAACGTGGAAGGAGAGAAAGAAGGAGAGGAAGAGGAAACTTGGATTCATCATCTTCATCATTAATTCATCCTCTTCTTGAATCAAAGGTGAGTTCCATTAGATAGAACTTGGGTAAGAAGTTTGGGGGAAGAAATTCATGTTTGGGGTTTTGGGTTTTATGTGAAATAACATGTCTAAATGTGTTTTTATGATGATAATACTTGCCTTGATTGTTGTTACACGTTTGGGGTTGATATTGTATGAATTGGGAGTGTTTTGGGTGAAGAAATGAGAGATTTTGGACCCCAATGACCTGTTTTGACGCTGCTGCGAATTCTGGGTTTCGCAGGTTCGCCTAGCGAACCCTAGCGAAGGTGAAGGCGAACGTTCGCTGGCTGGTTCGCCTAGCGAACGTGACAGCTTTTCCCATTTTGTTTCCTTCATAACTTTTGATCCGTAACTCGGATCGGGGCACGGTCGGAGGCGTTGGAAAGCTATTTCAATGCTCTTTGTGATGGTGAGGTAGAAACATGGCTATATGCTATGGATTGATAAGATAAATATAGAAATGTAGTATATGTACTTTTGTTTCCACCAAAACTTAGAGATCGGGAATCTGATTGTTACGAGTCCAAAGCCATTGGAAAGATAATCCAGTGAGGTATTAAATGGTGTGTTAGACCATGAGTTAACCAAGGATGCTTGGTAGAGGGTGTTAGTAGTATGCCTTAAAAAGTGTGTGAATTACTTTATTGATTATGTTTAACATATTATGCATATATATTGATTGTGGTTTGGCTAATGGCGTGATGTGATCACTTGTTATGTCTCCCTTGTATATGTGTGAATATAATGCATTATGCTGATAAATGCTGTGATGTGATCATTGTCGTACTTGTTCCCGTTCGTTCCGGTAGAACGTTCGGATGTGATGTGATGTGATGTTATGTGATATGATGTGATTGTGTTGTATGCTTGAATCGGAGTAGGCCTAAGCTACTAGGTGGTGTTTCACCTGAGTTTCGGACTTGGTCCGATGGATACCGGACTTGTTCCGAAGAATACCGTTGCGATGAGCTTGTGAGGGTCCACTAGGGCGTATTTCCCACTCGGCGTTACTCATCTGCGTGCTCGGTATACACCTGAGCTACCGTTGCGATGTGCTTGTGGGGGTCTTATAGGGCGTTTACCCACTCGGCGTTACACATCGGCGTGATCGGTATGGTGGAGTTTTGATGCCATGTAGGCAATATCACTCTGTTACTCACCTCTAGTGGTGTCATGTAGGCAATACCACTAGGCTTTCTCCCGGTGGGCTTATGCAGTCATGTAGGCGTCTTTTCACTCGGCGTTACTCACAGGCGTATAGATGATTGACGGATGGGCTTCCGCGGCCACTTAGGCGTGTATCATTTCGGACTCATCTGACTCATCGTGCTGTGTGCTTGTGCTAGTCTCTTGACGTAGGCACTTGGTTACTCATCGAGGGTGTGATATATTGTGGCCTATGTAGACAGGTTGATACTACTTCTGGATTCCTCGTACGTGAGTACGGGTCTGCATGTTTGGTTGGTTGATCTGGTTATTGAGGTTGTGTACTTGTTGTTATTTCATTAGTGAGTCAAGGGACTACTAATGAGGATATTAACCATTGTTGTGTATTTGCCCCAGACTGCGAGTAAACCCCGGATCCACGGTGGATCCGTTTGATTGCATGTACCCTGTAGAGCCGAGGGAACCCGTAAGATAGGGGAACTCACTGAGATTATTATCTCACCCCAATATTGTTGTTATTTTTCAGGTATTATTTGCAGGTTTGTTTTACAAGTGGAGCTATGCTTGGATGTTTCAAGAGAAGCTTAGTTAAGCTTATTCTGCTGTTTATTATTTTCTTGTACAATGAGGAATATTGTACCTTATTCTTAGATTTTCTTGTTTTGGCTAATTTCCATGCCTTGTACCAAAGGTTGTATTTATGTATTATAAATGGTCAAGTATGTGAATTATGCCATTAGGCACTTATGATTGTGTCAGTACCGAATGAAAACACTTGTATGGTATTATTCTAGATAAATATTTACAGGGCGTTACATCGTTAGTCTCTCCTTCTATCAAATTAACTGCAGCCTTCTCATGTTGAGGCAGCGGGTTCGTGAGAACATTGGGATTCATATTTTTGAAAGATAAGACCCCGCTCCTAACAAGTTTTTGCACGTCAGACTTGAAATTGAGACAAGTCTCTATGTTATGCCCTGGACCTCCTTGATGATAAGGGCAAGTTTGATCCACCTTAAACCAAAATGGCGGATTTTCCGGTACTGTACGAGGAAATTTAGTCTGAATGTGCCCCTTAGCCAGTAGTAATGGAAACAGCTCTGCGTACGACACGGGTATAGGATCAAATCCTGATGGTTGCGTTGTACGGTTGTTGCTATATGGAGGACGAGCTTACTGAAGAGGCTGTTGTGTCCTTTGCTGATTAGGTTGGCTCTGCGCAACCTGAGGTTGATACGTAGGAATAGACGCAGGGTTGATAGCAAGAGTCACAGCTGCTACCGGTTGATAACGTCTCCTTTGCTTTCCGAGAGAGATATTCCCAATATCTTGCTCTTTTTTCTTAGGGAGAGCACTACCGTATTTTCTAGTACCGCTCGTCGATCCAGTGTCTTTTACCAAACGTCCTTCTCGGACGGTTTCCTCAAGACGTACGCCCATGCCCACCATCTCGGTGAAATCACTGTGTGGACTGGCAACCATTCGATCATAGTAAAATGAGCTTAAGGTCTTTAAGAAGATCTTTGTCATCTCTTTTTCCTCAAGAGGTGGACAAATTTGAGCGGCAATCTCACGCCACCTTTATGCGTATTCCTTAAAGGTTTCCTTGTCCTTTTGCGACATCGATCTGAGTTGATCTCTGTCGGGTGCCATGTCTAAATTGTATTTGTATTATTGGACGAAGGCAGTGCCAAGATCTCTGAATGTACTGATCGTGGCATGGTTTAAACCCATGTACCATTTTAGTGCGGCACCGGTTAAACTATCCTGGAAGTAGTGAATCAGTAGGTCCTGATTCTCCGTCTGAGCTGACATCCGTCGGGCGTACATCACCAAATGGCTTTGAGGGCAAGAGTTACCCTTGTACTTTTCAAAGTCGGGCACTTGAAATTTGTGCGGGACTTTCACATTTGGGACCAAGCAGAGATCTGCGGCGTCCTTTCCAAATAGATCCTGACCGCGAATGGCTTGCAGTTCCTTCTGCATTTCCAAGAACTGCTCCTGGAATTCCTCCATTTTGTCAAACACAGTTTCCTTCTTACCAGAAGTTGTCTGTGGGATCTGTCCTACTGGGACAGTGTGCACCACATGGGGTGGTACCGTGACTACGATAGCGAAACTTGGTGTTTCCCAAAGTTTGTACCCTTCAGGAGTCTTCAGTATGCCCCTGGCATCTTCGATTTCCCAAAGTTTGTAACCTTCAGGCCCAGCGGCTTCTGTTGTGATTCCCTGATCTTCAGTGATCAGCGGAATATATCCTTCTGGGATATAGTTAATAGGCATGCCCCAAGGACGATCTTTCGGTATTTGATACCTAGGATCATACTTCTCCACTATGGGCGTTGAGGTGATCTCTGAGATCACAGTTCTTTATAGCTGAGCTTCTTCCATGGCTTGCATGTCGTTACGAAGCTTTCTCATATCCTCTCTCAGAGCGTCGATCTCTTCTTTCAACTCTCTGTTTTCTTCCTCAAGATCATCCATCTTTTTCTGACGATTGGCGCGAGTATTATACGAATGAGACAGTTTGACTCTACAACCGAGACACAAACGTGAGATTCGTAGGTAAGAAGAATACATGATGTGAGAATGATGAATGCAATGATTATATTAATTGTTTAAGGTTTAATCAAAATAAACTTCGACAATTAGATTGCAAATATCAAACAGTGGGGAAACCCCTTTTTATTGAATTCAAAGGATTACAGAAATGGAAATACAGTAGATTACAAGGTGCAGAAACAGAAACCTAAGCTAATGGGTCCCAAGTCCTCTTTGAAGAGAAATCGGGTGTTGATTCTGGTATCTTCCTTTTCTTTGACCGGGGCTCTTGGGTCGTTGTCGGGTTGTCATTCCTTTGCCAGGTGAAAGGAGTGAGCAAATTCCTTTGGTCATCTTGATTCTCTACAGCATGTTGCTCCAAAATTTCAATCAGAGCATCTTTCTCTTTCAGTAATTGCTGTATTTTGATGCACTCTATGTCGAGGGTGCGGTACTTGTTCTTCCAAGACCTTCTCCCTTTTGAACTTCGTTGAGAGTAACCTGAAGATTTTCAGTTTCCGTCATGAAGTACATGACAGATTCCCTCGGCGGAAGAATTCCGTAACGAGAATAAGGCATTTTTAGCTTGAGAGCTCTAGTTTGTACCCAATGGAGGTAAGGCTCCACCGAGATAAAGTCTGGTTTTCCCAGAGACTCTCGTCCTTTCTTATGAACATGCTTCCAAGCGTGCACTATTTCCATCTTTAGTGCTCTGTCATTTTCTCCTTCTTTGAAGAAAAGACCTTCCAGATGAACACCCCGTGGGTCGTGTCTCATCGGGTATCCAAATTGATGAAGAACCAATACCGGATGGTAGTTGATTCCTCCCTTAGTTCCTATAAGGGGTAGGTTGGGGAAGTTTCCACAACGATCAATGATTCTGATTCCATCATAGATCCTATTACACCAATCTATATCAGAGTTGGTAAGAGACATAATCTTCTGCGACCAACGTAAGGCACTCTTGCAATCCCCAAAAGCAGCAGACTTGGGCAAGTGGGAGATAAACCATTTATAGAGAAGAGGTACAATGCATGTGATCTCCCCTCCACTGTACAAATTTCCCAAGTGTATAGAATGATACGCATCTACGAGCAAAGTCGGTACAGGGTTTCCAATGAGAAAAACCTTAATGGAGTTGATATCGACGAAATTATTAATGTTGGGAAACAAAAATAACCCGTAGGTGAGCAAGACAAAGATGCTTTCAAAAGCAGTCACGTTTCCTATACTGGCAAAATACAGGGCCTTCTTTGTCAAGAACTGGGCTGGAAAACCTTGGATTCCACCATTGGTAGTTAAGTGAGTCCTGGCCTCAGACTCGTCCAAATGAATTGCTCTTGCAATGGTCTGATTCTTTGGAATTTCTTCCAGTCCAGAAAATGGAGCTCGATCAGTGATATGTAAATCGATCAGGTGAGAATACTCCTCCAGCGTTGGTGCTAGCTGGTAATCCGGGAATGTGAAACAGTGATAAACTGGATCATAAAACTTAATGAGCGCATCCATGATTCCCTCAATCACATGGACTCTTAACAGTGGTAGCAAACCTCCGTGCTTGGCTCTGAAAGCCTCTGGGTTTGTGATCATCCTTGCTAACCTTCTTAAATCCTCTTGCTTTGGAACCTTGAAGGTATAACTATAAGTTCTCCTTCTACCCAAATCCATTAGTGCAATCCTTTTCTCTGATATTTACAATCACAGTCTCAGTTTAATTCAAAAAAACAGAGAGACTAGAAGAGAAGTTTTTTTTGAATGTTTTAATGTTTCATTAAATGAATGCATGAATGCATCACACAAAAACATAGAAAAAACATGGGGTCAAAGGGTCGTTGTCATGAAGTCAAGGCTCTACCCATCCCCAAAGGTTTATACTAGGGTGATTTTTGTACCTGTACTCATTATCATCAGCTCCTCCCAGGAAAGTAAAACAACAAGCGGATCGCCAGCGAGTTGTAGAGCAATCTTAGAGTAAGTGCCATTCACCGAGAATAGATCACCAGCCTCAAATGAGGGTAGTATCGCGTAACAACTATTTCCGATAGTTTCCGCACTACAAAAGGGTTTGGCTCCTCAGCTTATCAGACATCACAATCGGCCCATTGTCTAGGTGAGAGAATGGGTTGCATTGGTCAGCCTCCACTGAGGTTGATGGTAGACCTCGTCGCCATCACTTATCTTAAGTGTATACTCGATCTTTCCACATGCGGCATCACACGCATTCCCATTAGCAGAACAATAAACACGTATAACAATTAGGAAAAGCAGTATATATATTTGTCCTAATCATCCTAGACTTTTCAAAGCTAAGAATCTTAAGTTCCTGACAGAAAATGGTTTCCCGGCGGAGTCACCAATATGTGGTTTCATTCCAAATTAACGGCATTCTGGATGTGGTTGCGAAGCACGATCGCTCTGGTACTACAGCTCGATTCATTTTTTATTCTATTAAAGCTGATGAAGGAAGGGAAATAGATGTCTCCAACTAACCCTACTTGCATACTGAGGTTAAACAGTCAAAACTGTTGGTTTACAGATGCTACAAATATTCGGGGTTTTTCCTAGGTTTATTTTGTTGACGAGTGGTGCTTTAGGCTATTGGTTGAGATGTTAGGACCGATATATATGAAAGTATGGGATTTTGGGTTTTTGTTTAGTGTGCTCGCTAAGATTTTTCTTTCAATCTTATGCCTACGTATTCCCGTTTACCGAAACAGGAAAATCAGAGCGTTCGTAGTTCCTCCTATTCTATGGGAGGAAATGGTTGTTTTGGTGTCTTGTTCAAAGCCCAAGACGTGAAGCGAAAGGTGGTTTGTATCTTGTTCAAAGCCCAAGATGTGAAGCTGAAAAGTATATTTGTATCTTGTTCAAAGCCCAAGATATGAAACTAAAAGGTCTCAAATTTAGAGAGAATTTGTCATCTCTAAAGAGGGTCTGTTTGTCACAACTGTTGGGTGATTGGTTATAAAGGAGGATTACTTTAACCGGGATACGCGGATCCTAGCAATGCCATAATTTCCTTTATAGGGGGTTTTAACCTGAAGGAGAAGACTTTAACTCAGTGTAGAGCAATGCTATCTTTGCTTAGGAATTTCTCATGCTAAAATAGGGACAGTGGCATGGATGTAGATGATCCAGAGGCTTGCCGCTTATAGCGATTAGATGAAGGGGAATGAGTTGTTGATGTTTGTGTACTGTGAACGAGGCACAACTTTGATGCTAAAAGGTTAATTGGATCAACCAGTGGTTTTCTTATACAAAGCCTAAGAAAAGGCTATTATGTGTCTCGTACAAAGCCCGAGAGAGAGGCTAAAAGGTTTTGACTCAACGAGGGAATCTTTTGGTATCTCGTATAAATCCCGAGATGGAGGCTAATTGACTCAACAGGAGAGTTTGTTGTATCTCAAAATTGGATCGTATCACATGGAATTTCTTCGAGAAGATCTCTGAGAAAAGTATGACGTAATATCTCCAAGAGACAGCAGTCTCTCGAGAGACCTACTTTCCCCAGTAGAGCCGACGAATGGCATCTCCAACAAAGAAGTTTATACACCTCTACAACTTAGACAGATGGGTTCCCCAGCGAGTCTGACATCAAAAGTTTTTCCCATCAAATGGCATCTCCCCAGGAAAATTCGGCGAGAAGTATGAGGAAAACCGCTACGCATAGCATCCCTTGTCAATAAAATTTATTGACGAAAGAAACTTAGACCAGTTCCATGGTAGGAAACCAAGATCGAGGGGAAGTTAATATCAGAAACTAAGAACAGATCCTTGGTAGGAAACCAGGATCGAGGGGAAGTTTGTATCAGAAACTAAGACCAATTCCTTGGTAGGAAACCAGGACCGAGGGGAAGTTTATTTCAGAAACTAAGACCAGTTCCTTGGTAGGAAACCAAGATCGAGGGGAAATGTACCTTTTATAAGCATCAGTGCTTAGCAAAAGAAGAAGGATGCGTAAACTACCATTCTTAACCACCATTAAAATTTCAGGTATTCCGATATTTAATCCTCTTGCACCCCGAATGCCCGAATACCTTCGCCATTCACACCTTCGGGTCCAAGAAGATTAAATAGGGGCATCTGTCATACCCCAAATTTTGACCACTAAGATTTCCCTTCATTGTGCAAATCATCATCACAATATGGATGGACCATCATGCCTCAGTATTCTCCCCAAAGATGGGTGAGCATCCACTACAATCAAACTTAGGGTTTCAAGCCCTCTCTGAGCTTTAGACAAAGGATCAATCAAGGATTGACATGATCTTTAACTTGTCTAAACCTCTCAAACATCCCCAATGGATCATGAGGACTCCCACCTCAAGGATTAAGCACAAGGCTGCAACAGTCCCAGTGGATCTAGCCTTAAGATCACCAGTGTCATCAAATTAGGGTTTTGGTCGACCAAGGCCTCCAGATGGAAATTTTCCTCTGGGCATGAGCCAATGCTTCAAATAATAACCTACTATACCCCATGGAACCTCATAGACCCCATCATCAAGTCAATTTAGCCTCAGGGGATGCTTTCACTAAAAATCAGGAATTAGGGTTTCTTGACCTAATTCACCCCTAAGTTGACTCTTGGGACAAATCATGAGCCAAGACCTCAAGAGATGATTTGAGGGTCCCTAACACATCACATTGATCCATTTACAACAATGGATTGATCCAAGAAGCTTGAGCAGCAAGTTTCAATTTCATCAGAACCACAATTAGGGTTTTGAGGAAAAAGTCAATTATGCCTTTGACTTTTGACCGGGACATGCTCCCAAACCCTAGGACATGATTTAATACACCCTATAACACCTATGAAATCAATCCATCAAGTTTGATTTAGGTCAAGGACTTGAATTCATAGAGAATCGCACAGTTTGGATTTCATCTGACAAAAAGTCAATTGTGCACAAAAGTCAAACTTTGACTTTTTGAGATTTTTCATAATTATGGTTCCTTAACCCTAAAATGATGTTAATGTTTGATTAGAATCATCATTCATCAAGAAAAATCAAGAAAAGTGGGATAACTTGTAAAAGGGGTAACCATAAAAACTTAGAAAATTTTCTAAGTTATGGAGCAAAGTGGCTAGGGTACCAACTTTGGAGGATCATAACTCCTAAACCACAAGGCCATTTTTCCCCATTCAAAGCTGGATTTGTAGCTCTCATGGCACTCTACAAAAGCTTCAACTACACCTCATTCCAATTCATCATGGATTTTGAGTTGTGGAATGATCAAAATCACAAAAAGTGAAAATGTCACTTTTTTCCAACACATAGTGAAATTTTCACTAAGTCAGAATCTGCCTTACTTTTTTCCAAATGTAGGGGTATTTTTCACTTGGATCCAAAAAGTATCAAAACCAATTATGATCAAACAATTGTTTTATCATATGGGACCTTTCCAAAATGGCCAAGAACTCCATCAAAGTCCACTTGAGCCATGAGATATGACGATACCAATATGCCTTGCTGCAAACTGTCATGGCAAGGCAGATTTTGGAGTTTTGCTCGATTTGCTCAAATTTTGCAAAGGGCAAGAAACTCTATCCATCTTAACACCTTAAGGGGGGACCAAGGAGGAACCAACTCTGATCCCAAGCCTCCCAAGTCTTTGGAACCAAAAATAGCATGTCAAACCTAGAAATCCCTAAAAGAGGGACAAGAATCCAATTTTGTTTTGGAGCATTCAATGGATGCACCAAGGTGGCATGGACTGAGCC
Source organism: Lathyrus tuberosus (assembly GCA_022829125.1). Lineage (NCBI taxonomy): Eukaryota > Viridiplantae > Streptophyta > Magnoliopsida > Fabales > Fabaceae > Lathyrus > Lathyrus tuberosus. The sequence goes on from JALAZF010000387.1 coordinate 3,422,477, forward strand.
ATTTCCAACTGAATTCAGTCAAAACTTATCCAAGACCAAGGGAACCAGCAGCCTGTTCCCTAACCTCTAGTCAATGGCTAAAGGAGACTTGGATTCTCATTGCTCAACATTGGCCAAACCTATGCAGCAAGTGCCATTCACTATTCCTGGCAAAACAAACTTGCTATACAATAAATAGAGCTCATTTGTAACCAGTTTGAGTACACCAAAGCCGTCTAACAAATGCTTTCCTCAAAATCTCCTTCTTCACTCCAAAATTTCCTTCCAAAGCAAGTCACTATCGGGTTTTGAGTTTGAGAGCTATTCCAATCAAACCAATCACACACAGACCTCATAAACATCATATAGAAGTGATTCAAACACTTAAACAACATCTGGAACACTGATTTCTCAGAATCACCAGCCAGCTGCTCAAGGTTTTAACCAAGTTGCAGTTGGGATACCATCTTCAGTTCCAGATCATTTCAATCCACTCCAAGCATCCAGACACACTCCATAGCACCTAGGGAAGCTGTCCATAACCTTGGAACTAAGTTGTAACACCTCTAACACAAAACACGATCACCAGCTGCAAGAGGTAAGCATGAGCTCTTCTAACTCTATGATCCATGCATTTTTTGATGCACAATAATTTGGCCATATGTTCATAATCATGCATGGAGTGTTTCCCCTCAATCAATTGCATTGTTTGAATCGTGTATGGAATTTCTGAACCTTCATGCAAATTTTAGGGTTCTTGAGGTTTCTCTATGATTTCTTATTCCATGCTTAAAATAAATGTAATTAAAGACCATAGACATGATCGTGAGGTTGAAACGAGTAGATTGATATGTAGATTGCATGATATAATCAAGTATTCAGTGAGATTGGATAGAAAACGCAAATCTACAGAAACAGAGGGTGTCGCGTGTTCTTGCCCTTGTTCTTGGCGCCCTTTTTTGAAAATTTGAATATTTGAATTTTGTGATTTTATTTAATTGATTCAAAAATTAATTTCTTTCTAAGTTTTAATAATTTTGAGTTGATTCTTTTTTTAATAATTCACAAAAATGTTAAAATGTTTTATTTTCCCAAAAAAATCCCAAAAATATTATTCATTTCATATACTTGATATTTTTGTAAAGAATTAATATTTTAATTGTTTTTGACATTTAGAATATTTTCTCTTTCTTGATTTTTCACGTTTTAGTGATTTCCAATCATTGTGTGGATCAAAACCTGATTTTTGAAACATTAATCCAAGGTCACAATTTTTTTTCCACATGTTTAACAATTTTGATCATTTTAATTGAATTTTTATTCAATTAAAATACATTTTGGAAACAAATTAGGGTTTTTGATTAATTCAACCCTCATCAAACTTTTTCAAAACACTTTGGGCCTCTAATAGAGTGTAAGACCCAATCCCCTTTTAACTAAAACAATTTTGGGCCTCAGATATTGTATAATCCCCTCTGCGTTAAAAGAAAACCTCGGCGCGATCGCCAGTTGAAAAATCAAACTCTTTGGGCCTACCCTCGTGTTATAAGCCCCATTCTTTAAAAATCACTGGGCCTCTAGTAGAGTGTAAGACCCAACCCTTTTTGAAAACCAAAATAATTTGGGCCTAAGTGTATTGTATAAGTCCCGATACCATTAAAAAGTTCGGTGTGATCATCGCCTTTTAAAACAAAATTTTTAGGCCTCTCCTTGAGCTGTAAGCCCCACCATTTGTACAAAAAAATAAACCTTTGGGCCTCTTGAGAGAGTGTAAGACCCATCCCTTTGTACAGAAAACCTTTTTGGGCCTCGGTCACTTGTATAAGTCCCTGTACAAAACAACAGTGCAATTACTAGCAAAACCTTGGGCCCCTCCTTGAGCTGTAAGCCCCAACAATCTTTTCAAAGCACTTTCTCCTTTGATTTTGAATATAATATTGTTATCAAAGCTTTCTTTGTTGAACAAACTAACTAAACAGCATGGAAGCTCTACAACCGAGTAAGTGTTTACCCGCTTTCTTTACCCTCTTTCATATATATATAACTGTATTGTGGGGCTGCTCACTGTATCAGGGTTATTTCACTGACAACTACGTCTAGCACTAGGTAAAGCCCTGTTGGTCACTCTTAAATACAAACAAAACTAGATCCCCATAGGATTACCGGACACAGTCTTCCCTCCTCTTGGGGTTAAACAATATGGAGACATGAAAGGCAGCATTCTCAGTGAACCGTTTCTCAAACTGTCACCCCTAGAAATCGTCAAAAAGACTCTAAATTCTCGAACTTTCCTGGCTTGATCTATTCTCAGTGAATGGCATGTCTTGAACTTCTCGGGGTTTGGGGACCCACAGGCTTCCTAAAAGCATCCCCGCCTCCTCCTGGGCGTTGTACAAGGACCCTTCAGCTTCTTAAAAGCTCTCATGCCTTCTCTTGGGCTTAGTACAAGAACCCAAAGGCCTCTACAGGTATAGGAATAGAACCTAGTCATCAATTTTCTAGAGTTGTTTTTCTGAGTCAAGTGTCAGACTTGTTAATGGGTTGACCTTCATCCCTTAACATACCCGCCTTCTCTTGGGCATTATACAAAGATTAGTCACTACCTGAGAATCGATTTCTCAAAACACCCGTAGACTTGGACAGTCTCCATACCTTTTGGGATTTCCCATTTCCTTAAAGAACAGGAAATAACCCTGATCCTCCGATCAATCCCTGAGCACAACATTACCCATATAAGAACTAATTTTCTCTTTATCCAACATTCTGGACCTGTCACTAAACTGAAACAGTCACCAGCACCCTAGCCTTCTCTTGGGCTTTGTACAATGATTCTCCCCAGCGGAGCTAACCTTTTCACACTCTCTTGTTGAGTATAAAAGACTCTCTTTTTGAGTCACCTCCTTTTAGCCTCCATCTCGGGCTTCGTACGGGATACAAAAACACTCTCTTGTTGAGTATAAAAGACTCTTTTGTTGAGTCAAACATTTTCAGCCTCCATCTCGGGCTTCGTACGAGGTACAAAGACTCTCTTGTTGAGTCAAGCGCCTTTAGCCTCCGTCTTGGGCTTCGTACAAGACACATACAAAAGCACTCTCTTATTGAGTCAACTCTTTTAGCCTCTCTCTTGGGCTTCGTACGAGACACATGAAAAACACCCTCTTGTTGGGTTAGTAGCCTCCTCTTAGGCTTTGTATAAGGAAAACCCTGGTTGAGTCAATCAACCTTTTAGAATCAAAAGTTGTGCCTCGCTCACAGTATACAAACATCAACAACTCCATTCCCCCCCATCTAATTGCTGTAAGCGGCAAGCCTCTCGATTATTTACATCCATGCCACTGTCCCTCTTTTAGCATGAGAAATTCCTAAGGAAATATGGCATTGCTCTAAACTGAGTTAAAGTCTTCTCCTTCAGGTTAAAAATCCCCTATCAATGAAATTATGGCATTGCTGGGTTCACATACCCAGTTAAAGTAATTCTCCTTTATAATCAGTCACCCAACAGTTGTGACCAAATACCCCCCTTTAGAGATGACAAACTCTCTCTAAAGTCAAAACCCTTTAGCTTCACATCTTGGGCTTCGAACAAGACACAAATAGACCCTTCAGCTTCACATCTTGGGCTTTGAACAAGATACAAACCACCATTAGCTTTACGTCTTGGGCTTTGAACAAGACACCTAAACGACCTTTTTCCTCCCATAGAATAGGAGGAACTATGATCGCTCTGATTTCCCTGTTTCGTTAAACGGGAATACGTAGGCATAAAATTGCAGAAAAATCTTAGCGAGCACACTAATCAAAATTCCAAAATCCCGTACCTTTATACATCAATCGAAAAGCATCAGTCCTAATACCCTCACAAATAATCCAGACACTGTGTTCTTAGTGAAATAACCGAAGATTGGGCCCCACTTCCACATAGCATCTGTAACCTAACAGACCGCTGTTCAAACTCAGTATGCAAGCAAGGTTAATTGGAGACATCTATTTCCCTTTCTTCATCAGCTTTAATAGGAAAAAAAATGAATCGACCTGTAGTACCCCAGAGCGACAGTGCTTAAGAACCACGTCCAAAATCGCTCGCTACAGCTTCCTAAAAGCATCCCCGCCTCCTCTTGGGCGTTGTACAAGGTCCCTTCAGCTTCTTAGAAGTTCTAATGCCTTCTCTTGGGCTTAATACAAGGACCTTGATGACCTCTTAAAGGTATAAGACGGAATTTAGTCATCCTTTGCTAGAGCAGTCTTTCCCGCGTCAAAATTCTGGTCGTTGTAGGGTTGATACTCATCCCTTAATGCCTGCGCCTCCTCTTGGGCATTGTACAAAAGATGAAACTATAGACTTGGACGGTCTAAAACTCTTGAGTCTCAAAGACATTCTCAAGTTCCTTTCAAACATAGGAAAAAACACCGATCACTCTGGATCAATCTCTAGCAGAAACCCGATCTCTCTCATGAGAGTTCCCCCCACACTTGGACCCGCTTCAGGATCTCCAGAATCCACAGCAGTAAGGCAGCCTCCTCTTGGGCTTTGTACAAATGATTCCCCCTAGAAGAGCTAACCTTTTCAAACTCTCTTGTTGAGTCAACCACTTTTTAGCCTCCGTCTTAGGCTTTGTACAAGACATATAAAAAACCCACTCTATTGTTGAGTATAAAAGACTCTCTTGTTGAGTCAATCCCTTTTTTAGCCTCCATCTCGGGCTTTGTACAAGACATATAAATCACTCTCTTGTTAAGTATAAAAGACTCTCTTGTTGAGTCAATCCCCTTTTTAGCCTCCATCTCGGGCTTCGTACGAGATAGAAAAACACTCTCTTGTTGAGTATAAAGGACTCTCTTGTTGAGTCAAGCCACTTTTAGCCTCCGTCTTGGGCTTTGTACAAAACATAAAAACCCACTCTCTTGTTGAGTATAAAAGACTCTCTTGTTGAGTCAATCCCTTTTTTTAGCCTCCGTCTTGGGCTTTGTACAAGACACATAAATCACTCTCTAGTTAAGTATAAAAGACCCTCTTGTTGAGTCAACCTCCTTTTAGCCTCCATTTCGGGCTTCGTACGAGATAGAAAAACACTCTCTTGTTGAGTATAAAAGACTCTCTTGTTGAGTCAGTCTCCTTTTAGCCTCAATCCCGGGCTTCGTACGAGACAACAAATCACTAACTTGTTGAGTATAAAAAACTCTCTTGTTGAGTCAAACAACCTTCAGACTCTCTTGTTGAGTCAATCACCTGTTTAAGACTCTCTTGTCGAGTCAACCTTTTTAGCCTTCATCTTTGGCTTTATATAGGACAGATAAAAGTACTCTCTTGTTGAGTCAAACCATTCCAGCCTCCATCTTGGACTTTATACAAGATACATTCACCCCAACGGAGTCAAAATCCCTATTAGTCTCAATTTTGGGCTTTGTACAAGACATAATTAATATTTTCCTCCGGAAAAGTCAAACTTCCCGCCTCCTCTTAGGCTTTGTATAAAGAAAACCCTGGTTGAGTCAATTAACCTTTTAGCATCAAAGTTGTGCCTTGCTCACAGCATACAAACATCAACAACTCCTCTTTAGAGATGACAAATTCTCTCTCATCCAAAACCCTTTAGCTTCACATCTTGGGCTTTAAACAAGATACAAACCACCTTTAGCTTCACGTCTTGGGCTTTGAACAAGAGACCAAAACACCTCTTTCTATGGGAGGAACTACGATCGCTCTGATTTCCTTGTTTCGGGAATACGTAGGCATAAGATTGCAAAATCTTAGTGAGCATACTAATCAAAAACCCCAAATCCCGTACCTTCACACATCAATCAAAAAGCATCAGACATAACATCTTACCAATAGCCTAGACACTGTTTTTAAGCAAACAACTCTAAAGGACGAACCCCTATTTTGATAGCATCTGTAAACCAACAGTTTTGACTATTTAACCTCAGTATGCAAGCAGGGTTAATTGGAGACTTCTATTTCCCTTCCTTAATCAGCTCAACAGGATAAAAAATGAATCGAACTATAGTACCAAAGTGATAGTGATTCGAAACCACAAAAATCGCGCTACAGAAAAATGGCGACCACAGTGGGAGGCATTCTTTCTAACCTCGTTTAAGGTAGAAAGCCTTAAATTCACCGAATACTACAGAAATGGCTACTCTGTTGGGGAGTCATTGTCTGTATAGGATCATAAGACTAGAGGTCTAGGATGATTAAGTCAAATATATATACTGCTTTTCCTAATTGATATATGTGTTTATTTTTCTGCTAATGGGAATGCGTGTGATGCCGCATGTGGAAAGATTGAGTATTCACCTAAGATAGGGGATGGCATTATACGGGTAATCTTACGGGGAGTGAATCCCAGTTAAGAGTCCCCGGTCGACCATCAGACTTAGTGGAGACTCCCTTTGCAGATACATTGTCTATACGACTTCGGTTGTTGAAAGTAGTGTGGTCGATTGGGTTATCTGAGAAGCTGTTGTTTTTAGTAGACTGAAACCATTTTGTAGTGCGGAAGCTATCGGGAATAGTTGTCACGCGATACTACCCTTATTTGTGATCACTCTAAGATACATCGGCTCGCTGGCGATCAGCTTGCTGTTGTTATCCCAAGAGGGGTCAATGATTTTGTAGACAGGTACAAAAAATCACCAGTGTAAACCTTTGGGGATGGGTAGAGCCTTGACTTCATGACACCGACCCTTTGACCCCATGTTTTTTCTATGTTTTTGTGTGCTGCATTCATGCATTCATCTAAAAAAACATTTAAACAAAGAAAAATCTTCTCTTCTAGTCTCTCTTTTTCAAATTAAACTAAGACAATGATTGCAAATGTCAGATAAAGAGATTGCGCTAATGGAGGACTGCTATCTCTGTTAAGGGTTCATGTAATTGAAGGAATCCTGTCCACGCAAATCCAGTTCTACGATCCGGTCTATCACTGTTTCAAATTCCCGGATTATCAACTAGCACCAACACTGGAGGAGTACTCTCACCAGACTGATTTGGATATTACTGACAAAGCTCCCTTTTTTTTACTGGAAGAAATTCCAAAGGATCAAACCATTGCGAGAGCAATCTATTTTGACGAGTCAGAGGTCAGGACTCACATGACCACTAAGGGGGGAATCCAGGGTTTGCCAGCCTAGTTCTTGACAAAGAAAGCTCTATACTTTGCTAGTATAGGGAACGTGACCGCTTTCGAGAGCATCTTTGTTTTGCTCACCTACGTGTTATTTTTGTTTTCCAACATCGATAACTTTGTAGATATCAATGCCATTAAGGTTTTTCTAATTGGAAACCCTGTACTGACCTTGCTCGCAGATGCTTATCATTCGGTACACTTAAGGAATTTGTACAGCGGAGGAATGATCACATGTTGTGTACCCCTGCTATACAAATTATTCACTTCCCACTTACCCAACTCTGCTGCATTTTGGGATCAAAAGAATACTTTATGTTGGTTGCAGAGAATCATGTCTCTTACCAACTCTGACATCGATTGGTATAATCGAATCTATGACGGGATCAAAATCATTGACCGGTGTGTAAATTTCCCAAATGTACCCCTTATAGGAACTAATGGAGGAATCAACTATCATCCAGTGTTAGTTTGTCGTCAATTTGGATACCCGATGAGGCATGTCCCGCGTAATGCTCATCTGGAAGGTATTTTCTTCAAGGTAGGAGAAAACGACAGGGCACTAAAGACAGATATAGTGCATGCCTGGAAACACATTCACAGGAAAGGAAGAGAGTCTCTAGGAAAACCAGACAGTGTCTCGGGGGAGCCTTATCTCCACTGGGTACAAACTAGAGCTCTCAAGCTGAGGATGCCTTACCCTCGTCAGGAAGTTCTTCCATTAAGGGACTCGGTCCTTTATTTTTTGTCTGAGACGGAAAAACTTCAGGTTACTCTCAACAAAGTTCAGCAGGAGAAGAGGTCTTGGAGGAACAAGTACCATATTCTCAATGTAGAGTGCAAGAAAATACAGTAACTATTGAAATATAAAGATGCTCTGATTGAGATTTTAGAGCAACATGCTGTAGAAAATTAGGATGACCAAAGGAATTTTCTCACTTCTTTCACTTGGCAAAGGAATGACAACCCGACAACGGCCCAAGAGCCCCGGTCAAAGAAAAGGAAATTATCGGAACCCGCACCTGAGCTCGCTTCAGAGAGGACTCAAGACCCATAAGTTTAGAGATTTCCTTTTACAACACTATGCAAATTACTGTATTTCCATTTCCGTAATCTTTGAATTCAATAAAACGGGGTTTCCCCACTGTTTGATATTTGCAATCCAATTGTCGAAGTTTACTTTGAATAAAAAATATATATATATACAATTAATATAATCATTGCATATCATCCGTCATTCTCGCATAACGCATTCTTCTTACATACGAATCTCACGTTTACGTCTCGATTCTAGAGTCAAACTGTCTCATTCGTACAATACTCGGGCCAATCGTCAGAAAAAGATGGATGATCTCGAGGAAGAGAACAGAGAGTTGAGAGAAGAGATTGACACTCTGAAAGAGGATCTGAGAAAGCTTCATAACGACATGCAAGCTCTAGAAGAAGCTCAGATGCAACAACAAAGGATTGTGATCTCAGAGATCACATCAACGACCATAGTGGAGAAGTATGATCCTAGGTACAAAATACCGTAATATCGACCCTGGGGCATTGCCACTCAACTATATCGCCGAGGATATATTCCGCCGATCACTGAAGATCCAGAAACTTCAGCAGGAGCCGCTAGGCCTGAAGGTTACAAACTTCGAGAAAGCGAAGATGCCAGGGGCATGACAGTAACTCCTGAAGGTTACAAACTTCGGGAGGCACCGAGAGTCTTGGCCATAATGACTATACCACCACCCGTGGTACACACTGTCCCAGAAGGACATATTCTGCAGATGCCTTCTGGTGGAAACGAAAGTATGTTCGACAGAATGAATGATTTCCAAGAATAATTCCTGGAGATGCAGAAAGAACTACAAGCCCTTCGCGGTCAGGATTTATATGGAAAGGACGCCGCAGACCTTTGTTTGGTCCCCAATGTGAAAGTTCCGCACAAGTTCCAGGTACCCGATTTTGAAAGGTACAAGGGTAACTCTTGCCCTCAAAGCCACTTGGTGATGTACACTCGGCGAATGTCAGCTGAGACAAAGAACCGGGAGCTACTAATTCACTACTTTCAGGATAGTTTAACCGGTGCCGCACTCAAATGGTACATGTGTTTAAACCGCACTAAGATCTGCACTTTCAGAGATCTTAGCGCTGCCTTTGTTCAATAATATAAGTATAACCTGCACATGGCACTAAATAGAGATCAACTCAGATCGATGTCACAGAAGGACAAGGAAACCTTTAAGGAGTAAGCTCAGAGATGGCGTGAAATTGCCGCTCAGATTTGTCCACCTCTTGAGGAAAAAGAGGTGACAAAGATCTTCTTGGAAACCTTAAGCTCATTTTAATACTACAGAATGGTTGCCAGTGCGCCCAGTGACTTCTCCGAGATGGTGGGCATGGGAGTTCGTTTTGAGGAAGCAGTCTGAGAAGGACGTTTAGTTAAAGATGCAGGATCATTAAGTAGTACAAAATGATACGGTAGTGCTCTACCTAAGAAAAAAGAGCAAGATATTGGGAATATCTCTCTCGGAAAGCAAAGGCGACGATACCAACCAGTAACAGCCGTAATTCCTGCTATCAACCCCGTGCATGTTCCAACGTATCAACCTCAGGATTCTCAGAGCCAACCGAATCAACAAGAATATCAGCAAAGGACACAACAGCCTCTTCAGCAGGCTCGTCCTTCATATAACAACAATCGTACAACACGACCTCTAGGGTTTAACCCTATACCGGTGTTGTACGCAGAACTGTTTCCGTTATTACTGGTTAAGGGTCACGTCCAAACCAGGTCTCCTCTTACAGTACTGGAGAATCTGCCTTTTTGGTTTAAAGCGGATCAGACTTGCCCTTACCACCAAGGAGGACAGGGGCATAACATAGAAAACTGTCTTAGTTTCAAATCCGATGTGCAAAAGCTTGTTAGGAGCGGGGTATTATCTTTCAAAGATACGAATACGAATGTTCTCACAAACCCATGCCTCAACACGAGAAAGCTGCGGTAAATTTGATAGAGGGAGAGTCTAATAACAGCTATCAACTTCATGATATACTCTTATTGAGGGCCAACTTGGTCAAAATGCATTGTAGACAGAGTGGATACGGCCATGTGCCACCTCATAATTATCACTAGTGTGATACCTGCTCTAAAAACAATCAAGGATGTTCTGTGGTGCAATCAGCTCTATAGGAACAATTGGATCTCTGATGGATCCAAGAGCATCGAGTTCGTGGGGTCAACATGACTCATGCAAGTTCCAACATCATTCAAAACCAAGACATCCGTGCGATGAATGTCAACTTAGTGGCAATGCACTCAAGACAAAGCCGGTATCATAATCTGCCATGGCATGACTATAATTCCTGACTGACTTGCTCGGTAAATAAACAGGGATGCTCTTTTGTACAAGAAGCCCTCCAGCGTCCGATGGATCTTGGGTGGATCCAGGACTAACGTGATAGAAATCCCTATCAGATCAACATGATTCAAATCTTCGATATTCGTTTGATGAATACCAACTTGGTGAAGTTGCACGCCAAGCAAGTCCAACTCGGTTTTCTCACTTCACATGTTATCTGAACTATACAGTATATCAGGAGAACGACCAAGGTTGCGCTCTCGTTCAGAGAACTTTACAACACTTTTTAAACCACTCGTTGCTTCCGATCTATATGGATGAAGACATGCAACAAATCAGTGTGACAAACAGGAACCCTACTAGTCATCAAAGTCAGGATGTTCGATCTATGGAAATAGACCTGGTGAGATTACACTGCATACAAAGCAGACGTGGCCAGGTGCCACCACATAACTAAGAGCGATCTGGAGTCTGCTCGAAAAATAACCAAGGATGTTACCTCGTGCGAGCAGTCCTTCAGAGTCAGTTCGACCATAAAGAGATTCGACCATATCCAAGTTCTGGATCAATCAACTGGACGCCAGACTATTTTGCTGATCAGATTAAGGATGTTGTCATAATGTCTAATCATGAAAGGACCAAAGATGTTTGTACCATCATACCTCTACTTGACGAATCGAAGGTTCTTAACCAGGAATTGATTGAACTTACTTACGATGGTCAGAAAAATCAGAAGGCCCCTGCAGTTATCTATCTGCCGGGACCAGTACCGTATGACTCAGCTAAGGCGATCCCTTACAAATACGGTGCAACAATAGTTAAGAATGGAAAGGAAATTCCATTACCCTCCGTCGTGAATATTGTAGACATCTGTTGAGTAACACGGAGCGGTCGAATCTTCAACAGAGGAGTTGGAGAACCTAACAGAGAAAAGGAACTTTAGACAGAAGCTCCCAATCCACCAGTCGGTCCATCTAGTAATCGTGACCTTTCAAAGAACAATGATGAGATGATGAAGCTCATCCAAAGGAGTGAATACAACATTGTTGATCAACTGTTACAAACTTCTTCAAAGATCTCTGTGTCATCTCTTTTACTCAATTCTGAATCCCACAGAGAGGCTCTACAGAAAGTCTTAGAACAAGCCTTTGTGGAACTGGATGTGTCAATACGACAATTCGACAGTATCGTCTCTAACATCACTTCCTGCAACAACATGGGTTTTAGTGATGAGAAATTTCTAGAAGAGGGCCCAAGTCACAATATGGCGCTCAATATCACAGTCAACTGCCAAGACGATGCTTTAGACAGCATACTGGTAGACACCGGATCGGCTCTCAATGCCCTGCCGAAGTCCACTATAATGCGACTATCATTCAAAGGATCTCCGATGAGAGGCAGTGAGGTTGTCGTCAAAGCATTTGATGGGTCTAGAAAAATAGTTATCAGTGAAGTCGACCTTCCCATAACTATCGGTCCTCACACTTTCTTAGTCACTTTCTAGGTCATGGACATCCGGGAAACATACAGTTGCTTATTAGGAAGACCTTGGATACACCAGGCTGGGGCAGTCACTTCGACACTTCACCAGAAGCTGAAGTTTGTCAAGAACTATCAACTCATCACGGTATGTGGAGAACAAGCCTTGATCGTGAGTAACCTTTCATTATCTACTTATGTGGAGCTGGAGGAGGTTATTGGAACTCAGTTCCAAGAATTGTCGGTGAGCAATGAGAATCAATCAGAAAAAGGAACATCGATTTCCTCATACAAAGATGCTCTCAAAGTAATCGAGAGTAACAACGCAAAAGGATGGGGACAGCTTGTCATTCCTACTGATAATAAAACAAAGAAGGGTCTTGGTTTTTCTGCAACCTATACCCAGACTGCCGCTAACGGTGAAAGTCTTCATCCCATTCAGAACTTCTTCCATAGTGGAGGTTTCCTTCACCCAGTGTCTCAAGAAGTACATACCATAAACGAGGGAGATTCCTCCAACACAAATAAAGAATGGAAGTCCTATCATAACGAGGACTGTTATATGTCTCAGGGAGAGGTGCCCACGCCATTTTGTTATCCCGCACAGAGTCCGAGATTTATACCGAGGTCATACGTCAAAATGATATACGGAGGTTGTGATCCTGAAGGATGCCGTGCTCCGCCAAATTCATTAGAGGAAGACACTCCGATGAAATACAAATTTGACCACGACTATTATGGCCCAATGGATGGCCTGCCTATGTGGCAGCCGTACCCAGGAGACATGGGGCAAGAAAATCAGCCGAACAATGAAAATCACTTGAGCGTCATTGGAAAAAATACCTGCGTCCCCACCATGTCATGGGATCAACACTGAGGTCATTCAGAAAATATCCAACACGACGATGAATTTGCAAAATTTGTAGGACTAGAATTCATTAACTATGCCTTTCCCGAGGTCAACGTCATCGAAAGGGATGACTCCTCCAGTTCTAAAGAAGTGTGGGACACCTTGGGACAACCGAGTGGGAAATACGACTTCATGGTCAAATACTCTGTCCCAAAAGCTCTCGTATCAGGCTTGAAGACATTCAGCCAACTGGATGGGGAGATCTACCTGAGAGCACAAACACTATACAAAATACAACTGAGGAATCCTCCTACGACAACTCTGCTTGGGAGACAGATTCCAATGATCATGTTCCACCATAAATCAACGTTATTTCTGAAGACAAATCAAGGAAGGTACCAGACTTTGTGATTCACCGAGGAGTTCACCGACAATGGGTTGTAGTCGATGTTCTGAAGATCGTTCATAAGTCAAAGTAAAGGCCATCTTTGTTTTAACCTTTCACCCTTCCCAGGTGAAACGAATGTTTTGATAGGGCTCACTTTTTGTAAATATCCCTCTTCGCTTCGCCCAAAGCGACTGAATTTTGTTTTATAGGGCTGTAGTTTCAAGAATCGACATAATCATAAATAAATAAACATCGTTCTGTAATTTCCGCATTAATTGTTGTTTTCTTTTTTCGTTTTTCAGAAAATGGTAATCCTTAAAAACAATTCAAATAATAAAAACAAGTAGTTTTCAAAAAATACACTACACGCACTCTTGCATTTCTCTCTATCTCTTCTAAAAAATAAGCATAACGTCATGCAGATTGCTTGTTTTAAACCCCGTTGAAACATACGATCCGATGCCTTCTCCCAACTTTGAATTCCCGGTATTTGGGGGAGAAGAAGAAGATGACAACGAAATTCCAGAAGAGATCTCCCGATTACTCAGACAAGAGGAACGGTCCATTAAACCTCATAAAGAGCCGTTAGAAACGCTCAACTTGGGTTCAGAGGAGGAGAGAAAAGAGGTCAAGATTTGGGCCCTACTCAGTCCAACTGTCAAAGAAAGTTTGATAGAGCTTCTCAAAGAGTTTCCGGATGTATTCGCTTGGTCCTATCAGGATATGCCAGGGTTGGATACCAGCATCGTGGAACATCATCTACCATTAAGATCAGAGTGTCCGCCAGTAAAACAGAGGTTGAGACGAACTCATCCAGACATGGCCATCAAAATCAAAGAGGAAGTACAGAAACAGATTGACGCGGGTTTCCTCGCCACATCAGAATATCCTCAATGGTTAGCCAACATAGTACCAGTTCCGAAAAAGGACAGAAAAGTCAGAATGTGTGTAGACTACAGGGATCTAAACAAGGCTAGTCCAAAGGATGACTTTCCTTTACTACACATTGACACGCTGGTTGATAGTACATCAAAGTTCAAAGTCTTCTCCTTCGTGGATGGATTCTCGAGCTATAATCAGATAAAAATGGCGCCGAAAGACATGGAGAAAACTTCCTTCATCACCCCATGGGGTACTTTTTGTTACAAGGTAATGTCGTTCGGGTTGAAGAACGCCGGGGCAACCTATCAACGGGCCATGACTACTCTGTTTCATGACATGATACACAAAGAAATTGAAGTATATGTTGATGATATGATTGCCAAATCCCAGACAGAGGAGGAGCATGTGACCCACCTATCAAAGCTATTCGAGCGATTGAGAAAGTATAAACTCCGATTGAATCCCAATAAGTGCACCAACAAGTTAGGGGATTCCTGGGACGTTTGAACTACATCTCCAGATTCATATTCCTCATGACCGCGACGTGTGCACCAATCTTCAAGTTACTAAAAAAGAATCAGGACTGCGTTTGGACAGATGACTGCCAAACCGCCTTCGACAGTATCAAGGAATATCTGTTGAACCCACCGATTCTATCACCTCCAGTGGAAGGAAGACCACTGGTCATTTACTTAACAGTCTTGGAAGACCCAATGGGTTGTGTACTTGGCCAATAGGACGAAACAAAAAGGAAAGAGTCTGCCATTAACTATTTGAGCAAGAAATTCACCGACTGTGAAACTCGTTACACTATGCTTGAGAAAACTTGCTGTGCTCTGGCTTGGGCAGCCAAACGTCTTCGCCAGTACATGATTCGTTACACTACTTGGTTAATCTCCTAAATAGATCTAATAAAGTACGTCTTTGAAAAGTCTGCTTTCACAGGAAGGATTGCCCGTTGGCAGATGTTGTTATCAGAATACGACACCGAGTACCATGCTCAGAAAGCAGTAAAAAGAAGTGTTTTAGCCGATCATTTGGCTCATCAACCGATTGAAGATCAGGAATCAGTCGGATTTGACTTCCCAGACGAAGATGTCATGTATTTAAAAATGAAAGATTGCGATGAACCACTACCCAGTGAAGGGCCAGAACCAGGTTCCCAATGGGGAATAATCTTTGACGGAGCTGTCAATCATTATGGAAATGGAATTGTTGCAATCATTATAATACCTCAGGGTACCCACATTCCTTTCACCGCCCGACTGACATTCAAGTGTACGAACAACGAGGCCGAATACGAAGCTTGTATCATGGGTCTCGAAGAAGCAATTTTCTTAAGGATCAAGAACTTGGGTGTATATGGCGACTCAGCCTTGGTTATCAATCAGATCAAAGGAGATTGGAACACATACAATTCCGGACTGATTCCTTACAAAGATTACGTGATAAGGTTGTTACCATTCTTTAACAGAATCGAGTTTCATCACATCCCTCGTGAGGAGAATCACGTGGCTGATGCCTTAGCCACTCTCTCCTCCATGGTTAGTGTCGGTCAATGGAATGACCTACATAAGATCGACATAATGTGCCTTGAACGGCTCGCTTACATCTTCGCAATCGAAGCAGTCATAGACGACAAACCTTGGTATCATGATATCAAATACTTCCTTCAGAAACAAGAATACCCACCTAGGGCATCTAGAAAGGACCGAAAGACCCTCAGAAGGCTAGCAGGAAGCTTCTTTCTGAGCGGCGATACCCTCTATCAGAGAAACTTTGACATGGTCTTGCTTCGATGCGTAGACAGACCAGAAGCAGGCATGCTAATGAAGGAAATTCACGAAGGATCCTTTGGTACTCATGCCAACGGACACGCAATGGCGAGAAAAATTTTAAGAGCAGGGTACTATTGGTTAACCATGGAATCCGATTGCTACAAGTATATGAGGAAGTGTCACAAGTGTCAGATATACTCAGACAAAATCCATGTACCGCCGACGCATCTCAAAGTTCTTTCTTGCCCGTGGCCTTTTTCCATATGGGGAATCGACATGATTGGCATGATCGAACCCAGAGCTTCAAACGGACATCGGTTCATCCTGGTAGCTATTAATTACTTCACCAAGTGGGTCGAAGCAGCGTCATACGCCAATGTAACCCGACAATTCGTGGTCCATTTTATCAGAAACAATATCATTTGCCGTTATGCATAACGGATAATGGATCCAACTTGAACAATAAGATGATGAAAGAGTTGTGTGTTGAGTTTAAGAATGAACACCATAACTCATATCCCTACCAACCCAAGATGAACGGAGCGGTAGAAGAGGCTAACAAGAACATCAAGAAGATTGTTCAAAAAGTGGTTGTAACCTATAAAGATTGGCACGAGATGCTACCCTTTACTCTTCACAGTTATCGTACATCTGTCCGCACTTCAACAGGGGCAACCCCTTTCTCTCTAGTATATGGCATGGAGGCAGTGCTCCCCCATTGAAGTAGAGATCCCATCAATCCGGGTATTGATGGAAACTAAGCTAACAGAAGTTGAATGGTGTCAAAGTCGACATGATGAACTGAATCTGATCGAAGAAAAATGAATAACGGTACTATGCCATGGTCAGTTGTATCAACAGAGAATGAAGAAGGCGTTTGACAAAAAGGTCCGACCTCGCGTCTTCAGGAAAAGAGACCTCGTGCTCAAAAAGATACAATCATTCCTCACTGATTCTCGGGGCAAATAGACCCCGAGACTCGCAACCATGGATGGAGAGGAGTTTGCCTACCCCACAAATGTTGTCGTAGACAAGAAATACTTCGCCTAAACTATAAACAAAAAAGAGACGTCTCGGTGGATTGAAAACCCGAAAGGGCGGTCGAGGAAAGAATTA
Source organism: Lathyrus tuberosus (assembly GCA_022829125.1). Lineage (NCBI taxonomy): Eukaryota > Viridiplantae > Streptophyta > Magnoliopsida > Fabales > Fabaceae > Lathyrus > Lathyrus tuberosus. The sequence continues at coordinate 3,439,429 of JALAZF010000387.1, forward strand.
GAGACATATTCAAAAATCATCCCGATGGATTGGAAATCATCACAGTACACTCCAGGCAAAAGTTAAGGATAATGGCAAGTAACTATGTCTGACAAGGTTGAATCCCTCAGCAATCATGCCATCCATCAGGAAAACTCCAGTCAAGGTCATCTTCGACGGAAGCTCAGGATGTCCAGAATTCAAAGTCGGTAGAAGGATAACAGTGGTTATGTTTCAATGCAGCCCTTTTCCCTTAAATTATCATTTTTTAAACTTTGTAAATACTCCATGGAATCATGCGTTTGGATGATTTCCATCCTATCAATAAAATTTGAGCCCTGGTGCTTTGTTTATAATTCTCACTTGTTTTAGCTTTATAGAACGACATTTTTACATGATCAACAATTCTTGAAATAAATAAAAAATGAATCAAGCTTCAAAGTGCAGAATCAAAGTACTCCTTCTTAGCCAGTACACCTGAATGAAGGATCAACTGTGTCAGAGACCAGGTTTTGTTTGACACCCTCGACAGAGTTCTCATGTCCTATGTCCGACCAACGTAGCTCCCAACAGGGACTATCCCTCCTAAGCAAGGCAGAATTTCTATTTTTTGAACCAACGATACTTTTCATCTCCCGCTGTGGCCGAGTATCTGGTCGTGTTCATCCACTAGTCTATATGTCGCGTCAGTTTTGTCAGCATATACATACATACATCATACATTATTGATTTACATTCATATTCATATTGCATCACTATCACTCTAGTCGGTCTTGTTCCCTAGTGATAAACATCTTTTCAACCGGGTTGTCAGTTCTTTCCTCGACGGGAAAGGTGGCATCTGACCAACCACTCCTCCACTTTAATGCTGAATTGAAGTGGGTCCCTTAACCACTTTGATAACTTGAACCTCTGAAAGGCCAGAGAACCCTCAGCCAACATCACTCTTCGCCATTGAAGATGATGTCTTCACTTTCCCAAATTAAGGAAAATCCCCAGGGAAAGCCTCTTAATCAGATATTCGACAATGCAACCGTTTTTCTCAAAAAAATTTCGCTGATGAAAGGATCGTCAGTACCTTAAAATTGGATCACATCATATGGCATTTCTTCGAGACGATCCCGAGAAAGGAATGATGCAATATCCCTAAGCAAAAGTCAGTCTCTCAAGAGACTCGTTTTCCCCCAGTAGAGTCAACGAATGGCATCTCCAACAGAGAAGTTTGTGCACCTCTACAGCTCAGACGAATGGGTTTCCCCAGCAACTCTAACATCAGATCTTTTTCCATAAAATGGCATCTCCCCAGGAAAATTCGGCGAGAAGTTTAAGGAAAACCGCTACGAACAGCGTCCCTTGTCAAGAAGCTTATTAGCAAAAGAAACTGAGACCAGTTCCTTGGTAGGAAACCATGATCGAGGGGAAGTTTATTTCAGAAACTAAGACCAGTTCCCTAGTATGAAACCAAGATCGAGGGGAGGTTTATTTCAGAAACTGAGACCAGTTCCTTGGTAGGAAACCAGGATCGAGGGGAGGTTTATTTCAGAAACTGAGACCAGTTCTTTGGTAGGAAACCAGGATCGATGGGAAGTTTATTTCAGCAACTAAGACCAGTTCCTTGGTAGGAAACCTGGATCAAGGGGAAGTTCATTTCAGAAACTAAGACCAGTTCCTCGGTAGAAAACCAGGATCGAGGGGAAGTTTACCTTTTCTAAGTATCCTTGCTTAACAAAAGAAGATGGATGAGCAAACTGCCATGCATAACCACCATCAAAATTTCAGGTATTCCGATATTTAATCCTCTTGCACCCTGAATGCCCTAATACCTTCGCCATTCACACCTTCGGGTCCAAGAAGATTAAATAAGGGCATCTGTCATACCCCAAATTTTGACCACTAAGATTCCCCATCATTGTGCAAATCATCATCATAATATGGATGAACCATCATACCTCATTAGTCTCCCCAAAGATGGGTGAGCATACACTACAATCAAACTTAGGGTTTCAAGCCCTCTCAGAGCTCTTAGACCAAGGATCAATCAAGGAATGATATGATCTTCAACTTTTCTAAACCTCTCAAATATCCAAAATGGATCAATATGACTCCCACCTCAAGAATCAAGTACAAAGTTGCAACATTCCAACTGAATTAAGCCACAAGATCGCCAGTGTCACAAAATTAGGGTTTTGGTCGACCGGGGCCTCCAGATGGAAATTTTCCTCTGGGCATGAGCCAATGCTTCAAAGCACAACCTAAGATGCTCCAAGGGACACCATGAACCAAATCATCAAGTCAATTTTGCCTCAGGGGATGCATTCAAAAAAAATCAGGAATTAGGGTTTCTTGACCTAGTTCACCCCTAAGTTGACTTTTGGGACAAAACATGAGCCAAGACCTCAAGAGAGGATTTGAGGGTCTCTAACACACTACATTGATCCATTTAAAACAATGGATTGATCCAAGAAGCTTGATCAACAAGTTTCAACTTCATCAGAACCACAATCAGGGTTTCGCGGGAAAAGTCAACTATGCCTTTAACTTTTGACCCAGACATGCTCCCAAACCTTGGGACATGATTCAATACACCCTATAACACCTATGAAATCAATCCATCAAGTTTGATTTAGGTCAAGGACTTGATTTCATAGAGGATCGCACAACTTGGAGTTTATCTGACAAAAAGTCAACTGTGCACAAAAGTCAACTTTGACTTTTTGAGATTTTTCACAATTATGGTTCTTTGACCCTAAAATGATGTTAATATGTGATTGGGATCATAATTCATCAAGAAAAATCAAGAAAAGTAGGATAACTTGTAAAAGGGGTAACCATAAAAAACTTAGAAATTTTCTAAGTTATGGAACAAAGTGGCTAGGGTACCAACTTCCAAGGATCATAACTTGAGATCCAAGCAACCATTTGGGCTGATCCAATGATGGATTTGTAGCTCTCATGGCATACTTTAAAAGTGTCAACTACACCTCATTCCAATTCATCGTAGATTTTAAGTTATGGTTGAATCAAAATGGTTGAAAACACGAAATGCCACTTTTTCCAACACTTAGTGAAATTTTCACTAAGTCAGAATCTGTCTTGTTTTTTTTTCAAAAGTAGGGGGATTTTTCACTTGGATCCAAAAAGTATCAAGACAAACTATGATCACATATGTGTTTTATCATATAAGAGCTTTCTAAAATGGCCAAGAACTCCATGAAACTCCACTTAAGCCATGAGATATGACAATGACAATGTGCCTTGCTGCTAACTATCATGGCAGGGCAGATTTGTGAATTTTGCTCGATTTGAGCAAATTTTGCAAATGACAAACAAGTTTATCCATCTGAACACCTCAAGGGGAGACCAAGGAGGGACAAACACTGATCCATCAGCCTCCCAAGTCCTTGGAACCAAAAGTAGCATGCCAAACCTAGAAATGCCTAAAAGAGGGACAAGACTCCAATTTTGGTTTGGAGCATTTAATGGATTCACCAAGGTGGCATGTACTGAGCCCTTTCCAACAGAATTTAGTCATGACTTATCCAAGAACTAGGGAACCATCAACCTGTGCTCTAATCTCTAGTCAATGGCTAGAGGAGACTTGGATTCCTATTGATCAATATTTACCAAACTTCTGCAGCAGTTGCCATTCATTATTACTTGTAAAACAAACTTGCTCTACTATAAAAGAGGTCATTTGTGCTCAGTTTGAGTACACCAAAGCCATCAAACAAATGCTTTCCTCAAAATCTCTTTCTTCACTCCAAAATTGCCTTCCAAAGAATTAATATTTTATTTATTTTTCAACATTTAAAATGTTTTTTCTCCCTTGATTTTCCAAACTTAATTGATTTCCAATCATTTTGTGGATAAAAACATGATTTTTGAGACATTGATCCAAGATCACAATTTGTTTTCACCCATGTTTAACAATTTTGATCATTTTAATTGAATTTTTATTCAATTGAAATATATTTTGAAAACAAATTAGGGTTTTGATTAATTCAACCCTCATCAAACTTTTTCAAACTTATTGGGCCTCTAATAGAGTGTAAGACCTAACTCCTTTGTAAACACACAACCTTTTGGGCCTCAGTCATTGTATAAGTCCCACTGTATTTTCAAAAACAACGGCGCGATCGCCGCCTTTTTAGCAAAATCAATTGAGCCTCTCCTCAAGCTATAAGACCCATCTTAATTCTTTTTCTTAAAACTATTTGGGCCTCTTATAGAGTGTAAGACCCAACCCTATTTTTTTAAAAACCAAAATAATTTGGGCCTTAGTGTATTGTATAAGTCCCGATACCGTCAAAAAGTTCGGCACGATCGTCGCCTTTTTAACAAAAATCACCTTGGGCCTCTCCTTGAGCTATAAGCCCCACCACTTGTACAAAAATAAATTATTGGGCCTCTAATAGAGTGCAATACCCAATCCCCTTTTAACCAAAATCTTTTTGGGCCTCAGACATTGTATAAGTCCCTCTGCATTAAAAGAAAAACCTCGGCGCAATCGTCATTGCCAAACAAATCACCCTGGGCCTCCCCTCGTGTTGTAAGCCCTATTTATTTTCTTTTCAAAATCTCTGGGCCTCTAATAGAGTGTAAGACCCATCCCCTTGTACATAAAAACTTTTTGGGCCTCACATATTGTATAAGTCCCTCTGTACAGTTTACAAAACAACGATGTGATCATCGTTAAAACTTGGGCCTCCCCTCGAGCTGTAAGCCCCAACAATATTTTCAAGCACTTTCTCCTTTGATTTTGAATTCAAATATATGTTGTTATCAAAACTTTCTTTGTTGAACAACTAACCAAACAGCATGGAAGCACTACAACGGGTAAGTGTTTATCCTCTTTCATTTACCGCTTTCATATATATAACTGTATTGTGGGGCTGCTTCACTGTAAGTCTTATTTCACATCCTTTTATATATTTGTCTCATATCCATTGTGTAATACTAGTATAGTTATATAGAGTTTTCCCCGACAACTACGTCTAGCACTAGGTAAAGCCTTGTTGGTCACTCTTAAATACAAACAAAACTAGATCCCCATAGGATTTCCAGATACAGTCTTCCCTTCTCTTAGGGTTAAACAATATGGAACAAAGAGAAAGGCAGTATTCTCGGTGAACCTTTTCTCAGACTGTCACCCTTAGAAATTGTCAAAGAAACTCTAACTCCCCAGAGATGATCTTTTCTCCGTGAATGGCATTTCTTGAGTTTACTCCAAATTCTCGAACTTTCCTGGAATGATCTCTTCACGGTGAATTGCATTTCTTGAACTTCTCTTGGTTTGGGGACCCACAGGCTTCCTAAAAGCATCCCCACCTCCTCTTGGGCGTTGTACAAGGACCCTTCGGCTTCTTAGAAGTTCTCATGCCTTCTCTTGGGCTTAATACAAGGACCCTGACGACCTCTTAAAGGTATAAGACAGAACTTAATCATCCTTTGCTAGATCAGTCTTTCCCGCGTCAAAACTTCGGCCGTTGTAGGGTTGATACTCATCCCTTAATGCATGCGCCTCCTCATGGGCATTGTGCAAAAGATGAAACTCTAGACTTGGACAGTCTAAAACTCTTGAGTCTCAAATACATTCTCAAGTTTCTTTCAAACATAGGAAAAAACACCGATCACTCTGGATCATTCTCCATCAGAAATGCGGTCTCTCTCATGAGAATTCCCCCCACACTTGGACCCGCTTCAGGATCTCTATAATCCACAGCGGTAAGGCAGCCTCCTCTTGGGCTTTGTACAAATGATTCTCCCTAGCAGAGCTAACCTTTTCAGACTCTCTTGTTGAGTCAATCACTTTTTAGCATCCGTCTTAGGCTTTATACAAGACATATAAAAAACCCACTCTCTTGTTGAGTATAAAAGACTCTCTTGTTGAGTCAATCCCTTTTTTAGCCTCCGTCTTGGGCTTTGTACAAGACATATAAATCACTCTCTTGTTGAGTATAAAAGACTCTCTTTTTGAGTCAATCCCCTTTTTAACCTCCATCTCGGGCTTCGTACGAGATCGAAAAACACACTCTTGTTGAGTATAAAGGACTCTCTTGTTGAGTCAAACCACTTTAGCCTCCGTCTTGGGCTTTGTACAAAACATAAAAACCCACTCTCTTGTTGAGTATAAAAGATTCTCTTGTTGAGTCAATCCCTTTTTTTAGCCTCCGTCTTGGGCTTTGTACAAGACATATAAATCACTCTCTTGTTGAGTATAAAAGACTCTCTTGTTGAGTCAACCTCCTTTTAGCCTCCATCTCGGGCTTCGTACGAGATAGAAAAACCCTCTCTTGTTGAGTATAAAAGACTCTCTTGTTCAGTCAGTCTCCTTCTAGCCTCAATCTCGGGCTTCGTACGAGACAGCAAATGACTCTCTTGTTGAGTATAAAAAACTCTCTTGTTGAGTCAACAACCTTCAGACTCTCTTGTTGAGTCAATCACCTGTTCAAGACTCTCTTGTCGAGTTAACCTTTTTAGCCTCCATCTTGGGCTTTATACAGGACAGATAAAAGTACTCTCTCGTTGAGTCAAACCATTTCTGCCTCCATTTTGGGCTTTATACAAGATACATTCTCCCTAACGGAGTCAAAATCCCTTTTAGCCTCAATCTTGGGCTTTGTACAAGACAGAAAGAACATTTTCCTCCGAAAATGTAAAACTTCCCGCCTCCTCTTAGGCTTTGAATAAAGAAAACCCCGGTTGAGTCAATCAACCTTTTAGCATCAAAGTTGTGCCTTGCTCACAGCATACAAACATCGACAACTCCTCCTTAGAGATGACAAATTCTCTCTCAGCCAAAACCCTTTAGCTTCACATCTTGGGCTTTAAACAAGATACAAACCACCTTTAGCTTCACATCTTGGGCTTTGAACAAGACACCAAAACACCTCTTTCCTCCTATTCTATGGGAGGAACTCTGATCGCTCTGATTTCCCTATTTCGGGAATACGTAGGCATAAGATTGCAAAATCTTAGCGAGCATAATAATCAAAAACCCAAAATCCCGTACCTTCACACATCAATAAAAAAGCATCAGACCTAACATCTTACCAATAGCCTATACACTGTTTTTAAACAAATAACCCTAAAGGACGAACCCCTATTTTGATAGCATCTGTAAACCAACAGTTTTGACTGTTTAACCTCAGTATGAAAGCATGGTTAATTGGAGACATCTATATCCCTTCCTTAATCAGCTCAACAGGATAAAAAATGAATCGAACTATAGTACCAAAGCGATAGTGATTCGAAGCCACAAAAATCGCGCTACACTTGTCTTGTGTCGAGTTATTTCCCCTATGGGATTCAACTTCACCTTGTATACCTACTTCACATCGATTTCCTTATTGCCTTAAGTAAATTCGACAAGTTACCAAGTTTTGTTGACTTCGATGGACTTCAGTTCCTTATTCATTACTTTCACTCACTTCAAATCCTTCAATGCCTCAGTTGCATTGAATTATTCAAAATTTGCATAGAAAGCATAGTGTATCATCTTACCTTCATTATCGACCACATCATCTAATGTTATCCCAAATTCTTGCAACCTTGAAGGCACGTGTCTGATTCTTTGAGGCATGCTTGTGCTTGCTTGACCTCAGACTTCTTGTTGAACTTTTCTTTCGGCTTCAACTGTCGCTTATTCACATAAGATTCTCAGTTAATCCTTCTTTATATTTTAAGCCCAACCCCATTCCTTAAGCTCATTTATGATCACATCTATTTTGATCACTACATTCTTGTTCACTGAATCGAACAACTTCTATCCTCCAGTCAAATGATATCTTATTACAATCATTTGACTCGACTTATCACCAAAATAGTTACTACGACAATAAAAAACTACAAAAACATATCTAAGATAAAAGCAGTTCCTAATCTTCCTCCCTTCCAACTTCATCTATGCTTTCGGTTCATAATAAACTCAACAGTTAATAGAAGCATGACAATGATAATAGGATAATGATAATTAGCCTGACTGCAACGACTTCATCTGCTATGATCCAGCCATCACAATTGGACTTCACTTGTTTGATTGTTTCACAATAACTCTAAAAAAATTAATACATAAGAGCATAACATGTTAAGATATAAATATCACATAATTAGTTAGGGAGTTAGTTATTTGTTTAGTTATGATTATTTCTCATAAATAAGAAGCTAGTGTTAGACAAGAAATTTCAAAAAAGGAAATTCGACGGAGAAAACAGCTGGAATTTCTCCAAACATTGGAAAAGGTCGAGGTGTGGTTCGACCAATGGACCAATCAAGGGAACAAAATTATTTGATGTCTAAGAGTATAGATGAGGACTTATAAATATTTTAAGAAGTTTAGTGTTGTTTCGAGTTCGACATGTCGAACGGGTTTGATTGGAGGCAGATTTAAAATTCAAACTTAAGTAAACGCTTTTTGGTCTCATTCAAATTATGCAGGATATGTGAAAATTACTTAAGAGTCAGTTAACATGCAAAGATGATATGTCAGACGGAGAAACATATGAATGCTTGAAGACCATTATTTTATAACATTATAAATTTGAATTGTAATGATGGGATCAATGATGGCAAAAATATTGTAAACTTCTATTACACTCAAAGTACTCGCACACAAGAGAGAAACGAGTTTTGCTAAAGGAAAATGTAATTTTCTATTTAAATTTATTTTTGTACTTATTTTCCTTTATGTTTAAAGGGATAATTTTGACTAAGTCGAAATTAGTTGGTCAGTTTACTTTTACAACTTAGTTATTTTATTCAAAATATTCAAGATTCATTGTAAGCAGTCCGACATCATAGAATGTACACTTCCTTTTCTTAGAAATTTAGCACAAACTTGTCCTAGAATTTACTAGTTTGGTCCTTCAAATTATAAATCTAAAACAAAGTGATTGTTTACCAAAAATACTGGTGACCAATAAATTATTTGTTTTATTAGAATTATTTTGTATAAATAGGGAGTTAGTTATTTGTTTAGTTCTGAAAAAACATAATTGATAGAATGAATGCATGATAGATGTATGTATCAACATAACGGTTCTGGAGTGGACCGATGGCTAGACACGACCCAATCCGCTTCTGCTCCCAGAACGGCCCAATTGCCTAAGTCTAATCCACTAAGGGGCAAAAGTTACCTTTCTACCCCTCCAACCGGGCATGGACTGCATCGTACTCCCCGGATTGGACCCGTTACGCACAACTTCTTCACTCCCCGAACAGCTAAGGGCAGGTACCTGAAACTATGCATATGCCCGACATAACGGCTAGTTTTGGGCACCCTGCCCGACATAACGGCTAGTTTAGGCAGTTACCTATTCTTCGGGAAAACGGTTACTTCGCCTCGAAAATAGGACCATTGGCTACGTGTTGGGGGATCTGTATAAACCCTATCACTTGAGAGGGTCAGGTATCCAATATTCACCCTACGAACTAATACTTTGTACTTGCCCATTTTCTCTGAACCTTTCTTACTTGAGCGTCGGAGTGCCTTGCAGGTACACCCCCTTCTCTTCTCCATATGCCCAATATCTTAGACGTACTTAGTGGCCCACTTCTACAGGATCTGATCCAGCCTTCACGATCAGTGGCGCCGTCTGTGGGAAACATTGTTCTCCCCATCTTTCTTTCCCCGGAAACTGAAGATCAAAGCAAATTTCAAAGATCATCATCATGGCCTCTCAAGATCACGCCAAGGGTGTTCTCTAAACCGCTGTCCTCCTCGTCAACAAGACTGACGTTGACGGCCCGTCATCTCTTCTCCGAGATGCCCGTTTTCTGAGCGACGGGACCACAACTTCTCCTTCCCCTACCCCTGCTAACCGCAACCACGATCAACCTTCACTGGACGTCCACCCCATTCCTGTTCCGCCCAACGCCGACCCGGCCATGGCGGCCCTCCTAGAGACGATCACCAAAACCAACACCCTGATCGTGCAGCAGAACAAAAGGATCGAGGCGTTAGAAGAGTCCAACCATCCAAGATCCCCACCTCCGAGGAGGAACCAGCGATGATCAGGGAGCCAGCAGGCTCGGAGAGACATTGACCAAAGACCGCGCCAAGAACCTGACCCTCGCGCGGCCCGAAAACGTGACCAGGTTTCCCCGCGTAACTAACACTCTCCCGGCCACAAGAGAGCCCGAAGGAACGAGCAGTCTCCCCCGGTCAAGTCTAAAGGTCGGGACCGTTCACCTTCTCCCCTAAGGAACCACTCACCTTCTCCCCAAAGGAACCGACGCCGTGAGCATACACTTCGGTCCCCATCATTCACCAGCTCCAGCAGCGACGATGAGCCTCGCAGCCCATTGTCCCAGGAAATCTTAGCTACCCATCTCCCTAAGGGCCTGGAGAAGCCCCCGTCACTGGGCACGTACGATGGGACCACTGACCCCGACGAGCACATCGAGAACATCGATGCGCTATTGGACCACCGAGGCGTACGGGGCGCCATCAAATGCCGACTATTTCCGACCACGCTCTGAAAAGGGGCGATGACATGGTACAAGAAGCTGCCCGAAGAGCCCATTACCTCATGGAGGCAACTGGGCAGAATGTTCTCATGACATTTCACAGCTTCTCGCCGTCACCCTAAGACTGAGGCCTCCCTTGGAGCCATCATCCAAGGAAAGGACGAACCTCTCCGCACATATATCGAGAGGTTCAACAAAGAAGCAGTACAGGTCCCTACAACGGACGAGATGAAAAAGTTTCTGCTCGAGCAAGGGCTCCGTCAGGGCTCCGAGTTTTCTAAAGTCGTCGGCCTGGCACCGCCGAGGAACCTAGACGCTCTCCTCCTCAAAGCCTAATCCCACATTCAGTACGAAGAGAAGGTTGCGGCTAACAACGTCCGAGCATCACGCCATCAGGAGAATGCTCTGGCCCACAGAGGCGAGGAAGCCTCGACATCTCGTCGAGGTGAAAGGAGGCGCGAGGACCATCCTCAGGACTCCCGCGACAGCAAGGGACCCTCTGGGCGATTCCACGATTATGCCCCCCTGACCGTCTCCAGGGAAAAGATATTGTTCGAGTGTGCGAATTCGGAATTCAAGCAAGCAGGGGTCCGCTTCCCCAAACTACTGCCGGCCAAACCCAACGCCGACAAATCGAAGTACTGCCATTTCCACAAGAGTCATGGCCACACTACTGAAGATTGCGTCCATCTGAAGGATGCTATCGAGATACTGATCAGGGACGACCACCTGAAAAAGTTCACGAAGAAGAAGGACACTCCCCGACAGGACGCCCAGGAGTCCAAGAAAATAGAGGAAGAGGTACCCTCCTCGGAAGAAGCCAACATCCTGGTCGCTATGTCCGTATCACGACCAGAGGACTTCTACGTCCCGGACGAGCTCAACGCCCCTGTTTATTTTGCCATGAATATCTCTAGCGGGGGCTTCAACAAAGTCACGGTGGGCTCCGTGAAACGAAAATTCGAGCATCTGATCAACACAAGCTCCAATAAGGTGACCACTCTCGATCAGGCCCAGAAAGGCTCCATCCTAATCTCCTTCTATTGGGAAGAGCTCCTCGGGGGATCTCTAAACTCGAGCATACCTTTGCTCATCAGAGCCCGAATGGCAAACTTCGACGTTCGTAGAATCCTCATCGACCAGGGCAGCTCGGTCGACATTATGTACTCCCAGCTATTTTCAACACTTCAGCTAGACGAATCACACCTTACCCCCAATGTAGGGTCTGATTTACAGGGATTCAATGGATCAGTGACCAAGACATGGGGATACGTCGAACTGATCGTAACTTTTGGATCAGCTGAGACGGCCAGATTCGTCAAGGTACAATTTCTTGTAATCGACTGCACGTCGCTTTACTAGTGCATATTCGGAAGACCAACTCTGGCAGAGTTGGTAGCTGTGCCTTCAACAGTCCACCTCAAGATGAAGTATTACACTTCAAAAGGGATGGTCGCCACTCTCCACGGCGACATCGAAGTTGCACAACGGTGTTTCGAAGCAGCCACAAAGGGGCTCAACGCCATTGCATCCAAGCCAAAGGGATCAAGCAAGCCAGCCGTGCCCAGCAGCTCCGAGGAAGCAAAGCCTATGGCCCAGGTCGACTCCATCGAACTCGACAGCCGCTTCCCCGAAGAAGACCAACAAGAGGACCGAGCAGCTTCATCTAACTCGTCTACATCGTCCAGCAGCAGCTCTCATCCGATGCGCCCAATCCCGGATGGCAACTTCGAGATCGATTTGTTCGGCGATAACCCTCAGCGGGGAGTGAAGATTGGAGCAGACCTTCCCGATTCGATCATGATACGTTGTAGTAATGACCATCAAAGAAATCCATCCAGTCCCTCAACGGGATGCTCGCGTCACTATCTCGTTTCGTGGCCAAATCTGCCCAACACGCCCTACCATTCTTCAAACTCCTCCGCAAAGAGGTAGCGTTCGAATGGACCAAAGAATGTGACAAGGTTCTCCTCCATCTAAAACGGGCGCTATCAGAGCCACCAGTCCTCTCTCGCCTGGACAATGGCAAAACTTTGTACCTATACATCGCGATAGCAGCTGAAGCAGTAAGCGCCGCTCTCATCCGCGAGACACCTGACGGACAAAAGCCCATATATTTCACGAGCAAAGCACTGCAAGGACCAGAGTTAAGGTACCAACAGATAGAGAAAATGGCTCTGGCCCTCGTCAATGCAGCCAGAAGATAAAGACACGACTTCCTAGCCCACACGATCGCGGTTCGAACAAATCAACCCATAAAACAGCTGCTGGGACGACCAGATATGGCCGGTCGAATGCTCTAATGGTTGCTTGAACTATCCGAATTTGATATCAAATATGAAAGTAGGAAAGCCCTCAAGGCCCAAGCTCTGGCCGACTTCGTCGAAGAAATGACTTTCACAGACTCCCCCGCGAGCGAAGCACGCAAATGGACCATTTTTGTGGACGGTGCATCCAGCTCGGCAGGAAGTGGTGCGGGCATAATACTGGAAAGCAACGAAGGAATCATTGTTGAAGTGTCGCTCACCCTGTGTTTCCCAACCTCTAACAACCAGGATGAGTACGAAGCCTTCCTCACTGGGTTACGTCTAGCAGAGGACCTGGGCGCAGAAGAAGTCATCATTTGCACAGATTCACAACTCGTGGCCCTTCAGGTCCGAGGAGAATATCAAGCCAAAAACGACAACCTAACCGAATACTTAGCACTGGTCAAAAAGGAAATGACGAAGTTTGCAGCGGTGGAGGTAAGACATGTTCCCCGTGAACATAATGTTCGGGAAGACGTTCTTTCCAAACTAGCCAGCACAAAGAAGAAAGGCGGAAACAAGTCCGTCATACAGGAGGTACTTCCTCGACCCAGTATCGAGAAGGCCTCCCCGACCCTCGACGTACAGGTGATCGGCGACAACAATGGCTGGATGACCCATGTTTACAACTATCTCGCTAAAGACGAACTTCCGTCTGACCCAAAAGAGGCCAGTGTAGTTAGGCAAAGAGCTTGCTCCTACGTCCTAGTCGAAGATAAACTCTACAGGCGAGGATTCTCCATTCCGCTGCTCAAGTGTGTTGAGGATGAAATGGTCGCACACATCTTGCGCAAAATCTACGAGGGAATCAACGCCCAACATCTCGGTGGAAGCTCCCTTGCCCGAAAGGCCCTCCGAGCAGGATATTACTGGCCGACCATGCAGCACGACGCTAAAGAACACATTTGAAGAAATGCGATAAATGCCAACGGCACGGAGACATGCACTTGGCTCCACCTAACGAGCTCAAGGCAATGTCCTCCCCGTGGCCATTTGCCTGGTGGGGCCTAGACATCCTAGGACCCTTCGTAGTAGGATCAAATCAGAACAAATACCTAATAGTGGGTGTAGACTACTTCACAAAATGTATAGAAGCGTAGGCTCTAGCCAAAATAACTGCCCTCAACATACTGTGTTTCTACAAACGAAACATCCTCGCACGTTTTGGTATCCCCCAGGCAATAGTCACGGACAATGGGACATAATTCACGGACAGGAAGTTCCAGGACTTCGTCGCCCAGCTAGGTATGAAGCAACACTTCGCATCCGTCAAACATCCCCAGAAAAACGGGCAAGCCGAAGCGGCGAACCGGGTCATCCTTAGAGGCCTCAAACGAAGGCTGGACAAAACGAAGAAGGCTTGGGTCGAGGAGCTGCACAAGGTGTTATGGGCATACCGCACAACTCCGCACTCTACAACCACGGAAACATCTTTCCGTCTAGGGTACGGGACCGAGGCTGTAATCCCCGTCGAAGTTCACATACCCTCCAGGCGGACAGAGTCGCCCCTAGACGAGGAGATGAACGATGAATCATTAAGAGAAGAACTCGACCTCGTTGAGGAAATCCGAACTGGGGCAGCCCTCTGCGAAGCCTCACTAAAAAAATTACCATCAGGCACAACGCCAAGGTGATACGACGAGAGTTCGACGTGGGAAGCCTTGTTCTAAGGAGAAACCACAAAGACTCTCGCGAGGGCAAACTAGCTGCCAACTGGGAAAGACCCTATCATGTCCGAGCAAAAACGGAGAATGGGGCCTATTACCTAGAACATCTCAACGGGGAAGAACTTGCTCGACCATGGAATGCCGAAAAACTAAAACAATACTATAGCTAATTCTCGGTTTGACCCGTCACGACGACGAACGTCAGCTGCCGACCACTATGCACGCCTAGGTATAAGTGTCGCATACCAATAAAGCAGAACCCCGCTCAGTAACATGCCGAGTAACTACTCGACAGCGGTCCTCGATCGAGCATCTCCGTCATCAAATTACCATGACTGGAAGAACCCCAGCTCGTGACAGGACGTTCTCGCCGCGAACTCAGGCCTCAAACGCGGCCTGAGCTCCGCACCCCCGCCAGGTTATTCCCCGGCCGTTCGACCAGTACCTCTCACTGCCGAACATATCTACAACGAGCAATCCCCTGAAACTTCACATAAGTCAAATATTCCCTATCACGGGCAGTCATACTTTCACAACAAGCATGAGTACAACACTTAGCAGAAAATGAAAGCAAGTAAAACCATGCAAATAACAGAACCGACCACCAAGACCGGACATAAAATTTAAGTATGATAAATGGCCACTATGGCCATGATTGTGCTGAATTACATAAACCGGGAGCCATGCCCCCAAAATAGATTACAACAAATACACGACATGCAGGTCAGACAAATTACAGCAACAACAAGAAAACCCTTTACTTGTCCATCCGTCGGTCTGCTCAGAGTTAGGCCGAGGCTCCTGGTTCTCCGCGGCCTGATCCTCGACACGCTCGACAAGAAGGGCGTCGGGCATGATGATCCGACCATCTTCAACACGCGCCAGGTAGTGAGTACCCTCGGTGGAGAATTCAAGTTCGGGGTTCACCACCCGCAGTTGAGACACGGCATTCCCGAAGGATTCGTCCGCAATAACGATGTTGTCATCCTCGGCCGCGAACATACGGGAAACGATTTCAGACCTTGTCTTCAATTCCTTCACATCCTCGGGTTCATCCTCGCCCGGAGCATTGACCGCCCTCAGCTACTGGACCAGCTCCTCAGCCGCTGCCTTCTCTGCTGCCAGCGTAGAGTTCTCCTTCTTCAACCTGGCCACCTCCTCGACAGCCGCCTTTCGCGCGTCATCAACACTCTTCAATTATTCCTTGAGGGACGCCACGGCAGCCCGAGCAGCCTTGAGTTCAGCCTCATTTGCAGAGTCACCTTCAGAGTATATGGCCGCCATCTCCAGAACTCTGACCAGTGCAGAGGCATCCTGGGCCACCAACGCCCTTTTGCTCAGGCGATCCATGCTTTCCAGCCGAAGAGACTCTGCCCGCGGCACGACCAAGGAGTTCCCATCAAAATATCTTCTATCAAGTATGCAAGGAGGGAGCTCAAACTTCCCTTTCTCTGGGGCCCGGATGAGATCCACGGCATTGTTAGCCCTCGGCCACTTGGTCCGTGAAGCCAAAGGCAGAGGAGACCCACGGGGAGAAGGAGTGGGAGAAGAGGTCCCCGCAGCAGACTGAGCAGGAGTGAGAGCACGCGCGTTGGCAAATCGAGACTTCGGAGGAGCTGCGTCGGGCTTGTTCCTCGCGAGAGCATTTTTCACCATCCTTTCATGGGCCTGAGGCATCTCACCTGCACAAATAGAACACGAGCATGTTAGATACAAGAAAAGAAAATAGTTCGGGTAAATTATAATAACTAAGACTACCGAGCAGCTTCTGGGCTTCCGCAAGAGTCTTGCACTCCAGGAGGGCCTTGGTATTAATAAAGCGATACTCAACCCTCTGGCTACCATCCTCCTCAAAAATCGGAGACCCCTTCTTCGTCCAGCATTCAGCGAGCCGGAAGGAGTTAACGTACTTCACCAGCGTCTCGTACGCAATGGCATCCTGCCCGTCTAACTCGTGAGGCTGAAGGACATAATCGCCAGGCTTCTTGGTGAAATGGCCAGGTCCCTAGTGGAGGGGGAACTTATACACTCTCTCCCCGATGAACTTCTCAGACTCGTCACGCAGCTCATTTCCCTCCTCGTCAACCTCGATCTGCCAGAGATAACTGTTGTCCTGGGCAGCTTCCGATACGGGCTCAATAATGTAGTACCTCTCCTTAAACGTTCGTATCGATTCAAAGAAAGGCTTGAACAACTTACGTGGCTGCCTCAACGAGACATATCCGTACTTCCTCCCCGACAGCCGTCGTTGAAGGTGGAAGACTATGAAGAACAAGGGAAGAGTAGCCCCAATCTTTAAGAAGTCATAGGTCAGCTCAAACGCCCGTATGAAGGCCAATGAGTTCAGGTGGAGCTGCGTGGAGGCCAACTTCAAGTGCACCAACACTGATTGCTGAAAATCAGTGAACGGCAATCTCAATCCCAGCTCCTTGAAGGCATATTCGTACATAGTGAAGCGGTCCCTAAAATCCGTGCAGACCCGATCTTCTTCGGAGGGAAAGTGCACCTTCCACTCCCCCTCCGGTCTGACCTCCGTAAAAACATCCCCTAGATACTTGGAGAAGGTAGATCTATGCTCGGCTGGTTCAGCCACCTCCCACTCCTCCGCAGAATCGCCGACGACATCCTCCTCCATATCTTCCATTTCCTCTTCTTCCCCGACCTCACTAGGGGTACTTGAAGCCATCGAACTACTGCTATCCGAGGAACTTGTTTCTTCCTCGGGCGAATCCAGGATAATTTCTCCATCTGGCCCCGTCGCCATATCGATCACCTGAAAAGCAGAGAAAAAAGTGAATTCGATAATAAATCAAATCCACCCTTCCACCGTTATTCAAGTGAAAGGGCGCGCAAAGGGATGAGGACAACGTCCCTGGCCTAAGCCCTAACATCAATAGAAAAACTGAAACCTCCCCACGAGGAGACGCTCAAAACAAGTCATCCCCAAGCGAGGAGCTTCCCCGCACTCATACCCAGTTTCCGTTTGAAGCTTCCCCGGAAACCGTAAAGCTTCACCAGAATCTGGGAGTATTCGACCGGATAATTCATCACCAACTCAGAAGATGAAGAATCACGGCATTTACACATGCATCGTTGTCGCAACGACGCCGTGAACCGCCCTCCTCACTAAAACATACCAAAACATCCGGCGACGTACCAGAAGTGGAAAATGGCACGGCCGCCGTGCACGACCAAACAGTCACCAGAAATCAGCCTATTTCATCTCCTTAACCTAAACCTAACCGCATGCAAGACTACAAACAACCGTTTAATGGGTAAAAGAGCACAGAATAAGCAAACTTACTTGATTTAGAAGATAAAAAACGGTTCCCCAGAAGTTGACGCGGTGGCCGGAATAGCAGATGACGGTGACGAGTAGGAATTCTGAAGAAGACGAAGAGAAATTAGAGTGAAAAGTTTAAAATGTAGCGAGTTTCCCCCTTTTATACAGAGGGGCACGTGCAGTGGCACGCGCTCGTAGGTCATGATGGCTATTAACTAGCCATCATTGCCTAGTAACTGCTACATGGAGCTATAGGCACACGTGGCGCCCTAACATTTCCAATTCTGACTACAGTTAGTCTCCCCAAATGACGGGCAACACGGTCACGGTCATGAATGCCATGGACACCAGGGGTCACGGACGCCACAAGATAATCCTCGTCGTATCCGAACGATGACTTCACGCTATCTCCCCGGAGCATCGAGTTGTCCTTAAGTTATCACTCCCATGCTCGGGAGCAACGACTTGGGGGGCTCCTGTTCTGGACTGGACCGATGACTAGACACGGCCCAATCCGCTTCTGCTCCCAGAACGGCCCAATTGCCTAAGTCTAATCCACTAAAAGGCAAAAGTTACCTTTCTGCCCCTCCAACCGGGCAAGGACTGCATCATACCTCCCCGTCTTGGACCCGTTAAGTACGGCTTCTTCACTCCCCGAACAGCTAAGGGCAGGTGCCCAAAACTATGCTTATGCCCGACATAACGGCTAGTTTTGGGCACCCTGCCCGACATAACGGCTAGTTTGGGCAGTTACCTATTCTTCGGGAAAACACTTATTTCGCCCCGAAAATAGGACCGTTGGCTACGCGTTAGGGGCTCTATATAAACCCTCTCACTTGAGAGGGTCAAGAATCCAATATTCACCCTACGAACTAATACTTTGTACTTGCCCCTTTTCTCTGACCCTTTCTTACTTGAGCGTCAGAGTGTCTTGCAGGTACACCCCCTCCTCCTCTCCATACGCCCAGCATCTTAGACATACTTGGTGACCCACTTCTACAGGATCTGATCCAGCCTTCACAATCAATAACCTTGGCCAATATGATTCTCTCCAACTTTCTCAACTCGAGTGGATTTGTATAATTATATTACACGTACATACTATGATTAGAAATAAATTATAAATTGAGTAAACGATAGGTAATATGAATTAGCTCTATGGTATGTTCACTTCAAAACATAATTTGTTACATATCGGATCGGGATATGCATCCAACTGTTTCTTGAACTTGAGGTAAGTTCTTTAGTTGTTAAAGCTTTATTATATTCATAATGTTCCTTTTCTCAAGTTTCTTCAGCTTGCAATTTTTTTTTAAATAGGCAATTTCATTAATGTGAGATTAAGGAAATCTCAAAACCAACAAACAACAATCAGCCAACTAAAGAAAAGATTACAAAAAGTCGTAAACGAATTTATACCACTCGAACAAACTACACATCTTACTATCATTCCTACCTAGAATTAACCAATACCAAGAATAAACAATTATATCGTTAACTATCTCTTGTACGTTACAAAATTCATCTCGAAACAAAATGTTATTTCTACTCCTCCAAATACTCCAGCATGTGATATACCAAATTGAGTTTGTCTTTGCCTCTTTTCTCCGACCTTTAAGGCGCTGGAAGCATTCTCTCTCTAGAAGCCTGCAATCCGTTTCTGTTATTCTCGCTATGTTCACCCAATCACAGATTTTACTCCACACAATCATTGATTTTTGGCAAGTAAAGAATAAGTGAGAAGCGTTTTCAACCTCGTGAAAACAAAGAACGCAAACCTTCTCGTGGTCGTTAACTATACTGTGTTTTGCCGCTAAATTCGACCTCATTGGTAATCTATCAATTACCATCCTCCATGCGAAAAATTGAACCTTTAGAGGAATAACAGTGCTCCACACACGACTTAGCGATTCTACAGTAAGATCGTCCAGGGAGTTCAGGGAATCAACAGAGATAAGGTAAGAGTAGAAAGAGCTTACTGAGAATCCTTCGAAAAGGTCGAATGACCACTCCCAGGTATCATTTGTCGTCTACTGCAGATGGGCCTCCTCAAGCATTTTCCTGCATTCTTCTAATTATGGCTACAGCTGCTGAGTATCTCCTTCTATGTTATCCTCTAGGTTCCATCTCCAATGCCCTTCATCCCAATCCCTCATTTCACGAACAGAGCACGTTTTGTTGCTACTCGCAAGGTACAGGGATGGGAAACTTCCTTTCAAAGCCGTATCTCCCAACCAAACCGCATGCCAAAATGCCGTATCTACGCTGTCTCCAACTACGCCAACAAATAGATTGCTAAACCTATCACAGACCTCATAAACCGAAATAGACATTAAGTCTTTCATCCATAGGGAGTCATGTTTAGAGTTTCCAATTTCCATGAATGTTTGAACTTTCATGCTCAAGTTTTCGTAATTTGTAACTAGTAGCGTTCTCCAGATTTCCTTGCCCTCACTGCAGAATTTCCAACGCCATTTAGCGAGAAGGGCTCTGTTGAAACAATTGACATGTTTAATGCCAAGGCCCCCACAAGACTTCGGTTTACAGATAGTCTTCCAGCTTACCCAAGGAACTAAATTGTCGTTTGATGATCCAACCCATAGGAATCGACGTTGAATGGCTATTATCTCCTTCACAACTTTCTTAGGGGCCTTGTAAAAAGCCAAGTGATGAATCGGTAAATTTACCAGAATAGAGTTTATAAGAGAAACTCTTCCACCAATTGAGAGGTTTCGGCTAGCCCAACAATTTAATCTTGATTTCAAACAATGGATTACCGGTTTCCAAAACGCGTATCGACGATGGTTGCCACCAATCATTAAGCCAAGGAACTTGAAGGGGAGGGTATCAGACCTGCAATGGAGAAACTGAACAGCTGCATCAATGAACTCCTTCTCCAAACCTATCCCATACAAGCTACTTTTAGAGTAATTTATTTTAAGTCCTGATGTTAGTTCGAAAACCCTAAGTATAGCTTTGAAAGCCCAGATATTTGAAGTCGGTCCATCCCCAAAGAGAAGGGTGTCATCTGCAAATTGGAGCAAGCTAACAGTCGGGCACTCAAGGATCTTGAATTCTGTCAGCATCTTTTTATTTATAGTAATTCTCACAAAACCTGCGAGGCCTTCTCCTACTATAGCGAATAGAAACGGGGATAGCGGATCACCATGTTTCAAGCCCATAGATGCCTTAAAATCCTTCGACAGGCTACCATTGATAAGGATCGATAAGTAACTATTGAAAATTGATCCTCTAATCCACTTCAACCAATTATTCCCGAAGCCCATTTTAATAAGTAATTCTTCAAGGTAGGACCAATCTACGCAATCGTAGGCCTTTGCAAAGTCTACCTTCAGGAGTAGGCAAGGATTTCTATTCCTTTTAGCGAAATCTATTAACTCACTTGCCGTTAGAACTCCATCAAAAATTTGACGGCCTGGAATGAAAGCAGACTGGGAGGGAGAGATCAGTTTATGAATGACCTTGCCCAATCTGCTAGCCATCATTTTTGACAGAGTTTTAAGGATACAGCTAACAAGGCTTATAGGCCTATACTCTTTAAAAGTTTGAGGATTTTCCACCTTCGGGACGAGAGATAAAGGATGACGCAAACATCTTAGGAAGATAACCAATGTTGAAGAATTCGAGAACACAGTTTGAAAAATCGTTTCCCACTATGTCCCAATAGTTTTTAACAAATTTGAAGTTGAATCCGTCAGCACCGGGGCATTTGTTGCCGTCACAACTGAAAACAGTTGCTCTCACATCCTCGTAACCAAATTCCTCTTCCAACATCTTCCTATCTGTCTCATCCAACCTAGCCAAACCCTCAAGGGAGCAGCTGAATCTAGGAGAACCAGTATAGTGGAATTTTCTTTCAAAGTACTTTATAGCTTCAAATTTAATCTCATCAGGGTCTTCCACTAGTTTACCTGACACCCTAATAGCAGTCATAGTTTTAGAGTGATTTCTCTCCTTCAATGATTCACTGAAGAATATGGTATTTAGGTCACCGTCTTTAAGCCATCTCACACGAGATTTCTGTTTGAGAAGGCTTTCTTTCAGTCTGAGGTTCTTCCAAATCTCTTCTTGGACGCTACACCTTTCCTTGAAAACCTGCTCCTGTTGATAGTCTGTATCCTGACTCGAAGAGTTCTCGATTTGGTTGAGGATTTGAACATTTTCTTCTATCTTCAAGTCTAACCAACCAAAAGTGTGGATGTTTCAATATTTCAAGTCAGCCTTCAGAGCCTTAAGTTTATTGAGAAGGATGTTGCTGCAGGAACCTGTAACAGAGTAAGAATTCCAAGCCTCCTTCATGAACGGAAAAAACTGTTTGTGGTCAAACCAGCAATTTAATGTTCTAAAGGGTTTAGGACCCCAATTCACATTGTTTGCTTTCAACCAAACGGGCCTGTGATCAGACACATCCCTGTCACCCACAATTTGACTCTTCAATGACAGCATATCAATTACCTTATCTTCGATCAAAAATCTGTCCAATCTACTTCTGCTTTTACCGTTAGAGTTATGCCACGTGAACTTGTTTCCAACAGCCGGTAAATCAATCTGGTTCATGTCTTCTATAAAGGAACTGAACTCCTTCATTTCACCGTAGTTAGAACCTCCTACACATTTCCTTTCGTCTCCAATTTTTACTGCATTAAAATCCCAGCCGACGATCCAACCTCCATTCGGGAACCTGCTCTTGGCTTCTAAGAGATCACTCCAAAGTTTTCTTTTGTCTGAAATACCACATGGAGAGTAGACGTTCACAACTGTCAAAGGCTGATTCTTCGAAAGGAATTGAATTCCCAACTACCCTTTGCCACTGAAACTCGCACAGGCTGACAGAGATTTAGTGTTCCACAGAGTGAGGATTCCACCAGACCGTCCTTCCGAATTCGTCACTGACCAATCCACATCCTGACTTTTCCACAAACTATGAGCCAGACCTATGTCCATCTCCGTAATCTTCGTTTCCTAAATTAAGCACAGCTCTGCATTCCCTTTACTAAGGATTTAAGAAATTCTTCTTCTCTTTAGAGAACTGCAGCATCCTCGGGCGTTGAAACTCACTATATTCATGCTATAACATTAGCTACAACCCTCTTGCTTTGTCTTGCTTCCTTATCTTCCTTATCCAGTTGTCTCAATAACCCGTCGAATACTCCATCTTCCATATCTCCTTCAACCCCTAACTGCTTCAGAGATTTTCTTTCCTTAGTAGGAACCTCTTCTAGAATTTTTCTGCACCTTGCAGTTCCTCAAATCATATCTGTTTCAGTGATGGATTCACAACAGAAAAGTGAAAAGTTCGAAATTGAAGGAACTTCCCTCCCAGGTCTTCTCTTAGTGGTTACCTTGTCATTCTTTCCAGCTTTAGGTCTATCATGGTCCTTCGTAGCCGCAAGAAGGAGAGAGGAAAAGTAAGAGGGGGAATAAGGGATTTTAACACAGTCATACACTTCGTGTATCAGTTTCTTCTTGTTATTTTTGCCCCAATTGGATGGCCCTACTATTCCACCCGGAGGACCTATCAAAGGGACTGAATACCCCAGGTCCATAACCAATTCACCATTGAGAGACTTATTCTGATTGGTTATATCAATATTATCTGTTATAACCTGGATACATCTCCCATCTGAGTTCAACTGAGGTGACTTAGCTCGATCTAGGTAACCCTCGTTCTCATTTACGCCAACTATCGGCATTTGGGTATCATTATGCTTGTTGACAGGGTTCAGAATAAGACCTGAAATTTCTGAAGCCTCATTCCATCTGAGTTTGTCGCTAGAAGCCCTGCCCCCCAGACTGTCTCTAACAAAGGATACACTGTCAGAATTAGGCCATCCGGAATCATCTTGCTTCTCTTTCCTTGAGGATACATATACCTCTGCAGCTTTAGGGATACTCGATACCTCAACTTCTAATTCAACTTTGTCATCTCTCTCTTCTTCTTCTTCTGATTGGGATAAGGAGGAGGAGTTATACTCATCTGACATAATTTCCTCATCGTCTTCTACCAGCAGCTTCTTGAAATGATTCCCTGGTATGTCCTCAATCAGAGCTAGAGAATATTTTTGATTATTAACTTCAACACTCACCTCTTGATTTATGAAACACGTAATATTGGTTTTGATCTGAATCCTTGCCACTGCAAGGCTATCCAATCTACTAGTGTTGTCGTCGCAGTAAATAAAGGAACCCAGGTACGACACTATATCATGGAAATTCTAATCATTCCACGCAGCACAGGGTAGGCCATGGCAATTAATCTAGGCTAATCTGTCTCTATCAACCTCCATTGGAGACCAATACCTAATTTCACTGAACCACATTTCCAGCCATTCACTAGATTCTTTGACAAACTCCCCTAAATCTTCCCCTGAAACGTCTTCCAAAATGCATAAAGAAGCACCTAAAGGTATAACCTTGATGTTGAAGATACCCTCTTCTTGAAAAATCAACTGCACATTGGTCGTGTCTACGCCTTCAATAACCACTCCTATTTTGGCTTTCTTGAACCTTTCCAACGTCGAATTCTCAATAGACAGGTGAATAGGATTCTTTGTAGGTCTCTTGTCTGGGAGTTTCCTATCGTATCCCCCTCCCCCCACAGCCTGGGCAAAGGATCTACCATCCACAAAATACCCATTCTTGGGACCCTTTACATTATACGTATGAGTTGCTCCATCTGATTTGGCATATGCCCAGTTCTTTACCTTGGTTTCCTTATGGAATCTGGGAATATTTGCATGAATTTTCCATCGAAGAATGAAAATACTATCCAGCTTCGCTGCGAGAAGCCTAGCGTCATGTACTTTTCGGAACTTGGCGAAACCAAATCTACTTCCTCGTTTATCTCTTCTAGCCGGCAAATACACTTCTGAAACGACTCCATAAACCATAAATATCTCGAATAGATCTTTTGCATTGAACTTCTCAGGGAACTCTGGGATGAAAAACATTGTCGTCTCCTCAGCAACTCCCGCTCCTTTACCTTTATTTTCTTTCCAAACTGACATCCTAGGTTGACTCTCCCCTTTTTTCTTGTACCTAACTTGATTCAACGCCATTATCACGCTTGCTTAACCCCTAAAAAGCTCAGATCTCTCCCAGAACAATACGGATCTTGACCACAACTTCAAGTAATCATTGACTCCGGAGAACCCAGTATCAGGCAACACCTTACCAAGGCCCCTGAACCCTAAAGCTAGGAATTTAAGCCAAAGATAAGGGGTAGATCAACCAGTATCCCCTTTGTACATTGATTGAAGTTACGGAAGAACGATTGGATTGGACGGGGAGGAAAAGGTGAGCTAAACTAACCTTAATGGACTTGATACATTGGGGCAGCAGAATTGGGATTCCGGCGACCGGTGATGAGGTGGCACTACGATGCTTCCGGCTTCCGATGGGGAGGTGAAGTGTCGTAGTTAGGGTTTAGACAAACACAAAACTATATTAAGTGCGGTTGAATAGTTGGAGTATATAGAACTAAGATCCCTTCTAGATGGCTCTTCACGTGTGTATATAAAAGCAAAGTACCACTAAGAATAACAAATTTTAGCACAAAATTTATAATTCCCTAAAAGTTAATTATCCAAACTAACTCAAGATCAATAATAAACTCACTGTGTAAAGAGAATTACAAATTATACCTGGATTTCTTTATAAGTCGATCAAACTAAACTATGAACAAGTCAAATCTAATTGAGACAAGTTTCAATGCAAATAATAAAATATTAAATTCAAAATGCTCCCCTAGACCCAACAAATAATAGTACTTCCTTGAATATGATAATATTAGGATGCCTTAATGATATTTGTGGTTAATTATCTCCCTTTGAACATTCTCATCAATTTTGTATCACAATCACAACTCACATAGAACAAACAAATATCTGAAAAAATTTGAATGAAAAAAAGTAAAATATCCTTAATCTAGAGTTTAAGCTAATTAAACTTTGATAACAAACCACACAGGTCTATAGAAACTTATGAATATCACTCAATTTCATTCAATTTATTCTAAAAATTTGAAACATTCAAAATTTTGAAATAATACAAATAAATCTAATAATAAGTGTAAATTACAAATTTGACAAAAATCGTTTTATTAATTTCTAAAAAAAAACATAAACCAAGAAAAATCATATAACAAAAAGTATCACAAATATTCCAGAGGAAGTTACAAGATTTTTCAAGAAAATATGAATAGAAAAAAAATACAATATTAAAAAATATATCAAATTACTATTAAATAATTTGAAAGCATCTTAATATTTTGTAAATAATAACAAATATATAAAATTATTCAAAATTTCAATCTAATTTTTGTACTTAACATACATAACAAAATATAAACTCCCAATCAATAAAATTACATTCAGACTTGTTAACATGACCATTTTACTATTATGATTTGACATAATTTCATAAAGTTATCTAATGATATATTCCTCTAACAATATCTCTCCTTCAAGAATACTCTGGTAGTCAAGGATGGACATAGTATATTTGAGAATACATCATTATTGGAGTTTTTTTCTATGTCGCTACTGAGACAAAACATGAGCAATCTCTAGTCACCTAGACATATGGCACCTATCAACTCTATTGGATTTTGTGTTTTAGAGGCAACAGATTTGTTAGAATTAATGCTTTATGGAAAGGAAAGACTTATAACTTTGTTAACATCTATGCTCCGTGTAATTCAAGTGCTAGATCTCTGTGGAATGTTCAAGTAAATATAATACAGGGTAGACATACTGAAGAATGGTGTCTTGGAGGGGACTTCAACGCTGTCCACAGTAGGGAGGAAAGACTTGGGGTCAGGAGAAGTGGCTATAATTCTGATATGGAAGATTTTGTCAGGTTCATTGCTGAGGCGGATCTGATCGACCTTCCTTGTGCTGGAGGCAGGTATACTTGGTTCAATGCGAGCGGTACATCTATGATCCGCCTTGACAGGTTCCTTCTTACTGATAGTTTAATCGAGAATTGGAAGCTTCTGGATCAAAGGATTGGTCAAAGAGATGTATCGGACCATTGCCCATTATGGTTGAGGCCGAACTTAACCGATTGGGGCCTAAGACCCTTTAGGTTCCTCAATATCTGGTTCAAACACAAAGATTGCCTCAGTTTCATTAGAAGCGAATGGGAGAAACATTCTATAAAGGGCAGAGGCGATTTCATTTTGTGCGAAAAGTTGAAGGCTATGAAAGCTAAACTCAAATTATGGAATAAGGAGTTTTTGGATGGATTGATCTTCAAGTTCAAAATAATGTTGATCAACTTAATGCTTTCGATAATCAGCTGGTGGATAATTTTGGTAGTTTAGTTGAAGATGTGGTGGAGGAAAGAGTTAGAGTTATTGGTGATATTTGGAAGAACCTTGAGATTAAGGAAGGTCTGTTGAGGCAAAAATCAAGACAGTTGTGGTTAATGGAGGGCCACCAAAATTCTCACTTCTTCCATCAATCCATAAAAGAAAGGCAACGCAAGAATTCCCTTTCTTGGTTGTTTCGTGACAATGCGCTGGTTGAAGATGTGGAAACTATCAAGGGTATGATACATGATCACTTTGCCAATTTATATACAGAAACTGATGACAACAGGCCTATTCCGAAAGGGACCTCGTTTTGCAGATTGAATGAAGTGGATAGGGACTGTCTTGAGTGTCCCTTTTCTGAAGAGGAAATCAAATTAGCTGTCTAGTCTTGTGACGGTAATAAGAGCGCGGGGCCTGATGGATATTCTTTGGAGTTTTACAAGAAGGGGTGGGATTTCTTAAAGAAGGATGTGATTGGTTTCTTAAACGATTTTCATAGAAAAGCAAGACTGACTAAATCCTGTACAGCTTCTCTTCTTGTCCTGATCCCTAAGATTTTGTCTCCTCAATCGTTGGCGGATTACAGGCCAATTTGTTTGGTTAATAGCATGTATAAAATTTTGGCCATGAAGTGTTGGATCATGCCAAGAGAGAAAAAAGGAATTGTTTGTTATTGAAGGTGGATTATGAAAAAGCTTATGATACGTTAAGTTGGAATTTCCTTCGATTCGTGCTTAATTCCATGGGTTTTGGCAAGAGGTGGATTAGTTGGATGGAAAGCTACATCTTTACGAGCACTATGTCGGTGTTGGTCAATGGAGGAACAACTAAAGATTTTGTTGTTAAGAGAGGATTAAGGCAAGGCGACCCCTTGTCGCCCTTTTTGTTTGTCATAGCTATGGAAGGGTTAACTACCTTAATTAAAAAAGCAGTGGAGCAGAATTTATTCAGAGGTTATCACTTCGACAGTGAGGTTTCGGTGGACGTACTTCAGTTTGCTAACGACACTATTATCGTGGGAGAAGGAACTAATGACAACCTCAGGTGTTTGAAAGTTGTTATGAGAGGATTTGAGATGATGACAGACCTCAAAGTTAACTTTAGTAAAAGCAAGCTGTACGGGGTGAATTTAGAGGGGAGTTTTCTTGATGCCGCCTCTTCGTACCTTGCCTGCAGTATGGAAAGGCTGCCTTTCAAGTTTTTAGGAGTTCTCAATGGTGACAATCCTAGAAAGAAAAGTATGTGGAGTAATTTATTGTCGGCTTTAAGGAAAAAGCTTGCGCATCGGAGGGGGAGAAAACTTTCGTTTGCAGGTAGAATAATCTTAATAAATTATGTACTGAATGCTATCCCAATTTACCCTTTGTCCTTCTACAAAGCACCTGCTGCAGTAATTCGGGATATTCGTAGCATTCAAAGCAGTTTTCTCTGGAACGGCAAAAAAAATAAAAGATCTATTTATTGGGCCAGTTGGAACGACGTCTGCAAACCGAAAGACAATGGAGGGCTAGTTGCCAAGGATGTTGAAGTCTTAAACAGAAGCTTGCTATTGATGTAGAAATGGAGGATTTTAAAGGACAAGAAGGCGCTATGGCATTATATCCTTCGTTCTCGTTATGGTAATATTGATATCAAGGCCATTGTTGGAGGATTGGAGATGTTGACCAAGAAAGACTCGATTTGGTGGAGAGACGTTGTTCTGAACGAGATATCCAATCATTCTATCATGGCTTTTTCTAACCTTTTTCATTGCAGGATCGGAGACGGAAAATCGACGTCGTTTTGGTACTCAAACTAGCTGGCAAATCATGCCTTGAAGGATGCATATCCCCTTATGTTCGCTGCAGCAGGGTCTTTAGACATGAGTATCCAAGAAGCGAGTGAATGGATCAATGGCGAGTGGCATTTGAATTTTTCTGGAATTGTTAGAGGTTGGAACGACATGGAGGAGGCCAGCAAGGATGAGTTTTCGGAGGAACTCAACAATTGTATTCTGAAGAAGGATGGCATGGACGAGATTGCTTGGAATCTTACAAAGGATGGGGTTTTCAAAGTCAGTTCCTTCTACTTTATTTCTCAAGAAGGATGTATCCCTTCTTGGACAGATTCGGTTAGGAACGCGTTGAATTTTGTGTGGTCCTTGGCGGTGCCGTCGAAGGCGAAGTTTTTCGGGTGGAGGATGTTAATCAATAGATTACCAACCAATGATCAATTGGCGCGTAAGAGGGTTTTGGTCAACACGAGAGATTTGGTTTGTGGGTTTTGTTTTAACAGTGATGTAAACTTGTTGCATCTCTTCTTTGGATGTAGCAGGATTTCTGCCTTATGGGAGAAATTATGGAATTGGATAGGTGCTACTCCGAATTTGACGATTTAGGATTTTGTTGCCTTTCCTTTCGTGAGTAGCCAGTCCATAAACACAAAGGATAGAACCACGGTGGGACTCATTTGGATGGCGATGGTGTGGAACATTTGGTTATTTCATAATGCTATCCAATTCAATGACGGTGTTAGCACCCCACGCGTAAACCTGAGGAAAGGAAACACTGCGTAAACCTGAGGAAAGGGAAAAAGCATGGTCTCGCGACCAAGAGAAACGGGTAAGGGAGTCGGTTACGCGAGGGGAAGGTGTTAGCACCCCACGCGTCCATCGTACTCGATTGGATCCACGCTTGTTGTCTCGATCAAAGGGTGTCGTCATCTGGAGCTCCACTGCTACTGGAAGGGAAAAGGAATGGGAACGGAAAAGAGCGAAGAAACGAGGAAGAAAAGAAAAAGAAGTGACTCGATAGGACATCAGCATCTTATGCCTACACATTCCCTCGTGCAATGGGAAAGTCAGAGTCAACGTAGTTCGGACACGAACTAAGGGGGGAGGTTGTTCGCCAAGACATCGCCGTCTTGTGCCTACGTATCCTCAATCTAACCAGAAGGAGTAAATCAGAGCAATCGTAGTTTGACCTAACAAGGTCTTAGTGTTTTTTATGAGCGACGTTAAGTTCGCGTCCGACAGTTAGGGTCGATGCCTGTTTGCGACGAGACGGACGTAACGTGCCCTTTTTTGAAAATGTTTTGAACCTTGACAATCCCGAAGGATGAAAATGGTTTGAGTTTGTTTCGTGTTTTTTAGACAGAAATGGATTGAAGTTAGTTGTGTTATTTCTTTGATTGGCATTTATTTTGCTAAAACTATTCCATCAGCAAGATGTTGAAATATGATGTTCTAATTTGCTGCATTCAACATGTCGAATGAAGATGTCCCATACCTGCTCATAGGACATCGCGTCTGGATTCAGTTTTAAAGCGGATTCTGTTGCTGTGAATTGTTACTGAATATTCTGTGAATATTTGGTTATCCTATGTGGCATCTAAAGCATTTTTGGATTGTGTTTATTTGTTGGTCTTTCGGATTTTCAGCTGTTTCTAATTATGGAGACATATTAGGAAACTTCAGATTGAAGACCTATTTTGTTGGAGTTTATTTTGCAGATTTGTGAGCAGTCTATTTGCTGTGTTTTTGAAGCCCAATACAGTCTAGATTAAATGCTATATATTGGCTGGTGTAAACCTAGTTTAGGTGTGGAACTTACATGTTTTTTTGTTAGGGTTTTCGAGTGTATTTTGTGAGCCTAACTGGTATCGTTCTAATAACAGTATAAGGACTGGTTTTTGTGTTGTAAGTTCTGTCAGTTACTCATAAGCTTTTAAGCATTGAGTTTCTTGTGTGTCAATTCTCATAAGCTTTGAAGTATTGAGAATTGTTTGTTTTGAAAGTGTGACTTTCGGTTTGTTACTTGTGTGGAAAGAAACCAATCACGGGTTGTGATTGTAGAGGGATTTGAGGAGGGCCTCATACCTAGGTGAGTCTTAGGTAGAAGTCATATGAAGGGTAGTGATTAAGTGAGCAGATTATTTGGTAATTGTATGATCTGTGAATTGATACTATCGTATATTGGTTTTGTCCCTGGCTTGGTAGCCCCCAGAGTAGGATTGTTGATCCGAACTGGGTAAACATATCACTGTGTTATTTACCTTCTGCACTGTTATTTTTATTGTTATCTTGTTCATAGTGTTGGATATCAGTGTCTCAACATCTGTGTAGGACATCTGATATCTGTGCCAGAATTACAATTGGCATCAAGAGCTTGCACCCTTATTTGGTTCTGGGTGAGATTCAGGGAAGGTACTTTCTGGTAAAATGGACAAGGATGGAGGAGTTTTGAACAAACCACCTCTGCTTGACGATTCCAACTATGACTATTGGAAACCAAGGATGATATCATTCATCAAATCCATGGATGATCAAGCATGGAAAGCTGTTATAAAAGGATGGGAACCCCCAAAGGTTAAAGATGAAAAAGTTACCCCTACTGATGTGGTGAAGGAAGAGGAAGACTGGGATAATGCAGATTACAAAGGGTCTGTGGGAAATTCCAAAGCCATGAATGCATTGTTTAATGGTGTCAACAAGAATATCTTCAGGTTGATTGAACATTGTACCATTGCAAAAGAGGCGTGGGAGGTCTTGAAGGTTTCTCATGAAGGGACTTCAAATGTGAAGATGTCAAAACTTCAGCTTCTCACTAGCAAGTTTGAGAGTTTGAAGATGCAGGAGGATGAGAGCATTCATGATTTTCACATAAACATTATTGAGATAGCTAATGCCTCTAGTGCCCTAGGTGAAAAGATGTCTGACAGCAAACTGGTCAGAAAAATCCTCAGATCTCTACCTAAGAGATTTGACATGAAAGTGACTGCTATAGAGGAAGCTCAAGATATAGACAAGATGAAAGTAGATGAACTGGTGGGATCTCTTCAAACATTTGAATTAGGGATCAGTGAAAAGCCTGAAAAGAAAAAGAGCATAGCTTTTGTGTCAAATGCTGGTGACTCAGAAGATGAAGGTGACCTGGTCAGAGATGAAGGGGTGTCTAAAGATCTGGTATTGCTTGGAAAACAATTTAACAAAGTGTTGAAAAGGATTGACTGGAAGTCGAGAGCAAATGCTCAGAACAAGTCACTCGACATCAGTAAAAACCAGGATGGAGGCAGAAGATCCAGAACTGAAGAAGACTCTAATCAAGGGAAGAGATTCAGTGTTTTGAATGTGAGGGATATGGGCACATAAAGACTGAGTGTCCCATGTATCTCAAAAGGCAGAAGAAGGGCTTATCAGTGTCTTGGTCAGAAGGAGAGTCTGAGAGTGATCTTGAAGAAGAATCAGCAAAATTGGTGACAGCTTTGACTGGGATCTGTAAGGCTGATGGAGAAACTACTTGTGAGTCTGATTCTGACAAAGAATCCTATATTGGAGAACTCACTAAGGAAGAAGTCTTCACAGGGTTCTCAGAGTTGTGTATCAATGAAATTCTGGCACAAATATCAGATGTCCTATACGGATGTTGAGACACTGATATCCAACCCAATGAATAAGATAACAATTAAAAATAATAGTGCAGAAAGTAAATAACACAGCGATATGTTTACCCAGTTCGGTCTAACACACCTACTCTGGGGGCTACCAAGCCAGGGACGAAATCAATATACGATAGTATCAATTCACAGATCATACAAACACCAGATAATCTGCTCACTTAATCACTACCCTTCCTATGGCTTCTACCTAAGACTCACCTAGGTATGAGGCCCTCCTCAAATCCCTCTACAACCACAACCCGTGATTGGTGCCTTTCCACACCAGAAACAAAAAACGAAAGATACACTTTCAAAACACACAATCCTCAATACTTCACAGCTTATGAGGATTGACACACAAGAAACTCAATGCTTAAAAGCTTATGAGTAACTTGACAGAACTTACAACACAAGAAATCAGTCCTTATACTGTTATCAGAATGATACCAGTTAGGCTCACAAAATACACTCGAAAACCCTAAAAACACAAGTAAGTTCCACACCTAAAACTAGGTTTACATCAGTCAATATATAGCAATTAATCTGGAATGAATTGGGCTTCAAAAACGCAGTAAATAGACTGCTCACAAATCTGCAAAAATAACTCCAACAAAATAGGTCTTCAATCCACAGTTTCCTATTATGTCTCCATAATTAGAAACAGTAGCAAATCCGAAAACCAACAAATAACCACAATCCAAAAGTGCTTTGGATGCCACATAGGATAACCAAATATTCACAGAATATTCAGTAACAATTCACACAACCAGAATCTGCATTAAAACTGAATTCACAGCGCGATGTCCTATGAGCTGGCATGGAACATCTTCATTCGACATGTTGAAAGCAGCCACTTAGAACTTTAAGATTCAACATCTTGCTGCTATAATAGTTTTAGCAAAATAAATGCCAATCTCAAAAGCACAAAAATAACAATCTCCCCCTTTGGCTTATTTTGGCTAAAACTACACACACACAAAAAAACTTTCAAAGAAGCACAAAACATCAACAGCGCACAGCAAAAAAATATTCATCATAGCAGCACTCCCCTTCAGCTGCATACACCACTCAGTACAGCAAACAACTCATCATAGCAGCCTGGCAAAACTCCCCCTCAACAGCAGCAACATTCCACATTCTCCCCCTCAACTACTGCAGCAACACAGGCACACAAGCACTCTCCATCCACACAAACATCCACACAAACATATTATTCCCCCTTTTTAGCCATAAATATGACAAAGGCAAGTAGAACAAGTTAAGATAAAAATAAACTAGAGTAAACTGCATCAGCGAGTAGATGAACACCACATCACATGCCCAAATGTCATGCACAAACTTCAGCATTTTCCCTTCATTCACACACTGTACTACCAGAACCTCCTTTAGTCTTTTCAATCTGGCAGCCAGAAGGAACATTGATTGCTATAGTTCTTCATGAATGCACACCCCAAGTCTGCTCCTCAGGTTTTTAAACTAAATTGCATCCAGAGCCTTGGTAAATATGTCAGCAAGCTGATTTTCTGTGCTCACATGCTCAAGAGTTATGACTTTGTCCTCCACAATTTCTCTGATGAAGTGATGCCTGATATCAATGTGCTTAGTCCTGCTGTGTTGAATGGGATTTTTGGAAATATTAATAGCACTCAGGTTGTCACACAATAGTGTCATGACATCTTGTGTGACATTATACTCAGATAACATCTGCTTCATCCATACCAGTTGAGCACAACTACTACCAGCTGCTATGTACTCAGCTTCAGCAGTAGAAAGGGATACTGAATTCTGCTTCTTGCTAAACCATGAAATCAGATTATTTCCCAAAAAGAAACATCCTCCAGAGGTACTTTTCCTATCGTCAGCACTTCCAGCCCAATCAGCATCACAATAACCTAATAAAATGGGACTTGAGTCATGGGAGTAAAGCAACCCATAATCACATGTACCACTCACATACTTCAGAATTCTCTTCACTTGATTGATGTGACTGACCTTGGGTTCTGCTTGATATCTCGCACACACACCAACAACAAAAGTTATGTCTGGCCTACTTGCTGTAAGATACAGTAGACTGCCAATCATACTTCTATACAGACTTTGTTCAACATTCACTCCCTTTTCATCTTTGGATAACTTCAAGTGAGTAGGAGTAGGAGTCCTCTTATGCTTGGCATTATCCAGCCCAAACTTCTTCACAATGTTCCTCGCATATTTGCTCTGACAAATAAAAATGGAGTCTTCCATCTGCTTGACTTGTAATCCAAGAAAGTAGGTCAATTCACCCACCAAGCTCATCACAAATTCAGACTGCATTTGAGTGATAAAATGTTGGACCATTTCATCTGACATCCCGCCAAACACAATATCATCTACATAGATCTGAGTAATCATTAGTTTCCCATCCTTCTCCTTGACAAAAAGAGTTTTATCAATACCCCCCTTCCTGTACCCATTGTTAACTAAGAACTCAGTCAGTCTTTCATACCAAGCTCGTGGAGCTTGTTTCAGCCCATACAAAGCCTTCTTCAGCTTGTAAACATGATCAGGAAAGTTTGGATCCACAAACCCTTTAGGCTGCTCAACATAGACCTCCTCATTAAGATAGCCATTCAGAAAGGCACTCTTGACATCCATTTGAAACTATCTGAATTTCAACAAACATGCTACTCCTAGCAACAATCTGATGGATTCCAATCGAGCCACAGGCGCAAATGTTTCATCGAAGTCTACTCCTTCAATCTGTGTGTATCTTTGGGCAACTAATCTGGCTTTGTTCCTGGTAACAACTCCTTGCTCATCAGACTTATTCTTATAAACCCATTTTGTTCCAATCACATTTGTTCCTGCTGGTCGTGGTACCAGTTCCCAGACTTCATTCCTCTTTAACTGACAAAGTTCATCTTGCATAGCACTTATCCAGAACTCATCTGTCAAAGCTTCTTTGACATTCTTTGGTTTAATCTTTGAAACAAAGTATGCATTTGACACAGTCTCCCTCGTTCTAGTTCTTACACCTTCATTCAAATCACCAATAATCAATTCCTTAAGGTGATCCTTCTGAATCCTTATAGAGGGTCCCCGGTTAGCATCCTCTACCTCTTCATTCTCAGGTCTAGTGTTGGTTTCTTGAGCACTATCTTCTACAGACTCAATGTCTCGAGAGATTTCATTGTTCATGGGCAGACATGCTCCAAAATCATCTGGGACATCTTCATCTTTGCCAGAGTCATCAACCACCACATTTATGGATTCCATCATCACCTGAGTTCTGGAATTAAATACCCTATATGCTTTACTGTTTGTAGAGTATCCCAAAAATATTCCTTCCTCACTCTTAGGATCCATCTTTCGCCTTTGCTCACGATCCGCTAAGATATAGCACTTACTACCAAACACATGGAAATACTTCACATTTGGCTTTCTACCTTTCCATAGCTCATAAATAGTGACAGAAGTACCAGATTTGATAGTCACCCTATTGTGTATATAGCAAGCAGTATTCATGGCTTCAGCCCAAAAATGACATGGAAGCTTTTTGGCATGAATCATGACTCTTGCACACTCTTGTATAGTCGTGTTCTTGCGTTCCACCACACCATTCTGCTGAGGAGTGATTGGTGATGAGAATTCATGAGTGATTCCCTTAGATAAGCAGAACTCTTCAAACCTGCTATTTTCGAACTCTTTCCCATGGTTACTTCTGATTCAAACAACACCACAATCCTTTTCCCGTTGAATCCTTTGACACAACTCTTTGAAGGCTGCAAATACTTCAGACTTTTCTCTGATGAAACTTATCCAAGTGAACCTGGAGTAATCATCTACTACAACATAGGCATACTTCTTCCCACCAAGACTTTCAACCTGCATAGGTCCCATTAAGTCCATGTGGAGAAGTTCCAGAACTCTAGAAGTTGTGGTAAGATGTTGAAGCCTCTTGTGTGACACCCTTGTTTGCTTCCTAACTTGACATTCACCACATATTTTATCCTCATCAATCTTCAGCTTGGGAATACCTCTAACAGCTTCACTTGACATAACTTTCTTCATCCCTTTCAGATGTAAATGACCTAATTTCTGATGCCACAGTTTGGTTTCATCTTCCTTTGACATCAAGCAAGTAGACAGACTTTCAGGTTCTTGAGGATTCCACAGATAGCAGTTATCCTTAGACCTGGTTCCCTTCATAACAACTTCATCTTTCTCATTGGTTACTAGACATTCAGATTTGGTGAAATTTACTTTGAGGCCTACATCACACAGCTGGCTTATACTGATTAAATTTGCAGTTAGCCCTTTGACAAATAGAACACGATCCAGATTTGGTTGTCCTGTGTAGTCCAGCTTTCCAACACCTTTTATTTTCCCCCTTTGATCCATCCCCAAAGGTGACATAATTGGTGGAGTGGGGCTTGATATCTGACAAGAACTTCTTCACACCAGTCATGTGTCTTGAACAACCACTGTCAAAGTACCAATCTTCTCTTGCAGATGCTCTAAGAGAGGTATGTGCTATGAGATCAACCATCATTTGTCTAGGAATCCATCTTCTCTTCACTTTACCCCAACTCTGTCCTTTATTTTGTTTCTGAGCAGTTTTGGGATAGCCGTGTAGCATGTAGCAAAAGGACTTTAAGTGACCAATCTTTCCACAGTGATGGCATCTCCATGGTTTATACTTTGATCTACAAACTCTTTTCCGATGCTTCATCTGATGTTGAAACATGTGATTTGACATCCCCACTTCTTGCTTTATTTTCTGAGGAACAAACTTCAATACAGGCTTCTTGGAAGTCTCTGCTTGATTGTTAAAACCAAGGCCTTGCACATTTCCAGCTTCTTTCCCATTCTGAAGGATCTCATCCAGCTGCGTGGTACCATTGTTCAGCATTCTTATAGATTTGGTCAAATTGTCAAGTTTTGACTTTTGCCATTCAACCTCCTCCTTCAGATCAACAATGGTTGATAGATGTTCTTCCTTTTCAGCTTCTAGTTGAGCTATCAGAATCTTCTGTTCCAATATTATCTGGAACCTTTCTTCATTCTTGATACACAATTCTGAAAACCCTGTGAATACTTCTTCCTTAGTGAGTTCTCCAACATGGGATTCTTTGTTAGAGTCAGATTCACAAGTAGTTTCTCCATCAGCCTTAAAGATTCCAGTCAAAGCTGTCATCAATTTTGCTGATTCTTCTTCAACATCACTCTCAGACTCTCCTTCTGACCAAGACACTGAAAGGCCCTTCTTCTTACTTTTGAGATATGTGGGACATTCAGTCTTTATGTGCCCATATCCCTCACATTCAAAGCACTGAACTCTTTTCCCTTGATTGGAGTCTTCTTCAGTTCTGGATCTTCTGCCTCCATCCTGGTTCTTACTGATGTCGAGTGACTTGTTCTGAGCATTTGCTCTCGACTTCCAGTCAATCCTTTTCAACACTTTGTTAAATTGTTTTCCAAGTAGTACCAGATCTTTAGACACCCCTTCATCTCTGACCAGGTCACCTTCATCTTCCGAGTCACCAGTATTTGACACAAAAGCTATGCTCTTCTTCTTTTCCGACTTTTCACTGATCCCTAATTCGAATGTTTGAAGAGATCCCACCAGTTCTTCCACTTTCATCTTGTCTATATCCCGAGCCTCCTCTATAGCAGTCACTTTCATGTCAAATCTCTTAGGTAGAGATCTGAGAATCTTTCTGACCAGTTTGCTATGAGACATCTTTTCACCTAGGGCACTAGAGGCATTAGCTATCTCAATAATGTTCATATGAAAATCATGAATGCTTTCATCCTCTTTCATCTTCAAACTCTCAAACTTGCTAGTGAGAAGTTGAAGTTTGGACATCTTCACCTTTAAAGTCCCTTCATGAGCAACCTTCAAGACTTCCCATGCCTCCTTAGCAATGGTGCAGTGTTCAATCAACCTGAAGATATTCTGGTTAACACCATTGAATAATGCATTCATGGCTTTGGAATTCCCTACGGACCCTTTGTAATCTGCATCATCCCAATCTTCCTCTTCCTTCACCACATCAGTAGGGGTACCTTTTTCATCTTTAACCTTAGGGGGCTCCCATCCTTTTATAACAGCTTTCCATGCTTGATCATCCATGGATTTGATGAAAGCTATCATCCTTGGTTTCCAATAGTCATAGTTGGAACCATCAAGCAAAGGTGGTTTGTTCAGAAATCCTCCATCCTTGTCCATTGTACCAGAAAGTACCTTCCCTGAATCTCACCCAGAACCAAATAAGGGTGCAAGCTCTTGATGCCAATTGAAATTCTAGCACAGATATCAGATGTCCTATACGGATGTTGAGACACTGATATCCAACACAATGAACAAGATAACAATTAAAAATAACAGTGCAGAAAGTAAATAACACAACGATATATTTACCCAATTCGGTCTAACACACCTACTCTGGGGGCTACCAAGCCAGGGACGAAATAAATATAGGATATTATCAATTCACAGATCATACAAACACCAGATAATCTGCTCACTTAATCACTACCCTTCCTGTGACTTCTACCTAAGACTCACCTAGGTATGAGGCCCTCCTCAAATCCCTCTACAACCATAACCCGTGATTGGTACCTTTCCACACAAGAAACAAAAAACGAAAGACACACTTTCAAA
The DNA here is from genome assembly GCA_022829125.1 of Lathyrus tuberosus. Lineage (NCBI taxonomy): Eukaryota > Viridiplantae > Streptophyta > Magnoliopsida > Fabales > Fabaceae > Lathyrus > Lathyrus tuberosus. The sequence continues at coordinate 3,478,529 of JALAZF010000387.1, forward strand.
ACACACAATCCTCAATACTTCACACCTTATGAGGATTGACACACAAGAAACTCAATGCTTAAAAGCTTATGAGTAACTTGACAGAAATTACAACACAAGAAATCAGTCCTTATACTGTTATCAGAATGATACCAGTTAGGCTCACAAAATACACTCGAAAACCCTAAAAACACAAGTAAGTTCCACACCTAAAACTAGGTTTACATCAGTCAATATATAGCAATTAATCTGGATTGAATTGGGCTTCAAAAACGCAGCAAATAGACTGCTCACAAATCTGCAAAAATAACTCCAACAAAATAGGTCTTCAATCCAAAGTTTCCTATTATGTCTCCATAATTAGAAACAGCAGTAAATCCGAAAACCAACAAATAACCACAATCCAAAAGTGCTTTGGATGCCACATAGGATAACCAAATATTCACAGAATATTCAGTAACAATTCACACAACCAGAATCTGCATTAAAACTGAATTCACAGTGCGATTTCCTATGAGCTGGCATGGAACATCTTCATTCGACATGTTGAAAGCAGCCACTTAGAACTTTAAGATTCAACATCTTGCTGCTATAATAGTTTTAGCAAAATAAATGCCAACCTCAAAAGCACAGAAATAACAATCAAGAATGAAGAAAGGTGCCAGATAATATTAGAACAGAAGGTTCTGATAGCTCAACTAGAAGCTGAGAAGGAAGAACATCTATCAACCATTGCTGATCTGAAATAGGAGGTTGAATGGCAAAAGTCAAAACTTGACAATATGACCAAATCTATAAGAATGCTGAACAATGGTACCACGCATCTGGATGAGATTCTTCAAATTGGGAAAGATGCTGGAAATGTGCAAGGCCTTGGCTTTAACAATTAAGCAGAGACTTACAAGAAGCCTGTATTGAAGTTTGTTCCTCAGAAAATAACGCAAGAAGAGAGGATGTCAAATCACATGTTTCAACATCAGATGAAGCATCAGAAAAGAGTTTGTAGATCAAAGTATAAACCATGGAGATGCCATTACTGTGGAAAGATTGGTCACTTAAAGTCCTTTTGCTACAAGTTGCACGGCTATCCCAAAATTGGTCATCAACAAAATAAAGGACAGAGCTGGGCTAAAGTGAAGAGAAGATGGATTCCTAGAAATATGATGGCCGGTCTCATAGCACATACCTCTCTTAGAGCATCCACAAGGGACGATTGGTACTTTGACAGTGGTTGTTCAAGACACATGACTGGTGTGAAGAAATTCTTGTCAGATATCAAGCCTCACTCCACCAATTATGTCACTTTTGGGGATGGATTAAAAGGTGAAATAAAAGGTGTTGGAAAGCTGGATTACACAGGACAACCAAATCTGGATCGTGTTCTATTTGTCAAAGGGCTGACCGCAAATTTGATCAGTATAAGCCAACTATGTGATGTAGGTCTCAAGGTAAGCTTCACTAAATCTGAATGTCTAGTAACCAATGAGAAAGATGAAGTTGTTATGAAGGGAACCAGGTCTAAGGATAACTGCTATCTGTGGAATCCTCAAGAACCGGAAAGTTTGTCTACTTGTTTGATGTAAAAGGAAGATGAAACCAAACTGTGGCATCAGAAATTGGGTCACTTACACCTGAAAGGGATGAAGAAAGTTATGTCAAGTGAAGTTGTTAGAGGTATTCCCAAGCTGAAGATTGATGAGGATAAAATATGTGGTGAATGTCAAGTTGGGAAGCAAACAAAGGTGTCACACAAGAGGCTTCAACATCTTACCAGAACTTCTAGAGTTCTGGAACTGCTTCACATGGACTTAGTGGGACCTATGCAGGTCGAAAGTCTTGGTGGGAAGAAGTATGCATATGTTGTCGTTGATGATTACTCCAGATTCACCTGGATAAGCTTTATCAGAGAAAAGACTGAAGTATTTGCAGCCTTCAAAGAGTTGTGTCAAAGGATTCAACGAGAAAAGGATTGTGGTGTTGTTCGAATCAGAATTGACCATGGGAAAGAATTCGAAAATAGCAGGTTTGAAGAGTTTTACTTATCTGAAGGAATCACTCATGAATTCTCATCATCGATCACTCCTCAGCAGAATAGTGTGGTGGCACGCAAGAACAGGACTATACAACAGTGTGCAAGAGTCATGATTCATGCCAAAAAGCTTCCATATCATTTTTGGGCTGAAGCCATGAATACTGCTTGCTATATACACAATAGGGTGACTATCAGATCAGGTACTTCTGTCACTCTTTATGAGCTATGGAAAGGTAGGAAGCCAAATGTGAAGTATTTCCATGTGTTTGGGAGTAAGTGCTATATCTTGGCGGATCGTGAGCAGAGGCGAAAGATGGATCCTAAAAGTGAGGAAGGAATATTTTTGGGATACTTGTCGGTCCCGAAAGATTCGCATCCAACGGTACAAACGCGAGAGTGGTGCGGAAAACAGAGTCGCCAGTAATGTGTATTTATCCCAAGAGAGGGAAAGGAAACGCTGCGTAAACCTGAGGGGAAAGGATAGAGCATGGTCTTGCGACCAAGAGATCTGGGTTTGGGAGTTGGTTACGCGAGAGGAAGGTATTAGCACCCCCACGCGTCCATCGTACCCGATGGGATCCACGCTTGCTTGTCTCGATCATAGGGTGTCGTCAACTGGAGCTCCACTGCTACTGGAAAGGAAAGAGGGACGGGAAAAGGAAAAACAAAGGAGAGAAAGAGAGCAAGAAACAAATGTAGGGAAACTAAAAGAAGTGCTCGCATGGGCCCTACCCCACTGCCTACGTATCTCATCGGGAGCATGAGAATCAGAGTGACGTAGTTCCCCTCACTAGGGGTGGATTGTGTTTTTTAGGGAACAACTTACTTTCTAGCTCAGGTGTTGCAGCTCACTGTATGGAGACTTAGGCGTTACCGTCTTGCAAGAGAACGAGTAGGAGCGCGTTCGTACGTTGAGAGTGAGTGAGATGAGAAAAGAATTCCCGAAGGAAAGACGTTACTGTTTGTTTGAAGTTTTTTAGAAAGAAGTGTTTTGATTGTTTTGTGTTTTGTAACGCACATTGTATTTAAGTCCCTCATATAAGATCGAATGCATCGCATAATGACACGAGATGGGACGCACACTAAACATTCCAAGAAAATGAGAGAAGATCCCTCACTATCTTATTCTTACATGAAAGACCTAAATACAATGTTTGTTTTGCCTTTATTAAGTGTTTTTTACTTTTGTTTGAAGATGAGAAGAGAGAAAAGGCAAAGGAAACTCTAAAAGGAGACTAAGAGTCCTAATGTTATCATGCATGGATGTCCTATGGTTAGTGAGGTTTAGGAGAAAAGACTACCTAGAACCTAATGCTAATCCTACTCCAAGCTTAATAAAAAATTAAGTTGGACTAGGTAGCTCTAGAGGGAAAGAATCCAAGACTTGAACAAGTCTTGAGATTCATGGGATGAGAAAGAGCGGAAGAGAAGAAAGGAGAAGAAGAAGAAGAGAGATGAGATACAATGAATGGTAGCAAGTACATCATATCATAAATGTCCAACTTAAATCATCAAACATGTTTCAAGGATCAATGCAAAACAACTCAAGTAAGCATGCAAAGATAAACATGGAAGGATGCAAGCATACTTGTATGAAATGCACAATTAAGCATACATGGACTTCATAACAAAATGAAATGAGAAAGGCAAGTTGATAATGAAGACAAGTCAGAACCAATATCATATTATCATCAACAATTCAAGTGTGCAAAAGTGATTTAAAACATGAAGCATTAAGATCCAAAGAAGTTCACAAAAGGAAAGGTAATGATATTCATCATACAATTCAAACCAAATGCATTCAACTATCCTCAAGTAACATGAAAACCAATTATAGAACTCAAGAGGCAGTATCATATGCATCAATGTCATATCAAGACCAAACTCAAGTCATACAAGTTCAAACATCAATCAATAACTTCAAAACATGCACCAAAGCAAACTACAAAAAGAGGACAAAGTTCCAACACTTAGGCATACTCAAGCATGATTCAAACATGATCCACAAAGTGTAAAATTAAGTCCCAAAGGACCTCAACCAGGGGTAGACATCATATTAAAAGCACATGCAAATAACCAACAAGAAACTCAGGCAAATGGTCATGGCAAGTCAACTTGTGCAAAGAAGTGTCAAGATATGGTCATGCATAATTCACTTAAGCACAAAAGATCAAACATGCATCAAATGACATTCAACAATTGTGAAATTTAAACTCAAATGATATAGATCAGAAGACAATCACATGTTAAAAGATCTCCCAAAAATTCACAAGTTAAACCATTCAAACAAATAAGCAAGGATCAAGTGAGAAACATGTATCAACATGAAAAAGAGAGGGACCAAAATGCAATATGGAAAAGTTTTAAAAATGAAACAAAAATGTTTTCATTCACTTCAGAATGTTATCTAACAAATGCAAAAAGAATGGATTGAAAATGATGTATAGATGATGAGAAAGACATTTTACAAGTTAAAGTGTGCAAATGAAACAATTCAAAAAGAAAATTAAGCAATTAATTAATTCAGATGCCAAAATAAAATAAAAAAACTTTCATGATTTTTTTTATGATTTTTAGATGCATAAAAATGATTTTAGAAAATAAAATGCAAATGCTACATGAAAAATAAAATAAAACAAGTGAAATAAACCAAGGGGGTGCCACCAGCAATGCAAACACGTTGGAATTATGAACAGGGCCCAGATTGGGGGTGCAAATAGAAAGGCCCAAGGCCAAAGGTCCAATAGCGCAAGTCAATGGAGAACACAAGGATCAGTCAACATTCAGATGTAATATTAGCCAAAGGATCAATCCAACGCGCATCAACAAGTCAACACAATCAAAGAGTAATAAAGATCAAGGGTCCAGATCCCTAAACACACCATAATCCACATGTATACACGCACACACAATCATAGAAAGCACCATAAGATCCCACGTGAGCTGCACATATTTTTTAATGTGTTGTCCCTCTTTCAACCACACGATCAGATCAACGCACCACATTAAATCACCAATTCAAAAACTCAACAAGATTAGTGGACATGATCTGAGGTACACGTTAACAAGCATGTGGTAACCAACACGCAAACATTAAAATAAAACCAAAAAAGAAAGAAACGTGGCATAATGAGGAACGTAGGATCAAGCAATGGACGGACGTGATTTCTTCTTCCTCCTCTAACTCCCCTCGCCGGACTGAACATAACCAGTCGCCGGAGCTAGGGCTCCGGCCACCCTCTCCGGTGAGCTGCAGTCAAAAATTCTCCAGAAAATGCATATGTGTACATCATCTTGACCAGAAGAATGCAAGGATCTCAAATATCCAATCCATTTTATCAAACAACAAACACACATTGAGAATCGAACGAAAACAAGTTTAGATCTAAAACTTTAAATCCACATTACACACAATTCACACGTCCAAACTTCAAATAAAATAGATCAGGATAATCAGTGAACATCATATATCATAATGCACACAAGAAAACTGAGTTCTGTGAGTATGAAAAATTCACCAACCTGAACCTTGTAGAACTTGAAAACCTCCAAGAAATCCCTCCAAAAACTGCAGATCCACTCCTTGGAACCTCTAGATGCAAAATAAATGCAACTAGAGCTTGAAATCGTGCTAGATCTTGAGATTTAAGTTTGAACCCTCTTGAATGGCACTTGGTGAAATCCTCAGTATGAGCTCAAAATAGCAGTTGATTCTTGCTCTATTCTTTTCACTGATCAAGAATATGAAGAGAAAACTCAAAGAAGGTCCAAGAAGAGTTAGATTCAATGAGAGGAAGTGTGAGAGCAAAACACCAAAACTGTGCAAATGAGAGTCTCTACCCTAGCTTTGAGGGTATGAGTAAGCATATATACTCTCCATTAGTTCACTGATTAGGATTAAGAAGTAATTAGAACCTTGGTTAATGAGATTTGGGTGAAATTGCAAAAATGCATTTTGCACCACCACCACTAATTCACACGTGAGAAACCCTTGCCATCACCATGATTCACCTCCAATTTACTCATGTATCACCTCTGAATTGAATTTGGGCCTTGCACTTTCTTGGTTTGTAAGTTTTGAATCAATTTGCATTTTTGAATAATGTGAAAATAATGAGAAATTTGGCATGAAATGAATTGATTCAAAGGCCACAAATGATCTTCTTGACTTGTATTTTGATGTTGTAATATAACATGAAGCAAAAAGATCAATTACAAGTCCAATTGTGCCAAAATGCAAAAGGTGGAAAATTTGACATATAAGAAATCCATGAAAAGCACCTTGCATTGTTTTGACCATAACTAGAGTTCCACAAATGATATAGAAATGTTCTAATACTTTTTGGAAATGGGAGAGAAAGATCTTCAACTTCCATGTTGGAGGAAAATTCATTTGGAGCTTCCTTAATGATGAAAAGTCAAGTTGAATGTGGTGGAAAAATTGCCAAAAATGGAAAGTTTTCATTATAGGTCCTTTTCCAAATTTAGTAACTTTTGCACAAACTCTTGATTCTTGAAGAATGGCATGAAACTTGACAATTGAAGACCATATGAGGATGTGAGACCTTGAAGACCATGAAAATAACCTCAAAATTCCACAGTTGACTTTCTCCTTTACAGTTGACTTTTGCTTATTTCACCAGCAACTGATCCACTGAACATTCTTCACCATGAACCATCAACCAAATCTCCATCCATGAACACTGGTGAGCATAGGGAACCATAAAAACATGCTTGAATCTCCAAAGTTCAACAAGAAGTCCTTTTAATTCACAAAACCTAATTGGTCCCTCCGATCAGGAGGAAAAGATCCACTTGAAATCCTTTGCCATGCTTGACCTTAAGAAGATATGATGAACCCCATGAGCCACCTTGAAGCTTGAGATTTGAGAATATGGACCAAGTGCCTTGATCCCATGCCTTATGCTCAATGCCATGCTATGCAATCTATGACCTACTATGGAATGCAAAAAGAGTAAAGCATATACCAATTTGTTGAGAAAACATGAAGGTAAATTTTGAGGTATTACAGCTGCCCCTATTCAATAAACTGTGAGTCTAAATGGATGAAAGCAACGACTATCAGGAATTCAAGATACAAAGGGATTGAATACAAAAAAACCGAGGAAATTTGCACTGTGGTTAGAGAAAATGCTGTAAAGGTAGGGAAGAAAAGTTGGTGGAGAAGACCTTGGAACCATTGGACCCCATAGGAAACCTGTCGGGAACTGGTGAACAACCTGTCGGGAATCGGTGAAATACCTGTCGGTAACTGGTGAAATATCTGTTGGGAACTGGTGAAATACCTATCGGGAACTGGTGAAATACCTGTCGGGAACTGGTGAGTTAGGACCTGTTTTGCCTATCGGGAATGGGCAAGTGTACCTGTCGGGAACTGGAAAGGTTCAAACCAAAGGGAGCTGTCAGGGACGGCTACAGTTTATAACCAAGGCTTACCTATTGGGAATGGGTAATGGGGCATGTCGGGAACTGGCATGGTTAAAACTCAAAGGAGCGGTCGGGAACGGCTGCAGTTTATAACCAAGGCTTACATATCGGGAATGGGTAACGGGGCCTGTCGGGAACTGGCATGGTTAAAACACAAAGGAACGGTCGGGAACGGCTGCAGTTTATAACCAAGGCTTACCTATCGGGAATGGGTAACGGGGCATGTCGGGAACTGGAATGGTTAAAACTCAAAGGAGCGGTCTGGAACGACTGCAGTTTATAACCAAGGCTTACCTATCGGGAATGGGTAACGGGGCCTGTCGGGAACTGGCATGGTTAAAAATCAAAGGGAGCGGTCGGGAACGGCTGGAGGAATCCTATCGAGAATGGTTCCAAGAAACTTGCAAGTTGAGAGATATGACTATGTGGGGAGAAAATATGACGAAACCCTTGTACTGCCTTGAAATGTCAGCTGGGGAATGAACTAGGCATTCTTTTTGGCTTTGTCAATGATATAAGGAGCAAAGTTTTGGACCCTCGCACGAGTTATCAAAACTGGCCTATGCTTCACATGCACATGTTTGAATTTTGTCGTAATGCTCCATACGAAATGGAATGCTACGCATTTTAGAGGATGCTATGCGTACTATATGCAAAATGCAAAGGGGTCCTCAGTAAAATAAATGCTGAGGAAAGGAAAGCAACTCCGCTGGGGATAACAAGCTGGATTGACCTCGCGGTCGTAAACCGTACTGGAGAAGACAAATTGACCTGACCTCCTGATCTGGGCACTGACCTGACAAACCTGTTAAGGCTACTGTAGGAAAAGATAACTTTGCTGGGGAGGCATCATCTGAACCAGTCTGCTTGGGGAATAACTATAACCATAGAACTCCGTTGGGGATTAATGAGTTTACGACAAACTCTGTTGGGGAGATGTCCCTTGAGAGGATTTTACAGAAGACCACGCCTCTTCAAACTCTACTGGGGAACCAAGCTTACAACAAACTCTGCTGGGGAGAATCACTTCAAAGTGTCTCATGCCAGGGAATGTTTCTTAAGAGAATTTTACAGAAGATCCGACATCTTCCAACTCTTAAACTAATACCGAGACTTGAGCTAGGATGCAGTAGTTGGAGGCCACTCTGTTGGGGATAACAGATCTGGAATATTCCTACCAGAGAATTTCATGATGCTCCATACTTGAGATGGTCAACCACTTGCTTTTGCCCCAAGATACAAGTCTGATCTAGAGAAAATGTCCCAAGAGGATTTCATAGAAGATTCGACATCTCCAAACTCCTGGACACTTACTGAGTCTTGAACATCAGCTGTAAGGCATGTGAAGCAAATCTACTGGGGAGTTTACAACCGTTATCAACACAGAAAAAGCAAGATACAATACTACCTATTTGACAATGTTGCTGGTGATCATGAAGCTTTGTAAGTACGCTGGGGATAACTACCTTCAAGAATAGCATTCCTGCTGAGAAGCTGTCTTTGCTTGGGGAGGAACGATCATTTGCGCTTCGTAAAGGATTTTGGGCTTGAAGACGTTCTACATCTTTGCATAGCTATCCAGTGAAATTTCCACACCTGCAAACAAAAGAATGCGCACATATGTCCCAGAATATTCAAACTCTCAGAGAGGTTTCTAGATCTTGACATAACTGCCCCAGACTGCATAGTGTACGAAAGAATTTGCCTTGACAAGATTCGTAGAGACTTGCAACACTCTGCCCCGGTATACAGAATCATGAAGAGGTGCTTTTGATTAACCGTCCTTTGAAGTAGGATAGCTTCTCGTGCTCTTGAGGTGGCCTGCCTCAGTATAATCCTTGCAATAATTTTGCCCTTGACTGATTGATCTTCGAGAGATTTACCGAATCTCGACGTGATTGCCCCAGTTTACACGCTTGTGGAGAGATTTACCGGATCTCAACATAATTGCCCCAGTTCGAAGAAATTTTCTCAACATGAATGCCCCATCTTGGCTACATTTTGAAGAGATTTCCCAGTGTGATTGTCCCAGATTGGTTACATCTCAACACAAATGGCTGGGAACGCCTTTTTCCCACATAATCTTTCAACAACACGTCATCTGGAATCTCAGGCACCTCAACTTGGCCAGTTTAAGCTTCTCGACTGATGTTCATCGTGTAAGCTCCTTTGATGTCAAACACATGCAAGCAGAAAACATTTATTATGAGAATGACAAATCTAATGCAACACTCATGTTATCCTAGAAGTCCTTATCGAACATATGTCGCGCAACTGAGTTACGACACTTATTTTTGAAAGGAAAGCAATACGCACATGCAACACCAACAAAAATCTTATTAGCACAACTCATGGGAGTAAGGAACACTGTCTCGTTGAAGTACGCCTTCAGACTAAACCCTGTTTCAATTAGGACTTTTAAGGGTTGTAACGTGGCCTGGTTCGCGGTTTTGAGAAAAAAGGATTTATGGCTCAAAGTTTATTGGTACCCACCCACTCTTCATGATATTCTCCAGTCCTATGTTCAGCTAATTTGACACAAGCGCTCGTCTCTCAAAAGGTTTCCCGATCTCTAGGGAATCCATGCAACTGGTGGTTCGAGACCTGACGAGGTTTTGGGGCAACAGTCACCCTTTTTTGTCTTTTGTGTCTGTAGTCACATGACTTTGTTCTTATCGAGGATTTTCTTTGTAATCCTTTTGGCTTTTTGCTTTCTCGTTCCTTTGCTTTTTGTTCCCTAATTTTGCCTGGTCTGACTCTTTTGAGTTTTCAACTTTGAAGTCCAGCGGGATTCCTTAACTTTTGCCTAAGTCACTTGCTTCCAAGTTTTTCGACTTAGCAAGCTTTTTCTTTTTTCTTTTTTTTTTTTTGTTTTTTGATCAAGTCGTGTGACACCGTTTTGCCTGACGATTGAAAGGGCTGTGACTGTTTCACTCTACGGTTGGTGAGGGGTAACCATTATGGTTCTACACCTCTTAACCTCTTGACAACGGAATGGAAGGTAATGGATCCTCAGATGTACACTCTTTCTGAAAGTTGAACACTTGGTCAAACTAACTGGCGCCTACCCTGCCCCTAGGTTAAAATTGAGGGTTTTTCGTTTTCAGAAAGAACTCCTACTACTAGGCTCAAAGGGGTTGACAAAGGTTTATCTCCTTATTTCTCCAGTGTTTGTGAATTGGTAACAATGCCTGTACATCCTTAACTGGGTTTTATCCGAAAGCGTACCATTAGAAGTCTGCGTTCTTATTTAGTCATCCTCCCTTCAAGAGTCTAGACAAAAAAGGTTGGTATTGCAGTGCATATAAACATGACATGAGTGCATAAAAGTAAGATACTTCAAGAACAACACATCATTGCATTAAAATCCACATTCAAACACAAACAAGCTTTTACATGCAGACAATGTTTAAACAAACAAAGAAAAGCTATGTATGAAAATGCAGTAAAGAAACTAATGATTGTCATTGCTGAGGAGGCTTGGCTCCGACTGGATTGATTGCTTCAGGAGATGTCTTTGTGGTCTCAAGTGCTCACCTAGGGAACTTTAGTTAATGTACAGACCCTCTTCAGTGAAAATGATAAACCCCACGTCAATGAGATCTTGCACCTTGTATCTAAACACCTTGCAATCTTCAATGGTATGCCCCTGTGTCCCCGAGTGATACTCGCATCTAGCACTCTTGTCATAATTCAGAGGAATAGGATACGAAACAGGAGAAGCTTCCTTTATTTTGATCAAAGAGTCTTGAAGTAAACGGGCAAGCAGATAACTGTAAGGAACAGTAATGGGATCAACCTTCCTCTCCTGCCTTCTGGGCTTTTGTTGACTCTTCATATGATAGCTCTGTTGCCGATACCTACTTGTGCCTTCCTCTCGTTCGGGCTCTTTCCTCCTTAAACTTTGCTTAGGAACAAGCAACGGTTGAGGACGAGAGGATTCCAAGACCACAGGTTGCGAGAAATGCCCCTGACTTGGTGCAACTTCATGAGGGAAAACCGGGATATTCACTTCTTTCGCAGCAACAGAAGTAAGACCACCTTGTACGCTTACGCCGCCCGTCATGAAATCAATTATTTCCAGATCAATCAGATCCTGAACCACATGATGAAAGGCTTTACATTTTTCCACATCATGCCCCGGTGCGCCAGAGTGAAAATCACAATGGGCATTTGCATCGTAATCGAATGGGAGCTTTCCACGAGGAGGATTTACCGTTTGAAGTTCAACCAATTGGAGCTGAAGTAAATACCTCAACAGCTGAGCAGAAGACATAGGAATTGGATCAAAGATTTTGTCATCTTTCTTCGACTTTGGTGAGTACCTATTAGCCTTGGGGTTGTCTTGACAGACGAGAGGTAGTTGCTGAAGAGGAAATTCCAAAAACCCAGGTTGTGCAGAAAACATGTGAGGCACATCATCCTTTGGGAGGGATCCCTTAATCAATGGAGGAGAGACAGTTCCAGCCACGGCCTCAGGCCTGGGAGTATTATCTTTGCTTAACACACCTCTCACAACTTCCATAACCAGACTCATCTGAATCTTCATTTGGTTGACCTCCTCCTTCAACATTTTCTGTTCTTGAATCAAGGCTTGCACGTCGCCCATAAACTGCCCCATCTGGCCTCGCATTTCCCTCAATTCAGCTTGAATTTGATCCATAGCTCTAGCCTGATTTTGTCTGGTTGCGTACCGGTGAATGGGAGATTCAGCTATTGTGCCTGAAACCAAATAAGGTTAGAGAGCTCCTGCAGCAAGTACCTGTTATGCAAAAAAATGCTTATGCTTATGAGGATGCAAATGCAATGTTTATTCATTTTGAGGCATTCCTTCCTTCGATTCCAGTTTGACCAAAAGAGAAAAGCACATATCCCTGCAGCTGCTAACAGTGACAGAACGCCAGAGGTGTACATTAAAAATTCAGAATACCCATCATACAGCCCAGTGAGTGTGTGAATCATTGTATAATCTGACAAAGAATTCACCTCAATAATTACCAACAAATCCAATAGAATAAATGAAAAAACCCACAGCCATGTGTGGAACAGTCAAATACAAATTGTTTTCGAACAAATACAACTGAATAGTATGAATACAAATAAAGGGAAACCCATCAACAAGCCTGATGGTGACTCCTAGAATAGCAACAATACAACTCAAACACTGAGCCCATATAAATCTTCCTGGACCTCCTTGAGAAGCGCTTCAGTAACTGGATCATTTGGGCGCTCGGTAAGACTTCTGATCAGTTGACTCCTTAACTTGACGGCTTCTTCTAGCTTTCGAATTTGATCTTTGACAACTGACTCTTTGGCTCTCTTTACTCCGCCGCGGATCTTCAAATCTTCGATCTCTTGATTAGCTGAACTTAGTTGCTGGAGAAATTCACTTTCTTTGCTCTTCAAATTTTTCCTCAACTCGACGTTTTCAGCCCTGATTCTCGCCACGATCTCCCTCCGGCATTCAGAAAACTCATCCCACCTCTGTTGTCCTTTGGCAAGGGCATTCTCTGACTTGGTCAACTGCTCATTGATGCGCTTGCACACCTCCTTTAGTGCCATCTCATTCTGTGTGACCTTACGAATATAGATAGTGTCTTCGGCAATTCTTTTCTCATTGGCCTCATGACGCTCAGTCAGCTTTTGCCGTTCATACTCAACCTTATGCTTGTCACAAAGTGTCTTTATGAGTCCTTCACTTAGCTTCTCATTCATTTTGACAGTCTTATCCATCTCCGCTTTAAGCTTGTCATATTCAGCAATGCTTATCATGGTCATTGGTTCCACACCAACTGGATCTGACGGTCTTTCCTGAGAAAATGGCAAAAGAGTAATCTGAACCCTTCTTTTCAACCAGGGATCATATTGAGAGGAAGACACATTGTTGCACTTTCCGAAGACGACTTTACCCTTCATTTGCAGATTACCCCAAGCTCCAGCCGCTTGCCTTACCAACAAAAGGTTATCCTTCACAGGGAAAAAGAAAGACTCTTCCAAATCACCGTCCCTCGGAGGCTCCATTAAGGCAAATCCTAATTGTCTCTTGAGAATAACAGGGTTATAATTAATGCAACCTTTTACTCCCAAGAGTGGCACGTTAGGATGTCTTCCGCAGCTGCTGATGAAATATCCCCCCATTGTCCTCTGATTGAGCCAACGAATATCCTTTGCTGTCAACTGAATCATCCTCTTAGCCCAGTTCTTTGCAGGCTGAGGATTCAAAAAGGCCTCTGAATTTGGTAAATGCCTCGTAAGCCACTTATGGAACAGAGGTGCACAACATCTAACCAGACCTCCTCGCCTCTTCTTATTTTTGAAGTGCACAGAATAGTACAAATCACCCCGGAGGGTAGGTATGGGATTCTTCATTACAAAAATATGGATTGCACTCATGTCCATAAACTTAGGTTCATCAGCAAACAGCATAATTCCATAGATACTCAAAGCCAGGATTGCACAAACGGTTTCCCACTGAGACTTAGTAGCACATTCTTCAGCCTTGGCAACCAAGAAGTCCAGGTGAAAACCAGATAAACCTCCTTAGGTGGCGAGGTTATCTTCTACCACAGGTACGCTCAGATGGAGAGCCTTAGCTATTTCTTCAGGCTTTGGAGGGCGCATGTCAGAGTTGAAAGGAATCTGGTACTTGAGTGGCACACTTAGCAGCAAATCATACTCTTCTAGCATCGAGCCCAACTGAAAATCTGAGAAAGTGAAGCACCTTAACTGTGGGTCATAAAACTGTAAGCACGTATGGATGACACTCCTCTCTGAAGCATCCAAGTCAACAACCACAGTCATAATCTCCCCATAAGCCTTTGGGAACATACCCACATGGTCTGGAGTAATAAGAGAAATCACCTTTCGCAACTGTCCCACCTTTGTGTCAAAGAACGTGTAATGCACATTGTTCTTCCTGGGAGCATCCATAACTGCAAAAGGGAACTGTTAACTAGAACCGAAAGAAAGTATACCCTGCAAATGAATAAACATGAAGGTTAAATGCAAGAATGCTAATGATGATATGTATGCAACGTCATGTGATCAGTGTTGCACAAATAAAGCCGAATCCACTTGTCGCACCTCAAAAAATTCATCGAGAAAATACGACCCTTCGCGTGAAAGGCGTGGAAAACGGTTCGACAGAGTCGCCACCGAACTTTATTAATCCCAAAAAATAGGGAAAGGAAAATATCGAGAAAACCTTTAAGGAGAAGATAAGAACATGGTCGTCGCAACCACATTCTGGGTTCGGGAGTCGGTTACGTGAGGGGAAGGTACGCGCACCCCCTCACGTCCGTTGTACTCAACGGGAACCTCTTGATTCGAATTACGATACTCGTTAGATAAATTTATCTATTTTCTTCTCTAAAATAAATGCGGAAAGGTAAAGATAAGAGGGAACGGATGCTAAGGGAAAATGGGTTGGTTTAAGGATAGGGTGCTCGGCAAGATCATCGCGACCTCGGGCCTACGTATGCTCATTCAGACGAGAATGAGGAATCAGAGCAATCGTAGTTCGACTACGGGGTTTGACGGAAAAAAATGGAAGTGTGGACGCAAACGGGGGAAAAAGAAAAAGTGTGCTCGCCAAGATCATCGCAATCTTGTGCCTACGTATATTTACTCGGTCGAGAATAAAGAATCAGAGCAGTCGTAGTTCATGGTACGCCCACGAAACAAAAGGGAGAGTTGGGTTGGTTTAGATGACGATTACTTGAACTTAAGAAAGATTCCTCGGGCCCAAGTAACTGGGAGAGTGAGTCAATGATTTAGCTCTCTCTCTTTTTCATCTAAGGTGGTTGAGTTTTAAAAGAGGCGTCAATTGCTCACACACGAGTAAGAGAACTTGCACCCAAACAATCGAAGGAAGATCAAAGACTTGAACCCCCATTTTTCACCTTGAAAGAGTTTCGATAGTTGTTAGTCGTTTTGAGGTTTGATTATGAAAATCCGTTTGACGTGAGATCAAGGGTTTATTGTATGCGCTTGGTTATCTTGAAAAGGATTTGATTTGTTAAAATAAGAGGCGTCAATTGCTCACACACGAGTAAGAAAACTCGTACCCAAACAATCGAAGGAAGATCAAAGATTTGAACCCCCATTTTTCACCTTAAAAGATAGTTGCGATAGTTGTTAGTTATTTTTGAAGTTTGATTAGGAAAATCCGCTTGACGTTGGATCAAGGGTTTATTTGTTATGAAAAGAGTTTGGTTTGAAAAAAGTTGATTAGAGGTTGATTTGAAAATGGCTCGACGACGAGTCGAGGGTTTGGTTTGAAAATGGGTTGTTTGAAAATGGCTTGACGACGAATCGAGGCTTTGGTGTGAAAATGGGTTGTTCGAAAAATGTCTCGATGACGAATCGAGGTTTTGGTTTGAAAATGGGTTGCCTATGCTAGTCCCTAGGGGTGCTCCTAGTAAACAAACCACAATCAAAACAATATTAAGTGCGTACATCGGAATAGGGGAAGGATACATGTAAATTACAAGTGTTGACAGAAATAAATGGTCTCGTTGTAAGGTAGCCCAAGAGGAAGCCGTGTGTGTGCAAAGTGTCCTAAACTAGCCTTCAGCAAGCGTCGAGCGAGTGGATAATCATAATCAACAGTTCATTAGCTTATTTTTTTTAGGGTTTCGATATTTTATTATTTGTTTTCGATTAAAGGTGTGTAAAATGAAATGGATATGAATATGGATACAATATGATGATAATATTTACAACATTAATATAATATAAAATGGACAAGATATAAAATGGATATAAAATCGGTATCGTCTTAACCGCGATTTAATCGATAAATTGATAATCGGATTTTTGACTTTCATTGACCCAAAATGAAAATAAAAGAATATAAAATGACAATTAAGGAATTGAATCGAGAAATATGGATACAAAGTGTAAAGGTCTCACCTTTATCGAGATTTAATCGAGAATTCGATAAATCGATCGATATTTGGTTTTCATCGACCCAAAATGAATAAGAATAATGGACAAAGTAACGAAAATGAAATAAAATCGACAATGATAAGAAGAATAATAAAGGTCTCACCTTTATCGAGATTTAATCGAGAAATCGATAAATCGATCAATATTTGGTTTTCATTGACCCCAAAATGAATAAAAAAAATAATGAATAAATGAAATAAATTGAAATAAAAAAAAATAATAAAAAAAGGGTAGGCCTCAAATAAATCAAAATTTAGTTGGTTTGACTAAATAATGAGTATTTTTGTATCATTGGCCCAAAAATAAAAGAGAATGGAATCGAAAAAGTTGATATTAAAATAATAGATATTAAACATAGTATAATTGAAAAACTAAAAGAAAATCAAAACAATAAAAATAATAAAGAAAAAAAATGAAGATAAAAGGAAGGGGAGGTGCGACAGGTTATGGAAGGTGAGTGTACATATGGATGGAAGTCATTTGGGCTTAGAGCTGGCCCATCATCACCTTTACAACATATTATTAGGTTTTGTTTTGGATTGGAAGGCAAATGAATTAAATAGAAAAAAGAAAAAAACCAAACCGTGAAAACACGGTCAACCAGCATCTTCACCATTTTTCGAGAAAAAAAAACAAATCCATGATTTGATACAAGGGAACACGATTAAATCAAACTTTCAACAAAGAAGAACCACGCCCAGAATCATCAACATCATCATAGCGCGTGGCACAACAACAACAACGTCCATGGCCTTCACGAGCGGTTCGGATCTCCCTCCTTCGATTTATCACTTTGTTTCTGTTTCGGTGTGTGGGTTTTTAAACTCTCTCTCAGATTCCCTTCTTCTCTTTTATCTCATTTCTCTGTTCCGATTTGGTTTGGGGTTTAGGGATTTTGTATTTGGGTTGCCGTCTATGGTGGTAGTTTATTTTGCGGTTGAGGTTGTTGTCAATGGGTTGTGGGTTGCGGTTGATTTGGATTATTTGGGTTGAAGATTTGTGAAGGATTTGTATGGATGTTGGTGGTTGCAGTGAGGTTTTGAATAATTTAAAGAAGGAGGGTGGAAAACCTTGCGGTTGGGTTAGTGTTGACGTTTTCTGGTGAAGGAGGTTTGGGAGATTGTTGTGGTTTTAAAGGATGCAGGGTGAAGGAAAAAGGAAGGTTGAAGGTGGTGAGGGTTCGTTGTGATTTTAGCAGCGGTTGTTTGGGTAGATGTGGGGGTGATGGTTTATATCAGTGAGTGATTTCGGTTTCAATTCTGAAGGTCAGTTTTTCCTCTTTTTTCTCACGCACCACTTCCTTTTTTTTTAAGACCAAATTTCAAATTTTGTTCTTTGACTCTTGTGTGGTTGTTTTCACAGCAGGGTGATAGCAGTGGCTCAGTTCTTCCTCTGCATTTGCAAGCAGGTTCACAGCAAGGAGTTTGGCGTTTTATTCTTGTTTTGCTGACTCAGGGTACGGTGTTGATGCAGTGCAGACCTTTTTTGGTCAAAGGTTCAAATTGGATACAATATTGGGTTGGAAATATTAGTAATAATAATAATAAAATAAATAATAATAATAATAATAAGATAATAACAGTAATACTAAAAAAAAATAATTACAATAAAATATAATAATAATAATAATAATAATAATAATAATAAAATATAATATTAATAATGAAATGAAACAAATAATAAAAATGAAAATGAAATAATAAAAATAATAAAAAAGAAATAGTGACATTAATAAAAGTAAAATAGTAAAAAGATAAGAGTAATAATAAAAAAAAATGAAATATTAAAAATAATAAAATTAAAAATAACGAAAATAAAATGATACAAATAATAAAAATGAAATAAAAAATGATAACAATGAAATAAATAAATAACGAATAGTAAAATGATGAAATAATAATAATAATAATACTAATACAAATAATAATAATAGTAATAAAAAATAAATTAATAAACAAAATAAAAAATATAATATAATAATTATAATTATAATAATGAAATAAATAATAATGACCATAATAACAATAAATGATAATAATTAGAAATAATAATATATATAAATGATAATAACATACTAATAATGGTGATAGTAATAGAAAATCATGGAATAATAAATGGTAATAAAAAATAATAAAATATATAAATAACAAATAAAGCTATAAAATTAAATTAAATTAAAATTTAAATATAAAGTTCTAAATGAATTAAAGATCTAATAAAACATAAAGTTCTAATAAAATTAAATCTATAAATTATGCTTGAAAAACTAAATTGAAATAAAAATAAATAAATAAAAAGTTAAATGTGGGTATTAAAGTGTAAAAGATAATAAAATGGGTATAAATGGATATTTAGATTATGGATAAATAAATGGATATGGATGGATAATTGGATATGGATGGATAATGGTAAAAAAAAATAGTTAAAAACTAGATATGACTTAAAAATAAAATAGGATAAAAACAAACGAGGGATGAACATATTTTTTTGGATTTTTCTGAATATGGTTAGTGGGTGGGTGTACAGATGAAAACATATACAGGTAGGACAAATTTGGGGTATGACAGATGCCCCTATCTAATTGGCTTAAACTGAGTTAGATGAACTGCTGCAGCGTTCGGTCTTTCGAGGTATAAGACAATTAGATATGAAGAAGACCACAAATTTGTCTGAAAGAAAGAAAATGGACTGGGAAGTTGAAATACAAGAAATCTGACACCAAAAGGATGACAAACTTATCACCAAGAGGATGATAGTGAACACACGCACACACCCAGACCCTTCCACCAAAAGGATGGAAATGAGGTCAAAGCCTGCTATTACCGACGAGATAATAAGGCACACACACACAGACCCTTCCACCAAAAGGATGGAAATGAGGTCAACGCCTGCTATTACCGATGAGATAATAGGGCACACCACAGCCTGCTATTACCGACGAGATAATAGGGCACACAACACAGCCTGCTATTATCGACGAGATAATAGGGCACACAACACAGCCTGAATTATCGACGAGATAATAGGGCACACAACACAGCCTGCTATTACCGACGAGATAATAGGGCACACAACATAGACTGCTATTATCGACGAGATAATAGGGCACACAACACAGCTGCTATTATCGACGAGATAATAGGGCACACACATAAAGGTTGAAGTGAAGAAATCAATGGGGAGAGCCCACGAAAAGGAAAGGGAGATAGTGAAAAATGGAGAAGGTAACCCGCCAAGATCTACGCAATCTTGTGCCTACGTATCTTTACTCGGACGAGAATAAAGAATCAGGGCAGACGTAGTTTGACCTGAAGAAAAGATTCAATGAGGAATGCACGCTGACTTGCTTGGAGATCACAGCCTTATCAACAAAAGGTTGATGACTTCATGGGGGACGCCCATGAACTTGAGGAAGATGCCCCTGACTGGGCTGGAGATCGTCTTGAGCTCTTGAGATCGATCCTGGATCTTGACCTATGCATATATGAATGCTTGATGATACTTCATGTCGAATGGAAATGCAAATGCAAATGATGACGCGCGGAGATGAAAGTTTTGGGGAAGTATGATTTGGCTTGGGTATGCATATGATGCATATGATGCTGATGTGATGCATATGATTGCAGACGGGTGATTGGATATGTTTGGAGAGGTGCCAGCGTGGTGGGCTTTTGGTAGTTGCCAATGCGGATTGGACTTTGGGCGGTGGGAGGGATTTAATTTCCTCGACACTCAGTTTGTTGAAAACGTCATGATTGAAGCAGACGAAGATGCTTTTAAAGCTCTGAGTTTGACCACTTGTTGATTCGTTGGTTTCTGAGAAGACCATGACTCTGTGCTTGAGGGTCAGGATGGCTTGATGACTTGATGGTGATCAGCTCAATGAAGATTATGCTCTTGCTCTGAACTGCTTGAAAGTACAGATAGGATATGCCCGCTGCAATGAGTCTTACCCCAGTCTGAACAGTGTAATGGTCTACCCTTGATTAACCAGTTCTGAAGCGACTTGATCTTTGGAAGATGAGCTTTGATGTGCTTTGAGGTGGCTTGTCCCTGATTGAGGTGTTGAAGGAGTTGCTTGAGCGTATTGAGGTAGTCTTGCTTCGGGTCGACACCGTTGAAAGCTCAAGTTCTTCTTTGATTTCCCCTTGTTGGAATTGCCTTGATGTCTAGCACTGATTTGTAGTTGAAATTGCTCATTTACAAATGGTAATCTTAATACAATGCTCATGCAAGTTTTGAAAAAGAGTCGTTTATTGGAGTGTCGTGATAGTGAGACGAATGGACCGTTAGCCCAAGCGTGTGCTGATTTTGATGGTGTGAAAAATATAGCAAGGAGAATGACGCCAATGCTGAAGATTAGCAAATATGTGGGAGTCAGTTTACGCAACCTTGCAATAGTATGCTTTCAGAATAAACCTCGCCTCAATTAGGTCTTTTGAGGGTTGTAACGTGGTCTGGTTTGCGGTTTATGAAACAAAGGATATTAGGCTCAAAGTATGATTTTTACCCACCCCTTCTTCGTGACGAACTTCCAGTCCTACGTTCAGTTAATTCTGCACATGTTTGTCTTCCAAAAAGGTTGATGGTGTAAGCATGATAATTCAAGGTATGCTCGAAATGGCAGTCACCTTATTATGTTTTTGATGGATGTCAGTAACCCTTAGGTTTTGATATGGTGGTCACTGAGTCTTATTTTGTTTTTGGTGAGGATTCGAGGGCCTCTTTTGACTTTGTTTTAGATCCCATCTTTTGCATGGACTGAATTTGCTTGTCAAGTCCATCGGGGTTGCCTTGATTTTGCCTAAGTCTCCTTTGAGGTGCTTGACTTAGCAGGCTTTTGATTTTTTTGTTTTTTTTTTGTTTTTGTTAGAGGGTTGTGACTGCCAAGTCATTGAACAACCGTCTTGTCTTTTGGATTTAGCTTGTGATTTCGAGTGCATTATTGGATTAGCTGAACACTACCCCGCCCCAGGTTGAGTGTAAGGGTTTGAATATCTAAAGGAAACTACTACTTCTAGGCTCGAAGTGGTTTACTAGGGATTAACTCCTTATCTCTCCAATGTTTGGGGATTTGAAACAATGTCTGTACATCCTCGGCGAGATTCTATCCGAAAGCATACATTTTGCAATTATGGGTATTTTGTTTTCATCATCCTCCCTCCAATCATTGCTAACAACAGTTTGATATAAAGAGTGGAGTGGATAAATGGGTCGGTGATTTGCGGTAAATGGAAGAAATGAGTGAATACGACATAACTGATTCAAAACATGTATAATTACTACATTAAGAAAACCAAATATAAACGGCAATGTTCAAAGCATACAGTACTTAAACAAATAAAGGCGAAAATACAAGAATGTAAATGATGGGATGGCAACATGACTGCCTTCTTTGGGGAATAAACTTGACTCTACTTGACTAGATGCTGGCACTAGCGTGGCGGCGGCATAGGGTTGTTGATGAAGTTTGGAGTCTTCCCATTGAACGTGAGATACTTTGAGTCGATCATATCTTGAACCTTGTGTTTGAAAGCTCTGCAGTCCTCGATCGTATGCCCTGGAGCACCCTTATGAAACTCGCAATGAGCATTAGTATCATAATCTGGGGGAATGACAGTTGGAGGAGCTAGGTCCCTCAGAGCAATTGCATTTTTCTCCATCAATTGAGCAAAGATCTGAGCATATGTCATCGGTAGACGATCAAAGTCTCTATCTGACCTCCTTGTCCTCTGTTGATTAGGCTGACGTTGTTGAGCAGCTCTCTGTTGTTGATGTTGAGGAGGATACTGATACCCCTGCTGGTTGTACAATTGTTTCTGAGGAGCCTGTTGCTGAGGCATTGGAGCTTGAACAACTTGAACTGTTGGCTGATAAGGCATTGGAGCGTATTGCGCAGCAGCAACATATGGATACTGAAAGTATGGCATTTGATAAGGCATTGGAGCTGGAGCTTGTTGAGCTGGCCCTTTTTTAGCATAGACAGCATTTGTTTCGCCCTCTTTCTTTTTGAATCCGTTGAAGGGCTTCTTGGCTTGAGACTGGCTGCTAGAACCTCCTTGGATCTTTCCGCTTTTCAGATCTTCTTCAATTCTTTCACCAACGATCACCAAATCAGAGAATCCAGCAGAGACATTGTCGATCAGCTTCTCATAGTACTGGCCTTGCAAAGTACCCATGAAGATGTCAATTAGTTCACGATCAACAAGAGGTGGATGCACCCTTGCAGCTAGCTCTCTCCAGCGTTGCGCGTACTCCTTAAAGGATTCGTTGTCCTTTTGAGCCATACTCTGAAGTTGAGTACGATTCGGAGCAAGGTCGGTGTTGTATTTGTATTGTTTGACAAATGCATCAGCTAGATCATCCCAAGTGTGCACATTGCAACGCTCCAGCTGCATATACCATTCGAGTGATGCCCTAGACAAGCTGTCTTGGAAGCAATGGATCATCAGCTTTTCGTCTTTGGCGTGGGAAGCCATCTTGCGGCAGTACATCCTTAGATGCATGTGGGGACAACTGAGGCCTTTGTACTTCGGGAATTCTTGTACCTTGAACTTGGGAGGAATGACAACGTCTGGCACCAAGCACATATCTAGAGCATTTAGAGATTTTGAGTTACGCCCCTCCATGACTCGGAGTTTCTCAACTAGATCACGGCACATCTTCATGGCTTTAGAATCCTGAGCAGCAGTAGGATTGACAATTGGGATAGTAGCATGGTAATTCTGTACCTCATCATACTGATCTACCAGGTTTTCTTTAGCATGAGGAATAGGAATCTGAGGGACAACAGGTTGGGCTTACGGAATAGCACCAACAGCGACTCCAGACGTTGGAGGTGGTTGAGTAGTGGCTCCTTCAGCGGCAAGAGTGAAGTTCATTAGTATCCCATAAGTGATGGGGTTGGGAACAGGAACTGAGAGCCTTGAGGGTGACCCTTGAACCTATGCATTGTTGTTGGCAGCAGCGGCTTCACGCAGTTCTTCTTCTCTTCTGGCCGCCATGATGGCTTCAAGAATTTGATCGATCTATCCCCTCATAGAGTCTATTTCTTCTCTGAAGGCAGCTTGCACTTGCTGAATCTGCTCCATCGTTCTTCTTATGTTGGCTCGAGTTGCGTACTGGAGTCGAGGAATCAGCTTGATTTACTGGAGAAGGAGGGAAGTTGAAGTGAGATTCTGAGGTTGAAAATGTAATGCAAGATGCGTAACAGATGCAATGCAATGCAATGACATGAGATGCAATGCAAGATGTAAGATCCAGGATCGCGGAATCAAACAGTTCTGAGGTTGGCTGGAGGAACGGGTCAAGAACCACAACTAGAAAGAAAACCCATGGGTAGGTTTCTAAGACGGGTAGGTGCCTAGAGTTATGGATATATTTCGAAAACATTATAACCAAGACAAAGATTTGTCCGACTATAATATTCTCGAAATAATCTCGTCTATATGAGGTCTTCGTTTCTTCCCCACGAGAAAGATTCCTCGGAGGCACCCACTACACAACCATCGACACACGGGTTCTAAATAGGGTTCTCAGAATCCTAGATTGAGGTCGAAAATATTACTGTCAGGAAGTAATACGTTCGAGGGATCTCATCTGATTGGGGCGTTTGCATTAACTCACATAGAATTAACGATACCAACCACCATGGGTAAATTGGGTTAATGGTCCTTGGGATCAACGACCCCCCTCGAAAGTATTACCACCATGGCAAAGATTCACCACAACAATAATATCTCCAAGGGAATCTACTCCAAGCGGTGGTTTTCGCTTCAACTCACGCGGAAGAGACCACGCAAGCCTACACTACACAACCACCATCCTAATCCTAGGGTTATACTCAGACTCGGGTGTAGAGCCATCTCACAAAGTTCCCAATATCAGAACATCCCAACAATGCCACAAAAGGTAACACAAGTAAGCTAACGAATAAACGAGAAGAAAATAAATAAACAAAGCTAAAGAGCTAGCGATTCGAATCAAGATAGGCTCGACTCTCTCTTGCATGGAGTAAACTGTCCCCGGCAGAGTCGTCATCTGTGGCACCTCGAAAAATTCATCGAGAAAATACGACCCTCGCGCGAAAGGCGCGGAAAACGGTTCGACAGAGTCGCCACCGAACTTTATTTATCCCAAAAAATAGGGAAAGGAAAATATCGAGAAAACCTTTAAGGAGGAGATAAGAACATGGTCGTCGCAACCACATTCTGGATTCGGGAGTCGGTTACGTGAGGGGAAGGTACGCGCACCCCCTCACGTCCATTGTACTCAACGGGAACCTCTTGATTTGAATTACGATACTCGTTAGCTAAATTTATCTATTTTCTTCTCTAAAATAAATGCGGAAAGGTAAAGATAAGAGGGAACGGATGCTAAGGGAAAATGGGGTGGTTTAAGGATAGGGTGCTCGGCAAGATCATCGCGACCTCGGGACTACGTTTGCTCATTCGGATGAGAATGAGGAATCAGAGCAATCGTAGTTCGACTACGGGGTTTGACGGAAAAAAAATGGAAGTGTGGACGCAAACGGGGGAAAAAGAAAAAGTGTGGACGCAAACGGGGGAAAAAGAAAAAGTGTGCTCGCCAAGATCATCACAATCTTGTGCCTACGTATCTTTACTCGAACGAGAATAAAGAATCAGAGCAGTCGTAGTTCGTGGTATGCCCACGAAACAAAAGGGAGAGTTGGGTTGGTTTAGATGACGATTAGTTGAACTTAAGAAAGATTCCTCGGGCCCAAGTAACCGGGAGAGTGAGTCAAAGATTTGGCTCTCTCTCTTTTTCATCTAAGGTGGTTGAGTTTTAAAAGAGGCGTCAATTGCTGACACACGAGTAAGAGAACTCGCACCCAAACAATCGAAGGAAGATCAAAGACTTGAACCCCCATTTTTCACCTTGAAAAAGTTTCGATAGTTGTTAGTCGTTTTGAGGTTTGATTATGAAAATCCGCTTGACGTGAGATCAAGGGTTTATTGTATGCTCTTGGTTATCTTGAAAAGGATTTGATTTGTTAAAATAAGAGGCGTCAATTGCTCACACACGAGTAAGAGAACTCGCACCCAAACAATCGAAGGAAGATCAAAGATTTGAACCCCCATTTTTCACCTTAAAAGATAGTTGCGATAGTTGTTAGTTATTTTTGAAGTTTGATTACGAAAATCCGCTTGACGTTGGATCAAGGGTTTATTTGTTATGAAAAGAGTTTGGTTTGAAAAAAGTTGATTAGAGGTTGATTTGAAAATGGCTCGACGACGAGTCGAGGGTTTGGTTTGAAAATGGGTTGTTTGAAAATGGCTCGACGACGGATAGAGGCTTTGGTGTGAAAATGGGTTGTTCGAAAAATGTCTCGATGACGAATCGAGGTTTTGGTTTGAAAATGGGTTGCCTATGCTAGTCCCTAGGGGTGCTTGTAACGACCCGAAAAATCTAAATTATTTATTTAATTAATTTAGAAGGAATTAAGAGGTTTTTGATGTTTTGGAGAATTTAGGAGAAAAGAGTATTTTAATAATTTTAATATAATGAATAATCATGTGTTATTTAGAATATTATTATTATTAAGAATAATAAGAAAGGGCAAGGTGGTCTTTGAGGAAAAAGAGTAAGGGTAAGTTTGGAAGTTCATAAACTGGGATACATGACTAAAGGAGAAAAGAAACGATCATTCTAAGGGATCGTGTTTTTGTAAAGAACGCTGAAGAAGGGAAGAGGAAGAGAAAACCTAGGGTTTTGGAAGGATTTCTAGGAGAATCTTGGAGAAAGAATGAAAAAGCTGTGATTACTCTAAGGTATGGGGAGTCTTTCATGGTTTATTATCGTAATATAGGAATTGGTTGTGAATAGATTAGGTATTCATGAGTTTATATAATTTTGGTGTTTGATTGATGAAGATTACATTATACATGAACGATATGATGATATACGATGTAAATGTTGATGTAAGTGTATCGTGTAAGCATTTTTGATCAATTTTCGTTTAGGGAAAATTGAGTTTTGGGGGTATTTCGAGTCGAAAACGCAGGAAAACACTTTTCGGGGAAATTTGGGTTTTGTCGCATCCTGACACGGGCCGTGTCACACAACACGGGCACCCGTGTCAGCCTACTGGTTGAGAAAAATAAAATTGTTTGTTGCAGAGCTCCTGACACGGGCAATGTCACAGGACACGGGCGGCCGTGTCAGCTTGCTGGTCGTGAATAAAAAATTGATTTTTTGGAAATTGGTCCCAGGGCTTCTGACACGGGCCGTGTCACAGGACACGGGTGGCTGTGTCAGGCTGCTGACTTGCTATTTTTTTTTATGTTAGGAATCGTATCTCAGGTTTCCTGACACGGGCCGTGTCACAGGACACGGGCGGCCGTGTCAGACAACTGTCTTGATGAATTTTTGCTGTTTTGATGTTCTTTTGCTAATTTTTGTGGTTTGGTACTTGATATTATGTTAATGATAAAACATGATTATATGATGATTTCTTGTTGAAATGATATGATGATAAACATGATTATATGGTGAATTCTTGTTGAAATGATGTGATGATGAATATAATTACATGATGAATTATTGTTGAATATGATATGGCGATAAATATGATTATATGGCGATTTTCTTGTTAATTATATGGTGATTTTTGGTGAAATATGAAATGCATGATGCACATGGGAATTTTTGATGATTTGAGGAGTTTGGCATCATTGCATTTTCATAGCATTTTTTTTTATGTTGGGGCTTCGGCCTATTGGTAGCTCCAATCCCATTGTGTGGATTGGAGTGATATGGTGATTATGTTGTGCTCCCTTGGGGAGGGTTGATGGCCAGTGTCCATCACATGGAGAAATTGGTACCACATGCATTTGTTGCATCACATTATAGTTGACGTTGCATTTACATGAAGTATCGGTGATGGTGTTTTGAAGATTTTGGTGATAATGCCATGTTGTCGTTGTTGCTTATTCTATTTATTTTCCATGTCCTTATATTTCTATAATGAATTTTGATTACTCACCCTGCCTGTGTATGGTGATGGTTTATACTCCATCCTGCAAATATTCAGGAGTAGCTTATCGGTGCGTGAAGTTTTAGCTTGGAGCTTTTTAGCTTATTCCTGTAGCGTTATATGGTGTCTTGCTCTGGTAGATGTAACATCGTGGGGGAAATGCTTAAGTGAATATTATGTTGTTTGTTAGGATGATTTTTATGAGTTACTATGTGTAAAATGTTAGGTGATAATGATTGTTAACAATGACCATAGGTCTTGATGGTTTGATGAAATATATGAAGTTAATTTGAGGTTATGATTCCGCTGCAAAGTTAAATTGTGAATTTGTTTTGAATTATTAAAGAAGTGGATATTTTAAATGTTTTGAAAACCCGTGTTACGGAGCAAGATTTGTTGTTAAGATGTTTAATAAAGAAAATGTGACACCTTTCTTGTTGATTTCTACTCTGATAATATGAAATATTTTCTAAAAATCGTATGTGGGTAGAAGGGTGTTACATTAGTGGTATCAGAGCAGGTCGGTCTGTCCGGCGAAGTTGTCTATGGTTTTTATTCCTTAGTACGCGACATGTGTGTGAACACTGTCGGTACTTGTTTTTTTTAACCATTGGCATCCGGTGTTGCTTGAATCAAGTAGGGGAGAAGCTATTGCTTCTCGGGAATGTTTGGTGGCGAAGTGTTGGCTCAGTGTGTCTAGGATTGCAAGAGTGCAAATGTTGTTAGGACGGTGTTGTTTCCGATCCCAGAGGGAATGCGGAGATAAGCTTGAGTCAACAAAGGAATGGTGCATGAGGTAACTATGTGCACAAGATGCAAGGAATGCTATTGGAGTTGGTAGGCATGGTTTATGCCCCATCATGATTGTCGGCTATCTATTAACAAATTGAGGAACTGATCACCCTTAATCTCTTGTTAATAGTAGACGGAATCGTGTTGGATGGAATAGATGTGTCTTACCATCTTAGATGGTGTGTCCGGTGAAGTAAGATGGAGTTAAGTTGAGTGCTTACAGGGGGTTTTATGAGCCGAATGCAGATTATTACATTTGAAGGTAAATAGAGTTCGAGTTTCTTGTTTGCCTGTCAAGTTTGAGATTCCTGGAGGGAGAACAAACCGGTATGGTTAATGTTGTTTCTCGGAGGATAGAGGGTATTGTGATGACTAGTGATATGCAAGAGGAGTATAATTGCGATTTGCCTCTGGAGTATAGATTAGAGTTGGAGACAGTGAAGAAATAGTGTTTTACCGGATAAACGAGGAAGATAACTCTTAGAGAGTGAAGCTTATATGAGTGTATGTGTATGATGACGGCTTTATAGGGTGTGAGGAGATTAATGACGGCACGTTAAGGAGATGATTGAAAATAAGGATCTACTCCGAAAAAAGAAAATTGACGATTTGATGGATCAACTGATAGGCTAGTATGTCTTCAGTATAATTGGATTGATGTTGGAATATTTTTGGAATTGGACGAAAAACAAGAATAGTTGGAAGACATTAGAAGCAAGAGAGAGGTAGAACTCATATTTATCGATTTCGGTTTCTATTTTTTCGCAGTTATGGAACAGCCTTCAGAAAAAGGGGCATAACTTTTCGTTCGTAAATCCGATGGAAGCGATTCCGAAATTTTTGGAAAGCTTGCGAAATTCCCTACAGTTTGCACACAAATTTTGTCCTCGGTGTGTTTTTGAAGAGAGAGAAAAACGAGTTTGAATATTTGGGTCTGGTGCTGATTTTGGTGGAAAATTGTATACGGGATTTCTTGACCAGTCTCCATTACAAGGACGATAACTTTTTTTTACTCGTAACTCGGATTTAAGCGATTATTGAATTTCTGGACTCCACAGGAAATTTTCTTCATTTTGGAATATGATTTTATACCAGGGAGGTCTGTATTGAGGGAGATAATCATGTTTGAAGTTAAACGATTTTTACTAGAAATGAGTAAGATGAGAACAAGTGTAAGATGCTGTTAAGGGGTGAAATGTTGGTATTAGAAAGAATGCGACGGTATTGGAGAAATACAGTGAAATGTATACTTATGTTGAATGAGGATGATTAGAGTGGAGATAATGTTAAGAGGGAAACAAATTCAAGAGAAAAAATTGGTATCATGCTTGTAAAGAAAACAACTTGGGTCAAGGAGAATCAAAAAGGGTTTCTATGGCAACCGAATATGAAAATGATATTATTGAGATTTACAATTCGGGATGAGATTCAAAAGTTAAAATATATGGATCCTTGATGTAGAGAGATTTGGAAGAAAAACCAAATATTTATGGATGTTGTTAAAGTTTCCTATGTGGATAGAGACTTCAAATGGAATGGGATAAATTGTGATGTATTTGGTATTATGGCATGTCCTAAGTTGGAGATACCTAACAATTATGTGATGTCAAGCAAGTGTGAGAGAGACTTGTCTTGCTAGTTTGGCAGTGTGTGAAGTAAATAGGCCTCCTATCGGGAAGCTAGTCGTTTCCCATCGATTTAAAAGATTCAGAGGCTAAATGTGAAGCTTGTGAGGATGATGCACACCATTGGACATCCTAGAATGAAAGTGATATGAGAAAAAATTTCGAGTTACTGCTATGTCGGTAGAAGTGTTGAGGTATATGTTCATTCGAAGGATATCAATATTATGGAATGAATGTGGTATGACAGAACTATCGGTGTTATAGGTTATGTTGATATTCTCGTAACGGTGTTGAGGGCGATAGTAATGACATGATTGTATTCCGGCGTAAGAGTGATTGAGATTATAAAGTGATAAGACAAGAAGTGCAGTTAATCTGTATGTTTATAACTCAGAGTATTACGTCTTGTGGGTCGTTATGGTTAACGATGTGGAATTTGGATTAGTGGAATGCGAGTGGTTGTTGAATGGGGGTTCTAATCGAAAGAAGTAAATTTTCTTGGACTGTAATTTCTAGTGTTGAAATTGTTGTGAATTTTCTAGGGATAGTATGGTGTTGCGATAAGGAATTCTGAAATCCGAGATTGAGATTCGAAGTTTCGTGGTTTAGATGGTTACTATCAAAGAATCATTGTGGATTTTCCTAAGTGCGGTTACCATTAACTTGGTGAACACGCAAAGGTCGAGCTTATGTATGAGAGGTGGCATGTGGAGAGAATTTGAGTGATTAAAGAAGTTGACTACTGCTTGGGTATTGATTTTGATTAATTATAATGTGTTTTATCTGGTGCATTGTGATACGTTTAAGATGGGTATTAAGAGTGTTATTACTTATGAGTCAAGACTACTGGAAACCAATGGAGGAAATAATCCTACGCAGGATTAGGAACCAACAACTGTAATGTTAGTGATGAGATTTGGAGGTATTATTTGTTTGACTTGATGTTATTAAAGACTATGATTTAGATTTAAATTGAGATTGATTGATCAAATGAGGTTGGTTAACCAAGGAATTAGTAGTGAAATCTCGAGTTGATGAGAAAGGTGCATGATATTCGGAAACAAAACGTATGTTTCAGAGCCTAAAAAGAATATTTTAGGAATAAAGTTATTGGATTTGGTTATGCTTGTTTGACTTGTCAGAAGTCAAAGATTGAACATCAGAAGCCTTCAGGTATGATGCAGCCGTTGAAAGTTCCTTAATGGAAATGGGATATCATTTCCATGGATTTTGTGATTGGGTTACTAAAGATTGCAAGAGATAATGACTAGATTTGGATGATTGTGGATAGGTTAGCTAAGTCGGTGCATTTCTTGCCGATGAAGATTTATCATTCTAGGCAGAAGTTAGCTGAGTTGTATTTTGATGAGATTATGAAGTTGCATGGAATGCCTTCAAGTATTGTGTCAGAATAAGGCCCCGTGGTTTACGTCGAGGTTTGATAAGAGTTTACAAGATGATTTGGGTACTAAGTTGAGGATGAGTTCTGTTTAGCATTCGCAGACGGAATGGTCAGACGGAAAGAGCAACCTAATCTTTAGAAGATTCACTAAGGACTTGTGTGCTGGCCCAAAAAGGATCTTGGGATAGTCACTTACGAACTTACACGATGAGTTTCATGTGACACAGTTAAGGAAAATATATTTGGGATCCGTCACATGTGATTCGAATGGATGAGGTTTAGGTGAGGGATAACTTGACAAGTGGAAGCTTTGCCTGTGAGGATTGATAGCCAAGAATTGAAGCGACTGTGAGGTAAAGAGATTGCTTTAGTAAAGGTGTTGAGGGGCAGACCAGCTGGTGAGAGTTGGACTTGGGAGTGTGAGGACCTGATGAAGGAGTCGTATCCGACTCTGTTTACTTCAGGTAATTTTCGAGGACGAAAATCCTTAAAGTAGGGGAGAGTTGTAACGACCCGAAAAATATAAATTATTTATTTAATTAATTTAGAAGGAATTAAGAGGTTTTTGATGTTTTGGAGAATTTAGGAGAAAAGAGTATTTTAATAATTTTAATATAATGAATAATCATGGGTTATTTAGAATATTATTATTATTAAGAATAATAAGAAAGGGCAAGGTGGTCTTTGAGGAAAAAGAGTAAGGGTAAGTTTGGAAGTTCATAAACTGGGATACATGACTAAAGGAGAAAAGAAACGATCATTCTAAGGGATCGTGTTTTTGTGAAGAACGCTGAAGAAGGGAAGAGGAAGAGAAAACCTAGGGTTTTGGAAGGACTTCTAGGAGAATCTTGGTGAAAGAAGGAAAAAGTTGTGATTACTCTAAGGTATGGGGAGTCTTTCATGGTTTATTATCGTAATATAGGAATTGGTTGTGAATAGATTAGGTATTCATGAGTTTATATAATTTTGGTGTTTGATTGATGAAGATTACATTATGCATGAACGATATGATGATATACGATGTAAATGTTGATGTAAGTGTATCGTGTAAACATTTTTGATCAATTTTCGTTTAGGGAAAACTGAGTTTTGGGGGTATTTCGAGTCGAAAACGCAGGAAAACACTTTTCGGGGAAATTTGGGTTTTGTCGCATCCTGACACGGGCCGTGTCACACAACACGGGCACCCGTGTCAGCCTACTGGTTGAGAAAAATAAAATTGTTTGTTGCAGAGCTCCTGACACGGGCAATGTCACAGGACACGGGCGGCCGTGTCAGCTTATTGGTCGTGAATAAAAAATTGATTTTTTGGAAATTGGTCCCAGGGCTTCTGACACGGGCCGTGTCACAGGACACAGGTGGCCGTGTCAGGCTGCTGACTTGCTATTTTTTTTTATGTTAGGAATTGTGTCTCAGGTTTCCTGACACGGGCCGTGTCACAGGACACGGGCGGCCGTGTCAGACAACTGTCTTGATGAATTTTTGCTGTTTTGATGTTCTTTTGCTGATTTTTGTGGTTTGGTACTTGATATTATATTAATGATAAAACATGATTATATGATGATTTCTTGTTGAAATGATATGATGATAAACATGATTATATGGTGAATTCTTGTTAAAATGATTTGATGATGAATATAATTACATGATGAATTATTGTTGAATATGAGATGGCGATAAATATGATTATATGGCGATTTTCTTGTTGATTATATGGTGATTTTTGGTGAAATATGAAATGCATGATGCACATGGGAATTTTTGATGATTTGAGGAGTTTGGCATCATTGCATTTTCATAGCATTTTTTTTTATGTTGGGGCTTCGGCCTATTGGTAGCTCCAATCCCATTGTGTGGATTGGAGTGATATGGTGATTATGTTGTGCTCCCTTGGGGAGGGTTGATGGCCAGTGTCCATCAGATGGAGAAATTGGTACCACATGCATTTGTTGCATCACATTATAGTTGACGTTGCATTTACATGAAGTATCGGTGATGGTGTTTTGAAGATTTTGGTGATAATGCCATGTTGTCGTTGTTGCTTATTCTATTTATTTTCCACGTCCTTATATTTCTATAATGAATTGTGATTACTCACCCTGCCTGTGTATGGTGATGGTTTATACGCCATCCTGCAGATATTCAGGAGTAGCTTATCGGTGCGTGAAGTTTTAGCTTGGAGCTTTTTAGCTTATTCCTGTAGCGTTATATGGTGTCTTGCTCTGGTAGATGTAACATCGTGGGGGAAATGCTTAAGTGAATATTATGTTGTTTGTTAGGATGATTTTTATGAGTTACTATGTGTAAAATGTTAGGTGATAATGATTGTTAACAATGACCATAGGTCTTGATGGTTTGATGAAATATATGAAGTTAATTTGAGGTTATGTTTCCGCTGCAAAGTTAAATTGTGAATTTGTTTTGAATTATTAAAGAAGTGGATATTTTAAATGTTTTGAAAACCCGTGTTACGGAGCAAGATTTGTTGTTAAGATGTTAAATAAAGAAAATGTGACACCTTTCTTGTTGATTTCTACTCTGATAATATGAAATATTTTCTAAAAATCGTATGTGGGTAGAAGGGTGTTACAGTGCTCCTAGTAAACAAACCACAATCAAAACAATATTAAGTGCGTACATCGGAATAGGGGAAGGATACATGTAAATTACAAGTGTTGACAGAAATAAATGGTCTCGTTGTAAGGTAGCCCAAGAGGAAGCCGTGTGTGTGCAAAGTGTCCTAAACTAGCCTTGAGCAAGCGTCGAGCGAGTGGATAATCATAATCAACAGTTCATTAGCTTATTTTTTTTAGGGTTTCGATATTTTATTATTTGTTTTCGATTAAAGGTGAGTAAAATGAAATGGATATGAATATGGATACAATATGATGATAATATTTACAACAATAATATAATATAAAATGGACAAGATATAATATGGATATAAAATCGGTCTCGTCTTAACCGCGATTTAATCGATAAATTGATAATCGGATTTTTGACTTTCATTGACCCAAAATGAAAATAAAAGAATATAAAATGACAATTAAGGAATTAAATCGAGAAATATGGATACAAAGTGTAAAGGTCTCACCTTTATCGATATTTAATCGAGAATTCGATAAATCGATCGATATTTGGTTTTCTTCGACCCAAAATGAATAAGAATAATGGACAAAGTAACGAAAATGAAATAAAATCGACAATGATAAGAAGAATAATAAAGGTCTCACCTTTATCGAGATTTAATCGAGAAATCGATAAATCGATCGATATTTGGTTTTCATTGACCCCAAAATGAATAAAAAAAATAATGAATATATGAAATAAATTGAAATAAAAAAAAATAATAAAAAAAGGGTAGGCCTCAAATAAATCAAAATTTAGTTGGTTTGACTAAATAATGAGTATTTTTGTATCATTGGCCCAAAAATAAAAGAGAATGGAATCGAAAAAGTTGATATTAAAATAATAGATATTGAACATAGTATAATTAAAAAACTAAAAGAAAATCAAAACAATAAAAATAATAAAGAAAAAAATGAAGATAAAAGGAGGGGGAGGTGCGACAGGTTATGGAAGGTGAGTGTACATATGGATGGAATCATCACCTTTACAACATATTATTAGGTTTTGTTTTGGATTGGAAGGCAAATGAATAAAATAGAAAAAAGAACAAAACCAAACCGGGAAAACACGGTCAACCAACATCTTCACCATTTTTCCAGAAAAAAAACAAATCCATGATTTGATACAAGGGAACACGATTAAATCAAACTTTCAACAAAGAAGAACCACGCCCAGAATCATCAACATCATCATAGCGCGTGGCACAACAACAACAACAACGTCCATGGCCTTCACGAGCGGTTCGGTTCTCCCTCCTTCGATTTATCACTCTGTTTCTGTTTCGGTGTGTGGGTTTTGAAACTCTCTCTCAGATTCCCTTCTTCTCTTTTATCTCATTTCTCTGTTCCGATTTGGTTTGGGGTTTAGGGATTTTGAGGTTGGGTTGCCGTCTATGGTGGTGGTTTATTTTGCGGTTGAGGTTGTTGTCAATGGGTTGTAGGTTGCAGTTGATTTGGATTATTTGGGTTGAAGATTT
Organism: Lathyrus tuberosus; assembly: GCA_022829125.1. Lineage (NCBI taxonomy): Eukaryota > Viridiplantae > Streptophyta > Magnoliopsida > Fabales > Fabaceae > Lathyrus > Lathyrus tuberosus. Next base: position 3,513,857 of record JALAZF010000387.1, read on the forward strand.
GTGAAGTATTTGTATGGATGTTGGTGGTTGCAGTGAGGTTTTGAATAATTTAAAGAAGGAGGGTGGAAAACCTTGCGGTTGGGTTAGTGTGGACGTTTTCTGGTGAAGGAGGTTTGGGAGATTGTTGTGGTTTTGAAGGATGCAGGGTGAAGGAAAAAGGAAGGTTGAAGGTGGTGAGGGTTCGTTGTGATTTTAGCAGCGGTTGTTTGGGTTGATGTGGGGGTGATGATTTATATCAGTGAGTGATTTCGGTTTCAATTCTAATGGTCAGTTTTTCCTCTTTTTTCTCACGCACCACTTCCTTTTTTTTTAAAGACCAAATTTCAAATTTTGTTCTTTGACTCTTGTGTGGTTGTTTTCACAGCAGGGTGATAGCAGTGGCTCAGTTCTTCCTCTGCATTTGCAAGCAGGTTCACAGCAAGGAGTTTGGCGTTTTGTTCTTGTTTTGCTGACTCAGGATACGGTGTTGATGCAGTGCAGACCTTTTTTGGTCAAAGGTTCAAATTGGATACAATATTGGGCTGGAAATATTAGTAATAATAATAATAAAATAAATAATAATAATAATAATAATAATAATAATAATAATAATAATAAGATAATAACAGTAATACTAAAAAAAAAATAATTACAATAAAATATAATAATAATAATAATAATAATAAAATATAATATTAATAATGAAATGACACAAATAATAAAAATGAAAATGAAATAATAAAAATAATAAAAAAGAAATAGTAACATTAATAATAGTAAAATAGTAAAAAGATAAGAGTAATAATTAAAAAAAATGAAATATTAAAAATAATAAAATTAAAAATAACGAAAATAAAATGATACAAATAATAAAAATGAAATAAAAACTGATAACAACGAAATAAATCAATAACGAATAGTAAAATGATGAAATAATAATAATAATAATACTAATACAAATAATAATAATAGTAATAAAAAATAAATTAATAAACAAAATAAAAAATATAATATAATAATAATAATAATGAAATAAATAATAATGACCATAATAACAATAAATGATAATAATTAGAAATAGTAATATATATAAATGATAATAACATACTAATAATGGTGATAGTAATAGAAAATCATGGAATAATAAATGTTAATAAAAAATAATAAAATATATAAATAACAAATAAAGCTATAAAATTAAATTAAATTAAAATTAAAATATAAAGTTCTAAATGAATTAAAGATCTAATAAAACAAAGTTCTAATAAAATTAAATCTATAAATTATGCTTGAAAAACTAAATTGAAATAAAAATAAATAAATAAAAAGTTAAATGTGGGTATTAAAGTGGAAAAGATAATAAAATGGGTATAAATGGATATTTAGATTATGGATAAATAAATGGATATGGATGGATAATGGTAAAAAAAATGGTTAAAAACTAGATATGACTTAAAAATAAAATAGGATGAAAACAAAAGAGGGATGAACTTATTTTTTTGGATTTTTCTGAATATGGTTAGTGGGTGGGTGTACAGATGAAAACATATACAGGTAGGACAAATTTGGGGTATGACACCACTGTACTGCAATCTGAGCTTGATGAGATATACAACACCAGGATAAGAAATCCAATAACAAATCCAGAACCAAATATGAGCTTATCAGGATCATAACCTCAGTAACCAATCCAGAACAAAAAAGAAAACCAGGTATTCTGAAGGTCAAGGGTCCTGCACACCTGTAAACAATCCCCCCAATCTCACAGGTGGGTACTAGGATGTTCAGTATCCCGGGCTCTCAGGTCAAGAAATGATGACACGTTCACCATTTCTGATTTGGCATCATCATCAATCGAGGAGGCCTCAACTGATTCTCCAAGATGAAAGATCCTCAACTTCAGAGGTTTGAGAAGCAATAGCACATTTAGCCCGAAGGATACAATGCTATCGCCAATCAAAGAGGTCGTCCGCTGATTCACTTCAAAATAAAGAGGGGTCATCCTAACAGGTCATCCAGACTTAGCAGCTCTTCCAGATAGCTCTACCATCGTGGGAAATCCACAACGCAGAATTCTCTAGAGAGAACCATATCCAGATTGTGTTTCATATTCCCTCCTCGAACCGAGATGGAACGCGAGAGGATATGAAACACGATAATCCTAAGTGCACTCAGGCCTGGGTATTGGGCCTATCTCTCAGAATACCCCATCCCGCCAAACAGTAAACAGTACAGCAGTGCAGCATAATACATCATATGAAATGACAATGCTAAAATACAGTAAATACGATAATATACAGTAAAGTAAAAATACAGTAAATAGGAATACAGTACAACAGTAATACGGCACAACAGTAAACACCCAATGAAAGAAAACAGACAAGCGCTAGGATTGACTTACTCAAGGGGATGGACCAGCAAGAGGTCAACCAGAATCCCCAGCAGAGTTGCTAGTTGTCGCTCCCGAAAGATTCGCATCCAATGGTACAAACGCGAGAGTGGCGCGGAAAATAGAGTCGCCAGCAATGTGTATTTATCCCAAGAGAGGGAAAGGAAACACTGCCTAAACCTAAGGGGAAAGGATAGAGCATGGTCTTGCGACCAAGAGATCTGGGTTCGGGAGTCGGTTACACGAGAGGAAGGTATTAGCACCCCCACGCGTCCATCGTACCCGATGGGATCCACGCTTGCTTGTCTCGATCAAAGGGTGTCGTCAACTGGAGCTCCACTGCTACTGGAAAGGAAAGAGGGACGGGAAAAGGAAAAAGAATGGAGAGAAAGAGAGCAAGAAACAAATGTAGGGAAAATAAAAGAAGTGTTCGCATGGGCCCTACCCCACTGCCTACGTATCTCACCGGGAGCATGAGAATCAGAGCGACGTAGTTCCCCTCACTAGGGGTGGATTGTGTTTTTTAGGGAACGGCTTACGTTCTAGCTCAGGTGTTGTAGCTCGCTGTATGGAGACTTAGGCGTTACCGTCTTGCAAGAGAACGAGTAGGAGCGCATTCGTACGTTGAGAGTGAGTGAGATGAGAAAAGAATTCCCGAAGGAAAGACGTTACCGTTTGTTTGAAGTTTTTTAGAAAGAAGAGTTTTGATTGTTTTGTGTTTTGTAACGTACATTGTATTTAAGTCCCTCACGTAAGATCGAATGCCTCGCATAACGACCCGAGATGGGACGCACGCTAAACATTCCAAGAAAATGAAAGAAGATCCCTCACTATCTTATTCTTACATGAAAGGCCTAAATACAATGTTTGTTTTGCCTTTATTAAGTGTTTTTTACTTTTGTTTGAAGACGAGAAGAGAGAAAACGCAAAGGAAACTCTAAAGGGAGACTAAGAGTCCTAATGTTATCATGTATGGATGTCCTATGGTTAGTGAGGTTTAGGAGAAAAGACTACCTATACTCCAAGCTTAATCAAAAATTAAGTTGGACTAGGTAGCCCTAGAGGGAAAGAATCCAAGACTTGAACAAGTCTTGAGATTCATGGGATGAGAAAGAGTGGAAGAGAAGAAAGGAGAAGAAGAAGAAGAGAGATGAGATACAATGAATGGTAGCAAGTACATCATATCATAAATGTCCAATTCAAATCATCAAACATGTTTCAAGGATCAATGCAAAACAACTCAAGTAAGCATGCAAAGATAAACATGGAAGGATGCAAGCATACTTGTATGAAATGCACAATTAAGCATACATGGACTTCATAACAAAATGAAATGAGAAAGGCAAGATGAAAATGAAGACAAGTCAGAACCAATATCATATTATCATCAACAATTCAAGTGTGCAAAAGTGATTCAAAACATGAAGCATTAAGATCCAAAGAAGTTCACAAAAGGAAAGGTAATGATATTCATCATACAATTCAAACCAAATGCATTCAACTATCCTCAAGTAACATGAAAACCAATTATAGAACTCAAGAGGCAGTAGCATATGCATCAATGTTATATCAAGACCAAACTCAAGTCATACAAGTTCAAACATCAATCAATAACTTCAAAACATGCACCAAAGCAAACTACAAAAAGAGGACAAAGTTCCAACACTTAGGCATACTCAAACATGCTTCAAACATGATCCACAAAGTGTTAAATTAAGTCCAAAAGGACCTCAACCAGGGGTAGACATCATATTAAAAGCAAATGCAAATAACCAACAAGAAACTCAAGCAAATGGTCATGCCAAGTCAACTTGTGCAAAGAAGTGTCAAGATATGGTCATGCATAATTCACTTAAGCACAAAAAATCAAACATGCATCAAATGAAATTCAACAATTTTGAAATTTAAACTCAAATGATATAGATCAGAAGACAATCACATGTTAAAAGATCTCCCAAAAATTCACAAGTTAAACCATTCAAACAAATAAGCAAGGATCAAGTGAGAAACATGTATCAACATGCAAAAGAGAGGGACCAAAATGCAATATGGAAAAGTTTTAAAAATGAAACAAAAATGTTTTCATGCACTTCAGAATGTTATCTAACAAATGCAAAAAGAATGGATTGAAAATGATGTATAGATGATGAGAAAGAAATTTTACAAGTTAAAGTGTGCAAATGAAACAATTCAAAAAGAAAATTAAGCAATTAATTAATTCAGATGCCAAAATAAAATAAAAAAAGAAAATAAAATTTGGAAAAATTTTAAAAAACTGAAAAGAAGTTTCATGATTTTTTTTTATGATTTATAGATGCATAAAAATGATTTTAGAAAATAAAATGCAAATGCTACATGAAAAATAAAATAAAACAAGTGAAATAAACCAAGGGGGTGCCACCAGCAATGCAAACACGTTGGAATTATGAATAAGGCCCAGATTGGGGGTGCAAATAGAAAGGCCCAAGGCCAAAGGTCCAATAGCGCAAGTCAATGGAGAACACAAGGATCAATCAACATTCAGATGTAATATTAGCCAAAGGATCAATCCAACGCGCATCAACAAGTCAACACAATCAAAGAGTAATAAAGATCAAGGGTCCAGATCCCCAAACACACCATAATCCACATGTATACATGCACACACAATCATAGAAAGCACCATAGGATCCCACGTGAGCTGCACATGATTTTTTAATGTGTTGTCCCTCTTTCAACCACACGATCAGATCAACGCACCACATTAAATCACCAATTCAAAAACTCAACAAGATTAGTGGACATGATCTGAGGTACACGTTAACAAGCATGTGGTAACCAACACGCAAACATTAAAATAAAAACAAAAAAGAAAGAAACATGGAGCAATGAGGAACGTAGGATCAAGCAATCGCCGGACTGAACATAACCAGCCGCCGGAGCTAGGGCTCCGGCCACCCTCTCCGGTGAGCTGCAGTAAAAAATTCTCCATAAAATGCATATGTGTACATCATCTTGACCAGAAAAATGCAAGGATCTCAAATATCCAATCCATTTTATCAAACAACAAACACACATTGAGAATCGAACGAAAACAAGTTTAGATCTAAAACTTTAAATCCACATTACACACAATTCACACGTCCAAACTTCAAATAAAATAGATCAGGATAATCAGTGAACATCATATATCATAATTCACACAAGAAAAATGAGTTCTGTGAGTATGAAAAATTCACCAACCTGAACCTTGTAGAACTTGAAAACCTCCAAGAAATCCCTCCAAAAACTGCAGATCCACTCCTTGGAACCTCTAGATGCAAAATAAATGCAACTAGAGCTTGAAATCGTGCTAGATCTTGAGATTTAAGTTTGAACCCTCTTGAATGGTACTTGGTGAAATCCTCAGTATGAGCTCAAAATAGCAGTTGATTCTTGCTCTATTCTCTTCACTGATCAAGAATATGAAGAGAAAACTCAAAGAAGCTCCAAGAAGAGTGAGATTCAATGAGAGGAAGTGTGAGAGAAAAAAACCAAAACTGTGCAAATAAGAGTCTCTACCCTAGCTGTGAGGGTATGAGTAAGCATATATACTCTCCATTAGTTCACTGAATAGGATTAAGAAGTAATTAGAACCTTGGTTAATGAGATTTTGGTGAAATTGCAAAAATGCATTTTGCACCACCACCACTAATTCACACGTGAGAAACCCTTGCCACCAGCATGATTCACCTCCAATTTACTCATGTATCACCTCTGAATTGAATTTGGGCCTTGCACTTTCTTGGTTTGTAAGTTTTGAATCAATTTGCATTTTTGAATAATGTGAAAATAATGAGAAATATGGCATGAAATGAATTGATTCAAAGGCCACAAATGATCTTCTTGACTTGTATTTTGATGTTGTAATATAACATGAAGCAAAAAGATCAATTACAAGTCCAATTGTGCCAAAATGCAAAAGGTGGAAAATTTGACATATAAGAAATCCATGAAAAGCACCTTGTATTGTTTTGACCATAACTAGAGTTCCACAAATGATATGGAAATGTTCTAGTACTTTTTGGAAATGGGAGAGAAAGATATTCAACTTCCATGTTGGAGGAAAATTCATTTGGAGCTTCATTGATGATGAAAAGTCAAGTTGAATGTGGTGGAAAAATTGCCAAAAATGGAAAGTTTTCATTATAGGTCCTTTTCCAAATTTAGTAACTTTTGCACAAACTCTTGATTCTTGAAGAATGGCATGAAACTTGACAATTGAAGACCATATGAGGATGTGAGACCTTGAAGACCATGAAAAGAACCTCAAAATTCCATAGTTGACTTTCTCCTTTACAGTTGACTTTTGCTTAATTCACCAGCAACTGATCCACTGAACATTCTTCACCATGAACCATCAACCAAATCTCCATCCATGAACACTGGTGAGCATAGGGAACCATAAAAACATGCTTGAATCTCCAAAGTTCAACAAGAAGTCCTTTTGATTCACAAACCCTAATTGGTCCCTCCGATCAGAAGGAAAAGATCCACTTGAAATCCTTTGCCATGCTTGACCTTAAGAAGATATGATGAACCCCATGAGCCACCTTGAAGCTTGAGACTTGAGAATATGGACCAAGTGCCTTGATCCCATGCCTTATGCTGAATGCCATGCTATGCAATCTATTACCTACTATGAAATGCAAAAAGAGTAAAGCATAAACCAATTTGTTGAGAAAACATGAAGGTAAATTTTGAGGTATTACAATACTCTACAAATAGTAAAGCATATAGGGTATTTAATTCCAGAACTAAAGTGATGATGGAATCCATAAATGTGGTGTTTGATGACTCTGGCAAAGACGAAGATGTCCCAGATGATGTTGGAGCATGCCTTCCCATGAACAATGAAATCTCACAAGACATTGAGTCTGTAGAAGATAATGCTCAAGAAACCGACACTACACCTGAGAATGAAGAGGTAGAGGATGCTAACAGGGGACCTTCTATAAGGATTCAGAAGGATCGCCCTAAGGAATTAATTATTGGAGATCTGAATGAAGGTGTAAGAACCAGAATGAGGGAGGCTGTGTCAAATGCATGTTTTGTTTCAAAGATTGAACCAAAGAATGTCAAAGAAGCATTGACAGATGAGTTCTGGATAAGTGCTATGCAAGATGAACTTTGTCAATTCAAGAGGAATGAAGTCTGGGAACTGGTACCACGACCAGCAGGAACAAATGTGATTGGAACAAAATGGGTTTATAAGAATAAGTCTGATGAACAAGGAGTTGTTACCAGGAACAAAGCCAGATTAGTTGCTCAAGGATATACACAGATTGAAGGAGTAGACTTCGATGAAATATTTGCTCCTGTGGCTCGATTGGAATCCATCAGATTGCTGCTAGGAGTGGCATGTTTGTTGAAATTCAGACTGTTTCAAATGGATGTCAAGAGTGCTTTTCTGAATGGCTATCTTAATGAGGAAGTCTATGTTGAGCAGCCTAAAGGTTTTGTGGATCCAAATTTTCCTGATCATGTTTTCAAGCTAAAGAAGGCTTTGTATGGGTTGAAGCAAGCTCCACGAGCTTGGTATGAAAGGCTGACTGAGTTCTTAGTCAACCATGGGTACAGGAAGGGTGGTATTGATAAAACACTTTTTGTCGAGGAGAAGGATGGGAAACTAATGATTGCTCAGATTTATGTAGATGATATTGTGTTTGGTGGGATGTCGGATGAAATGGTCCAACATTTTGTCAACCAAATGCAGTCTGAATTTGAGATGAGCTTGGTAGGTGAATTGACCTACTTCCTTGGATTACAAGTTAAGCAGATGGAAGATTCCATTTTTATTTGTCAGAGCAAATATGCGAGGAACATTGTGAAGAAGTTTGGACTGGATAATGCCAAGCATAAGAGAACTCCTGCTCCTACTCACTTGAAGTTATCCAAAGATGAAAAGGGAGTGAATGTTGAACAAAGTTTATACAGAAGTATGATTGGTAGTCTGTTGTATCTTACAACAAGTAGGCCAGACATAACATTTGCTGTTGGTGTGTGTGCAAGATACCAAGCAGAACCCAAGGTCAGTCACATCAATTAAGTAAAGAGAATTCTTAAGTATATGAGTGGTACATGTGATTATGGGTTGTTGTACTCCCATGACTCAAGTCCCATTTTAGTAGGTTACTGTGATGCTGATTGGGCTGGAGGTGCTGATGATAGGAAGAGTACCTCTGGAGGATGTTTCTTTTTGGGAAATAATCTTATTTCATGGTTTAGTATGAAGCAAAATTCTGTATCTCTTTCTACTGCTGAAGCTGAGTACATAGCAGCTGGAAGTAGTTGTGCTCAACTGGTGTGGATGAAGCAAATGTTATCTGAGTATAATGTCACACAAGATGTCATGACATTATTTTGTGACAACCTGAGTGCTATTAATATTTCCAAAAATCCTATTCAACATAGCAGTACTAAGCACATTGATATCAGGCATCACTTCATCAGAGAACTTGTGGAGGACAAAGTCGTAACTCTTGAGCATGTGAGCACAGAAAATCAGCTTGCTGACATATTTACCAAGGCCCTGGATGCAGTTTAGTTTGAAAACCTGAGGAGCAGACTTGGGGTTTGCATTCATGAAGAACTATAGCATTTAATGTTCCTTCTAGCTACCAAATTGGGAAGATTAAAGGAGGTTCTGGTAGTGCAGTGTGTGAATGAAGGGAAAATGCTGAAGTTTGTGCATGACGTTTGGTCATGTGATGTGGTGTGCATCTACGCTCTGATGCTATTTATTATGGTTTATGATTTGACCATTTCTCCAATATTAATAACTGTTCTACTTGCCTTTGTCATATTTCTGGCTAAAAAGGGGGAGTAGTATGGTTGTGTGCGGTGTGCTTATGCTGGTGCTGCAGCTGAGGGGGAGAATGTGGAATGTTTGTGTTGCTGCAGTTGAGGGGGAGTTTTGCTATGATGTGATGTGTGTTGTATGCGGTTGAAGTGGAGTGCTGCTATGTTTTTTTTGCTATGTGTGCCGTTGGTATTTCGCTGCTGTCTCTGATATGGATTTTTTTGCGCTTCTGTGTGTAGTTTTAGCCAAAATAAGCCAAAGGGTGAGATTGTTATTTCTTTGATTGGCATTTATTTTGCTAAAACTATTCTAGCAGCAAGATGTTGAAATATGATGTTCTAATTTGCTGCATTCAACATGTCGAATAAAGATGTCCCATACCTGCTCATAGGACATCGCGTCTGGATTCAGTTTTAAAGCAGATTCTGTTGCTGTGAATTATTACTGAATATTCTATGAATATTTGGTTATCCTATATGGCATCCAAAGCATTTTTGGATTGTGTTTATTTGTTGGTCTTTCGGATTTTCAGTTGTTTCTAATTATGGAGACATATTAGGAAACTTTAAATTGAAGACCTATTTTGTTGGAGTTTATTTTGCAGATTTGTGAGCAGTCTATTTGCTGCGTTTTTGAAGCCCAATACAGTCCAGATTAAATGCTATATATTGACTGGTGTAAACCTAGTTTAGGTGTGGAACTTACATGTGTTTTTGTTAGGGTTTTCAAGTGTATTTTGTGAGCCTAACTGGTATCATTCTGATAACAGTATAAGGACTAGTTTTTGTGTTGTAAGTTCTGTCAGTTACTCATAAGCTTTTAAGCATTGAGTTTCTTGTGTGTCAATTCTCATAAGCTTTGAAATATTAAGAATTGTGTGTTTTGAAAGTGTGACTTTCGGTTTGTTACTTTTGTGGAAAGAAACCAATCACGGGTTGTGATTGTAGAGGGATTTGAGGAGGGCCTTATACCTAGGTGAGTCTTAGGTAGAAGTCATAGGAAGGGTAGTGATTAAGTGAGCAGATTATTTGGTAATTGTATGGTCTGTGAATTGATACTATCGTATATTGGTTTCGTCCCTGGCTTGGTAGCCCCCAGAGTAGGAATGTTGATCTGAACTGGGTAAACATATCACTGTGTTATTTACCTTCTGCACTGTTATTTTTATTGTTATCTTGTTCATAGTGTTGGATATCAGTGTCTCAACATCTGTGTAGGACATCTGATATCTATGCCAGAATTACAGTTTGTAACTTGCACTGCACCCAAGTCTACAACATAGGAACGAATACATCGCGTATCGTCCCCAACAGGACGTACACTAAGTACCCTAGAAGAATGAAGGGAGACCCCCCATACCTCACTTCCCATATATAAGGCTCATGCGCAATACATGTTAACCTTTATTAAGTGTTTTAGAAAGGTTATGATATGAGAAGAGAAGATTCAAAGGAAAAGAAAACACTAAGGGGAATTCTATCCTAGAGTTATCATGCAACAGATGGCCTTAAGGGGAGGTCTAAGAACAACCTAAGTCTAAAAAATAAAAAGGGATAGCACTACCTAATGCTTATCCTACCTCACCTTAATAAAAAATTAAGGATGAGCTAGGATCCCAAAGGGATGTGAAGAAGTTCTACACAATCAAGCATTATATCATGTAATCCACACATAAAAGAGAAGTAAAGAGATGAGATGAAAGGAGGAATGAGCATGGATAAGCATCCATATACTCATATGTCTTACTTCTTCCCCTACACAAAAGTTTAGTCCAAAATCAACACAAGTATTGAATATATATGACAAAAAGTAAACCAAACAAAGCTAGTTGTTTTAAGAAGACAACTTATGAAGCAAACAAGGGTTAAACCAAAAGGGAAGGGTCCTAAGGGTTAAGGAACATCCAAGGTTAGTAGGTACATGTCAATGTGTCCTACTAAGGTTAACATGCCAAATTAAAGCAAACAATGTCAAACTATGCATCAAAAGATCATACAATTGCAAGTTATACACTAATTATGCAAGATGAAGACATATGAATCATAAACATGAATAAATGCACATGCAAACATTAAAGTCAGAAGTGAATGACATTTAAAAATGCATGGAGATGTCATTAAGATGGCATATGGATCATGAATTCAAGCATTGAAAAGGATTAAGCAAAAAGAAGTGAAAACAAACAACACTTAAGTTCATACGTTTATGCATACTTGTAACACAAATAAAGAATGAAGATGCAAGATGAACAAGCATGGAAATGAATGCAAGTCAGTAGCATATGATATGTGAGATGACATTTAAAATGCAAGTATGAGCACACAAAGTTCATACAAGTCTCATGTTGATGCAAGTTCAAGAGTGAAAGCAAACATGTACAAGTAAAACCAAACAAGTATTCAAATGTGCATGCACTTAGGAAATATGCAAGATGCAATTAGAAACCATTTTGTATGATTGACAATTATCACAAATAGCATGTGAATCATGTTTTCATGGAGGTTCAATATCACACAAGCATTGAGGAAGACAAGCCATCAAAGACATGTAAGAAGATAAGCACAAGTTCACAAAACATTTTAAGTTTAAACAAGTGCATACAAGTCAATCCAAAATGAATAATAAATGACCTATAATATGAGAAAGGGACCTATAATGTTCACACAACATGTATTAACAGGTCTCAACAAGTACCAACTAGGATTGCACACAATGCACCTCAAAACCCTAGCACATGGTCTCTAACATTCACATAAACAAAGGTGCATTTATCAATTCACAAAGAACATGTTAAGAGGCCATGAAAATTGGAAGAGGGAAAGTGAATTAAAGTGCAGACAGCAAGTAAACATTCCTCAAAATAATGGATCAAAATTCATTAGGGATCATGCTCAAACATGCTTCACAAGTTCACTCAAGTAGCACAAGGATTAGGCACAAATATGGCATTCAAACATCAACCAAAAATGCTTTTAAAATATCCACAAAAAATGAATAAGGTGCCTCAAGATGTCATGAAAGCATGTACCAATTTTCATGTGAAAATTCAGCTCATAATTTTGTCAATCAATTCATCAAGGCAACATGTATCATGAACAAAGCTCAACCAAGATGCAACACATTGAAAATTTCACAAAAAATAACAAAATACTCCAAAAATGAAAAATAAAATTTTCAAAAATTATTTAAATGTATTATGATAGTCCATGAATTTATTTAGGATTTTTAGGAATGTACAAGTATTTTTAATAAAAGATTTTCATTCGTGTATGAAAAGAAAATAAAAATACAAAAGGAAATAAGCAGGGGGTGCATCCAGAGTAAAAGTCCAGTTCAAACAAGCATTGGGCTTAATGGTGAAGGGTGTGGATATCAAAAACAATAAGCCCCAGGGCGCGTGGGTCTGCAGAGCATAACATGTGGCTCAGTCAAACAAATTGACTCAATGAGAGCCCTTGGATCAGGTCAGATCAATATGAAAAGGAAAGTAGTGCAATCAAATGATTCACAATGCGTGCACATGATACACTAACATAAAACCACCACACGTGATCAAATATTTCAAATATAATTCAGAAAAGAGCGCATGTGCATGGGATGCTCTTCATTAATGCGCTGGCATCACTAAGAGCGTTGGATCAGAAGAATCAAACGGTTGGGACTTAATTTGAGAAATGTTAGGGTTTATGCCATGTTGAAGGTTTAGGTGGCTGGAGAAGACTCTGGTCGTCTTCTCCGGCGAGCATCCACCGTGCTCTGGTTCACGTGTCACCAGAAACACACAAACCATACATCATTATTTTCCTCTCTCCACGTAGATCACAAATCCAGGCTTAGAATTCACGAATAATGCACACACAAAGCAGATCGAAGGCCACAAGTTTGCCCTAAAAATTTCAACTAAGCACCTAAGGTGCCTATCAACTAGCCAGAGGTTCACATGGCTCCTATTGAGCTCCAAAACAATAAAAAAACAACTTAAAATCAAAGTAAAATGCAAGAAAAGAATAGAGAGAAACCTGAACTGTGATGAATCTTTAAACTCAAGAAAACCAGAGAGGAGGTTCCTTACTTGCTTGAGCTTGCTATTGTCCAAATAAAGGCTATGGAAGAGCTTCAAATTTCTTGAAAACCAGTTGATAAAGATGAAGAAATCAAGGTTCAACTTCTGCAGATTCAATCCTTAGCTCACATACATTTCACAGATGATTATTAATGAAGAATGGAGGTGAAAAAATGCAGAGAGATGTTATTGCAATGAAGCTTCTGTAGCGAGCGATTTTGGACGCGGTTCTTAAGCGCTGGTCGCTCTCTGCGGTTTGAGCTTTGACTACAGGTCGATTCATTTTTTATCCTATTGTGAGCTGAATAAGGAAGGGAAATAGATGTCTCCAATTAACCCTGCTTGCATACTGAGTTTAAACAGCGGTCTGTTAGGTTACGGATGCTATTAATGTGGGGGGGCCTTTGTACTGGTTATTTGTATTTTCGCCAATACGGTTTTCTTTCTTTTTATCTAGGCAAAGGGTTTCTGGTGGGGAACAAGGATTAGGATGTTAGGACTGATGCTTTTGAAATACTGCTTTTGATTGATGGAGATATGGGATTTGGTTTTTTTGTTGATTGCGCTCGCTAAGATCTTTTCTTTTGATCTTATGCCTACGTATTCCCGTTTACCGAAACAGGGAAATCAGAGCGTTGGTAGTTCCTCCTATTCTATGGGAGGAAATGGGTGTTTTGGTGTCTTGATCAAAGCCCAAGATGTGAAGCTGAAAGGTCTATTTGTGTCTTGTTCAAAGCCCAAGACGTGAAGCTGAAAGACCTCGACTTTAGAGAGAATTTGTCATCTCTAAAGAGGGGAGAAGGAGAATTACTTTAACTGGGATACGCGGATCCGAGCAATGCCATAATTTCTGAAGAAAGGGTTTTAACCTGAAGGAGAAGACTTTAACTCAGTGTAGAGCAATGCCATCTTTCCTTAGGAATTCCTTATGCTAAAAGAGGGAAAGTGGCATGGATGTAGATGATCCAGAGGCTTGCCACTTACAGTGATTAGATGAAGGAAAGAGTTTGATGTTTGTTTACTGTGAACGAGGCACAGCTTTGATGCTAAAAGGTTGATTGGATCAACCAGTGGTTTTCTTATACAAAGCCTAAGAGGAGGCTGATATGTGTCTCGTACAAAGCCCGAGAGAGAGGTGAAAAAGGTTTTTGACTCAACAAGGGAATATTTTGGTATCTCGTATAAAGCCTGAGATGGAGGCTATTTGACTCAACAAGGGAGTTTTTTTGTATCTCGTACGAAGCCCGAGATGGAGGCTGTTGTTTGTTTGGCTCTATAAGATCCTTTTTGTATCTCGTACAAAGCCCGAGATGGAGGCGAAAAGGGGATTGACTCAACGAGGGAGTCTCTTATGTGTCTCGTACAAAGCCCGAGAGGGAGGCTAAACGGTTGTTTGAGTTGAGTGATGGATCCAATATACTGATTTTGAAAGAGAAAATCAGTTCTTATATGAGCAACGCTGTACTCAGGGATTTATTTTGAGGATCAGGGATATTTCCTTCTCTTTAAGGAAACGGGAAATCCAAAGGGTATTGAGACTGTCCGAGTCTGCAGGTTTCCTTCCTATTTAACGAAGGGTGCTTGAGAATGTCTTTGAGACTCAAGGAAGTTAGACTGTCTGTGTCTAGAGTTTTATCTTTGGTACTATGCTATGAGAAATAGTAGTAGACTCTATGAAAGGACTGTTCTATGAGGATGACTAAGTTCTGTTCCTATACCTCTAGGAGGTCGTCGGGACAATTTGTACGAAGCCCAAGAGGAGGCTGGAAACTTTTAAGAAGCCGACGGGTCCTTGTACGAAGCCCAAGAGGAGGCTATCATTCCCGGAGGAAGAGATCATTATAAGAAGCCGTAGGGTCCTTGAATAATGCCCAAGAGGAGGCCGATGCTTTTAAGAAGCCTGTGGGTCTATCATCTCCTTTCCTTTAGGAGAGATAACTCTTTTAAAGATAAAAACCACTGGTAGACGTGCGAGGTTTACTATCCAGCGACTTTTAGCTTTTAAAGAGGGTTCCTTAGTTAAGGTCCAAGATTATGACCGTAGTGGGTACCCAAATCCCGAGACATTCAAGGCAAGCTATCCATAAGGAATAGATCAAGTCAGGAAAGTTCGAGAATTGGGAAGAAACTCAAAGATGCCATTCACGAAGAATACATTCATCTTGGGGAGTAGAGTTTCTTGCCGATTCCTAAGGAGGACAGCCGAAGAGAAGACTGTATTTGGTGCTCCTATTGGGGATCTAGGCGTCTATTTCTACGAATAAGTGAAACGGCGTCACCTAGTTCTAGACGTAGTTGCCGGGGAAACTCGAAATATCTATACTATTATTACACAGTAGATATGAGTTTATGAAAGGAGACTTACAGTGAGCAGCCCCACAATACAGTTTATAATATGAAAGCCGTAAATGAAAGCGATAACCACTTACTCGGTTGTAGTGCTTCCATGCTGTTTGGTTAGTTGTTCAACAAAGAAAGATTGAAAATAACAGTATATTCAAAATCAAAGGAGAAAGTGCTTTGAAAAAGAAAGATTTGGGGCTTACAGCTCAAGGAGAGGCCCAGGGTTTTATCAGTGAGCGCACTGTTTGAATTTGTACAGATGGACTTATACAAGTGACTGGGGCCCAAAAATGGTTTTCTGTACAAAGGGATGGGTCTTACACTCTCTCAAGAGGCCCAAAAAGTTTTAAGAAAAGAGAAATGGGTCTTACTACTCGAGGGTAGGCCCAACTGGTTTTTATTTTTAAACAGGCGATGATCGCGCCATTTACTTGTACAGAGGGACTTATACAATGAATGAGGCCCAAAAATGTTTTTGTACAAGGGGGGATGGGTCTTACACTCTCTCAAGAGGTCCAAAAAGTTTTAAAGAAAAGAGTGGGGCTTATAACACGAGGGCAGGCCCAAATGATTTTCGTTTAAAAATGGCGATCGCGCCGAGGTTTTCTTTTAACGCAGAGGGACTTATACAATAAGTGAGGCCCAAGATGTTTTGGTTAAAAGGGGATTGGGTCTTACACTCTAATAGAGGTCCAAAAGTTTTGAAAATGATTTATGAGGGTTGAATTGATCCAAAACCCTAATTTGTTTTCAAAATGTATTTAATTGAATAAAAATTCAATTAAAATGATCAAAAATTGTTTAATACATGGAAAACAAATTGTGATCATGGATTAATGCTTCAAAAATTAAGTATTGACCTACAAAATAATTAGAAAGCATTAAAAGTTGCAAAATCAATGTAGAAAAAATATTTAAAATGCCAAAAACAATCAAAATATTAATTCTTTGCAAAAATATCAATTATATGAAATAAATAATATTTTTGGGATTTTTTGGGAAAATAAAATATTTTAACATTTTTGTGAATTATCAAAAAAAGAATCAACTCAAAATCATTAAAACTCAGAGAGAAATTAATTTTTGAATCAATTAAACAAAATCACAAAATTCAAATATTTGAATTATTCAAAAATGGCGCCAAGAACAAGCTGAAGAACACGCGCGTGTTCTTGGTTTCTCAGATTTGCATTTTCTATCCAATCTCCATGAATACGTAATCATATCATGCAATCCACATATCATTATGCTCGTCTCAACCTCACGATCATGTCTATGTACTTTAATTTCATTTAAATTAAACATACAACAAGAAATCATGAAAAATCCTCAAGAACCCTAATTTCTGGATGAAGGCTAGGATTTTTGATACACGATTCAAACAATGCAATTAATTGAGGGAAAACATTTCATGCATGATTATGAACATATGGCCAAATTATTGTGCGAGGAAATATGCATAGATTGAGAGATGACCAAGTATGTGCTTACCTCCAAGTCGTGACAGCAAGTGCAATGTGATTTTTGATTTGGAGGTGTTACAGATGAGTGGTGATGATCTGAACAGCTTCCCTACACCCTATGGATTGTGTTTGAATGCTTGGACCTGATTGAAAATGGCTGGATCATTTTGTGATACCTCAGCTGCACTTTGGTTAAAACCTTGAGCAACCAGCTGGTGATTTTGTGAAATTGATGTTTCAGAAGTAATCTAAGTGTTTGATCAGCTCATATGTGATGTATGTGAGGTGTGTGAGTGATTGGTTTGATTGGAATTGCTCTCAAACTCAAAACCCGATAGTGACTTGCCTTAGAAGGCAAAATTGGAGTGAAAGAAGAGATTTTGAGGAAAGCATCTGTTAGATGGCTTTGGTGTACTCAAACTGATCACAATTGAGCTCTATTTATAGTAGAGCAAGTTTGTTTTGCAAGGAATAGTGCATGGCAGCTGGTAAGTAGGTTTGGCCAATGTTGGCAAATGAAAATCCAAGTCTCCTCTAGCCATTGACTAGAGGTTAGGGCACAGAGCTTTGGTCCCCTTGGTCTTGGATAAGTCTTGACTGATTTCAGATGAGAATGGCTCAGTCCATGCCACCTTGATGATTCCATTGAATGCCTCATTCCAAATTTGAAGTCTTGTCCCTATTTTGGCCATTCTAGGTTCAACATGCTATTTCTTGTTCCATGGACTTTGGAGGCTTGGCTCACTGATTGTCCCCTTTAGATTCAATCCTCTGAGGTGTCCAAGTGGATAGGAGCAATTGAATTTGGCTGATTTTGGTAAATCGACCAAAGTTGCAAATTTTGCCTTGCCTTGACAGATTTCAGCAAGGCAACTTGGCAATGTTGTATCTCATGGTGTAGGTTGAATTTGGCAATGTTCTTGGCCATTTTGGAAAGCTCTTACATGATACAACAACTGTTTGAACAAGTTTGGTTTTGATCTCTTTTGATTCCAAGTGAAAAATCCCCCTACATTTGGCAAAAAGTGAGGCAGAATCTGACTTAGTGAAAATTTCACTAAGTGTTGGAAAAAGTGACATTTTCACTTTTCAACCACTTTGATCACTCCATAACTCAAAATACTTAATGAATTGGAATGACTTGTAGTTGAAGTTTTTGTAGGTGATAATGAGGGCTACAAATCCATCTTTGGATGAGAAAAAATGGCCTTGTGGTTTAGGAGTTATGGTCCTTCAAAGTTGGTACCTTTGCCACTTTATTTTTAACTTAGAAAAATTTCTAAGTTTTATGGTTACCCCTTTTACAAGTTATCTCACTTTTCTTGATTTTTCTTGATTTTTCTTGATGAATGATGATTCAAATCATACATTAACATCATTTTAGGGTTAAAAATCCATTTTGGTGAAAATTCTCAAAAAGTCAAAGTTGACTTTTGTGCACAGTTGACTTTTTATCAGATGAATTCCAAACTATGCAATTCTTCAGGAAATCATGTCCTTGACCTAAATAAAACTTGATGGACATGTTCCATGGGTGTCATAGGGTATATTCAATCATGTATTAGGGTTTGGGAGCATGTCCTGGTCAAAAGTCAAAGTTACAATTGACTTTTCCCTTAAAACCCTAATTGTGGTGCAGATGGAATTGAGACTTGTTGCTCAAACTTCTTGGATCAATCCATTGTTCCAAATGGATCAATATGGTATATTAGAGACCCTCAAATCATATCTTGAGGTCTTGGCTCATGGTTTTTCCCAAAAGTCAACTTAAGGGTGAATTAGGTCAAGAAACCCTAATTCCTGATTTTTGATGAATGAATCCCCTGAGGCAAAATTGACTTGATGCATGGGTTCATGAGATTCCATGAAGTATATTAGGTTATGTTTTGGATCATTGCCTTGTGCCCAGATGAAAATTTCCATCTGGAGGCCCTGGTCGACCAAAACCCTAATTTGGTGACACTGTCGATCTTGAGACTTGATCCACCTAGAAGGGAGCAGCCTTGTGCTTAATCCTTGAAGTGGGAGTCCTTTTTGATCCATTGTGGATGTTTAAGAGATTAGACAAGTTGAAGATCATGTCATTTCTTGATTGATCCTTTGTCTAAGCACTCAGAGAGGGCTTGAAACCCTAATTTTGATTGTATTGGATGCTCACCCATCTTTGGGGAGACTGATGAAGCATGATGGTTCATCCATATTGTGATGATGATTTTCACAATGATGGGAAATCTAAGTGGTCAAAATTTGGGGTATTACAGATGCCCCTATTTAATCTTCTTGGACCCGAAGGTGTGAATGACGAAGGGATTCGGGCATTCGGGGTGCAAGAGGATTAAATATCGGAATACCCAAAATTTTGATGGTGGTTATGAATGGTAGCTTACGCATTCATCTTCTTTAGCTAAGCAATGATGCTTAGAAAAGGTAAACTTCCCCTCGATCCTGGTTTCCTACCAAGGACTGGTCTTAGTTTCTTTTGAACTTCCCCTCGATCCTGGTTTCCTACCAAGGAACTGGTCTTAGTTTCTCTTGAACTTCCCCTCGATCCTGGTTTCCTACCAAGGAATTGGTCTCAGTTTCTTTTGTCAATAAACTTTATTGACAAGGGACGCTATGTGTAGCAGTTTTCCTTCAAACTTCTCGCCGAATTTTCCTGGGGAGATGGCACTTGACGGAAAAAGGTTTGATGTCAGACTTGCTGGGGAACCCAACGTCTGAGTTGTAGAGGTACACAAACTTCTCTGTTTTGGAGACGCCATTTGTCGACTCTATCTGGGGAAAATGAGTCTCTTGAGAGATTGTTTTCATTTGGGGTCTTACATCATACTTTTCTCAGGATCTTCCCGGAGAAATGCCATATGATGGGCTCCAATTTTGAGGTGCCGATGACCTTTTCATCAGTGGTTTTTTCGGAGCAAAACTGGCGTGCTGCCGAATATCTGATCACGAGGCTTTCTCTGTGGATTTTCCTTAATCCAGGAAAGCAAGGATATCATCTTCAATGGCGAAGAGTGATGTTTATTGAAAGTTCTCTGATCTTTCAGAGGTTCAAATTATCAAAGTGGCCAAGGACCAACTTCTTTCCAGAATTAAACTGGAAGCGAGGTTGTTCTCACACAGTATTTCCTGACGAGGCAAGAATTGACAACTCGATTGAGAGGACTTCTACCACTAGGGGACAAGACCGACTAGAGTGATAGTGATGCAATATGAAATGCGAATGCAAATAAAAAATGCATGAAGTACGTATGTATATGCTGACAAAACAGACGCGACATACAGACTAATGGATGAACACAATTGGATACTCGGCCATCGCGGGGCGAAGAAGTACCGTTGATTCAAAATAGCAATTCCACCTTGCTTAGGAAAGATAGTCCCGTTGGGAGCTATGTTGATCGGGCTTAGGAGATGAGAACTCGGCCGAAGATGTCAGACGAAACATGGTCTCTGACATTGCTGATCCTTCATTCAGGCATACTGGCTTAGAAGGAGTACTTTGATTCTTCACTTTGAAGCTTAACCGCCTTTGGGAGAAGCGATCGATGTTCTTCTGATGTTCAACAGTCAAAAGAAATGCCATCTCTAATTTAAAAGCAGAAAAAGTTTAACAAGTAAATTCATTTTTGTTTTATTTCAAGAATCGCTGATTAAGTTTAAACAACGTCGTTCTGTAAAGCTAAAACAAGTAAAGAATTACAAACAAAAGCACAAGGGCTCAAATTTTATTGATAAGATGGAGATCAGCCAAACGCGTGATTCCAAAGAGTATATACAAAGTTAGAAAATGGTAATTTACAGGGAAAAGGGCTACGTTGAAACATAACGACCACTATCCTTCTACCAACTTTGAGTTCGGGACATCCTGAGCTTCTGTCGAAGATGACCTTTGACGGGAGATTTCCTCCAATGGATGCTGTAACTGCTGCTGAGGGACTTGCCTCTGTTAAACATAGTTACTTGCCATTATCCCTAATTTTTGCCTGGATTGTACTATGAGATTTCCAATCCATCGGGATGATTTTTTCATGTCTCTAACTTTTGCCTGGACCGCCCTTTCGGGTTTTCAATCCACCGAGATGTTTTTTTTTTTAGTTTTAGGCGAAGTATTTCTTGACTACATCAACATTCGTGGGGCAGGCAAATTCCTCTCCGTCCATGGTTGCAAGTCTCAAGGCGCCGCCTGAGAAAGCTTTCGTGACCACATAGGGGCCATCATAATTCGGGGTCCATTTACCCCGAGAATCAGTGAGAAATGATTGTATCTTCTTGAGCACGAGGTCTCCTTTTCTGAAAACACGAGGTCGGACCTTTTTGTCGAACGCCCTCTTCATTCTTTGCTGATACAACTGACCGTGGCATAGTGCTGTGACTCGTTTTTCCTCGATCAGATTTAATTCGTTGTGTCGACCTTGACACCATTCAGCTTCGGTGAGCTTAGCTTCCATCAATACCCGGATTGATGGGATCTATACTTCTATGGGGAGAACTGCCTCCATGCCATATACTAGAGAGAAAGGGGTAGCCCCTGTTGAAGTGCGGACAGATGTTCGATAACCGTGAAGAGCAAAGGGTAGCATTTCGTGCCAATCTTTATAGGTTACAACCATCTTTTGAACGATCTTCTTGATGTTCTTGTTAGCCGCTTCTACCGCCCCGTTCATCTTGGGTCGGTAGGGAGATGAGTTATGGTGTTCGATCCTGAACTCTGCACACAACTCTTTCATCATCTTATTGTTCAAGTTAGATCCATTATCAGTAATGATCTCGCTTGGAACACCATAACGGCAGATGATATTATTTTTGATAAATCGGACCACCACTTGTTGGGTTACATTGGCGAATGACGCTGCTTCGACCCACTTGGTGAAATAGTCAACGGCTACCAGGATGAACCGATGTCCGTTTGAAGCCTTGGACTCAATCATACCAATCATATCGATTCCCCATATGGAAAATGGCCATGGGGAAGAAAGAACTTTGAGATGTGATGGCGGTACATGAATTTTGTCAGAGTATATCTGACACTTGTGACACCTCCTCATGTACTTGTAGCAGTCGGATTCCATGGTCAACCAATAATACCCGACCCTGAGAATTTTTCTCGCCATTGTGTGTCCGTTGGCATGAGTGCCAAAGGATCCTTCATGAATTTCTTTCATGAGCATGTCTGCTTCTGGTCTGTCGACGCATCGGAGCATGACCATGTCAAAATTTCTCTTATAAAGAGTGTCACCGCTCAGGAAGAAGTTTCCAGCCAATCTTCTGAGGGTCTTTCTATCTTTTCTGAGTGCCCCAGATGGGTACTCTTGTTTCTGAAGGAAGCATTTGATATCATGATACCAAGGTCTGTCGTCTATGACTGCTTCAATCGTGAAGATGTAAGCGGGCCGCTCAAGGCGCATTATGTTGATCTTAGGTATGTCATTCCATCGACCTACACTAATCATGGAAGAGAGAGTGGCTAATGCATCAGCCATGTGATTCTCCTCACGAGGGATGTGATGAAACTCAACTTTGTTGAAGAAGGGTAACAACCTCCTTGCATAGTCTTTGTAAGGAATCAATCCTGATTGGTATGTGTTCCAATCTCCTTTTATCTGGTTAATAACCAGGGCTGAATCGTCGTATACGTCCAAGTTTTTGATCCTTAAATCAATCGCTTCTTCGAGACCCATGATACAAGCTTCGTATTCCGCCTCGTTGTTCGTACATTTGAACGTAAGTCTGGCAGTGAAAGGAATGTGGGAACCCTGAGGGGTAACAATGATTGCCCCAATTCCATTTCCATAATGATTGACTGCTCCGTCAAAGATAAGTCCCCACTGGGAACCTGGTTCTGGCCCTTCACCGGGTAGCGGTTCATCGCAATCTTTCATCTTTAGATACATGACATCTTCGTCTGGGAAGTCAAACCCAATTGATTCTTGATCGTCAATCGATTGATGAGCCAAATGATCGGCTAAAATACTTCCTTTAACGGCTTTCTGAGCATGGTACTCTATGTCATATTCTGATAGTAACATCTGCCAACGGGCAATCCTTCCTGTGAGAGCAGGTTTTTCGAAACGTACTTGATTGGATCCATTTCGGAGACCAACCAAGTAGTATGACGAATCATGTACGGGCGAAGACGTTTGGCTGCCCAAGCCAAAGCGCAACAAGTTTTCTCAAGCATCCTGTACCGAGTCTCGCAGTCGGTGAACTTCTCGCTTAGATAGTAAATGGCAGACTCTTTCCGTTTAGTTTCGTCTTGTTGGCCAAGTACACATCCCATTGAGTCCTCTAGGACTGTGAGGTAAATGATCAGTGGTCTTCCTTCCACTGGAGGTGATAGAATCGGAGGATTCAACAGATATTCCTTGATACTGTCGAAGGCGGTTTGGCAATCTTCTGACCAAACGCAATCCTGGTTCTTTTTGAGTAATTTGAAAATCGGTGCACACGTGGCGGTCATAAGGAATATGAATCTGGAGATGTAATTCAAACGTCCCAGGAATCCTCTGACTTGTTTTTCAGTTTTCGGAGAAGGCATTTCTTGAATGGCCTTGACCTTGTCAGGATCAACTTCAATTCCTTTCTGGCTGACGATGAACCCTAGTAATTTCCCCGAACGGACACCGAAGGTGCACTTGTTGGGATTCAAGCGGAGCTTGAATTTTCTTAGACGTTCGAATAATTTTGACAGATGTTCAACGTGCTCATCCTCTGTTCTTGATTTTGCAATCAAATCATCGACATATACCTCGATTTCTTTGTGTATCATGTCATGAAACAGAGTAGTCATGGCCCTTTGATAGGTTGCCCCGACATTCTTCAAATAGAACGGCATTACCTTGTAACAAAAGGTACCCAATGGGGTAATGAACGAAGTTTTCTCCATGTCTTTCGGCGCCATTTTGATCTGGTTATAGCCCGAGAATCCATCCATGAAGGAGAATACTTTGAACTTTGCTGTGTTGTCTACCAGCATGTCAATGTGTGGTAAAGGAAAGTCGTCCTTTGGAATCGCCTTGTTCAGGTCTCTGTAATCGACACACATTCTGACCCTTCCGTCCTTTTTGGAAACGGGTACGATGTTGGCTAACCATTGAGGATATTCAGATGTAGCGAGGAAACCCGTGTCGATCTGTTTCTATACCTCCTCCTTGATTTTGATGGCCATGTCCGGGTGAGTCCGTCTCAACCTTTGCTTTACTGGCGGACATTCCGATCTTAATGGTAAGTGATGTTCCACGATGCTGGTATCCAACCCTGGCATATCCTGATAGGACCAAGCGAATACATCAGGAAATTCTTTGAGAAGCTTTATCAAACCCTCTCTGGCAGTTGGACTGAGCAATGCTCCGATCCTGATTTCTTTTCTCTCTTTTTCTGAACCCAAGTTTACCGTTTCCAACGACTCTTTGTGAGGTTCGATGGACCTTTCCTCTTGTATGAGTAGTCGGGAGATCTCTTCTGGAATTTGGTCGTCATTTTCTTCTTCAGCCTCGAATACCGGGAACTCAAAGTTGGAAGAAGGCATCGGATCGTATGTTTCAACGGGGTATAAAACAAGCAATCTGCATGACGTGATGATTCGTGTTTAGAAGAGATAGAGAAAATGCAAGTGTGTGCAGTGTTTTGATTTTTACTGCTTGTTTTTATTATTGAATGTTTTTTAGGATTACCATTTTCTGAAAAAGCAAAAAGAGAAAACAACAATTAATGCGGAAATTACAGAACGACGTTATTTTATTAATGAACAAGTCGAATCTTGAAACTACAGCCCTATAAAACAAAACTCACTCGCTCTGGGCAAAGCGAAGAGGGAAATTTTACAGAAAGCGAGCCCTATTAAAACATCCATTTCACCTGGGCAGGGTGTAAGGTTTAAAGATGGCAATTACTTTGACTGACGAACGACCTTCGGAACATCGACAACAACCCATTGGCGGCGAACTCCTCGGTGAATCACAAAGTCTGGCACCTTCCTTGATTTGTCTTCAGAAATAACGCTGATTTCTGGTGGAGCAGGATCATTGGAATCTGTTTCCCAGCAGAATTGTCGTAGGAGGATTCCTCTGTTGTATTTTGCATAGCATTTGTGCTCTCAGCTGTATCTCCCCATCCAGTTGACTGGATATCTTCGAGCCTGATACGAGAGCTTTCGGGAGCGGTGTACTTGACCATGAAGTTGTACTTGCCACTTGGTTGTCCCAGAGTGTCCCAAACTTCTTTGGAACTGGAGGAGTCATCTCTCTCGATAACGTTGACCTCGGGAAAAGCATAGTTGATGAACTCACGTCCTGCAAACGTTGCAAATTCATCCTCATGTTGAGTAGTTTCTGAATGACCTGAGTGTTGATCCCATGACATGGTGGGGACACAGGTATTCTGTTCAATGACGCTCAGCTGAGTTTCATTACTCGGCTGACTTTCTTGCCCCAAGTTTCCTGGGTAAGGCTGCCACATTGGCAGGCCATCCATCGGGCCATAGTAATTGTGATCAAAGTTGTCTTTCATCGGAGTGTCTTCCTCTAATGAATTTGGCGGAGCACGGCATCCTTCCGGATCACAATCTCAGTAGATCATTTCGACATCTGATCTTGGTATAAATCTCGGACTTTCTGTAGGAAAGCAAAAAGGCATAGGCACCTCTTCCTGAGACATATAACCGTCCTTGTTAAGGTAGGACTTCCATTCTTCATCTGTGTCAGAGGGATCTTCCTCATTGATAGCATAAACTGTCTGAGATACTGGGTGAAGAAAACCTCCACTGTGGAAGAAGTTTTGAAGGGGATGAAGACTTTCATCGTTGGCAGCTGTCTGGGTACAGGTTGCAGAAAAACCAAGACCCTTCTTTGTTTTATTGTCAATAGGAATGACAAGCCGTCCCCATCCTGTCGTATCGGTACTCTCGACCGCTTTGATAACATCTTTGTATGAAGAAATTGAAGTTCCTTCTTTGAAGTGATTGTCCTTACTCACCGATAGTGCTTGGAACTGAGTTCCAATAACCTCCTCGGGTTCCACACAAGTAGATGATGATAAGTTGCTCACAAGCAAGGCTTGTTCCCCACAAACCGTGACAAGTTGATCGTTCTTGACGAACTTTAGCTTTTGGTGGAGGGTTGAAGTAACCGCTCCAGCCTGATGTATCCAAGGTCTTCCTAATAAACAACTGTATGTTGCCCGGATGTCCATGACCTGGAAAGTGATTTGGAAAGTGTGAGGACCAATAGTTATGGGAAGATCAACTTCGCCGATAACTATTTTTCTGGATCCGTCGAATGCTTTGACGACGACCTCGCTGACTCTCATCGGAGGGCCCTTGAATGATAATTGCATCAAAGTGGACTTCGGCATAACATTCAGGGCTGACCCTATGTCTACCAGTACGTTGGCTAAAGCATCGCCCTGGCAGTTAATTGTAATGTTGAGCGCCATGTTATGACGGCGACCCTCTTCAGGTAATTCTTCATCACTAAATCCTAAATTGTTGCAGGAAGTGATGTTAAAGACAATGCTATCAAATTGTCTGATTGTTACATCCTGTTCCACAAAGGCTTGCTCCAAGACTTTCTGTAGAGCCTCTCTGTGTGCTTCTGAACTGAGTAACAGTGATAATACTGAGATCTTTGAAGGAGTCTGTAACAGTTGATCAACAATGTTGTATTCACTCCTTTGGATGAGCTTTAGCATCTCATCATTATTTTTCGAAAGGTCGGGATTACTGGATTGACCGACTGGTGGATTAGGAGCTTCTGTCTGAAGTTCCTTTTCTTTGTTAACTTCCCCAACCCCTCGGTTGAAGATTCGACCGCTCCGTGTTACACGACTGATGTCTGCAATATTCACGACGGAGGGTAATGGAATTTCCTTTCCATTTTCAATTATTGTTGCACCGTACTTGTAAGGGATAGCCTTAGCTGATTCATACGGTAATGGTCCCGGTAGATAGACGACTATGGGAACCTTCTGATTTTTCCGACCATCATAAGTAATCTCGATCCGTTCCTGGTTAGGAACTTTAGATTCGTCAAGTAGAGGAATGATGGCAAAAACATCCCTGATCTGGTGATGACCAGAGATGGTGACAGCATCCTCAACTTGATCGGCAATGTAGTTCGACGACCAAATGATGGGTCCTGAACCTGGATATGGACGAATTTCTCCACGATCGACCTGACCCTGGAGAGCTGCTCTCACAAGGTAACACCCTTGGTTACTTTCTGAACAGATGCTACAACTGTCATAGTTGTGTCGTGGCACCTGGCCATGCCCACTTTGAATACAATGTAACCTCACTAGGTTATCTTCCATTGATCGGACATCCTAACTTTGACGACGAGTAGGATTCCTGTGACTGATACTAATCTGCTGAGCATCTTCGTCCATATAGATTGGCATCCACCAGTGATTTAACAAGTGCTGAAGTGCCTCCTGGACAAGGGTACAACCTCGATCGTTTTCGCAACCTGCTTTACAGTTTTGATAGTCATGTGATATTAAGAATCCAAGTCGGACCTGCTCAGCATGTAACTCTACCAGGTTGGTATTCATTACGCGGATATCGAATATTTGAACCATGTTGATTTAATAGGAGTTCCTATCATGGTAGTCTTGGATCCATCCAAGATCCATCTGACGCTGGAGGGCCTCCTGTATGAAAGAGCATCCCTGTTTGTTTATCGAGCAAGTCAGACAGGAACTGTAATCGTGCCGTGGCAGATTATAATACTGGCTTTGCCTTGAGTGCATTGCCACCAAGTTGACATTCATCGCACAGATGTCGTGGTTTTGAATGACGTTGGAATTCGTGTAGACCATGTTAACCCCACGAACTCGGTGCTCTTGGATCCATCCGAGATCCATTTGTTCCTGTAGAGCTGCTTGCACCACAGAACATCCTTGGTTGTCTTTAGAGCAGATATCACACTGGTGATAATTATGAGGCGGCACATGGCCATATCCACTCTGTCTACAATGCATCTTAACCAGATTGGTCCCCAATAAGAGTACATCGTGAATTTGATAGACATTGTTAGTCTCTTTCTCAATCAGATTGACCGCAGCTTTCTCATGTCGAGGCAGCGGGTTTGTAAGAACATTAGGATTCGTATCTTTGAAAGATAAGAGCCCGCTCCTAACAAGCTTTTGCACGTCGGATTTGAAATTGAGACAGTTCCCTATGTTATACCCTGAACCTCCTTGATGATAAGGGCATGTTTGATCCACTTTAAACCAAAAAGGCGGATTTTCCGGAACTGAAAGGGGAGACTTAGTCTGAATGTGCCCCTTAGCCAGCAGTAACGGAAACAGGTTTGCGTACGATACGGGTATAGGATCAAATCCTGATAGCCGTGTTGTACGGTTGTTGTTATATGGAGGACGAGCCTGCTGAAGAGGCTGTTGTGTCCTTTGTTGGTCAGGTTGGCTCTGCGCAACCTGAGGTTGATACATAAGAACAGGCGCGGGGCCGATAGCAGGAGTAACAGCTGCTATTGGCTGATAACGTCGCCTTTGCTTTCCGAGAGAGACATTCCCAATATCTTGCTCTTTTTTCTTAGGGAGAGCACTACCGTATTTTTTAGTACCGCCCGTTGATCCAGTGTCTTTTACCAAACGTCCTTCTCGGACGGCTTCCTCAAGACGTACACCCATGCCGACCATTTCGGTAAAATCACTGGGCACACTGGCAACCATTCGGCTGTAGTAAAATGAGCTTAGGGTCTTTAAGAAGATCTTTGTCATCTCTTTTTCCTCAAGAGGTGGACAAATCTGAGCGGCAATTTCACGCCACCTTTGAGCATACTCCTTAAAGGTTTCCTTGTCCTTTTGCGACATTGATCTGAGTTGATCTCTGTCGGGTACCATGTCCAAATTGTACTTGTATTGTTGGACGAAGGCAGTACCAAGCTCTCTGAATGTACTGATCGTAGTACGGTTTAAACCCATGTACCATTTGAGTGCGGCACCGGTTAAACTATCCTGGAAGTAGTGAATCAGCAGGTCCTGATTCTCCGTCTGAGCTGACATCCGCCGAGCGTACATCACCAGATGGCTCTGAGGACAAGAGTTACCCTTGTATTTTTCAAAGTCAGGCACTTGGAACTTGTGCGGGACTTTCACATTAGGGACCAAGCAGAGGTCTGCGGCGTCCTTTCCAAATAGATCCTGACCGCGAATGGCTTGCATCTCTTTCTGTATTTCCAAGAACTGTTCCTGGAATTCCTCTATTCTGTCAAACATAGTTTCTTACCAGAAGGTGTCTGTGGAATCTGTCCTTCCGGGACAGTGTGCACCACAGGGGGTGGTACCGTGACTACGGCAGTGAGTCTTGGCGTTTCCCGAAGTTTGTAACCTTCAGGAGTCTTGAGTATGCCCCTGGCATCTTCGCTTTCCCGAAGTTTGTAACCTTCAGGCCCAGCGGCTTCTGTTGCGATTCCCTGATCTTCAATGATCGGCGAAACATATCCTTCCGGGATATAGTTAACAGGCATGCCCCAAGGACGATCTTTCGGCATCTGATACCTAGGATCATACTTTTCTATGATGGGCGTTGAGGTGATCTCTGAGATCACAGTTCTTTGTAGCTGAGCTTCTGCCATGGCTTGCATGTCGTTACGAAGCTTTCTCATATCCTCTCTCAGAGCGTCGATCTCTTCTTTCAACTCTCTGTTTTCTTCCTCAAGATCGTCCATCCTTTTCTGATGATTGGCCCGAGTATTATACGAATGAGACAGTTTGACTCTAGAACCGAGACACAAACGTGAGATTCGTAGGGAAGAAGAATACGCGATGTGAGAATGATGAATGCAATGATTATATTAATTGTTCTTTTGGTTTAATCAAAATAAACTTCGACAATTAGATTGCAAATATCAAACAGTGGGGAAACCCCTTTTTATTGAATTCCAAAGGATTACAGAAATGGAAATACAGTAGATTACAAAGTGCAGAAACAGAAACCTAAACTAATGGGTCCCGAGTCCTCTTCTTTAACCGGGGCGCTTGGGCCATTGTTGGGTTGTCATTCCTTTGCCAGGTGAAAGGAGCGAGCAAATTCCTTTGGTCATCTTGATTCTCTACGGCATGCTACTCCAAAATTTTAATCAGAGCATTTTTCTCTTTTAGTAGTTGCTGTATTTGGATACATTCTACGTCGAGGGTGCGGTACTTGTTCTTCCAAGCTCTTCTTTCCTTTTGAATTTCGTTGAGAGTAACCTGAAGCTTTTCAGTTTCCGTCATGAAGTACATGACAGTTTCCCTCGGTGGAAGAATTCCGTAACGAGGATAAGGCATCTTTAGCTTGAGAGCTCTAGTTTGTACCCAATGGAGATAAGGCTCCACCGAGACACAGTCCGGTTTTCCCAGAGACTCTCGTCCTTTCTTATGAACCTGTTTCCAAGCTTGCACTATTTCCATCTTTAGTGCTCTGTCATTTTCTCCTTCTTTGAAGAAAAGACCTTCCAGATGAACACCCAGTGGGATGTGTCTCATCGGGTATCCAAATTGACGAAGAACCAATATCGGATGATAGTTGATTCCTCCTTTAGTTCCTATAAGGGGTACGCTGGGGAAGTTTCCGCAATGGTCAATGATTCTGATTCCCTCATAAATCCTATTACACCAATCTATATCAGAGTTGGTAAGAGACATGATCTTCTGCGACCAACGTAAGACACTCTTGCAATCCCAAAAAGCAGCAGACTTGGGCAAGTGAGAGATAAACCATTTGTAAAGCAAAGGTACACAGCATGTGATCTCCCCTCCGCTTTACAAATTTCCCAAGTGTACAGAATGATACGCATCTGCGAGCAAAGTCGGCACAGGGTTTCCAATGAGAAAAACCTTAATAGCGTTGATATCGACGAAGTTATTGATGTTGGGAAACAAAAATAACCCGTAGGTGAGCAAGACAAAGATGCTTTCAAAAGCAGTCCCGTTCCCTATACTAGCGAAGTACAGAGCTTTCTTTGTCAAGAACTGGGCTGGCAAACCTTGGATGCCACCCTTAGTGGTCATGTGAGTCCTGACCTCAGACTCGTCCAAATGAATCGCTATTGCAATAGTCTGATTCTTTGGAATTTCTTCCAGTCCAAAAAATGGAGCTCGATCAGTGATATGTAAATCAGTCAGATGAGAATACTCCTCCAGCGTTGGTGCAAGCTGGTAATCCAGGAATGTGAAACAATGATAAACCGGATCATAGAACTGAATGAGCGCGTCCATGATCCCCTTAATCACATGGACTCTTAACAGTGGTAGCAAACCACCGTGCTTGGCTCTGAAAGCCTCTGGGTTAACGATCATCCTTGCTAACCTTCTCAAATCCCCTAGTTTTGGAACCTTGAAGGTATATTGGCGAGTTCTCCTTCTACCGAAATCCATTAGCGTAATCCTCTTCTCTGATATTTGCAATCATAGTCTTAGTTTAATTTGAAAAACAGAGAGACTAGAAGAGAAATTTTTTTTTGAATGTTTTAATGTTTTATTAAATGAATGCATGAATGCAGCACACAAAAACATAGAAAAAACATGGGGTCAAAGGGTCGTTGTCATGAAGTCAAGGCTCTACCCATCCCCAAAGGTTTATACTAGGGTGATTTTTGTACCTGTACTCATTATCATCAGCTCCTCCCAGGAAAGCAAAATAACAAGCGGATCGCCAGCGAGTTGTAGAGCAATCTTAGAGTAAGTGCCATTCACCGAGAATAGATCACCAGCCTCAAATGAGGGTAGTATCGCGTAACAACTATTTCCGATAGTTTCCGCACTACGAAAGGGTTTGGCTCCTCAGCTTCTCAGACTTAACAACCGGCCCATTGGCTATAAGAGTGAATGGGTTGCGTTGGTCAGCCTCCACTGAGGTTGATGGTCGACCACGTCACCATCACTTATCTTAAGTGTATACTCATTCTCACCACATGCGGCATCACACGCATTCCCAGTAGCAGAAAAATAAACACGTATAGCAATTAGGAAAAACAGTATATATATTTGTCCTAATCATCCTAGACTTATAAAGCTATGATTCCTAAGTTCCTGACAGAAAATGAGTTACCTGGCGGAAGCCCCAATCTGTGGTATTCACATAAGTGAAGAGAAGGAAGACCGTGCCTAGATCTAACTTTGATCGGCCCCACGGTGGGCGCCACTTTTCTGTTGGCGACCACCGCCATGAAAATGACTTATCCAAGGTTTAAATCGTAAGAAAGAAAGAATCGGCCCCACGGTGGGCGCCACTTTTCTGTAGCGAGAGATTTTGGACGCGGTTCTTAAGCGCTGGTCGCTCTCTGCGGTTTGAGCTTTGACTACAGGTCGATTCATTTTTTATCCTATTGTGAGCTGAATAAGGAAGGGAAATAAATGTCTCCAATTAACCCTGCTTGCATACTGAGTTTAAACAGCGGTCTGTTAGGTTACGGATGCTATCAATGTGGGGGGGCCTTTGTACTGGTTATTTGTATTTTCGCCAATACGGTTTTCTTTCTTTTTATCTAGGCAAAGGGTTTCTGGTGGGGAACAAGGATTAGGATGTTAGGACTGATGCTTTTGAAATACTGCTTTTGATTGATGGAGATATGGGATTTGGTTTTTTTGTTGATTGCGCTCGCTAAGATCTTTCTTTTGATCTTATGCCTACGTATTCCCGTTTACCGAAACAGGGAAATCAGAGCGTTCGTAGTTCCTCCTATTCTATGGGAGGAAATGGGTGTTTTGGTGTCTTGTTCAAAGCCCAAGACGTGAAGCGAAAGGTGGTTTGTATCTTGATCAAAGCCCAAGATGTGAAGCTGAAAGGTCTATTTGTGTCTTGTTCAAAGCCCAAGACGTGAAGCTGAAAGACCTCGACTTTAGAGAGAATTTGTCATCTCTAAAGAGGGGAGAAGGAGAATTACTTTAACTGGGATACGCGGATCCGAGCAATGCCATAATTTCCGAAGAAAGGGTTTTAACCTGAAGGAGAAGACTTTAACTCAGTGTAGAGCAATGCCATCTTTCCTTAGGAATTCCTTATGCTAAAAGAGGGACAGTGGCATGGATGTAGATGATCCAGAGGCTTGCCGCTTACAGCGATTAGATGAAGGAAAGAGTTTGATGTTTGTTTACTGTGAACGAGGCACAGCTTTGATGCTAAAAGGTTGATTGGATCAACCAGTGGTTTTCTTATACAAAGCCTAAGAGGAGGCTGATATGTGTCTCGTACAAAGCCCGAGAGAGAGGCGAAAAAGGTTTTTGACTCAACGAGGGAATCTTTTGGTATCTCGTATAAAGCCCGAGATGGATGCTATTTGACTCAACAAGAGAGTTTTTTTGTATCTCGTACGAAGCCCGAGATGGAGGCTGTTGTTTGTTTGGCTCTATAAGAACCTTTTTGTATCTCGTACAAAGCCCGAGATGGAGGCGAAAAGGGGATTGACTCAACGAGGGGGTCTCTTATGTGTCTCGTACAAAGCCCGAGAGGGAGGCTAAACGGTTGTTTGAGTTGAGTAATGGATCCAATATACTGATTTTGAAAGAGAAAATCAGTTCTTATATGAGCAACACTGTACTCAGGGATTTATTTTGAGGATCAGGGATATTTCCTTCTCTTTGAGGAAACGGGAAATCCAAAGGGTATTGAAACTGTCAGAGTCTGCGGGTTTCCTTCCTATTTAACGAAGGGTGCTTGAGAATGTCTTTGAGACTCAAGGAAGTTAGACTGTCCGTGTCTAGAGTTTTATCTTTGGTACTATGCTATGAGAAACAGTAGTAGACTCTATAAAAGGACTGTTCTATGAGGATGACTAAGTTTTGTTCCTATACCTCTAGGAGGTCGTCGGGACAATTTGTACGAAGCCCAAGAGGAGGCTGGAAATTCTTAAGAAGCCGACGGGCCCTTGTACGAAGCCCAAGAGGAGGCTATCATTCCCGGAGGAAGAGATCATTATACGAAGCCTAAGAGGAGGCTGTGAGTACTTCTAAGAAGCCGTAGGGTCCTTGAATAATGCCCAAGAGGAGGCCGATGCTTTTAAGAAGCCCGTGGGTCTATCATCTCCTTTCCTTTAGGAGAGATAACTCTTTTAAAGATAAAACCCACTGGTAAACGTGCGAGGTTTACTATCCAGCGACTTTTAGCTTTTAAAGAGGGTTCCTTAGTTAAGGTCCAAGATTATGACCGTAGTGGGTACCCAAATCCCGAGACATTCAAGGCAAGCTATCCACAAGGAATAGATCAAGTCAGGAAAGTTCGAGAATTGGGAAGAAACTCAAAGATGCCATTCACAGAGAATACATTCATCTTGGGGAGTAGAGCTTCTTACCGATTCCTAAGGAGGACAGCCAAAGAGAAGACTGTATCTGGTGCTCCTATTGGGGATCTAGGCGTCTATTTCTACGAATAAGTGAAACGGCGTCACCTAGTTCTAGACGTAGTTGCCGGGGAAACTCGAAATATCTATACTATTATTACACAGTAGATATGAGTTTATGAAAGGAGACTTACAGTGAGCAGCCCCACAATACAGTTTATAATATGAAAGCAGTAAATGAAAACGATAACCACTTACTCGGTTGTAGTGCTTCCATGCTGTTTGGTTAGTTGTTCAACAAAGAAAGATTGAAAACAACAGTATATTCAAAATCAAAGGAGAAAGTGCTTTGAAAAAGAAAGATTTGGGGCTTACAGCTCAAGGAGAGGCCCAGGGTTTTATCAGTGAGCGCACTGTTTGAATTTGTACAGAGGGACTTATACAAGTGACTGGGGCCCAAAAATGGTTTTCTGTATAAAGGGATGGGTCTTACACTCTCTCAAGAGGCCCAAAAAGTTTTAAGAAAAGAGAAATGGGTCTTACTACTCGAGGGTAGGCCCAGCTGGTTTTTATTTTTAAACAGGCGATGATCGCGCCGTTTACTTGTACAGAGGGACTTATACAATGAATGAGGCCCAAAAATGTTTTTGTACAAGGGGGGATGGGTCTTACACTCTCTCAAGAGGCCCGAAAAGTTTTAAAGAAAAGAGTGGGGCTTATAACACGAGGGCAGGCCCAAATGATTTTCGTTTAAAAATGGCGATCGCGCCGAGGTTTTCTTTTAACGCATAGGGACTTATACAATAAATGAGGCCCAAGATGTTTTGGTTAAAAGGGGATTGGGTCTTACACTCTAATAGAGGCCCAAAAGTTTTGAAAATGATTTATGGGGGTTGAATTAATCCAAAACCCTAATTTGTTTTCAAAATGTATTTAATTGAATAAAAATTCAATTAAAATGATCAAAAATTGTTTAATACATGGAAAACAAATTGTGATCATGGATTAATGCTTCAAAAATTAAGTATTGACCTACAAAATAATTAGAAAGCATTAAAAGTTGCAAAATCAATGTAGAAAAAATATTTAAAATGCCAAAAACAATCAAAATATTAATTCTTTGCAAAAATATCAATTATATGAAATAAATAATATTTTTGGGATTTTTTGGGAAAATAAAATATTTTAACATTTTTGTGAATTATCAAAAAAAGAATCAACTCAAAATCATTAAAACTCAGAGAGAAATTAATTTTTGAATCAATTAAACAAAATCACAAAATTCAAATATTTGA
Source organism: Lathyrus tuberosus (assembly GCA_022829125.1). Classification (NCBI taxonomy): domain Eukaryota; kingdom Viridiplantae; phylum Streptophyta; class Magnoliopsida; order Fabales; family Fabaceae; genus Lathyrus; species Lathyrus tuberosus. The sequence continues at coordinate 3,549,488 of JALAZF010000387.1, forward strand.
ATTATTCAAAAATGGCGCCAAGAACAAGCTGAAGAACACGCGCGTGTTCTTGGTTTCTCAGATTTTCATTTTCTATCCAATCTCCATGAATACGTAATCATATCATGCAATCCACATATCATTATGCTCGTCTCAACCTCACGATCATGTCTATGTACTTTAATTTCATTTAAATTAAACATACAACAAGAAATCATGAAAAATCCTCAAGAACCCTAATTTCTGCATGAAGGCTAGGATTTTTGATACACGATTCAAACAATGCAATTAATTGAGGGAAAACATTTCATGCATGATTATGAACATATGGCCAAATTATTGTGCGAGGAAATATGCATAGATTGAGAGATGACCAAGTATGTGCTTACCTCCAAGTCGTGACAGCAAGTGCAATGTGATTTTTGATTTGGAGGTGTTACAGATGAGTGGTGATGATCTGAACAGCTTCCCTACACCCTATGGATTGTGTTTGAATGCTTGGACCTGATTGAAAATGGCTGGATCATTTTGTGATACCTCAGCTGCACTTTGGTTAAAACCTTGAGCAACCAGCTGGTGATTTTGTGAAATTGATGTTTCAGAAGTAATCTAAGTGTTTGATCAGCTCATATGTGATGTATGTGAGGTGTGTGAGTGATTGGTTTGATTGGAATTGCTCTCAAACTCAAAACCCGATAGTGACTTGCCTTAGAAGGCAAAATTGGAGTGAAAGAAGAGATTTTGAGGAAAGCATCTGTTAGATGGCTTTGGTGTACTCAAACTGATCACAATTGAGCTCTATTTATAGTAGAGCAAGTTTGTTTTGCAAGGAATAGTGCATGGCAGCTGGTAAGTAGGTTTGGCCAATGTTGGCAAATGAAAATCCAAGTCTCCTCTAGCCATTGACTAGAGGTTAGGGCACAGAGCTTTGGTCCCCTTGGTCTTGGATAAGTCTTGACTGATTTCAGATGAGAATGGCTCAATCCATGCCACCTTGATGGTTCCATTGAATGCCTCATTCCAAATTTGAAGTCTTGTCCCTATTTTGGCCATTCTAGGTTCAACATGCTATTTCTTGTTCCATGGACTTTGGAGGCTTGGCTCAGTGATTGTCCCCTTCAGATTCAATCCTCTGAGGTGTCCAAGTGGATAGGAGCAATTGAATTTGGCTGATTTTGGCAAATCGACCTAAGTTGCAAATTCTGCCTTGCCTTGACAGATTTCAGCAAGGCAACTTGGCAATGTTGTATCTCATGGTGTAGGTTGAATTTGGCAATGTTCTTGGCCATTTTGGAAAGCTCTTACATGATACAACAACTGTTTGAACAAGATTGTTTTTGATCTCTTTTGATTCCAAGTGAAAAATCCCCCTACATTTGGCAAAAAGTGAGGCAGAATCTGACTTAGTGAAAATTTCACTAAGTGTTGGAAAAAGTGACATTTTCACTTTTCAACCACTTTGATCACTCCATAACTCAAAATCCTTAATGAATTGGAATGACTTGTAGTTGAAGTTTTTGTAGGTGATAATGAGGGCTACAAATCCATCTTTGGATGAGAAAAAATGGTATTGTGGTTTAGGAGTTATGGTCCTTCAAAGTTGGTACCTTTGCCACTTTATTTTTAACTTAGAAAAATTTCTAAGTTTTATGGTTACCCCTTTTACAAGTTATCTCACTTTTCTTGATTTTTCTTGATGAATGATGATTAAAATCATACATTAACATCATTTTAGGGTTAAAAATCCATTTTGGTGAAAAATCTCAAAAAGTCAAAGTTGACTTTTGTGCACAGTTGACTTTTTATCAGATGAATTCCAAACTGTGCAATTCTTCAGGAAATCATGTCCTTGACCTAAATCAAACTTGATGGACATGTTCCATGGGTGTCATAGGGTATATTTAATCATGTATTAGGGTTTGGGAGCATGTTCTGGTCAAAAGTCAAAGTTACAGTTGACTTTTGCCTTAAAACCCTAATTGTGGTGCAGATGGAATTGAGACTTGTTGCTCAAACTTCTTGGATCAATCCATTGTTCCAAATGGATCAATATGGTATATTAGAGACCCTCAAATCATCTCTTGAGGTCTTGGCTCATGGTTTGTCCCAAAAGTCAACTTAGGGGTGAATTAGGTCAAGAAACCCTAATTCCTGATTTTTGATGAATGCATCCCCTGAGGCAAAATTGACTTAATGCAAGGGTTCATGAGGTTCCATGAAGTATATTAGGTTATGTTTTGGATCATTTCCTTGTGCCCAGATGAAAATTTCCATCTGGAGGCCCTGGTCGACCAAAACCCTAATTTGGTGACACTGTCGATCTTGAGACTTGATCCACCTAGAAGGGAGCAGCCTTGTGCTTAATCCTTGAAGTGGGAGTCCTTTTTGATCCATTGTGGATGTTTAAGATATTAGACAAGTTGAAGATCATGTCATTTCTTGATTGATCCTTTGTCTAAGCACTCAGAGATGGCTTGAAACCCTAATTTTGATTGTATTGGATGCTCACCCATCTTTGGGGAGACTGATGAAGCATGATGGTTCATCCATATTGTGATGATGATTTTCACAATGATGGGAAATCTAAGTGGTCAAAATTTGGGGTATTACAGCTTAGAAGGAGAGCATAATTTTAGAGAGATAGAGTGTGAAAAATCAGAAAATCATAAAATGTGAAGAATGATCAAGTTTCTTATGAAATTCTGTTAGGAATGGTTTATATATGGTGAGTTAAGAGGTAACCACTGTGGTTAATAGTTAGAAGTTTGGTTAAGTTTGTTGTGAAATGAGTGAGTTGAAAATGGAGAATGAGAGGTTAAAGTGTGGAGCTCGTGTATGGAGGGAGTATGAGACTTATGGTGTAACTCATGATGAAAGGTGGTGATGTAATGATGCTGCAGCTTGTACAATGCAGATGCTTCTCCTACAAGCTTCTTTTTTTTTGGTTTGGACAATTAAGGCAAAGAGATTACATGAGCATGTATGTGGATAAGAGTTGGTTTAGCTTGAAATGGAAATGTTTAATAACATGAACATGGCATGAAGTACACGATGCGCATGCTGCAACAAAGGCAAAGCTTTTTGAATGAATTTTGCTTGCTTGACATGGAAGAAAACCAGATGTGACGAAGATGATTTGGGAACATTGCATCTCCATGGTTAATGGGTGAAATGCCAAGGTTTTTGGCTCTTTGGAAAGAGGAGACGAAAGAGAACAAGATTGGTGATGAAAGCAAATACAATACAGTCCTTTAACATACTTAAAAATGACCATGAAGGTGCTTGGTCATGACTGAGTTGGCATGCCAACTTGCCTTGGTTGTGCCTGGCTCATGTGCATGTGAATGAATCAGTTGGAAGCTCTCACTTTGACCCACCATATCTCCCAAATGATTGATCAATTCCCCAACATCAAAGTTGTAGAGGGGATTGAGAGGAACAAAACTCATGTTGAACATTTTTTCATTTGAAGTCTCCATCATAGAGATAATTGGCTATGAACTTGGACAAAACATGTACACCAACTATTTGATGATTTTACTCCGTGCCAGCTTGCCCATGACTTGTCTGTCTGGCCCAAAATGCCTTGAAAACCCTTAACTTTAATCAAACATAACTCCTTCAATTTTGATCCAATGGAGGAGTTCTTGCTATGGTTTCGAAGCTTAGAATGTGAACTTTCAATAGGCCTCTTGAAATTTTCCATTTGGAACTTGTATCGTGGAGAAAGAGAGCTCCAAAGATGGGTGTTCAACTTGCCAAGACTTACTAAATTTAGAAACCCTAGTTTTTGTTTTTAGCAACTTTTCACATCTTTTGATTTTTTGATGAATCACTTGACATTTCTTGATCAAACCTCCACCAATGGACATATTTGATATGAGGAACAATATTTTGACCTCAAAAAGTCAGGAGTTGACTTTGTCCTCTGCATAGTTGACTTTTCCCCAATCTGATTGATTCTCAACCAATTGATCAATTGAAGATCTTCTGAAATGAACCAATGGGCAACACTCATCGTTGGACAATTGAAACCCTATGGAAAACCTTGAAATTAAGCTTTGGTCCAAAAAACCACTTGCACTGACTTATCACCAAAACCCTAATTTACACTAGTTAGGAGGATGTGATGCACTTGAGATTTCTCATGTACCTTGATCCCATGCTATGAACCAAATGATATACAAAGATGATTATGCAAAGAATGAAACGAAACTTAAGCCAGTTAGAGGTTAAAAAAAGAAAGGGAAAATTTTGGGGTGCTACAGCTGCCCCTATTCAATCAACTTGGTCCTGAAGGTATGATAGCAACGGCTTTCAGATATTCAAGGATACACAGAGATTGAATACCAAAAGAACCCTGAAATTTGCAAACTGTGGGGACAATGAAATGGAGTGTTCACGAGGATGACCGAAGGAGAACTCGAAAAGAAAGACCAAGCCGAAGGTGGACTTTCAAACAAAGGGTACGAGGATGGCCGAAGGCGAACTCGAAAAAAGAAAGACCAAGCCAAAGGTGGACTTTCAAAGAAAGACTAAGCCGAAGGTAGACTTTCAAACCCAAGATAATACGAGGACGGCCGAAGGCGAACTCGAAAATAAAGACCAAGCCGAAGGTGGACTTTCAACAAAATAATACGAAGACGGCTGAAGACGAACTCGAAAAGGAATACCAAGCCAAATGTGGACTTCGCTGGGGATAACAAGACAACCAAGGGTAAAAGCCAAAATTTTATGACCCTCGAATTTATCTGGAATCAAAGTTGGGGAAAAGAGAAGTCTAAACAGACAACTCTGCAGGGGTGTACTAAAATGTACAACTATATGAAGGGCGAATCCACTGAAGATCTCACTGGGGATAAAGTGAAACAAACTCTTCTGAGTTATGCCATCTCTGCTGAGGAAGAGAATTGGGTTTCACTATATAAGTCAGACGAGAACTGACTACCAGGCGAGAACTGGATTTCACAAAATAAGTCAGACGAGAACTGACTACCAGGCGAGAACTGGGTTTCACAAAATAGGTCAGACGAGAACTGAATACCAAGCGAGAACTGGGTTTCACAAAATAGGTCAGACGAGAACTGACTACCAGGCGAGAACTGGGTTTCACAAAATAGGTCAGACGAGAACTGACCACCAAGCGAGAACTGGGTTTCACGAAATAGGTCAGACGAGAACTGACCACCATGCGAGAACTGGATTTCACAAAATAAGTCAGAAGAGAACTGACTACCAGGCGAGAACTGGGTTTCACGAAATAAGTCAGACGAGAACTGACTACCAAGCATGAACTGGGTTTACAAAAGGGGTTGGCCAATCAAAGGCAAACTCCCAACAAAGATACGGTCGTGAACCGAAAGGGCAAGATGTAAAATCAACGGACTTACAACCCAAAGATAAGATGACTCCGCTGGGTACAGGAGAAGTCTAAATAGAAGACTGTGCCGGGGAGCACAGGTAGGATGAACACATCCCTCGGCGACCTCACCGAGGATAAAACAAAATCTCCTGAGTTATGCCATCTCTGCTGAGAATGAGAACTGGCAAAGAAAGTATCAAACCTCGCTTATGCTTCGAATGCATATGTTTGAATTTTTCTATGGCGTAATGTTCCATACGAAATGGGAAGGCTACGCGTTTGGGAGGATGCCATGCAAACGATGCTTATGCAATGCAAAAAGAAACGCTCCAGCAAAATAAATGCTAAAAACGAAGGCAGCTCCACTGGGGATGACAAAGTAAATTATCCTCCTAGTCCAAGAACTCTGCTGAGAAGGATCACACTGAGCAACTCCTTTGATCAACAACTTCTGCTGGAGATGAAATCTAGAAGAACATCCACCTTGCTGGGGATTATATAAAACTCTTTGAAAAAGGAAACCAATACCTGAATCCGAAGAGTGCCAAATATCACTTGGACTTAAAACCTGCTGGGGATGTCAACCATCGCTGATCAAAACTACTGTAAAGACTACCGCCAAACTCTGCTTGGGGAAACAAATCACAAATACCAGACATGTTGGGAACACCACTGAACTGGACCCGCTGCTGGGAATTGACTTCGACCTTATCCTGCTGTTGTTGGTGAAAACACATTTCCTGACTGGCCGAGGGGAGTAGACACCAATACTCTGCGGGGAAGACAACATCTTTGTCTCGTGAATACGTTCCACCCATCTCCTGTGGTAATAAAACAACATCCGTCCTAAAGAAATCCACTTTAAATGCTGGCTGGGGAACAATCTTTTGTACTCTTAGTAGGGAGAGTGACAGTCTGATGAGGATGATGAACCCTCAATGCTAGGGAGAATAATTCTGCTGGGGAGGAAAGTCAACGAAACCTGTCGAGGGATATCATTGAGCTTAACCTACTGTTGGAGGAAAGAATTTACCCTGCTGGGGATTAGAGCATACCGTTGCTGACGGAATTACACTTCCTGACCTATTGAGGAAAGTGAGTACCAGGCTCTGTGGGGAAAATAAAGTCTTTTCAAAGACATCGAACACATCTCCTGATGGAGATACAACCACATTCATCTCGGAGCAATCCACTTCTGACTTCTTGCTGGGGAGTAATAAACCAACCATGACTTCGGCTGGGGAACACAATCCTCTGTACTCTTGCTGGGGAGAATAAGTTATGTTGAGGATGATGAACTTTCAGTGCTATGGAGAGAAACTCTGTTGGGGAAAAAAATTTTGTTACCCTGTAGCCATATGGTAAACTGAACTGTTTCTATGTTCATAAACGACCTTTTGAACTCTCCACTTACCCCAGACCACCAGGTCTAAAGGAAGAAATCATCTCAAGAGGATTTTATAGAAGACCGGGCATTCACACTGCTCCCAGGGTCTTCAAACTCTTGGAGAGATTTATCAGATCTCTACGCAACTGCCCCAGACTTCATAATCCATGAAGTGACTTGCCTCGAAAGGGTTTGCACTGACTGGAGATATTCTGCCCCGGTTCTCGTACCTTGACGAGATGCTTTCAACTGACCGTCTTCAGGATTGGATAACTTCTCGTGCTCTTGAGGTGGCCTGCCCCAGCACGAGCCTTGAAGTGAATTTTCCCCTGACCGACTGGTCTTCGAGAGATTTGTCGAATCTCAACGTGATTGCCCCTTTTTATCTGCTTCAGGGAGAGTTTTCAATGTGACTGCTCCAGATTGACTGCATCTTATCACCATTTGTCGAGAACGCCTAGGCTGCGCACAGTCTCTTGGCCACATTCCCCTTGATATGACTGTCCTTCGGAGTTTTCAAGTATCTCAACTTGGCAGGATCGAGCCTCTTGATTGACGTTCATTATGTAAGCTTCCCTGATACTTAAGCACGTGTATACAAGCAGAAAATGTTTATTGTGAGAATGACAATTCTAATGCAACACCCGTGTTAACCTTGAAGTTTTATTGAAAATGCGTTGCCAAGCCTCGTGAACGAATCACTAGCTGGGATGCGACATTGATTTTTGAATGGAAAACAATACGCACATGCAATACCAACAAAAATCTTATTAACGTAACTCATGGAAGTCAGGAACGCTATCTCGCTGAAGTACGCTCTCGAAATAAACCCTGTTTCAATTAGGACTTATGAGGGTTGTATCGTGGCCTGGTTCACGGTTTTGAGAAAAAAGGATTTAAGGCTCAAAGTTTATCGGTTCCCACCCACTCTTTGTGATGTTCTCCAGTCCTACGTTCAGCTAATTTGGCGCAAGCGCTCATCTCTCAAAAAGATTTCATGATCTTTAAGGAATCCATGCATTGATAGTTTGAGACCTGATGAGGTTTTGGCGTGACACTCACCCCTTTTGTCTTTTGTTCTGTAGCCACATGACTTTGTTCTTATCGAGGATTTTTCTTTGTAATCCTTTTCCGCTTTTCGCCTTTTTTTGTTTTTTTATTTCCCTGATTTTGCCTGGACTGATTCTTTTTGAATTTTTCAATATTGAAGACCAACGGGATGCCCTAACTTTTGCCTAAGTCGCTTGTTCTCAAGTTTCGACTTAGCGGGCTTTCTTTCTCTATTTTTTCTCTTTTTTTTGTTGTTTTTAACAAATCGTGTGACACCGTTTTGTCTGATTTGCTTGAAAGGGTTGTGACTGCCTCACTCCTTGATTGTTGATGGATAACCATCGTGGTTTCACATATCTTGACCTCTTGACAGTGGAATAGAAGGTAATGGATCCTCTTATGCACATTGCTTTTGAAATTTGAACGCTCGATCAAACTAACTGACGCCTACCCTGTCCCTGGGTTAAGTGTGGGGGTTTTTTCGTACGAAAGAAACTCCTACTTCAAGGCTCGACAGGGTTGACAAGGGTCTATCTCCCTTATATCTCCAGTGTTTGGGGATTTGAAACAATGCCTGTACATCCTCAACAGGGTTCTATCCAAAAGCACACAACCAATGATTTTGCGTACTTCACATCATCATCCTCCCTCAAGAGTTTAAGGCAAGAAAGATGGTATTGCAGTGCATATAAACATGATATGAGTGCATAAAAGTAAAGTACTTCAAGAACAACACATTTATTGCATTAAAATCATCATTCAAAACACAAACGAGTTTTTACATGCAGACAGTGTTTAAACAAACAAATGAAAGCTACATAAGAAAATGCAGTAAAGAATCCGAAGATTTCCATTATTTAGGAGACTTGACTCCGCCTGGACTACTGGCTTTAGGAGATGACCCTTGAAGTCTTCAAACAGATGAGAGGTCGACATGCACAACCAAGTCTCCTCCTGGAAATGATATGTATCCTTTGTCAATCAATTGTTGTACTTTGGCCTAGAAAGCTTTACAATCTTCAGTTGAGTGCCCCATATATCCTCTATGATATCCACATTGCACATGGGGATTATACCCCGGAGGATATGGTTCTGGAACAGGCTTCAAAGTCTTAGGCTCCACCAATGAATTTTGAACCAGGTGTGGCAAGAGTTGACTGTACGACATGGGAACTAGATGAAGAGGAGCATTCCTTCTTTCCAGGTTGTTCCGAGGCCTATGCTGATTCTGACGCCGATAGTTCTGTTGTTGAGGAGCATGAGGTTTTTGGTACTGAACGACATTAGTCTCTCCTTCTTCCCCCCTGTAATGTTTCTTTGCATTTTCAAAATAACTGGGAGCAACTTGAATCTTTCCCATTTTGATACCGCTTTCGACCATTTCTCCCACTAAGATCAAGTCGGTAAACTTTTCGGGTATACAAGGTACCAGCTTTTCATAATAATGACCTTGCAGGGTAGCCATAAACATACTTAACATCTCCCGCTCTAACATGGGAAGTTGTACCCTTGCTGACAATTCCCTCCACCTCCGGGCGTACTCCTTAAACCTTTCATTGTTCTTCTATGAGAAGTTTTGCAATTGTGTCCTATTTGGAGCCATATCAGTATTGTACTGATAGTGCTTAACAAAATCTTCTACCAACTCCCTCCAGTTTAGAACAAGGGACCTCTCCAACTGCATGTACCATTCCAAAGACACCCTAGTCAATCTATCTTGGAAGAAATTCATCAATAACTTTTCGTCATTAGAATATGCAGCCATTTTCTTCGCATAGGCTCGTACATGAGTCTTTGGGCAAGTAGCACCATTATATTTCTTAAAATTAGGCGCCTGAAACTTGTGCGGAATCTTGACACCATGGACCAGTCCCAAATCATCCAAATCCATACCCAAGGAATTCTGATTCACAACCCCTTTTAACTGCTCTTCAATCATCCTGATTCTTTGATCATTATCAAGTCGGGGGTCAGCATCCCCACCTGGAAGAGAAAATGCATCATCCTATTGATCATCATAGCGACGACCATGTACTGCACAGATATTGTTTCCTCTTCCCACAATAGAAGGAATCACGACATTCTCTCCTCCGCCCGGAGGGATAACAACAGAAGGAGCGGGAATACCTCCGCCCGGAGGACCAGTATGGACACCATTATCGTTAACACCTCCCCCAGAAGGAATAGCACCAGTATAAACACCTCCATGCATAACCACATCCTCATCGACTCTAGCAATCAGAGGCTGGACCAAAGTCCTTAACTGCTCTTGACCTTAAGCAACACCTTGCATTAACTCCATAAACTGAGCCATGCGAGTCTGCATCTCAATCAACTCGGCTTGCATCTGATCCATGACTTTCTTCTGATTTTGCTCGATTAGGACACGACTTAAAAAGATTGAATCTGCAACCATGAAGAAAACCCGATCGGGATCAAAAGACCAACCTCAAACACCTTCCATACGTATGAGTACGGAAATGCAATGCAAATTCCATGTTCAAATATTTCCAAGGAATCATTCTAATTTGATTCAAGTTTTTGACAAAAGAACCACAAGAAATAGATGGAAATACTCAACAGCGAGTCTCAAAGTTAATATCCCTTGGAAATACAAGAACATATATGCAAAAATGATGATGCAGATGCAACAGACATGGGATCAAGGCTTCCATAAAGCTTTGTATTGTTGTGATGCTGAATGGATAAGACCCAGAATATCAGAAACCCAGAAATCCAGAGTAACGGCTCATTCAAAATACCAGAATACCAGGATGATAAGTTTGCACTGATAAGAAATCCAGAATACCAGGTAGGTTGAAGGTTACGGTTACCTACAGACCTGCAAACACCCCTCCCCTCTCACATGTGGGTTCTAGAAAACTGAGGATCCTCAATATCACGGACTCTCAGGTCGAGAAATGATGATACGTTCACCATTTCTGGTTTGGCATCATCATCAATAGAGGAGGCCTCAACTGATTCCCCTAAAAAAGGTCATCCTATATGAGTTCCCAGCATTGGGTCCTCGGATCAAGAATGCGTAATGGGTTTGCCATTTTTGGTCTGCCATTAGCGCATCTCGGGAGGAGTACCGTTACCGAGTCCTCAGGAATGGTCACCAGAGTCGACAGTTCCTCAAGAGAATAACTACTGGCCTGTATCAACATACAGTAGCAGATATCTCTCGATAGAACCTCGTCTGGCTGTAGGTCTCGCGAACACCTGACGTGGCCAACACCACGCGAGCGTCACGCCTGCCCACGCTAATACCTATGTGTATGCTCAAGCCTGGGTAGTGGGCTTATGTCTCAGAAATCCAACCCTGCCAAATAGAAAATCCAGTATAGCACAGAACAGTCCAGCATAATAATGAAATGCAATGCCATAAATGCGGTAAATACAGTAAAACAGTAAAACAGTAATACAATAATGTACAACAAAATAAAACACCACAATAAACACCCAATGAAAATAAACAACCAAGCGCAAGGATTGACTCACATTTGGGATGGACCAGCAAGAGGTCAACCTGAGATCCCCAGCACAGTCGCCAGCTGTCGCTCCCAGGATTTTCATCCAGGTACAAACGCGAAAGTGGTGTGAAAACAGAGTCGCCAGCAATGTGTATTTGTCCCAAGAGAGGGAAAGAAAACACTGCGTAAACCTGAGGAAAGGGAAAAAGCATGGTCTCGTGACCAAGAGAAACGGGTAAGGGAGTCGGTTAGGCGAGGGGAAGATGTTAGCACCTCACGCGTCCATCGTACTCGATGGGAACCACGCTTGTTTTCTCGATCAAAGGATGTCGTCATCTGGAGCTCCACTGCTACTGGAAGGGAAAAGGAACGAGAACGGAAAAGAGCGAAGAAACAAGGAAGAAAAAAGGTGGGAGGTTGCTCGCCAAGACATCGCCGTCTTGTGTGTCATACCCCTAATTTTGACCACTAAGATTTCCCATCATTGTGCAAATCATCATCACAATATGGATGAACCATCATGCCTCATCAAATGCCTCAAGGGTTGTTGAGCATTCACTACAATCAAAATTAGGGTTTTAAGCCCTCTCAGAGCCTTAGACAAAGGATCAATCAAGGAATTACTTGATCTTCAACTTGTATAGCCTCTAAAATATCCACAATGGATCAAAAGGACTCCCACTTCAAGGATTAAAGCACAAGGCTGCTCCCTTCTAGGTGGATCAAGTCTCAAGATCGACAGTGTCACCAAATTAGGGTTTTGGTCGACCAGGGCCTCCAGATGGAAATTTTTCATCTGGGCACAAGCCAATGATCCAAAACATAACCTAATATACTCCATGGAACCTCATGGACCCAATCATCAAGTCAATTTGACCTCAGGGGATGCATACATCAAAAATCAGGAATTAGGGTTTCTTGACCTAATTCACCCCTAAGTGGACTTTTGGGACAAATCATGAACCAAGACCTCAAGACATGATTTGAGGGTCTCTAATATGCCATATTTATCCATTTACAACAATGGATTAATCCAAGAAGCTTGAGCAACAAAGTCTCAATTTCATCTGCACCACAATTAGGGTTTCGCGAGGAAAGTCAACTGTAACTTTGACTTTTGACCAGGACATGCTCCCAAACCCTAAGACATGATTCAATATACCCTATGACACCCATGGAACATGTCCATCAAGTTTGATTTAGGTCAAGGACATGATTTCCTGAAGAATTGCACAGTTTGGAATTCATCTGATAAAAAGTCAACTGTGCACAAAAGTCAACTTTGACTTTTTGAGATTTTTCACCAAAATGGATTTTTAACCCTAAAATGATGTTAATGTATGATTTGAATCATCATTCATCAAGAAAAATCAAAGAAAGTTGATAACTTGTAAAAGAGGTAACCATAAAAACTTAGAAAAATTTCTAAGTTATGGAAAAAGTGACACTAATGTGCCAACTTTGGAGGACCATAACTCCTAAACCACAAGGCCATTGTTCCCCATTAAAAGCTTGATTTGTAGATCACATTGCCCTCTACAAAAGCTTCATACTGACCTATGTCTAAATTCCTCATGGATTTTGAGTTATGGAGTGATCAAAATCAAGAAAAGTCACTTTGTTCCAACACTTAGTGAAAATTTCACTAAGTCAGAATCTGCCTTTACTTTTTTCCAAATGTAGGGGGATTTTTCACTTGGATTCAAAAGAGATCAAAACCAAACATGTTCAAATAGTTGTTGTATCATGTAAGGGCTTTCCAAAATGGCTAAGAACATTACCAAATTCAATTTGAGCTATGAGATATGACATTGGCAAGATGCCTTGCTGAAATCTGCCAAGGCAAGGCAGATTTTTGCACTTTTGGTTGATTTGCCAAAATCATCCAAATCCAAATGCTCCTATTCACTTGGACACCTCTGAGGATTGAATCTAAATGGGACAATCACTGAGCCAAGCCTCCAAAGTCTTTGGAACAAGAAATAGCATGTTGAACCTAGAATTGCCAAAATAGGGACAAGACTCCAATTTTGGATTAGAGCATTCAATGGAAGCATCAAGGTGGCATGAACTGAGCTCTTAGCAACTGAATTTGGTCAAGACTTATCCAAGACCAAGGGGACCAGCAGCCTGTGCCCTAACCTCTAGTCAATGGCTATAGGAGACTTGGATTTTCATTTGCCAACATTGGCCAAACCTACTCAGCAGTTGCCATTCACTATTCCTTGCAAAAAAAACTTGCTCTACTATAAATAAAGCTCAATTATGATCAGTTTAAGTACACCAAAGGCCTACAACACTTGCCTTTCTCAAAAACCACTTCTCACTCTCAAAAATGCCTTTCTTAGCAAGTCACTATCGGGTTTTTCATTAGAAAGCAATTCCACTCAAACCAATCACACACACACCTCACATACATCATATAGAAGTGATCCAAACACTCACATAACATCTGGAACACCAAAATCACAAAATCACCAGCCAGTTGCTCAAGTTCTTGAGAGATTTGCAGTTGGGGTACCATCTCAAGTTCCAGATCATTTCAATCCATTCCAAGCATTCATACACACTCCATAGCACCTAGGGAAGCTATACAGATCATTGGAACCTAGCTGTAACACCTCCAACACAAAACACGATCACCAGCTGCAAGAGGTAAGCATGAGCCATTCTAACTCTATGATCCATGCAATTTTTGCTGCACAATAATTTGGCCATATGTTCATAATCATGCATGGAATGTTTTCCCTCAATAAATTGAATTGTTTGAATCGTGTGTGAAATTTCTGAACCTTCATGCATAAATTAGGATTCTTGAGGTTTCTCTTTGATTTCTTATTCCATGTTAAAAATAAATGAAATTAAAGACCATAGACATGATCGTGAGGTTAAAACGAGTTGATTGATATGTAGATTGCATGATATAATCAAGTATTCAGTGAGATTGGATAGAAAATGCAAATCTGGGAAACTCAAAACACGCGCGTGTTCTTGCCTTTGTTCTTGGCGCCATTTTCAAATATTTGAATATTTGAATTTTGTGATTTTATTTAATTGATTCAAAAATTAATTTCTCTCTGAGTTTTAATGATTTTGAGTTGATTCTTTTTTTGATAATTCACAAAAATGTTAAAATATTTTATTTTATCAAAAAATCCCAAAAATATTATTTATTTCATATAATTGATATTTTTGCAAAGAATTAATGTTTTATTTGTTTTTTCCATTTAAAATGTTTTTTCCCTCTTAATTTTGTAACTTTTAATGCCTTCTAATTATTTTGTAGGTCAATACTTAATTTTTGAAGCATTAATCCAAGATCACAATTTGTTTTCCATATGTTAAACAATTTTGATCATTTTAATTGAATTTTTATTCAATTAAAACACATTTTGAAAACAAATTAGGGTTTTTGGATTAATTCAACCCTCATAAATCATTTTCAAAACTTTTGGGCCTCTAATAGAGTGTAAGACCCAACCCTTTGTAAATACAACCTATTTTGGGCCTCACTTATTGTATAAGTCCCGTTGTATTTCAAAAAGTTCGACGCGATCATCATCCGTTGAAAAACAAACCTTGGGCCTACCCTCGAGTAGTAAGACCAATTTCTTTTCTTTAAAACTCTTTGGGCCTCTAATAGAGTGTAAGACCCAATACTTTTTTGACCAAATCATTTTTGGGCCTCAGTGCATTGTATAAGTCCCGATACCGTCAAAAACAAACGGCGTGATCGTCGCCCTTTTGAAAAATAACAATTGGGCCTCTCCTTGAGCTATAAGACCCATTCACAACTTTTGGGCCTCTATTAGAGTGTAAGACCCAATCCCCTTTTAACCAAAAACAAATTTGGGCCTCAGATATTGTATAAGCCCCTTTGCGTTAAAAGAAAACCTCGGCGCGATCGCCATTTTAAACGGAAAAATCATTTGGGCCTACCCTCGAGTAGTAAGACCCATTCCTTTTCTTTAAAACCTTTTGGGCCTCTTGAGAGAGTGTAAGACCCATTCTTTTGTACAGAAAACAATTTTTGGGCCTCAGTCACTTGTATAAGTCCCTCTGTACAAATTCAAACAGTGCACTCAGTGATAAAACCTTGGGCCTCTCCTTAAGCTGTAAGCTCCAAATATTTATTTTTCAAAGCACTTTCTCCTTTGATTTTGAAATATACTGTTGTTTTCAATCTTTCTTTATTGAACAACTAACCAAACAGCATGGAAGGTCTACAACCGAGTAAGTGTTTATATGCTTTCATTTACCGCTTTCATATACATATAACTGTATTGTGGGGCTGTTTCGCTGTAAGTCTTCTTTCATAAACTCATATCAACTGTGTAATAATAGTATAGATATTTAGAGTTTCCCCGGCAACTACGTCTAGTATTAAGCCCGTTGATCACTCTTAAATAGTCAAAACTAGATCCCCATAGGATTACCAGACACAGTCTTCCCTCCTCTTGGGGTTAAACAATATGGAGATATGAAAGGCAGCATTCTCTGTGAACCCTTTGATAGACTGTCACTCGTAGAAGTTGTCAAAGAAACTTTATTCCCCAGAGATGATCTTTTCTCCGTGAATGGCATCTCTTGAGTTTCTTCCAAATTCTCGAACTTTCCTGGCTTGATCTATTCCTCGTGAATGGCCTGTCTTGAATTTCTCGGGGTTTGGGGACCCACGGGCTTCTTAAAAGCATCGACCTCCTCTTGGGCATCATACAAGGACCTACAGCCTTCCTAAAAGCAACCCCGCCTCCTCTTGGGCGTTGTACAAGGATCCGTCGGCTTCTTAGATGTATTCACAGGCTCCTCTTAGGCTTTGTATAATGATTCTTCCTCCGGGAATGATAGCCTTCTCTTGGGCTTCATACAAGGACTACCCCGCTTCTTAAAAGTTTCCAGCCTCCTCTTGGGCTTCGTACAAATTGTCCCGACTACCTCCTAGAGGTATAGGAACAGAACTTAGTCATCTTCAAAGAACAGTCCTTTTCGAGAGTCTACTATTGTTTCTCAAAGCATAGTACAAAAGATGAAACTCTAGACACGGACAGTCTAACATCCTTGAGTCTCAAAGACATTCTCAAGTGATCCCTTCAAAAATAGGAAGGAACCCCTTGGACTCGGACAGTTTTAATACCCTTCAGATTTCCCACTACCTCAAAGACAAGGAAATATGCCTGATCCTCGAATCAGATCCTTGAGAGTACATCATTGCTCATATAAGAACTGATTTTCTCTTTAAATCAGCATACTGGACCTGTCACTCAACTGAAACAGCGCCATAGCCTCCTCTTGGGCTTTGTACAATGATTCTCCCCAGCGGAGCTAATAATTTTAGCCTCCATCTCGGGCTTCATACGAGATACAAAAGACTCCTTCGTTGAGTCAAACAACGTTTAGCCTCTCTCTCGGGCTTTGTACGAGACACATAAGAGACTCCCTCTTTGAGTCAATCACCCTTTCGCCTCCATCTCAGGCTTTGTACGAGATACAAAAACTCTCTTGTTGAGTCAAATAGCCTCCATCTCGGGCTTTATACGAGATACAAAAAGATTCTCTTGTTGATTCAAAACCTTTTAGCCTCTCGCTCGGGCTTTGTACGAGACACATATTAGCCTCCTCTTAGGCTTTGTATAAGAAAACCACTGGTTGATCCAATCAACCTTTTAGCATCTAAGCTGTGCCTCGTTCATAGTACACAAACATCAACAACTCCTTCCCCTTCATCTAATTGCTGTAAGCGGCAAGCCTCTGGATCATATACATCCATGCCACTCTCCCTCTTTTAGCATGAGAAATTCCTAAGGAAAGATAGCATTGCTCTACACTGAGTTAAAGTCTTCTCCTTTAGGTTGGAAATCCCCTATAAAGGAAATTATGGCATTGCCGGATTCACATATCCCGGTTAAAGTAATTCTCCCTTATAAACGGTTGTGACAAACAAACCCCTCTTTAGAGATGACAAATTCTCTCTAAAGTTGAGACCTTTCAGCTTCACATCTTGGGCTTTAAACAAGATACAAACTACCTTTCGCTTCATGTCTTGGGCTTTGAACAAGACACCAAAACAACCATTTCCTCCCATAGAATAGGAGGAACTACGAACGCTCTGATTTCCCTGTTTCGGTAAACGGGAATACGTAGGTATAAGATTGAAAGAAAAATCTTAGCGAGCACACTAAACAAAAACCCAAAATCCCATACTTTCATATACATCCGTCCTAACATCTCAACCGATAGCCTAAAACACCCCTTTTCAAAAAAATAACCAAGGAGAGACCCCGAATCTTTGTAGCATCTGTAAACCAACAGTTTTGACTGTTTAACCTCAGTATGCAAGCAGGGTTAGTTGGAGACATCTATTTCCCTTCGTTCATCAGCTTTAATAGGATAAAAAATGAATCGAATTGTAGTACTAGAGCGATCGTGCTTCGCAACCACATCCAAAAATCACTCGCTACAGAAAAATGGCGACTCTGCTGGGGACATCATCATTGTTTTTTTGTTGGGATCTTGTTCTCTTCTCGTCTCCTAGGTAGAAGTCTTGGACTGAGGTAGCACAAAAAGGCGCCTTTCAAGGCATTTTGTTCCTCTTATCTCTTGAAGCCTTAACGTCACTAGGATCTTAGGTCAAAACGCCGTTAATTTGGAATGAAACCACAGGATGGTGACTCCGCCGGGAAACCATTTTTTGTCAGGAACTTAGGATTCATAGCTTTAAAAGTCTTGGACTTTAGGACAAATATATATACAGCTTTTCCTAATTGCTATACATGTTTATTTTTCTGCTAATGGGAATGCGTGTGATGCCGCATGTGGAAAGATTGAGTATACACTTAAGATAAGTGATGGCGACGAGGTCGACCATCAACCTCAGTGGAGGCTGACCAATGCAACCCATTCCCTCTCATAGGCAATGGGCTGATTGTGATGTCTGAGAAGCTGAGGAGCCAACCCTTTTGTAGTGCGGAAGCTATCGGAAATAGTTGTCATGCGATACTACCCTCATTTGAGGCTGATGATCTATTCTAGGTGAATAGCATTTACTCTAAGATTTCATACAGCTCGCTGGCGATCCGCTTGCTATTTGTTATCCTGGGAGGAGCTGATGATTTTGAGTACAGGTACAAAAAATCACCCTAGTATAAACCTTTGGGGATGGGTAGAGCCTTGACTTCATGACAATGACCCTTTGACCCCATGTTTTCTCTATGTTTTTGTGTGCTGCATTCATGCATTCATTTAAAAAAAACATTAAAACATTCAAAAAATTTCTCTTCTAGTCTCTCTATTTCTTCAAAATGAACTAAGACTGTGATTGCAAATATCAGAGAAAAGGATTGCGCTAATGGATTTCGGTAGAAGGGGAACTCATAAGTACACCTTCAGGATTCCAAAACTAGAGGATTTAAGAGGTTTGGCGAGAATGATCATAAACCAAGAGGCTTTCAGAGCCAAATACGGAGGTCTGCTACCTCTGTTAAAGGTCCATGTGATTGAGGGAATCATGGACGCGCTCGTTCAATTCTACGATCCAGTTTATCACTGCTTTACATTCTCGGATTACCAGTTAGCACCAACGCTGGAGGAATATTCTCATCTAATCAATTTACATATCACTGATCGAGCTCCATTTTCTAGACTAGAGGAAATTCCAAAGAATCAGACCATTGCAAGAGCAATTCATTTGGACGAGTCTGAGGTCAGGACTCACATGACCACTAAGGGTGGCATAAAAGGTTTCCCAGCTCAGTTCTTGACAAAGAAAGCCCTGTACTTCGCCAGTATCAGGAACGTGACTGCTTTCGAGAGCATCTTTGTATTACTCACCTACGGGTTATTTTTGTTGCCCAACATTAATAACTTCGTCGATATCAACTCCATTAAGGTTTTTCTCATTGGAAACTCTGTGCCGACTTTGCTCGCGGATGCGTATCAGTCTGTACACTTAGGGAATTTTTACAGTGGAGGGGAGATCACATGTTGTGTACCTCTGCTTTATAAATGGTTTATATCCCATTTACCTAAGTCTGCTGCTTTTTGGGATCATAAGAGTGCCTTACGTTGGTCGCAAAAAATCATGTCTCTCACCAACTCTGATATAGACTGGTGTAATAGGATTTATGATGGAATCAGGATCATTGACCATTGTGGAAACTTCCCCAACGTACCCCTTATAGGAACTAAGGGAGGAATCAACTATCATTCGATATTGGTTCACCGTCAGTTTGGATTTCAGAATCAGCACCCTAGTTCTCTCGGGACCCATTAGCTTAGGTTTCTGTTTCTGCACTTTGTAATCTACTGTATTTTCATTTCCGCAATCCTTTGAATTTCAATAAAAAGGGGTTTCCCCACTGTTTGATATTTGCAATCTAATTGTCAAAGTTTATTTTGATTAAACCAAAAAAACAATTAATATAATCATTGCATTCATCATTCTCACATCGCGTATTCTTCTTAACTACGAATCTCACATTTGTGTCTCGGTTCTAGAGTCAAACTGTCTCATTCGTATAATACTCGGGCCAATCGTCAGAAAAAGATGGATAATCTTGAGGAAGAGAACAGAGAGTTGAAGGAAGAGATCGACGCTCTGAGAGAGGATATGAGAAAGCTTCATAACGACATGCAAGCTATGGCAGAAGCTCAGCTACAAAGGATTGTGATCTCAGAGATCACCTCAGCGCCCATAGTGGAGAAGTATGATCCTAGGTATCAAATGCCGAAAGATCGTCCTTGGGGCATGCCTGTTAACTATATCCTGAAAGGATATGTTCCGCCGATCACTGAAGATCGTGGAATCATAACAGAAGTTGTTGGGCCTGAAGGTTACAAACTTCGGGAAAGCGAAGATGCCAGGGGCATACTGAAGACTCCTGAAGGTTACAAACTTCGGGAAATGCCAAGATTCACTGCCGTAGTCACGGTACCACCCCCTGTGGTGCACACTGTCCCGGAAGGGCAGATTCCACCGATCCCTTCTGATAAGAAGGAAACTATGTTTGACCGAATGGATGAATTCCAGGAACAGTTCTTGGAAATGTATAAGGAGCTGCAAGCCATTCGCGGTCAGGATCAATTTGGAAAGGACGCCGCAGACCTTTGTCTGGTCCCCAATGTGAAAGTCTCGCACAAGTTCCAAGTGCCCGACTTTGAAAAGTACAAGGGTAACTCTTGCCCTCAGAGTCATCTGGTGATGTACGCTCAGCGAATATCAGCTCAGACGGAGAATCAGGACCTACTGATTCACTATTTTCAGGATAGTTTAACCGGTGCCGCATTAAAATGGTACATGGGTTTAAACCGTGCTACGATTAACACATTCAGAGATCTTGGTACTGCCTTCGTCCAATAATACAAATACAATCTGGACATGGCACCGGACAGAGATCAACTCAAATCAATGTCATAAAAGGACAAGGAAACCTTTAAGGAGTACGCTCAGAGATGGCGTGAAATTGCCGCTCAAATTTGTCCACCTCTTGAGGAAAAAGAGATGACAAAGATCTTCTTAAAGACCTTAAGCTCATTTTATTACGACAGAATGGTTGCCAGTGTGCCCAGTGACTTCACCGAGATGGTGGGCATGGGAGTTCGTCTTGAGGAAGCTGTCCGAGAAGGACGTTTAGCAAAAGACGCTAGATCATCGAGTAGTACAAAATGATACGGTAGTGCTCTCCCTAAGAAAAAAGAGCAGGATATTGGGAATATCTCTCTCGGAAAGCAAAGGCGACGTTATCAACCAGTAGCAGTTGTAACTCCTACTATCAGCCTTGTGCATATCCCTACGTATCAACCTCAGGTTGCGCAAAGCCAACCTAATCAGCAAAGGACACAACAGCCTCTTCAGCAGGCTCGTCCTCCATATAACAACAACCGTGCAACGCGACCATCAGGGTTTGATCCTATACCCATGTTGTACACATAACTATTTCCATTACTACTGGCTAAGGGGCACATCCAGACTAAGTCTCCTCTTACAGTACCGGAAAATCTGCCTTTTTGGTTCAAGGTGGATCATACATGCCCTTATCATCAAGGAGGTCCAGGGCATAACATAAAGAACTGTCTCAATTTCAAATTTGACGTGCAAAAACTTGTTAGGAGCGGGCTCTTATCTTTCAAGGATACGAATCCCAATGTTCTTACGAACCCGCTGCCTCAACATGAGAAAGCTGCAGTCAACCTGATTGAGAAAGAATTTAACAATGTATATCAAATTCACAGTGTACTCTTGTTAAAGACCAATCTGGTCAAGATGCATTGTAGACAGAGTGGGTACGGCCATGTGCCACCTCATAATTATCACCAGTGTGATGTCTGCTCTAAAAACAATCAAGGATGTTCTGTGGTGCAAACAGCTCTACAGGAACAGATGGATCTCGGGTGGATCCAAGAGCACCGAGTTCGTGGAGTTAACATGGTCTATACGAATTCCAACGTCATTCAGAACCACGACATCTGTGCAATGAATGCCAACTTGGTGGCAATGCACTCAAGGCAAAGCCAGTATTATGATCTGCCATGACACGATTACAGTTCCTGTCTGACTTGCTCGGTAAACAAACAGGGATGCTCTTTTATACAAGAGGCCCTCCAGCGTCAGATGGATCTTGGATGGATCCAAGACTACCATGATAGGAACCCTTATCAGATCAATATGGTTTAGATTTTCGATATTCGTGTGATGAATACCAACTTGGTAGAGTTACATGCTGAGCAGGTCCGACTCGGATTCCTGGTGTCACATAATTATCACAGATGTAAAGTGGGTTACAAAAATGATCAAGGTTGTACCCTTGTCCAGGAGGCACTTTTGTACTTGTTAAATCATTGGTGGATGCCAATCTACATGGATAAAGATACTCAGCAGATTAGTATCAATAACAGGAATCCTACTCGACTTCAAAGTCAGGATGTCCGATCTGTGGAAGCTAACCTAGTGAGGTTACATTGTATTCAAAGTGGGCGTGGCCAGGTGCCACCACACAACTATGAACGTTGTAGTGTCTGTTCGGAAAGTAACCAAGGGTGTTACCTTGTGAGAGAAGCTCTTCAGGGTCAGGTGGATCGTGGAGAGATTCGCCCATATCCGGGTTCTGGACCCATCAACTGGACGCCGAACTACCTTGCCAATCAAGTCGAGGATGTTGTCACAATCTCTGGTCGTCACCAGACCAGGGATCTTTTTGCCATCATCCCTCTACTTGACGAATCTAGAGCTCCCAACCAGGAACAGATCGAGATTACTTATGATGGTCAGAAAAATCATAAGGTTCCCATAGTCATCTATCTACCGAGACCACTACCGTATGAATCAACTAAGGTTATCCCTTACAAATACGGTGCAACGACAATTGAAAATGGAAAGGAAATTCCATTACCCTCCGTCGTGAATATTGCAGACATCAGTCGTGTAACACGGAGTGGTTGAATCTTCAACCGAGGTGTTGGAGAACCTAACAAGGAAAAGGAACTTCAGACAGAAGCTCTCGATCCATCAGTCAGTCAATCCAGTAATCCCTACCTTTCGAAAAATAATGATGAGATGCTGAAGCTCATCCAAAGGAGTGAATATAACATTGTTGATCAGCTGTTACAGACTCCTTCAAAGATCTCGGTATTATCACTGTTACTCAGTTCAGAAGCCCACAGGGAGGCTCTACAGAAAGTCTTGGAGCAAGCCTTTGTGGAACAGGATGTAACAATCAGATAGTTCGATAGCATTGTCTCTAACATCACTTCCTGCAATAATTTGGGATTTAGTGATGAGGAATTACCCGAAGAGGGTCGCCGTCATAACATGGCGCTCAACATTACAGTTAACTGCCAGGACGATGCTTTAGCCAGCGTACTGGTAGACACAGGGTCAGCCCTGAATGTTATGCTGAAGTCCACTTTGATGCAATTATCATTCAAAGGCCCTCCGATGAGAATCAGCGAGGTCGTCGTCAAAGCGTTCGACGGATCCAGAAAAACAGTTATCGGCGAAGTTGATCTTCCCATAACTATCGGTCCTCACAGTTTCTAAGTCACTTTCCAGGTCATGGACATCCGGGCAACATACAGTTGTTTATTAGAAAGACCTTGGATACATCAGGCTGGAGCGGTCACTTCGAACCTCCACCAAAAGCTACAGTTCGTTCAGAACGATCAACTTGTCACAGTCTGTGGAGAACAGGCCTAGCTCGTGAGTAACTTATCGTCATCTACTTGTGTAGAACCCAAGGAGGTTATTGGGACGCAGTTCCAAGCGCTTTCGGTGGGTAAGGACAATCAATCCCAAGGAGGAACCTCGATTTCCTCATACAAAGATGCTATCAAAGCAGTCGAGAGTACCGATACAACCGAATGGGGACAGCTTGTCATTCCTATTGACAATAAAACAAAGAAGGGTCTTGGTTTTTCAGCAACCTGTACCCAGACAGCTGCCGGCGATGGAAGTCTTCATCCTATTCAGAACTTCTTCCATAGTGGAGGTTTTCTTCACCCAGTGTCTCAAGCAGTACATGCTATCAATGAGGAAGATCCCTCTGACACAGATGAAGAATGGAAGTCCAATCTTAATGAGGATGGTTATATGTATCAGGAAGAGGTGCCTACACTATTTTGCTATCCCGCACAGAGTCCGAGATTTATACCACGGTCAGATGTCGAAATGATATACGGAGGTTGTGATCCGGAAGGATGTTGTGCTCTGCCAAATTCATTAGAGGAAGACACTCCGATGAAAGACAATTTTGACCATAATTACTATGGCCCGATGGATGGTCTGCCCATGTGGCAACCTTATCTAGGAGATTTGGGGCAAGAGAGTCAGCCGAACAATGAAAATCAGCTGACCGTCATTGAACAGAATACCTGTGTCCCCACCATGTCATGGGATCAACACTCAGGTCATTCAGAAACTACTCAACATGACGATGAATTTGCAACATTTGCACGACTTGAATTCATCAACTATGCTTTTCCCGAGGTCAACGTCATCGAGAGAGATGACTTCTCCAGTTTGAAAGAAGTGTGGGACACCTTGGGACAACTGAGTGGAAAGTACGACTATATGGTCAAGTACATCGCTCCCGAAACCTCTCGTATCAGACTCGAAGACATCCAGCCAACTGGATGGGGAGATACAGCTGAGAGCACAAATGCTATGCAAAATACAACAGAGGAATTCTCCTACGACAATTCTTCCTGGGAGACAGATTCCAATGATCCTGCTCCACCAGAAATCAGCGTCATTTCTGAAGACAAATCAAGGAAGGTACCAGACTTTGTGATTCACCGAGGAGTTCGCCGCCAATGGGTTGTCGTCGAGGTTCCGAAGATCGTTCATCAGTCAAAGTAATTTCCATCTTTAACCTTTCACCCGGCCCAGGTGAAATGGATGTTTTGATAGGGCTCACTTTCTGTAAATTTCCCTCTTCGCTTCGCCCAAAGCGACAGAGTTTTGTTTTATAGGGCTGTAGTTTCAAGGATCGACTTGTTTATTAATAAAATAACGTCGTTCTGTAATTTCCGCATTAATTGTTGTTTTCTCTTTTCGCTTTTCTCAGAAAATGGTAATCCTAAAAAACAATTCAAATAAAAACAAGCAGTAAAATAAATACACTGTACACACTCGCATTTTCACTATCTCTTCTAAACACGAATCATCACGTCATGAAGATTGCTTGTTTTAAACCCAGTTGAAACATACGATCCAATGCCTTCTCCCAACTTTGAGTTCCCGGTATTTGGGGCTGAAGAAGAAGTTGACAACGAAATTCTAGAAGAGATCTCCCGATTACTCAGACAGGAGGAAAGGTCCATTGAACCTCACAAAGAGCCGTTGGAAATGATCAATGTGGGTTCGGAAAAAGAGAGAAAAGAAATCAAGATTGGGGCACTGCTCAGTCCAACTGCCAGAGAGTGTTTGATAAATCTTCTCAAAGAATTCCCCGATGTATTCGCTTGGTCCTATCAGGATATGCCAGGGTTGGATACCAACATCGTGGAACATCATTTACCATTAAGATCGGAATGTCCGCCAGTAAAGCAAAGGTTAAGATGGACTCACCCGGACATGGCCATCAAAATTAAAGAGGAGGTACAGAAACAGATCGACGCAGGTTTCCTCGCTACATCTGAATATCCTCAATGGTTAGCCAACATCGTACCCGTTCCCAAAAAGGACGGAAAGGTCAGAATGTGTGTTGATTACAGGGATCTGAACAAGGCAAGTCCAAAGGACGACTTTCCTTTACCACACATTGACATGCTGGTAGACAGCACAGCAAAGTTCAAAATTTTCTCCTTCGTGGATGGATTCTCGAGCTATAACCAGATCAAAATGGCGCCGAAAGACATGGAGAAAACTTCATTCATTACCCCATGGGGTACCTTTTGTTTCAAGGTGATGTCGTTCGGCTTGAAGAACGCCGAGGCCACCTATCGAAACTATTCGAGCGTTTGAGAAAATACAAACTCCGCTTGAATCCCAACAAGTGCACCTTCGGTGTCCGTTCGGGGAAACTCTTAGGGTTCATCGTCAGCCAGAAAAGGATTGAGGTCGATCTTGACAAGGTCAAGGCCATTCGACAAATGCCTTCTCCGAAAACTGAAAAACAAGTCAGAGGGTTCTTGGGACGTTTGAACTACATCTCCAGATTCATATTCCTTATGACCGCCACGTGTGCGCCGATTTTCAAATTACTCAAAAAGAACTAGGATTGCGTTTGGTCAGAAGATTGCCAAACTGCCTTCGACAGTATTAAGGAATACCTATTGAATTCGCCGATTCTATCACATCCAGTGGAAGGAAGACCACTGATCATTTACCTCACAGTCCTAGAGGACTCAATGGGATGTGTACTTGGCAAACAAGACGAAACCAAAAGGAAGGAGTCTGCCATTTACTATCTAAGCAAGAAGTTCACTGACTGCGAGACTCGGTGCACGATGCTTGAGAAAACTTGTTGTGCTTTGGCTTGGGCAGCCAAACGTCTTCGCCAATACATGATTCGTCACACTACTTGGTTAATCTCCGAAATGGATCCAATCAAGTATGTCTTCGAAAAGCCTGCTCTCACGGGAAGAATTGCTCGTTGGCAGATGCTATTATCAGAATATGACATAGAGTACCACGCTCAGAAAGTCATTAAGGGGAGTGTTTTAGCCGATCATTTGGCTCATCAACCGATTGACGATCAAGAACCAATCGGGTTTGACTTCCCAGACGAAGATGTCATGTATTTAAAAATGAAAGATTGCGATGAACCGTTACCCAGTGAAGGGCCAGAACCAGGTTTCCAGTGGGGACTTATCTTTGATGGAGTAGTTAATCATTACGGAAATGGAATTGGGGCAATCATTGTTACCCCTCAGGGTACCCACATTCCTTTCACTGCCAGACTTACATTCAAATGTACAAACAATGAGGCCGAATACGAAGCTTGTATTATGGGTCTTGAAGAAGCGATTGATTTAAGGATGAAAAACTTGGACGTATACGGCGATTCAGCCTTGGTTATCAGTCAGATAAAAGGAGATTAGAACACATACCAATCAGGACTGATTCCTTACAAAGACTATGCAAGAAGGTTGTTACCCTTCTTTAACAGAGTCGAGTTTCATCACGTCCCTCGTAGAGAGAATCACATGGCTGATGCCTTAGCCACTCTCTCTTCCATGATTAGTGTAGGTCAATGGAACGACTTACCTAAGATCGACATCATGCGCCTTGAACGGCCCGCTTACATCTTCACGATTGAAGCAGTCATAGACGACAAACCTTGGTATCACGATATCAAATGCTTCCTTCAAAAACAACAGTACCCACCTGGGGCACTAAGGAAGGACAGAAAAACCCTCAGAAGATTGGCTGGAAGCTTCTTCTTGAGCGGTGATACACTCTATAAGAGGAATTTTGACTTGGTCTTGCTCCGATGGGTAGACAGACCAGAAGCAGACATGCTTATGAAAGAAATTAATGAAGGATCCTTTGGCACTCATGCCAACGGACACACAATGGCGAGAAAAATTCTGAGAGCAGGGTATTACTGGTTGACCATGGAATCCGACTGCTACAAGTACATGAGGAGGTGTCACAAGTGTCAGATATACTCCGATAAAATTCATGTACCGCCATCACATCTCAAAGTTCTTTCTTCCTCGTGGCCTTTTTCCATATGGGGAATTGAGATGATCGGCTTGATCGAACCTAAGGCTTCAAACGGACATCGGTTCATCCTGGTAGCCATTGACTATTTCACCAAGTGGGTCAAAGCAGCGTCGTACGCTAATGTAACCCGACAAGTGGTGGTCCGATTTATCAAAAACAATATTATCTGCCGTTATGGTGTTCCAAGCCAGATCATTACTGATAATGGATCTAACTTGAACAACAAGATGATGAAGAAGTTGTGCGTTGAGTTCAAGATCGAACACCATAACTCATCTCCCTACCGACCCAAGATGAACGGAGCGGTAGAAGCGGCTAACAAGAACATCAAGAGGATCATTCAAAAGATGGTTGTAACCTATAAAGATTGGCACGAGATGCTACCCTTTGCTCTTCACGGTTATCAAACATTTGTCCGCACTTCAACAGGGGCAACCCCTTTCTCTCTAGTATATGGCATGGAGGCAGTTCTCCCCATAGAAGTAGAGATCCCATCAATCCGGGTATTGATGGAAGCTAAGCTTTCAGAAGTTGAATGGTGTCAAATTCGACACGACGAATTAAACATGATCGAAGAAAAGTGAATCACGGCACTATGCCACGGTCAGTTGTATCAGCAGAGAATGAAGAAGGCGTTCGACAAAAAGGTCTGACCTCGTGTCTTCAGAAAAGGAGACCTCGTGCTCAAGAAGATACAATTATTTCTCACTGACTCTCGGGGCAAATGGACCCCAAATTATGATGGCCCCTATGTGGTCATGAAAGCTTTCTCAGGCGGTGCCTTGAGACTTGCAACCATGGACAGAGAGGAATTTGCCTACCCAACGAATGTCGATGTAGTCAAGAAATACTTCGCCTAAACTAAAAGTTAGAGACATGAAAAAAGCCATCCCAATGGATTGGAAATCTCATAGTACAATCCAGGCAAAAATTAGGGATAATGGCAAGTAACTATGTTCAACAGAGGCAAGTCCCTCAGCAGCAGTTACATCATCCATCGGAGGAAAACTCCAGTCACGGTCATCTTCGACAGAAGCTCAGGATGTCCCGAATTCAAAGTTGGTAGAAGGATAGTGGTCGTTATGTTTCAACGTAGCCCTTTTTCCCTGTAAATTACCATTTTCAAACATTGTATATACTCTATGGAATCACGCGTTTGGCTGATCTCCATCTTATCAATAAAATTTGAGCCCTTGTGCTTTTGTTTGTAATTCTTATTTGTTTTAGCTTTACAGAACGACATTTTAATATGATTAACGATTCTTGAAATAAAACAAAAAATGAGTTTACTTGTTAAAACTTTTTCTGCTTTTAAATTAAATATGGCAATTGATTTTGACTGTTGAACATCGAAAGAACGTCGATTGCGTCTCCAAAGGCGTTTGAATTTCAAGGTGCAGAATCAAAGTACTCCTTCTAGGCCACTACGCCTGAACGAAGGATCAACTATATGAGATGCGGCTTTACCATCTGATACCCTCGGCCGAGTTCTTATCTCCTAAGCCCGATCAACGGTATTCCCCGCAGGGATTATCTCTCCTAAGCAAGGCAGAATTGCTATCTTGAACCAAGTGATACCTTTCATCTCCAGCAGTGGCCGAGTATCCAGTCATGTTCATCCGTCAGTCTGTGTGTTGTGTCAAGTCTTTGTCAGCATATACATACATACATCATGCATTTGATTTGCATTCATATTCATATTGCATCACTATCACTCTATTTGGTCTTATCCCCTAGTGATAACAGTCTTCTCAATCGAGTTGTCAGTTCTTGCCTCGTCAGGAAACGTTGCGTTTGAACAATCTCGCCTCCAGTGTATCTCTGGATTAGAGTCGGCACTCGACCACTTTGATAACTTGAACATCTGAAAACCCAGAGAAGCTTTCTACAAATGTCACTCTTCGCCATTGAAGATGATATCCTTGCTTTCCCGGATTAAAGAAAAATCCCCAGAGAAAGCCTCCTAAGCAGATATTTGGCAGTACAGCTGCCTTTCTCCGAAAGACCGCTGATGAAAAGGTCATCGGCACCTCAAATTGGATCCCATAATATGGCATTTCTCCGGGAAGATCCCGAGGAAAGTATGATGTAAGACCCCCAAGCGGAAACAGTCTCTCAAGAGACTCACTTTCCCTAGTAGAATCGACAAATGGTGTCTCCAACAGAGAATTTTGTGCACCTCTACAACTCAGACGAATGGGTTCCCCAGCAAGTCTGACATCAAAATTTTTTCCACTCAAATGGCATCTCCCCAGGAAAATCCGGCGAGAAGTTTGAAGAAAACCGCTACAGATAGCGTCCCTTGTCAATGAAGTTTATTGACAAAAGAAACTAAGACCAGTTCCTTAGTAGGAAACCAGGATCGAGGGGAAGTTTAAATTAGAAACTTAGACCAGGTCCTTGGTAGGAAACCAGGAACAAGGGGAAGTTTATTTGAGAAACTGAGACCAGTTCCTTGGCTGAAGACCAGGATCGAGGGGAAGCTTTTACCTTTTCTAAGCATCATTGCTTAGCAAAAGAAGATGAATGTGTAAGCTACCATTCATAACCGCCATCAAAATTTCGGTTATTCCGATATTTAATCCTCTTGCACCCCGAATGCCCGGATACCTTCATCATTCACACCTTCGGGTCCAAGAAGATTAAATAGGGGCATCTGTCATACCCCAAATTTTGACCACTAAGATTTCCCATCATTGTGCAAATCATCATCACAATATGGATGAACCATCATGCCTCATCAAATGCCTCAAGGGTTGTTGAGCATTCACTACAATCAAAATTAGGGTTTTAAGCCCTCTCGGAGCCTTAGACAAAGGATCAATCAAGGAATTACTTGATCTTCAACTTGTCTAGCCTCTAAAATATCCACAATGGATCAAAAGGACTCCCACTTCAAGGATTAAAGCACAAGGCTGCTCCCTTCTAGGTGGATCAAGTCTCAAGATCGACAGTGTCACCAAATTAGGGTTTTGGTCGACCAGGGCCTCCAGATGGAAATTTTTCATCTGGGCACAAGCCAATGATCCAAAACATAACCTAATATACTCCATGGAACCTCATGGACCCAATCATCAAGTCAATTTGACCTCAGGGGATGCATACATCAAAAATCAGGAATTAGGGTTTCTTGACCTAATTCACCCCTAAGTGGACTTTTGGGACAAATCATGAACCAAGACCTCAAGACATGATTTGAGGGTCTCTAATATGCCATATTGATCCATTTACAACAATGGATTAATCCAAGAAGCTTGAGCAACAAAGTCTTAATTTCATCTGCACCACAATTAGGGTTTCGCGAGGAAAGTCAACTGTAACTTTGACTTTTGACCAGGACATGCTCCCAAACCCTAAGACATGATTCAATATACCCTATGACACCCATGGAACATGTCCATCAAGTTTGATTTAGGTCAAGGACATGATTTCCTGAAGAATTTGACAGTTTGGAATTCATCTGATAAAAAGTCAACTATGCACAAAAGTCAACTTTGACTTTTTGAGATTTTTCACCAAAATGGATTTTTAACCCTAAAATGATGTTAATGTATGATTTGAATCATCATTCATCAAGAAAAATCAAAGAAAGTTGGATAACTTGTAAAAGGGTTACCCATAAAAACTTAGAAAAATTTCTAAGTTATGGAAAAAGTGACACTAATGTGCCAACTTTGGAGGACCATAACTCCTAAACCACAAGGCCATTGTTCCCCATTAAAAGCTTGATTTGTAGATCACATTGCCCTCTACAAAAGCTTCATACTGACCTATGTCTAAATTCCTCATGGATTTTGAGTTATGGAGTGATCAAAATCAAGAAAAGTCACTTTGTTCCAACACTTAGTGAAAATTTCACTAAGTCAGAATCTGCCTTTACTTTTTTCCAAATGTAGGGGGATTTTTCACTTGGATTTAAAAGAGATCAAAACCAAACATGTTCAAACAGTTGTTGTATCATGCAAGGGCTTTCCAAAATGGCCAAGAACATTACCAAATTCAATTTGAGCTATGAGATATGACATTGGCAAGATGCCTTGTTGAAATCTGCCAAGGCAAGGCAGATTTTTGCACTTTTAGTCGATTCGCCAAAATCAGCCAAATCCAAATGCTCCTATCCACTTGGACACCTCTGAGGATTGAATCTAAAGGGGACAATCACTGAGCCAAGCCTCCAAAGTCTTTGGAACAAGAAATAGCATGTTGAACCTAGAATTGCCAAAATAGGGACAAGACTCCAATTTTGGATTAGAGCATTCAATGGAAGCATCAAGGTGGCATGAACTGAGCTCTTAGCAACTGAATTCAGTCAAGACTTATCCAAGACCAAGGGGACCAGCAGCCTGTGCCCTAACCTCTAGTCAATGGCTAGAGGAGACTTGGATTTTCATTTCCCAACATTGGCCAAACCTACTCAGCAGTTGCCATTCACTATTCCTTACAAAACAAACTTGCTCTACTATAAATAGAGCTCAATTGTGATCAGTTTAAGTACACCAAAGGCCTACAACACTTGCCTTTCTCAAAAACCACTTCTCACTCTCAAAAATGCATTTCTTAGCAAGTCACTATAGGGTTTTTCATTAGAGAGCAATTCCACTCAAACCAATCACACACACACCTCACATACATCATATAGAAGTGATCCAAACACTCACATAACATCTAGAACACCAAAATCACAAAATCACCAGCCAGTTACTCAAGTTCTTGACAGATTTGCAGTTGGGGGTACCATCTCAAGTTCCAGATCATTTCAATCCATTCCAAGCATTCATACACACTCCATATCACCTAGGGAAGCTATCCAGATCATTGGAACCTAGCTGTAACACCTCCAACACAAAACACGACCACCACCTGCAAGAGGTAAGCATGAGCCCTTCTAACTCTATGATCCATGCAATTTTTGTTGCACAATAATTTGGCCATATGTTCCTAATCTTGCATGGAATGTTTTCCCTCAATAAATTACATTGTTTGAATCGTGTGTGAAATTTCTGAACCTTCATGCAGAAATTAGGGTTCTTGAGGTTTCTCTTTGATTTCTTATTCCATGTTAAAAATAAATGAAATTAAAGACCATAGACATGATCGTGAGGTTAAAATGAGTTGATTGATATGTAGATTGCATGATATAATCAAGTATTCAGTGAGATTGGATAGAAAATGCAAATCTGGGAAACTCAGAACATGCGCGTCTTCTTGCCTTTGTTCTTGGCGCCATTTTCAAATATTTGAATATTTGAATTTTGTGATTTTATTTAATTGATTCAAAAATTAATTTCACTCTGAGTTTTAATGATTTTGAGTTGATTATTTTTTTGATAATTCACAAAAATGTTAAAATATTTTATTTTATCAAAAAATCCCAAAAATATTATTTATTTCATATAATTGATATTTTTGCAAAGAATTATTGTTTTATTTGTTTTTGCCATTTAAAATGTTTTTCCCTCTTAATTTTGTAACTTTTAATGCCTTCTAACTATTTTGTAGGTCAATACTTAAGTTTTGAAGCATTAATCCAAGATCACAATTTGTTTTCCATATGTTAAACAATTTTAATCATTTTAATTGAATTTTTATTCAATTAAAACACATTTTGAAAACAAATTAGGGTTTTTGGATTAATTCAACCCTCATAAATCATTTTCAAAACTTTTGGGCCTCTAATAGAGTGTAAGACCCAACCCTTTGTAAATACAACCTATTTTGGGCCTCACTTATTGTATAAGTCCCATTGTATTTCAAAAAGTTCGACGCGATCATCATCCGTTGAAAAACAAACCTTGGGCCTACCCTCGAGTAGTAAGACCCATTTCTTTTCTTTAAAACTCTTTGGGCTTCTAATAGAGTGTAAGACCCAATCCTTTTTTGACCAAATCATTTTTGGGCCTCAGTACATTGTATCAGTCCCGATACCATCAAAAACAAACGGCGCGATCGTCGCCCTTTTGAAAAGTAACAATTGGGCCTCTCCTTGAGCTATAAGACCCATTCACAACTTTTGGGCCTCTATTAGAGTGTAAGACCCAATCCCCTTTTAACCAAAAACAAATTTGGGCCTCAGATATATTTTAAACGGAAAAATCATTTGGGCCTACCCTAGAGTAGTAAGACCCATTTCTTTTCTTTAAAACCTTTTGGGCCTCTTGAGAGAGTGTAAGACCCATCCCTTTGTACATAAAACAATTGTTGGGCCTCAGTCACTTGTATAAGTCCCTCTGTACAAATTCAAACAGTGCGCTCACTGATAAAACCCTAGGCCTCTCCTTGAGCTGTAAGCCCCAAATATTTCTTTTTCAAAGCACTTTCTCCTTTGATTTTGAAATATACTGTTGTTTTCAATCTTTCTTTGTTGAACAACTAACCAAACATCATGGAAGCTCTACAACCGAGTAAGTGTTTATATGCTTTCATTTACCGCTTTCATATACATATAATTGTATTGTGGGGCTGTTTCGCTGTAAGCCTTCTTTCATAAACTCATATCAACTGTGTAATAATAGTATAGATATTTAGAGTTCCCCCGACAACTACGTCTAGCATTAAGCCCGTTGATCACTCTTAAATAGTCAAAACTAGATCCCCATAGGATTACCAGACACGGTCTTCCCTCCTCTTGGGGTTAAACAATATGGAGATATGAAAGGCACCATTCTCTGTGAACCCTTTCATAGACTGTCACTCGTAGAAGTTGTCAAAGAAACTCTATTCCCCAGAGATGATCTTTTCTCCGTGAATGGCATCTCTTGAGTTTCTTCCAAATTCTCGAACTTTCTTGGCTTGATCTATTCCTCGTGAATGGACTGTCTTGAATTTCTCGGTGTTTGGGGACCCACGGGCTTCTTAAAAGCATCGGCCTCCTCTTGGGCATCGTACAAGGACCCACAGGCTTCCTAAAATCAACCCCGCCTCCTCTTGGGCGTTGTACAAGGACCTGTTGGCTTCTTAGAAGTATTCACAGCCTCCTCTTAGGCTTCGTATAATGATTCTTCCTCCGGGATTGATAGCCTTCTCTTGGGCTTCTTACAAGGACCACCCGACTTCTTAAAAGTTTCCAGCCTCCTCTTGGGCTTCGTACAAATTGTCCCGACTACCTCCTAGAGGTATAGGAACAGAACTTAGTCATCTTCATAGAACAGTCCTTTCCGAGAGTCTACTACTGTTTCTCAAAGCATAGTACAAAAGATGAAACTCTAGACACGGACAGTCTAACATCCTTGAGTCTCAAAGACATTCTCAAGTGATCCCTTCAAAAATAGGAAGGAACCCCGTGGACTCGGACAGTCTCAATACCCTTCGGATTTCCCACTTCCTCAAAGACAAGGAAATATCCCTGATCCTCGAATCAAATCCTTGAGAGTACAACATTGATCATATAAGAACTGATTTTCTCTTTAAATCAGCATACTAGACCTGTCACTCAACTGAAACAGCGCCATAGCCTCCTCTTGGGCTTTGTGCAATGATTCTCCCCAGCGGAGCTAACAATTTTAGCCTCCATCTCGGGCTTCATACGAGATATGAAAGACTCCTTCGTTGAGTCAAACAACGTTTAGCCTCTCTCTCGGGCTTTGTACGAGACACATAAGAGACTCCCTCTTTGAGTCAATCACCCTTTCGCCTCCATCTCGAGCTTTGTACGAGATACAAAAACTCTCTTGTTGAGTCAAATAGCCTCCATCTCGGGCTTTATACGAGATACCAAAAGATTCCCTCGTTGAGTCAAAACCTTTTAGCCTCTCTCTCGGGCTTTGTACGAGACACATATTAGCCTCCTCTTAGGCTTTGTATAAGAAAACCACTGGTTGATCCAATCAACCTTTTAGCATCAAAGTTGTGCCTCGTTCACAGTATACAAACATCAATAACTTCTTCCCCTTCATCTAATTGTTGTAAGCGGCAAGCCTCTGGATCATCTACATCCATGCCACTGTCCCTCTTTTAGCATGAGAAATTCCTAAGGAAAGATAGCATTGCTCTACACTGAGTTAAAGTCTTCTCCTTTAGGTTGGAATTCCCCTATAAAGGAAATTATGGCATTGTCGGATTCACATATCCCGGTTAAAGTAATTCTCCCTTATAAACGGTTGTGACAAACAAACCCCTCTTTAGAGATGACAAATTCTCTCTAAAGTTGAGACCTTTCAGCTTCACATCTTGGGCTTTGAACAAGATACAAACTACCTTTCGCTTCACGTCTTGGGCTTTGAACAAGATGTCACGACCCGAATATCTAAATCAATTATTTAATTATTTATTTAATTAATTTAGAAGGAATTAGGAGGTTTTGATAATTTTGGAGAATTTTGGAGTGTAAGAGTGTTTTTGAATAATTTTAATAAAGTAGATGAGCATGTGTTATTTATATTATTATTATTACTAAAAATAAAATGAGAAAGGGCAAGGTGGTCTTATTGGAAAGTAAGTAAGGATAGGATGGGAAGTTCATAAGTTGTGATTGGTTAGCCAAAGAAAAAGAAGGAGAACGATCATTTTCCCATTTTGTCGTATCTTTTGTGAAGAACACTGAAGAAGAGAGAAGAAGGAGAACTAGGGCTTGAGGATTTCTAGAGGAATCTTGAAGAAAGGAGGAAAAAGCTTCGGATTACTCTAAGGTATGGGGAGAGTTCATAATTTCTTATAATTTTATAGAAATTGGAGTTGAATAGACTAAGGATTGTATGAATTGTGTTGATTTTGATGATTGTTGATGTAGAATGAGTAATTTGATGAAAGTATGATGGATTTGATTGATATGTATTACTATACATGTGTTTTGTGAGTATTTTTAATCAAATTTCGTGGGAAAAACTGATTTTTGGGGTAATCGAAGTCAAAAACGCAGAAAATAATTTTTCGGGAAAAAGTGGGTTTTATCGCATCCAGACACGGGCTGTGTCACACAACACGGGCACCCGTGTCAGCTTTTGGGTTAAGTGGAAGAAAAGTTTTTTTTACTAGCAGGTTGCCTGACACGGGCCATGTCACAGGACACGGGCGGCCGTGTCAGCCTACTGCCCTGCATATTTCTTTTTGTTTTGGGGAAATTTTGTTCAGACTTCCTGACACGGGCCGTGTTACAGAACACGGGCGGCCGTGTCAGCTTGCTGCCTTGCCAAACTTTTGTTGTTGTCTTGGACCGAGTCGGACTACGGTTTGTCTTGTTCTTGCTGTTTCTTGAGGTTGGTGATGTTTTCCCGTATGGATTCCGTGTTGTCGAGCTGTTGTTGATATATGGATGATAAAACATGATTTTATGATGAATGTTGCTGAAAAATGAAATGAATGATGCACATGTTGATATTTGGATGAAATGAGGAGAATTAGCATCATTGCATTTCATGGAATTTTATTATGTTGGGGCTTCGGCCTATTGGTAGCTTCCATCCCACTGTGCGGATTGAAGTGATATGTTGTTATGTTGTGCTCCCTTGTGGAGGGTTGATGGCCAGTGTCCATCACTAGGAGAAAAATCGGTACCACGTGCATTCCTTGCATTTCATCTTGTTCGACGTTGCATTTATGATGTATTTGTGATTGTGTTGCGAAAGATTTGATGATGATATGATGTTGTTGTTGCCTATTCTGTTTATTTTCCAAGTCTTTATATTACTATGATGAATTATGGTTTCTCACCCTGCCTGCTTGGAAATGTTGCCTCTTATGTGGGTAACTTGCAGATAACCAAGAGTAGATTCGCGATGCTTGTGGGTGTAGCCTTGGAGTGTTTTCGCTTACCGTCGTTATTAGTAGTGTTTAGAGGTGTCCTGCTCTGTGTCATGTAACATCGGGTTGGGAACTGTTCGTGAACCTCGTGTTCTTTTGTTTTATGTAGAATTTTTTTTACATTGTTGGTAATGATTTGATTTGGATACGTTTAGTATGGAGAATTTTATTGATTTGAATTTAAAAGTTTGATTCCGCTGCGTAGTTGATGATTTTATTATGATGAATGAATAACCCGTGTCACGGGACAGGATAATGATTACTAAATGATGTTTTGAATATATGTGGCACCTTTCTCATTGATGTTACTCTGATAATATGAATTATTTTCATAAAATTGTTGTGGGGTAGAAGGGTGTTACATTAGTGGTATTAGAGCAGGTCGGTCTGTCCGGCCAAGTTTTGTGTTGTCAGTCTGTTGTCAGTCGTTACTTGTTAACGATTATTTGTTTTTCTGACGTGGTGAGTGTTGTACAAAATGGCTGGAAACAACACGCGCGCTCTTGCTGATGCTATTGCAGATCTTGCTCGGAACCATGCTCCTGATGAGTTTCGTGCGCTGGAGAAGTTTCAGAGGAACAATCCACCGATGTTTGAGGGGACTCTTGACCCGACGAGCGCACAAAAGTGGCTCAAGGAGATTGAGAAGATTTTTAGAGTGATGGGGTGCTCTGATGCGCAGCAAGTGCAGTTCGGAACACACATGCTGGAAGAAGAGGCCGAGGACTGGTGGGATAACACCCGTCAGAGGCTGGAAGATGTTGGCACTGTGGTGACTTGGAATGTATTCAAGAAAGAATTTCTGGGCAAGCATTTTCCTCAAGATGCTCGTGGTAAGATGGAAGTGGAATTCATTGAATTGAAACAAGGAAATATGACTGTGGCGGAGTATGCTGCCAAATTTGAGATGCTTGTGAAGTTTTGTCCTCATTACAACCGTGCGGATGCTGAACTTTCTAAGTGTCTCAAGTTTGAGAATGGGCTGAGACCAGAGATTAAGCAGGGGATTGGATGCCAACAGATTTGCAAGTATGCGGAACTGGTGGATAAGAGTAGGATTTATGATGAAGATAGCCGAGCTCGATCTGCTCACTACAAACAGCTAAGTGAAAAGAAAGATAAGGGTCAGTTTAGAGGTAAACCTTATGCGACTCTAGGTGATAAAGGGAAACATAAGGTATCAGATGAGAAGAAGTCAAGCAGGGGAGCCGTTAATGCACCTACTAAGTGTTATAAGTGTGGAGAGTTAGGTCACAAAGCTGATGGGTGTACTAACAAAGTTCTGAGATGTTACCGTTGTGGTAAGACTGGGCATAGAATTGGTGATTGTCTGAATGAGGGTCCGACCTGTTTCAACTATGGTGAACAGGGGCATATCAGTACTCAATTCCAGAAACCAAAGAAGACCGCTACTGCTACCCAGACGACAGGAAGAGTGTTTGCTTTGGCTGGCTCAGAAGTTCCCAAGAAGGACAACTTGATTCGAGGTACTTATTTTATTAACAATGTTGAGTTGATTGCTATTATTGATACTGGAGCTACGCATTCATTTATCTCTCTTGAGTGTGCTACTAGATTGGGTTTCAATTTGTCTAACATGAATGGTAGTATGATAATAGATGTCGCTCCCAGGATTTTCATCCAGGTACAAACGCGTGAGTGGCGCGGAAAACAGAGTCGTCAGCCGTGTAAATTTATCCCAAGAGAGGGAAAGGGAACACCACATAAACCTTAAAAAGAGGGAAAGGAATGGTCATCGCAACCATAACCTAGGTTCGGGAGTCGGTTACGCGAGGGGAAGGTGCTAGCACCCCACGCGTCCATCGTACTCGATGGGATCCACGCTTGTTGTCTAATCTAAGGGTGAGTTATCCTATCATCTATGGCTTTACTAAGACGGGGGAGGGGAAAACTAAGACAGACTCGGTAGGACGTCGACGTCCTAGGCCTACGTACCCCCTTTGTGCAATGGGGAATTCAGAGTCAACGTAGTTCGGACCAAGTTCTTTTTGTGTTTTTTTATGAGCGACGCTAAGTTCGCGTCCGGCAGTTTGGGTCGATGCCTGTTTGCGACTCAGACGAAAAGTAACGTGCCCTTTTTGAAAATAGCCTTTAGTTTGACAATCCTGAAGGACAAAAAGGTTTGAAGATTGTTTGTATTTTTTAAGACAGAAGTGACTTGAGTTAGTTCATAACTTGCATTGCACCAAAGTCTAGGGCACAGGGACGAATACTTAACGAATCGTCCCAAGCAGGACACTTGTTAAGCACTCTAGAAAGATGAGAGGAAGCCCCTCATTTCTCATTCCCCGTGCTTAAGGCTCATGCGCAATACACTTTATCCTTATTAAGTGTTTTCAAGAGGTTTTGAGATGAGAAGAGAGAAGACACAAAGGAAACTCTAAAGGGAAACTAAGAGTCCTAATGTTATCATGCATGGGTGACCTACGGTTAGTGAGGTTTGACGACAACCTAAGCCTAAAGAAAAGAAAAGATGAGAGACAGAAAGAGTGAGAGTGGACATGGATAACTATCCACACCCTCAAATAACTTACCCCAGCCCCTGCATAAAAAGTTAGTACAAAACAGGCATAAGTAATAATGAGACTAATGAAACCCAAGCAATGACATATAATGGCAATTAAGTGACCTATAACAACATAAACATGATTCATGAATTCAAGGAAGCAATCCCAAACAATGGCACAAGTACCTTTTCAAACAAAAATTCTGACATGATTAAGGATGTGCATACAAGAAGATCTCACACAAAGAGCAATTAGACAATTAGCAACACACCTCCTAAAATCACCAAATTAATTATCAAATTAGCTCACCCAGAAGCAAACAACATGTCCAAAACTCATGCAAAAATTCAAGATATAAGTCACTCAAACAATTATGCAAATTCAGATGAGAAACATGGTTCAATATGCAAAATGGGAGGACTAAAATGCAATATGAAATGATTTTAAAAATGAGAAAAAAAACATTTTAATGTAATCTAGTGTGTTGGTGAATGAATACAAAAAGAATGAATTCAAAAGGTTTTGTATGCTATGAGAACAAAATTCTACAAGTTTAGGTATGCATGATATGAATAATTCAAAAAGAAAATAAACAAATATTTATTTCAGATGCTAAAAATAAAATAAAATAATAAAATAAAATTTGTGAAAATTTTATAAAATTATAAATATGATGCATGAATTTTTTGGGAATTTTTTAATGCAATTAACTATTTTTAAAAAATGAAAATGAAAATGCAAACAATTAAATAAAATAAAAATATGAAAATGTGCAAGGGGGTGTGAAAAGTAACAAAAACGCGTTGAAAAATTGAAATGGGCTGAAGAGGGGTGTGTAGATAGCAGGCCCAAGCATTAAACCATCAAAAAAATAAAATAAAACAAAAAAAGGACACACGTGGGCTTCAGTCCACCACGTTGACTCTCTCCCCACCTTTGGATGAATCCTGCGCTTATCATTAAGTCAACACATCAAACAAGTATTTATGATCTATGGCCCAGATTAATACGCACATGATAACTAACATACACACGCGTACACGCAACCACTCAGCACACCATGGAATCCCACGTGCACGGCACATGGTTTCATTAATTTGTTGGCACAATGTCAGCCACACGATTCATCAGACGCACGTGAAGCAATCAACATAATAAAAAATACGCATGATGGATGGCTATGATCAGAGGGTGCATGATAATACCTGTGGGGTAATGAACACACCATCATTAAAATAAAAATTCAAAAATAAAAAATGTGGCACAATAGGAACCGTTAGATCGCCAAAATTGAGGGCTGTGATTGCGTCTTCTACCTCCAGCCCCTTCACCGGCCGGAACCCTTGCCAGTCGCCGAAGCTAGGGTTCCGGCCACCTGCAATGAAAACCTCACCAAAACACGCACGCGAATACACTTTCTTGACCAGAATTTCATCAGGATTTCAAATATCACATTAAAATTTGCAAACAAACAACACACAAGGAGATTCGCACGAAACAAGTTAGGGTTCAAAAACTTTAAACACACGATGCAACCAATCTACACATCCAAATGCAAAACAAAATATATCAGAATGATCCATGGATGCCACACAACATTATGCGTATTTAAAAAGAGAGTTTTGTGATCATCAAAAATATCACTAACCTGAGACTATGCACCACGTATCCTCACTGTTAGCTTCAAAGGATGGTTGGTTTGTGCTCTGTGGATCCCCAGAAAGAAGATTGTGGAAGAACTTTGTGAAAAACCCTTGTGGATTGTGAGCTATGAAGAAATCAAGGATTAGGGTTGAAACTTGAACTTTCCTCCAAAAGCACGTGTAATCCCTCTAACCCTAGCATGAGTTGGTTTAAATAGATAGGGTTAATCCACTGATCATTATTTGGGCCTTGGTAATTCTTTGTTTAATAAGTTTTGGATGATTTTAGAAAATTGAATTTTGTGAGATACACCCTCCTCCATGCATGCATATCCAAATATTTCATGATGGATCACTTATTGATCAATTGCTAATCACACCCAAATTGAAATTGGGCCTTGAAACATTTTGATTCATGAGTTTTCAATAGTTTGGCAATTTTGCACCATGTGAAATAAGTAATGAATAATTCATGGAATCCCTTGATTCAAAGGCCCAAAATAATTCTTAAGGAAAGTTCTTTGATGTTAGAAAGTGACATGAAGCAATGGAATCAATTATAGGTCACTATGTCCCAAAATGCAAAAGGAACCATGAGAAAACCCTAAAAAACCACTTTGCCTTCTTTTGATCATAACTTGAGTTTCACAAATTATATGGAGACCATCTAGTACTTTTTGGAAAGGGGAGAAAAAAATATTCAACTTTCATGTTTGAGGAAAATTCATTTGAAGCTTTCTTGATGATGAAAAGTCAAGTTGAATGTAGTGTAAGAACTTGCCCAAAAAGGAAACTTTCAAATTATAGGTCATTTTCATATTTAGTAACCTTTGTATCAACCCTTGATTCTTGATAGATGATATGAAACTTGACACTTGAAGACCATATGAGGATGTGAGACCTTGAAAACCTTGAAGAGAACCTCAAAATTTCACAGTTGACTTCCCCTCTCACTGTTGACTTTTCCCCAATTCTCCTGATTCTCAATCCATTGGCCAATTGAACTTCTCATGAACCAAACTGATGGACAATCTTCCATTCCTAGATACTTAGGGATCCAAGGAATACCATGGAATCAAGTCTTGCCCAAAAAATCAGAAATAAACTGACTTTATAGCAAACCCTAATCTTGGTACCCTTAGTCTATGAGGAAATAACACAGTCTCCAAATCCAAATTCCTCTGAATATGATGTGTATCTTCTCCAACAAAGATAAGATATGCCAATTGGTGATGATAAAAACCCAAGAAGCTTGTCTATTGGAGCAATAAACCCAAGAATCTCAAAACCCTAGTTTCTGCACTGGTTAGGAGAGAGTGATCTACTTGAACTCTCTTGCTTGACCCTTTGGAGAACATCTTCTCCTCTT
The DNA here is from genome assembly GCA_022829125.1 of Lathyrus tuberosus. Taxonomy (NCBI): domain Eukaryota; kingdom Viridiplantae; phylum Streptophyta; class Magnoliopsida; order Fabales; family Fabaceae; genus Lathyrus; species Lathyrus tuberosus. The sequence continues at coordinate 3,592,179 of JALAZF010000387.1, forward strand.
GAACTTGCCTCAGGCACCTTGACCCCATGCTAAGAACCAATGATATGCACATATGATAATGCAAAATGAAATGAAACATAAGCCAGTTTGTAATAAAGTAAGGAGGGAAAATTTTGGGGTGCTACAGCTGCCCCTATTCAATCAACTTGGTCCTGAGGGTATGATAGCGACGGCTTTCAGACAATCGGGATGCACGGAGATTGAATACCAAAGAACCCGGAAATTTGCAATCCTCAAAGGGGGGACGACTCCACTGGAGAATCAGCCATAAATGTTGTACTGTCACAACACGGACGAGTGCTAGCTATGCTGGGTATAAAGTGAAACAAACTCTCCCAGGTTATGTCATCTCTGCTGATAAAGAGAACTGACAAAGGAATCTCAAAATATGCCATCTCCGCTGATAAAGGGAACTGACGAAGGAAATCTTTAAAAGATTGATATCTCTGCTGATGAAGAGAACTATCAAAATAAATGCCATCCCTGCTGATAAAGGGAACTGACGAAAGAAATATTCAAAAGATTGCTATCTCTGCTGATAAAGAGAACTAGCAAAATAAGTGCCATCCCTGCTGATAAAGGGAACTGACGAAAGAAATATTCAAAATATTGATATCTCTGCTGATAAAGAGAACTAGCAAAACAAATGCCATCCCTGCTGATAAAGGGAACTTGACGAAGAAAATCTTCAAAGGATTGCTATCTCTGCTGACAAAGAGAACTAGCAACATAAATGCCATCCCTGCTGAGAAAGGGAACTGACGAAGAAAATCTTCAAAGGATTGCTATCTCTGCTGACAAAGAGAACTAGCAACATAAATGCCATCCCTGCTGATAAAGGGAACTGACGAAGAAAATATTCAAAAGATTGCTATCTCTACTGATAAAGAGAACTATCAAAATAAATGCCATCCCTGCTGATAAAGGGAACTGACGAAAGAAATATTCAAAAGATTGCTATCTCTGCTGATAAAGAGAACTAGCAAAATAAGTGCCATCCCTGCTGATAAAGGGAACTGACGAAAGAAATATTCAAAAGATTGCTATCTCTGCTGATAAAGAGAACTAGCAAAACAAATGCCATCCCTGCTGGTAAAGGGAACTTGACGAAGAAAATATTCAAAGGATTGCTATCTCTGCTGACAAAGAGAACTAGCAACATAAATGCCATCCCTGCTGATAAAGGGAACTGACGAAGAAAATATTCAAAGGATTGCTATCTCTGCTGATAAAGAGAAGTAGCAACATAAATGCCATCCTGCTGATAAAGGGAACTGACAAAGAAAATATTCAAAAGATTGCTATCTCTGCTGACAAAGAGAACTAGCAACATAAATGCCATCCCTGCTGATAAAGGGAACTGACGAAGAAAATATTCAAAGGATTGTTATCTCTGCTGATAAAGAGAACTAGCAAAATAGATGCCATCCCTGCTGATAAAGGGAACTGACAAAAGAAAATCTTCAAAAGATTGCTATCTCTGCTGATAAAGAGAACTAGCAAAACAAATGCCATCCCTGCTGATAAAGGGGAATTGGCCAGCAAAATATGTCAAGCAAGAACTGCCTACCAGGTGAGAACGGGATTTCACAAAAGAGAAGGGCCAAACAAAGGCAAACTCCCAACCGACTCAAAATCCACAGGCAAGATGACTCCACTGGGGAAGGAGAAGTCTAAATAAAAGACTCTGTCGGGGAGCACAAGTATGAGGAACGCGTCCCTCCAGGGTCTCCTGAGTTATGCCATCTCTGCTGAGAAAGAGAACTAGCAAGGAAAATATCAAACCTAGCTTATGCTTCAAATGCAAATGTTTGAATTTTGGCGTAATGCTCCATACGAAATGGAAATGCTACACGTTTGAGGATGCAATGCGAATGCTTATGATATGCAAAAAGGGACCCTCCAGCAAAATAAATGCCGGAGAGAAAAGACCAATTCAGCTGGGGATGACAAAAATAAATTGTCCTCTGAATCCAGAAACCCTGCTGAGAAGGATCATACTGATCGACTCCTTGGCTCAATAACTTCTGCTGGGGAAGGTCTGCTCTACTGAGGAAAGTTTGCCCTATTGGGGAAGAAGCAATCTCAATGCTGGGGAGGGCCAACTGCTGGGGAAGTACAATCATGTTGCCCTGCAGCCTGACTTGTCTTTATGGTCATAAACGGCTCTTTGAACATTTCACTTGCCCCAGACCACCAGGTCTAATGGAAGAAATCATCTCAAGAGGATTTTATAGAAGATCGGGCATTCGCACTGCCCCATGATCTTCAAACTCTTGGAGAGATTTATCATATCTCGACATAACTGCCCCAGACTTCATAACCCATGAAGTACGTTACCTCGAAAGGATTTATAACAACTTGAGAATACTCTATCCTAATATTCTGAACTTTGAGGAGGTGTTTTCAATTAACCATTTTCAGGAGTAGACAATTTCTCACGCTCTAGAGGTGGCCTGCCCCAATATGAGCTTTGAAGCGACTTTGCCCTTGATCTTAGAATGAATGCCCCAGAATAACTGAATTTCGGAGAGGTTTCTTGACGTGACTGCCCCAGATTGGCTACATCTTAACATGATTTACTAGGGAGAGCCCACTCTACACTGAGTCTCTTGGCAGCATGCCTTTTAATATGATTGTCCTTCAGAATTCTCAAGCATCCTAACTTGGCAGGATCAAGCTTCTTGACTGACGTTCACTGTGTAAGCTTCTTTGATATCGAACACATGCAAGCAGAAAATGTTTATTATGAGAATAACAACTCTAATGCAACACTCGTGTTAACCTTGAAGTTTCATTGAAAATGCGTCGCCAAGCTTTGTGAATGAATCACTAGCTGGGATGCGACCTTGATTTTTTTGAATGGAAAAATAATGCGCACATGCAATACCAACAAGTCTTATTAGCACAACTCATAGGAGTCAGGAACGTTATCCTGTTGAATTACGCTTTCGGAATAAACCCTATTTCAATTAGGACTTTTAAGGGTTGTAACGTGGTCCGGTTCACGGTTTCCGAAAAAGGATTTATGGCTCAAAATTTATCGGTGCCCACCCATTCTTCGTGACGTCCTCCAGTCCTATGTTCAGTTAATCTGACCCAAACGCTCATCTCTCAAAAGGTTTATGATCTTTGAGGAACCTATGCCACTAATGGTTTGGCACCTAGGGGAGTTTTGGAATGACAGTCACCCCTTTTTATCTTTTGTGTCTGTAATCACACGAATTTGCTCTTATCGAGGATTTTCTGTTGTAACGCTTTTCGCTTTTTCTTTCTTTTGCTTTTTTGATCCCTAATTTTTGCCTGGACTGACTCTTTTGAGTTTTTTTCGATTTTGAAGTCCAGCGGGATGCCCTGACTTTTGCCTAAGTCACTTGTTTACAAGTTTCGACTTAGCGGGCTTTCCTTTTTTATTCCCCTTTTTGAACAAAGCGTGTGACACTGGTTGTCTTACTTGCTTGAAAGGGTTGTGACTGCCTCACTCCTTGATTGTTGATGGATAACCATTGTGGTTTCACATCTCTTGACCTCTTGATGGTGGGATAGAGGGTAATGGATCCTCGGATGCATACTCTCCTTGAAATTTGAATGCTCGGTCAAACTAACTGACGCCTATCCTGCCCCTGGGTTAAGTATGAGGGTTTTTTTGTAAGAAAGAAGCTCCTACTTCAAGGCTCAAAGGGGTTAACGAGGGTCTATCTCCCTTATATCTCCAGTGTTTAGGGGTTTGAAACAATGCCTGTACATCCTCAACAGGGTTCTATCCTTGAACATACAACCAGAGATTTTGCGTTTTCGTCTCATCATCCTCCCTCAAGAATTCTAAACAAGAAAATTGGTATTGCAGTGCATATAAACATTTAAGAGTGAACACGAATGGGTTACTTCAAGAAAAACATACTCATTGCATTAATTTCATCATAAAAAAAACAAACAAGTCTTACATGCATACGATGTTTTAACAAGAAATGAAAAACTACGAATGAAAATACAGTAAAGAAGCTGAAGATTGCCATTGCTGAGGAAGCTTAATTCTGTCTGGACGTACTTGCAGACTGAGTGTTCATTTGAGAAAGGAGGCCTCCATTGATGTACATATCATCTTCAGTGAATACAATGATCTCTAAGTCTACCAGGTCTTGCACCTTGTGCTGGAATACATTACACTCATCAATTGTATGCCCAAACGTTCCCGAGTGGAACTCGCACCTAGCAGTTATGTCATAATCCAGAGGAATAGGGTACGGTACCGGTGTGGTATTCCTCGTTTGAATCAGAGAGTTCTTGAGCAGACGAGCAAACAACTGACTATAAGGGATAGGAATAGGATCAAATATCCTCTTGGGCCTTCTTGGTCTCGGTTGCCCATGTTTCTGATAATTCTGTTGTCGGTGCTGATTTGGGCGCCTCACCTGCACTTGCACTTTCCTTTCCACATTTGGCTGAGGCACAAACAAAGGTTGCTGACGCAGAGCTTCTGCATCAAAAGGTTGTGGAGAAAGTCCATGACATGAGGTGGATCCTGCAAAGAGGGGAGGAGTCTCCACTTCTTTTGCAACAATTGGGGTAAAATCACCTTGTATATTCACGCTGCCCGACGTGAACTCAATTGCCCCTGCATCAATCAAATCCTGGACTTGGTGCTGAAAGGCCCTTCATTTCTCCACAGTATGCCCTGGTGCCCCAGAATGGAAATCACAATGGGCTCTTGCATCATAGGCTGGTGGAGGATTATCAGTGAGAGGATCCAAAGTCCTTTTTTGTACCAGTTGCAACTGAAGGAGATGCTGGAATAGTTGAGAATATGGCATAGGGAGCGGATGAAAAACTCTTTCAGACTTCTTCTGTCTCTGTGTACACTTTTTGCCCTTGGGCTTCTCTTGGGAGCCAAGACCTAGCTGCTGTTGGGAAAGTTCTAGAACTTCCGCTTGTGGAAGAGATTCACAAGGTAATCCACGATTTAAATCAGATTCCAAAGAGATGGGAGGAGTAAGGATCTCTGTTATGGAAGCGGGCACAGGACTGTCTTCCTTCTTCGACACCCTATTCAAAATTTCCATGGCCAAACCCATTTGAGTCTTCATCTGACTGACCTCCTCCCTCAGCATCTTCTGGTCTTGCATGAGAGTTTGCATATTCCTCATAAGCTGCCCCATCTGGCCTCGCATTTCCCTCAACTCAGCTTGAACTTGCTCCATGATCAACTCGTGAATGGTCTGAGGAGTTAAGTCTGCAATTCTGAGATTGGAACAAGATAAGAATACCGGAGATAAACACCTGTTAGGAACAATGATTATGCAAAATGATTATGAATATGCAAATGTAAATGAACATGTTTGAATATTCGCAGGGCGATCCACCCCTTGATTCCAGTTTAACAACAATATAGAACGAAACTTCTGCTCGTATATTAAGAAAACCAGAGGAAAACCAAATGTCAACAATCACAAAATCAAGATAACAAGTCTGAACACAATGATCATAGATCCCAACCAACAAGCATGGCGGTGGTCCAAATAATGAAAGAAAATAGAAAGCTACGACACGTCATCAAAATCCACAAGTGTCAATCCCCCCCATCCATTATGCTTTTTGCTCCAGTCTTGAATTTCCTCGAACAGCTTTTTGGTGTCTGGATGCTTCGGTCTCTGAATTAGCTCTTGAATGAGAACGTCTCTCCTAAGCATGATCCCTTCCAAGTATCGGCAATGTAACTCCCAAGCGTCTTCTCCAGAAACACCATCCATACTAGGTCCCTTATTTCTAGGTCTCTTCACTTCAGCTTGGATCTTCAGTTCCTCTATGGAGGCTATGGCTTCATTGAGTCGACCCTCGACTGCTTGTCTCTGGAATACCCCTGATAGGATCTCAGCGTCTTTCTTCTTGAGCTGCGACTTCAATTGATCAATCTGAGCTAGATAACCGTCTTCTTTTCTCTTATTCTCAGCCATTGTAGTTTCTCGATGAGCATTGAACCTGTGAATTTTTAACAAAGCCTTGTTTAACTCTTCCTTCTTAGACTCGAGAACCTTACTGATACCGTCTAGAGCTTGTTTCATCCTTTGTCTGGCCGCGACCTTGTCAGCCAGCTCCTTTTCTGCTTCAGCAATAAGCTCTATTTTCAGCTTGACGACATGAACAGCTTCACCCCGCTCGTGTTTCAACTGATAAATCTCCCTTAGTAGCTCACTATTTTCTTCTCGCAGCTTTTCCTTTTCAGCCCACAACTTGTTAAACTTCTCTATCTCAACTGTGGTAGGAGGCTCAATCAGCAAGGGGTAAGATGGTGGTTCTACCGGGAAGGGAAGAAGCTCCTCTTCTACTCTCTTCTTAAACCACTCTTTATAGGAAGGGAAAGCCTGGTTGTTACATTTCCCGAATGAAGTTTTTCCCCTCTTGGTCACCTGCTTCCAAGCATTCACAATCTTCCTTATCATCTCTTGATCCTCAGTACCATTGAAGAATAAGGACTCTCTGACATCTCGCTCTTCAGGTGGACCTTTCAAAGGATACCAAACTGCCTGATAACAAGGGAAGGATTATAGTTAATTCCACCTCTTCTCCCTATCAAGGGTACATTAGGGAATTCTCCGCACTTGCAAATAATCTCTATTCCTAGCAAGTCATGGTTGAACCAGATAATGTTGTCAGCAGTCAAGCCCATTAACCTCTTTGACCACTTCAGAGAATCTTTCGTATCAACGAAGGCGCCAGTTTCGGGGAGATGGCTCAGAAACCAAGTAGATAAGAGCGGTGGACAACAACTCACGGTTTTTCCCCGCCTATTTTCATTCTTGTAGTGGACTGAGTGATACACATCACCTAGCAAGGTAGGTATAGGATTCTTTGAAATAAAGATTCTGACAGCATGCATATCCACCAGATCAGGAACATTGGGAAACAGGACAATCCCATAGATGCACATAGCCAGAATAGCTTGGAAAATAGTCCAATTCTTCTTTTTAACATGTATGCAAGCTTGATCAAACAAGAACTTCAATAAGAAACCCTTAGCTCCTTGTTTTTCCTCAATATTACTGCTCAGAACAGATTCACCAATATGAAGAGCAATAGCCATTTCTTTTATCCCGGGGTGTTCTTCAGAAAAGAATACTATGTCATGCCTGATGGGGATTCCCAAAATAAATGAGAACTCCTCCAACGTTGGGGCCAAGATGTAGTCTGGGAAAGTGAAGCAACGCAAAGACGGATCGTAAAACTGAAGAAGTGTATAAATGGCATCCTTCTCATACTTGGAGATATTATAGACAAACTTCAAAAGTCTCCCATACCCTCCACTAAACTCTGTACGAACTCCGGGACCAGCCATACTAATCAGCTTGTGAATCAACGTCAAGGTCAGATCTGGGAACGAATAGGCAACAGTCTTCTTTCTCTGGGCATCCATGCCAAGGTAACCTCAGAAAATCGGAATCAAGAGTAAGATGCAAGCCCTGAAAAATGTCAAACATGTCAGAATGCAAGAAAAATGATATGCTCATGCAAACATGGGATCAAGCCAACACTGATAGATGTGCTGTGCTGTTAACTGAACGAGAACCACAACCCAGAATTCCAAAATACCGAACCACTGAGATAACCAGGAACCCAGATAATCAAACATTGATGAGAAATCCAGAAAAAATCAGATAGGTTGAAGGTTTCGGTTACCTGCAAACCTGCAAACACCCATCCCCTCTCACGTGTGGGTACTAGGATGTTCAGTATCCCGGGCTCTCAGATCGAGAAATGATGATACGTTCACCATTTCTGATTTGGCATCATCATCAATCGAGGAGGCCTCAACTGGTTCTCCAAAATGGAAGGTCCTCAGCTTCTGGCACTGAGGTCGAGAAACAATAGTACATTCATCCCTCGGGGTACAGTACTATCGTCAATCGAGGAGTGCCTCCACTGATTCTCTTCAAAAGGTAGGGGTCATCCTATGCGAGTTCCAAAGTGGGCCCTCGGGTGTGAATGGGTTTGCCACAACATGTGGTCTGCCACTGTCACCACTAAAGAGGGATGTTTCCACTAAGGTCCTCGATGATCGGTCACCAGAGTCGACAGCTCTCTAGATCAACACCCTAACATGTGCAAGACACACACGTTAGAATGCGTCCCAAGATAGCCTCGTCTGGTTGTGAATTTCGTGAACGCACAAATGTACCAAGCAGGCACGTAGGTCCCACTACTCTCCACTCTAGACCTAGGGTGTACTCAAGCCTGGGTATTGGGCTTATCTCTCAGAACAACCCAACCTGCAAAACAAAAACAGCCAGCACAACACAGCAATATCCAGTATGACAGTAATAAAAATGAAATGCAATGCAGTAAAAGCTGTAAAAATAAAATACAACAAATAAAGCAAAACAAAAAACAAAAACACCCAAAGATAACAAAGACAAGCAAGCGCTAGGATTGACTCTCTTAGGGATGGACCAGCATAGGTCAACCAGATTCCCCAGTAGAGTTGCCAGCTGTCGCTCCCAGGATTTTCATCCAGGTACAAACGCGAGAGTGGCGCGGAAAACAGAGTCGTCAGCCGTGTAAATTTATCCCAAGAGAGGGAAAGGGAACACCGCATAAACCTTAAAAAGAGGGAAAAGAATGGTCATCGTAACCATAACCTGGGTTCGGGAGTCGGTTACGCGAGGGGAAGGTGCTAGCACCCCACGCGTCCATCGTACTCGATGGGATCCACGCTTGTTGTCTAATCTAAGGGTGAGTTATCCTATCATCTATGGCTGTACTAAGACGAGGGAGTGGAAAACTGAGACAGACTCGGTAGGACGTCGACGTCCTAGGCCTACGTACCCCCTTTGTGCAATGGGGAATTCATAGTCAACGTAGTTTGGACCAAGTTCTTTTTGTGTTTTTTTATGAGCGTTGCTAAGTTCGCGTCCGGCAGTTAGGGTCGATGCCTGTTTGCGACTCAGACGGAAAGTAACGTGCCCTTTTTGAAAATAGCCTTTAGTTCGATAATCCCGAAGGACAAAAAGGTTTAAAGTTTGTTTATATTTTTTAAGACAGAAGTGACTTGAGTTAGTTCATAACTTGCATTGCACCAAAGTCTAGGGCACAGGGACGAATACTTAATGAATCGTCCCAAGACAGGACGCTCGTTAAGCACTCTAGAAAGATGAGAGGAAGCCCCTCATTTCTCATTCCCCACGCTTAAGGCTCGTGCGCAATACACTTTATCCTTATTAAGTGTTTTCAAGAGGTTTTGAGATGAGAAGAGAGAAGACACAAAGGAAACTCTAAAGGGAAACTAAGAGTCCTAATGTTATCATGCATGGGTGACCTACGGTTAGTGAGGTTTGACGACAACCTAAGCCTAAAGAAAAGAAAATATGAGAGACAGAAAGAGTGAGAGTGGACATGGATAACTATCCACACCCTCAAATAACTTACCCCAGCCCCTGCAAAAAAAGGTAGTACAAAACAGGCATAAGTAATAATGAGACTAATGAAACCCAAGAAATGACATATAATGGCAATTAAGTGACCTATAACAACATAAACATGATTCATGAATTCAAGGAAGCAATCCCAAACAATGGCACAAGTGCCTTTTCAAACAAAATATCTGACATGATTAAGGATGTGCATACAAGAAGATCTCACACAAAGAGCAATTAGACAATTAGCAACACACCTCCTAAAATCACCAAATTAATTATCAAAGTATCTCAACCAGAAGCAAACAACATGTCCAAAACTCATGTAAAAATTCAAGATATAAGTCACTCAAACAATTATGCAAATTCAGATGAGAAACATGCTTCAATATGCAAAAAGGGAGGACTAAAATACAATATGAAATGATTTTAAAAATGAGAAAAAATATTTTAATGCAATCCAGTGTGTTGGTGAATGAATGCAAAAAGAATGAATTCAAAAGGTTTTGTATGCTATGAGAACAAAATTCTACAAGTTTAGGTATGCATGATATGAATATTTCAAAAAGAAAATAAACAAATATTTATTTCAGATGCTAAAAATAAAATAAAATAATAAAATAAAATTTGTGCAAATTTTATAAAATTATAAATATGATGCATGAATTTTTTGGGAATTTTTTAATGCAATTAACTATTTTTAAAAAATGAAAATGAAAATGCAAACAATTAAATAAAATAAAAATATGAAAATGTGCAAGGGGGTGTGAAAAGTAACAAAAACACGTTGAAAAATTGAAATGGGCTGAAGGGGGTGTGTAGATAGCAGGCCCAAGCAGTAAACCATCAGAAAAATAAAATAAAACAAAAAAAGGACACAGGTGGGCTTCAGTCCACCACGTTGACTCTCTCCTCACCTTTGGATGAATCCTTCGCTTATCATTAAGTCAACACATCAAACAAGTATTTATGATCTATGGCCCAGATTAATACGCACATGATAACTAACATACACACGCGTACACGCAACCACTCAGCACACCATGGAATCCCACGTGCACGGCACATGGTTTCATTAATTTGTTGGCACAATGTCAGCCACACGATTCATCAGACGCACGTGAAGTAGTCAACATAATAAAAAATACGCATGATGGATGGCTATGATCAGAGGGTGCATGATAATACCTGTGGGCTAATGAACACACCATCATTAAAATAAAAATTCAAAAATAAAAAATGTGGCACAATACGAACCGGTAGATCGCCAAAATAGAGGGCTGTGAATGCGTCTTCTACCTCCAGCCCCTTCACCGGCCAAAACCCTTGCCAGTCGCCGGAGCTAGGGTTCCGGCCACCTTCTCCGGCCACCTGCAATGAAAACCTCACCAAAACACGCACGCGAATACACTTTCTTGACCAGAATTTCGTCAGGATTTCAAATATCACATTAAAATTTGCAAACAAACAACACACAAGGAGATTCGCACGAAACGAGTTAGGGTTCAAAAACTTTAAACACACGATGCAACCAATCTACACGTCCAAATGCAAAACAAAATATATCAGAATGATCCATGGATACCACACAACATTATGCGTATTTAAAAAGAGAGTTTTGTGATCATCAAAAATATCACTAACCTGAGACTATGCACCACGTATCCTCACTGTTAGCTTCAAAGGATGGTTGGTTTGTGCTCTATGGATCCCCAGAAAGAAGATTGTGGAAGAACTTTGTGAAAAACCCTTGTGGATTGTGAGCTATGAAGAAATCAAGGATTAGGGTTGAAACTTGAACTTTCCTCCAAAAGCACGTGTAATCCCTCTAACCCTAGCATGAGTTGGTTTAAATAGATAGGGTTAATCCACTGATCATTATTTGGGCCTTGGTAATTCTTTGTTTAATGAGTTTTGGATGATTTTAGAAAATTGAATTTTGTGAGATACACCCTCCTCCATGCATGCATATCCAAATATTTCATGATGGATCACTTATTGATCAATTGCTAATCACACCCAAATTGAAATTGGGCCTTGAAACATTTTGATTCATGAGTTTTCAATAGTTTGGCAATTTTGCACCATGTGAAATAAGTAATGAATAATTCATGGAATCCCTTGATTCAAAGGCCCAAAATAATCCTTAAGGAAAGTTCTTTGATGTTAGAAAGTGACATAAAGCAATGGAATCAATTATAGGTCACTATGTCCCAAAATGCAAAGGGAACCATGAGAAAACCCTAAAAAACCACTTTGCCTTCTTTTGATCATAACTTGAGTTTCACAAATGATATGGAGACCATCTAGTTCTTTTTGGAAAGGGGAGAAAAAAATATTCAACTTTCATGTTTGAGGAAAATTCATTTGAAGCTTTCTTGATGATGAAAAGTCAAGTTGAATGTAGTGTAAGAACTTGCCCAAAAAGGAAACTTTCAAATTATAGGTCATTTCCATATTTAGTAACCTTTGTACCAACCCTTGATTCTTGATAGATGATATGAAACTTGACTCTTGAAGACCATATAAGGATGTGAGACCTTGAAAACCTTGAAGAGAACCTCAAAATTTCACAGTTGACTTCCCCTCTCACTGTTGACTTTTCCCCAATTCTCCTGATTCCCAATCCATTGGCCAATTGAACTTCTCATGAACCAAACTGATGGACAATCTTCCATTCCTAGATACTTAGGGACCCAAGGAATACCATGGAATCAAGTCTTGCCCAAAAAATCAGAAATAAACTGACTTTATAGCAAACCCTAATCTTGGTACCCTCAGTCTAGGAGGAAATAGCACAGTCTCCAAATCCAAATTCCTCTAAATATGATGTGTATCTTCTCCAACAAAGATAAGATATGCCAATTGGTGATGATTAAAACCCAAGAAGCTTGCCTATTGGAGCAATAAACCCAAGAATCTCAAAACCCTAGTTTCTGCACTGGTTAGGAGAGAGTGATCCACTTGAACTCTCTTGCTTGACCCTTTGGAGAACATCTTCTCCTCTTGAACATGCCTCAGGCACCTTGACCCCATGCTAAGAACCAATGATATGCACACATGATAATGCAAAATGAAATGAAACATAAGCCAGTTAGTAATAAAGTAAGGAGGGAAAATTTTGGGATGCTACAATAGAGACCCCGGCTAATGGTTCGGTGACTACCATGCTTATTTGTTTGAAGTGTACTTTGACAATCTTTGAGAAGAATTTTGTGATGGATTTGGTGTGCTTACCTTTGTACCAAATCTATGTTATCCTTGGTATGAACTGGTTGGAGTTCAACTACGTTCATATTAATTGTTATAGTAAGACTGTGAGGTTTCCGGAGTTAGGTGGGAATGGTGAACTGATGTTCTTATCCGCTAAGCAGGTGGATGAACTTTTATTAGATGAAGTGTTAATGTTCGTAGTGTTTGCATCACTGCCAGTTGATGGTGAAGCCGTCAGTGCTGAGTTGCCTGTGGTTTGTGAGTTTCAAGATGTGTTTCCTGAGGATATAAGTGATTTACCTCCAGAATGTGAAATTGAGTTTGTTGTGGACTTAATACTAGGTACGAGTCCAGTGTCGATGGCTCCTTATCGGATGTCCGCTTCGGAATTGAGTGAGCTGAAGAAACAACTAGAGGAATTGTTAGAAAAGAAGTTCATTCGACCTAGTGTTTCTCCGTGGGGTGCTCCGGTGTTTCTCGTTAAGAAGAAAGATGGTAGTATGAGATTGTGTGTCGATTATCGGCAGTTGAATAAGATGACCATCAAGAATAAGTATCCACTTCCGAGAATCGACGACTTAATGGATCAACTCGTAAGTGCTTGTGTGTTCAGTAAGATTGATCTGAGGTCTGGTTATCATCAGATTAGAGTTAAAGCTGATGATATTCCGAAAACAGCCTTCAGAACGAGGTATGGTCATTATGAATATACGGTGATGCCATTTGGAGTTTCTAATGCGCATGGTGTGTTCATGGAGTATATGAACAGGATCTTTCATGAATATCTTGATACGTTTGTGGTGGTTTTCATAGATGACATCTTGGTATATTCTAATTCAGAAGCAGAACATACGGAACATTTGAAGATTGTGTTACAAGTGTTGAGGGAAAAGAAATTGTATGTTAAGTTGTCAAAGTGTGAGTTCAGGTTTAAGGAAGTGAGTTTCCTAGGCCATGTGATTTCAAGTGGTGGAATTTCTGTGGATCCCTCAAAGATTGATGCGGTGTTGCAGTGGGAGACTCCGAAGTCTGCTACGGAGATTCATAGTTTTCTTGGATTGGCTGGTTATTATCGTAAATTCATTGAAGGTTTTTCTAAGTTAGCTTTGCCGTTGACGCAATTGACTCGAAAAGGACAAGCGTATGTGTGGGATGTCTCTTGTGAGGAGAGTTTTGTGGAACTAAAGAAAAAGTTGACAACTGCTCCGGTGTTGGTTTTGCCAGACCCGAACGAGTCCTTTGTGGTTTATTGTGATGCTTCAAAGATGGGCCTTGGTGGAGTTTTGATGCAAAATGGTAAAGTGGTCGCTTATGCTTCTAGGCAGTTAAGAGTCCATGAGAGGAATTACCCTACACACGACTTAGAGTTGGCAGCTGTAGTATTTGTGGTGAAGATTTGGAGGCATTATCTTTTTGGTTCGAAATTTGAGGTATTCAGTGATCATAAAAGTTTGAAATACTTGTTCGATCAGAAAGAGTTAAACATGAGGCAGAGGAGGTGGCTAGAATTGTTAACGGATTTTGAGTTCGATTTAAATTATCATCCCGGTAAAGCAAATGTAGTGGCTGATGCTTTGAGTAGAAAGTCATTGCATATTTCGATGCTTATGGTGAGGGAACTTGAAATGATTGAGCAATTCAGAGACATCAGTTTGTTGTATGAGACGACCGCTGATAGTGTGAAATTGGGCATGCTAAGGCTGACTAGTGGAATTTTGGACGAAATTCGGGAAGGTCAGAAATCTGATTTGAAATTAGTTGACCAGTTAATGAAGATTAATCAAGGTAATGGAGGTGAGTTCCGAATTGATGAAGATGGAGTCTTGAGATTTCGAGATAGAGTATGTATTTCAGATATTTCTGGAATCAAAAGGAGTATTTTAGAGGAAGGGCATAGAAGTCGATTGAGTATTCATCCTGGTGCTATGAAGATGTATCAAGACCTGCGTAGATTATTTTGGTGGCCAGGTATGAAAAGAGATATTGCTGAATTTGTGTATGCATGTTTGACTTGTCAGAAGTCCAAGATTGAACATCAGAAGCCTTTAGGTATGATACATCAGTTGAATGTTCCTGAATGGAAATGGGATAGCATCTCCATGGATTTTGTGACTGGGTTACCGAAGACTACGAGAGGTAATGACTCGATATGGGTGATTGTGGATAGGTTAACCAAGTCGGCGCATTTCTTGCCAATGAGGATTAATTATCCTATGCAGAAGTTAGCTGAGATTTATATTGATGAGATTGTGAAGTTGCATGGAACACCTTCGAGTATTGTATCGGATAGAGATCCGCGATTTACGTCAAGGTTTTGGAAGAGTCTACAGGATGCTTTGGGTACTAAGTTGAGGATGAGTTCTGCTTATCACCCACAGACAGATGGTCAGACGAAAAGAACAATCCAATCTTTAGAAGATTTGTTGAGAGCTTGTGTGCTGGATCAAGGAGGATCTTGGGATAGTCACTTGTCGTTGATCGAGTTTACATACAACAACAGTTTTCATGCTAGTATTGGGATGGCTCCATATGAGGCATTGTATGGTAGACGTTGTCGGACTCCATTGTGTTGGTATGAGTCGGGAGAGAGTTCTGTACTTGGACCTGAGATTGTGCAAGAGACAACGGAGAAGATTAAAATGATTTGGGATAAAATGAAGACGTCGCAGAGTCGTAAGAAGAGTTACCATGATAAGAGAAGAAAAGCACTGGAAATTCCAAGAGGGAGACCACGTGTTCTTAAGAGTTACTCCAATGACTGGTGTGGGACGAGCTTTGAAGTCTAGAAAGCTCACTCCGCACTTTGTTGGTCCGTATCAGATTATGTAGAGGATAGGAGAGGTTGCCTATCGGGTGGCTTTACCACTGTCACTTGCGAATTTGCATGATGTGTTTCATGTGTCGCAGTTGAGGAAGTATATTCCAAACCCGTCACATGTGATTCAAATGGATGAGGTTCAGGTGAGGGATAACCTGACAATAGAAGCTTCGCCTGTGAGGATTGATGGTCGAGAATTGAAGCAACTGAGAGGTAAAGAGATTGCCTTAGTGAAAGTATTGTGGGGCGGACCAGCTGGTGATAGTTGGACTTGGGAGCGTGAAGATCAGATGAAGGAGTCGTATCCGACTCTGTTTACCTCAGGTAATTTTCGAGGACGAAAATTCTTAAAGTAGGGGAGAGTTGTAACGACCCGAAAATCTAAATCAATTATTTAATTATTTATTTAATTAATTTAGAAGGAATTAGGAGGTTTTGATAATTTTGGAGAATTTTGGAGTGTAAGAGTGTTTTTGAATAATTTTAATAAAGTAGATGAGCATGTGTTATTTATATTATTATTATTATTAAAAATAAAATGAGAAAGGGCAAGGTGGTCTTATTGGAAAGTAAGTAAGGATGGGATGGGAAGTTCATAAGTTGGGATTGGTTAGCCAAAGAAAAAGAAGGAGAATGATTATTTTCTCATTTTGTCGTATCTTTTGTGAAGAACACTGAAGAAGAGAGAAGAAGGAGAACTAGGGCTTGAGGATTTCTAGAGGAATCTTGAAGAAAGAAGGAAAAAGCTTCGGATTACTCTAAGGTATGGGGAGAGTTCATAATTTCTTATAGTTTTATAGAAATTGGAGATGAATAGACAAAGGATTGTATGAATTGTGTTGATTTTGATGATTGTTGATGTAGAATGAGTAATTTGATGAAAGTATGATGGATTTGATTGATATCTATTACTATATGTGTGTTTTGTGAGTATTTCTAATCAAATTTCG
This sequence comes from Lathyrus tuberosus, assembly GCA_022829125.1. Taxonomy (NCBI): domain Eukaryota; kingdom Viridiplantae; phylum Streptophyta; class Magnoliopsida; order Fabales; family Fabaceae; genus Lathyrus; species Lathyrus tuberosus. Next base: position 3,608,564 of record JALAZF010000387.1, read on the forward strand.
TGGGAAAAACTGATTTTTGGGGTAATCGAAGTCAAAAACGCAGAAAATCATTTTTTGAGAAAAATGGGTTTTATCGCATCCTGACACAGGCCGTGTCACACAACACGGGCACCCGTGTCAGCTTTCGGGATGAGTGGAAGAAAACTTTTTTTTACTAGCAGGTTGCTTGACACAGGCCGTGTCACAGGACACGGGCGGCCGTGTCAGCCTACTGCCCTGCATATTTCTTTTCGTTTTGGGGAAATTTTGTTCATACTTCCTGACACAGGCCGTGTCACAGGACACGGGCGGCCGTGTCAGCTTGCTGCCTTGCCAAACTTTTGTTGTTGTCTTGGACCGAGTCGGACTACGGTTTGTTTTGTTCTTGCTGTTTCTTGAGGTTGGTGATGTTTTCCCGTATGGATTCCGTGTTGTCGAGCTGTTGTTGATATATGGATGATAAAACATGATTTTATGATGAATGTTGTTGAAAAATGAAATGAATGATGCACATGTTGATATTTGGATGAAATGAGGAGAATTAGCATCATTGCATTTCATGGCATTTTATTATGTTAGGGCTTCGGCCTATTGGTAGCTTCCATCCCACTGTGCGGATTGAAGTGTTATGTTGTTATGTTGTGCTCCCTTGTGGAGGGTTGATAGCCAGTGTCCATCACATAGAGAAAAATCGGTACCACATGCATTCCTTGCATTTCATCTTGTTCGACGTTGCATTTATGATGTATTTGTGATTGTGTTGTGAAAGATTTGATGATGATATGATGTTGTTGTTGCCTATTCTGTTTATTTTCCAAGTCTTTATATTACTATGATGAATTATGGTTTCTCACCCTGCCTGCTTGGAAATGTTGCCTCTTATGTGGGTAACTTGCAGATAACCAAGAGTAGATTCGCGATGTTGGTGGGTGTAGCCTTGGAGTGTTTTTGCTTACCGTCGTTATTAGTAGTGTTTAGAGGTGTCATGCTCTGTGTCATGTAACATCGGGTTGGGAACTGTACGTGAACCTCGTGTTCTTTTTTTTTATGTAGAATTTTTTTACATTGTTGGTAATGATTTGATTTGGATACGTTTAGTATGTAGCATTTTATTGATTTGAATTTAAAAGTTTGATTCCGCTGCGTAGTTGATGATTTTATTATGATGAATGAATAACCCGTGTCACAGGACAGGATAATGATTACTAAATGATGTTTTGAATATATGTGGCACCTTTCTCATTGATGTTACTCTGATAATATGAATTATTTTCATAAAATTGTTGTGGGGTAGAAGGGTGTTACACAAGACACCAAAACAACCATTTCCTCCCATAGAATAGGAGGAACTACGAACGCTCTGATTTCCCTGTTTCGGTAAACGGGAATACGTAGGCATAAGATTGAAAGAAAAATCTTAGCGAGCACACTAAACAAAAACCCAAAATCCCATACTTTCATATACATCCGTCCTAACATCTCAAACAATAGCCTAAAACACCCCTTTTCAAAAAAATAACCAAGGAGAGACCCCGAATCTTTGTAGGTTCTGTAAACCAACAGTTTTGACTGTTTAACCTCAGTATGCAAGTAGGGTTAGTTGGAGACATCTATTTCCCTTCCTTCATCAGCTTTAATAGGATAAAAATGAATCGAATTGTAGTACTAGAGCGATCATGCTTCGCAACCACATCCAAAAATCACTCGCTACATTGTGCCTACGTATCCTCAATCTAACCAGAAGGAGGAAATTAGAGCAGTCGTAGTTCGACCTAACAAGGTCTTAGTGTTTTTTATGAGCGACGTTAAGTTCGCGTCCGACAGTTAGGGTCGATGCCTGTTTGCGACAAGAAGGACGTAACGTGCCCTTTTCTGAAAATGATTTGAAGCTTGACAATCCCGAAGGATGAAAAAGGTTTGAGTTTGTTTCATGTTTTTTAGACAGAAATGGATTGAAGTTAGTTTGTAACATGCATTGCACCCAAGTCTACAACATAGGAACGAATACGTCGTGTATCGTCCCCAACAGGACGTACACTAAGTACCCTAGAAGAATGAAGGGAGACCCCCCCATACCTCGCTTCCCATATATAAGGCTCATGCGCAATACATGTTAACCTTTATTAAGTGTTTTAGAAAGGTTATGAGATGAGAAGAGAAGACTCAAAGGAAAAGAAAACACTAAGGGGAATTCTATCCTAGAGTTATCATGCAACAGATGGCCTTAAGGGGAGGTTTAAGAACAACCTAAGTCTAAAAAAGAGAGAGGGATAACACTACCTAATGCTTATCCTACCTCACCTTAATAAAAAATTAAGGATGAGCTAGGATCCCAAAAGGATGTGAAGAAGTTCTACACAATCAAGCATTATATCATGTAATCCACACATAAAAGAGAAGTAAAGAGATGAGATTAAAGGAGGAATGAGAATGGATAAGCATCCACATACTCATATGTCTTACCTCTGCCCCTACACAAAAGTTTAGTCCAAAATCAACACAAGTATTGAATATAGATGACAAAAAGTAAACCAAACAAAGCTAATTGTCTTAAGAAGACAACTTAAGAAGCAAACAAGGGTTAAACCAAAAGGGAAGGGTCCTAAGGGTTAAGTAACATCCAAGGTCAATAGGTACATGTCAATGTGTCCTACTAAGGTTAACATGCCAAATGAAAGCAAACAATGTCAAACTATGCATCAAAAGATCACACAATTGCAAGTTATACACTAACTATGCAAGATGAAGGCATATGAATCATAAACATGAATAAATTCACATGCAAACATTAAAGTTAGAAGTGAATGACATTTAAAAATGCATGGAGATGTCATTAAGATGGCATATGGATCATGAATGCAAGCATTGAAAAGGATTAAGCAAAAAGAAGTGAAAACAAACAACACTTAAGTTCATACATTTATACATACTTGTAACACAAATAAAGAATGAAGATGCAAGATGAACAAGCATGGAAATGAATGCAAGTCAATAGCATATTGTCATAACCCGAAATTTAACCTCCCTTTTTGCTCTTTTGCATAAGCATGTGCATTAGTATAGTCGACATACGCATTTTCATTTTTCTCTGTGTGTTTCTTGTTGCAGGATCTGCAGGTTTTCCAAGCCCGATTAATCGCATCCTCTCAAGATTATCACATCATCAACACAAGCACAAAACAAGGGTTTTTATGCTTATTTTATCAATACAAGAGGTTGAAAATCGGAACAATGGGCATAACACCTTTCCAAAGAAAAATTGGGCAAGTTTTTGACTGGTTAATCGGTTAACCATTTTGGTTAATCAGTTAACACCCCTTTCACAATGCCAATTTCAGCTTTTTAACAGCTATTAATCAGTTAACACCTGCTATTTCAGCAAAAATTCAGCATTTCCATCATATTTCAGCAACTCTCTCCACACTCTTTTGGTCTATTATATTCTAGCATTGTATGGAACATTCTAAACAGTTCAAGACCATTCAAGACATTTCCCTTACATTTATTCTATGCATCACTTCAAATCAAGTGCACCATGGTCCTTATTTTCCAAGTAATGTAGGTCATTGGATGTTGAAGTTCACCTTGGGATTGGTACCGAGTTGGTTCTAACTAACCGAGTTAACCGCCTTGACTCAGTGAGTCAAGTCCAACTAATTCCTAACTTAGTTCCAAACCCAAAGCTAATTCCAAACCAAACTCCAAACCTCTCATATCTCCAAACCTAAAATCTATATAAACTTACCTTCACTCACTTTTCAAACCCTCAACCATTATCTCCATCATTCACACAATTTCACACTTTCTTCACTCTCTATTATCTCATTCTCTCTTCTTCACCTTCTTCACCAAACCTCACAAAAAGCTCTTAATTCTTGAAGGATAATCACTTTTCACATTGAAAGTCATTATTTCTTGAGCTTAACCTCCATTGCCATTCCATTTTACTGGTTTTTCTGGAGTTCCAGTAGCTTTCGGATTCATCTCAAGTAATCGATTCAAGTTTCTTCGATGATAATTCTCGTTTTGGAGTTTTCGTCGCGATTTGATCGATTTCGATACGTCTCTGCTATTGTTGAACATTTCCTCTGGTTTTCTTCGCTTATCTTCATCAAGATCACATTGTAGCATTTACCAAGGCACATCTCAGTCTTGTAGGTTGTTGGATCTCCTTCATTTTTCTGTTTCGATCGTTTTCGTATCATTTGCGATGTAGTTTCAATGATTTTTCTCTTTGCATGTGAATTGATTATACTTTTGCTTGATCCACGATCTTGTTGGTTTAATTGATTCTATTGTTGATTCTATTGCTGCTTCTAAACTTGATTTTTCGTGCATAATTCATGTCCTAGCATGTGGAGGTTTGGATAAGTGATTATGTGTTGAAAACTACTTTTGAAAAGCTGCATTTACTGGTTTTTTGCCATGTCACAGTGTTAATCGGTTAACCGATTCATTGTTCACCCAGAACGCTGATTGGTAAGCGGTTAACCAATTAACCCAAAGTGTTAACCGATTAACACTGTACCAGTATGCCATTTCCTTGCATTTTTTAAGCTTGTTTGCAATGCTTTCTTCATCCTAACTTCCATTGATTGTCATGCTTGATCTTTTGGATGTTTTAAGTGTCATTTAACTTCTGTTTGAAGCTTGTGCTTGAACTTTTGTTGCACATTTTCAATTATCCAAATTGTTCATGTTTTGGCATTATGTGAATATAATAAATTCTTGCATTTTTCTTTGATCATAATAACATGATTTGGTGATGCATTTGTTGATCATTTGGTACTGTTTTGTACTCCCTTCCTTGGTTTTGTATTAAGCTTCATTCTTCATGGATGAGCTTAATCTTGTATTATCAATATTTCCCTCTTTTGCCTTAATGATTTTTCATCCTCTTTGGAAAATTATTGGCATGGCTTTTCCTTTTGATTAATTGGTCGAAACCATGTTTCGATTAGTTGATCTTCCCTGTTCCTCTCTTTAGGCCTCCATTAGAGCTTTCTCTCTCGTTTCCCCCGTGGAGTTGGAGTTTCGCGCCACGCCATACTTCAGAGCACTGTACAAGTTGGAGCTGTTACGCTGTCCGTTCCGCGCGGGAGTACTGTTCAACTTGGAGTTGTTGGGCCGTCTGGTTCAATTTCTGCACTACACCCTGTGTGTTATAGAAGGAATAAGAAGGGAGAATTCCTACTCTCATTCTGACTACTTCAGGTAGGGGACAAATGACCTTGTGCTTGGCTTAGTCATCTCTATCTCCAGGCGGTAGCATGCTTTCATTCCCCAGTCGAGTCGATCCTTGATCACTTTTTTTCCCCTTTGCAATCTCTTTCGATCCTTGATCACTCTTCGCCCTTTGCAATCTCTTTCGATCCTCGATCACTCTTATCTCTTTCGATCTCTCTCTTGATCAATCACCTTCTTGGTTACGGTCCTTTATTCATTGGGTTAGCAAGCTTTCTTTGTTTCAATACACTATTCTTTTTTGGCGGTCAATCATCGTCTTAATTCCCATGGAGAGTCTTTTTTCTCTTTCTTCGGTTAAACACAGTACTCTTGTTAAAAACCGAATCCCTTGCGGAGTTCGCAACCTTCCTTTGGGGTTTTCTCCCTTTGTTGGTTAATCACTGCCTATCAGTTAAAACACCAATATTTGCACTCTTTCTCAGTTAATCACAGTCCGTCTGTTAACATACTGAGTTCCTTGGGTTAATCACCTTATCTCGGTTAATCACTCTTTTTCTTCAGTTAACCACAGTCCGTCTGTTAAAATACTGAACCTCTTTTTGAGTTAATCACCCCCTCTTGGTTAATCACTCATTTCTCTCGGTTAATCATAGTGTTCTGTTAAAAACCGAATCCCCTGCAGTTGGCAACCTTTCTTGGTTCGAATACTTGCACCCTTGGGTTAGTGACCTCTTTTGGGTTCAATACCCTCCTTCGTTGGTCAAGTACTATTTGTTCAGTCAATACCAACACCACTTTTGGGTTACGACCTTCGATCGGTCCTACACCCGTTCTTCTGGTTAATCACAGTTTTCTCTGTTAAAACCAATGCTTCTCTATCCCCCATGGAGTTGCAATCCTTGTTCCCTCGATTAACCATTATTCATCAGTTAATATACCGACGCCTCCTGCAGAGTCAAATACCTTCTCTTGGTTCAACACTCTCTCTCTTGGTTTATCACAGTCCGTCTGTTGACACCAGTCTCTTTTCCCCGCCAGGGTCTTACTCTCTTTCTTCGGTTAACCACTGCCAACCAGTTAATATACCGAATCTCTCTCTTCTCTTTGTTATGACACCATCCCTTTATTTGGATCCCTAGCGGAGCCCTTGCTATTCATTTTGCTCTTACTTTCTTGGTTTCGACACCAATCCTCTTTGTCATCCCCAACGGAGTTTCTTTCATTCTTGGTTGTGACACCATTCTTTTTCTAGGCTCTTGTACAATCACTCTTACTGTATGGTCTTCCCCAGTAGAGTTTTTCTTTCACTCTTGCTCTTGGTTTTGACATCACTTCTTTTGTTTCCTATTTTTTCTGGTATGTTTTCCGTTGGTTCCCCGAACTACGGAAGCTCTGATTCTGCATTCTTTCGAATGTCAGATACGTAGGCACGAGACGCAATGTCTTGGCGAACACACTTCCACCCTTCTTTCTTTCCCCCTTCTTTTCTTCGTCCCCTGGTTCCAAGAACTATGGCGCTTTGACTTCCCCATTGCACTATGAGGGTACGTAGGCACGAGGGCCACAATCCTCCGCGAGCACTTTCTTTCTTTTCTTTCTTTATTTTCCCCTTTCTCTCTCTCCCCTCTTTCTTTTAGCTAGAAGCCTTTAGATAGATAACCCATCCAAGCATAGAAGCAAGCAGAATGGTTCCCGTCGAGTACGACGGATGTGTTAGGTGCTAGTACCTTTCTTTCGCATAACCGATCCCCCGTTCCCGTTTCTCTTCCTCTTGGGTTTTATCGGTATTTTCCCTGTCCTTTGGGGACTAAATAAAGTTCGGTGGCGTCTCTGTGTTATCGGTGAGTGTGCGATTCACTCAAGTAGAAAACCATCCATCTTCATATATGATATGTGAGATGACATTTAAAATGCAAGGATGAGCACACAAAGTTCATAAAAGTCTCATGTTGATGCAAGTTCAAGAGTGAAAGAAAACATGTACAAGTAAAACCAAACAAGTATTCAAATGTGCATGCACTTAGGAAATATGCAAGACACAATTAGAAACCATGTTGTATGATTGAGAATGATCACAAACAGCATGTGAATCATGTTTTCATGGAGGTTCAATATCACACAAGCATTGAGGAAGACAAGCCATCAAAGACATGTAAGAGGATAAGCACAAGTTCACAAAACATTTTAAGTTTAAACAAGTGCATACAAGTCAATCCAAAATGAATAATAAATGACCTATAATATGTGAAAGGGGACCTATAATGTTCACACAACATGTATCAAGAGGTCTCATCAAGTACCAACTAGGATTGCACACAATGCACCTCAAAACCCTAGCACATGGTCTCTAACATTCACACAAACAAAGGTGCATTTATCAATTCACAAAGAACATGTTAAGAGGCCATGAAAATTGGAAGAGGGCAAGTGAATTAAAGTGCAAACAGCAAGTAAACATTCCTCAAAAGAATGGATCAAAATTCATTAGGGATCATGCTCAAACATGCTTCACACGGTCACTCAAGTAGCACAAGGATTAGGCACAAATATGGCATTCAACATCAACCAAAAATGATTTTAAAAAATACACAAAAAATGAAGAAGGTGCCTCAAGATGTTATGAAAGCATGTACCAATTTTCATGTTAAAATTCAGCTCATAAGTATGTTAAACAATTCATCAAGGCAACATGTATCATGAACAAAGCTCAACCAAGATGCAACACATTGAAAATTTTACAAAAAATAGCAAAATACTACAAAAATGAAAAATAAAATTGTCAAAAATTATTTAAATGTATTATGATACTCCATGAATTTATTTAGGATTTTTAGAAATGCACAAGTATTTTTAATAAAAGATTTTCATTCGTGTATGAAAAGAAAATAAAAATACAAAAGGAAATAAGCAGGGGGTGCATCCAGAGTAAAAGTCAAGTTCAAACAAGCATTGGGCTTAATGGTGAGGGGTGTGGATATCAAAAACAACAAGGCCTAGGGCGCGTGGGTCTATAGAGCATAAAATGTGGCCCAGTCAAAAAAATTGACTCAGTGAGAGCCCTTGGATCAGGTCAGATCAATATGATCAGGAAAGTAGTGCAATCAAATGATTCACAATGCGTTCGCATGATACACTAACATGAAACCACCACACGTGATCAAATATTTCAAATATAATTCAGAAAAGAGACCACGTGCATGGGATGCTCTTCATTAATGTGCTGTCATCACTAAGAGCGTTGGATCAGAAGAATCAAACGGTTGGGACTTACTCTGAGAAATGCTAGGGTTTATGCCATGTTGAAGGTTCAAGTGGACGGAGAAGACTCCGGTCGTCTTCTCCGGCAAGCATCCACCGTGCTCAGGTTCACATTTCACCAGAAACACACAAACCATACATCATTCTTCTCCTCACTCCACGTAGATCACAAATCCAGGCTTAGAATTCACGAATAATGCACACACAGAGCAGATCGAAGGCCACAAGTTTGCCCAAAAAATTTCAACTAAGCACCTAAGGTGCCTATCAACTAGCCAGAGGTTCAAATGGCTCCTATTGAGCTCCAAAACAATCAAAAACAACTTAAAATCAAAGTAAAATGCAATAAAAGAATAGAGAGAAACCTGAACTGTGATGAATCTTTGAACTCAAGAAAACCAGAGAGGAGGTTCCTTACTTGCTTGAGCTTGCTATTGGCCAAATAAAGGCTATGGAAGAGCTTCAAATTTCTTGAAAATCAGTTGATAAAGATGAAGAAATCAAGGTTTAACTTCTGCAGATTCAATCCTTTGCTCACATATACTTCACAGATGATTATTAATGAAGAATGGAGGTGAAAAATGTAGAGAGATGTTATTGCAATGTAGCTTCGAAGGAAAGAAAAATTTTAGAGAGAGAGTGTGAAAAATCAGAAAATCAAAAAATGTGAAGAATGATCAAGTTTCTTATGAAATTCTGTTAGGAATGGTTTATATATGGTGAGTTAAGAGTTAACCACAGTGGTTAACAGTTAGAAGCTTGGTTAAGTTTGTTGTGAAATGAGTGAGTTGAAAATGGAGAATGAGAGGTTAAAGTGTGGAGCTCGTGTATGGAGGGAGTATGAGACTTATGGTGTAACTCATGATGAAAGGTGGTTATGTAATGATGTTGTAGCTTGTACAATGCAGATGCTTCTCCTACAAGCTTCTTTTTTTTGGTTTGGACAATTAAGGCAAAGAGATTACATGAGCATTTATGTGGATAAGAGTTAGTTTAGCTTGAAATGGAAATGTTTGATAGCATGAACATGGCATGAAGTACACGATGCGCATGCTGCAACAAAGGCAAAGTTTTTTGAATGAATTTTGCTTGCTTGACATGGAAGAAAGCCAGATGTGACAATGATGATTTTGGAACATTGTATCTCCATGGTTAATGGGTGAAATGCTAAGGTTTTTGGCTCTTTGGAAAGACGAGACGAAAGAGAACAAGATTGGTGATGAAAGCAAATGCAATAGAGCCCTTTAACATACTTAAAAATGACCATGAAGGTGCTTGGTCATGACTGAGTTGGCATGCCAACTTGCCTTGGTCGTGGCTGGCTCATGTGAATGTGAATGAATCAGCTGGAGGCTCTCACTTTGACCCACCATAACTTTCAAATGATTGATCACATGAAAAATTCCCCAACATCAAAGTTGTAGAGGGGATTGAGAGGAACAAAACTCATGTTGAACATTTTTTCATTTGAAGTATCCATCATAGAGAGAATTGGCTATGAACTTGGACAAAACATGCACACCAACTGTTTGATGATTTTACTCCGAGCCAGCTTACCCATGACTTGTCTGCCTGGCCCAAAATGCCTTGAAAACTCTTAACTTTAATCAAACATAACTCCTTCAATTTTGATCCAATGGAGGAGTTCTTGCTATGGTTTTAAAGCATAGAATGTGAACTTTCAATAGGCCTCTTGAAATTTTCCATTTGGAACTTGTATCATGGAGAAAGAGAGCTCCAAAGATGGGTGTTCAACTTGCCAAAACTTACTAAATTTAGAAACCCTAGTTTCTATTTTTAGCAACTTTTCACATCTTTTGATTTTTTGATGAATCACTTGACATTTCTTGATCAAACCTCCACTAATGGACATATTTGACATGAGGAACAAGATTTTGACCTCAAGAAGTCAGGAGTTGACTTTGTCCTCTGCACAGTTGACTTTTCCCTAATCTGATTGATTCTCAACCAATTGATCAATTGAAGATCTTCTGAAATGAACCAATGGGAAATACTTCATCCTTGGACAATTGAAACCCTATGGAAAACCTTGAAATCAAGCTTTGGCCCAAAAAACCACTTGCACTGACTTTTCACCAAAACCCTAATTTGCACTGGTTAGGAGGATGTGATTCACTTGAGATTTCTCATGTACCTTGATCCCATGCTATGAACCAAATGATATGCAAAGATGATTATGCAAAGAATGAAATGAAACAAAAGCTAGTTAGAGGTTAAAAAAAGAAAGGGCAAATTTTGGGGTGCTACAAATTTTGGGGTGAAACATAAGCCAGTTAGAGTTTGGACTTTCGAAAATTCTGATTGTACTTGATCCATGATCCGCCTCTGGTTGCTGTGAGTTGCGTGGTGGTGACAAATCAAGTCTATAGTTCTGAAGAGAAGACCGAGTCAGAATAAGAATCCTCATCCTTGAATACCTTCTATGAATGCATGCATGCATTAGAGTATGCAAATTCCATGTTCGATTATTTCCAAGGAGTCTTTCTGCTTTGATTCAAGATTTTTCACAGAAGAAACACGAGAAATAGATGGGCAGCTCAACTACGAGATGCAAAGTTAAGATCCTTGGAAATACAAGAACATGTATGTCAGAATGCAAACATGTTATGATGACATGGATGCAGAGACATGGGATCAAAGCTTCCATATATTCTGAACAACTATTGTGCTGATGACGGCATAACCTCAAAGGTCTGCTCTGGTGAGAATATCAGAATACCAGAATACTCAGACTACCAGGTTCATAAGTCCACACCAATAAGAACACCAGAAAACCAGGTATGTTGAAAGTGAGGGTTTCCTGCAAAACCCATCCCCTCTCACATGTTGGTTCTAGTCTTGGACGGCATCCTAGCAGGTCCTCAGTCTCACGGACTCTCAGGTCGAGAAATGATGATACATTCACAATTTCTAGTTTGGCATCATCATCCCTCAGGGAGGCCTCCACTGATTTTCCATGAACGGTCTCCAGAGTCATATGCTCTCTAAGTCAACACCCTATCATCTGCGCCAGAAGCGCAAGATAGAATATCTCTAAAGAAAACCTCTTCTGAATGTGGGTCTCGTGTCAACTAAACGTAGCCAGATGCCACGTAAGCCACACGAATATCTACTCTAATCCTATGTATGTACTCAAGCCTAGATATTGGGCTTAATAGAACCGACCCACCCAACAACACAGCAGCAACCGAACATATGATAACAGTAATCAAACGTAAGTAATGTAGTAATATAGTAATATACAATATATAATGTACAACAGATACATAAACTAAATGCACAAAAATAAACACCCAATGAACAACAATAGACAAGCGCAAGGATTGACTCTCATTGGGAACCCCTCTCCCAAGCAGAGTCGCTAGCTGTCGCAACGCGAAAAACAACCAGTGGAAAAACAGAGTCGCCACTAAATGTTATTTATCCCCAACACAGTCGCCACTTTTCTGTAGCGACAAAATCGTGAGTGTAAGCTATTGATTAACTTAACTCGAAAAGCAAGAGTCGCCACCGCACTTTTATTTAGTCCAAAAGGAAAGGAAAAAGAGCGAACAAAACCTACACAAGCTCTAAAACAAGAACAAGTGAACAGAGACTGGGTAAGGGGGTTGGTTATGTTAAGGGAAGGTGTTAGCACCCAAAACGTCTATAGTACTCTATAGGAACCCTTTGAAATATCTACGCTTTTGGTCTGAAAAGGTTTGTTTGAAAAATGATTGAGGAGATGAGAAGAGAAATTGTTTTTAAGATTTTTGTGTTTGGAGAGACTTGTCGTCTCATGCCTACGTACCCACGGAGTGTAATGTAGGATCAAAACCTCGTAGTTCGTGGTACAAAGAATGAAATTTGTTTGTTTTGGTTGATTTTAAAATGTAAAGACAAGTCGTCATTTCCAAACGAATAATTCCGCTTAAAGAAATGAATCATGTCTAAACTTATGAAAAAGTTTTAAAGGAAAAGTGCACGAGGGCACAAAAGAGTTTGATGAGTTTGGTGTTTTTTAAGGTCTTTTGAAAAAGGTGTCAATATGCTTATGTAGTTTAGCATTTGTTAAGAAATGAAAAGAAAAGAGTAAAATCACTTGACAAAGTCAAGGTTTGATTATGAAAGAGGTGATAGTTTGAAATCAAGAAGATTTTGAAAAAGAGAGGAGATTTTGAAAATTAAAGAATGGGTGGAGAAGAAGTGACTATCCTAAAGCATAAAGTAAAAGCTAAGGATAAGAATAGCCTAACCACACAAGCAAACTCCAAAGTCTTCGAGCCATGATTCCAAAGCAAAGGGAGAAGGTCCTAGTTCTAAGTCCAAGGATCCAAGAATAGCATTGAAGTCCAAGGTCTAGGTGCAAAACTCCATATCCATTGCAAAGGATAGTAACCATAGTCCAAGATTAGAAACACAAGTTTTTTAGAGGTTTTGGCATTTATTAATGTTTTTGGTCCAAGTGGACAAAGAGAAAAAGGCATAAGCATAAACATGTGTCCAACGGACAAAGAAAAAATTGCGGAAGCATAAACATGATATGAAATGATAATAATGGATCATAAAAGTAAAAGAGAGATAGGGAGCGAGAAGGAATTGTAAACAAGATTAGTACAATAATATTGTTAGTAATTTAGTGATTAGTTGTTAGAGTAAGTGATCAATAGTAATTGAATAATTGCACTTAGGTCAAGGTTATTGAGAACTCATTAGAGGATTGATAAGACCAAAGCCTCCTAACAATAAGTCTCATAAGTGTTGAACCAAAAGACAAATAATCAACAATCTTTGATCGTTTTCCGATACGGGACATATGTTGCGCTATGTTAAGCAGTCACCGAGTAATTTACGGAGTAATTACCCTAAAATGAGGTCGGTCAATAGATCTTTGTGCTAATGCATGCTAGATGAACGATATGTAGATCGTCATTCGAAAGCAATACCGCACGAAAAGAAAAGAAGGTAGTGATCTAGTCTTGATCAAAATTCAACAAAGGAATTCTAAGATCCATAAGACTTTCATCGAACAAAATAAAAAAAGATGAAGAAAAGTGGATCTAACATGTTATGATCCACACAACCAACAACAAAGTCAAAATAGAAAAAGAAATGAAAAGAAGAAAGAAATAAAATATTTTTTTAATGACTTTTCCAAAATATTTTTCTAAACAAAATTAAAAAACAAAAGTAAATCTGAATTTAAAATAAAAGGATTAAGAAGAAATTATTAAAAAAAACTAAAAGAAAATAGAAAGAAAATTCTAAAAAAAGAAGAAGGTTTTATAAAAAAAAAAAAAAGGTGGTGCTGGTGTAGTAATGGGCTTACACGGGCCAAACCATTGTTTTTTAAAAGAAAAGCTACATTTATTTAAAGAAATAAAATAAAATAAAATAAAATGAAGAAACATCGTCTTCTTCAAGCTTCACAGTGCACTGTTCAAGGCGGAGGAAAGGGAACACGACGGACAGCACGACTTGATTTTTGGAGCGGAATTGATCGAAATTACTTGTAGATTCAGATTACATTCTCGATTTAACGTCACTGTGCTTAGAACATTCAAATCGAAACCGCGAAGTTTACGTCGAAACGCTCCAATTACCTTCAATTCAAGGTGAGTAATGCTTCGATTTCTCTTCTTCTTTCTCTGCTGCAAATCGTTGTTGTGGAAGTTGCGGTTATTGAGATGAAATTGTTGTTGAGAATTATTGAAAGTGTTGATGCAGATTTGTTGATTTGTGGTTGAAATTTGTTTTTGAATTTTTGAAAGAAGCTTTATTGGAAGCTTGGATATGGAGTTTTGAATTTTGGAATTGAAATTTTGATGAAGGTGAAAGAAGAATTGAATTAAAGGTTTATGGAAGTTGAATTGGAGTTTTGAATTTTGAAATTGAAATTTTGATTGATTGAAGCTTGGATAATGAATTTGACAGAGTTTCTAGGGGCTGCTCAAGCTTGAGAAGTTGTGAGGGAGAAGACTCTTATTTATAGAGAAATGTGGTGAGAATTTGAATTGAATTGAAATTGCCATTTTGCTCACGCGTTTGGTCTTGCTGCCGTTTTGAGTCGTTTTCTACATCGTTTTGATTTTCACTTTGTAAGTCGTTTTGCGTTGATCTTCACTGCGTTTTGGTTTGCAGGGTGCGTTTCAATTGTTGGTTTGTGTGAAGGTGTTTTGCCTCTTTTTAACTTGCTGCATTTTGGTTGATTTGTTGCAGCTTGAATAACTTGTGAAAGTCACGGCTTGGATTGTAGCTTGCGCGTTGAGGACTAGGTGCATTTGAAACATGAGCTTGTTGGCTTGTATTTGTAATAAAGTGGCAGCTGAAGCTTTTTGTCACGTGCAGCTTGTAAAAAAAAAGTTCATGGCGTGGCTTGGAAGTGTACGTTCGGCTTGGAGTTTGGAGAAAAGCTTCGTGAAAGATGTATTGTGAAATAACAGCTTGTATATCAGCTTGCAGTAGCTTGTTTGCGATGCATTACGTAGCTTTTTGCTTGGCTGAGAATGGATTAGATAAGTAGCTTGTGATGGCTCAGTAGAAGCTTACGTATGTGGTGATGGTGGACCGTGTGATGAGGAATTGTGTGGGCACATGAATTGCAAAAGCTTTTCACGAGCTTGCTTTTATTTTTCTTATTATTATTTTTTTGGCAATTTTTGGTGTAATGGTTGCATAGGCTTTGGGATATTAAAATGTGGATTTAGGAAAAATAGAATGGACATTTTATTTGGTAATATGGATTTGGATAATGGGATTTTAAAATGGACATAAAGAATGGATTTTTGAATTGGATATTTGGATTGAATATGGAAATGGTTTCTAAAATGGATAATTGGAATTAGATTTATGAAAAATGGATAAAAAAATGTGACTAATGGATTATTTGGATGGATAATGGAAATGGTAGTGAATAATCGAAAGAAAACGGATAATGAAAATGGTTATTTGGAGAATAAATAGATTTTGAATAATGAAAAGAAATTTGGCATATGGACATAAATGGATAAGAAATGGTTTAGAATGATGGATAATCAAGCTAGATATGAAAATGGATCATGCATAACAAACCCTGATTTTAGTCCAAAACCAATCTTAAACTTGTTTCCACAAGCCTCTGATAAAATGAATGAAGCCAATCCTTGAACTACTGAACAAACCACAACTAAACAACAGCCATCTGAAACTATCATCCTCTGAATCTCTGATAATAAGTTCTGAACCACTTTGAACAGTTTCTGGGAAAATAAATCCACAGAGGAACACAGTCTGGACTGATGAACTCAGATGAACCTTGATGAATAACACCACACAACAACTTGACAGTCACTGTTTGAGGAATAAGCCAATGAAATAGATAACTTGCACTTGAAGCAATTGCTTGATATTTTGACCAAGATTAGGTCAAACATCCATCTGAACTGGATCATAGCTGAACAACCACATTTGACCTGAAATTGCTTCATTATTTTTGACAAACCTGCAAAACCCTAGAAGCACAGAGAGAGAAGAACAGGAAAACTGCATCATATTTTTGGTATTATGGTTAGAGGTTAGTAAACATAAACAAATAATAAAGCAAGTGAGAAAATACAAAGATACTCATGTGAGACAAAGATTGTGATCTTGCTTGTGGTAATAATATGCAAATGAAATGTGCGAAATCTTAGGGGTAAAAATTAGGGTCTTACACATCGCAACCAAATCTTGGGTTTGGGAGTCGGTTACGCGAGAGGAAGGTATTAGCACCCCCTCGCGTATGTTGTACCCAACAGGATCCACGCTTGTTGTCTAATCAAAGGGCGTGTTATCTAAAGCTTTATTGCTAAACGGAAATGACAAAAGAAAACCAAAAGGAGACTCGATAGGACATTGTCGTCCTAGGCCTACGTATTCCCTCGTGTAATGGGAAAGTCAGAGTCAACGTAGTTCGGAGTTTCGACCACAAGTTGGTTAAGTGTTTTTATGAGCGACGTTAAGTTCACATTTCAGCAGTTAGGGTCGATGCCTGTTTGAGGTAAAACGGAAATAACGTACTCTTTCTGAAAATGATTTGACACCAATCCCGAAGGATAAAAAGATTTGCATTTGGTTCGTGAATTTTAGATAGAAGTGAATTTAATTGATTTAAGACTCGTATTGCATTAAAGTCTATGACATAAGAGCAAATGCGTCGCAAGATCGCCCCCAAACGGGACGTATGCTAAACACTCTAGACGGAGTAAGGAGAGACTTCTCTCCCATAATTTCCCATATACTTAAGGCTCGTGGCGCACAATACTCTTCCTATTTAT
Organism: Lathyrus tuberosus; assembly: GCA_022829125.1. Lineage (NCBI taxonomy): Eukaryota > Viridiplantae > Streptophyta > Magnoliopsida > Fabales > Fabaceae > Lathyrus > Lathyrus tuberosus. The sequence continues at coordinate 3,625,282 of JALAZF010000387.1, forward strand.
TAAGTGTTTTGATTTTGTTTTTTATGAGAAGAAAGAGGACTCAAAGGTTCAAAAGAAAGACAAAGGGAAACTAGCTCCTAAATATTGTCATGCACAATGTGTCATACCCCAAATTTTGACCACTAAGATTTCCCATCATTATGCAAATCATCGTCACAATATGGATGTATTTACATGCCTCATCAATCTCCTCAAAGATGGTTGAGCATTCACCACAATCAAGAAATTAGGGTTTCAAGCCCTCTCAGAGCACTTAAACAAAGGATCAATCAAGGAATGACATGATCTTCAACTTGTCTAACATCTCAAACATCCACACAGGATCAAGAGGACTCCCACATCAAGAATCAAGCACAAGGTTGCAATATTCCAAGTGGATCAAGCCTCGAGATCGCCAGTGTCACAAAATTAGAGTTTTGGTCAATCAAGGCCTCCAGATGGAAATTTTCATCTGGGCATGAGCCAATGCTTCAAAGCACAACCCAAGATACTCCAAGGGACCTCATGGACCCAATCAACAAGTCAATTTAACCTCAGGGGATGCATTTACCCAAAAATCAGGAATCAGGGTTTCTTGACCTAATTCACCCCTCAGGTGACTTTTGGGACAAAGCATGAGCCAAGACCTCAAGACATAATTTGAGGGTCTCCTATACACTACATTGATCCATTTGCAACAATGGATTAATCCAAGAAGCTTGATCCACAAGCTTCAATTTCATCAGGACCACAATTAGGGTTTCGAGGAAAAAGTCAACTGTGCCTTTGACTTTTAACCAAGACATGCCCCCAGTCCTTGGGACATGATTCAATACACCCTAAAACACCTATGGAATATATCCATTAGGTTTGATTTAGGTCAAGGACTTGATTTCACAAAGGATCGCACAGTTTGGATTTCATCCGATAAAAAGTCAATTGGGAACAAAATCAAGTTTGACTTTTTGGGATTTTTCACAATTATGGTTCTTTGACCCTAAAACAATGTTAATATGTGATTTGAATCATCATTCATCAAGAAAAATCAAATAAAATGAGTTAACTTGTAAAAGGGGTAACCATAAAAAACTTAGAAATTTTCTAAGTTATGGAACAAAGTGGCTAGGGTACCAACTTCCAAGGACCATAAATTAAGATTCAAGCAACCGTTTTGGATGGTCCAAAGCTGGATTTGTATCTCTCATGGCATACTCCAAAAGTGTCAACTACATCTCATTCCAATTCTTCATGGATTTTTAGTTATGGAGTGATCAAAATGGCTAAAAACATGAAAATGACATTTTTCCAACACTTAGTGAAATTTTCACTAAGTCAGAATTTGCCTTACTTTTTCCAAAATGTAGGGGCAGTTTTCACTTTGATCCAAGTCAAACCAGGTCTAGGGGTGGACATAAAAGTTGAAGTATGTCATGAGGGGTTTCCAACAAGAACCAGATCATCTCCAAATTCCATTTGAGCAAGGAGATACAACCCTTGGAACATGGCATCCTGAACTGGTTTTTCAAGGCAGAATTATGCACATTTGCTTGATTTGTCCAAATCTGATAAATCCAAGCCTTGTCATCATTTTGGACACATCTGAGGATCAAATCCAAGGGGGATTATCTGATCTCCAAGCCTCCAAAGTCCAAGAATCTACAAGTAGCAATGCCAAACCTAAAAGAGCTAAAAAGTGCCAAGACTCCAATTTTGTTTCCAAGCATTCAATGGATGTACGAAGGTGGCATGAACTGAGCCTATTCCAACTGAATTCAGTCTAAGTTTATCTCTGAACCAAAGCTACAAAGCCTGTGCTCTAATCTCAAGTCAATGGTTAGAGGAGACTTGAGATTCCTTTTGCATAACATTGGCCAAAGGCCTGCTGCAGCCTCCATTCACTATTGATGCCAAAACAAACTTGACACACTATAAATAGACATCAATTGTGAACAGTTTGAGTACACCAAAGCACCCAAATTGATGCTTTCCTCAAAATGCCTCTCTTTAGGCCAAGGTATCTCTGAGTTTTTGAGTTAGAGAGTAATTTCATCACATATCATGATCCAAAGACATCCAATATGTCATATCTAAGATGTCAAAACTCCCATATGTGACCTGTAACACCAAAATCACAAAGTCCCCTCTCAAAACCTCAAAATTGGACTTTTTGCATTTTTCAAGACATGTCTTGATTCAGTCACTTTCAAAACCAGATAAAACCTCAAACACACTTCAAATATCATCCTTGAACTGTCCTAAATGGTTCCCTACATCTGGAACACCATTTGAGAGAGTTGCCATATTGGTCACTTTTGCCCCTTTTGCAAGAAAGAGCTCAAACTTGTTCCTGAGGATTCCAGTTGGTTCCAACCATTCTAAAAGCTCCTATGGGATCAATTGAGAGTGTCCAAAGCATCAAATTACTTCTGGCACAATAAACTTGGCAGATAGCACAAAAAGCTCATAAAGAGGTAAGCATCACAACTTGAACTCCTTAAAATATGCATTGCTTTGAAGTCCACTGATCATATACCTCTCATACATGTTGTATATGTTGTGTTTGGACCAATTCATCATGTAATTCATGCTTGTAGCATGAGGTAGCACAGAAAATGCAAATGGAGGCCTATTTCAAAACCACTATCTGGTTTTAAAATGGGGACCTCATCTGAAAAAACCAAGGGCACCATTGGATTCCTTGTGAAATTATAGGCAGGATAGACCTAAATTTTGTCCCAATCCAGGGAGAAATGAGAAAGTTACAACCTTTACGTTTTTGGACCAAAACTTCGCCTTGCCTTGCCTTGGCCAGGCCTAAAACAAGGCACCCCTTAAGTATTCATGGGGTGGTTTTGATACACGGATGTATCACCACCCCAGTGGTAGAAGGCGCTCACTGCAACCTATGGGTCTGGGGTTCGAATCCCACTCGCCCCAGACCCTTTTTTTTATCATTTTTTCCACTTTTCTTAATAATTGTCATATTATTTTAAATGATTTGGAAAATTAATTTCTCTCTCAATTTTAATTATTTTTTATTGGTTCTTTTTGCAAAAAATCACAAAAATGTTAAAATATTTTATTCCACAAAAAAATCAAATTTATATTATTTATTAAATATAGTTGATATTTTTGTAAATAAATTCATTTTTATTATTTTTAAACATTTCAAAAATGAATATTCATCTTGAAAATCAAAATCAAATGAGTCCTAAATCATCTTGTGATTAAAACCTAATTTTTCAAACCTTAATAAAAAATCACAAGTAGTTTATTTAAGACTTATTTGGTATTTTTGTCATTTTTATTCATTTTATTAAAAGGATTACTTTTAAAAGAAAATGAAATTAGGGTTTCTTTGATTTTCACCCTAACAAATCTTTTTCAAACACTCATGGGCCTCTAATAGAGTGTAAGACCCAACCCCTTTGGAAAACAAAAATAATTTGGGCCTCAGACATTGTATAAGTCCCACTGCATTTTCAAAAGCCTCGGCGCGATCGCCATTTCAAAACAAAATTAACCGGGCCTACCCTTGTGTTATAAGTCCCATTTCTTTTCGTTTTCAAATAAATTGGGCCTCTCCTTGAGTTGTAAGACCCATCCCTTTTTTTACAGAAAATCGCTTTGGGCCTCAGTCCCGATGCGATTTCAATAACAACAGTGCGATCACTGTTAAACCCTAGGCCTCTCCTTGAGTATAAGCCCCAACAATCTTTTCAAAAGAACTTTCCTTTTGATTTAGATTCAAATATACATGTTGTTATCAAAACTTTCTTTAATTTCTTTGAACAACTAATAATACAGCATGGAAGCTTGCTCACCTGTAAGTTTTAACAGCTTTCATTTACTCGCTTTCATATAAATATAACTATATTGTAGGAAGCTGCGCAATGTAAGTCTTCTTTCATATCCTTTTAAATACTTGTCATATATCAACTATATATATATATACTAGTAAAGCTATTTAGAGTTTTCCTCGGCAACTATGTTGGTTCTTGGATTGCCTAGAATTTTGGTAAAACAAAGGTGTTCAATGTTGATGTCTTAACATTGAGTCTTAACATTGGTTTATGTTAAGGAATTCAATTGGATGTCTGATGTTACATGCGATGTTGTGACATCAGGTCTGCAGAAGATTAATAACATCAGGTTTAGTGATGTTGTTAGGGTTTGCATTTTAGCTGGATATTGGGAGAGCTGTTAGTCTCATTGGTTGCGGATATCTTAGGATAGATATTTTCTGTTACAAGCAGATTTGATGCAGATTTGTAGGAGTGTTTAAAGGCTGAAGATTTAAGAAGATTTTGGGAGAGAAAATCTGTTTTGGAGATTCAGTGTTAAATAACAAATCAGGTCATATTTTGTAGCAGGTCTAAGCCCAAGTCAGATAGCTATATAAAGCGCATCAATCCTGAAGCCAAAGTAACGAAGAAAGTGAGCTAAAGACTGAGAGTCGTTTGAGTCTTCGTGTTTGTAAACCATTCTAGTGTGAATTGGTGTTGGTGTTTTGAGTTGTTCTTGATCAAAGCTATGAAGCAGAATCAAGTTGTGTTTTTCAAAGTGTGTGATCTTTGAATTATATCACTGAAGTGATTTAGGGATTGAGTAGTGTTCTAATACTTAAGTGGTCTCTTAAGTAGAAGGTTCATTAAGTAGTGATTAAGTTTAGGAGATGTCAACTGGGTTGTTGAGTCTGTAAATTAATACTACTGATAGTGAAATTCATCCCTGGCTTGGTAGCCCCCAGACGTAGGTAGTTAGACCAAATTGGGTGAACAAATCATTGTGTTGATTTATTTCTTGTTATTGCATTGTCCATTGCAGAGTGTGTTGTTGTGACATCGCACTTAACATCACACATCTGGTACCAGAATTTCAATTGGTATCAGAGCAGGCATCTTGTCTGTCTCTAGGTGAGATCTAGGGAAGTTACTTTCTGGTGTAAAGATGGACAAAGAAGTTGGAGGATTTGTCAACAGACCCCCTATTTTGGATGGCTCGAATTATGATTATTGGAAGCCAAGGATGATCACCTTTTTGAAATCCTTGGACAGCAGGGCTTGGAAGGCTATCATTAAAGAATGGAAAGTACCTGTTGTGTTTGAAAAAGATGATGCTGGGAAAGATAAAGAGGGCACCTCAAAGCCGAAGCCTGAAGAAGAATGGACCAAGGAAGAAGATGAGCTTGCCCTTGGTAATTCCAAAGCTCTAAATGCAATTTTCAATGGAGTGGATAAGGACATATTCAGGTTGATCAATACCTGTGAAGTTGCTAAGGAAGCATCAGATATTTTGAAGGCTACACATGAAGGAACATCTAGAGTTAAGATGTCAAGACTTCAACTTCTAACATCGAAGTTTCAAAGTCTGAAGATGAAGAAAGATGAGACTATCCATGACTTCCACATGAGTATTCTTGAGCTGTCCAATGCATCCAGTGCTCTGGGAGAAAAGATGTCAGAAGAAAAGCTTGTAAGGAAAATCCTTAGGTCCCTTCCTAAGAGGTACAAGATGAAGGTGACTGCAATTGAAGAAGCTCAAGACATCAGCAAAATGAGGGTTGATGAGCTTATTGGATCTCTTCAAACATTTGAGCTAGGGTTAGGTGAAGAAGAACCTGGGAAGAAGTCCAAGAGTATAGCTTTAGTTTTCAGTTTTGAAGAAGCCAAGAAAGAGAAAGTAGATGACTCTCAGGAGGAGCTGTCTCAGGCTATTGCTTTACTGGGTAAACAGTTCAATAAAGTTATGAAGAGGATAAATAGGAGTTATAATCCCAATGTCAAGAACATTACCTCCGACATCAACAGATCAGGAGAACAAGGGAAGAAGTCTAAAGATGAAGAAAAATCCAGTAATGACAAAGGGATACAATGCTTTGAGTGTGAAGGGTATGGACATGTCAAGAAGGAATGTCCTACTTTTCTAAAGAAGCAGAAAGGGTTATCAGCTTCTTGGTCTGATAGTGAGAGTGAATCTGAAGAAAATTCAGCTAAACTTGTTAGAGCTATGGTTGGGGTTTATGAGTCAGATGATGAGTCTTGGAATGATGAAGTTACTTATGATGAACTTGCTATCACTTATAAAGATCTTTTCATAAGAAGTGAACAAGTGTGTCTTGAAGGAGAAGAGCTGAAGAAAACCATAGTACAGTTAAAAGCTGAAAAGACTGACCTTGAAGCTGAAGTCAGCATACTTAACTATAAGCTGGACTCTATGACCAAAACTATCAGAATGTTGAACAATGGTACTGATGCGTTAGACAACATTCTCAATATTGGGAATATGGCTGGAGATAAATGTGGTTTGGGATTCACCTGTGATGCAGGCTCTATCACCCCAAAACCAATGATGTTAAAACATCATGACAGAACTCCATCTAAGAAGAAATACAGACGCTGGAGGTGTCACCATTGTGGTTGTTTTGGACACATTAAGGCTTATTGTTATAAGCTACAAGGGTATCCACAGAAGGCTCATCAAGTTGTTCCCAAACAGAACTGTTATAAAGGAAGGCAGGTCTCCAAGCCTAAGAAGCAATGGGTCCCTAAAGTTAAGGTTACCAGCCTGATAGCTCACACTTCTTTAAGGGTTTCTACCAAAGAAGATTGGTACTTTGACAGTGGGTGTTCAAGGCACATGACTGGAGTAAAGAATCTGTTGGTAGATGTGAAGCTTCATTCTTCAGGCTATGTTACATTTGGTGATGGGGTCAAAGGAGAGATCAAGGGGATTGGTAAACTAAACTGTGCTGGTGCTCCCAGACTGGAGGAAGTTATTCTTGTTAAAGGACTAACATCAAATTTGATTAGCATTAGTCAACTTTGTGATCAAGGATTCAAAGTAGACTTTACCAAGTCTGAATGCATTGTCAAAGATGATAAAGGAAAAGTCATTATGAAGGGAGCCAGGTCTAAGGACAATTGTTATCTTTGGGTGCCACAAGACTCAAATTCTTCCACGTGTGTTTTTGCTAAAGAAGATGATGTCAAAATCTGGCATAAGAAGTTGGGACATCTTCACCTAAAGGGAATGAAGAGAATCATCTCCTCAGAATAAGTCAGAGGACTTCCCAAACTTAATATTGAGGAAGGAAAAGTGTGTGGAGACTGTCAAAAGTGGAAGCAGACAAAGATGACTCATCCGAAGCTTCAACATGACACCACCTCCAAGGTATTGGAACTACTTCATATGGACTTGATGGGACCTATGTGTAATACCCCAAATTTTGACCACTTAGATTTCCCATCATTGTGAAAATCATCATCACAATATGGATGTACCTTTATGCTTCATTAGTCTCCCCAAAGATGGGTGAGCATCCACTACAATCAAAATTAGGGTTTCAAGCCCTCTCTGAGTGCTTAGACAAAGGATCAATCAAGAAATGACATGATCTTTAACTTGTCTAATCTCTTAAACATCCACAATGGATCAAAAAGGACTCCCACTTTAAGGATTAAGCACAAGGCTGCTCCCTTCTAGGTGGATCAAGTCTCAAGATCGACAGTGTCACCAAATTAGGGTTTTGGTCGACCAGGGCCTCTAGATGGAAATTTTCATCTGGGCACAAGGTAATGATCCAAAACATAACCTAATATACTTCATGGAACCTCATGAACCCATGCATCAAGTCAATTTTGCCTCAGGGGATGCATTCATAAAAAATCAGGAATTAGGGTTTCTTGACCTAATTCACCCCTAAGTTGACTTTTGGGACAAACCATGAGCCAAGACCTCAAGAGATGATTTGAGGGTCTCTAATATACCATATTGATCCATTTGGAACAATGGATTGATCCAAGAAGTTTGAGCAACAAGTCTCAATTTCATCTGCACCACAATTAGGGTTTTAAGGGAAAAGTCAACTGTAACTTTGACTTTTGACCAGGACATGCTCCCAAACCCTAATACATGATTGAATATACCCTATGACACCCATGGAACATGTCCATCAAGTTTGATTTAGGTCAAGGACATGATTTCCTGAAGAATTGCACAGTTTGGAATTCATCTGATAAAAAGTCAACTGTGCACAAAAGTCAACTTTGACTTTTTGAGATTTTTCACCAAAATGGATTTTTAACCCTAAAATGATGTTAATGTATGATTTGAATCATCATTCATCAAGAAAAATCAAGAAAAGTGAGATAACTTGTAAAAGGGGTAACCATAAAACTTAGAAATTTTTCTAAGTTAAAAATAAAGTGGCAAAGGTACCAACTTTGAAGGACCATAACTCCTAAACCACAAGGCCATTTTTTCTCATCCAAAGATGGATTTGTAGCCCTCATTATCACCTACAAAAACTTCAACTACAAGTCATTCCAATTCATTAAGGATTTTGAGTTATGGAGTGATCAAAGTGGTTGAAAAGTGAAAATGTCACTTTTTCCAACACTTAGTGAAATTTTCACTAAGTCAGATTCTGCCTCACTTTTTGCCAAATGTAGGGGGATTTTTCACTTGGAATCAAAAGAGATAAAAAACAAACTTGTTCAAACAGTTGTTGTATCATGTAAGAGCTTTCCAAAATGGCCAAGAACATTGCCAAATTCAACCTACACCATGAGATACAACATTGCCAAGTTGCCTTGCTGAAATCTGTCAAGGCAAGGCAGAATTTGCAACTTTGGTCGATTTGCCAAAATCAGCCAAATTCAATTGCTCCTATCCACTTGGATACCTCAGAGGATTGAATCTAAAGGGGACAATCACTGAGCCAAGCCTCCAAAGTCCATGGAACAAGAAATAGCATGTTGAACCTAGAATGGCCAAAATAGGGACAAGACTTCAAATTTGGAATGAGGCATTCAATGGAACCATCAAGGTGGCATGGACTGAGCCATTCTCATCTGAAATCAGTCAAGACTTATCCAAGACCAAGGGGACCAAAGCTCTGTGCCCTAACCTCTAGTCAATGGCTAGAGGAGACTTGGATTTTCATTTGCCAACATTGGCCAAACCTACTTACCAGCTGCCATGCACTATTCCTTGCAAAAAAAACTTGCTATACTATAAATAGAGCTCAATTGTGGTCAGTTTGAGTACACCAAAGCCATCTAACAGATGCTTTCCTCAAAATCTCTTCTTTCACTCCAATTTTGCCTTCTAAGGCAAGTCACTATCGGGTTTTGAGTTTGAGAGCGATTCCAATCAAACCAATCACTCACACACCTCACATACATCACATATGAGCTGATCAAACACTTAGATTACTTCTGAAACATCAATTTAACAAAATCACCAGCTGGTTGCTCAAGGTTTTAACCAAAGTGCAGCTGAGGTACCACAAAATGATCCAGCCAATTTCAATCAAGTCCAACCATCCAAACATAATTCATAGGGTGTAGGGAAGCTGTTCAGATCATCACCACTCATCTGTAACACCTCCAAATCAAAAATCACTTTGAACTTGCTGTCACGGCCTAGAGGTAAGCACATACTTGGTCATCTCTCAATCTATGCATATTTCCTCGCACAATAATTTGGCCATATGTTCATAATCATGCATGGAATGTTTTCCCTCAATTAATTGCATTGTTTGAATCGTGTATCAAAAATCCTAGCCTTCATGCAGAAATTAGGGTTCTTGAGGTCTCTTCGTGATTTCTTGTTGTATGTTTAATTTAAATGAAATTAAAGTACATAGACATGATCGTGAGGTTGAGACGAGCATAATGATATGTGGATTGCATGATATGATTACGTATTCATGGAGATTGGATAGAAAATGCAAATCTGAGAAACCAAGAACACGCGCGTGTTCTTCAGCTGTTCTTGGCGCCATTTTTCATAAATTCAAATATTTGAATTTTGTGATTTTGTTTAATTGATTCAAAAATTAATTTCTCTCTAAGTTTTAATGATTTTGAGTTGATTCTTTTTTTAATAATTCACAAAAATGTTAAAATATTTTATTTTCACAAAAAATCCCAAAAATATTATTTATTTCATATAATTGATATTTTTGTAAAGAATTAATATTTTGATTGTTTTTGGCATTTTAAATATTTTTTCTACATTGATTTTGCAACTTTTAATGCTTTCTAATTATTTTGTAGGTCAATACTTAATTTTTGAAGCATTAATCCAAGATCACAATTTGTTTTCCATGTGTTAAACAATTTTTGATCATTTTAATTGAATTTTTATTCAATTAAATACATTTTGAAAACAAATTAGGGTTTTGGATTAATTCAACCCTCATAAATCATTTTCAAAACTTTTTGGGCCTCTTGAGAGAGTGTAAGACCCATCCCCCCTTGTACAAAAACTTTTTGGGCCTCACTCATTGTATAAGTCCCTCTGTACAAGTAAACGGCGCGATCGTCGCCCGTTTAAAAAAAAAATCATCTGGGCCTCTCCTTGAGCTATAAGACCCATTCAAAACTCTTTGGGCCTCTATTAGAGTGTAAGACCCAATCCCCCTTTTAACCAAAACATTTTGGGCCTCACTTATTGTATAAGTCCCTCTGCGTTAAAAGAAAACCTCGGCGCGATCGCCATTTTTAAACGAAAACTCATTTGGGCCTACCCTCGTGTTATAAGCCCCACTCTTTTTTCTTTAAACCTTTTTGGGCCTCTTGAGAGAGTGTAAGACCCATCCCTTTGTACAGAAAACCTTTTTGGGCCCCAGTCACTTGTATAAGTCCCGCTGTACAAAGTCAAACAATGCGCTCACTGATAAAACCCTGGGCCTCTCCTTGAGCTGTAAGCCCCAAATCTTTCTTTTTCAAAGCACTTTCTCCTTTGATTTTGAATATACTGTTGTTTTCAATCTTTCTTTGTTGAACAACTAACCAAACAGCATGGAAGCACTCCAACCGAGTAAGTGGTTATCACTTTCATTTACTGCTTTCATATTATAAACTGTATTGTGGGGCTGCTCACTGTAAGTCTTCTTTCATAAACTCATATCTACTGTGTAATAATAGTATAGATATTTCGAGTTTTCCCGGCTACTACGTCTAGAACTAGGTGACGCCGTTTCACTTATTCGTAGAAATAGACGCCTAGATCCCCAATAGGAGCACCAGATACAGTTTTCTCTTCGGTTGTCCTCCTTAGGAATCGTCAAGAAGCTCTACTCCCCAAGATGAATGTATTCTCCGTGAATGGCATCTTTGAGTTTCTTCCCAATTCTCGAACTTTCCTGACTTGATCTATTCCTCGTGGATAGCTTGCCTTGAATGTCTCGGGGTTTGGGTACCCACTACGGTTATAATCTTGGACCTTAACTAAGGAACCCTCTTTAAAAGCTAAAAGTCGCTGGATAGTAAACCTCGCACGTTTACCAGTGGTTTTTATCTTTAAAAGAGTTATCTCTCCCAAAGGAAAGGAGATGATAAGACCCACAGGCTTCTTAAAGGCATCGGCCTCCTCTTGGGCATTATTCAAGGACCCTACGGCTTCTTAGAAGTATTCACAGCCTCCTCTTAGGCTTCGTATAATGATCTCTTCCTCCGGGAATGATACCCTCCTCTTGGGCTTCGTACAGGAGAATCTTTTATACTCAACAAGAGAGTGTTTTTGTATCTCGTACGAAGCCCGAGATGGAGGCTAAAAGTTTGACTCAACAAGAGAGTCTTTGTATCTCGTACGAAGCCCGAGATGGAGGCTACAAAGGTTTGACTCAACAAGAGAGTCTTTGTATCTCGTACAAAGCCTGAGATGGAGGCTAAAGCGTTGTTTGACTCCGCTAGGGAGAGTTATCGTACAAAGCCCAAGAGGAGGCTATGTCAGTTAAGTGACAGGTCCAGTATACTGATTTTGAAAGAGAAAATCAGTTCTTATATGAGCATCACTGTACTCATGGGTCAGATCTGAGGATCGGGGTGGTCTCCTTTTCTTTGAGGAAACTGGAAATCCAAAGGGTGTTGAGACTGTCCGAGTCTGCGGGTTTCCTTCCTATTTAACTAAGGGGTCACTTGAGAATGTCTTTTGAGACTCAAGGAAGTTAGACTGTCCGTGTCTAGAGTTTTATCTTTTGTATTATGCTTTGAGAAACAGTAGTAGACTCTATGAAAGGACTGTTCTATGGAGATGACTAAGTTCTATTCCTATACCTCTAGGAGGTCGTCGGGACAATTTGTACAAAGCCCAAGAGGAGGCTATCATTCCCGGAGGAAGAAATCATTATACGAAGCCTAAGAGGAGGCTGTGAATACTTCTAAGAAGCCGTAGGGTCCTTGAATAATGCCCAAGAGGAGGCCGATGCCTTTAAGAAGCCCGTGGGTCTTATCATCTCCTTTCCTTTGGGAGAGATAACTCTTTTAAAGATAAAAACCACTGGTAAACGTGCGAGGTTTACTATCCAGCGACTTTTAGCTTTTAAAGAGGGTTCCTTAGTTAAGGTCCAAGATTATAACCGTAGTGGGTACCCAAACCCCGAGACATTCAAGGCAAGCTATCCACGAGGAATAGATCAAGTCAGGAAAGTTCGAGAATTGGGAAGAAACTCAAAGATGCCATTCACGGAGAATACATTCATCTTGGGGAGTAGAGCTTCTTGATGATTCCTAAGGAGGACAACCGAAGAGAAGACTGTATCTGGTGCTCCTATTGGGGATCTAGGTGTCTATTTCTACGAATAAGTGAAACGGCGTCACCTAGTTCTAGACGTAGTTGCCGGGGAAACTCGAAATATCTATACTATTATTACACAGTAGATATGAGTTTATGAAAGGAGACTTACAGTGAGCAGCCCCACAATACAGTTTATAATATGAAAGCAGTAAACGAAAGCGATAACCACTTACTCGGTTGTAGTGCTTCCATGCTCTTTGGTTAGTTGTTCAACAAAGAAAGATTGAAAACAGCAGTATATTTAAAATCAAAGGAGAAAGTGCTTTGAAAAAGAAAGATTTGGGGGTTACAGCTCAAGGAGAGGCCCAGGGTTTTATCAGTGAGCGCACTGTTTGACTTTGTACAGAGGGACTTATACAAGTGACTGGGGCCCAAAATGGTTTTCTGTACAAAGGGATGGGTCTTACACTCTCTCAAGAGGCCCAAAAAGGTTTAAAGAAAAGAGTGGGGCTTATAACACGAGGGTAGGCCCAAATGATTTTTCGTTTAAAATGGCGATCGCGCCGAGGTTTTCTTTTAACGCAGAGGGACTTATACAATAAGTGAGGCCCAAAATGTTTTGGTTAAAAGGGGGATTGGGTCTTACACTCTAATAGAGGCCCAAAGTGTTTTGAATGGGTCTTATAGCTCAAGGAGAGGCCCAGATGATTTTTATTTTTAAACGGGCGACGATCACGCCCCAAAAAGTGTTTGTACAAGGGGGATGGGTCTTACACTCTCTCAAGAGGCCCAAAAAGAGTTTTGAAAATGATTTGTGTGGGTTGAATTAATCCAAAACCCTAATTTGTTTTCAAAATGTATTTAATTGAATAAAAATTCAATTAAAATGATCAAAAATTGTTTAACACATGGAAAACAAATTGTGATCTTGGATTAATGCTTCAAAAATTAAGTATTGACCTACAAAATAATTAGAAAGCATTAAAAGTTGCAAAATCAATGTAGAAAAAATATTTAAGATGCCAAAAACAATTAAAATATTAATTCTTTGCAAAAATATCAATTATATGAAATAAATAATATTTTTGGGATTTTTTGATAAAATAAAATATTTTAACATTTTTGTGAATTATTAAAAAAAGAATCAACTCAAAATTATTAAAACTCAGGGAGAAATTAATTTTTGAATCAATTAAACAAAATCACAAAATTCAAATATTTGAATTTCTAAAAATGGCGCCAAGAACAACACCAAGAACACACGCGTTTTTCAGTTTGCCCAGATTTGCGTTTTCTATCTAATCTCCATGAATACGTAATCATATCATGCAATCCACATATCATTATGCTCGTCTCAACCTCACGATCATGTCTATGTACTTTAATTTCATTTAAATTAAACATACAATAAGAAATCACGAAGAGACCTCAAGAACCCTAATTTCTGCATGAAGGCTAGGATTTTTGATACACGATTCAAACAATGCAATTAATTGAGGGAAAACATTCCATGCATGATTATGAACATATGACCAAATTATTGTGCGAGGAAATATGCATAGATTGAGAGATGACCAAGTATGTGCTTACCTCCAAGTCGTGACAGCAAGTCCAAAGTGATTTTTGATTTGGAGGTGTTACAGATGAGTTGTGATGATCTGAACAGCTTCCCTACACCCTATGGATTGTGTTTGGATGGTTGGACTTGATTGAAATTGGCTGGATCATTTTGTGGTACCTCAGCTGCACTTTGTTTGAAAATTTGAGCAACCAGCTGGTGATTTCATGAAATTGATGTTTCAGAAGTTATGTGAGTGTTTGATCAGCTCATATGTGATGTATGTGAGGTGTGTGAGTGATTGGTTTGTGCAGAATTGCTCTCAAACTCAAAACCCGATAGCTACCTTGCTAAGAAAGGCATTTTTGCCAAGAGAAAGAGATTTTGAGGAAAGCATCTGTTAGATGGCTTTGGTGTACTTAATCTGACCACAATTGAGCTCTATTTATAGTAGAGCAAGTTTGTTTTGCAAGGAATAGTGCATGGCAGCTGGTAAGTAGGTTTGGCCAATGTTGGCAAATGAAAATCCAAGTCTCCTCTAGCCATTGACTAGAGGTTAGGGCACAGAGCTTTGGTCCCCTTGGTATTGGATAAGTCTTGACTGATTTCAGATGAGAATGGATCAGTTCATGCCACCTTGATGGTTCCATTGAATGCCTCATTCCAAATTTGAAGTTTTGTCCCCATTTTTGGCCATTCTAGGTTCAACATGCTATTTCTTGTTCCATGGACTTTGGAGGCTTGGCTCAGTGATTGTCCCCTTTAGATTCAATCCTCTGAGGTGTCCAAGTGGATTGGAGCAATTGAATTTGGCTGATTTTGGCAAATCGACCAAAGTTGCAAATTCTGCCTTGCCTTGACAGATTTCAGCAAGGCAACTTGGCAATGTTGTATCTCATGGTGTAGGTTGAATTTGGCAATGTTCTTGGCCATTTTGGAAAGCCCTTACATCATACAACAACTGTTTGAACAAGTTTGGTTTAGATCTCTTTTGATTCCAAGTGAAAAATCCCCCTACATTTGGCAAAAAGTGAGGCAAAATCTGACTTAGTGAAAATTTCACTAAGTGTTGGAAAAAGTGACATTTTCACTTTTCAGCCACTTTGATCACTCCATAACTCAAAATCCTTAATGAATTGGAATGACTTGTAGTTGAAGTTTTTGTAGGTGATAATGAGGGCTACAAATCCATCTTTGGATGAGAAAAAATGGCCTTGTGGTTTAGGAGTTATGGTCCTCCAAAGTTGGTACCTTTGCCACTTTATTTTTAACTTAGAAAATTTTCTAAGTTTTATGGTTACCCCTTTTACAAGTTATCTCACTTTTCTTGATTTTTCTTGATGAATGATGATTCAAATCATACATTAACATCATTTTAGGGTTAAAAATCCATTTTGGTGAAAAATCTCAAAAAGTCAAAGTTGACTTTTGTGCACAATTGACTTTTTATCAGATGAATTCCAAACTGTGCAATTCTTCATGAAATCATGTCCTTGACCTAAATCAAACTTGATGGACATGTTCCAAGGGTG
The DNA here is from genome assembly GCA_022829125.1 of Lathyrus tuberosus. NCBI lineage: Eukaryota > Viridiplantae > Streptophyta > Magnoliopsida > Fabales > Fabaceae > Lathyrus > Lathyrus tuberosus. Next base: position 3,640,879 of record JALAZF010000387.1, read on the forward strand.
TCATAGGGTACATTAAGGCATGGTCTAGGGTTTGGGAGCATGTCCTGGTCAAAAGTCAAAGTTACAGTTGACTTTTCCCTTAAAACCCTAATTGTGGTGCAGATGAAATTGAGACTTATTGCTCAAACTTCTTGGATCAATCCATTGTTCCAAATGGATCAATATGGTATATTAGAGACCCTCAAATCATCTCTTGAGGTCTTGGCTCATGGTTTGTCCCAAAAGTCAACTTAGGGGTGAATTAGGTCAAGAAACCCTAATTCCTGATTTTTTATGAATGCATCCCCTGAGGCAAAATTGACTTGATGCATGGGTTCATGAGGTTCCATGAAGTATATTAGGTTATGTTTTGGATCATTGCCTTGTGCCCAGATGAAAATTTCCATCTAGAGGCCCTGGTCGACCAAAACCCTAATTTGGTGATACTGTCGATCTTGAGACTTGATCCATCTAGAAGGGAGCAGCCTTGTGCTTAATCCTTGAAGTGGGAGTCTTTTTGATCCTTTGTGGATGTTTAAGAGATTAGACAAGTTAAAGATCATGTCATTTCTTGATTGATCCTTTGTCTAAGCACTCAGAGAGGGCTTGAAACCCTAATTTTGATTGTATTGGATGCTCACCCATCTTTGGGGAGACTGATGAAGCATAAAGGTACATCCATATTGTGATGATGATTTGCACAATGATGGGAAACTTTAGTGGTCAAAATTTGGGGTATGACAGGTGCCCCTATTTAATCTTCTTGGACCCGAAGGTGTGAATGACGAAGGGATTCGGGCATTCGGGGTGCAAGAGGATTAAATATCGGAATATCCGAAATTTTGATGGTGGTTATGAATGGTAGCTTACGCATTCATCTTCTTTAGCTAAGCAATGATGCTTAGAAAAGGTAAACTTCCCCTCGATCCTGGTTATCAGCCAAGGAACTGGTCTTAGTTTCTGAAATAAACTTCCCCTCGATCCTGGTTTCCTACCAAGGAACTGGTCTCAGTTTCTGATTTAAACTTCCCCTCATTCCTGGTTTCCTACCAAGAACTGGTCTCAGTTTCTAATTTAAACTTCCCCTCGATCTTGGTTTCTTACCAAAGAACTGGTCTCAGTTTCTTTTGTCAATAAACTTTATTGACAAGGGACGCTATGTGTAGCGGTTTTCCTTCAAACTTCTCGCCGAATTTTCCTGGGGAGATGCCATTTGACGGAAAAAGGTTTGATGTCAGACTTGCTGAGAACCCAACGTCTGAGTTGTAGAGTTGCACAAACTTCTCTGTTGGAGACGCTATTTGTCGATTCTACTGGGGAAAGCGAGTCTCTTGAGAGACTGTTTTCATTTGGGATCTTTCATCATACTTTTCTCGGGATCTTCCCGGAGAAACGCCATATGATGGGGTCCAATTTTGAGGTGTCAATGACCTCCTTATCAGTGGTTTTTTCGGAGCAAAACTGGCGTGCTGCCGAATCTCTGATCACGAGGTTTTCTCTATGGATTTTCCTTAATCCGGGAAAGCAAGGATATCATCTTTGATGGCAAAGAGTGACATCTGTTGAAGGTTTCTCTGGTCATTCAGAGGTTCAAGTTATCAAAGTGGTCAAGGACCAACTTCTTTCCAGAATTAAACTGGAAGCGAGGTTGTTCAGACACAGTATTTCCTGACGAGGCAAGAACTGACAACTCGATTGAGAGGACTTCTACCACTAGGGGACAAGACCGACTAGAGTGATAGTGATGCAATATGAAATGTAAATGCAAATAAAAAATGCATGAAGTACGTATGTATATGCTGACAAAACTGACGCGACATACAGACTAATGGATGAACACAATTTGATACTCGGCCATCGCGGGGCGAAGAAGTACCGTTGATTCAAAATAGCAATTCCACCTTGCTTAGGAGAGATAGTCCCGTTGGGAGCTATGTTGATCGGGCTTAGGAGATGAGAACTCGGCCGAGGCGTGTCAGACGAAACAAGGTCTCTGAAACAGTTGATCCCTTCATTCAGGCATACTGGCTTAGAAGGAGTACTTTGATTCTGCACTTTGAAGTTCGCTTACTTCGGGAGAAGTGATCGATGTTCTTCTGATGTTCAACAGTCAAAAGAAATTACCATCTTTAATTTAAAAGCAGAAAAAGTTTAACAAGTAAATTCATTTTTGTTTTATTTCAAGAATCGCTGATTAAGTTTAAACAACATCGTTCTGTAAAGCTAAAACAAGTAAAGAATTACAAACAAAAGCACGAGGGCTCAAATTTTATTGATAAGATGGAGATCAGCCAAACACGTGATTCCAAAGAGTATATACAAAGTTAGAAAATGGTAATTTACAGGGAAAAGGGCTACGTTGAAACATAACGACCACTATCCTTCTACCAACTTTGAATTCGGGACATCCTGAGCTTCCGTCGAAGATGACCTTTGACTGGAGATTTCCTCCGATAGATGATGCTGTAACTGTTGCTGAGGGACTTGCCTCTGTTGAACATAGTTACTTGCCATTATCCCTAATTTTTGCCTGGATTGTACTATGATGTTTCCAATCCATCGGGATGATTTTTTTCATGTCTCTAACTTTTGCCTGGACCGCCCTTTCGGGTTTTCAATCCACCAAGATGTTTTTTTTTTTTTTAGTTTTAGGCGAAGTATTTCTTGACTACATCAACATTCGTGGGGTAGGCAAATTCCTCTCCGTCCATGGTTGCAAGTCTCAAGGCGCCGCCTGAGAAAGCTTTCGTGACCACATAGGGGCCATCATAATTTGGGGTCTATTTGCCCCGAGAATCAGTGAGAAATGATTGTATCTTCTTGAGCACAAGGTCTCCTTTCCTGAAGACACGAGGTCGGACCTTTTTGTCGAACGCCCTCTTCATTCTCTGTTGATACAACTGACCGTGGCATAGTGCCGTGATTCGCTTCTCTTCGATCAGGTTCAGGTCGTCGTGTCGACTTTGACACCATTCAGCTTCGGTGAGCTTCGTTTCCATCAATACCCTGATTGACGGGATCTCTACTTCTATGGGAAGCACTGCCTCCATGCCATACACTAGAGAGAAAGGGGTAGCCCCTGTTGAAGTACGGACAGATGTGTGATAACCATGAAGCGCAAAGGGTAGCATTTCGTGCCAATCTTTATAGGTTACCACCATCTTTTGAACAATCTTCTTGATGTTCTTGTTAGCCGCTTCTACCGCTCCGTTCATCTTGGGTCAGTAGGGAGATGAGTTATGGTGTTCGATCTTGAACTCTGCACACAACTCTTTCATCATCTTATTGTTCAAGTTAGATCCATTATCAGTAATGATCTCGCTTGGAACACCATAACGGCAGATGATATTGTTTTTGATAAATCGGACCACCACTTGTCGGGTTACATTAGCGAATGACGCTGCTTCGACCCACTTGGTGAAGTAGTCAATGGCTACCAGGATGAACCGATATCCGTTTGAAGCCTTGGGCCCAATCATGCCAATCATGTCAATTCCCCATATCGAAAATGGCCACGGGGAAGAAAGAACTTTGAGATGTGATGGCGGTACATGAATTTTGTCGGAGTATATCTGACACTTGTGACACCTCCTCATGTACTTGTAGCAGTCGGATTCCATGGTCAACCAATAATACCCGGCCCTGAGAATTTTTCTCGCCATTGTGTGTCCGTTGGCATGAGTGCCAAAGGATCCTTCATGAATTTCTTTCATGAGCATGTTTGCTTCTGGTCTGTCGACGCATCGGAGCAAGACCATGTCAAAATTTCTCTTATAAACAGTGTCACAGCTCAGGAAGAAGTTTCCAGCCAATCTTCTGAGGGTCTTTCTATCTTTTCTGAGTGCCCCAGATGGGTACTCTTGTTTCTGAAGGAAGCATTTGATATCGTGATACCAAGGTCTGTCGTCTATGACTGCTTCAATCGCAAAGATGTAAGCGGGCCGTTCAAGGCGCATTATGTCGATCTTAGGTAAGTCGTTCCAACGACCTACACTGATCATGGAAGAGAGAGTGGCTAATGCATCAGCCATGTGATTCTCATCATGAGGGATGTGATGAAAGTCGACTCTATTGAAGAAGGGTAACAACCTCCTTGCATAGTCTTTGTAAGGAATCAATCCTGATTGGTATGTATTCCAATCTCCTTTTATCTGATTGATCACTAGGGCTGAGTCGCCGTATACGTCCAAGTTTTTGATCCTTAAATTAATCGCTTCTTCGAGACCCATAATACATGCTTCGTATTCGGCCTCGTTGTTCGTACATTTGAACGTAAGTCTGGCAGTGAAAGGAATGTGGGAACCCTGATGGGTAACAATGATTGCGTCAATTCTGTTTCCATAATGATTGCCTGCTCCGTCAAAGATAAGTCCCCACTGGGAACCTGGTTCTGGCCCTTCACAGGGTAGCGGTTCATCGCAATCTTTCATCTTTAGATACATGACATCTTCGTCTGGGAAGTCAAACCCGATTGATTCTTGATCGTCAATCGGTTGATGAGCCAAATGATCGGCTAAAATACTTCCCTTAACAGCTTTCTGAGCGTGGTACTCTATGTCATATTCTGATAGTAACATCTGCCAACGGGCAATCCTTCCCGTGAGAGCAGGTTTTTCGAAAACATACTTGATTGGATCCATTTCGGAGACCAACCAAGTAGTGTGACGAATCATGTATTGGCGAAGACGTTTGGCTGCCCAAGCCAAAGCTCAACAAGTTTTCTCAAGCATTGTGTACTGAGTTTCACAGTCGGTGAATTTCTTGCTTAGATAGTAAATGGCAGACTCTTTCCGTTTAGTTTCATCTTGTTGGCCAAGTACACATCCCATTGAGTCCTCTAGGACTGTGAGGTAAATGATCAGTGGTCTTCCTTCCACTGGAGGTGATAGAATCGGAGGATTCAACAGATATTCCTTGATACTGTCGAAGGCGGTTTGGCAATCTTCTGACCAAACGCAATCCTGGTTCTTTTTGAGTAATTTGAAAATCGGCGCACACGTCGCGGTCATAAGGAATATGAATCTGGAGATGTAGTTCAAACGTCCCAGGAATCCTCTGACTTGTTTTTCAGTTTTCGGAGAAGACATTTCTTGAATGGCCTTGACCTTGTCAGGATCAACCTCAATCCCTTTCTGGCTGACGATGAACCCTAGTAGCTTCCCTGAACGGACACGGATGGTGCACTTGTTGGGATTCAAGCGGAGCTTGAATTTTCTTAGACGTTTGAACAATTTTGACAGATGTTCAACGTGCTCACTCTCTGTTTTTTATTTTGCAATCAAATCATCGACATATACCTCGATTTCTTTGTGTATCATGTCATGAAATAGAGTAGTCATGGCCCTTTGATAGGTTGCCCCGGCATTCTTCAAACCGAACGGCATTACCTTGTAACAAAAGGTACCCCATGGGGTAATGAACGAAGTTTTCTCCATGTCTTTCGACGCCATTTTGATCTGGTTATAGCCCGAGAATCCATCCATGAAGGAGAATACTTTGAACTTTGCTGTGCTGTCAACTAGCATGTCAATGTGTGGTAAAGGAAAGTCGTCCTTTGGACTTGCCTTGTTCAGATCTCTGTAATCAACACACATTCTGACCTTTCCATCCTTTTTGGGAACGGGTACGATGTTGGCTAACCATTGAGGATATTCAGATGTAGCGAGGAAACTCGCGTCAATCTGTTTCTGTACCTCCTCTTTGATTTTGATGGCCATGTCCGGGTGAGTGCGTCTCAACCTTTGCTTTACTGGCGGACATTCCGATTTCAACGGTAAATGATGTTCCACGATGCTGGTATCCAACCCTGGAATATCCTGATAGGACCAAGCGAATACATCGGGGAATTCTTTGAGAAGCTTTGTCAAACCCTCTCTGGCAGTTGGACTGAGCAGTGCTCCGATTCTGATTTCTTTTCTCTCCTTTTCTGAACCCAAGTTTACCGTTTCCAACGGTTCTTTGTGAGGTTCAATGGACCTTTCCTCTTGTCTGAGTAGTCGGGAGATCTCTTCTGGAATTTGGTCGTCATTTTCTTCTTCAGCCTCGAATATCGGGAACTCAAAGTTGGGAGAAGGCATCGGATCGTATGTTTCAACTGGGTATAAAACAAGCAATCTGCATGACGTGATGATTCGTGTTTAGAAGAGATAGAGAAAATGTAAGTGTGTGCAGTGTTTTGATTTTACTGCTTGTTTTTATTATTGAATGTTTTTTAGGATTACCATTTTCTGAAAAAGCAAAAAGAGAAAACAACAATTAATGCGGAAATTACAGAACGACATTATTTTATTAATGCACAAGTCGATTCTTGAAACTACAGCCCTATAAAACAAAACTCTGTCGCTTCGGGCAAAGCGAAGAGGGAAATTTACAGAAAGCGAGCCCTATCAAAACATCCGTTTCACCTGGGCAGGGTGAAAGGTTTAAAGATGGCAATTACTTTGACTGGCGAACGACCTTCGGAACATCGACGGCAACCCATTGGCGGCGAACCCCTCGGTGAATCACAAAGTCTGGCACCTTCCTTGATTTGTCTTCAGAAATAACGCTGATTTCTGGTGGAGCAGGATCATTGGAATCTGTCTCCCAGGCAGATTTGTCGTAGGAGGATTCCTCTGTTGTATTTTGCATAGCATTTGTGATCTCAGCTGTATCTCCCCATCCAGTTGACTGGATATCTTCGAGCCTGATACGAGAGCTTTCGGGAGTGGTGTACTTGACCATATAGTCGTATTTTCCACTTGGTTGTCCCAAGGTGTCCCACACTTCTTTTGAACCGGAGGAGTCATCTCTCTCGATGACGTTGACCTCGGGAAAAGCATAGTTGATGAATTCAAGTCCTGCAAACGTTGCGAATTCATCTTCATGTTGAGTAGTTTCTGAATGACCTGAGTGTTGATCCCATGACATGGCGGGGACACAGGTATTCTGTTCAATGATGCTCAGCTGAGTTTCATTACTCGGCTGACTTTCTGGCCCCAAGTTTCCTGGGTAAGGCTGCCACATTGGCAGGCCATCCATCGGGCCGTAGTAACTGTAGTCAAAATTGTCTTTCATTGGAGTGTCTTCCTCTAATGAATTTGGCGGAGCACGGCATCTTTCCGGATCACAATCCCCGTAGATCATTTCGACATCTGATCTTGGTATAAATCTCGGACTTTCTGTAGGAAAGAAAAAAGGCATAGGCACCTCTTCCTGAGACATATAGCCGTCCTTGTTAAGGTAGGACTTCCATTCTTCATCTGTGTCAGAGGGATCTTCCTCATTGATAGCATGAACTGTCTGAGACACTGGGTGAAGAAACCCTCCACTGTGGAAGAAGTTTTGAAGGGGATGAAGACCTTCATCGATGGCAACTGTCTGGGTACAGGTTGCAGAAAAACCAAGACCCTTCTTTGTTTTATTGTCAATAGGAATGACAAGCCGTCCCCATCCTGTTGTATCGGTACTCTCGACCGCTTTGATAGCATCCTTGTATGAGGAAATCGACGTTCCTCCTTCGGATTGATTGTTCTTGCTCACCGATAGTGCCTGGAACTGAGTTCCAATAACCTCCTCGGGTTCCACACAAGTAGATGATGATAAGTTGCTTACAAGCAAGGCTTGTTCCCCATAAACCGTGACAAGTTGATCATCCTTGACGAACTTTAGCTTTTGGTGGAGGGTTGAAGTAACCGCTCCAGCCTGATGTATCCAAGGTCTTCCTAATAAACAACTGTATGTTGCCCGGATGTCCATGACCTGGAAAGTGATTTGGAAAGTGTGAGGACCAATAGTTATGGGAAGATCGACTTCGCCGATAACTGTTTTTCTGGATCCATTGAATGCTTTGACGACGACCTCGCTGACTCTCATCGGAGGGCCCTTAAATGATAATTGCATCAAAGTGGACTTTGGCATAACATTCAGGGCTGACACTGTGTCTACCAGTACGCTTGCTAAAGCATCGTCCTGGCAGTTAACTGTGATATTGAGTGCCATGTTATGACGGCGACCTTCTTCAGGTAGTTCCTCATCACTAAATCCCAAATTATTGCAGGAAGTGATGTTAGAGACAATACTATCGAACTGTCTGATTGTTACATCCTGTTCCACAAAGGCTTGCTCCAAGACTTTCTGTAGAGCCTCCCTGTGGGCTTCTGAACTGAGTAACAATGATAATACTGAGATCTTTGAAGGAGTCTATAACAGTTGATCAACAATGTTATATTCACTCCTTTGGATGAGCTTAAGCATCTCATCTTTGTCTTTTGAAAAATCTGGATTACTAGATTGACCGACTGGTGGATCAGGAATTTCTGTCTGAAGTTCCTTTTCTCTGTTGGATTCTCCAACCCCTCGATTGAAGATTCGACCGCTCCGTGTTACACGACTGATGTCTGCAATATTCACGACGGAGGGTAATGGAATTTCCTTTCCATTTTCAATTGTTGTTGCACCGTATTTGTAAGGAATAGCCTTAACGGATTCATACGGTAGTGGTCCCGGTAGATAGATGACTATGGGAACCTTCTGATTTTTCTGACCATCATAAGTAATCTTGATCCGTTCCTGGTTGGGAACTCTAGATTCGTCAAGTAGAGGGACGATGGCAAAAGCATCCCTGGTCCTGTGATGACCAGAGATCGTGAGGACATCCTCAACTTGCTCGATAAGGTAGTTCGGCGACCAAATGATGGGTCCTGAACCTGGATATGGACAATTTCTCCATGATCGACCTGACCCTGAAGAGCTGCTCTCACAAGGTAACACCCTTGGTTACTTTCTGAACAGACGCTACAACTGTCATAGTTGTGTGGTGGCACCTGGCCACGCCCACTTTGAATGTAATGTAACCTCACTAGGTTACCTTCCATAGATCGGACATCCTGACTTTGACGACGAGTAGGATTCCTGTTATTGATACTAATTTGCTGAGTATCTTCGTCCATGTAGATTGGCATCCACCAATGATTTAACAAGTGCTGAAGTGCCTCCTGGACAAGGGTACAACCTCGATCGTTTTCGCAACCTGCTTTACAATTTTGATAGTCATATGATATTAAGAATCCGAGTCGGACCTGCTCAGCATGTAACTTTACCAGGTTGGTATTCATCACGCGAATATCGAAGATCTGAACCATATTGATCTGATAAGAGTTCCTATCATGGTAGTCTTGGATCCATCCAAGATCCATTTGTTCCTGTAGAGCTGCTTGCACTACAGAACATCCCTGGTTGTCTTTAGAGCAGATATCACATTGGTGATAGTTATGAGGTGGCACATGGCCATATCCACTCTGTCTACAATGCATCTTGACCAGATTGGTCTTTAACAAGAGTACATCATGAATTTGATAGACATTGTTAGTCTCTTTCTCAATCAGGTTGACTGCAGCTTTCCCATGTTGAGGCAGCGGGTTCGTAAGAACATTAGGATTCGTATCTTTGAAAGATAAGAGCCCGCTCCTAACAAGCTTTTGCACGTCGGATTTGAAATTGAGACAAGTCTCAATGTTATGCCCCGAACCTCCTTGATGATAAGGGCATGTTTGATCCGCTTTAAACCAAAAAGGCGGATTTTTCAGAACTGAAAGGGGAGACTTAGTCTGAATGTGCCCCTTAGCCAGCAGTAACGGAAACAGCTCTGCGTAAGTTACGGGTATAGGATCAAATCCTGGTGGCCGTATTGTACGGTTGTTGTTATATGGAGGATGAGCCTGCTGAAGAGGCTGTTGTGTCTTTTGTTGGTCAGGTTGGCTCTGCGCAATCTGAGGTTGATACATAGGAACAGGCGCGGGGCCGATAGCAGGAGTAACAGCTGCTATTGGCTGATAACGTCATCTTTGCTTTCCGAGAGAGATATTCCCAATATCTTGCTCTTTTTTCTTAGGGAGAGCACTACCGTATTTTTTAGTACCGCTCGTTGATCCAGTGTCTTTCACCAAACTTCTTTCTCAGACGGCTTCCTCAAGACGTACACCCATGCCGACCATTTCGGTGAAATCACTGGGTGCACTGGCAACCATTCGGTCATAGTAAAATGAGCTTAAGGTCTTTAAGAAGATTTTTGTCATCTCTTTTTCCTCAAGAGGTGGACAAATTTGAGCGGCAATTTCACGCCACCTTTGAGCATACTCCTTAAAGGTTTCCTTGTCCTTTTGCGACATCGATCTGAGTTGATCTCTGTCGGGTGCCATGTCCAAATTGTACTTGTATTGTTGGACGAAGGAAGTACCAAGATCTCTGAAAGTGCTAATTGTAGTACAGTTTAAACCCATGTACCATTTGAGTGCGGCACCGGTTAAACTATCCTGGAAGTAGTGAATCAGCAGGTCCTGATTCTTCGTCTGTGCTGACATCCGCCGAGCGTACATCACTAGATGGCTCTGAGGGCAAGAGTTAGCCTTGTATTTTTCAAAGTCGGGCACTTGGAACTTGTGCGGGACTTTCACATTTGGGACCAAGCAGAGGTCTGCGGCGTCCTTTCCAAATAGATCCTGACCGCGAATGACTTGCAGCTCTTTCTGCATTTCTAAGAACTGCTCCTGGAACTCCTCAATTCGGTCAAACATAGTTTCCTTCTTACCAGAAGGTGTTGGTGGAATCTGTCCTCCCGGGACAGTGTGCACTACAGGGGGTGGTACCGTGACTACGGCAGTAAGTCTTGGCGCCTCCCAAAGTTTGTAACCTTCAGGAGTCTTGAGTATGCCCCTGGCATCTTCGCTTTCCCGAAATTTGTAACCTTCAGGCCCAGCGGCTTCTGTTGCGATTCCCTGATCTTCAGTGATCGGCGGAACATATCCTTCCGGGATATAGTTAACAGGCATGCCCCACGGACGATCTTTCGGTATCTGATACCTAGGATCATACTTTTCTATGATGAGCGTTGAGGTGATCTCTGAGATCACAGTTCTTTGTAGCTGAGCTTCTGCCATGGCTTGCATGTCGTTACGAAGCTTTCTCATATCCTCTCTCAGAGCGTCGATCTCTTCTTTCAACTCTCTGTTTTCTTCCTCAAGATCATCCATCCTTTTCTGACGATTGGCCCGAGTATTATATGAATGAGACAGTTTGACTCTAGAATCGAGACACAAACGTAAGATTCGTAGGGAAGAAGAATACGCGATGTGAGAATGATAAATGCAATGATTATATTAATTGTTTTAGGTTTAATCAAAATAAACTTCGATAATTAGATTGCAAATATCAAACAGTGGGGAAAACCCCTTTTTATTGAATTCCAAAGGATTACAGAAATGGAAATACAGTAGATTACAAAGTGCAGAAACAGAAACCTAAACTAAAGGGTCCCGAGTCCTCTTCTTTGACCGGGGCGCTTGGGCCGTTGTCGGGTTGTCATTCCTTTTCCAGGTGAAAGGAGCGAGCAAATTCCTTTGGTCATCTTGATTCTCTACAGCATGCTGCTCCAAAATTTCAATCAGAGCATCTTTCTCTTTTAATAGTTGCTGTATTTGGATACACTCTACGTCGAGGGTGCGGTACTTGTTCTTCCAAGATCTTCTTTCCTTTTGAACTTTGTTGAGAGTAACCTGAAGCCTTTCAGTTTCCGTCATGAAGTACATGACAGTTTCCCTTGGCGGAAGAATTCCGTAACGAGGATAAGACATCTTTAGTTTGAGAGCTCTAGTTTGTACCCAATGGAGATAAGGTTCCACCGAGACACAGTTCGGTTTTCCCAGAGACTCTCGTCCTTTCTTATGAACATGTTTCCAAGCTTGCACTATTTCCATCTTTAGTGCTCTGTCACTTTCTCCTTCTTTGAAGAAAAGACCTTCCAGATGAACATCCAGTGGGATGTGTCTCATCGGGTATCCAAATTGACGAAAAACTAATATCGGATGATAGTTGATTCCTCCTTTAGTTCCTATGAGGGGTACGCTGGGGAAGTTTCCACAACAGTCAATGATTCTGATTCCCTCATAAATCCTATTACACCAATCTATATCAGAGTTGGTAAGAGACATGATCTTCTGCGACCAACGTAAGACACTCTTGTAATCCCAAAAAGTAGCAGACTTGGGCAAGTGAGAGATAAACCATTTGTAGAGCAAAGGTACACAGCATGTGATCTCTCCTCCGCTGTACAAATTTCCCAAGTGTACAGAATGATACGCATCTGCGACCAAAGTCGGCACAGGGTTTCCAATAAGAAAAACCTTAATAGCGTTGATATCGACGAAGTTATTGATGTTAGGAAACAAAAATAACCCGTAGGTGAGCAGGACAAAGATGCTTTCAAAAGCAGTCATGTTCCCTATACTAGCGAAGTACAGAGCTTTCTTTGTCAAGAACTGGGCTGGCAAACCTTGGATGCCACCCTTAGTGGTCATGTGAGTCCTGACCTCAGACTCGTCCAAATAAATTGCTATTGCAATAGTCTGATTCTTTGGAATTTCTTCCAGTCCAGAAAACGGAGCTCGATCAGTGATATGTAAATCAGTCAGATGAGAATACTCCTCCAGCGTTGGTGCAAGCTGGTAATCCGGGAATGTGAAACAATGATAAACCAGATCGGAGAATTGAATGAGCGCGTCCATGATTCCCTTAATCACATGGACTCTTAACAGTGGTAGCAAACCTCCGTGCTTGGCTCTAAAAGCCTCTGGGTTAACGATCATCCTCGCTAACTTTCTCATATCCCCTAATTTTGGAACCTTGAAGGTATACTGATGATTTCTCCTTCTACCGAAATCCATAAGCGTAATCCTCTTTTCTGATATTTGCAATCACAGTCTTAGTTTAATTTGAAAAACAGAGAGACTAGAAGAGAAAGTTTTTTGAATGTTTTAATGTTTTATTAAATGAATGCATGAATGCAGCACACAAAAACATAGAAAAAACATGGGGTCAGAGGGTCGTTGTCATGAAGTCAAGGCTCTACCCATCCCCAAAGGTTTATACTAGGGTGATTTTTGTACCTGTACTCATTATCATCAGCTCCTCCCAGGAAAGCAAGACAACAAGCGGATCACCAGCGAGTTGTGATGCAATCTTAGAGTAAGTGCCATTCACCGAGAATAGATCACCAGCCTCAAATGAGGGTAGTATCGTGTAACAACTATTTCCGATAGTTTCCGCACTACAAAAAAGGTTGGCTTTTCTTAAGTGTATACTCAAACTCACCACATGCGGCATCACACGCATTCCCATTAGCAGAAAAATAAACACGTATAGCAATTAGGAAAAGCAGTATATATATTTGTCCTAATCATCCTAGACTTATAAAGCTATGATTCCTAAATTCCTGACAGAAATGAGTTCCCCGGCGGAAGTCCCAATCTGTGGTTCCCTGCCTAAGAGATGGACCACCATAGGTCAATCTTTCTCTTCGGTAGAGTTCCCATTTTCCGTAGAAAACGGGGATGATGCCCTAAGGCAGAAAAGGAGACTCCCCAGCAGAGTCGCCATTTGTGTAATCTTTCACACAAGAGAAGTAGAAAGAAAGAAACGGGCCCCACGGTGGGCGCCACTTTTCTGTAGCGAGCGATTTTGGACGCGGTTCTTAAGCGCTGGTCGCTCTCTGCGGTTGAGCTTTGACTACAGGTCGATTCATTTTTTATCCTATTGTGAGCTGAATAAGGAAGGGAAATAGATGTCTCCAATTAACCCTGCTTGCATACTGAGTTTAAACAACGGTCTGTTAGGTTACGGATGCTATCAATGTGGGGGGCCTTTGTACTGGTTATTTGTATTTTCGCCAATACTGTTTTCTTTCTTTTTTATCTGGGCAGAAGGTTTCTGGCGGGGAACAAGGATTAGGGTGTTAGGACTGATGCTTTTAAAATACTGCTTTTGATTGACTGAGATATGGGATTTGGGTTTTTTGTTGATTGCGCTCGCTAAGATCTTTTCTTTCGATCTTATGCCTACGTATTCCCGTTTACCGAAACAGGGAAATCAGAGCGTTCGTAGTTCCTCCTATTCTATGGGAGGAAATTGGTTTTTGGTGTCTTGTTCAAAGCCCAAGACGTGAAGCGAAAGGTGATTTGTATCTTGTTTAAAGCCCAAGATGTGAAGCTAAAAGGTCTATTTGTGTCTTGTTCAAAGCCCAAGACGTGAAGCTGGAAGGTCTCGGCTTTAGAGAGAATTTGTCATCTCTAAAGAGGAGAGAAGGAGAATTACTTTAACTGGGATACGCGGATCCGAGCAATGCCATAATTTCCGAGGAAAGGGTTTTAACCTGAAGGAGAAGACTTTAACTCAGTGTAGAGCAATGCCATCTTTCCTTAGGAATTTCTCATGCTAAAAGAGGGACAGTGGCATGGATGTAGATGATCCAGAGGCTTGCCGCTTACAGCGATTAGATGAAGGGAAAGGAGTTGTTGATGTTTGTGCACTATGAACGAGGCACAGTTTTGATGCTAAAAGGTTGATTGGATTAACCAGTGGTTTTCTTATACGAAGCCTAAGAGGAGGCTACTTTCCGCTAGGAAAATCATTATACAAAGCCTAAGAGGAGGCTATTTGGTGTCTCGTACAAAGCCCGAGAAAGAGGCTGAAAGGGTTCGACCCAGTGGGGCATATCGTTATACAAAGCCTAAGAGGAGGCTATCTGTTTGGCTCAATATGAACCTATTTGTATCTCGTATAAAGCCCGAGATGGAGGCGAAAGGGGGATTGACTCAACGAGGGAGTCGCTTATGTGTCTCGTACGAAGCCCGAGAGAGAGGCGAAAAGGTTGTTTAACTCCACTGGGGAGAATTTTGGTATCTCGTACGAAGCCCGAGATGGAGGCTATTGTAACTGTTTCAGTTGAGTGACAGATCCAATATACTGATTTTAAAAGAGAAAATAAGTTCTTATATGAGTAACACTGTACCCAGGGGTTTGATTTGAGGATCAGGGATATTTCATTTTCTTTGAGGAAACGGGAAATCCAAAGGGTATTGAGACTGTCCGAGTCTGCGGGTTTCCTTCCTATCTAACGAAGGGTGCTTGAGAATGTCTTTGAGACTCAAGGAAGTTAGACTGTCCGTGTCTAGAGTTTTATCTTTTGTACTATGCTGTGAGAAACAGTAGTAAACTCTATGAAAGGACTGTTCTATGAGGATGACTAGGTTCTGTTCCTATACCTCTAGGAGGTCGTCGGGACAATTTGTACGAAGCCCAAGAGGAGGCTAGAAACTTTTAAGAAGCCGATGGGTCCTTGTACGAAGCCCAAGAGGAGGCTATCATTCCCGGAGGAAGAGATCATTATACGAAGCCTAAGAGGAGGCTGTGAATACTTCTAAGAAGCCGTAGGGTCCTTGAATAATGCCCAAGAGGAGGCCGATGCTTTTAAGAAGCCCGTGGGTCTTATCATCTCCTTTCCATTAGGAGAGATAACTCTTTTAAAGATAAAAACCACTGGTAAACGTGCGAGGTTTACTATCCAGCGACTTTTAGCTTTTAAAGAGGGTTCCTTAGTTAAGGTCCAAGATTATGACCGTAGTGGGTACCCAAACCCCGAGACATTCAAGGCAAGCTATCCACGAGGAATAGATCAAGTCAGGAAAGTTCGAGAATTGGGAAGAAACTCAAAGATGCCATTCACAGAGAATACATTCATCTTGGGGAGTAGAGCTTCTTGATGATTCCTAAGGAGGACAGCCGAAGAGAAGACTGTATCTGGTGCTCCTATTGGGGATCTAGGCGTCTATTTCTACGAATAAGTGAAACGACGTCACCTAGTTCTAGACGTAGTTGCCGGGGAAACTCAAAATATCTATACTATTATTACACAGTAGATATGAGTTTATGAAAGGAGACTTACAGTGAGCAGCCCCACAATACAGTTTATAATATGAAAGCAGTAAACGAAAGCGATAACCACTTACTCGGTTGTAGTGCTTCCATGCTGTTTGGTTAGTTGTTCAACAAAGAAAGATTGAAAACAGCAGTATATTTAAAATCAAAGGAGAAAGTGCTTTGAAAAAGAAAGATTTGGGGCTTACAGCTCAAGGAGAGGCCCAGGGTTTTATCAGTGAGCGCACTGTTTGACTTTGTACAGAGGGACTTATACAAGTGACTGGGGCCCAAAATGGTTTTCTGTACAAAGGGATGGGTCTTACACTCTCTCAAGAAGCCCAAAAAGGTTTAAAGAAAAGAGTGGGGCTTATAACACGAGGGTAGGCCCAAATGATTTTTCGTTTAAAATGGCGATCGCGCCGAGGTTTTCTTTTAACGCAGAGGGACTTATACAATAAGTGATGCCCAAAATGTTTTGGTTAAAAGGGGGATTGGGTCTTACACTCTAATAGAGGCCCAAAGTGTTTTGAATGGGTCTTATAGCTCAAGGAGAGGCCCAGATGATTTTTATTTTTAAACGGGCGACGATCGCGCCGTTTACTTGTACAGAGGGACTTATACAATGGATGAGGCCCACAAAGTTTTTGTACAAGGGGGATGGGTCTTACACTCTCTCAAGAGGCCCAAAAAGAGTTTTGAAAATGATTTGTGAGGGTTGAATTAATCCAAAACCCTAATTTGTTTTCAAAATGTATTTAATTGAATAAAAATTCAATTAAAATGATCAAAAATTGTTTAACACATGGAAAACAAATTGTGATCTTGGATTAATGCTTCAAAAATTAAGTATTAACCTACAAAATAATTAGAAAGCATTAAAAGTTGCAAAATCAATGTAGAAAAAATATTTAAGATGCCAAAAACAATTAAAATATTAATTCTTTGCAAAAATATCAATTATATGAAATAAATAATATTTTTGGGATTTTTTGATAAAATAAAATATTTTAACATTTTTGTGAATTATTAAAAAAAGAATCAACTCAAAATCATTAAAACTCAGAGAGAAATTAATTTTTGAATCAATTAAACAAAATCACAAAATTCAAATATTTGAATTTCTAAAAATGGCGCCAAGAACAACACCAAGAACACGCGCGTTTTTCAGTTTGCCCAGATTTGCGTTTTCTATCCAATCTCCATGAATACGTAATCATATCATGCAATCCACATATCATTATGCTCGTCTCAACCTCACGATCATGTCTATGTACTTTAATTTCATTTAAATTAAACATACAACAAGAAATCACGAAGAGACCTCAAGAACCCTAATTTCTGCATGAAGGCTAGGATTTTTTATACACGATTCAAACAATGCAATTAATTGAGGGAAAACATTCCATGCATGATTATGAACATATGGCCAAATTATTGTGCGAGGAAATATACATAGATTGAGAGATGACCAAGTATGTGCTTATCTCCAAGTCGTGACAGCAAGTCCAAAGTGATTTTTGATTTGGAGGTGTTACAGATGAGTTGTGATGATCTGAACAGCTTCCCTACACCCTATGAATTGTGTTTGGATGGTTGGACTTGATTGAAATTGGCTGGATCATTTTGTGGTACCTCAGCTGCACTTTGTTTGAAAATTTGAGCAACCAGCTGGTGATTTCATGAAATTGATGTTTCAGAAGTTATGTGAGTGTTTGATCAACTCATATGTGATGTATGTGAGGTGTGTGAGTGATTGGTTTGTGCAGAATTGCTCTCAAACTCAAAACCCGATAGCTACCTTGCTAAGAAAGGCATTTTTGCCAAGAGAAAGAGATTTTGAGGAAAGCATCTGTTAGATGGCTTTGGTGTACTTAAACTGACCACAATTGAGCTCTATTTATAGTAGAGCAAGTTTGTTTTGCAAGGAATAGTGCATGGCAGCTGGTAAGTAGGTTTGGCCAATGTTGGCAAATGAAAATCCAAGTCTCCTCTAGCCATTGACTAGAGGTTAGGGCACAGAGCTTTGGTCCCCTTGGTCTTGGATAAGTCTTGACTGATTTCAGATGAGAATGGCTCAGTTCATGCCACCTTGATGGTTCCATTGAATGCCTCATTCCAAATTTGAAGTTTTGTCCCCATTTTGGCCATTCTAGGTTCAACATGCTATTTCTTGTTCCATGGACTTTGGAGGCTTGGCTCAGTGATTGTCCCCTTTAGATTCAATCCTCTGAGGTGTCCAAGTGGATTGGAGCAATTGAATTTGGCTGATTTTGGCAAATCGACCAAAGTTGCAAATTCTGCCTTACCTTGACAGATTTCAGCAAGGCAACTTGGCAATGTTGTATCTCATGGTGTAGGTTGAATTTGGCAATGTTCTTGGCCATTTTGGAAAGCCCTTACATCATACAACAACTGTTTGAACAAGTTTGGTTTAGATCTCTTTTGATTCCAAGTGAAAAATCCCCCTACATTTGGCAAAAAGTGAGGCAAAATCTGACTTAGTGAAAATTTCACTAAGTGTTGGAAAAAGTGACATTTTCACTTTTCAGCCACTTTGATCACTCCATAACTCAAAATTCTTAATGAATTGGAATGACTTGTAGTTGAAGTTTTTGTAGGTGATAATGAGGACTACAAATCCATCTTTGGATGAGAAAAAATGGCCTTGTGGTTTAGGAGTTATGGTCCTCCAAAGTTGGTACCTTTGCCACTTTATTTTTAACTTAGAAAATTTTCAAAGTTTTATGGTTACCCCTTTTACAAGTTATCTCACTTTTCTTGATTTTTCTTGATGAATGATGATTCAAATCATACATTAACATCATTTTAGGGTTAAAAATCCATTTTGGTGAAAAATCTCAAAAAGTCAAAGTTGACTTTTGTGCACAGTTGACTTTTTATCAGATGAATTCCAAACTGTGCAATTCTTCATGAAATCATGTCCTTGACCTAAATCAAACTTGATGGACATGTTCCAAGGGTGTCATAGGGTACATTAAGGCATGGTCTAGGGTTTGGGAGCATGTCCTGGTCAAAAGTCAAAGTTACAGTTGACTTTTCCCTTAAAACCCTAATTGTGGTGCAAATGAAATTGAGACTTATTGCTCAAACTTCTTGGATCAATCCATTGTTCCAAATGGATCAATATGGTATATTAGAGACCCTCAAATCATCTCTTGAGGTCTTGGCTCATGGTTTGTCCCAAAAGTCAACTTAGGGGTGAATTAGGTCAAGAAACCCTAATTCCTGATTTTTGATGAATGCATCCCCTGAGGCAAAATTGACTTAATGCATGGGTTCATGAGGTTCCATGAAGTATATTAGGTTATGTTTTAGATCATTGCCTTGTGCCCAGATGAAAATTTCCATCTGGAGGCCCTGGTCGACCAAAACCCTAATTTGGTGATACTGTCGATCTTGAGACTTGATCCATCTAGAAGGGAGCAGCCTTGTGCTTTATCCTTGAAGTGGGAGTCCTTTTGATCCTTTGTGGATGTTTGAGAGATTAGACAAGTTAAAGATCATGTCATTTCTTGATTGATCCTTTGTCTAAGGCTCAAAGAGGGCTTGAAACCCTAATTTTGATTGTATTGGATGCTCACCCATCTTTGGGGAGACTGATGAAGCATAAAGGTACATCCATATTGTGATGATGATTTGCACAATGATGGGAAACTTTAGTGGTCAAAATTTGGGGTATGACAGGTGTCAGTGTGGATCAAAGTTTATATAGAAGCATGATTGGGAGTCTATTGTATCTCACAGCGAGTAGACCTGACATTGCGTTTGCTGTTGGAGTTTGTGCCAGATATCAATCTGAACCTAAGGCTAGTCACTTGAATCAAGTAAAGAGGATCCTGAAATATGTTAATGGCACTAGTGACTATGGGATGTTGTATAGTCATGGATCTGGGATTGAGTTAAGGGGATATTGTGATGCTGACTGGGCTGGGAGTGCAGATGATAGGAAAGGCCTGTGTTTATAATAAAAACAAAGAGCATAGTTTGTATCGACTGAACAGTCAATGTGTTGGAACTTGTGTTTTTGGGAAGCATGATGTTTGACCATGTCTTTATGTCAGAACATTGTGTTTGGTGATTGTCCAATTGTGGCTAAAAAGGGGGAGAGTTAGCCTAGGTGTGTAGAGTGTACCCTATCTGGTGTGGTGTTGAATGTTGAGGGAGAGTGTGCTGGTTATACTGGTTCTGGTTTTGAGGGGGAGTTTGCTGGAGTTTGCTCTTTGTTGATGGGAGCTGTTTGTTGGTTTGTTTTTATAATTTTTTATCCGCTGTTAAACTCTCATATGTTGCAGGGATTGTTTTAGCCAAAATTAGCCAAAAGGGGAGATTGTTGGTTCTTGGATTGGCTAGAATTTTGGTAAAACAAAGGTGTTCAATGTTGATGTCTTAACATTGGTTTATGTTAAGGAATTCAGTTGGATGTCTGATGTTACATGCGATGTTGTGACATCAGGTCTACAAAAGATTAATAACATCAGGTTTAGTGATGTTTTTAGGGTTTGCGTTTTAGCTGGATATTGGGAGAGCTATTAGTCTCATTGGTTGCGGATATCTTGGGATATATATTTTCTGTTACAAGCAGATTTGATGCAGATTTGTAGGAGTGTTTAAAGGCTGAAGATTTAAGAAGATTTTGGGAGAGAAAATCTGTTTTGAAGATTCAGTGTTAAATAACAAATCAGGTCAGATTTTGTAGCAGGTCCAAGCCCAAGTCAGATAGCTATATAAAGCGCATCAATCCTGAAGGCAATGTAACGAAGAAAGTGAGCTAAAGACAGAGAGTTGTTTGAGTCTTCGTGTTTGTAAACCATTCTAGTGTGACTTGGTGTTGGTGTTTTGAGTTTTTCTTGATCAAAGCTGTGAAGCAGAATCAAGTTGTGTTTTTCAAAGTGTGTGATCTTTGAATTATATCACTGAAGTGATTTAGGGATTGAGTAGTGTTCTCATACTTAAGTGGTCTCTTAAGTAGAAGGTTCATTAAGTAGTGATTAAGTTTAGGAGATGTCAACTAGGTTGTTGAGTCTGTAAATTAATACTACTGATAGTGAAATTCATCTCTGGCTTGGTAGCCCCCAGACATAGGTAGTTAGACCGAACTGGGTGAACAAATCATTGTGTTGATTTATTGCTTGTCATTGAATTGTCCATTGCAGAGTGTGTTGTTGTGACATCGCACTTAACATCACACATCTGGTACCAGAATTTCAAACTAGGTCTAGAACTAGGTAAAGCCATGTTGGTCACTCTTAAATACAGAAAAAACTAGATCCCCATAGGATTTCCAGATACAGTCTTGCCTTCTCTTGGGCTTAAACAATATGGAACAAAGAGAAAGGCAGTATTCTTCGTGAACCTTTTCTCATACTGTCACACCTAGAAATTGTCAAAGAAATTCTACTCCCTAGAGTTGATCTATTCTTGGCGAATAGCATCTCTTGATTTTCTTCAAACCTCAGAACTTTCACTAAATAATCTATTCTTGGTGAATAGCATTTCCTGAACTTTTCTTGGTTTGAGACCCACAGGCTTCCTAAAAGCATCCCCGCCTCCTCTTGGGCTTTGTACAAGGACCCTCCGGCTTCTTAGAAGTTCTCATTCCTACTATTGGGCTTAATACAAGGACCCTAAAGACCTCCTAAAGGTATAAGACAGAACTTAGTCATCCTTTTCTAGAGCAGTCTTTCCAGTGTCAAACCTCGAACTTAGGGTTGATTCTCGTCCCTTAAAACACCCGCCTCCTCTTGGAGGCATCATACAAAAGATAAAACTCTTCCACAGCAGTAGACGTGGACAGTCTAATCCCCTTGAGTCTCAAAGACATTCTCAAGTTCCCTATAAACATAGGAGAAACCTCGGTCACTCTGGATCAATCTCCAACAGAGCTAAAAACCAGTCTCTCTCCTAAAAGATTCCCAACCAGGGACAGTCTATCCACCAGTATCAGTACGTCAAGGCATCTGATATCTCAACTCTTCTTCAAATCCTCAACAAGAGTTGATTCCCCACTTGGACCTACCTAGGGATCTCAGTAATCCCCAGCTAAAAGATAGCCTCCTCTTAGGCTTTGTATAATGACCTTTCCACAGCAAAGTCATCCTCCTCTTGGGCTTTGTACAATGATTCTCCCTAGTGGAGCTAACCTTTTCAGGCTCTCTTGTTGAGTCAATCACCCTTTCAGACTCTCTTGTTGAGTCCATCACCTTTTCAGACTCTCTTGTTGAGTCAACCCTTTTAGCCTCAACCTCGGGCTTTGTACAAGACAGATAAAAACACTCTCTTGTTAAGTTGATACTTTTAGCCTAAATCTTGGCCTTTGTACAAGATAGATAAAAATACTCTCTTGTCGAGTCAATCTTTTCCAGCCTCGTCTTAGGCTTGGTATAAAGATTTCCCCTAGCGGAAGTTAGCCTCATCTTAGGCTTTGTATAATGAATTCTCCAGCTTGTTCAGCCACAATCCTGGGCTTAATACGGGACAGATAAAAACACTCACTTGTTGAGTCCAACCCTTTTAGCCTCAATCTTGGGCCTTGTACAAGACATAAATCTTCATCTCTTAAAGCTTGGGACATATATCTTCCCCGGCAGAGCCATTTCCTCCCAGCCTTCTTTTAGGCTTTGAGGAATGATTTCCCAAGCAGAGTCAAACTCATTTCAGCCTCAATCTTGGGCTTTGTACAAGACACATAAAAATATCCTCACCAGAGTCAGTTAAATTTTCCATTTCAGCCTCAATCTTGGGCTTTGTACAAGACACATACAAACCTCCCCGACGGAGTAAAAACCTTTTTCAGCCTCCTCTTAGGGTTTGTTTAATGATATCCCCAAAGAGTCAGTCTCTTTTTTGCCTCAATCTTGGGCTTTGTACAAGACACCAATATATACCCTCTCTTATTGAGTTGGTCTTATCTAGCCTCCTCTTAGGATGTGGGTAAGGATTTCCCCAGTAGGAGTCAATCAACCTCTTAGCTTCAACCTTGGGCTTTGATAGGCACACAAAAATCAACAATCCCTCTTTAGAAATGACAAATTCTCTCTCAGTCAAACCTTTAGCCTCAATCTTGGGCTTTGAACCAGACACAAATAAACCTTTTAGCTTCAATCTTGGGCTTTGAACAAGACACCAAAACATTATCTTTTTCCTCCCTTAGAATAGGAGGAACTACGATTGCTCTGATTTCCCTGTTTCGTTTAAACGGGAATACGTAGGCATAAGATTGTGAAATCTTAGCGAGCATACTAAATCAAAAACTTTAGGTCCAGTACCTTCATATCAATCAAAAACTCTAGGTCCAGTACCTTGATACCAATTAAAACTTAGGTCCAGTACCTTACCAAAAGCTAATATCCTGTGGATAACCACATATATGATAGGAATTGACAACTCCATATTGTACAACCTGACCCTGGACCCCCGAATCTCTTTTAAGCGTTTGTTCAGTTAATCATCCGCATGCAAGGTTAGTTTTAGATAGCTTCCCTCTCCCTTTCAGCTTCATGGGATAAATAAGAAATCAGAAAGTAGCACCCCTTCCAACCATTGCGGTGAGGAAAACCCAACGATAATGGCGACTCTACTGGGGACATTATTGATTTGTTAGGATTATAGGCTATATCTCTTAAGAGGTCTAGGATGTTAGTTTTAGGAATAAATATGTATATCGCTTTTCCTAATTGATATCCGTGTTTATTTTTTCTGCTAATGGGACTGCGGGTGATGCCGCATCTGGAAACTTTGAGTGACACCTAAGATAAGTAATGGCATCAGTCAAGTAACACGGAGCAGTCGAATCTTCAACCGAGGAGTCGGAGAACCTAACAAAGAAGGGGAACCTCAAACCGGAGTTTCCATTCAACCAATCGGGCAAACCAGTGATCCCGACCTTTTAAAGAACACTGATGAGATGCTGAAGCTCATCCAAAAGAGTGAGTACAACATCGTTGATCGGCTGCTGCAAACTCCTTTAAATATTTATGTGCTGTCTCTTTTACTCAGGTCCGAAGCTCACAGAGAAGCTCTACAGAAAGTCTTAGAGAAGGCCTTTGTGGAACAAGATGTAACAATAAGTCAATTCGACAGCATCATCTCTAACATCACTTCCTGCAACAACTTGGGGTTTAGTGATGAGGAATTGCCAGAAGAAGGCATAAGTCACAACATGGCGCTTAATATTACAGTCAACTGCCAGGACGATGCTTTAGCCAGCGTACTGGTTAACTCCAGATCGGCTCTGAATGTTATACCGAAGTCCACTTTAATGCGACTATCATTTAAAGAATCTCCGATGAGAGGCAGTGAGGTCATCGTCAAAGCATTTGACGGATCCCGTAAAATGGTTATCGACGAAGTTGACCTTCCCATAACTATCGGTCCTCACACTTTCCAAGTCACTTTCCAGGTCATGCACATCCGGGCAGCATACATCTGTTTGTTAGGAAGACCTTGGATACACGAGGCGGGGGCAGTCACTTCGACACTTCACCAGAAGCTGAAGTTTGTTAAGAATGACCAACTAGTCACAGTCTGGGGAGAACAAGCCTTGATCGTGAGTAACTTATCATCATCCACTTGGGTAGAACCAGAGGAGGTTGTTGGAACCCAGTTCCAAGCACTTTCGGTGAGCAATGACAACCAATCAGAAAAAGGAATGTCAATATCCTCATACAAAGATGCTCTCGAAGTGATCAAAAGTAACAATGCAAAAGGATGGGGACACCTTGTCATTCCTACTGAGAACAAAACAAAGAAGGGTCTTGGTTTTTCCTCAACTTTTACTCAGACTGCTAATAATAATGAAAGTTTTCATCCCATTCAGAACTTCTTCCACAGTGGAGGTTTCCTTCACCCAGTGTCTCAAAAAGTACATACCATCAACGAATGTGATTCCTCCGATACAAATGAAGAATGGAAGTCATATCTTAACGAGGACGGTTATATGTCTTAGGAAGAGGTGCCTATGCCATTTTGCTTTCCCGCACAGAGTCCGAGATATATACCAAGATCAGACGTCAAGATGATGTATGGAGATTGTGATCCAGAAGGATGTCGTGCTCCACTAAACTCATTAGAGGAAGACACTCCAATGAAAGACAACTTTTACCATGACTATTATGGCCCAATGGATGGCCTGCCTATCTGGCAGCCGTACCCAGGAGACTCGGGGCAAAAGAGTCAGCCGAACGATGAATATCAGCTGAGCATCATTGAGAAGAATACCTGCGATCCCATAGAGTCAGGGGATCATTACTCAGGGCATTCAGAAAATATCCAGTATAACGATGAATTCGCAACAATTGCAGGACAAGAGTTCCTTAACTATGCTTTTCCTGAGGTCAACGTCATCGAAAGGGATGACTCCTCCAGTTCCAAAGAAATATGGGACACCTTAGGACAACTGAGTGGTAAATTTGACTTCCTGGTCAAGTACACTGCTCCTGAAAGCTCTCGTATCAGGCTCAAAGACATCCAGCCAACTGGATGGGGAAATTTACCTGAGAGTACAAACACTGTGCAAGATATAACAGAAGAGTTCATCTACGACAATTATGCCTGGGAAACAAATTCCAATGATCCTGCTCCACCAGAAATCAGCGTCATTTCTGAAGACAAGCCAAGAAATAAGGTACCGAACTTTGTGATTCACCGAGGAGTTCGCCGCCAATGGGTTGCTATCGATGTTCTGAAAGTCATTCATAAGTTGAAGTAATTGCCATCTTTGTTTTAACCTTTCACCCTGCCTAGGTGAAACAGATGTTTTGATAGGGCTCACTTTCTGTAAATATACATCTTTGCTTTGCCCGAGGCGACAGAGTTTTGTTTTACAGGGCTTTAGTTTCAAGAATTGACCAAATCATAAATAAAATAATGTCGTTCTATAATTTTCGCATTTATTGTTGTTTTCTCTTTTCGCTTTTTCGGAAAATGGTAATCCTAAAAACAACTCAAATAATAAAAACAAGCATTTTTCAGAAAATACACTGCACACACTCTTGCATTCTCTCTATCTCTTATAAAAACAATCATCACGTCATGCAGATTGCTTGTTTTAAACCCCATTGAAACATATGATCCAATGCCTTCTCCCAACTTTGAATTTCTGGTATTTGAGGCTGAAGAAGAAGATGACGACAAAATTACAGAAGAGATCTCCCAATTACTCTGACCAGAGGAAAGGTCCATTGAACCGCACAAAGAGCCGCTGGAAACGGTCAACTTGGGTTCAAAAGAGGAGAGAAAAGAAGTCAAGATTGGAGCATTGCTCGGTCCGACTGCCAAAGAAGATTTGATAAGACTTCTCAAAGAATTTCCCGATGTATTCGCTTGGTCCTATCAGGACATACCAGGGTTGGATACCAGCATCGTGGAACCTCATCTACCGTTAAGATCAGAATGTCCGCCAGTAAAACAAAGGTTGAGATGGACTCATCCAGACCTGGCCATCAAAATCAAATAGGAGGTACAAAAATAGATTGACGCGAGTTTCCTCGCCACATCAGAATATCCTCAATGGTTAGCCAACATAGTACCAATTCCGAAAAAGGATAGAAAGGTCAGAATATGTGTAGACTACATGGATCTGAACAAGGCCAGTCCAAAGGATGACTTTCCCTTACCACACATAGACATGCTGGTAGATAGTACAGCCAAGTTCAAAGTATTCTCCTTCATGGATGGATTCCCGGGCTATAATAAAATCAAAATGGCGCCGAAAGACATGGAGAAAACTTTGTTCATTACCCCATGGGGCACTTTTTGTTACAAGGTAATGCCATTCGGTTTGAAGAACACCGGGGCAACCTATCAAAGGGCCATGACAACTCTGTTTCATGACATGATGCATAAAGAAATTGAAGTATATGTCGATGATATGATTGCCAAATCTAAAACAGAAGAGGAGCATGTGACCCACCTGTCACAGCTATTCGAGCGGTCACTACTACGAAAAACCCATTTAACAACGGTTGGGAATGACATATAATGACGCGGGCGAGGGCGTTGTTATGTAGATTGTCGTTGTATATATGATACTTACAACGAAGACCTTGTAAGCGTTGTAATAAACAGGAAAACACGCTAACTATCACAACGGTTTTACAATACACCGTTGTAATAAATATAATTGTCCTCGGTTTGATTCCCAACAGCGCAGTTTTGATATTTATTTTTTCCTAGACAGCGCGCCAGATATTATAACGGTTATGAAATATAACCGTCGTTAAAGTTTCTGCAAAATTAACAAATATGATCCTGCTTTTATAATTAATCCCATTTTTTACCTATATTATTGTTCTCCATATCTCAGCACGGTAGAAAAATACAATTCACATTTTGTAATAATGTTTTCATAATAATATAAATCGTATCATATTCATAATATCACATATACCAGATTACAGTTTATCAGAACAAACAACCTACATAAATAAAATATCACATATACCATCTTACAGTTTACACACATTACATAACTTCACATAATTGTAACTTGGTGTTTTGGTATCTTGTCTCTTGGTGTATTGTCTTCTGGCCTGGTGTCTGGACTCAAAATACCTATGATTTCAAATAATTATACTTGTTAGTAAAAATGCTTCTAAACTATAACATAAAATTAATATATTATGAATAAATAATAAATTATGTACTTGTTAATTTTCCCATATGCCTTCTTCATGATCGAGTCGTATAGCATGCACGGCATCTCCATCAACTTCATCATATGAGGTAGGAACTTGTGTTGTGTAAGAAGGTGTGGATGGAATATCAAGACTTTCATCATTAAGAGGAATGTATTTTCCTTGGAGAACGATTAACCATTTCCCCGATTTGTCCGATGGATCGGAAACATAGAAAACTTGTTTTGCTTGAGAAGCCATGATGAATGGTTCTGTATTAAAAGATGCCTTCCCAAGGTCGACCCGGGTGAATCCTAAGTCATCAATGTCTACACCATTACTATTATTGGGAACCCACTTGCATTTAAATAAAGCCACTTTGAAAATAAAATAATCAATCTCCCAAATCTCATCAATGACACCATAAAACGCGGTAGTTGCCAATACCGGATTCTTATCTTTCGAACTAGAGAAATACATCGATTCGGCTTCAACCATAACCCCACTATTTTTCATTGTACTATGATCATCTTTTGATTTTGTATAAAAGGTATATTGACCAATGTCGTATGCGCTCCAGGTAATGACACAAAATTTTGGCCCGTACGACAACCTTCTAATTCATCCAATTTTTTGAAATCAAGAACTTTATTACATATGGTATTAAAGAATTAACACAGTCTCGTTATAGTTACTCTCACATTTTTTGGAAGGATCCCACGGATAGCCACGGGTAGAAGTTGTTCCATTAATACATGACAATCATGAGATTTTAAACCAATTAACTTGAGATCTTTCATTGATACAAGTTTCTTGATGTTTGATGAGTAACCTTGCGGAACTTTAATACCTTGGAAACACTCGCAGAACATCTTCTTTTCCTTTTTAGATAGAGTGTGACATGCTGGAGGCAGATAAGTTCTTTTTCCTTTATCTATTGGAGCCAACTATTTCCGTATACCCATCTTCTCCATATCAAGACGGGAAGTCTTACTATCTTTAGTCTTGCTCGGAATGTTTAGAAGTGTGCCAATCAAACTATCATACACATTTTTCTCCACGTGCATCACATCAAGATAATGTCTAACATCAAGACATGACCAATATGGAAGATCAAAGAAGATGGACCTCTTTTTCCATATATTTTTCCCAACTGTCCCTTTTTCTTTTCCTCTCTTCCCACCTTTTTCTTTTTCTCTCTTCCCACCTTTTTCTTTTTCTCTCTTCCCAAGGACAACATTAATGTATTCCTGTCGTTGATAAACTTCATCCCCGGTTAAAGGTTTAGGAGCCTAACCAAACTCTTGCTCTCCATTAAAAGCCTTTCGTAATCTACGATAAGGATGACCCGGTTTTAGAAATTTTCGATGCCCAAGGTAAACGGTCTTTTTTCCAAACTCAAGTTGGTGATAACAAGTATCATCTTCACATATAAGACACACTTTATGTCCTTTGACACTGTATCCCGCCAAGTTACCATAAGCCGGAAAGTCGTTAATTGTGAAAAATAACATTGCACGTATATTAAACTTTTCCCCGGAATATGCATCATCAACTTCAACGCCTTCATCCCACAAGAGTCATAAATCATCAATTAATGGACTAAGATAAACATCTATGTCGTTACCAGGTTGTCGTGGTCTAGAAATCATCATACTTAACATTATATACTTGCGCTTCATGCACAACCAAGGAGATAGGTTGTAAATAGTGAGAAGAACAGGCCACGAAGTATGATTAGTGCTCATATTACCAAAGGGGTTCATTCCATCGGTGGCAAGCCCAAGCCTAAGATTTCTTGGCTCGACTCCAAAATCCAGAAACAATGAATCAATTTTCTTCCATTGCAAAGAATCAGCTACATGGCGAATGTTTCCATTATGAATCCTTTCATCTGCAATCCATATAAGATTCTTTGCATCATTCGAATTAGCAAAAATTCTCTTTAATCGTGAAAGTATTGGCAAGTACCATAACACTTTAGCAGGAGGATGCTTCCTACTAACTTTGTCATAGTGATCATTGTCATCACCATTGCTAGGCTTCATCTTGTAACACGACACACCATATTTCGGACATTGAAACAAGCCTTCATACTCTTTACGGTATAATATGCAATCATTAGGGCAAGCATGTATCTTGATATACTCCAGACCCAGTGGACACAATATCTTCTTGGCCACATAGCAACGATCCGGCAATTTGTTATCTTCTGGTAACATTTTCTGTAGCAATTCAAGTAATTCCGTGAAACTTTTATCCGACCATCCATTTTTTTCCTTCAGATTAAACAACTTTAACACCGCCGACAATCGTGTAAAACTTGTGCATCCCTTATATAAAGGGGTGTCTTTCTCACTACATAAATTATCATAAATATGAGCATTCATAAAAGAAGTTTCCCCAATATCACGGAACATATCCTTTAGGTGATCTTCCATATATTCATCTTCCTCCACTCTTTGACTTTGTGACGCCCGACTTTCCTTATTATCCACCTCACCATGCCACGTCCATATTATATAATTTTGACATATACCATCACAATAAAGATGATTGTGTATTTCTTTCTTTGTACCCTTTTTATATTAGCGCAAACAACACAAGGACAATAAAAGATACCATCATTGCCGGGAAGATGTTTATCAGCGTATTCAAGGAATTCACAAACTCCGTTCTCATAAACCGGATCTAATCTATTGGCTTTCATCCAACTACGATCCATTACAACTTCTGAAATTTATACATGTATAATAATGTGAATGACAACCCAAAATCTAATCCAAAAACTCAAGCATATGCATATACAATATGAACAAAGAAAAAATCAATGAAGATGTACTCTCATACTAAACGTAAAGCATATGAAACATCTCATTCTGACTTGAGCATATACAATATGAACAAAGAAAAAAGGAATGAAGATGTTGAAGAGAACCTTACTTCGAAGCTGAAGAAGCAAATGAATGATGAAGACGATCAATATTTGAGTATAAACCAAGAAAAAAGGAATGAAGATGTTGACGAGTACCTTACTTCGAATGCTGAAGAAGCAAATGAATGAAGACGGTCAATATTTGAGCATAAACCAAGAAAAAAGGAATGAAGATGTTGAAGAGTACCTTACTTCGAAGCTGAAGAAGCAAATGAATGAAAACGATCAATATTTGAGCATATACCAAGAAAAAAGGAATGAAGATGTTGAAGATTACCTTATTTGAGCAATATTTGAGCTCCAAATGAATGGATACAAAGAGGGTAAAGGTTAGGGCGTCTCTGGCTCACTTGTTCGATTAGGGCGTCTTTGTCGCTCCCGGGATTTTCATCCAAGTACAAACGCGAAAGTGGCACGGAAACAGAGTCGCCAGCAACGTGTATTTATCCCAAGAGAGGGAAAGGAAACACTGCGTAAACCTGAGAGAAAGGATAGAGCATGGTTTAGCGACCAAGAGAATTGGGTTCGGGAGTCGGTTATGCGAGAGGAAGGTATTAGCACCCCCACGTGTCCATCGTACCCGATGGGATCCACGCTTGCTTGTCTCGATCAATGGGTGATAGAAAAGATACTGGAAAAAGGAGTAGCTAACTGAAGAACTGGAAAAGGAAAGGAAAGAGAAA
Organism: Lathyrus tuberosus; assembly: GCA_022829125.1. Lineage (NCBI taxonomy): Eukaryota > Viridiplantae > Streptophyta > Magnoliopsida > Fabales > Fabaceae > Lathyrus > Lathyrus tuberosus. The sequence goes on from JALAZF010000387.1 coordinate 3,671,838, forward strand.
GAGAAACAAATGTAGGGAAAATAAAAGAAGCGCTCACATGGGCCCTACCCCACTGCCTACGTATCTCATCGGGAGCATGAGAATCAGAGCGACGTAGTTCCCCTCACTAGGGATGGATTGTTTGTATTTTTTAAGGAACGGCTAACGTTCTAGCTCAGGTGTTGCAGGCTCGCTGGTCCGAGTGCGTTACCATCTTGCAAGAGAACGAGAAGAAGCACGTTCGTACGTTGAGAATGAATGAGGTGAGAAAAGAATCCCCGAAGGAAAGACGTTACTGTTTGTTTTTGTCTTTTAAGAAAAGAAGTGTTTTGAATGTTTTTGTGTTTTATAACATACATTGTATTTAAGTCCCTCATGTGAGCTTGAATGTCTCGCACATCGTCCCCAGACGGTACGTATGCTAAACATTCTCCCAAAGAAATGAGAGAAGACCCATCACCTCCTTGTTTCCACATGAAAGGCATAAGTACAATATTTGTTATGCCTTTATTAAGTATTTTTTACTTTTATTTTGAGATGAGAGAGAAGAGACTCAAAGGCGGAGAAAAATGCTAAGGGGAAACTAAGTCCTAATGTTATCATACAATGATGGCCCTATGGTTGAGGTAAGAAAGGGAATTCTACCTAATGTTAGCATACATGGATTGCGATCCTAATGTCTCTCCTACCTCCGACTTAATCCAAAATTAAGTGGAGCGAGGAATCCTACGGGATCATGTCATCAGACAAGTAAACACAGGGTAAATCAATCACAAAATGAACTAAAAGCAAATGGAAGAATAAACAGTGTTAGTCCTATGTTATGTTTTCTAACCTATCTAACTTGGACAAGTTAGAATACGTATCCTAATGAGGAAGCAAAAGCTAAAACAAACAATACAATGATATCAAATATCAAAGTAGATCAATAAAAAAGATGTGAATGAGATCACATAAGCGTCAACATCGGTCGATGTGAGCTAATGACAATGAGTGGGGGTCGGTTGCGAACCCTATCTTCCACTTGACTGACTCGATAACAGGAGCAGGTGATGTTCAAAGCTTCAATCATGTAATGAGAGCTAAGAACGACTCGACTAGAATAACGGGGGTCGATTGCGAACCCTACCTTCCGTCAATTGCCTCCTTAGAGGTCTTCAGCACAATATCAAACAAGCACCATCATGGCCTCACTTGAGGGCTTTCCATACAATCCTACTTATCATGGTATCGACTATTCCTACTTCTCATGGCATTTGAAAGCATTAAAGAGAAGTGAAGAGATAAGAGGTCCTACCAAACGTATATAAATCCGTAGCAAAGCAACGAAAGCGCAACGAAAGAAAGTCACGAAAGCACCTATAAGCATATAGCAAACCAAGTTAGAAACAAGCTTTTATTTACAAAAATGAAATGTTCACACCACCTTTGGAATGTCTCCTTTATGTACCTTGCACATGTGAACCAAAGACATTAGTAATAACAAGGGAGTGTATGTACAACATGAAACCTAAGTCTAATGGCTATGTACATCTGAATCACACTAGTCAAAGTGAAAGACCTAAAAGGATTATGAAAGTAAACCAAAACCAGAATTGAACTCATGTTAGAAGGGTGCACACATCTTATGAATATCCACCAATGGCTACGGTAAAACAAGTTTAAGTCCTTAAGACAAAATAAGGCAATAAATCATTCACAGCAGCAACAACAGCGCTCCTGCACCTCCATAGCTGTAAAAACTAGCCACAAGTAAAAACAGTCTATAACAGCTACTATTTCCAGAACAGAATAGGTGTATATGCAGCCAGCCAGGATAACAACATTCTACAACACTCTTTGTTCACAACAGCTATGTATACAGCAGCTTCTACATTTAGCTAATCAAGTGTAAAATACTACAAAACAAACTCAAAGGTTAGTCCAACTTCAAATGGAAATGACCAAAGTGAGCAACTAAGATCAAAAGGAAATGTCAATAAGAAGTAATTGAAATCAATACTAAATATAAACACCAATTAGTAAAAAATCTATGCAAAACATATTAAAGACTATTAACAAAGTTACCAAATGAAACTATTAAAATGATTAGTCAATGTTATCATTAAAATCTAAGTAAAGTCAATGTAAGAACAAAATCAATTCAAACTATGTCAACATCAATTAGCTCAAAGTTCTAATTCTGGAACTAGTTAGTGGACAATTAAGTCAAAAACAATGATTAAGCACTTAAGCCGAAAACAATTATGGAACAACTAAGCTAGAAACGATTAGTGCAATTAAGCAAAAATAAATAGTGCAATTAAGCAAAACAATTAGTGCGATTAAACAAATAGTGCAATTAAGCAAAAAAAAACAATTAGTGCGATTAAACAAAAAATCAATTAATACACAAGCCAAAAAATAATTAATGAACAATTAGGCTAAAACGATTAGTGAGTAACTAGTGAGCCAATTCAATTAGAATACGATTGAACCAAAAACCATTAATCAAAGACCATTATCAACATCAAAACCATGCCAACATTAGTCTACAAAAATTGATTGTTAAACTAAGTACAAAAGTCAATTAAGGAACATGGTTAAAATCAATGTTAGTAAAGATTAAATCCTAAACAAATTCTAAAGTTATGAACTAGTTCTAAAACTAATTTTTCGATGGTCATCAAATTCTAAAGAAATTCTAATACAAATTAGAGACTAATCTTGGAAGTTTAAAGATTAAGGAACCAATTAATCCTAATTGCGATTAAGACCTAAATCTCAAATTATACTCCAACCTAAATCTAAAATCAACGTTTAATTCTAAGATTAACGTGGTAAATCAAAATCTAACAACAATTAGAGTTGAAATCTAATTAGTAAAGTTCATAGCCTAAAACCTAATTAGTAAAACTAAAAAGGAATTAATCTAAATAAATAAAACAATGGGGTGCAGTAGTGTTTACCTTGGTGAGAAGAGAAATTCCAACGGGCCTTTGTACTGCCCAACCTTGAAACAGTGCTCTCCTTCCTTTAAAGAAGGGAAGAAACCCTAACTCAATCAGTAGCCAAGTCACCCTCTCCTCTCCTTGTTGCGCCACCACTTTCACTCTTTCTCCGTCCGCCGTACACTCTCTTCAATCGTTACAAACAAAACCCCGACGGCATATTCTCCGCGGCTCACCCTCTACTTCTCCCTCAATGTGTCTTCGCCAGCAAAAGCACATCTCCGCCGAGCCCTGGCTACATGCCGGCGGCGGGTGAAGGTTATCTACGTACACTACTCCCTATATCTTAAAGAAGACTCACAGATCTCACTCTTTCACACCGAAAATGCGAATTCGACAAACGCTACAGAATCGATAGAGGAAAACGGACCTGCAACCATCTACTCACGTGGAAATGGAGTTCTGGTACGATTCAAATGTTTCGTTATTGTTGAACCTCTGTGTCTTCATCTCTTCTTCTTCTGAATTTCTATCCGTGTGTGTTGTGAAATCATGAGTGCCGCGTGATTACGAGATCGATCCGCAGAGAGCTTCGACAATTTTCTCGGTCATTGCAGGTTTTTTGAAAAGCTTGATGGATTCAAGAAATTGCATAAGTTGTTGCGGTGATGTCGATGAAGCTTTCGCGTTCGTTACCGAAAGAAGAGCAGAACGAAGCATGGAATTGTTGAGTTGCAGATAAAGAACGAATATCCTCCCTCTTTTTCACATGTGCTGTCGTTTCTTGTTAGATTGTTGATGAAGGATTTGCTATGGTTTTACTGCCAGTTTGACATTGAAAATGATGGAGATTAAAGAAATGCAGAGATTGAATCTTGCGGTGGTTTCAATGGAAGATTTTGCAGATCGCAGGAATTCTTGCAGAGTTGATTAGAGATTCGAGATTGATCGATGAAGAGTTTCGTCTTTGTAGCTATGAAGAAAAATTGGAGCAAAAGGTTGAAGAAGAAGGAAAATTTGTTAGTGATTCGGTTAGTTGGTTAGAGGTAGTTAGAAAACGGTTTTGGGGTTAGAAATTGGTTAGCCGTGAAAAATGAAAGAAGAAAATTCTGTTTCCCCATTTTCTGGTGTAGAAAGTTGTTATATGCATTGAAACTGTTGTGAATTGTTTCCCAATAAAATCTGATATGAGTTTTTTTTGTTAGGAGTCAAGAAAAGCATTTGGTTATGTGATAGTTAGGTTAGAATTGTTAATGACTTTTTGTGAATTCATTTTACTGATGCTGTGAACTGTTATGAGAAGTTGGTGGTAATGATTTTCTGCTAGTGAATTTTCTGGCGGTAACCGTAATGAAAAGAGTTCCGCTATTATTATCACGTCCCCTGTTAATTCATGTGCTTTGTATTTCTTCTTTTTCTTTTGGACAAGTGAAAAGTGGTCTTGGATAAAAGAATGCAGTTTTTGGATATTGAATCAGAAAGTGATGTAAAATGATTAATGTGACTTTGGGAAGTGATTTGAATTTCGAGAGTGGGTATCCAAATGAACATGGATACAAAATTTGAGTGAATAAAAGTGAATTCGGTGGATTTTGAAAGTGAATATGGGTATTCGAACATTTCAAATGGATTATGGATTTGTAAAAATAGATGGATGGTTAATTGAATTAGTTTTGGAAATGGATACATAAAAACGAAATGGATAAGGGTTAAAGAAAAATGAATTTTGAATAGAAATGAATATGGATATCAAAAATGGTTTTTCATGGATATAGAAATGAAATAAGTGGATATGGATATTAAAGGTGATTTAATATGGATTAGTAAAAATGGATATTGGTTTTGGATATGAACTAAATTTAATAAAATGGAATTTAGATTTAGCTTGGAATGGATTTGGACAAAAATGGTAAAAATGGAATGGATATTTATGAAATGAAAAAGAATGGATAAAAGTGGTCTAAAAATGGATATGGGTTAGAAAGTGGTTTAGGTATGGATTAGATGGTTCACTGTTGAAATGGATAGAAAAGATGGATAATGAAATATGAATTCCAAGAGATCCGCATAACCAGTCTTAACATATTTAATTCTCCCCAAATTCCAAATCCAAAGCAAACTCGTATTCTCAACCACTCCAACTTCAATCAATAAACTTTGCTAACCATGAATACCAAGACGCATTTGTCAGGAAACCTTAACCACCGTCTCCAATTGATGAATATCAACCAAGTGGCACAGAAGATAAGAAACCATGATCCCACGCCTCAGGAACACATGCAAATGAATGAATATGAGTTATGACCTAGTGGATATGCAGATGGATGCGAAACAAAGGGCAGAAAAAGTTAGGGCAAATTTTGGGGTGCTACAGCTGCCCCTATTCAATCGGCTTGGACCTGAAAGGATGATAGCAACTGCTTTCAGACATTTAAGGTACAAGGTGATTGAATACAAACAGAATCGCAAAATTTGCCCACTGTGGAGAAGAAGAAAAGGGATATAAACTCAACGAGACTGCTGGATTGAATCTTCAATGAAACGTTGTCGGAAAGATATGTCTTTTGAACGACGCCAGACGACTACTGGCTTGCCATACTGTCGATGGACTTTCAACAATGTCTTTTTGACCGACGCCAGACGACTACTGGCTTGCCATACTGTCGATGGACTTTCAATAATGTCTTTTTGACCGACGCCAGGCGACTACTGGCTTGCTATACTGTCGATGGACTTGAGCTGCTCTGCTAATCTGTCATTGGACTTTTACCAATTCGTGTCAGATTTCTGCCAATCTGTCGTTAGACTTTTACCAATTCATGTTGGATTTCTGCCAATCTGTCGTTGGACTTCAATGATTACCAAACCGGCTTTGGAATCTCAAACTTGCCATCTTCAGATGGACTTTTTCAGCTTTGCCAAACTGCCGTTGGACCTTTACCAATTCGTGTTGGATTTTTGCCAATCTGTCGTTGGACTTTTACGATTACCAAACCAGCTTTGGAACCTCAAAATTTGCCATCTTCAGATGGACTTTTTGCAGCTTTGCCAAACTGTCATTGGACTTTGGTGCTTACCAAACCGGCTTTGGAAGCTTTGCCAAATGATCACTCCACCTGCTGGAAAAACCATCTGCAATATTATCCCACCTGCTGGAATAACATGAACAAACTGTATATAATGATCACCCCACATGCTGGAACAACCATCTGTAATACTATCCCACCTGCTGGAATAATATGAACAATTGTATGTATGCCAAAAATAAATTGGACTTTGAGTTGTAAATGAGCAATGCTGAGAATTACACCACCGGCTGGGTAATATCATATGTTGACACTTTGCTGAAGAAGAGATTCCCTCGATCTATTCAGACCTTGCTGGGGAAATTACTGTCAAAATGTTGAACTCTGTGGGGATGCCGCAACCAGAGATACAATCTTGCTGGGGAAGAGATACTCTGTCGGGGATGTGCCAATCCTAGTTGGAACATTTCATTGCAACTTGCTGGGAAAAAGTCCCTATATCTGCTGGGGAAGCTCAAAGCAACTCCACTGTAGTCTGCTGAGGAATACGACCGTCAAGCTTAGGATAAGTACCACAATGCCCCATGTTAGGCGAACTTGCCGTTTGATGACTCCACTGGGGATGATGAGTTTATAACAAACTCTGCCGGGGAGAACCGCTTCAAAGCGTCTCGTGCTGGGGATGCCTTTTAAGAGGATTTTACAGAAGACCAAGTGTCCTCAAACTCTATTGGGGATAATAAATCTGGAACATCTCCTGCCGGGGAAATTCAATATGCCCCATGTTTGGGACAGTCAACAACTTGCTTTTGCTCCAAGACTGATCTGAAGAAAACGTCATAAGAGAATTTTACAGAAGATTAAACATCTTCAAACTCCTGGCAACTTCACTGGGGATTAACCAACAACTTCGGTGTCTGCGAAGCAACTCTACTAGGGAATTTGCAACCGTTATCGACACAGAAAAGCTTGTAGCTATTGGAAGTACTGAATGAGAGAATCGACCTAATAAGATACAAGGATATCCAATCGAACTCAATTTGCCGATATCGAAACGTCGTGAACAACCGTAGACCGGGTGATGGACTCAATCAGTAAACTTTGTGACAAAAGGGCGACAAGTGGACCCTTGCCTGAACATGATTGCCCCAGTCTTCTGCGTGGGAATAAGTGATTACTTGTCTAGGAGAGATGCCCCCGACTTTTGAAAAGGATTTAATCTTGCTTTTGAGCCTAGTACAGGGTTGCTGCCTGCAAGCAAAGACTATGCGCATGTGCCCCATGCTGGATATGACTTTTACAACTGAGATAATCTGACTCTGAACCACCACTTATTTGGGGAGAAAGGTTTGTATGCAATCTCTTGCCGGGAGAATGATTAACGAAGTCTGCTGAAGATAAGGGACCACAAATACCTTGGGTTGGAATGCCCCTTTATTTCAAGCCTTTTGGCTGATTGACTGCATATGCGTGAACAACAGTTTTTCTTCTTCACTTGCCCCAGACCATCACAGTCCACCAGAAGAAGTTGCCTAAAGAGGATTTTACAGAAGACTTGGCATCCAAAACGCCTCAATGTCCTCAAACTCTTGTAGAGATTCGTCAGATCTCGACGTACCTGCCCCAGACCGCATGGATTACTTAGAAGAAATCATTCAAGAGGATTTTACAGAAGACTTGGAAAGCTCAATGCTTCAGTGTATTCAAACTCTTGGAGAGATTCCATGCATCTCAAATTAGCTGTTTCAGATTGTATGGTCTACAGAGGAATTCGCCTCAAGAAGATTCATGAACAATCTCATATCACCGTGGGATATTCTACCTCAATACTCTGAACCCTGGATAGGCTGACCAGTCATCTGGATGGACTACCTTCTCGTGCTCTTGGGATGGCCTGCCCTAGTATGAACCTTGAAGTAGTTTTGCCCCGGACCATTGATCTTCGAAGGAAGACCCCGAGTACATGCCTTTGGAGAGGTTTGAATCTCGAGATAATTGCCCCAGTTTGGATGGACTTTGGAGAGATTTCTCGAGGTGATTGACTCAGACGAGCTACACCTTAAAGAGATGGTTCGACGTGATTGCCCCAGATCGACTACGTCTTTGCACAACTTGTTGGGAAAGCTCCTGCTCAACAAAGTTTCCGGAGGAAGTACCATAGGATATGGCTGTCCTTCGGGAGTTTCAGGATTCTCAACTCGGCAAGATTAAGCTTCTAGACTGAATTTCCATATGTAAACCTTTTTTTTTTATGTCAAACAAATGTATGCAAGCGGAAAATGTTTTATTCTGAGAATGAAAATTCTAATGCAACACACATGTTAATCTAGAAGTCTTTATTGAAAAGATGTCGCAAAGCTGTGAACGAATCACTGCTTAGGATACGACATTGATTTTTTTGAATAAAAGAATGTAATGCCCATGCAATACCAACAAAGATCTTTTAGCACAACTCGTAGGAGTCAGGAACGCTATCTCTTGGTAGTACGCTCTCGAAATAACCCCGTTTCAATTAGGACTTTTAAGTGTTGTAACGTGGCCTGGTTCACGGTTTTGAGAAAAAAGGATTTATGGCTCAAAGTTTATTGGTGCCCACCCACTCTTCGTGATGTTCTTCAGTCCTACATTCAGCTAATTTGCACAAGCGTTCGCCTCTCAAAAAGATTTTGTGATCTTTAAGGAACCCATGATACTGATGGTTTGACACCTAATGAGGCTTTGGATTGACAGTCACCCCTTTTGTCTTTTGTTCGTAGTCACACGACTTTGTTCTTGCTCGAGGATTTTCTTTTGTAATCCTTTTGTTTTTCGCTTTCGCATTCTTTTTTTTTTGCCCATCCCTAACTTTTGCCTGGACAGATTCTTTTGAATCTTTGATTTCGGAGTCTAGCGGGATGCCCTAACTTTTGCCTAAGTTGCTTGTTTTCAAGTTTCAACTTAGCGGGCTTTTCATTTATTTTTTTTTATTCTTCTTTTTTTTTTGAACACGTCGTGTGACACCGGCTTGTCTTGACTTTGTTGGAAGGGTTGTGACTGCCTCACTCTTTGATCGTTGATGGATAACCATTGTGGTTTCACATCTTTTGCCCTCTTGACGGTGGAATAGAAGGTAATGGATCCTCAGATGCACACTCCTTTTGAAATTTGAATGCTCGGTCAAATTAACTGACGCCTACCCTGCCCCTGGGTTGAATGTGAGGGTTTTTTCATACGAAAAGAAACTCCTACTTCAAGGCTCAAAGGGGTTAACGAGGGTCTATCTCCCTTATATCTCCAGTGTTTGGGGATTTGAAACAATGCCTGTACATCCTCAACTGGGTTTTATCCAAAAGCACACAATTAGAGATTTTTACGTTTTCAGATCATCATCCTCCCTCAAGAGTTTAAGCAAGACGGTTGGTATTGCAATGCACACATACAAACTTATGAGTGAATACAAATGGATTACTTCAGGAAAAACATGCGCGCTTTATTAGGATTAACATAAAAGAAAAGCAAATTCCATGCATGCATACAAATGTTTTGACAAACATAAAAGGCTACACCTGAGAATGCAGTAAAGAAGCTAAATGATTGTCCTTGTTGAGGAGGCTTGGCTCCATCTGGACTTATTGATTATGAAGATATCTTTGCAAATTGGGTGCTCAATCTGATGAAGCAAGTTCAGTTTATGGGCCACCCGTCTGGTATGATAACCTTTGAGTCAATCAAGTCTTGCATCTTAAGTTTGAACACTCTGCAATTGTCAATGGTATGTCCAAACGTTCCCGAGTGAAACTCGCACGTGGCATTCATGTCATAATCCGGAGGAAAAGGAAACGACACTGGCGTGACATTGTCCAGCTGAATCAAAGAGCCTTGGAGAAGGCAAGCAAGAAGCTGACTTTGAGAAATAGGAACTGGAGCAGACACTCTCTCAGACCTCCTAAGTCCTCGCTGCCTCCGTTGCTGACGGTTTTGCTGCCAATGTTGATTATGGTGCCTAGTCTGCCCTTGTACTTTTCTTTCCATATTTGGCCGAGGAAAAAACAAAGGTTGCTGACGTGATGACTTTGAAACCTGAAGCTAGGGAATACAGTTGATGTAGACCCTAGAGAAGGGGAAGGAATACTCACTTCCTTTGCAGCTACTGGCGTAAGATCACCTGATACCTTCAAGCCAGCTGGTCCAACCTAGATTGCTTTGGAGTCAATTAAGTCTTATACTTGGTGCTGGAATGCTCTACACCCCTCAATATCATGGCCTGGTGCGCCTGAATGGAAATCACAATAAGTATTGACATCCCATCCTTTTGGAAGCTTTGCAGGAGGAGTCAACTTCCAGAGCTCAATCAATCTTAATTGAAGCAGTTGTTGAAGTAATTCGGTATGACACATCAGTAGAGGACCAACAACCTTTTCTTGCTTCTGTTGATGATGGAAGGATGCAACCGGGAGGGTCCCCGCTGTGATTTATTAATGCGGTAGTTTCGTAACCCAAGGTTTATGGATTGAGGAAGGCCCCTGAGAGTAGGGAAGAATATCCACCTCTTTAGCAGCATTTGGAGGAACATCTCTTCGCTTGACAGTGCTGATGGACGCAAACTCGGTTGCCCCTGAATCAATAAGCTCTTGGACCTTATACTTGAGCATCTTACAATTTTCAACATTATGACCAGGTACCCCTGAATGGAATTCACACCTATCATGGACATTGGAACCCATACTAAACTTGGTGTGTGGAGGTCCCGCAGCAATCAATTTAATTAGCTGAAACTTGAGCAAGTGCTGAAGCAACTGAGCGTATGGCATCGGGATCAGATCAAACTTCTTCTCAGTCTTCTCTGGCTTAAGACCCTCAAGAAACAACTGTTGGTGAAAAAGCTCTGACGGTGGAGAGGATTCACGAGGCAAACCATGGTCTAGAGGATACCCCAAAGAAATAGGAGGAGTGAGAACCTCTGTTGCGGAAGCGGGCACTTGATTGTCTTCCTTTCTTAACACGACATTCAGAATTTCCATAACCTGGCCCATCTAAATCTTTATCCGGTTGACTTCTTTTCTCAGTGATTCCTGACCTCGGGATAACGCCTGAATGTCCCCTATACAATGCCCCAGCTGGGCCTTCATCTCAGTCACCTCCGCTCGGAGTTGTTCCATATCTGAACCTTGATTGTGGTGAATTGAGTAGTTAGACGAAGTCATGTTGGCCGTTCTGAAGAGAATACCCAGTCAGAATGATAAATCTGCTCCGGAACACCTGTTATGCATATGAGTATGAGAATGCAATGCAGAATGCCATGTTCGAATATTTCCAAGGAATCATTATGCTTTGGTTCAAAATTTTTCCTTACACTAACCACAAGAAATAGATGGAAATGCTCAGTGGCAAGTCTCAAAGTTAATATCCCTTGGAAATACAAGAACATGTATGCGAAAATGATGATGCAGATGCAACAGACATGGGATCAAAGCTTCCATATAATCCGGATAACTGCCGTGCTGACGGCTGAATAAGCTCATAAGTCTGTTCTGAAGAAAATACCGGAATTCCAGAATATCTGAATAATACGAATACCAGGATGCCGGGATATCGGCATAATCAGAATACCAGGATAAACAGAACACCAGTGTGATCAGAATATGGGAATGCCAGAATATCGGCATTATCAGAGTGCCGAAATAATCGGAATACCAGGATGGTCAGAATAATCATGATGCCATAATACCAGGCTGATAAGCCCACACTGATAGGAAAACCAGAATACCAGGTAGGATGAAAGTCAAGGTTACCTGCAAACCTGTAAACAACCCGCCCCTCTCACATGTGGGTGCTAGGATGTTCAGTATCCCGGGCTCTCAGGTCAAGAAATGATGATACGTTCACCATTTCTGGTTTGGCATCATCATCAATCGAGGAGGCCTCAACTGATTCTCCAAAACGAAAGGTCCTTAGCTTCTAGCACTGAGGTCGAGAAGCAATAGTACATTCATCCTTCGGGGTATAGTACTATCGCCAATCGAGGAGTGCCTCCACTAATTCTCTTTCAAAAAGGATATCTTATAGCAAGTTCCCAGCATTGGGTCCTCGGATCGAGAATATGCAATGGGTTTGCCACAAAGTGTGGTCTGCCACTGTCACAACTCGGGAGGAGTGCCGCAACTGAGTCCTCGGGATTGGTCACCAGAGTCAACAGTTCCTCAAGAGAATAACTACTGGCCTGCATAACATGCAGTAGCAGAAAGCTCCTGATAGAACCTCGGCTGGTTGTGGGTCTCATGAACAACAATACGTGGTCACCACCTCGCAAGTGTCATGACTATCCACTCTAATATCTATGTGTGTACTCAAGCCTGGGTAGTGGGCTTTTCTCTCAGAACACCCATCCCGCCAAACAGAAAACCAGCACAGTCCAGCATAATAATGATGAAATGAAAATGCTAAAATGCGGTATATACAGTAATATACAGTAAAGCAGTAATACAGTACAACAGTAAATACAGCAAAAAAGTACCACGGTAAACACCCAATGAAAGAAAAGCAAACAAGCGCTAGGATTGACTCGCTAAGGAAACCAGAGATCCTGGGTTCGATCCCTAGCAGAGTCGCCAGCTGCCGCTCCTGGGATTTTCATCCAAGTACAAACGCGAAAGTGGCACGGAAACAGAGTTGCCAGCAACGTGTATTTATCCCAAGAGAGGGAAAGGAAACACTGCGTAAACCTGAGAGAAAGGATAGAGCATGGTCTAGCGACCAAGAGAATTAGGTTCGGGAGTCGGTTATGCGAGAGGAAGGTATTAGCACCCCCACGCGTCCATCGTACCCAATGGGATCCACGCTTGCTTGTCTCGATCAATGGGTGATAGAAAAGATACTGGAAAAAGGAGCTACTAACTGAAGAACTGGAAAAGGAAAGGAGAGAGAAAGAGAAACAAATGTAGGGAAAATAAAAGAAGCGCTCGCATGGGCCCTACCCCACTGCCTACGTATCTCATCGGGAGCATGAGAATCAGAGCGACGTAGTTCCCCTCACTAGGGATGGATTGTTTATGTTTTTTAAGGAACGGCTAACGTTCTAGCTCAGGTGTTGCAGGCTCACTGGTCCGAGTGCGTTACCATCTTGCAAGAGAACGAGAATAAGCACGTTCGTACATTGAGAATGAATGAGGTGAGAAAAGAATCCCCGAAGGAAAGACGTTACTGTTTGTTTTTGTCTTTTAAGAAAAGAAGTGTTTTGAATGTTTTTGTGTTTTGTAACATACATTGTATTTAAGTCCCTCATGTGAGATTGAATGTCTCGCACATCGTCCCCAGACGGTACGTATGCTAAACATTCTCCCAAAGAAATGAGAGAAGACCCATCACCTCCTTGTTCCCACATGAAAGGCCTAAATACAATATTTGTTATGCCTTTATTAAGTATTTTTTACTTTTATTATGAGATGAGAGAGAAGAGACTCAAAGGAGGAGAAAAATGCTAAGGGGAAACTAGGTCCTAATTTTATCATACAATGATGGCCCTATGGTTGAGGTAAGAAAAGGAATTCTACCTAATGTTAGCATACATGGATTGCGATCCTAATGTCTCTCCAACCTCCGACTTAATCCAAAATGAAGTGGAGCGAGGAATCCTACGGGATCATGTCATCAGACAAGTAAACACAGGGTAAATCAATCACAAAATGAACTAAAAGCAAACGGAAGAATAAACAGTGTTAGTCCTATGTTATGTTTTCTAACCTATCTAACTTGGACAAGTTAGAATAGGTATCCTAATGAGGAAGCAAAAGCTAAAACAAACAATACAATGATATCAAATATCAAAGTAGATCAATAAAAAAGATGTGAATGAGATCACATAAGCGTCAACATCGGTCGATGTGAGCTAATGACAATGAGTGGGGGTCGGTTGCGAAACTTATCTTCCACTTGACTGACTCGATAACAGGAGCAGGTGATGTTCAATGCTTCAATCATGTAATGAGAGCTAAGAACGACTCGACTAGAATAACTGGGGTCGATTGCGAACCCTACCTTCCGTCAATTGCCTCCTTAGAGGTCTTTAGCACAATATCAAACAAGCACCATCATGGCCTCACTTGAGGGCTTTCCATACAATCCTACTTATCATGGTATCGACTATTCCTACTTCTCATGGCATTTGAAAGCATTAAAGAGAAGTGAAGAGATAAGAGGTCCTACCAAACGGATATAAATCCGTAGCAAAGCAACGAAAGCGCAACTAAAGCAAGTCACGAAAGCACCTATAAGCATATAGCAAACCAAGTTAGAAACAAGCTTTTATTTACAAAAATGAAATGGTCACACCACCTTTGGAATGTCTCCTTTATGTACCTTGCACATGTGAACCAAAGACATTAGTAATAACAAGGGAGTGTATGTACAACATGAAACCTAAGTCTAATGGCTATGTACATCTGAATCACACTAGTCAAAGTGAAAGACCTAAAAGGATTATGAAAGTAAACCAAAACCAGAATTGAACTCATGCTAGAAGGGTGCACACATCTTATGAATATCCACCAATGGCTACAGTAAAACAAGTTTAAGTCCTTAAGACAAAATAAGGCAATAAATCATTCACAGCAGCAACAACAGCGCTCTTGCACCTCCATAGCTGTAAAAACTAGCCACAAGTAAAAACAGTCTATAACAGCTACTATTTCCAGAACATAATGGGTGTATATGCAGCCAGCCAGGATAACAACATTCTACAGCACTCTTTGTTCACAGCAGCTATGTATACAGCAGCTTCTACATTTAGCTAATCAAGTGTAAAATACTACAAAACAAACTCAAAGGTTAGTCCAACTTCAAATGGAAATGACCAAAGTGAGCAACTAAGATCAAAAGAAAATGTCAATAAGAAGTAATTGAAATCAATACTAAATATAAACACCAATTAGTAAAAAATCTATGCAAAACATATTAAAGACTATTAACAAAGTTACCAAATGAAACTATTAAAATGATTAGTCAATGTTATCATTAAAATCTAAGTAAAGTCAATGTAAGAACAAAATCAATTCAAACTATGTCAACATCAATTAGCTCAAAGTTCTAATTCTGGAACTAGTTAGTGGACAATTAAGTCAAAAACAATGATTAAGCACTTAAGCCGAAAATAATTATGGAACAACTAATCTAGAAACGATTAGTGCAATTAAGCAAAAACAAATAGTGCAATTAACAAAACAATTAGTGCGATTAAACAAATAGTGCAATTAAGCAAAAAAAAAAAACAATTAGTGCGATTAAACAAAAAATCAATTTATACACATGCCAAAAAATCAATTAATGAACAATTAGGCTAAAACGATTAGTGAGCAACTAGTGAGCCAATTCAATTAGAATACGATTGAACCAAAAACCATTAATCAAAGACCATTATCAACATCAAAACCATGCCAACATTAGTCTACAAAAATTGATTGTTAAACCAAGTACAAAAGTCAATTAAGGAACATGGTTAAAATCAATGTTAGTAAAGATTAAATCCTAAACAAATTCTAAAGTTATGAACTAGTTCTAAAACTAATTTTTCGATGGTCATCAAATTCTAAAGAAATTCTAATACAAATTAGAGACTAATCTTGGAAGTTTAAAGATTAAGGAACCAATTAATTCTAATTGCGATTAAGACCTAAATCTCAAATTATACTCCAACCTAAATCTAAAATCAACGTCTAATTCTAAGATTAACGTGGTAAATCAAAATCTAACAACAATTAGAGTTGAAATCTAATTAGTAAAGTTCATAGCCTAAAACCTAATTAGTAAAACTAAAAAGGAATTAATCAAAATAAATAAAACAATGGGGTGCAGTAGTGTTTACCTTGGTGAGAAGAGAAATTCCAACGGGCCTTTGTACTGCCCAACCTTGAAACAGTGCTATCCTTCCTTTAAAGAAGGGAAGAAACCCTAACTCAATCAGTAGCCAAGTCACCCTCTCCTCTCCTTGTTGCACCGCCACTTTCACTCTTTCTCCGTCCGCCGTACACTCTCTTTAATCGTTACAAACAAAACCCCGACGCCATATTCTCCGCGGCTCACCCTCTACTTCTCCCTCAATGTGTCTTCTCCAGCAAAACCACATCTCCGCCGCGCCCTGGCTACACGCCGGCAGCGGCGGAAGGTTATCTACGTACACTACTCCCTATATCTTAAAGAAGACTCACGGATCTCACTCTTTCACACCGAAAATGCGAATTCGACAAACGCTACGGAATGGATAGAGGAAAACGGACCTGCAACCATCTACTCACGTGGAAATGGAGTTCCGGTACGATTCAAATGTTTCGTTATTGTTGAACCTCTGTGTCTTCATCTCTTCTTCTTCTGAATCTCTATCCGTGTGTGTTGTGAAATCATGAGTGCCGCGTGATTACGAGATCGATCCGCAGAGAGCTTCGACGATTTTCTCGGTCATTGCAGGTTTTTTGAAAAGCTTGATGGATTCAAGAAATTGCAGAAGTTGTTGCGGTGATGTCGATGAAGCTTTCGCGTTCGTTACCGAAAGAAGAGCAGAATGAAGCATGGAATTGTTGAGTTGCGGATAAAGAACGAATATCCTCCCTCTTTTTCACATGTGCTGCCGTTTCTTGTTAGATTGTTGATGAAGGACTTGCTATGGTTTTACTGCCAGTTTGACATTGAAGATGATGGAGATTGAAGAAATGCAGAGATTGAATCTTGCGGTGGTTTCAATGGAAGATTTTGCAGATCGCAGGAATTCTTGCAGAGTGTTGAATTTGCAGAGTTGATTAGAGATTCGAGATTGATCGATGAAGAGTTTCGTCTTTGTAGCTATGAAGAAAAATTGGAGTAAAAGGTTGAAGAAGAAGGAAAATTTGTTAGTGATTCGGTTAGTTGGTTAGAGGTAGTTAGAAAACGGTTTTGGGGTTAGAAATTGGTTAGCCGTGAAAAATGAAAGAAGAAAATTCTGTTTCCCCATTTTCTGGTGTAGAAAGTTGTTATATGCATTGAAACTGTTGTGAATTGTTTCCCAATAAAATCTTATATGAGTTTTTTTTGTTAGGAGTCAAGAAAAGCATTTGGTTATGTGATAGTTAGGTTAGAATTGTTAATGAATTTTTGTGAATTCCTTTTACTGATGCTGTGAACTGTTATCAGAAGTTGGTGGTAATGATTTTCTGCTAGTGAATTTTCTGGCGGTAACTGTAATGAAAAGAGTTCCGCTATTGTTATCACGTCCCCTGTTAATTCCTGTGCTTTGTATTTCTTCTTTTTCTTTTGGACAAGTGAAAAGTGGTCTTGGATAAAAGAATGCAGCTTTTGGATATTGAATCAGAAAGTGATGTAAAATGATTAATGTGACTTTGGGAAGTGATTTGAATTTTGAGAGTGGGTATCCAAATGAACATGGATACAGAATTTGAGTGAATAAAAGTGAATTCGGTGGATTTGAAAGTGAAGATGGGTATTCGAACATTTCAAATGGATTATGGATTTGTAAAAATAGATGGATGGTTAATTGGATTAGTTTTGGAAATGGATACATAAAAACGAAATGGATATGGGTTAAAGAAAAATGAATTTTGAATAGAAATGAATATGGATATCAAAAATGGTTTTTCATGGATATAGAATTGAAATAAGTGGATATGGATATTAAAGGTGATTTAATATGGATTAGTAAAAATGAATATTGGTTTTGGATATGAACTAAATTTAATAAAATGGAATTTAGATTTAGCTTGGAATGGATTTGGACAAAAATGGTAAAAATGGAATGGATATTTATGAAATGAAAAAGAATGGATAAAAGTGGTCTAAAAATGGATATGGGTTAGAAAGTGGTTTAGGTATGGATTAGATGGTTCACTGTTGAAATGGATAGAAAAGATGGATAATGAAATATGAATTCCAAGAGATCCGCATAACCAGTCTTAACATGTTTAATTCTCCCCAAATTCCAAATCCAAAGCAAACTCGTATTCTCAACCACTCCAACTTCAATCAATAAACTTTGCTAACCATGAATACCAAGACGCATTTGTCAGGCAACCTTAACCACCGTCTCCAATTGATGAATATCAACCAAGTGGCACAGAAGATAAGAAACCATGATCCCACGCCTCAGGAACACATGCAAATGAATGAATATGAGTTATGACCTAGTGGATATGCAGATGGATGCGAAACAAAGGGCAGAAAAAGTTAGGGCAAATTTTGGGGTGCTACAGCTGCCCCTATTCAATCGGCTTGGACCTGAAAGGATGATAGCAACTGCTTTCAGACATTCAAGGTACAAGGTGATTGAATACAAACAGAACCGCAAAATTTGCCCACTGTGGAGAAGAATAAAAGGGATATAAACTCAACGAGACTGCTGGATTGAATCTTCAATGAAACATTGTCGGAAAGATCTGTCTTTTGAACGACGCCAGACGACTACTGGCTTGCCATACTGTCGATGGACTTTCAACAATGTCTTTTTGACCGATGCCAGACGACTACTGGCTTGCCATACTGTCGATGGACTTTCAACAATGTCTTTTTGACCGACGCCAGGCGACTACTGGCTTGCCATACTGTCGATGGACTTGAGCTGCTCTGCCAATCTGTCGTTGGACTTTTACCAATTCGTGTCGGATTTCTGCCAATCTGTCGTTGGACTTTTACCAATTCGTGTTGGATTTCTGCCAATCTGTCATTGGACTTCAATGATTACCAAACCGGCTTTGGAATCTCAAACTTGCCATCTTCAGATGGACTTTTGCAGCTTTGCCAAACTGTCGTTGGACCTTTACCAATTCGTGTTGGATTTTTGCCAATCTGTCGTTGGACTTTTACGATTACCAAACCAGCTTTGGAACCTCAAAATTTCCCATCTTCAGATGGACTTTTTGCAGCTTTGCCAAACTGTCGTTGGACTTTGGTGCTTACCAAACCAACTTTGGAAGCTTTGCCAAATGACACTCCACCTGCTGGAAAAACCATCTGCAATATTATCCCACCTGCTGGAATAACATGAAAAAAACTGTATATAATGATCACCCCACATGCTGGAACAACCATCTGCAATACTATCCCACCTGCTTGATACATTTTATTTATTACTACGGTGGTTTCATTCAACCGTCATTAAATGACTCAGCTTTTACCTAGGCGTAAAATTTTTAACTTATTACAACGGCATAAAAGGATGCGTTGTAAGCCTGGCGTTGTAGCTTTAGCGTTTTGTAGTAGTGGGTTGAGAAAGTACAAACTCTGCTTGAATCCCAATAAGTGCACATTCGGTGTCCGTTCAGGGAAACTGCTAGGGTTCAGCGTCAGCCAGAAAGGAATTCAGGTTGATCCTGACAAGGACAAGGCCATTCAAGAAATGCCTTCTCCAAAAACTGAGAAACAAGTCAGGGGATTCCTGGGACGTCTGAACTACATTTCCAGATTTATATTCCTCATGACCGCGACATGTGCGCCGATCTTCAAATTACTTAAAAAGAATCAGGACTGCGTTTGGACAGAAGACTGCCAAACTGCCTACGAAAGTAACAAGGAATACTTGTTGAACCCACCGATTCTATCACCTCCAGTGGAAGGAAGACCAAAGATCATATACTTCACAGTTTTGGAAGACACAATGGGCTGTGTACTTGGTCAACAGGATGAAACAAAAAGAAAAGAGTTTGCAATCTACTATTTGAGCAATAAGTTTACCCACTGCGAGACTCGGTACACTATGCTTGAGAAAACTTCCTGCGCCCTGGCTTGGGCAGCCAAACATCTTTGCCAGTATATGATTCGTCACACTACTTGGTTAATCTCTGAAATGGATCCGATCAAGTACGTCTTTGAAAAACCTGCTCTCACGGGAAGGATTGTTTGTTGGCAGATGTTATTGTCAGAATACGACATCGAGTACCATGCTCAAAAAGCCATCAAAGGAAGTATTTTAGCCGATCATTTGGCTCATCAACTGATTGACGATCAGGAATCAGTCGGGTTTGATTTCCCAGACGAAGATGTCATGTACTTGAAAATAAAAGATTGCGATGAACCGCTACCCAGTGAAGGGCCCGAACCAGGTTCCCAATGGGGACTAATTTTTGACGGAGCTGTCAATCATTATGGAAACGGAATTGGGGCAATCATCATAACACCTCAGGGTACCCACATTCCTTTCACTGCCCGATTAACGTTCAAGTGTACCAACAACGAGGCCGAATACGAAGCTTATATCATGGGTCTCGAAGAAGCGATCGACTTAAGGATCAAGAACTTAGATGTATATGGCGACTCAACCATGGTTATCAATCAGATCAAAGGAGATTGGAACACATACCAATCAGGACTGATTCCTTACAAAGACTATACGAGAAGGTTGTTACCTTTCTTCAACAGAATCGAGTTTCATCACATCCCTCGTGAAGAGAATCACATGGCTGATGCACTAGCTACTATCTCTTCCATGATTAGTGTAGGTTAATGGAACGACATACCTAAGATCGACATAATGCGCCTTGAAAGACCCGCTTACATATTCAGATCGAAGCAGTCATAGACGATAAACCTTGGTATCACGATATCAAATGCTTCCTTCAGAAACAAGAATACCCACCTGGGGCATCCAGAAAAGATGGAAAGACCCTCAAAAGGCTGGCTGGCAGTTTCTTCCTGAGCGGTGATACACTCTATAAGAGAAACTTTGACATGGTCTTGCTTCGATGCGTAGACAGACCAGAAGCAAACAAGCTGATGAAGGAAATTCATGAAGGATCCTTTGGCACTCATGACAATGGACACACAATGGCGAGAAAAATTCTAAGAGCAGGGTACTATTGGTTGACAATGGAATCTGATTGCTACAAGTACATGAGGAAGTGTCACAAGTGTTAGATATACTCAGACAAAATCCATGTACTGCCAACGCATCTCAAAGTTCTTTCTTTCCCATGGCCTTTTTCCATATGGGGAATCGACATGATCGACATGATTGAACCAAAAGCTTCAAACGGACATCGGTTCATCCTGGTGGCCATTGACTATTTCACCAAGTGGGTCGAAGCAGCATCATACACTAATGTAACCCGACAAGTGGTGGTCCGATTTATCAAAAACAATATCATCTACCGTTATGGTGTTCTAAGCCAGATCATTACTGATAATGGATCTAACTTGAACAACAAGATGATGAAAGAGTTGTGCACTGAGTTCAAGATCGAACACCATAACTCATCTCCCTACCGACCTAAGATGAACGGAGCGGTAGAAGCAGCTAACAAGAACATCAAGAAGATCTTTCAAAAGATGGTTGTAACCTACAAAGACTGGCACGAGGTGCTACCCTTTGCTCTTCACGGTTATCGTACATCTGGCTGCACTTCAACAGGGGCCACCCCTTTCTCTCTAGTATATGGCATAGAGGCAGTGCTTCCCATAGAAGTAAAGATCCCATCAATTTGGGTATTGATGGAAGCTAAGTTAACGGAAGCTGAATGGTGTCAAAGTCGACACGATGAACTGAATCTAATAGAAGAAAAGTGAATAACGGCACTATGCCATGGTCAGTTGTATCAGCAAAGGATGAAGAAGGCATTTGACAAAAAGGTCCGACCTCGCGTCTTCAGAAAAGGAGACCTCGTGCTTAAGAAGATACAATCATTCCTCACTGATTCCCGGGGCAAGTGGACTCCGAATTACGATGGGCCCTATGTGGTCAAGAAAGCCTTCTCAGGCGGCGCCTTGAGACTCACAACCATGGATGGAGAGGAATTTGCTTACCCCATAAATGTTGATGTAGTCAAGAAATACTTCGCCTAAATAAAAAAAAAACGTCTTGGTGGATTGAAAACCCGAAAGGGCAGTCCAGGAAAAAATTAGAGGCATAAGCAAAAAAAGAAATCATCCCGATGAATTGGAAATATCAAAGTACAATCCAGGCAAAAATTAGGGATTAATGGCAAGTAACTACGTCCAACAAAGGGGAAAATCCCCTAGCAGCAGTAATTCCATCCGTCAGGAAAACTCCAGTCAAGGTCATCTTCGATAGAAGCTCAGGATGTCCAGAATTCAAAGTTGGTAGAAGGATAGCGGTCGTTATGTTTCAATGTAGCCCTTTTCCCTTAAATTACCATTTTCTAAACTTTGTAAATACTCCATTGAATCACGCGTTTGGCTGATATCCATCCTATCAATAAAATTTGAGCCCTAGTGCTTTTGTTTGCAATTCTTATTTGTTTTAGCTTTACAGAACGACATTTTAACATGATTAACGATTCTTGAAATAAAACAAAAATGAATTTACTTGTCAAAATTTTTCTTCTTTTAAAATAAAGATGGCAATTTTTTTTACTATTGAACATCGAAAGAACATCGATAGCTTCTCCTGAAGTGATTGAACCTCAAAGTGTAGAATCAAAGTACTCCTTCTAAGCCAGTATACCTGAATGAAGGATCAGCTGTGTCAGATGCGAATATTCCATCCGACACTCCCTGGCCGAGATCTTATCTCTTAAGCCCGACCAACGTTGTTCCCCACCGGAACTATTTCTCCTAAGCAAGGCATAATTGCTATCTGGAACAAATGGTATTTCTTCGTCCCCCGCAATGGCCAAGTATCTAGTCGTGTTCATCCACTAGTCTGTATGTCGTGTGAGTTTTGTCACATACATACATCATGCATTATTGATTTACATTCATATTCATATTGCATCACTATCAATCTGGTCAGTCTTATCCCCAAGTGATAAAGGTCCTCTCAATCGAGTTGTCAGTTCTTTCCTCGTCAGGAAATGTTTGGTCCGAACCACCTTTTTCCCCTGTTTATTTCTGGGATGGAGACGGTCTTCGACCACTTTGATATCTTGAACCTCTGAAAGACAAGAAGACCTTCGACAAATGTCACTCTTCGCCATTGAAGATGATATCTTCGCTTTCCCGTATTAAGGAAAATCCCCAGAGAAAGCCTCTTAATTAAAAATTCGTCAATACAACAGTTTTTCTCCAAAAAATTCGCTGACAAAAAGGTCATCAACACCTCAAAGTTGGATTGCATCACATGGCATTTCTTCAAAAAGATCTCGGGGAAAAGTATGATGTAATATCTCCAAGCGGAAAGCAGTCTTTCAAGAGACTTGTTTTCCCCAGTAGAGTCAGCAAATGGCTTCTCCAACAGAGAAGTTTACATACCTCTACTACTCTGACAAATGGGTTCCCCCAGCAAGTCTGACCTTTAAACTTTTTCCCAGCAAATGGCATCTCCCCAGGAAAATTCGGCGAGAAGTTTGAGGAAAACTGCTACAAATAGCGTCCCTTGTCAAGAAAGTTTATTGACAAAAGAAACTGAGACCAGTACCTTGGTAGGACACCAGGATCGAGGGGAAGTTTATTTCAGAAACTAAGACCAGTTCCTTGGTAGGAAACCAGGATCAAGGGGAAGTTTATTTCAGAAACTAAGACCAGTTCCTTGGTAGGAAACCAGGATCGAGGGGAAGTTTATTTTAGAAACTAATACCAGTTCCTTGGTAGGAAACCAGGATCGAGGGGAAGTTTATTGACAAAGGAAACTTAGACCTGTTCCTTGGCTAAAGACCAGGATCGAGGGGAAGTTTTACCTTTTCTAAGTATCATTACTTAGCAAAAGAAGATGGATGAGCAAAAATCCATTCATAACCACCATCAAAATTTCGGGTATTCTGATATTTAATCCTCTTGCACCCCGAATGCCCGAATACCTTCGCCATTCACACCTTCGGGTCCAAGAAAATTAAATAGGGGCATCTGTCATACCCCAAATTTTGACCACTAAGATTTCCCATCATTGTGCAAATCATCATCACAATATGGATGTATTTACATGCCTCATCAATCTCCTCAAAGATGGTTGAGCATTCACCACAATCAAGAAATTAGGGTTTCAAGCCCTCTCAGATCACTTAAACAAAGGATCAATCAAGGAATGACATGATCTTCAACTTTTCTAACATCTCAAACATCCACAAAGGATCAAGAGGACTCCCACATCAAGGATCAAGCACAAGGTTGCAATATTCCAAGTGGATCAAGCCTCGAGATCGCTAGTGTCACCAAATTAGGGTTTTGGTCGACCAAGGCATCCAGATGGAAATTTTCATCTGGGAATGAGCCAATGCTATAAATCACAACCCAAGATACTCCAAGGGACCTCATGGGCCCAATCAGCAAGTCAATTTAACCTCAGGGGATGCATTTACCCAAAAATCAGGAATTAGGGTTTCTTGACCTAATTCACCCCTAAGGTGACTTTTGGGACAAAGCATGAGCCAAGACCTCAAGATATGATTTGAGGGTCTTCAATACACTACATTTATCCATTTCTAACAATGGATTGATCCAAGAAGCTTGATCCACAAGCTTCAATTTCATCAGGACCACAATTAGGGTTTCAAGGAAAAAGTCAATTGTGCCTTTGACTTTTAACCAGGACATGCCCCCAGACCTTGGGACATGATTCAATACACCCTATAACACCTATGGAATATATCCATTAGGTTTGATTTAGGTCAAGGACTTGATTTTACAAAGGATCGCACCGTTTGGATTTCATCCGATAAAAAATTAACTGTGCACAAAATCAAGTTTGACTTTTTGGGATTTTTCACAATTATGGTTCTTTGACCCTAAAACAATGTTAATATGTGATTTGAATCATCATTCATCAAGAAAAATCAAAGAAAGTGATTTTACTTGTAAAAGGGGTAACCATAAAAAACTTAGAAATTTTCTAAGTTATGGAACAAAGTGGCTAGGGTGCCAACTTCCAAGGATCATAACTTGAGATACAGGCAACCATTTTGGATGGTCCTAAGCTGGATTTGTAGCTCTCATGGAATACTCCAAAAGTGTCAACTACATCTCATTCCAATTATACATGGATTTTTAGTTATGGAGTGATCAAAATGGCTAAAAACATGAAAATGACATTTTCCCAACACTTAGTGAAATTTTCACTAAGTCAGAATCTGCCTTACTTTTTCCAAAATGTAGGGGCAGTTTTCACCTTGATCTAAGTCAAACCAGGTCTAGGGGTGGACATCAAAGTTGAAGTATGCCATGAGGGCTTTCCAACAAGTACCAGATCATCTCCAAATTCCATTTGAGCAAGGAGATACAACCCTTGGAACATGGCATCCTGAACTGGTTTTTCAAGGCAGAATTGTGCACATTTGCTCGATTTGTCCAAATTTGATAAATCCAAGCCTTGTCATCATTTTGGACACATCTGAGGATCAAATCCAAGGGGGATGATCTGATCTCCAAGCCTCCAAAGTCCAAGAATCTACAAGTAGCCATGCCAAACCTAAATGAGCTAAAAAGTGCCAAGACTCCAATTTTTTTTCAAAGAATTCAATGGATGCACCAAGGTGGGATGAACTGAGCCTATTCCAACTGAATTCAGTCCAAGTTTATCTCTGAACCAAAGCTACAAAGCCTGTGCTCTAATCTCAAGTCAATGGCTATAGGAGACTTGAGATTCCTTTTGCATAACATTGCCCAAAGGCCTGCTGCAGCCTCTATTCACTATTGATGCCAAAACAAACTTGACACACTATAAATAGACATCAATTTTGATCAGTTTGAGTACACCAAAGCACCCAAACTGATGCTTTCCTCAAAATCCCTCTCTTTAGGTCAAAATGCCTTCTTTTGTAAGGTATCTCTGAGTTTTTGAGTTAGAGAGAAATTCCATCACAGCTCATGATCCAAACACATCCAATATGTCATATCTAAGCTGTCCAAACTCTCATATGTGACCTGTAACACCAAAATCACAAAGTCCCCTCTCAAAACCTCAAAATTGGACTTTTTTGCATTTTTCAAGCCATGTCTTGATTCAGTCACTTTCAAAACCAGATAAAACCTCAAACACACTCCAAATGTCATCCTTGAACTGTCCCAAATGGTTCCCTACATCTGCAACACCATTTGAGAGAGTTTCCATATTGGTCACTTTTGCCCCTGTAGCGAGCGATTTTGGATGTGGTGCTTAAGCATTGTCGCTTTGGGGTACTACAGGTCGATTCATTTTTTATCCTATTGAAGCTGATGAAGGAAGGGAAATAGTGTCTCCAATTAACCCTGCTTGCATACTGAGTTTGAACAGCGGTCTGTTAGGTTACAAATGCTATGTGGAAGTGGGGCCCAATCTTCGGTTATTTCGCTAAGAACACAGTGTCTGGATTATTTGTGAAGGTACTAGGACTGATGCTTTTCGATTGATGTATGAAGGTACGGTATTTTGGGTTTTTGATTAGTGTGCTCGCTAAGATTTTTATGCAATCTTATGCCTACGTATTCCCGTTTAACGAAACAGGGAAATCAGAGCGATCGTAGTTCCTCCTATTCTATGGGAGGAAAAAGGTCGTTTTGGTGTTTTGTTCAAAGCCCAAGGCACGAAGCTAAAGGTGGTTTGTATCTTGTTCAAAGCCTAAGATGTGAAGCTGAAGGGTCTATTTGTGTCTTGTTCGAAGCCTAAGATGTGAAGCTAAAGGGTTTTGACTTTAGAGAGAGTTTTTCATCTCTATAGGGGGTATTTGGTCTGTTTGTCACAACTGTTGGGTGACTAATTATAAAGGAGAATTACTTTAACTGGGTATGTGAACCCAACAATGCCATTATTTCCTTGATAGGGGATTTTTAACTTGAAGGAGAAGACTTTAACTCAGTTTAGAGCAATGCCATCTTTCCTTAGGAATTTCTCATGCTAAAAGAGGGACAGTGGCGTGGATGTAAATAATCCAGAGGATTGCCGCTTACAGCAATTAGATGGGGGGAAAAGGAGTTGTTGATGTTTGTGTACTGTGAGCGAGGCACAACTTTTGATGCTAAAAGGTTGATTGACTCAACTAGGGTTTTCCTTATACAAAGCCTAAGAGGAGGCTACTAACCCAACAAGAGGGTGTTTTTTACGTGTCTTGTACGAAGCCCGAGAGAGAGGCTAAAAGGGTTGACTCAACAAGAGAGTGCTTTTGTATGTGTCTTGTACGAAGCCCAATACGGAGGCTAAAGGCGCTTGACTCAACAAGAGAGTCTTTGTACCTCGTACGAAGCCCGAGATGGAGGCTGTAAATGTTTGACTCAACAAGAGAGTCTTTTATACTCAACAAGATAATGTTTTTGTATCTCGTACGAAGCCCGAGATGGACTCTAAAAGGGGGTGACTCAACAAGAGATTCTTTTATACTCAACAAGAGAGTGTGAAAAGGTTAGCCCGCTGGGGAGAATCATTGTACAAAGCCCAAGAGGAGGCTAGGGTGCTGGTGACTGTTTCAGTTTAGTGACAGGTTCAGTATGTTGGATAAAGAGAAAATAAGTTCTTATATGGGTAATGTTGTGCTCAGGGATTGATCGGAGGATCAGGGTTATTTCCTGTTTTTTAAGGAAATGGGAAATCCCAAAATGTATGGAAACTGTCCAAGTCTACGGGTGTTTTGAGAAATCGATTCTCAGGTAGTGACTGATCTTTGTATAATGCCCAAGAGAAGGCGGGTATGTTAAGGGATGAAGGTCAACCCATTAACAAGTCTGACACTTGACTCAGAAAAACAGCTATAGCAAATTGATGACTAGGTTCTGTTCCTATACCTGTAGAGGTCTCTGGGTCCTTGTACTAAGCCCAAGAGAAGGCATGAGAGCTTTTAAGAAGCCAAAGGGTCCTTATACAATGCCCAAGAGGAGGCGGGGATGCTTTTAGGAAGCCTGTGGGTCCCTAAACCCCGAGAAGTTCAAGACATGCCATTCACCGAGAATAGATTAAGCCAGGAAAGTTCGAGAATTTGGAAGAAACTCAAGAGATGCCATTCACGGAGAAAAGATCATCCATGGGGAGTAGAGTCTCTTTGACGATTTCTAAGGGTGACAGTATGAGAAAAGGTTCACTGAGAATGCTGCCTTTCACGTCACCATATTGTTTAACCCCAAGAGGAGGGAAGACTGTGTCTGGTAATCCTAAGGCGATCTAGTGTTGTTTGTATTTAAGAGTGACCATCAGGGCTTTACCTAGTGCTAGTCGTAGTTGCCGGGGAAAACTCTAAATAACTATACTAGTATTACACAGTTGATATTTGACAAGTATATAAAAGTTTGTGAAAGAAGACTTACAGTGAGCAGCCCCACAATACAGTTATATATATATATATATATATATATATATGAAAACGGGTAAACACTTACTCGGTTGTAGAGCTTCCATGCTGTTTGGTTAGTTTGTTCAACAAATAAAGCTTTGATAACAATATTATATTCAAAATCAAAGGAGAAAGTGCTTTGAAAAGATTGTTGGGGCTTACAGCTCAAGGAGAGGCCCAAGGTTTTATTAGTGATTGAACTGTTGTTTTGTACAGGGATTTATACAAGTGACTGAGGCCCAAAAAGGTTTTCTGTACAAAGGGATGGGTCTTACACTCTCTCAAGAGGCCCAAAGGTTTATTTTTTTGTACAAATGGTGGGGCTTACAGCTCAAGGAGAGGCCCAAAGGTTTTGTTTTAAAAGGCGACGATCGCGCCGAACTTTTTGATGGTATCAGGAATTATACAATACACTGAGGCCCAAATTATTTTGGTTTTCAAAAAGGGTTGGGTCTTACACTCTACTAGAGGCCCAATGATTTTTAAAGAATGGGGCTTATAACACGAGGGTAGGCCAAAAGGGTTTGATTTTTCAACTGGCGATCACGCCGAGGTTTTCTTTTAACGTAGATGGACTTATACAATATCTGAGGCCCAAAATTGTTTTAGTTAAAAGGGGATTGGGTCTTACACTTTATTAGAGGCCCAAAGTGTTTTGAAAAAGTTTGATGAGGGTTGAATTAATCAAAACCCCTAATTGTTTCCAAAATGTATTTTAATTGAATAAAAATTCAATTAAAATGATCAAAATTGTTAAACATGTGGAAAACAAATTGTGACCTTGGATTAATGTTTCAAAAATCAGGTTTTGATCCACACAATGATTGGAAATAACTAAAATTTGAAAAATCAAGAAAGAGAAAATATTTTAAATGTCAAAACAATTAAAATGTTAATTCTTTACAAAAATATCAAGTATATGAAATAAATAATATTTTTGGGATTTTTTAGGAAAATAAAATATTTTAACATTTTTGTGAATTATTAAAAAAAGAATCAACTCAAAATCATTAAAACTCAGAGAGAAATTAATTTTTGAATCAATTAAATAAAATCACAAAATTCAAATATTCAAATTTTCAAAAAAGGGCGCCAAGAACAAGGGCAAGAACACGCGCCACCCTCTGTTTCTGCAGATTTGCATTTTCTATCCAATCTCACTGAATACTTGATTATATCATGCAATCTACATATCAATCTACTCGTTTCAACCTCACGATCATGTCTATGGTCTTTAATTTCATTTATTTTAAGCATGAAATAAGAAATCAAAGAGAAACCTCAAGAACCCTAAAATTTGCATGAAGGTTCAGAAATTCCATACACGATTCAAACAATGCAATTGATTGAGGGAAAACACTCCATGCATGATTATGAACATATGGCCAAATTATTGTGCAGCAAAAAATGCATGGATCATAGAGTTAGAAGAGCTCATGCTTACCTCTTACAGCTGGTGATCGTGTTTTGTGTTAGAGGTGTTACAGCTTGGTTCCAAGGTTATGGACAGCTTCCCTAGGTGCTATGGAGTGTGTCTGGATGCTTGGAGTGAATTGAAATGGTCTGGAACTGAAGATGGTATCCCAGCTGCAACTTGGTTAAAACCATGAGCAGCTGGATGGTGATTCTGAGAAATCAGTGTTCCAGATGTTGTTTAAGTGTTTGGATCACTTCTATATGATGTTTATGAGGTGTGTGTGTGTGATTGGTTTGATTGGAATAGGTCTAAAACTCAAAACCCGATAGTGACTTGCTTTGGAAGGCAATTTTGGAGTGAAGAAGGAGATTTTGAGGAAAGCATCTGTTAGATGGTTTTGGTGTACTCAAACTAATCACAATGAGCTCTATTTATAGTAGAGCAAGTTTGTTTTGCAAGGAATAGTGAATGGTAACTACTGCATAGGTTTGGCCAATGTTGAGCAATGAGAATCCAAGTCTCCTCTAGTCAATGGCTAGAGGTTAGGGCACAGGCTGCTGGTTCCCTTGGTCTTGGATAAGTCTTGACTGAATTCAGTTGGAAATGGCTCAGTCCATGCCACCTTGGTGCATCCATTGAATGCTCCAAAACAAAATTGGAGTCTTGTCCCCTCTTTAGGGATTTCTAGGTTTGACATGCTACTTTTGGTTCCAAAGACTTGGGAGGCTTGGGATCATAGTTGGTTCCTCCTTGGTCCCCCCTTGAGGTGTTCAGATGGATAGAGTTGCTTGCCCTTTGCAAAATTTGAGCAAATCGAGCAAAACTCCAAAATCTGCCTTGCCATGACAGTTTGCAGTAAGGCATATTGGCATTGCCATATCTCATGGCTCAAGTGGACATTGATGGAGTTCTTGAACATTTTGGAAAGCCCTCATATGATACAACCCAGCTTTGAATGGGGAAAAATGGCCTTGTGGTTTAGGAGTTATGATCCTCCAAAGTTGGTACCCTAGCCACTTTGTTCCATAACTTAGAAAAATTTCTAAGTTTTTATGGTTACCCCTTTTATAAGTTATCCCACTTTTCTTGATTTTTCTTGATGAATGATGATTCTAATCACACATTAACATCATTTTAGGGTTTAGGAACAATAATTATGAAAAATCTTAAAAAGTCAAAGTTTGACTTTTGTGCACAGTTGACTTTTTGTCAGATGAATTCCAAACTGTGCGATTCTCTATGAAATCAAGTCCTTGACCTAAATAAAACTTGATGGATTGATTTCATAGGTGTTATAGGGTGTATTAAATCATGTCCTAGGGTTTGGGAGCCTGTCCTGGTCAAAAGTCAAAGGCACAATTGACTTTTTCCTCAAAACCCTAATTGTGGTTCTGATGAATTTGAAACTTGCTGCTCAAGCTTCTTGGATCAATCCATTGTTACAAATGGATCAATGTGATGTGTTAGGGACCCTTAAATCATCTCTTGAGGTCTTGGCTCATGATTTGTCCCAAAAGTCAACTTAGGGGTGAATTAGGTCAAGCAACCCTAATTCCTGATTTTTTGTGAATGCATCCCCTGAGGCTAAATTGACTTGATGATGGGGTCTATGAGGTTCCATGGGGTATATTAGGTTATGCTTTGAAGCATTGTCTCATGCCCAGAGGAAAATTTCCATCTGGAGGCCCTGGTCGACCAAAACCCTAATTTGGTGACACTGGCGATCTTGAGGCTTGATCCACTGGGACTGTTGCAGGCTTGTGCTTAATCCTTGAGGTGGGAGTCCTCTTGATCCATTGGGGATGTTTGAGAGGTTTAGACAAGTTGAAGATCATGTCATTCCTTGATTGATCCTTTGTCTAAAGCTCAGAGAGGGCTTGAAACCCTAAGTTTGATTGTAGTGGATGCTCACCCATCTTTGGGGAGACTACTGAGGCATGATGGTCCATCCATATTGTGATGATGATTTGCACAATGAAGGGAAATCTTAGTGGCTAAAATTTGGGGTATGACAGATGCCCCTATTTAATCTTCTTGGATCCGAAGGTGTGAATGGCGAAGGTATTTGGGCATTCGGGGTGCAAGAGGATTAAATATCGGAATACCCGAAATTTTGATGGTGGTTAAGAATGGTAGTTTATGCATCCTTCTTCTTTTGCTAAGCAATGACGCTTATAAAAGGTACACTTCCCCTCGATCCTGGTTTCCTACCAAGGAACTGGTCTTAGTTTCTGAAATAAACTTCCCCTCAATCCTGGTTTCCTACCAAGGAATTGGTCTTAGTTTCTGATACACCCTCGATCCTGGTTTCCTACCAAGGAACTGGTCTTAGTTTCTGATACAAACTTCCCCTCGATCCTGGTTTCCTACCAAGGAACTGGTCTTAGTTTCTGATATAAACTTCCCCTCAATCCTGGTTTCCTACCAAGGAAATGGTCTAAGTATCTTTCGTCAATAAAATTTTTTGACAAGGGACGCTATGCGTAGCGGTTTTCCTCAAACTTCTCACCGAATTTTCCTGGGGAGATGCCATTTGATGGGAAAAACTTTTGATGTCAGACTCACTAGGGAACCCATCTGTCTGAGTTGTAGAGGTGTACAAACTTCTCTGTTGGAGATGCCATTTGTCGGCTCTACTGGGGAAAGCAGGTCTCTCGAGAGACTGTTGTCGCTTGGAGATATTACATCATACTTTTCTCAGAGATCTTCTCGGAGAAATGCCATGTGATGCAATCCAATTTTGAGGTGCCGATGATCTTTTCGTCAGCGGATTTTTTTGAAGAAAAACTGCTGTATTGCCGAATCTCTGATTAAGAGGCTTTCTCTAGGGAGTTTCCTTAATCCGGGAAAGCAAAAATATCATCTTCAATGGCGAAGAGTGATGTTCGTCGACGGTCTTCTTGTCTTTCAGAGGTTCAAGTTATCAAAGTGGTCAAGGGACCAACTTGTATCCAGAAATAAATTGGAGGCGGGATTGTTTATATGGTTCACTTCCTGACGAGGAAAAAACTGACAACCTGATTGAGATGACTGTTATCACTAGGGGATAAGACCAACTAGAGTGATAGTGATGCAACATGAATGTGAATGTAAATCAATAATGCATGATGTATGTATGTTTATGTTGGCAAAACTGACACGACATACAAACTGACGGATGAACACGACTGGATACTCGGCCACTGCTGGGACGAAGAAGTACCGTTGGTTCAAGATAGCAATTCTGCCTTGCTTAGGAGAAGTAGTCCCTGTGGGGGAACAACCGTTGGTCGGGCTTAGGAGATGAGAACTCGGTCGGGGATGTCAGATGGAGTATTCGCGTCTGACACAGTTGATCCTTCGTTCAGGCGTACTGGTTTAGAATGAGTACTTTGATTCTGCACTTTGAAGCTCGCTTACTTCAGGAGAAGCGATTGATGTTCTTTCGATGTTCAATAGTCAAAAGAAATTTCCATCTTTATTTTAAAAGCAGAAAAGTTTGACAAGTAAATTTGTTTTTGTTTTATTTCAAGAATCGTTAATCATGTTAAAATGTCGTTCTGTAAAGCTAAAACAAATCAGAATTGCAAATAAAAGTACAAGGGCTCAAATTTTATTGATAGGATAGAAATAAGCCAAACACGTGATTCCATAGAGTATTTACAAAGTTAGAAAATGGTAATTTTAAGGGAAAAGGGTTACATTGAAACATAACGACCGCTATCCTTCTACCAACTTTGTATTATGGACATCCTGAGCTTCTGTCGAAGATGACTGTGACTGGAGTTTTCTGATGGATGGCAGGACTGCTACTAGGGGATTTGCCTCTGTTGGACATAGTTACTTGTCATTATCCCTAACTTTTGCCTGGATTGTACTTTGAGATTTCCAATCCACTGGGATGATTTTTTTTATTATGTCTCTAATTTTTGCCTGGACCGCCCTTTCGGGTTTTCAATCCACCGAGACGTTTTTTTTTTCTCTTTTTTTTTTATTTAGGCGAAGTATTTCTTGACTACGTCAACATTCGTGGGGTAGGAAAATTCCTCTCCGTCCATGATTGCAAGTCTCAAGTCGCCGCCTGAGAAAGCTTTCTTGACCACATATGGGCCGTCATAATTCGGAGTCCATTTGCACCGAGAAACTGTGAGGAATGATTGTATCTTCTTAAGCACGAGGTCTCCTTTTCTGAAGACGTGAGGTCGAACTTTTTTGTCAAATGCCTTCTTCATTCTTTGTTGATACAACTGACCGTGGCATAGAGCCGTTATTCTCTTTTCTTCGATCAGATTCAGTTCGTCGTGTCGACTTTGACACCATTCAGCTTCTGTTAGCTTAGCTTCCATCAATACCCGGATTGATGGGATCTCTACTCCGATGGGGAGCACTACTTCCATGCCATAAACTAGAGAGAGAGGGGTTGCTCCTGTTGAAGTGCAGATAGATGTGCGATAACCGTGAAGAGCAAAGGGTAGCCTCTCGTGCCAATCTTTATAGGTTACAACCATATTCTGAACAATCTTCTTGATGTTCTTGTTAGCCGCTTCTACCGCTCTATTCATCTTGGGTCGGTAGGGAGATGAGTTATGGTGTTCGATCTTGAACTCAGCACATAACTCCTTCATCATCTTATTGTTCAAGTTAGATCCATTATCAGTAATGATCTGGCTCGGAACACCATAATGGCAAATGATATTGTTTTTGATAAATCGGACCACCACTTGTTGGGTTACATTGACGTATGACGCTGCTTCGACCCACTTGGTGATGTAGTCAATGGCGACCATAATGAACCGATGTCCGTTCGAAGCCTTGGGCTCAATCACACCGATCATGTGGATTCCCCATATGGAAAAAGGCCAAGGGGAAGAAAGAACTTTGAGATGTGTTGGCGGTACATGGATTTTGTCAGCGTATATCTGACACTTGTGAAACCTCCTCATGTACTTGTAGCAGTCGGATTCCATGGTCAACCAGTAGTACCCTACTCTCAGAATTTTTCTGGCCATTGCGTGTCCATTGGCGTGAGTGCCAAAGGATCCTTCGTGAATTTCTTTTATCAGCATGTCTGCTTCTGGTCTGTCTACGCATCGGAGCAAAACCATGTCAAAATTCCTCTTATAGAGTGTATCACCGCTCAGGAAGAAACTGCCTGCCAGCCTTCTGAGGGTTTTTCTGTCCTTCCTTAGTGCCCCAGGTGGGTACTCTTGTTTCTGAAGGAAGCATTTGATATCCTGATACCAAGGTTTGTCGTCTATGACTGCTTCAACTGTGAAGATGTAAGAGGGCCATTCAAGGTGCATGATGTCGATCTTAGGTAGGTCGATCCATTGACCTGCACTAATCATGGAAGAGAAAGTGGCTAATGCATCAGCCATGTGATTCTTTTCACGAGGGATGTGATGAAACTCTATTCTGTTGAAGAAAGGTAACAACCTTCTTGCGTAGTCTTTGTAAGGAATCAGTACTGATTGGTATGTGTTCCAATCTCCCTTGATCTGATTGATGACCAGAGCTGAGTCGCCATATACGTCCATGTTTTTGATCCTCAAATCAATCGCTTCTTCGAGACCCATGATACAAGCTTCGTATTCGGCCTCGTTGTTTGTGTACTTGAATGTAAATCTGCAGTGAAAGGAATATGGGTACCCTGAGGTGTTATAATGATTGCCCCAATTCTGTTTCCGTAATGATTGACAGCTCTGTCAAAGATTAGTCCCCATTGGGAACCTGGTTTGGGCCCTTCACTGGGTAGCGGTTCATCGCAGTCTTTCATTTTTAGATACATGACATCTTCATCTTGGAAGTCAAACCCGACTAATCCTTGATCGTCAATTCGTTGATGAGCCAAATGATCGGCTAAAACACTTTCTTTAACGGCTTTCTGAGCGTGGTATTCAATGTCGTATTCTGATAACAACATCTGCCAATGGGCATTTCTTCCCGTGAGAGCAGGTTTTTCAAATACATACTTGATTGGATCCATTTCGGAGATCAATCAAGTAGTGTGACGAATCATGTACTGGCGAAGACGTTTGGCTGCCCAAGCCAAAGCGCAGCAAGTTTTCTTAAGCATAGTGTATCGGGTCTCGCAGTCGGTGAATTTCTTGCTCAAATAGTAGATGGCAGACTCTTTCCGTTTGGTTTCATCTTGTTGGCAAAGTACACAACCATGGAGTCTTCTAGGACTGTGAGGTAGATGATTAGTGGTCTTCCTTCCACTGGAGGTGATAGAATCGGCGGATTCAATAGGTATTCCTTAATACTATCGAAGGCGGTTTGGCAATCTTCTGTCCAAACGCAGTCCTGATTCTTTTTGAGTAATTTGAAAATCGGCGCACATGTCACGGTCATGAGGAATATGAATCTGGAGATGTAGTTCAAACATCCCAGGAATCCTCTGACTTGTTTTTCAGTTTTCGGAGAAGGCATTTCTTGAATGTCCTTGACCTTGTCAGGATCAACCTCAATTCCTTTTTGGCTGACGATGAACCCTAAAAGTTTCCCTGAGCGGTCACCGAAGGTGCACTTGTTGGGATTCAAGCGGAGTTTGTACTTTCTCAACCGTTTGAATAGTTTTGACAGATGGGTCACATGCTCCTCTTCTGTCTTAGATTTGACAATCATGTCATCGACATATACCTCGATTTCCTTGTGTATCATGTCATGAAACAGAGTAGTCATGGCCCTTTGATAGGTTGCCTCGGCGTTCTTCAAACCAAACGACATTACCTTGTAACAAAAGGTACCCCATGGGGTGATGAATGAAGTTTTCTCCATGTCTTCCGGCGCCATTTTGATTTGATTATAGCCCGAGAATCCATCCATGAAGGAGAAAATTTTGAACTTGGCTGTACTGTCTACCAGCATGTCGATGTATGGTAAAGGAAAGTCGTCCTTTGGACTAGCCTTATTTAGATCTCTGTAATAGACACACATTCTGACTTTTTCGTCCTTTTTCGGAACGGGTACTATGTTGGCTAACCATTAAGGGTATTCTAATGTGGCGAGGAAACCTGCATCAATATGTTTCTGTACCTCCTCTTTGATTTTGATGACCATGTCTGGATGAGTCCATCTCAACCTCTATTTTACTGGCGGATATTCTGACCGCAACGGTAAGTGAGGTTCCACGATGCTAGTATCCAACCCTGGCATGTCCTAATAGGACCAAGCAAACACATCGGGAAATTCTCTGAGAAGTTTTGTCAAACTCTCTTTGGCAGTTGGATTGAGCAGTGCCCCAATCCTGATTTCTTTTCTCTCTTTTTCTGAACCAACGTTGATCGTTTTCAATGGCTCTTTGTGAGGTTCAATGGACCTTTCCTCCAGTCTGAGTAATCAGGAGATCTTTTCTGGAATTTCGTCGTCAACTTCTTCTTCAGTCCCAAATATCGGGAACTCAAAGTCGGGAGAAGGCATCAGATCGTATGTTTCAACGGGGTTTAAAACAAGCAATCTGCATGACGTGATGATTTGTGTTTAGAAGAGATAGAGAGAATGCATGTGTGCGCAGTGTATTTTTTTTGAAAAACTGCTTGTTTATTTTGAATTGTTTTTTAGGATTACCATTTTCTGAGAAAAGCGAAAAGAGAAAACAGCAATTAATGCGAAAATTATAGAACGACGTTATTTTATTAATGAACAAGTCGATTCTTGAAACTATAGCCCTATAAAACAAAACTCTATCGCTTTGGGGGAAGCGAAGATGGAAATTTATAGAAAGTGAGCCCTATCAAAACATCTGTTTCACCTGGGCAGGGTGAAAGGTTAAAAGACGACACTTACTTTGACTTGTGAACAATCCACGGAACATTGATTGCAACCCATTGGCGGCCAACTCCTTGGTGAATTACAAAGTCTGGTACCTTCCTTGATTTGTCTTCAGAAATGACATTGATTTCTGGAGGAGCAGGATCATTGGAATCTGTCTCCCAGGCAGAGTTGTCGTAGGAGGATTCCTCTATTGTATTTTGAATAGTATTTGTGTTCTCAGGAAAATCTCCCCATCCAGTTGGCTGGATGTCTTCGAGCCTGATACGAGAGCTCTCAGGAGCGGTGTACTTGACCATAAGGTCAAATTTTCCACTTGGTTGTGCCAGGGTGTCCCACACTTCTTTGGAACTGGAGGAGTCATCTCTCTCGATGACGTTGACCTCAGGAAAAGCATAGTTGATGAATTCTAGTCCGACAAGCTTTGCCAATTCATCATCGTACTGGATAAGTTCTGAATGACCTGAGTGTTAATCCCATGACATGGTGGGGACACAGGTATTCTGTTCGATGATGCTCAGCTGATTTTCATTGTTCGGCTGATTTTCTTGTCCCAAGCCTCCTGGGTACGGCTGCCAGATAGGCAGGCCATCCATTAGTCCATAATAGTCGTGGTCAAAGTTATCCTTCATCAGAGTGTCCTCCTCTAATGAGTTTGGTGGAGCACGGCATCCTTCCAGATCACAATCTCCGTATATCATTTCGACGTCTGACATGGGTATAAATCTCGGACTCTGTGCAGGATAGCAAAAGGGCATAGGCACCTCTTCCTGAGACATATAACCGTCCTCATTGAGATAGGACTTACATTCCTCATCCGTATTGGAGGGATCTCCCTCGTTGATGGAATGG
This sequence comes from Lathyrus tuberosus, assembly GCA_022829125.1. Classification (NCBI taxonomy): domain Eukaryota; kingdom Viridiplantae; phylum Streptophyta; class Magnoliopsida; order Fabales; family Fabaceae; genus Lathyrus; species Lathyrus tuberosus. Next base: position 3,709,924 of record JALAZF010000387.1, read on the forward strand.
ACTGTTTGAGGCACTGGGTGAAGGAAACATCCACTGTGGAAGAAGTCCTGAATGGGATGAAACCTTTCATCGCTAGTAGCAGTCTGGGTACAGGTTACAGAAAAACCAAGTCCCTTCTTCGTTTTATTATCGGTAGGAATGACAAGCTGTCCCCATCCTTTTGCATTGTTATTCTCGATCACTTCGAGAGCATCTCTGTATGAGGAAATCGATGTTCCTTTTTCTGATTGGTTCTCATTGCTCACCGAAAGTGCTTGGAACTAAGTTCCAACAACCTCCTCGGGTTCTACACAAGTAGATAATGACAAGTTGCTCACGAGCAAGGCTTGTTCCCCACAGACCGTGACGAATTGATCGTTCTTGGCAAACTTCAGTTTTTGGTGCAGCGTCGAAGTAACTGCCCCAGCCTGGTGTATCCAAGGTCTTCCGAATAAACAACTGTATGTTGCCCGGATGTCCATGACTTGGAAACTAATTAGGAAAGTGTGAGGACCAATAGTTATGGGAAGGTCGACTTTGCCGATAACTTCTTTCCGAGACTCGTCAAATGCTTTGACGATGACCTCACTGCCCCTCATCGGGGGTCCTTTGAATGATAGTCGCATTAAAGTGGACTTCGGCATAACGTTGATGGACGATCCTGTATCTACCAGTACGCTGGCTAAATCATCGTCCTGGCAGTTAAATGTGATATTGAGCGCCATGTTGTGACTTTTTCCCCCCTCTGGCAAGTCCTCATCACTGAATCCTAAGTTGTTGCAGGAAGTGATGTTAGAGATGATGCTATCGAATTTTCGTATTGACGCATCCTGTTCCACAAAGGCCTGCTCTAAGACTTTCTGTAGAGCCTACCTGTGGCTTTCGGAACTGAGTAAAAGTGATAGCACTGAGATCTTTGAAGGAGTTTATAACAGCTAATCAACAATGTTGTATTCACTCCTTTAGATGAGCTTCAGCATCTCATCATCATTCTTTGAAAGGTCGGGATTACTGGATTGACCGACTGATGGATCAGGAGCTTTTGTCGGAAGTTCCTTTTCTTTGTTAGGTTCTCCAACTCCTCGGTTGAAGATTCGACTGCTCCGTGTTACTCAACTGATGTCGGCAATATTCACGATGGAGGGTAATGGAATTTCCTTTCCATTCTCAATTATTGTTGCACCGTATTTGTAAGGGATCGCCTTAGCTGATTCATATGGTAACGGTCCCGGTAGATAGATAACTACAGGAGCCTTCTAATTTTTCTGACAGTCGTAAGTAACTTCAATCAGTTCCTTGCTAAGAACCTTTAATTCGTCCAGTTGAGGGATAATGGTACAAACATCCTTGTTCCTCTCAAGGTCAGAGATTACAACCATGTCTCTGATTTGATCGGCGAAGTAGTCTGGCGTCCAACCAATGGACCCCGAAGCTAGGTATGGGTGAATCTCCCTGCGATCCAACTGACTCTGAAGGGCTGCTCGCACGAGGTAACATCCTTGGTTATTTTCCGAACAGACTCTACAACGTTCATAGTTGTGTGGTGGCACCTGGCCACACCCGCTTTGAATGTAGTGTAACCTCACAAGATCTGTTTTCGTAGATCGGACATCCTGACTTCGATGCCGAGTAGGGTTCCCGTCAACCACACTGATTTGTTGCGTGTCTTCATCCATATAGATTGGAAGCCACCAGTGGTTTAACAAGTGTTGTAAAGTTTTTTGAACGAGAGCGCACCCTTGGTTACTCTCACAACATCCTTTACAGTTCAGATAATCATGCGAAGTGAGAAAACCAAGTTGGACCTGCCTGGCGTGTAACTCCACCAAGCTGGTATTCATCAGATGAATATCGAGGATTTGAATCATGTTGATCTGATAGGGGTTCCTATCCTCATAGTCCTGGATCCATCCAAGATCCATCTGACGCTGGAGGGACTCTTGTACAAAAGAGCATCCCTGTTTGTTTACCGAGCAAGTCAGATAGGAATTGTAATCGTGCCACGGCAGATTATGATACTAGCTTTTCCTTGAGTGTATCGCCACCAAGTTGACATTCATTAGGCAGATGTCGTGATTCTGAATGATGTTGGAATTCGTATAGGTCATGCTGACTCCACGAACTCGATGCTCTTGGATCCATCCGAGATCCAATTGTTCCTACAGAGCTGATTGCACCACGGAACATCCCTTATTGTTCTTAGAGCAGATATCACACTGGTGATAGTTATGAGGTGGCACATGGCCATATCCACTCTGTCTACAATGCATCTTGACCAAGTTGGCCCTTAACAAGAGTACATCATGAATTTGATAGGTGTTGTTAGACTCTCCCTCTATCAAATTGATTGCAGCTTTCTCATGTTGAGGCAGCGGGTTCATGAGAACATTAGGATTCGTATCTTTGAAAGATAAGACCCCGCTCCTGACAAGATTTTGTACATCGGACTTGAAACTGAGACAGTTTTCTATGTTATGCTCTGGTCCTCCTAGATGGTAAGGATAAGTCTAATCCTTTTTGAACCAAAAAGGCATATTTTCTGGTACTGTAAGAGGAGACCTGGTTTGGACATGCCCCTTGACTAGTCGTAACGGAAACAATTCTGCGTACAACATGGGTATAGGATCAAACCTTGGTGGTTGCATTGTACGGTTGTTGTTGTACGGAGGACGAGTCTGCTGAAGAGACTGTTGTGTCCTTTGCTGAAATTGCTGTTGATTCGGATGGCTCTGCGCAACTTGAGGTTGATACGTAGGAACAGGCGCAGGATTGATAGCAGGAGTTACAGCTGCTACTGGTTGATATCATCGCCTTTGCTTTTCGAGAGAGATATTCCTAATATCTTGCTCTTTTTTTTAGGGAGAGCACTACTGTATCGTTTCGTACTACTTGATGATCCAGCGTCCTTAACAAAACGTCCTTCTCAGACTGCTTCCTCAAGACAAACCCCCATGCCCACCATCTCGGTGAAGTCACTGGGCACACTGGCGACCATTCTGTCGTAGTAAAATGAGCTTAAGGTCTTTAAGAAGACCTTTGTCATCTCTTTTTCCTCAAGAGGTGGACAAATCTGAGCGGCAATTTCACGCCATCTCTGAGCGTACTCCTTAAAGGTTTCCTTATCCTTTTGTGACATCGATCTGAGTTGATCTCTGTCCGGTGCCATGTCCAAATTGTATTTATATTGCTGAACGAAGGCAGCGCCAAGATCTCTGAATGTACCGATCGTAGCGCGGTTCATACCCATGTACCATTTTAATGCGGCACCGGTTAGACTATCCTGAAAGTAGTGAATTAGTAGCTCCTGGTTCTCTGTCTGAGCTGACATTCGCCGAGCGTACATCACTAAATGACTCTGAGGGCAAGAGTTACCCTTGTACTTTTCAAAGTCGGGCACTTGGAACTTGTGTGGAACTTTCACATTGGGGACCAAGCAGAGGTCCACAGCGTCCTTTCCAAATAGATCCTGACCGCGAAGGGCCTGCAGTTCTTTCTGCATTTCCAGGAACTGTTCCTGGAATTCATTTATTTTGTCGAACATGCTTTCGTTTCCACCATAAGGTATTTGTGGAATCTGTCCTTCTGGGACAGTGTGTACCACGGGCGGTGGTATAGTCATTATGGCCGAGACCCTCGGTGCCTCCCGAAGTTTGTAACCTTCAGGAGTTACTGTCATGCCCCTGGCATCTTCGCTTTCCCGAAGTTTGTAACCTTCAGGCCCAGCGGTTCCTGCTACGGTTCCCTGATCCTCAGTGATCGGCGGAACATATCCTTCCTGGATATAGTTAAGTGGCATGCCCCAGGGGCGATCTTTCAGCATCTTGTACCTAGGATCATACTTCTCCACTATGGACGTAGATGTGATCTCCGAGATCACAGTCCTTTGTTGTTGCATCTGAGCTTCTACTAGAGCTTGCATGTCGTTATAAAGCTTTCTCAGATCCTCTTTCAGAGTGTTGATCTCTTCTCTTAACTCTCTGTTCTCTTCCTCGAGATCATCCATCTTTTTCTGACGATTGGCCCAAGTATTGTACGAATGAGACAGTTTGACTCTAGAATCGAGACGCAAATGTGAGATTTGTAGGTAAGAAGAATGCGTTTATGAGAATGATGAATGCAATGATTATTAATTATTTTTGTTTATTCAAAGTAAACTTCGACAATTAGATTGCAAATATCAAACAGTGGGGAAACCCCGTTTTATTGAATTCAAAGGATTGCATAAATGGAAATACAGTAGATTACAAAGTACTGAAAAAGGAAACCTAAACTAATGGATCCCGAGTCCTCTCTAAAGAGAGCTCAAGTGCGGGTTCGGGTGCTTTCCTTTTCTTTGACCGGGGCTCTTGGGCCATTGTCGGGTTGTCATTCCTTTGCCAAGTGAAAAGAGCGGCAAATTCCTTTGATCATCCTGATTCTCTACAGCATGTTGCTCTAGAATCTCAATCAGGGCATCTTTTTCCCTTAACATTTGCTGTATTTTATTGCATTCCACATTGAGAATACGGTACTTGTTCCTCCAAGACCTCTTCTCCTACTGAACTTTGCTGAGAGTAACTTGAAGTTTTTCCATCTCTGACATGAAATAAAGGGCAGAGTCCCTTAATGGAAGAACTTCCTGACGAGGGTAAGGCATCCTCAGCTTGAGAGCTCTAGTTTGTACTAAATGGAGATAAGGCTCCATCGAGACACAGTCTGGTTTTCCTAGAGACTCTCGTCCTTTCCTGTGAACGTGTTTCCAAGCGTGCACTATTTTCGTCTTTAATGCCCTGTCATTTTCTCCTTCCTTGAAGAAAAGACCTTCCAAATGAGCATTCCACGGGACATGCCTCATCGGGTATCCAAATTGACGACGAACGAGAATTGGATGATAATTGACTTGGGCAAATGGGAAGTGAACCATTTGTATAGCAGGGGTACACAGCACGTGATCATTCATCCGCTGTATAAATTCCTTAAGTGTACCGAATGATAAGCATCTGCGAGCAAGGTCGGTACAGGGTTTCCAATCAGAAAAACCTTAATGGCATTGATATCTACAAAGTTATCGATGTTGGGAAACAAAAATAACCCATAGGTGAGCAAAACAAAGATGCTCTCGAAAGCGGCGACATTCCCTATACTGGCAAAGTATAGAGCTTTCTTTGTCAAGAACTGGGCTGGCAAACCCTGGATGCCACCCTTAGTGGTTATGTGAGTCCAAACTTTTGACTCGTCCAAATAAATTGATCTTGCAATGGTTTGATCCTTTGGAATTTCTTTCAGTCCAGAAAAGGGAGCTTGATCAGTAATATGTAAATCAGTCAGGTGAGAATACTCCTCCAGCGTTGGTGCAAGCTGATAATCTAGGAATGTGAAACAGTGATAAACCGGATCGTAGAACTAGATTAACGTGGACAGGATTCCTTCGATTATATGAACCCTTAACAAGGATAACAGTCCTCCATACTTGGCTCTGAAAGCCTCATGGTTGGTGATCATTCTCGCTAGACCTCTTAAATCCCCTAGTTTTAGAACCTTGAAGGTGTACTTATGTGTTTTCCTTCTACCGAAATCCATTAGCGTAATCTCCTTTCTCTGATATTTGCAATCATTGTCTCAGTTTAATTTGAAAAAGAGAGACTAGAAGAGAAGCTTTTTTTTTTAATGTTTTAATGTTTTTTTAAATGAATGCATGAATGCAGCACACAAAAACATAGAAAAAACATAGGGTCAAAGGGTCGGTGTCATGAAGTCAAGGCTCTACCCCCCCCCCCCCCCCCCCAAGGTTTATACTGGTGATTTTTTGTACATGTCCGCAAAATCATTGACCCCTATGGGATAACAACAGCAAGCGGATCGCCAGCGAGCTGATGTATCCTGGAGTGATCTCAGATGAGGGTAGTATCGCGTGACAACTATTTTCGATAGCTTCTGCACTACAAAATGGCTTAAGTCTACTAAAAACCTCAGCTTCTCAGATAACCCAGTCGACCATACTACTTTCAACAACTGAAGTCGTATAGGTAATGTATCTGCAAAGGGAGTCTCCACCGAGTTTGATGTTCGATCGGGGGCGCTTAACTGGAATTCACTCCTAGTAAGATTACCCGCATTGCCATCACCTATCTTAGTTGTATACTCAATCTTTCCACATGCGGCATCACACGCATTCCCATTAGCAGAAAAATAAACACAAATATCAATTAGGAAAAGTAGTATATATATTTATCTTAATCATCCTAGACCACTAGTCTTATGATCCTAACAAAAAATGACTCCCCAGTAGAGTCGTCATTTCTGTGACATTTTAAACACTCAGGTTTTCACCGAAGAGTGTAAGAAAGAGAAGAAGGGCCCCACGGTGGGCGCCATTTTTCCTGTAGCGAGCGATTTTGGACGTGGTTCTTAAGCATTGTCGCTCTGGGGTACTACAGGTCGATTCATTTTTTATCCTATTGAAGCTGATGAAGGAAGGGAAATAGATGCCTCCAATTAACCTTGCTTGCATACTGAGTTTGAACAGCGGTCTGTTAGGTTACAAATGCTATGTGGAAGTGGGGCCCAATCTTTGGTTATTTCGCTAAGAACACAGTGTCTGGATTATTTGTGAGGGTACTAAGACTGATGCTTTTCGATTGAAGTATGAAGGTACGACATTTTGGGTTTTTGATTAGTGGGCTCGCTAAGACTTTTCTGCAATCTTATGCCTACGTATTCCCGTTTAACGAAACAGGGAAATCAGAGCGATCGTAGTTCCTCCTATTATATGGAAGGAAAAAGGTCATTTTGGTGTCTTGATCAATGCCCAAGACGTGATGCTAAAGGTGCTTTGTATCTTGCTCAAAGCCCAAGATGTGAAGCTGAAGGGTCTATTTGTGTCTTGTTCGAAGCCCAAGATGTGAAGCTAAAGGGTTTTGACTTTAGAGAGAGTTTGCCATCTCTAAAGGGGGTATTTGGTCTGTTTGTCACTACTGTTGGGTGACTGATTATAAAGGAGAATTACTTTAACTGGGTATGTGAACCCAGCAATGCCATATTTTCTTGATAGGGGATTTTTAACCTGAAGGAGAAGACTTTAACTCAGTTTAGAGCAATGCCATCTTTCCTTAGGAATTTCTCATGCTAAAAGAGGGACAGTGGCGTGGATGTAAATAATCCAGAGGCTTGCCGCTTACATCAATTAGATGGGGGAAAGGGAGTTATTGATGTTTGTATACTGCGAGCGAGGCACAACTTTTGATGCTAAAAGGTTGATTGACTCAACCAGGGTTTTCCTTATACAAAGCCTAAGAGGAGGCTACTGACCCAACAAGAGGGTGTTTTTTATGTGTCTCGTACGAAGCCCGAGAGAGAGGCTAAAAGGGTTGACTTAACAAGAGAGTGCTTTTGTATGTGTCTTGTACGAAGCCCAAGACGGAGGCTAAAGGCACTTGACTCAACAAGAGAGTCTTTGTACCTCATACGAAGCCCGAGATGGAGGATAAAAATGTTTGAGTCAACAATAGAGTCTTTTATACTCAACAAGAGAGTGTTTTTGTATCTCGTACGAAGCCCGAGATGGAGGCTAAAAGGGGGTGACTCAACAAGAGAGTCTTTTATACTCAACATGAGAGTGTGAAAAGGTTAGCTCCGTTGGGGAGAATCATTGTACAAAGCCCAAGAGGAGGCTAGGGTGTCGGTGACTGTTTCAGTTTAGTGACAGGTACAGTATGTTGGATAAAGAGAAAATCAGTTCTTATATGGGTAATGTTGTGCTCAGGGATGGATCAGAGGATCAGGGTTATTTCCTGTTATTTAAGGAAATGGGAAATCCAAAAAGGTATGGAGATTGTCCAAGTCTACGGGTGTTTTGAGAAATCGATTCTCAGGTAGTGACTGATCTTTGTATAATGCCCAAGAGAAGGCGGGTATGTTAAGGGATGAAGGTCAACCCATTAACAAGTCTAAAACTTGACTCAGAAAAACAACTCTAGCAAATTGATGACTAGGTCCTGTTTGTCGCTCCCAGGATTTTCATCCGGGTACAAATGCGAGAGTGGCGCGGAAAAACAGAGTCGCCAGCCGTGTAAATTTATCCCAAGAGAGGGAAAGGGAACACCGCATAAACCTGAGGAAGAGGGAAAGGAATGGTCATCGCAACCATAGCTTGGGTTTGGGAGTCGGTTACGCGAGGGGAAGGTGCTAGCACCCCACGCGTCCATCGTACTTGATGGGATCCACGCTTGTTGTCTATTCTAAGGGTGAGTTATCCTATCATCTATGGCTGTACTAAGACGGGAGAGGGGAAAAACAAAGACAGACTCGGTAGGACGTCAACGTCCTAGGCCTACGTACCCCCTTGTGCAATGGGGAATTCAGAGTCAACGTAGTTCGGACCAAGTTCTTTTTGTGATTTTTATGAGCGACGTTAAGTCCGCGTCCGGCAGTTAGGGTCGATGCCTGTTTGCGACTCAGACGGAAAGTAACGTGCCCTTTTTGAAAATAGCCTTTAGTTTGACAATCCCGAAGGGCAAAAAGGTTTGAAGTTTGTTTGTATTTTTTTAGGACAGAAGTGACTTAAGTTAGTTCATAAGTTGCAATGTACCAAAGTCTAAGGCATAAGGGCGAATACTTAACGCATCGTCCCAAGACAGGCGCTCGCTAAGCACTCTAAAAAGATGAGAGGAAGCCCCTCATTTCTCATTCCCCACGCTTAAGGCTCGTGCGCAATACACTTTATACTTATTAAGTGTTTTCAAGAAGTTTGAGATGAGAAGAGAGAAGACACAAAGGAAACTCTAAGGGGGACTAAGAGTCCTAAAGTTATCATGCATGGGTGACCTACGGTTAGTGAGGTTTGACGACAACCTAAGCCTAAAGAAGAAAGATGAGAGAAGGAAAGAGTAAGGGTGAACAGGGATGATTATCCGCACCCTCAAAGAACTTACCTCAGCCCCTGCATAAAAGGTTAGTACCAAACGGACATACATAATATCAAGGCAAATGAAAGCCAAACAATGGCATATAATAGTGATAACAATCCAAACATGAATTAAGAAGTCAAATAAACAACCCCAAGACAATGGCACAAGTGCCTCTTCAAACAGATAGCCAGACAAGATCAAGGATATGCATACAAGAAGATCTCAAATGAAAGCAATCAAATAATTAGAGAAACAACTTCTAAAAATTGCTAAATTAAATATCAACATAACTCAAATAGAGACAAACAACATATTAAAAGCTCCTGCAAAAATTCGAGATATTAGTCATTCAAACAATTGTGCAAATCCAGGTGAGAAATATGGCTCAACATGCAGAAGGCAAGGATTAAAATGCAACATGAAATGATTTTAAAAATGGTAGAAAAAAATTTTAATGCATTTTAGAATGTTATCTAACAAATTCAAAAAGAATGGATTGAAAATGTTTTATGGATGCAGAGAAATAAAATAAACAAGTTTAAGTATGCATGATATGAGTAGTTCAAAAAGAAAATAAACAAATATTTAATTTAGATGATAAAAAATAAAATAAAAATAAAATATAAAATTTGGAAAATTTTATAAAATGATAAATATGATGCGTGAATTTTCTAATGATTTTTTAATGCAATAAACTATTTTTAAGAATTAAAAATGAATTAATGCAAATTAAATAAAATAAAAATGAAGAAAAAGGCCTGGGGGTGTGTTCAGTAAAAGAAACACGTTGAGAAATGCACATGGGCTGAAGTGGGGGTGTCATTAGCGAGCCCAAACCCAAGAAGCCATCAGCGAAAATAAAAAAAAACAAGGGATGCACGCGTGGACCCAGTCAAAGGATTGACTCAAAAGCAACCATGAGATCAATCCAATGCTTCACATTAAGTCAACAAAACCAACACGTAATCATGATTAACGCCCCAGATCCCCACGCACACCACAACAATGCTACACACGCACACAACCAGCTATTCAGACACCCTACAACACCCACGTGACCAGCATGTGCTTTTTTAATTCGTTGGCATAGTCATGGCCCTCAGATGGATCCAGCGTCCCAGATTAAGTCAACAAAAACCATTAGTAATTAAGATGAAAGGGTTAGATGAGAGATGCATAGTAGTAGTCGTGGGGAGGCACACATACAAATATTAAATAAAAGATCAGAAAAAAAAATAAAAAAACAACACGCGGCCAGCTGATAGCCACACGATGAAGCCAATGGACGGCTATGATTTCGTCCCTTACCTCCAACCCTTCACCTCGCCGAACCACCACCAGTCGCCGGAACCCTAGTTCCGGCCGCCACCTGCAACTAAAAAACCACCCAGAAAACGCAAACCCATACACCATTCTGACCAGATTTTCGCAAGGATTAATAATATCCAATAAAAAATTACAAACGATGCAAGTATAGTGAGATTCGAATAAAATAAGTTTAGGTTCAAAAACTTTAAACTCATGAAACAACCAAAATACACGTCCATATTCAAAACAAATTCTATCAGCATGATCCATGGATGCCACACATCAATATGCACGTTTAAAATTTGAGTTTTATGATCATCAAAAGAATGACTAACCTGAGATGGCACAACCCTTATCCTTGCTCTTAGCTGCGAATGGGGGATGGTTTGCACTCTATGGACACCAAGGATGAAGATGGTGGAAGAATTTCTTGAAAAGTCCTTGTGGATTGAGAGATATGAAAGATTCAAGTCCTAGGGTTCAAGCTCTCTTCTCCTCCAAATATCACGTGTTCTCTAACCCTAACCAGTGCATGAAATGGTTTAAATACATTAGGGTTTTTTGCTGATAATGATTTGGGCCTTGGTAATTCCTTGTTTAGTGAGTTTTTGGGAAATTTTGGAAAATTACATAATGTTAAGTACACCCTCTTCCATGCATGGATATTCAAATATTTCATGATGGATCACTTAACCTCTAATTGCTAATCACACCCACATTGAAATTGGGCCTTGAAACATTTTGATTCATGAGTTTTCAATGACTTGGCAATTTTGAATAATGGAGAATAAATGATAAATACACCATGGATTCACTTGATTCAAAGGCCTAAAATAATCCTTGTGGAGTGTACTTTGATGTTAGAATATGTCTTGAAGCAATGGAATTAAGTATAGGTCCATATGTCCCAAAGTGCAAAAGTTGTGAAAACGGAACCCTAAAAACCACTTTGCCTTCTTTTGTTCATAACCTGAGTTTCACAAATGATATGGAGACCCACTAGTACTTGTTGGAAATAGGAGAAAAATATCTTCAACTTTCATGTTGGAGAAAAATTCATTTGAAGCTTTCTTGATGATGAAAAGTCAAGTTGAATGTAGTGCAAGAACTTGCCCAAAAAGGAAACTTTCAAATTATAGGTCATTTCCATATTTAGTAACTTTTGTGCCGACCCTTGATTCTTGATAAATGGTATGAAATTTGACTCTTGAAGACCCTATGAGGATGTGAGACCTTGAAAATCTTGGAGAGAACCTCAAAATTCCACAGTTGACTTCTCCTCTCACTGTTGACCATTGCCCAATTCACCAGATTCCCAATCCATTGGCCAATTGAACTTCTCCTGAACCAAACTGATGGACAATCTCCCATCCCTAGATACTTAGGGACCCAAGGAATACCATGGAATCAAGTCTTGCCCAAAAGATCAGAAATAAACTGACTTTATAGCAAACCCTAGTTTTGGTACCATCAGTCTAGGAGGAAATAGCACAGTCTCCAAATCCAAATTCCTCTGAATATGATGTGTATCCTTTCCAACAAAGATAAGATATGCCATTTGGTGATGATAAAAACCCAAGGAGCTAACCCATTGGAGCAATAAACCCAAGAATCTCAAAACCCTAATTTCTGCACTGGTTAGGAGGAAGTGATCCACTTGAACTCTCTTGCTTGACCCTTTGAAGAACATCCTCTCCTCTTGAGCTTGCCTCAGGCACCTTGACCCCATGCTAAGAACCAATGATATGCACACATGATAATGCAAAAATGAAATGAAACATAAGCCAGTTAGTAATAAAGTAAGGAGGGTAAATTTTGGGGTGCAACACTGTTCCTATACCTGTAGAGGTCTCTGGGTCCTTGTACTAAGCCCAAGAGAAGGCATGAGAGCTTTTAAGAAGCCGAAGGGTCCTTGTACAATGCCCAAGAGGAGGCGGGGATGCTTTTAGGAAGCCTGTGAGTCCCCAAACACTGAGAAGTTCAAGACATGCCATTCACCGAGAATAGATCAAGCCAGGAAAGTTCGAGAATTTGGAAGAAACTCAAGAGATGCCATTCACGGAGAAAAGATCATCCTTGGGGAGTAGAGTCTCTTTGAAGATTTCTAAGGGTGACAGTCTGAGAAAGGGTTCACTGAGAATGCTGCCTTTCACGTCTCCATATTGTTTAACCCCAAGAGGAGGGAAGACTGTGTCTGGTAATCCTATGGGGATCTAGTGTTGTTTGTATTTAAGAGTGACCAACAGGGCTTTACCTAGTGCTAGACGTAGTTGCCGGGGAAAACTCTAAATAACTATACTAGGATTACACAGTTGATATTTGACAAGTATATAAAAGTTTGTGAAAGAAGACTTACAGTGAGCAGCCCCACAATACAGTTATATATATATGAAAGCGGGTATACACTTACTCGGTTGTAGAGCTTCCTAGTTGTTTGGTTAGTTTGTTCAACAAAGAAAGCTTTGATAACAATATTATATTCAAAATCAAAGGAGAAAGTACTTTGAAAAGATTGTTGGGACTCACAGCTCAAGGAGAGGCCCAAGGTTTTATTAATGATTGCACTGTTGTTTTGTACAGGGACTTATACAAGTGACTGAGGCCCAAAAAGGTTTTTTGTACAAAGGGATGGGTCTTACACTCTCTCAAGAGGCCCAAAGGTTTATTTTTTTTGTACAAATGGTGGGGCTTACAGCTCAAGGAGAGGCCCAAAAGTTTTGTTTTAAAAGGCGACGATCGCGCCGAACTTTTTGAAGGTATTGGGACTTATACAATACACTAAGGCCCAAATTATTTTGGTTTTCAAAAAGGGTTGGGTCTTACATTCTACTAGAGGCTCAATAATTTTTAAATGATGAGGCTTATAATACGAGGGTAGGCCCAAAGGGTTTGATTTTTCAACTGGCGATCGCGCCGAGGTTTTCTTTTAACACAGAGGGACTTATACAATATCTGAGGCCCAAAATTGTTTTAGTTAAAAGGGGATTAGTCTTACACTCTATTAGAGGCCCAAAGTGTTTTGAAAAAGTTTGATGAGGGTTGAATTAATCAAAAACTCTAATTTGTTTCCAAAATGTATTTTAATTGAATAAAAATTCAATTAAAATGATCAAAATTGTTAAACATGTGGAAAACAAATTGTGACCTTGGGTTAATGTTTCAAAAATTAGGTTTTGATCCTCACAATGATTGGAAATCACTAAAATTTGAAAAATCAAGATAGAGAAAATATTTTAAATGTCAAAAACAATTAAAATATTAGTTCTTTACAAAAATATCAAGTATATGAAATAAATAATATTTTTGGGATTTTTTGGGAAAATAAAATATTTTAACATTTTTGTGAATTATTAAAAAAAGAATCTACTCAAAATCATTAAAACCCAGAGAGAAATTAATTTTTGAATCAATTAAATAAAATCACAAAATTCAAATTTTCAAATTTTCAAAAAAGGGCGCCAAGAACAAGGGCAAGAACGCGCGCCACCCTCTGTTTCTGCAGATTTGCGTTTTCTATCCAATCTCCCTGAATACTTGATTATATCATTCAATCTACATATCAATCTACTCGTTTCAACCTCACGATCATGTCTATGGTCTTTAATTTCATTTATTTTAAGCATGGAATAAGAAATCAAAGAGAAACCTCAAGAACCCTAAAATTTGCATGAAGGTTCAGAAATTCCATACACGATTCAAACAATGCAATTGATTGAGGGAAAACACTCCTTGCATGATTATGAACATATGGCCAAATTATTGTGCAGCAAAAAATGCATGGATCATAGAGTTAGAAGAGCTCATGCTTACCTCTTGCAGCTGGTGATCGTGTTTTGTGTTAGAGGTGTTACAGCTTGGTTCCAAGGTTATGGACAGCTTCCATAGGTGCAAAGGAGTGTGTCTGGATGCTTGGAGTGGATTGAAATGATCTGGAACTGAAGATGGTATCCAAGTTGCAACTTGGTTAAAACCTTGAGCAGCTGGCTGGTGATTCTGAGAAATCAGTGTTCCAGATGTTGTTTAAGTGTTTGGATCACTTTTATATGATGTTTATGAGGTGTGTGTATGATTGGTTTGATTGGAATAACTCTCAAACTCAAAACCCGATAGTGACTTGCTTTGGAAGGCAATTTTGGAGTGAAGAAGGAGATTTTGAGGAAAGCATCTGTTAGATGGCTTTCGTGTACTCAAACTAATCACAAATGAGCTCTATTTATAGTAGAGCAAGTTTGTTTTGCAAGGAATAGTGAATGGCAACTGCTGCATAGGTTTGGCCAGTGTTGAGAAATGAGAATCCAAGTTTCCTCTAGCCATTGACTAGAGGTTAGGGCACAGGCTGCTGGTTCCCTTGGTCTTGGATAAGTCTTGACTAAATTCAGTTGGAAATGGCTCAGTCCATGCCACCTTGGTGCATCCATTGAATGCTCAAAAACAAAATTGGAGTCTTGTCCCCTCTTTAGGGATTTATAGGTTTGGCATGCTACTTTTGGTTCCAAAGACTTGGGAGGCTTGGGATCAGAGTTGGTTCCTCCTTGGTCCCCCCTTGAGGTGTTCAGATGGATAGAGTTACTTGCCCTTTGTAAAATTTGAGCAAATCGAGCAAAACTCCAAAATCTGCCTTGCCATGACAGTTTGCAGCAAGGCATATTGGCATTGTTATATCTCATGGCTCAAGTGGACTTTGATGGAGTTCTTGGCCATTTTGGAAAGCCCTCATATGATACAACAACTGTTTGATCATAATTGGTTTTGATACTTTTTGGATCCAAGAGAAAAATTCCCCTACATCTGGAAAAAAGTAAGGCAGATTCTGACTTAGTGAAAATTTCACTGTGTTGGAAAAAAGTGACATTTTCACTTTTTATGATTTTGATCATTCCACAACTCAAAATCCATGATGAATTGGAATGAGGTGTAGTTGAAGCTTTTGTAGAGTGCCATGAGAGCTACAAATCCAACTTTGAATGGGGAAAAATGGCCTTGTGGTTTAGGAGTTATGATCCTCCAAAGTTGGTGCCCTAGCCACTTTGTTCCATAACTTAGAAAAATTTCTAAGTTTTTATGGTTACCCCTTTTACAAGTTATCCCACTTTTCTTGATTTTTCTTGATGAATGATGATTCTAATCACACATTAACATCATTTTAGGGTTAAGGACCATAATTATGAAAAATCTCAAAAAGTCAAAGTTTGATTTTTGTGCACATTTGACTTTTTGTCAGATGAATTTCAAACTGTGTGATTCTCTATGAAATAAAGTCCTTGACCTAACTCAAACTTGATGGATTGATTTCATAGGTGTTATAGGGTGTATTAAATCATGTCCTAGAGTTTGGGAGCCTGTCCTGGTCAAAAGTCAAAGACACAATTGACTTTTTCCTCAAAACCCTAATTGTGGTTCTGATGAATTTGAAACTTGCTGCTCAAGCTTCTTGGATCAATCCATTGTTGCAAATGGATCAATGTGATGTGTTAGGGACCCTCAAATCATCTCTTAAGGTCTTGGCTCATGATTTGTCCCAAAAGTCAACTTAGGGGTGAATTGGGTCAAGAAACCCAAATTCCTGATTTTTAGTGAATGCATCCCCTGAGGCTAAATTGACTTGATGATGGGGTCTATGAGGTTCCATGGGGTATATTAGGTTATGATTTGAAGCATTGGCTCATGCCCAGAGGAAAATTTCCATCTGGAGGCCCTGGTCGACCAAAACTCTAATTTGGTGACACTGGCGATCTTGAGGCTTGATCCACTAGGACTGTTGCAACCTTGTGCTTAATCCTTGAGGTGGGATTCCTCTTGATCCATTTGGGATGTTTGAGAGGTTTAGACAAGTTGGAGATCATGTCATTCCTTGATTGATCCTTTGTCTAAAGCTCAGAGAGGGCTTGAAACCCTAAGTTTGATTATAGTGGATGCTCACCCATCTTTGGGGAGACTACTGAGGCATGATGGTCCATCCATATTGTGATGATGATTTGCACAATGAAGGGAAATCTTAGTGGTCAAAATTTGGGGTATGACATCCCCTTTTGCAAGAAAGAGCTCAAACTTGTTCTTGAGGATTCCAGCTGGTTCCAACCATTCTAAAAGCTCCTAAGGGATCTATTGAGAGTGTCCAAAGCATCAATTACTTCTGGTACAAGAAACTTGGCAAATAGCACAAAAAGCTCACAAAGAGGTAAGCATCACAACTTGAACTCCTTGAAATATGCATTGCTTTGAAGTCCATTGATCATACACCTCTCATACATGTTGTATATGTTGTGTTTGAAGCAATTCATCATGTAATTCATGCCTGTACCATGAGGTAGCACATAAAATGAAAATGGAGGGCTATTTCAAAACCACTATTGGGTTTTATAATAGGGACCTCATCTGAAAAAACAAAGGGCACCATTGGATTCCTTGTGAAATTCTAGGCAGGATATACCTAAATTTTGTCTCAATCCATGGAGAAATGAGAAAGTTACAACCTTTACGTTTTTGGACCAAAACCTTGCCTTGCCTTGCCTTGGCCAGGCCTAAAACAAGGCACCCCTTAAGTATTCATGGGGTGGTTTTGATACACGGATGTATCACCACCCCAGTGGTAGAAGGCGGTCACTGCAACATAGGGGTCTGGGGTTCGAATCCCCCTCGCCCCAGACCCTCTTTTTTTATCATTTTTTCCACTTTTTTTTAATAACTGTCATATTATTTTAAATGATTTGGAAAATTAATTTTTCTCTCAATTTTAATTATTTTTATTGGTTCTTTTTGCGAAAAAACACAAAAATGTTAAAATATTTTATTCCACAAAAAGAAATCAAATTTATATTATTTATTTAATATAGTTGATATTTTTGTAAATAAATTCATTTTTATAGTTTTTAAACATTTCAAAAATGAATATTCATCTTGAAAATCAAAATCAAATGAGTCCTAAATCATCTTGTGATTAAAACCTCATTTTTCAAACCTTAATAAAAAATCACTAGTTTATTTAAGACTTATTTGGTATTTTTGTCATTTTTATTCATTTTATTAAAAGGATTAGTTTTAAAAGAAAATGAAATTAGGGTTTCTTTGATTTTCACCCTAACAAATCTTTTTCAAACACTCATGTGCCTCTAATAGAGTGTAAGACCCAACCCCTTTTGAAAACCTGTAATACCCCGTATTATCTAAATGCTCAATTGGATATCAGATGAGATCAGAGGAATATCTATGTGCTCTATCTTTGATTAATTGGAATAATGGAGTATCCTAAGTGCTCTAAGTGTTGTCAATTGGGATCAATTGAGCAACTTGAGAACTCTAAAGAGATAAATTATTTTATTAAAGAGACGGATTAATATTTATTAGTTCAAGAAAGTATTTTAAGGTAACTCTAATAATTGATCAATGAGTGTTAGAAGACAAAATATCAATTGGAGATATTTTTCCCTATTGGATTTATATTATAAAATATATGTATTATATATATATATTTGTAAGAAGAAGAAGAAAAGATAGTAACAGAGGAAGAAAAGGAAAACATGGAGGGAGAGAAAGAAGGAAAGGAAGAGGAAGCTTGGATTCATCATCTTCATCATCAATTCATCCTCTTCTTGAATCAAAGGTGAGTTCCATTAAATAGAACTTGGGTAGGAAGTTTGGGGAAGAAATTCATGTTTGGGGTTTTGGGTTTTATGTGAAATAACATGCCTAAATGTGTTTTTATGATGATAATACATGCCTTGATTGTTGTTACACCTTTGGGGTTGATATTGTATGAATTGGAAGTGTCTTGGGTGAAGAAATGAGAGATTTTGACCCCAAATGACCTGTTTTGACGCTGTTGCAAATTCTGGGTTTCGCGGGTTCGCCTAGCGAACCAAAGCGAAGGCGAAAGCGAATGTTCGCTGGGGGGTTCGCCTAGCGAACATGACAGCTTTTCCCATTTTGTTTCCTTCATAACTTTTGATCCGTAACTCGGATCGGGGCACGGTCGGAAGCGTTGCAAAGCTATTTCAATGCTCTTTGTGATGGTGAGGTAGAAACATGGGTATATGCTATGGATTGATAAGATAAATATCGAAATGTAGTGTATGTACTTTTGTTTCCACCAAAACTTAAGGATCGGGAATCCGATGGATACGAGTCCAAAGCCATTGGAAGGATAATCCAGTGAGGTATTAAATGGTGTGTTAGACCATGAGTTAACCAAGGATCCTCGGTAGAGGGTGTTAGTGGCTTATCTTCCTTAAAATGGGTGTGAACTACTATATTGATTATGTTTAACATATTATGCTTATATATTGATTTTGGTTTGACTAATGGCATGATGTGATCACTTGTTATGTTTCCCTTGTATATGTGTCGAATATAATGCATTATGTTGATAAATGTTGTGATGTGATCATTGCCTTGGTTGTTCCCGTTCGTTCCGGTTGAACGTTTGGATGTGATGTGATGTGATATGATTGTGATGTATGCTTGAATCGGAGTAGGCCTAAGCTACTAGGTGGTGTTTCACCTGAGTTCCGGACTTGGTCCGATGGATGCCGGACTTATTCCGAAGAATACCCTTGCGATGAGCTTGTGAGGGTCCACTAGGACGTATTTCCCACTTACCGTTAACTCATTTGCGTGCTCGGTATACACCTGAGCTACCGTTGCGATGTGCTTGTGGGGCCTTATAGGTCGTTTACCCATTTGCCATTAACACATCGGCGTGATCGGCATGGTGGGGTTGTGATGCCATGAAGGCAATATCACTCCGTTACTCACCTCTAGTGGTGTCATGTAGGCAATACCACTAGGTTTTCTCCCGGTGGGCTTGTGCAGTCATGTAGGCGTTCTTGCACTTGCCGATACACACATCGTATTGATGATGAACGGATAGGTTTCCGCGGCCACTTAAGCGTGTATCACTTTGGACTCATCTGACTCATCGTATTGTGTGCTTGTGCTAGTCTCTTGACGCTAGGCACTTGGTTACTCATCGAGGGTGTGATATGTGTGACCTATGTAGACAGGTTGATACTACTTCTGGATTCCTCGTACGTGAGTACGGGTCTTTATAAATGGGTTGTTTGATCTATTTATTGTTGTTTGTGTACTTGTTGTCATTTCATTGGTGAGTCAAGGGACTACTAATGAGGATATTACCCATTGTTGTGTATTTGCCCCAGACCGTGAGTAAACCCCAGATCCACGGTGGATCTGTTTGATTGTATATACCCTGTAGAGCCGAGGGAACCCATAAGATAGGGGAACTCACTGAGATTATTATCTCACCCCAATATTGTTGTTATTTTTCAGGTGTTATTTTCAGGTTTTATTTACAAGTGGAGCTATGCTTGGATGTTTCAAGAGAAGCTTAGTTAAGCTTATTTCGCTGTGTATTATTTTCTTGTACAATGAGGACTATTGTACCTTATTCTTAGATTTTCTTGTATTGGATAATTTCCATGCTTGGTACCATAGGTTGTATTTATGTATTGGAAATGGGCAAGTATGTGAATTATGCCATTAGGCACTTATGATTGTGTCAGTACCGAATAAAACACGTGTATGGTATTATTCTAGATAAATATTATACAGGGCGTTACAGTTGGTATCAAAGCAGGTCGTGTCCTCGACCTAGTCTTGAAACATCATAAGTAAATCTATTCCCGCCTCTTAAGTGTGTCTTACCAGCATGACTCTTAATATCATACTATCTAGTGTTGGGCCTGATCAACCTAATAATATGTATGTGATAGGTAGAATCATGGTTGAGCGACCAAGAGGACTCCGAAGTGTTGTCGGTACTTGTACTGTGGGAATAGGCTCAAGCCAAGAGTAAGTAGAGTGGAGTTTTGGTCAGCTCAGTTGTGGTCTTAGTAGAAGTCGTGCTTTGGGTAGCATGGAATTGAAGAGTGGTGTGTTGTTCAAGAAATCCTTTGGAATTTATGGAGTCTGAAAGTTAAGAATCTCTAGTGGATGATTGGTTTAAGTACTGAGGAATATGTAAAGTCGCTCGTAGATCTGGATTGACTACTGGTATAGATAAGGGTTTCAAGTAATCTCATTCCAAGGAAAAGAAAGTTGTTTTGTGGAATGTGTGACGTAAGGTCCGGAAGTGAGATAAGTATTGGTGCTTCAGTTTCTAAGGTTGCTATGGTATCTTGGAAGGACGAGAGTACCTTAAGGAATGTGTTCAGAACCATATCTTCCAATTGGTTTAAAGTTGAGAGTTAAAGAAGTTTGATTTTTATGGGAACCTAAAGTGGTAGAGAAGTGTGTGAAGGAACAAAAGGATGTGTTTACATGCTTCAAGTGAAACAAGTATGTTCCAGATGAAGAGTGGGTAATTTTGCAAAATCAAAGAATCTAATGGTTGAAATGTGTTATAAATTGAGTGGTATGGTCAATACATGTGTGGAATCATCCGTTGGTACTGGTTTTTGTGTGTGGTTATGTTTCGATGAGATTTTTGGCCTTAAGGACCTGCTGTTACGTTGCTGAGAGATTCTGGGTTTCGCGTGTTCGCTAAGCGAACCACAGTGAAGGGCAAGGCGAAGGTTCGCCAGATGTTCGTGAAGCAAACTTTGTGCCCTTTTGGGGCTGTCTTGGTTCGCCTAGAGATTCGTTAAGCGAAGGGGAAGGCGAATGGTCACCTGGTGTTCGCGAAGCGAACGTTCGTTGGGGGATTCGCCTAGCGAACATGGCAGGTTTTCCGTTTTTGTTTTCTCCATACCTTTTGACTCGGGTGTCCGATTTAAGCGTTATTTATATCGTTATGAAGCTCTGAAAGTGTTATGTGCTGTGGAAAATGAAAATATTGTTTATGAGGCAGATTTTATTCGATTATGTGGAATGAACGGTATTAACAATATGTTATGAGAAAGTTACACCTTGGTATTAAGAACGAGCGTAGTGGTGGCACCTTGGTCACAAGAGTATGTGATGGATTCTTACCCTTGAGACATAATTTGTGGAACAGCGAGTATTGTATCCTAAGAAGTGGGATTACGGTAAAATAACGAGAAGAGAATCAGGAATTATTATGGACTAAGTGTAAATCATGGAACAGTTTACACCGGAGAAGTTTTGTAGATAGTTGATGAGAATTGTCGGTTGCGAATCTTCCATTAAGTAATTAGGTGTAAGTGGGATGTGCAATGGATATTGAAGGGTAAGAAATCCCGGTCAACGTGTGCGAAGTGATGGAAAGGTCCTTCAAGAGGATGCATTATCCTTATCTACTTTCAAGTATAGAGAAACTTCTGTATTTGTGAATAATCGGAATATTCGGAATCTACCTTTGGTTAGACTAAGAACGTTGTGTATTGATTCTCTCCGAGGAATTCAAGTGAGAGAACAAGGTTGTATGTTTGATATGAGATGTCCATCGCTTTGTGGTACTGTATAATGGTTGTGTGTTGGATTTTGCTTATGGACGAATCAAGTAAGTTGTGATGACTTTTGAATTATAAGAAATTGGGTTTCAGCTTCTGCAGCAGTGTTAACCGATTAACATAATGGGGTTAACCGATTAATACGTGCAAGGATGGTATTTGTGCTGAATTTTGAGGAGTTAACCGATTAGCCTTAGACGGTTAATCGATTAACGTGTGTGTAAAGTGTGAAATCCCTTAGGAACCATCATCTGCGTATTGTTACCGTATGTTACTCCGATTGGAGAGTATTGTGTAAATGGAAAACGGGACTGCAAGTAAATGAAAGACGGATTTGTGTTTTGAAATCGAAACTTCTGGAAGGGTGTTGCGTAGTGGACCATTTGGTCAAACGACGAAAGAGTTGGACTTTTGGAGAAGTAATCTTGTGAATGGGTGAATAGTATGGAAACTCACAATTACGTTTTGGATGGTTTAAGTTTTATAATGGTGACTCGCGAATGGTTGAAGTTCCGTAATGGTGCTACATTGTCATTAGTTGAGATTTTGTGGTGACAGAAACCTTGAGTAAGTCGGAAGACTATAAGAATATTTGTTTTGGAATGTGGTAACTAGAACCGGAGGTTGTTAAACTATTTTTGTTATATTGGTTCGAGTTTGTAATAAATTTGGAGTTGTTTATGTTGTGGTAGTAACAGTGTAACTCCTGCACCTTTATCGTCTAGAAAGTGTTGGACAGATGTTAAGATATTGTGTGTTGGCGAGGGAATTGTTATACCATAGGACGTCAGTAAATTTTTGATGTCGTTGGTTAGTAAGGATCCCAGTGAATAAGTGTGTTTCTCCGTGGACTGTTGGCTACTTGGTAATGCTTTAGAATTGGTGGTATTCCATTGTTAGAATTAGAGTTGCACAGTGGAAGTGACCGATGAAAGAGTTAAATCAGAATAATGGGAATTTGTAAGATTGAAACTTATACGTATGGAAATAAGAAGAACTTGTCCTAAGCATGTTATCTTGGTGTAATGAGTACAAGTGAGACTGGTAAGAAGTCATTCGACTGTTCATGAAGTGGTTTGAAACGTCGAAGGATTTATAAAGGATAGTGTCGGTAATTACATAAAGGAAAGGATTCACCAAATTGCCTCATGAGAATTTGATGAGTGTTTGTTATCATTACTGCTGAGAATCTTAAGGAAACAAAGTTTGATAACTCGTGAAAATAAGGATTTTGGTCTGTGAAGTCAAGTTAGAATTGGAATACGTCAGAATTTTGAACGAAAGTAAAGATTAAGTATGGATCTAAGACAAAGATGCAAGTTATAGTTTTGTCGAGTAGAGGAAATTCGGGGGCGAATTTCAATTTAAGGGGGGGGGGGGGGAGAGTGTAATACCCCGTATTATCTAAATGCTCAATTGGATATCAGATGAGATCAGAGGAATATCTATGTGCTCTATCTTTGATTAATTGGAATAATGGAGTATCCTAAGTGCTCTAAGTGTTGTCAATTGGGATCAATAGAGCAACTTGAGAACTCTAAAGAGATCAATTATTTTATTAAAGAGACGGATTAATATTTATTAGTTTAAGAAAGTATTTTAAGGTAACTCAAATAATTGATCAATGAGTGTTAGAAGACAAAATATCAATTGGAGATATTTTGCCCTATTGGATTTATACTATATAATATATGTATTATATATATATTTGTAACAAAAAGAAGAAAATATAGTAACAGAGGAAGAAAAGGAAAACATGGAAGGAGAGAAAGAAGGAAAGGAAGAGGAAGCTTGGATTCATCATCTTCATCATCAATTCATCCGCTTCTTGAATCAAAGGTGAGTTCCATTAGATAGAACTTAGGTAGGAAGTTTGGGGAAGAAATTCATGTTTGGGGTCTTGGGTTTTATGTGAAATAACATGCCTAAATGTGTTTTTATGATGATAATACATGCCTTGATTGTTGTTACACGTTTGGGGTTGATATTGTATGAATTGGAAGTGTTTTGGGTGAAGAAATGAGAGATTTTGGCCCCAAATTACTTGTTTTGACGCTGCTGCGAATTCTGGGTTTCGCGGGTTCGCCTAGCGAACCAAAGCGAAGGCGAAAGCAAACGTTCGCTGGGGGGTTTGCCTAACGAACATGGCAGCTTTTCCCATTTTGTTTCCTTCATAACTTGTGATCCGTAACTCGGATCGGGGCACGGTCGGAAGCGTTGGAAAGCTATTTCAATGCTCTTTGTGATGGTGAGGAAGAAACATGGCTATATGCTATGGATTGATAAGATAAATGTCGAAATGTAGTGTATGTACTTTTGTTTCCACCAAAACTTAAGGATCGGGAATCCGATGGATACGAGTCCAAAGCCATTGGAAGGATAATCCTGTGAGGTATTAAATGGTGTGTTAGACCATGAGTTAACCAAGGATGCTTGGTAGAGGGTGTTAGTGGCTTGTCTTCCTTAAAATGGGTGTGAAGTACTATATTGATTATTGTTGCACCTCAAAATTTGCCCTCTTCACTTTATTACTAACTGGCTTATGTTTCATTTCATTTTGCATTATCATGTGAGCATATCATTGGTTCTTAGCATGGGATCAAAGTGCCTGAGGTATGTTCAAGAGGAGAAGATGTTCTTCAAAGGGTCAAGCAAGAGAGTTCAAGTGGATCACTCTCTCCTAACCAGTGCATAAATTAGGGTTTTGAAATTCCTGGGTTTATTGCTCCAATGGGCAAGGTCCTTGGGATTTTATCATCACCAAATGGCATATCTTATCTTTGTTGGAGAGGATACACATCATATTCAGAGGAATTTAGATTTCGAGACTGTGTTATTTCCTCCTAGGCTGAGGGTACCAAAACTAGGGTTTGCTATAAAGTCAGTTTATTTCTGATTTTTTGGGCAAGACTTGATTCCATGGTATTCCTTGGGTCCCTAAGTATCTAGGAATGGAAGATTGTCCATCAGTTGGGTTCAGGAGGAGTTCAACTGGCCAATGGATTGGGAATCGGGTGAATTGGATAAAAGTCAACAGTGAGAGGAGAAGTCAACTATGGAATTTTGAGGTTCTCTCCAAGGTTTTCAAGGTCTCACATCCTCATATGGTCTTCAAAAGTCAAGTTTCATGCCATTCAGCAAAAATCAGGAGTTGGTACAAAAGTTACTAAAAATGGAAATGACCTATAATTTGAAAGTTTCCTTTTTGGGCAAGTTCCTGCACTGCATTCAACTGGACTTTTCATCATCAAAGAAGCTTCAAATGAATTTTTCCCCAACATGAAAGTTGAATATCTTTTTCTCCTCTTTCCAACAAGTACTAGTGGGTCTCCATATCATTTGTTAAACTCAACTTATGATCAAAAGAAGGCAAAGTGCTTTTTAGGGTTTCATTTTCACAACTTTTGGATTTTGGGACATATGGACCTATAATTGATTCCATTGCTTCAAGGTACTTTTCAACATCAAAGGACAATTCATAAGGGTCATTTTGGGCCTTTGAATCACGTGAATCCATGGTGTATTCTTCACTTATTCTCCATCATTCAAAATTGCCAAATTATTTAAAAGTCATGAATCAAATTGTTTCAAGGCCCAATCTCAATGTGGGTGTGATTAGCAATTAGAAGTTAAGTGATCCATCATGAAATACTTGGATATCTATGCCTGGAAAAGGGTGTACTTAACATAATGCAATTTTCAAGAATTATTCAAAAACTCATTAAACAGACAATTACCCAAGCCCAAACCATTATCAGTGAAAAACCCTAGTCTATATAAACTCATTCATGCACTGGTTAGGGTTCAATCACGTGCATTTGGAGGAGAACGAGAACTTGAACCCTAAAGCCTTTCACACTCATATTTCTCAATCCATTAAGTCTTTTCAAGAACTTCTTCCACAAACCACTTCCTGGTGATCCATAGAGTAAAAATCAACCATCATTCGCAGCTAAAAGCAAGGATAAAGGGCTGTGCCACCTCAGGCGGCCGGAAACGGTGGCCGGAACCCTAGCTCCGGTGGCGGCTGGGGGTTCTGGCGAGATTAGGGTTGAGATGGAGAAGACATAATCCTGACCCTCAATTCTGGCAATCTAACGGCTCCCATCCTGCCACGTATTTTATTTTATTTTATTTTTCTGATTTTTATTTTAATGTTTGTATGCTTATTACCACATGCTAGTTACCGTGTGCACCCAACCAATCCTCCATTTTCATTTACCTTTTCTTTTATTGACCTAATGGTATGCGTTGATTTCATCTAACGGCCATCCTTGTGCCAACAAATTAATGAATTCACGTGCGGTGCGCGTGGGAGTGCAGGGTGGTCAGTTCGCTGGGGTGTGCGTGTGTGCATGGTTAGTGTGGTGTACTGCGCGATCATGACTATTGGTTTTGATTACTTGGACTTTGTGTTGACTGACCATGGTGCGTTGGATTGATCTAAAGGTAAGTATGAGTCAACTGGGGTTGACTGAAGTCTATGCATGCTCCTTTTTTTTATTTTATTTTTGCTGACGGACCTTAGTGTTGAGCCCTACTATTTGCGCCCACACCTCTGGCCCAACTATCATTTCTAACGTGATTATTCACTATTTGCACCCCCCATGCATTTTCAATCTATTTATTTTTATTTTAATCATTATATTTCATTTTTAATTTTCTAAAAAATAGTTATATGCACTAAAAAATTCTAATAAAATTCATACATCATATTTATCATTTTATAAAATTTTCCAAATTTTATTTTTTATTTTTTTATTTTATTTTTTATCATCTAAATTAATTATTTAGTTATTTTCTTTTTGCATTACTCATATCATGCATACTTAAATTTGTTTATTTTATTTCTCTGCATCCATAAAATATTTTCAATCCGTTCTTTTTGTATCTGTTAGATAACATTATAAAGTGCATTAAAATATTTTTCTATCATTTTTAAAATTATTGCATATTGCATTTTGGTCCTTCCCTTTGGCACATTGAACCCCACTTCTCACCTGAGCTTTGCCTAATTGTTTAAGTGACTAACATTTTGATTTTTTGCAGGAATTTTTGGTATTTAGTTTGTCTCTGGTGGGGATATATTTATATTTAATTTGCTGATTTTAGGAGTTATTTATCTAATTATTTGATTTGCTTTCATTTGAGATCCTCTTGTATGCATATTTCTGATCATGCCTAAGTTCTTGTTTGAGAGGCACTTGTGCCATTGTTTGGGATTGTTTCTTTGACTTCTTAATTCATGTTTGGATTGTTATCACTCTTATATGCTATTGTTTGGTTTTCATCTACCTCATTTCTTTCACTTCTGTCTGTTTCGTACTAACCTTTTCTGCAGGGACTAAGGTAAGTTCTTTAAGGTGTGGATAAGTATCCATGTTCACCCTTATTCTATCCTTCTCTCATCCTTTCCTTCCTTTTAGGTTTAGGTTGTCGTCAAACCTCACTAACCATAGGTCACCCATGCATGATAACATTAGGACTCCTAGTTGCCTTAGAGTTTCCTTTGTGTCTTCTCTCTTCTCATCTCAAATTTCTTGAAAAAACACTTAATAAGAATAAGGTGTATTGCGCACGAGCCTTAGGCATGGGGAATGAGAAATTAGGGGCTTCCTCTCATCTTTCTAGAGTGCTTAGCGAGCGTCCTGTCTTGGGACGATGCGTTAAGTATTCGCCCCTATGCCCTAGACTTTGGTGCAATTCAACTTATAAACTAACTTAAGCCACTTCTGTCCTAAAAAACACAAACCAACTTCAAATCTTTTGTCCTTCGGGATTGTCAAATTAAAGGCTATTTTCAAAAAGGGCACGTTACTTTCCGTCTGAGACACAAACAAGCATCGACCCTAACTGCCGGACACGAACTTAACGTCGCTCATAAAAAACACAAAAAGAACTTGGTCTGAACTACGTTGACTCTGAATTCCCCATTGCACAAAGGGGGTACGTAGGCCTAGGACGTCGACGTCCTACCGAGTCGGTCTTTGTCTTTCCCTTCCCCGTTCAATACAGCCCTAGATGATAGGATAACTCACCCTTAGAATAGACAACAAGCGTGGATCCCATCGAGTACGATGGACGCGTGGGGTGCTAGCACCTTCCCCTCGCGTAACCGACTCCCGAACCCAGGTTATGGTTGCGATGACCATTCCTTTCCCTCTTTCTCAGGTTTATGCGGTGTTCCCTTTTCCCCTCTTGGGATAAATTTACACGACTGGCGACTCTGTTTTCCCGCGCCACTCTCGCGTTTGTACCTGGATGAAAATCCTGGGAGCGACAGCTGGCGACTCTGGTTGACCTATGCTGGTCCATCCCTAAGCGAGTCAGTCCTAGCGCTTGCTTGTCTTTGTTCTCTTTGGGTGTTTTTCTTTTTGCTTTGCTTTATTTGTTGTATTTTATTTTTACCGCATTGCATTTCATTTTTATTACTGTCATGCTGGATATTGTTGTGTTGTGCTGGCTGTTTCTGTTTTGCAGGTTGGGTTGTTCTGAGAGATAAGCCCAATACCCAGGCTTGAGTACACCCTAGGACTAGAGTGGAAAGTAGTGGGACCTACGTGCCCGCTTGGTACGTTTGTGTGTTCACGAAATTCACAACTAGACGAGGCTTTCTTGGGACGCATTCTAACGTGTGTGTCTTGCGCATGTTAGGATGTCGATCTAGAGAGCTGTCGACTCTGGTGACCGATCATCGAGGACCTTAGTGGAAACATCCCTCTTTAGTGGTGGCAGTGGCAGACCACATCCTGTGGCAAACCCATTCGCACCCGAGGGCCCACTTTGTAACTCGCATAGGATGGCCCCTATCTTTTGAAGAGAATCAGTGGAGGCACTCCTCGATTGACGATAGTACTGTACCCCGAGGGATGAATGTACTATTATTTCTCGACCTCAGTGCCAGAAGCTGAGGACCTTCCATTTTGGAGAATCAGTTGAGGCCTCCTCGATTGATGATGATGCCTAACCAGAAATGGTAAACGTATCATCATTCCTCGACCTGAGAGCCCGGGATACTAAACATCCTAGTACCCACATGTGAGAGGGGATGGGTGTTTGTAGGTTTGCAGGTAACCGAAACCTTCAACCTACCCGGTTTTTTCTGGATTTCTCATCAATGTTTGATTATCTGGGTTCCTGGTTATCTCAGTGGTTCGGTATTTTGGAATTCTGGTTTTCTGGGTTGTGGTTCTCGTACAGTTAACAGCACAGCACATCCAGCAGTGTTGCCTTGATCCCATGTTTGCATGAGCTTATCATTTTTCTTGTATTCTGACATGTTTGACATTTTTCAGGGCTTGCATCTTACTCTTGATTCCGGTTTTCTGAGGGTGCTTTGGCATGGATGCCCAGAGAAAGAAGACTGTTTCCTATTCATTCCCAGATCCGACCTTGACATTGATTCACAAGCTGATTAGTATGGCAGGCCCCGAAGTTCGAACAGAGTTCAGTGGAGGGTATGGGAGACTTCTGAAGTTTATCTACAATATCTCCAAGTATGAGAAGGATGCCATTCATACACTTCTTCATTTTTACGATCCGTCTTTGCGTTGCTTCACTTTCCCAGACTACATCTTGGCCCCAACGTTGGAGGAGTTCTCATTTATTTTGGGAATCCCCATCAGGCATGACATAGTATTCTTTTCCGAAGAACACCCCGGGATAAAGGAAATGGCTATTGCTCTTCATATTGGTGAATCCGTTCTGAGCAGTAATATTGAGGAAAAACAAGGAGCTAAGGGTTTCTTATTGAATTTCTTGTTTGATCAAGCTTGCATACATGTTAAAGAGAAGAATTGGACTGCTTTCCAAGCTATTTTGGATATGTGCATCTATGGGATTGTCCTGTTTCCCAATGTTCCTGATCTGGTAGATATGCATGCTGTCAGAATCTTTATTTCGAAGAATCCTATACCTACCTTGCTAGGTGATGTGTATCACTCAGTCCACTACAAAAATGAAAATAGGCGGGGAAAAACTGTGAGTTGTTGTCCACTGCTCTTATCTACTTGGTTTCTGAGCCATCTCCCCGAAAGTGGCGCTTTCGTTGATACGAGAGATTCTCTGAAGTGGTCAAAGAGGTTAATGGGCTTGACTGCTGACAACATCGTTTGGTTCAATCATGACTTGCTAGGAATGGAGATTATTTGAAAATGCGGAGAATTCCCTAATATACCCTTGATAGGGAGAAAAGGTGGAATTAACTATAATCCTTCCCTTGTTATCAGGCAGTTTGGGTATCCTTTGAAAGGTCCACCTGAAGAGCGAGATGTCAGAGAGTCCTTATTCTTCAATGGTACTGAGGATCAAGAGATGATAAGGAAGATTATGAATGCTTGGAAGCAGGTGACCAAGAAAGAAAAAACTTCATTCGGGAAATGTAACAACCAGGCTTTCCCTTCCTATAAAGAGTGGATTAAGAAGAGAGCAGAAGAGGAGCTTCTTCCCTTCCCGGTAGAACCACCATCTTACCCCTTGCTGATTGAGCCTCCTACCACAGTTGAGATAGAGAAGTTTAACGAGTTGTGGGCTGAAAAGGAAAAACTGCGAGAAGAAAATAGTGAGCTACTAAGGGAGATTTATCAGTTGAAACATGAGCGGGGTGAAGCTGTTCATACCGCCAAGTTGAAGACAGAGCTTCTTGCTAAGGCAGAAAAAGAGCTAGCTGACATGGTCACATCCAGACAAAGGATGAAACAAGCTTTGGATGGTATCAGTAAGGTTCTCGAGTCTAAGAAGGAGGAATTAGACAAGGCTTTGTTGAAAATTCACAGGTTCGATGATCACCGAGAAACTGCAATGGCCGAGAATAAGAGAAAGGAAGATGATTATCTAGCTCAGATTGATCAGTTGAAGTTGACACTCAAGAAAAAAATACGCTGAGATCCTATCAGGGGTATTCAAGAGACAAGCAGTCGAGGGTCGACTTAATGAAGCTATAGCCTCCATAGAGGAACTGAAGATCCAAGCTGAAGTGAAGAGATCTAGACATGAGGGACCTAGTATGGGTGGTGTTTCTGGAGAAGACGCTTGGGAGTTGCATTGCCGATACTTAGAAGGGATCATGCATAGGAGAGACGTTCTTATTCAAGAGCTAATTCAGAGACCGAAGCATCCCGACACCAGAAAGTTGTTCAAGGAAATTCAAGACTGGAGCAGAAAGCATAATGGATGGGGGAATTGACACTTGTGGACTTTGATGACACGCTGTAGTTTTCTATTTTCTTTCATTATTTGGACCACCGCCAGGCTTGTTGGTTGGGATCTATGATTATTGTGTTCAGACTTGTTATCTTGGATTTGTGATTATTGACATTTGGTTTTCCTCTGGTTTTCTTAATATATGAGCAAAAGTTTCGTTCTATCTTGTCGTTAAACTGGAATCAAGGGGTAGATCGCCCTGCGAATTTTTAAACATGTTCATTTGCATATTCATAATCATTTTGCATAATCATTGTGCATAACAGGTGTTCAAGGCTGGTTATTCTTATTTTGATCTGGTTTTCTTCAGAATTGCAGACTTAACTCCTCAGGCCATTCAAGAGTTGATCATGGAGCAAGTTCAAGCTGAGTTAAGGGAAATGCGAGGCCAGATGGGGAAGCTTATGGGGAATATGCAAACTCTCATGCAAGACCAGAAGATGCTGAGGGAGGAGGTCAATCAGATGAAGACTCAGATGGGTTTGGCCATGGAAATTTTGAATAGGGTGTTGAAGAAGGAAGACAGTCTTGTGCCCGCTTCCACAACAGAGATCCTTACTCCTCCCATCTCTTTGGAATTTGATTTAAATCGTGGATTACCTCATGAATCTCTTCCACAAGCGGAAGTTCCAGAACTTTCCCAACAGCAGTTGGGTCTTGGCTCCCAGGAGAAGCCCAAGGGAAAAAAGTATACATAGGGACAGAAGAAGTCTGAAAGAGTTTTTCATCCGCTCCCTCTGCCATATTCTCAACTATTGCAGGATCTCCTTCAGTTGCAACTGGTACAGAAAAGGACTTTGGCTCCTCTCACCGGTAATCCTCCACCAGGCTATGATGCAAGAGCCCATTGTGATTTCCATTCTGGGGCACCAGGGCATACTGTGGAGAAATGTAGGGCCTTTCAGCACCAAGTCCAGGATTTGATTGATGCAGGGGCAATTGAGTTCACGTCAGGAGGCGTGAATGTACAAGGTGATTTACCCCAATTGTTGCGAAAGAAGTGAAGACTCCTCCCCTCTTTGCAGGATCCACCTCATGTCATGGACTTTCTCCACAACCTTTTGCTGCAGAAGCTCTACGTCAGCAACCTTTGTTTGTGCCTCAGCCAAATGTGGAAAGGAAAGTGCAAGCACAGGTGGGGTGCCCAAATCAGCACCGACAGCAAAGTTATCAGCAGCAGGGGCAACCGAGACCAAGAGGGCCCAAGAGGATATTTGATCCTATTCCTATCCCTTATAGTCAGCTATTTGCTCGTCTGCTCAAGAACTCTCTGATTCAAACGAGGAGTACCACGCCGATACCGTACCCTATTCCTCCGGATTATGACATGACTGTAAGGTGCGAGTTCCACTCGGGAACATTTGGGCATACAATTGATAAGTGTAATGCATTCCAGCACAAGGTGCAAGACCTGGTAGACTCAGAGATCATTGTATTCACTGAAGATGATATGTACATCAATGGAAGCCTCGTTTCTCAAATGAACACTCAGTCTGCAAGCACATCCAGACAGAACTAAGCTTCCTCAGCAATGGCAATCTTCAGCTTCTTTACTGCATTTTCATTTGTAGTTTTTCATTTCTTGTTAAAGCATCGTATGCATGTAAGACTTGTTTGTTTTTTTTATGATGATATTAATGCAATGAGTATGTTTTTCTTGAAGTAATCCATTCGTGTTCACTCTTAAATGTTTATATGCACTGCAACACCAATTTTCTTGTTTAGAACTCTTGAGGGAGGATGATGAGACGAAAACGCAAAATCTCTGGTTGTATGTTCAAGGATAGAACCCTGTTGAGGATGTACAGGCATTGTTGCAAACCCTTAAACAGTGGAGAGATAAGGAGATAAACCTTCGTTAACCCCTTTGAGCCTTGGAGTAGGAGCTTCTTTCGAACGAAAAAACCCTCATACTTAACCCAGGGGTAGGGTAGGCGTCAGTTAGTTTGACCAAGCGTTCAAATTTCAAGGAGAGTGTGCATCCGAGGAACCATTACCTTCTATCCCACCATCAAAGAGATGTGAAACTGCAATAATCAACGAGTGAGGCAGTCACAACCCTTTCAAGCAAGTAAGACAACCAGTGTCACACGCTTTGTTCAAAAAGGGGAATTAAAAAAAAAAAAGCCCGCTAAGTCGAAACTTGAAAACAAGCGACTTAGGCAAAAGTTAGGGCATCCCGCTGGATTTAAAAATCGAAAAAAACTCAAAAGAGTCAGTCCAGGCAAAAATCAGGGATAAAAAAAAAAGCAGAAGAAAGAAAAGTGAAAAGCATTACAAAAGAAAATCCTTGATAAGAACAAATTCGTGTGATTACAGACACAAAAGATAAAAAGGGGTGACTGTCATTCCAAAACCCCTTAGGTGCCAAACCATTAGTGGCATGGGTCCTTGAAGATCATAAACCTTTTGAGAGATGAGCGTTTGTGTCAGATTGACTGAACATAGGACTGGAGAACATCACGAAGAGTGGGTGGGCACCGATAAATTTTGAGCCATAAATCCTTTTTCTGAAACCGTGAACCAGACCACGTTACAACCCTTAAAAGTCCTAATTGAAACAGGGTTTATTTCGAAGCGTACTTCAACAGGGTAGTGTTCCTGACTCCTACGAGTTGTGCTAATAAGATTTGTTGGTATTGCATGTGCGCATTGTTTTTCCATTCAAAAGTCAAGGTGGCATCCCAGCTAGTGATTCGTTCACAAGGCTTGGCGACGCATCTTCAATAAAAACTTCAAGGTTAACATATTTGTTGCATTAGAATTATCATTCTCATAAATAACTTGTTCTGTTTGCATACGTGTGTCTAAGCATCAATGCAGCCTACACAGTGAACGTCAGTCAAGAAGCTTGATCCTGCCAAGTTGGGATGCTTGAAATTTCTGAAGGACAATCATATCAAGGGGCATGCTGCCAAGAGACTCAGTGTAGAGTGGGCTCTCCCCAGTAAGTCGTGTTAAGATGTAGCCAATCACGTCGAGAAATCTCTCTGAAATTCAGTTATTCTGGGGCATTCATTCTAAGATCAGGGGCAAAGTCACTTCAAAGCTCATATTGGGGCAGGCCACCTCTAGAGCATGGGAGATTGTCCACTCCTGAAAATGGTTAATTGAAAACACCTCCTCAAGGTTCAAGATACTGAAGCAGAGTATTTTCAAGTCATTACAATCCCTTTCGAGGTAATGTACGTCATGGATTATGAAGACTGGGGCAGTTATGTCGAGATATGATAAATCTCTCCAAGAGTTTGAAGACCCTAGGGCAGTGCGAACGCCCGGTCTTCTATAAAATCCTCTTGAAATGATTTCTTCCATCAGACCTGGTGGTATGGGGCAAATGAAAAGTTCAAAGAGCCGCTTATGACCTTAAAGACAAGTTGCAGGGCAACAGGATTGTATTTCCCTAGCAGTTTGCTTTCCCCAGCATTGAGATTGCACTTTCCTCAGCAGAGCAGACCGTCCCCAGCAGGAGACCTGGAAAGTATTTTCTCCGAATCAAGATGTTATCTCCCCACAGAATCAGGGTGTCCACTTTCCCCATCCAGTCAGGAAACGTGCTTTCACCGACAATATCATATTCTAGTCCCCAGCAAGGAGGGAGTAAAGTCATTCTCCCCATCAGCAGGCTAAGATCAGCAGTATCCCTAAGCAGGATGGTATTACGGAGAGTTTTCCCTAAGCAGGATGGTGTTATGGGCTGGCATCCCTCAGCAGGTTCTGAGCCCGATTGGTAATTGGCAATCCTCAATAACAGACTTTCAGTTCCGTTATTGGCATCCATTCTCAACTCTCTCAGCAGAGGAGAAATCTCAGGTTTTGGATAAAAGACAGGTGTGGCCCCCGGTAGTTCTTTCGGGATTTCATCCCCAGCAGAAGTTGTTGATCCGAAGAGTAGATCAGTACGACCCTTCTCAGCAGAGTTCCTAGATTCAGAGGGCAATTTATTTTTGTCATCCCCAGCTGAATTGGTCTTTTCTCTCCGGAATTTATTTTGCTGGAGGGACCCTTTTTGCATATCATAAGCATTTGCATTGCATCCTCAAACGCGTAGCATTTCCATTTCGTATGGAGCATTACGCCACTATTCAAACATTTGCATTCGAAGCATAAGTCGGGTTTGGTACTTTCTTTGCCAGTTCTCTTTCCCAGCAGAGATGGCATAACTCAGGAGATTTTGGAGGGATGTGTTCCTCATACTTGTGCTCCCCGACAGAGTCTTTTATTCTCCTTTCCCCGGCAGAGCCATCTTATCTGTGGACCATGGGTCCGTTAGAAGTTTGTCTGGCCTTTCTCATTTGTGAAATCCCGTTCTTACTTGACATATTTTGTTTGCCAGAGGTGGTTTAAACCAGAAGTTTTGTTTCACGTTATCCCCAGTGAAGTCGCCATTTATGTTGCTAGTTTCTCTTTATCAGCAGAGATAGTAATCTTTTGAAGATTTTCTTTTGTTAGTTTCCCTTTATCAGTAGGGATGGCATTTATTTTGCTAGTTTCTCTTTATCAGCAGAGATAGCAATATTTTGAAGATTTTCTTTTGTCAGTTTCCCTTTATCAGCAGGGATGGCATTTATGTTGCTAGTTTCTCTTTATCAGCAGAGATAGAAATCTTTTGAAGATTTTCTTTTGTCAGTTTCCCTTTATCAGCAGGGATGGCATTTATGTTGCTAGTTTCTCTTTATCAGCAGAGATAGCAATCTTTTGAAGATTTTCTTTTGTCAGTTTCCCTTTATCAGCAGGGATGGCATTTATTTTGCTAGTTTCTCTTTATCAGTAGAGATAGAAATCTTTTGAAGATTTTCTTTTGTCAGTTTCCCTTTATCAGCAGGGATGGCATTTACGTTGCTAGTTTCTCTTTATCAGCAGAGATAGCAATCTTTTGAAGATTTTCTTTTGTCAGTTTCCCTTTATAAGCAGGGATGGCATTTATTTTGCTAGTTTCTCTTTATCAGCAGAGATAGCAAGCTTTTGAAGATTTTCTTTTGTCAGTTTCCCTTTATCAGCAGGGATGACATTTATGTTGCTAGTTTCTCTTTATCAGCAGAGATAGCAATCTTTTGAAGATTTTCTTTTGTCAGTTTCCCTTTATAAGCAGGGATGGCATTTATTTTGCTAGTTTCTCTTCATCAGCAGAGATAGCAATCTTTTGAAGATTTTCTTTTGTTAGTTTCCCTTTATCAGCAGGGATGGCATTTGTTGCTAGTTCTCTTTATCAGCAGAGATAGCAATCTTTTGGATATT
This sequence comes from Lathyrus tuberosus, assembly GCA_022829125.1. Lineage (NCBI taxonomy): Eukaryota > Viridiplantae > Streptophyta > Magnoliopsida > Fabales > Fabaceae > Lathyrus > Lathyrus tuberosus. The sequence goes on from JALAZF010000387.1 coordinate 3,745,901, forward strand.
TCCTTCGTCAGCTCCCTTTATCAGCAGGGATGGCATTGGTATTGCTAGTTCTCTTTATCAGCAGAGATAGTAATCTTTCGGATATTTTCTTCGTCAGTTCCCTTTACCAGCAGGGATGGCGTTTATTTTGCTTGTTCTCTTTATCAGCAGAGATAGGAATCTTTTGGATATTTTCTTCGTCAGTTCCCTTTATCAGCAAGGATGGCATAGGTATTGCTAGTTCTCTTTATCAGCAGAGATAGCAATCTTTCGAATATTTTCTTCGTCAGTTCCCTTTATCAGCAGGGATGGCATTTATTGCTAGTTCTCTTTATCAGCAGAGATAGCAGTCTTTTGAAGACTTTCTTTCGTCAGTTCCCTTTATCAGCTGGGATGGCTTTTGTGTTGCTAATTCTCTTTATCAGCAGAGATAGCAACCTTTTTGGATATTTCCTTTTGCTAGTTCTCTTTGTCAGCAAAGATGGCAATCCTTCGAATATTTCTTTCTTCAGTTCCCTTTATCAGCAGGGATGGCATTTTGCTAGTTCTCTTTATCAACAGAGATAGTAATCTTTTGAATATTTCCCTTCGTCAGTTCCCTTTATCAGCAGGGAGGGCGTTTATTTTGCTAGTTCTCTTTATCAGCAAAGATGGCAATCTTTTGAAGATTCTTTTCGTCAGTTCCCTTTATCAGCAGGGATGGCATATTTCGAGATTCCTTTGTTAGTTCTCTTTATCAGCAGGGATGACGTAACTTGGGAGAGTTTGTTTCACTTTATACCCAGCATAGCTAGCACTCGTCTGCGTTGCGACAGTACAACATTTGTGGCTAGTTCTCCAGCGGAGGATTGCAAATTTCCGGGTTCTTTGGTATTCAATCTCCATGCATCCCGAATGTCTGAGAGCCGTCGCTATCACACCTTCAGGACCAAGTTGAATGAATATGGGCAGCTGTTGCACCCCAAAATTTGCCCTCCTCACTTTATTACTAACTGGCTTATGTTTCATTTCATTTTGCATTATCATGTGTGCATATCATTGGTTCTTAGCATGGGGTCAAGGTGCCTGAGGTATGTTCAAGAGGAGGAGGTGCTTCATGTCTCATTACAACATCAAAACACAAGTCAAGAGGATCATTTTTGGCCTTTGAATCAATTCATTTCATGACTTATTTCTCACTTATTTCACATTATGCAAAATTGCAAATGGATTCAAATCTCATGAACCAAGTCATTGCAAGGCCCAAATTCAATTCAGAGGCGATCAATAAGTAAATTGGTGGTGAATCATGCAGATTACAAGGACTTAGCACGTGTGGTTTAGTGGATACAACTCAAAATGCATTTTTGCAAATTCATCCAAATCTCATTAACCAAGGTTCTAATCACTTGCTAATCCTAATCAGTGGAATAATCAAGAGTATATAAGCTTACTCATACCCTCACAGCTAGGTCAGAGACTCTCATTTGCTCAGTTTTGATTTTTTGCTCTCACGCTTCCTCTCTTCGAAACTCACTCTCCTTGGAGTTTCTTTGAGATTTCTCTTCACATTCTTGATCAGTGAAGAGAATAGAGCAAGAATTAATCACTGGTTGGAGCTCATACGGAGGATTTCACCAAGTTCCATTCAAGAGGATTCAAGTTCAAACCTCAAGATCTAGCACGATTTCAAGCTTTAGTTGCATTTATTTTGCAACTAGAGGTTCCAAGGAGTAGATCTGCAGTTTTTAGAGGGATTTCTTGGAGGATTTCAAGCTCTTCAAGGTTCAGGTTGGTGTTGATTTCATACTCATAGAACTTGAATTTTAGATGTGCATAATGATCTATGAAGTTCACTGAGTATGATGATCTATTTTGTATTGATTTTGGACGTGTAACATGTTCGTAATGTGGATTTAAAGTTTTAGATCTAAAATTGTTTTCATTCGATTTGCATTGTGTGCTTGTTATCTGGTGGAATGGATTGGATATTTGAGTTCCTTGTGAAAATCTGTTTGAAATGGTGTATTCATGTTTGTTTTCTGGACATTTGTATGAAGCTCCACCGTGGGAGTCGTCGGAGAATACGACCGGAGCCCTAGCTCCGGCGTCTGGTTTTAATCACAGGCGAACCGGGGTTTTGGAGGTGGAAGATGAAATCTCCACCGTTCGTGTTTGAATCCTAGGGTCATTGTTGTGCCACCTCATTTATTTATTTGATTCTGATTGGATTTGATTTTAACATGCGTGTGTGTTGGACCATGGTTATTGTTATGTTCATCATTTCCTGGCCCTTGATCATGATTAATTTGTGAATTATTTGACTTGATGTGATGCGTTGATATGATCTGATGGATGTATGTTTGACAACGCATTAAAATTACATGTGCCTATCTCGTGGGTTCATAGTGCTGAGTAATTGTGTGTACGCGTGTGTTTGTTAATTGTGGTGTGCGTGTGAATCTGTGTCATTGATCCTGATTACTATGCATTTTTGTTGACTTGGCATGGAGCGTTAGATTAATCCATTGGCTGATATTGAGTCTGATTGTTTGGTTGAAATCCATGCTATGCTTTGACTTCGCTAGTGGACTTTTGTTTTGGACCTTACTTTCCACACCCCCAGTCTGAGCCCACTCTCATTTTCCAACGTGCCTTGCTTGCTATCTGAGCCCTCCTTGATTTTCTATTTTCTTTTTATTTCATTTAATTGTTGCATTTGCATTTTAATTTTTAAAGTCATTTTTATGCATTCAAAAATCCTGGAAAAAATCATGAAGATTGTTTTTAGTTTTATAAAATTTTCTCAAATTTTATTTTCCTTTTTTATTTTATTTTTGATGTCTGAATTAATTAATTGTTTAATTTCTTTGTGGTTTGTCTCATTTGTGCACACTTCTACTTGTAGAATTTATTTCTCATCATCTATACATGATCTGTATCTCATTCTTTTTGCATTTGTTAGATGACATATTGAAGTGCATTAAAACTTTTTTTTTTCATTTTTAAAAATTTTTCATATTGCATTTTAGTCCCTCTCTTTTGCATATGGAACCATGTTTCCTATGTGATCTTTGCCTAATTATTTGAGGTGCTTAACTTGTGAATTTTTGTGAGATCTTTTGGCATGTGATTAGTATCTGACTTAGGTCATTTGTGTTCTGATTTCACAATTTTTGAATATCATTTGATGCATGTTTGATTATTTGTGCTTAAGTGAATTATGGATGACTATATCTTGACACCTCTTAGCACAAGTTGATTTACCATGTCCATTTGCTTGAGTTTCTTGTTGGTTCTTTGCATGTGCTTTTAATATGATGTCTACCCCTGGTTAAGGTCCTTTGAGACTTAATTTTACACTTTGTGGATCTTGTTTGGTGTTGCCTAAGTGTTGGAACTTTGAGCTTACTATTGTGGACTTTCTTTAGTGCACATTGCTCCATGTTTTGATCTTCTCTTGCATATGTGAATTGTTGATGATAATATGATCTTGGTTCTGACCTTCTCTCATCTTCATCTTATTTTGTTCATTTCATTTTGATATGAAATCCATGTATGCTTAATTGTGCATTTCATACAAGTATGCTTGCATCCTTTCATGATTATTCTTACATGCTTACTTGAATTGTTTTGCATTGATCTTTGAAACATGTTTGTTGATTTGAGTTGGAAATTTATGATATGATGTGCTTTTTGCCATTTATTGTATCTCATCTTTTCCTTCTCATTCTTCTTCTTCTCTTACACTCTTTTCGTCCTAAGCCTCACTAACCATAGGTCATCCATGCATGATAACATTAGGACTTTTAGTTTCCCTTTAGAGTTTCCTTTGTGTCTTCTCCCTTCTCATCTCAAAACTTCTTGAAAACACTTAATAAAGATAAAGTGTATTGCGCACGAGCCTTAAGCGTGGGGAATGAGAAATGAGGGGCTTCCTCTCATCTTTCTAGAGTGCTTAGCGGGCGTCTTGTCTTGGGACGATTCGTTAAGTATTCGTCCCTGTGCCCTAGACTTTGGTGCAATGCAAGTTACAATAACTGTAAAAAACACTTCTTGCTTAAAAAACTTCAAACAAACACTAACGTCTTTCCTTCGGGAATTCTTTTCTGATCTCACTCACTCTCAACGTACGAACGTGCTTCTTCTCGTTCTCTCGCAAGACGGTAACGCCTAAGTCTCCATACAGCGAGCTGCAACACCAGAGCTAGAACGTAAGTCGTTCCCTAAAAAACACAATCCACCCCTAGTGAGGGGAACTTTGTCGCTCTGATTCTCATGCTCCCGATGAGATACGTAGGTAGTGGGGTAGGGCCCATGCGAGCACTTCTTTTATTTTCCCTACATTTGTTTCTTCATTTCTTTCCGTTCTCGTTTCTTCTCCGGTCCAGTAGAAGTGGAGTTCCAGTAAATGACACCCTTTGATGCAGACAACAAGCGTGGATCCCATCAAGTACGATGGACGTGTTGGGTGCTAACACCTTCCCTTCGCGTAACCGACTCCCGTACCCATTTTTCTTGGTCGTGAGACCATGTTCTTTCCCTCCTTTCAGGTTTATGCAGTGTTTCCTTTCCCTCTCTTGGGATGAATACACATTGCTGGCGACTCTGTGTCTTTTGTGCCACTCTCGCGTTTGTACCGTTGGATGCGAATCTTTCAGGAGCGACAGCTGGCGACTCTGCTGGGGACTCTGGTTGACCTCTTACTGGTCCATCCCCTTTAGCGAGTCGATCCTAGCGCTTGTTTGCTTGTTTTGTTGGGTGTTTATTTGTTGTTCTTTATTATGTTGTATATTACTGTTTTACAGCTTTTATTGCATTGTATTTCATTTTATTACTGTCATACTAGATATTGTTGTGCTGTGCTGGCTGGTTTTCTGTTTGGCAGGTTGGGTTGTTCTGAGAGATAAGCCCAATACCCAGGCTTGAGTACACCCTAGGACTAGAGTGGAAAGTAGTGGGACCTACGTGCCCGCTTGGTACGTTTGTGTGTTCACGAAATTCATAACCAGACGAGGCTATCTTGGGACGCATTCTGACGTGTGTGTCTTGCGCATGTTAGGGTGTTGATCTAGAGAGCTGTCGACTCTGGTGACCGTTTCTCCGATACCTCAGTTGCGCCTCTCCTCCCGAGATGTGACAGTGGCAGACCACGTTCCGTGGCAAACCCATTGCACATTCTCGATCCGAGGACCCAATGCTGAGGGACTCGCATAGGATGACCTTATTTTTTAGGGGAATCAGTTGAGGCCTCCTCGATTGATGATGATGCCAAACCAGAAATGGTGAACGTATCATCGTTTCTCGACCTGAGAGCCCGGGATATTGAGGATCCTCGCCTTTCTAGAGCCCACATGTGAGAGGGGATGGGTGTTTGCAGGTTTGCAGGAAACCGAAACCTTCAACCTACCCGATTTTCTGGATTTCTCATCAGTGTTTGATTATCTGGGTTTCCGGTTATCTCAGTGGTTTGGTATTCTAGATTTCTGGTCTTCTGGGTTATGGTTCTCGTTCAGTTAACAGCACAGCACATCCAGCAGTGGTGCCTTGATCCCATGCTTGCATGTGCATATCATTTTTCTTGCATTCTAACATGTTTGACATTTTTCAGGGCTTGCATCTTACTCTTGATTCCGGTATTCTGAGGTTGCCTTAGCATGGATGTCCAGAGGAAGAAGGCTGTCGCTTATTCGTTTCCAGACCCGACCTTGACGTTGATTCATAAGCTGATTAGTATGGTTGGTTCCGAAGTTCGTACAGAGTTCAGTGGAGGGTATGGGAGACTTCTGAAGTTTGTCTACAACATCTCCAAGTATGAGAAGGATGCCATTCATACACTTCTTCAGTTCTATGATCCGTCTTTGCGTTGCTTCACTTTTCCAGATTACATCTTGGCTCCAACGTTGGAGGAGTTCTCATTTATTTTGGGAACCCCATCAGGCATGACATAGTTTTCATTTCTGAAGAACGCCCTGGGATAAAGGAAATAGCCATTGCTCTTCATATTGGTGAATCTGTTTTGAGCAATAATATTGTGGAGAAACAAGGAGCTAAGGGCTTCTTATTGAAGTTCTTGTTTGATCAAGCTTGCATACATGTTAAAGAAAAGAATTGGACTGCTTTCCAAGCTATTCTGACTATGTGCATCTATGGGATTGTCCTGTTTCCCAATGTTCCTGATCTGGTGGATATGCATGCCGTCAGAATCTTTATTTCAAAGAATCCTATACCTACCTTGCTAGGTGATGTGTATCACTCAGTCCACTACAAGAATGAGAATAGGCGTGGAAAAACTGTGAGTTTCTGTGTACCACTCTTATCTACTTGGTTTCTGAATCATCTTCCCGAAGCTGGCGCTTTCGTTGACACGAGAGATTCTCTGAAGTGGTCAAAGAGGTTAATGGGCTTGACTGCCGACAACATTGTTTGGTTCAACCATGACTTTCTAGGAATAGAGATTATCTGCAACTGCGGAGAATTCCCTAATGTACCCTTGATATGGAGAAGAGGTGGAATTAACTACAATCCTTCCCTTGTTATCAGGCAGTTTGGTTATCCTTTAAGAGGTCCACCAGAAGAGCGAGATATCAAAGAATCCTTATTCTTCAATGGTACCGAGGATCAAGAGATGATAAGGAAGATTGTGAATGCTTGGAAGCAGGTGACCAAGAAAGAAAAAACTTCATTCGGGAAATGTAACAACCATGCCTTTCCTTCCTATGAAAAATGGATTAAGAAAAGAGCAGAAGAGGAGCTTCTTCCTTTCCCGGTGGAACCACCTTTGTATCCTTTGATGGTCGAGGCTCCCACAACCGTTGATATAGAGAAGTATGACAAGTTATGGGCTGAGAAGGAGAAACTCCAAGAAGAGAATCGTGAGCTGGGCAGAAAGGTTTGTCAGTTGAAGCACGAGAGAGGTGAAGCTATCCATGCTGCCAGGTTGAAATCAGAACTGTTGGCTGCAAAGGTGAAAGAATTATCTAAAGAAGCCTCAGCCAAAGAGAAAGTGGCTCAAGCGTTGAAAGGTGTTAGCAAGGTCCTTTCGTCCAAGAAGAAAGAGTTAGCTTATGCTATGTCAAGAATTCACAAGTTCCATGACCGTAGGAATACAACAATTATTGCCAACAGGTTGAGAGAGGACAAGTATCTGGAGCAGATCAAGGGTTTGAAAACAGAGCTTCGGAAAAAGGATAAGGAGATTTTATCAAGGATCTTTGAGAGGAGAGCAGTTGAGGAGAAGCTCAAGGAAACCATGGCAGATATGGAACAGTTGAAGATTCAAGCCGAAGTGAAAAGATCCAGGAGCGAAGGTCCAAGTTCAGGTGGAGCTTCTGGAGAAGATGATTGGGAGTTGCATAGTCGTTATTTAACAGGAATCTTGCACAGGAGGGATCTTTTGATTCAGGAGTTGATTCAGAGACCAGAGCATCCTAATACCAAGAAGCTTCTCAAGGAAGTGCAGAATTGGTGCAAGAAGAATGACGAGTGTGGAATTTTAGCACGGATGAGTCTTGATGATATGCTTTAGTTTTCTTGCTGTTGTTTTCTTTGTATTTCCGGGATCACCGCTAGGCTTGTTGGTCGGGGTCTTTGTTTATGCTTATTCAGACTTGTGTTGTAACAGATGCTTATTCTCTTTATATGATCAGGAATTCAGTTCTCTTATGTTGTTAAAACTGGAATCAAGGGATAGATCGCCTTGATAATGTTCATACATGTTTGCATTTGCATTTGCATATTCATCTCTGTTTTGCATTGCAGGTTATCTTGGTTTCTCTAGTTTTCTTATGCTCTCTCTTTTTTCAGTCAGGATTGATCAACCAACTCATCGGTATTCTACCAGGCTTAATCAGAGCAGAGTGATGGACAAAGTTCAGGCAGACATGGCAGCTATGCAAGCTCGCATCGATCAGTTTAAGGAGATGATGCAGGGTGTAGTGCAAAGTCAGAATGAATTCAAAACTCTGGTTCAGCCTTTGGTGTCACAGGTTAATGAGAATGGTATCTTACACGCTGGTTTTCTTAATCGTGTTGTTCCTCTGGGCGGAGGTGGTGCTGGTATCAACATTCCTATCCCTGGTGCTGGGGGACAGGGTGGTATTCCTTCAGTGGTTGGAGAGGGAAGTAATATTTGAGCTATCTATGGCCATCGTTTTGATGATCAACAGGATGATGTCTTTTCGGTTAGAAGCTTGGACGCTGGTCTTCCTGTGGTCAGTGATGAGAGAATCCGTTTAATTGAGGCCCAGCTGAAAGGGGTTGTGAAACAGGATGATTTGGGGATAGATTTGGACAACCTAGGGTTGGTCCCTAATATTGTCATTCCACACAAGATTCAGATTCCAACACTGGAGAAGTACAATGGTTCTACTTGCCCGAGAACTCATATAAAGGCCTATACCAGGAAGATGGCTGCTCATGCTAAGGATGAAAAACTAATGATGCACTTTTTCCAAGACAGCCTGTCTGGCGTGTCTTTGGAATGGTACATGGGGGTGGAAAGTAGAGATGTCCGTACCTGGAGAGAGCTAGTTGCAGCTTTTATTAAGCATTACCAGTAGAACACAAACATGGCGCCCAACAGAACTCAGCTGTTGAGCATGTCTCAGAAAAATGATGAAAGTTTCAAGGAATACGCGCAAAGGTGGCGTGAATTGGCGGCTAGGGTGCAGCAACCAATGCTGGAAAAAGAGATGTTGGATATGTTTATGGACACACTGCCTAAGCACTACTACGAGAAGCTTTTGCCTTGTTCTCTAGGCAAGTTTGCAGATGTGATTGCTATTGGACAGAAGATAAAGGTCAGAATTAAGGCTGGAAAGGTTTCTAGTGGTGATGGATCGTCCTCCGGACATGGAAAGAAGCCGTTTGATGGTTATAAGAAAATAGGAGAGGCCAACGCTGTATCATCTCACAGAGGAAAAGGGAAACAGCGTCAGGGTAATAATTAATAGGTAGCATCGGTAACTATCCCAGCAACGTTACCTCCACCACAGCAACAAAACAACAATGCTAATCAATATCAGAACGGGCAGCAGGGCCAATATCAGAATAGACAGAGAAGAGTGGATAAGCACTTTGATCATCCACCAATGTCATATGCACAGTTGTTGCAACATTTGCTGCAGTTGCGTCTAGTTGAGCTCCGTACCCTGGCTCCACCAAAAGGGGAATTGCCACGAAGTTATGACGCTAACGCACATTGCGAATTCCACTCTGGTGCTCCTGGGCATACTGTAGAGAAGTGTAAAGCCTTCATGCACAAGGTGCAGGATCTTGTAGACTCCAAAGCTATCAATTTCTCGAATGCTGGGCCCAATCAAAACCCTATGCCTGATCATAATGGGCCGAGGGTGAATCCAATTATTGAGGAATGTGAAGCTCTGAATTTGATCATGGATGTGGAGGAGCTGAAGACTCCGTTGGCTGTGGTTAAAAACAGGTTATTAAAGGGTGGCATCTATCCGGGTTGTGGTGAGAACTGTTCAGTTTGTTTGACAAAGGTTAATGGTTGTGATTAGTTGAAGATGGGTATTCAGAATCTGATTGATGAGGGATGTTTACAGTTTGACAGAGGTAATCAGGAAGAAGAGGTTGTTAGTGAGAAGGTTGCTACTATCACCATTCCGTTCAAAATAATTACTATTTCTGGTCCAGCAAGGCCACCTCCAGTCATTATCACAAAGCCTGGACCCATTCCGTATGAGAGTTCTAAGGCTATTCCGTGGAATTACAGTGCAGAGGTGTTTGCCAATGGACAAAAGCTGGAATTAATGAATACTTCACTAGTGAGTTCTAGTTCAGAGGTTAAAGTTGAGACTGATGCTATAACCAGAAGTGGTAGAGTGCTTACTCCTGTTAGTGATCAACCCAGTACCTCTAGGCAAGATAGGGGAAAACAGGCGGTGGATGGTTCTGTTCAGACTCCAGTGGTTATTGATTCTACAGTGAAGCTAGTTGATGATGCTTTTTCTGAAAATGTTGAGGAGTTTATGAGACTCATCCGAAAAAGTGATTACAAAATCGTGAACCAGTTACATCAGACCCCGTCCAAGATCTCTATTCTGTCTTTGCTATTGTGTTTTGAAGCTCACAGGAATGCTCTTCTAAAAGTCTTGAATGCAGCCTACGTTCCTCAAGAGATTTCTGTTAACCAGCTGGAAGGAGTTGTAGCACATGTGAACACTGGAAATGGCCTGGGTTTTACAGATCTTGACTTGACTACCGCTGGCAGGAATCATAACAATGCCCTGCATATTTCAATTGAGTGTCGTGGTTCACTGATGTCGCATGTTTTGGTGGATACTGGATCATCGTTGAATGTATTGCCCAATAAAGCGTTAATGAAGTTGGATACCCGGGGACTTATTTGTACACCAAGCGACTTGGTTGTGCGAGCTTTTGATGGCTCGAAGAGATCTGTTTTTAGTGAGATTGTGCTTCTGATCAAGGTTGGGCCAGAAGTTTTTGATGCAACATTTTACATTATGGATATTCAGCCAGCATACAGCTGTTTATTGGGTCGTCCTTGGATCCATGGGGCAGGCGCTGTAACTTCCACTTTGCATCAGAAGCTAAAATACATGGTTGATGGTCACGTAGTGACGGTGTGTGGAGAAGAAGACATAATGATCAGTCAGTTGTCAACTTTCAAATACGTGGAAGTGGATGGTGAAATCCATGAGACGTTGTGCCAGGGGTTTGAAAAGGTGAAGGTTTCTGAAGAGGTTGTCCAGTCTGAAGCTATAGAACAGCCCGCAGGGGCAAATCAACCTGAGGTTTCCATGTCTTCATTTAGAGACGCCAAAGCTGTGGTTGAAGCTGGTAGCTCACAGAGGTGGGGCCAGGTGGTTGAAGTCTAGGAGAAGAGGGATACTTATGGATTGGGATACAAGCCATCCAGGAGGGATGGGGATCCTCCCAAATTCTATGGCCCAGTCCGTTTCACTAGCGCCGGTGTTTTCTTCGACAGGGTTAATGCCATTGAAGAAGAAGGGGACAGTGATTGTGACATGGATAGCTGGATCCGTCCTTGCATCCCAGGAGAAAGTCTGTGCAACTGGTCTTTCGAGAGAGTCATTCAAGTGACAAGCTTCGAGTAATTGCTTTGTTTTCCTATTATGTTAATCCTGTGTTCTGCCCAAGACGCAGTGATTTTGTTTGTAGGGCTTTTAACTGTCGCATGTTTTGCTTTATCATCAATAAAGGACTTTTCACACTCAAATATTTTGATCTCTGTCTTTCTGTTTTTACTTTTTATGCATTAAAAAAACCCACATCAAAATGGCAATGTGTTTCTTTTGTTGCATACATAATAAAACATACCTCATCAATCATGCAGGTCTTTTTGTTCAGATGACACCGATCATGACTCAGCTATAGCTCGGTATGACTTTGACAATCCAATCTATCAGGCTGAAGAAGAAACTGACGAAGATTGTGAACTTCCTGAAGAGTTGGCCAGATTATTGAAGCAAGAGGAGAGAGTCATCCTACCTCATCAAGAGGAAATTGAGATTGTGAATCTGGAAACCGAGGACTCCTGAAAGGAAGTAAGAGTAGAGGCTGCATTGGAAGACAGTGTCAAGGGAAGATTGATTGAAATGCTTCGTGAGTATGTGGACATATTCGCCTGGTCTTACCAAGACATGCCTGGGCTCGATACTGATATTGTTGTACACCGGCTACCACTTAAAGAAGGTTGTGCTCCGGTCAAGCAAAAGTTGAGAAGAACTAAACCGGAAATGTCTGTCAAAATCAAGGAAGAGGTTCAGAAACAGCTAGATTCCATTTTTCTTGTCGTGACAAATTATCCTCCATGGGTTGCTAACATCGTGCCTGTACCTAAGAAGGATGGGAAGGTCAGGATGTGTGTTGGCTACAGGGATTTGAACAGAGCAAGCCCAAAGGATGATTTCCCGCTCCCTCACATTGACGTGTTAGTCGACAATACTGCTCAGTATTCTGTGTTTTCCTTCATGGATGGCTTCTCTGGGTATAACCAAATCAAGATGGCCCTAGAGGACATGGAGAAGACAACATTCATAACACCGTGGGGAACTTTCTGCTACAAAGTGATGCCCTTTGGATTGAAAAATGCAGGGGGAACTTACCAACGAGCGATGGTGACTCTCTTTCATGATATGATTCACAAAGAGATTGAAGTCTATATTGATGACATGATTGCGAAGTCATAGACGGAAGAAGAACATCTGGTGAATCTTCAGAAGTTATTTGAAAGATTGAGAAAGTTCAGACTGAGGTTGAATCCTAATAAGTGCACGTTCGGGGTGAGATCAGGAAAATTGTTGGGGTTTATTGTTAGTGAAAAAGGTATTGAGGTTGATCCTGCAAAGGTAAAAGCCATACAAGAAATGCCTGTGCCGAAAACAGAAAAAGAGGTTCGTGGTTTCTTGGGGAGATTAAACTACATTGCTAGGTTCATCTCGCATCTCACAGCCACGTGTGAACCAATCTTCAAGCTATTAAGAAAAGATCAAGCGGTCAGGTGGAATGAAAATTGTCAAAAGGCAATTTAAAAGATAAAAGAATACTTGCAGGAACCTCCGGTCCTTATGCCGCCAGTGCCAGGAAGGCCTTTGATTATGTATCTCACGGTTCTTGAGAATTCAATGGGTTGTGTGCTCGGTCAACAGGACGAGTCAGGTAGAAAAGAGCACGCCATCTACTACTTGAGTAAGAAGTTTACTGATTGTGAGTCAAGGTACTCGATGCTGGAGAAAACATATTGTGCACTCGCTTGGGCCGCTAAGCGTTTAAGGTAGTATATGTTAAACCATACAACCCTCTTGATTTCGAAGATGGATCCGATCAAGTATGTGTTTGAGAGGCAAGCACTTTCTAGTAGAATAGCCTGTTGGCAGATGGTTCTGACGGAGTACGATATTCAGTATGTTTCCCAAAAAGCCATTAAGGGAAGTGTTTTGTCAGAATATCTTGCTGAACAACCAATTGAAGATTATCAACCGATGAAGTTTGAATTTCTGGACAAGCATATCATGTATCTGAAGATGAAGGATTGTGAAGAACCTTTGCCTGATGACGGACCTGAGATTGGGTCTCAGTGGAAGATGGTATGTGATGGAGCTGTTAATTCATATGGTAACGGAATCGGGGCAATCATTACGACACCACCGGGTTCTCATATACCCTTTACTGCCCGGTTAGCGTTCATATGCACCAACAATGAGGCGGAGTATGAAGCATGCATCATGGGGTTAGAAGAAGCAATTAATTTGAGAATCAAGAACTTCGATGTTTATGGTGATTCTGCGTTGGTGGTTAATCAGATTACAGGTGAATGGGAGACTCGTCAAGTAAATCTTGTTCCATATAACAACTATGCCAGAAGGTTGTTACCTTTCTTTGACAGAGTAAACTTCCATCATATTCCCCGAATAGAGAATCAGATGGCTGATGCGTTGGCAACGTTGTCATCAATGTATAAAGTGAATCTTTGGAATGAAGCTCCTTCAATCAGAATCATGCGCTTGGACAGGCCTGCTTTTGTATTTGCAGTTGAAGGGGTATCAGATGGCAAGCCTTAGTATCATGACATCAAAGTCTTCTTCAAGAGTCAGGAATACCCATCTGGGGCATCTTCCAAGGATAAAAAGACATTAAGGAGGTTATCAGGAAACTTCTTTTTGAACAAAGACGATGTGTTGTATAAGAGAAACTTTGACATGGTCTTGCTACTTTGTGTTGATGAACACGAGGCAGGCCTGTTAATGGAAGAAGTTCACGACGGTTCCTTCGGTACTCATGCCAATGGGCATGCTATGGTAAGAAACTTATTGAGAGCGGGGTATTATTGGATGACTATGGAGTCTGACTGTTTTAAATACGCCCGGAAATGTCATAAATGTCAGATTTATGCTGACAAGGTGCACATACCGCCTACTCCTCTGAATGTTTTGTCGTCACCTTGGCCTTTTGCCATGTGGGGCATTGACATGATTGGAAAGATCGAGCCGACTGCTTCGAATGGACATCGTTTTATCCTGGTGGCTATTGATTATTTCACGAAGTGGATAGAAGCTGCATCGTATGCCAACGTCACTAGACAAGTGGTAGCCCGGTTTATTAAGAAGGAAATCATCTACCGGTATGGAGTCTCGAAGAGAATCATTACTGATAATGGTTCGAATTTGAACAATAAGATGATGAAGGAGCTATGTCAGAGCTTTAAAATCGAACATCACAATTCTTCTCCCTATCGTCCGAAGATGAATGGGGTTGTTGAAGCAGCTAATAAGAACATAAAAAAGATTGTACAGAAGATGGTAGTGACATACAAATACTGGCATGAGATGTTGCCTTACGCTTTGCATGGATAACGTACTTCGGTACACACATCAACTGGGGCAACTCCTTTCTCACTGGTGTATGGTATGGAAGCAGTCCTGCCATTAGAAGTTGAGATTCCTTCTTTGAGAATTCTGACAGACGTGAAGCTTGAAGAAGCTAAGTGGGTGCGTTCTCAGCTGAATGAACTGAACCTCATTGAAGAGAAGAGATTGAAAGCCATTGCGCATGGCCGGTAGTATCAGAGCAGGAGGAAGAAAGCCTTTGATCAGAAAGTGCATCCTCGGTGTTTCCAAGCTGGTGAGTTAGTTCTGAATAGGATCATTCCTCCTCAAACAGATCACAGGGGCAAGTGGACTCCAAATTACGAGGGGCCATATGTAGTAAGATAGGTTTTCTCTGGTGGAGCCTTATTACTTTCAACTATGGATGGCGAAGATTTTACGTCCCCTGTGAACGCGGATGTAGTCAAAAAATACTTTGCATAAAAGAGACCCGCTGAACATAAAAAGAAGGTTCAGGCAAAAATGGGGCATCCTGGCGAACCATAAAAAGAAAAGGTTCGGGCAAAAATTAGGGATAAAAAGAAAAGAATAAACCCGCAAGGTTGAAAACCTGAAAAGGCAACCTTGGCAAAAATGGGTATCCCGGTGGATTGAAAACCCGAAAAGGGCGATCCAGGCAAAAGTTAGGGATTTAAAAGCAAAGACTACGACCCGCGTTCGATTTGTGATCACTGTTCACACTTGGAAAATTCGAAGGAAAGGAATCAGTCCAGTTAGTCATCTTCAAAGGCCAAAGTATCTGCGGATAAACAAGTCATATGGGTTATAGCTGAGTCGAGTCATGGTGGATGTCTGTTCCCCACATTGCCGACATGTGTATTTTCTTTTGCTTTTTGCGCAATTACCTCTTTTCAGGAATTGCTTCCAGATGTAAATGCCTATTTACAGGCCGTTTCATTCAATAAAGTTTGCATTTGAGTCAAAGAGCTTTTGTTTTTGCTTTACCTGTTTTGTTTGTGGAAATGTCCGATATTTTTGATAAACATTACATGCTAAATGTTAAGCTTTATGAAACAAGTTGGAAAACAGTGGCAATTGCTTAGGCGACAGTCACTATGATGATAATCAAAGTAATCATTTTTGCACGTAGACCTTTCTTTTGGTTTTGCAGGATAACAAGTGTACCTCCCCAGAGTTGCTCTCTCCAGTTTTGAAGCCTGATCATCCTCAGCAGTTTGCCGCTATCCCCAATAGAATTGCTCTCTCCAATTTTGAAGTCTGATCTTCCTCTTGCAGTTTATCACTCTTCCCCATCAGAGTGTCAAGGATTGTCTTCCTTAACAGAGTATAAAGAAGTAATTCCCCAAGCGGAGTCGTTAAGGATCGTCTCCCTCATTAGGGTATAAGAGGTTCACCCCAGTCAAAGTTGTGATTTGGCCCATCTTTCCTCAGCAGGTAGCTAGAAATTGCTATTTTCACAGCCTCTCCAGCAAGAGATTGATGGAGCATATTCTTTGATTAAAGATGGTGTTTCCCCACAGGGTATGGGGCATTTATTTTCCTCAGCTAGTCAGGAAACAAGGTGTTTATCCCCTAGCGGGGTGGATGTTGACAACTTCTTTTCTCCCAAGCGGAGTCGTTGAGGATTGTCCCCCTCAACAGTGTACAGAGGATTGTATGCCCAGCCGAAATTGTGTTTGGATTACTATTCCCCAGCCAGCGTTCAGAAGTTGATTGCTCTAAGGTGGATGTTGTTGTATCTCCAGCAGGAAGTTCGTGGACAAAGATGTTATTATGCCCATAGAGTCCTGGCATCTACTTTCCTCAATTGGTCAGAAAGTATAGTCTCAGCGACAATGGTTTGATCTAATCCCTAGCAGGGTGAGGGTAAAGTTATTTCCCTAGTAGCAGGTTAAGCTCACTGACATCCCCAAGCAGAGTCTGGTGGTGAGTGGTATTCCCAGTAGGTCTTAAGTCCAATCATTTTTGGCAGGTGTCAAATCCGAGTTCTGAAACAGTTGGTCATCCCCAGCGGAGCAGTTTCCATCTTCAGTATTCATTTCCCTACCCAGCTGAATGGGTATCCTCTCGGAGCTCCGTCCATCTCCAGCAGAGTTGTTGATCCTGACATTCCCCAACAGAGTGGGTATTCTCTCGGAGTCTCGTCCATCTCCAACAGAAGTGGTGGTCTTGTTTCTTCCCAGCAGGGTGAAGTATACCTCATCAGGATCTCTTGGTTAAGAATGACATGTTAGTTTTCCATACCTCGGAGCTTCCTTTGTCCTTAGCGTTTATTTCGTTAGGACGCCCTTTTTGCATTGCATAAGCATCTTTTGCATGGCATCCTCCCAAATACGTAGCATTCCATTTCGTATGGAGCATTACGGCAAAATTCAAACATATGCATTTGAAGCATAAGCCAAGGTTGGTATTTTGTTGCAGGGTTTCTTTTGCCAGCAGAAAAGGATACGCTCCAAGGGATGTTGTTTAACATCACAACCGCATATGGTGATTTCTTCTTATTGTGCTTCCCCCGCAGAGGTTGATGTTCAGGTCTCTCTCATATGAATTCAAGTTGAAGATTTCTTATTGCACTTCCCCCGCAGAGGTTGATGTTCAGGTCTCTCTCATGTGAAGTCAGGTTAAAGATTTCTTATTGCACTTCCCCCGCAGAGGTTGATGTTTAGGTCTCTCTCATGTGAAGTCCTGTTGAAGATTTCTTATTGTACTTCCCTCACAGAGGTTGATGTTCAGGTCTCTCTCATGTGAAGTCATGTTGAAGATTTCTTATTGTACTTCCCCCGCAGAGGTTGATGTTCAGGTCTCTCTCATGTGAAGTCATGTTGAAGATTTCTTATTGTACTTCCCCCGCAGAGGTTGATGTTCAGGTCTCTCTCATGTGAAGTCATGTTGAAGATTTCTTATTGTGCTTCCCCCGCAGAGGTTGATGTTCAGGTCTCTCTCATGTGAAGTCAGGTTGAAGATTTCTTGTTGCGCTTCCCCCGCAGAGGTTGATGTTCAGGTCTCTCTCATGTGAAGTCATGTCGAAGATTTCTTATTGTGCTTCCCCCGCAGAGGTTGATGTTCAGGTCCCTCTATCAGCAGGGATGATGTTCTTTATGCAAATTTTAGGTTTCTTTTGGTATTCAATCTCCATGAATCCTTTGAACGCATGACAGTCGTTGCTATCATACCTTCAGGACCAAGTTGATTGAATAGGGGCAGCTGTAACACCCCAAAATTTGCCCTTTTGTTTATATATTAATTGGCTTATGGTTCTTTTCATTTCTTGCATTTTGCATTGTGCATAACATTGGTTCTTAGCATGGGATCAAGGTACTTGGCCCATATTCTCAAGTCTCAAGCTTCAAAGTGACTCATGGGGTTCATCATATCTTCTTAAGGTCAAGCATGGCAAAGGATTTCAAGTGGATCTTTTCCTCCTGATCAGAGGGACCAATTAGGGTTTGTGAATCAAGAGGACTTCTTGAAGGGCTTTGTATGTTCAAGCATGGTGCTATGAGGTCTATATGCTTACAAGTGTTTATGGATGGAGACTTGGTTGATGGTTTATGGGGAAGAATGTTCAGTGGATCAGTTACTTGTGAACCAAGAAAAGTCAACTGTAAAGGAGAAAGTCAACCGTGGAATTTTGAGGTTCTTCTCATGGTTTTCAAGGTCTCACATCCTCATATGATCTTCCATTGTCAAGTTTCATGCCATTCATCAAGAATCAAGAGTTTGTGCAAAAGTTACTAAATTTGGAAAATGACCTATAATGAGAACTTTCCATTTTTAGCAATTTTTCCATCACATTCAACTTGGATTTTCATCATCAAGGAAGCTTCAAATGAATTTTCCTCAAACATGAAAGTTGAATATCTTTTTCTCCCATTTCCAAAAAGTACTAGAACATCTCCATATCATTTGTGGAACTCTAGTTATGGTCAAAACAATGAAAGGTGCATTTCATGGATTTCTTATATGTCAAAATTTCCACCATTTGCATTTTCACTCAAAAGGACTTGTAATGTTCCCAATTGCTTCATGTCTCATTACAACATCAAAACACAAGTCAAGAGGATCATTTTTGGCCTTAGAATCAATTTATTTCATGACTTATTTCTCACTTATTTCACATTATGCAAAATTGCAAATGGATTCAAATCTCATGAACCAAGTCATTGCAAGGCCCAAATTTAATTCAGAGGCGATCAATAAGTAAATTGGAGGTGAATCATGCAGATTACAAGGACTTAGCACGTGTGGTTTAGTGGATACAACTCAAAATGCATTTTTGCAAATTCATCCAAATCTCATTAACCAAGGTTCTAATCACTTGCTAATCCTAATCAGTGGAATAATCAAAAGTATATAAGCTTACTCATACCCTCACAGCTAGGTCAGAGACTCTCATTTGCTCAGTTTTGATTTTTTGCTCTCACGCTTCCTCTCTTCGAAACTCACTCTCCTTGGAGTTTCTTTTAGATTTCTCTTCACATTCTTGATCAGTGAAGAGAATAGAGCAAGAATCAATCACTGGTTGGAGCCCATACTGAGGATTTCACCAAGTTCCATTCAAGAAGATTCAAGTTCAAACCTCAAGATCTAGCACGATTTCAAGCTTTAGTTGCATTTATTTTGCAACTAGAGGTTCCAAGGAGTAGATCTGCAGTTTTTGGAGGGATTTCTTGGAGGATTTCAAGCTCTTCAAGGTTCAGGTTGGTGTTGATTTCATACTCATAGAACTTGAATTTTAGATGTGCATAATGATCTATGAAGTTCACTGAGCATGATGATCTATTTTGTATTGATTTTGGACGTATAACATGTTCGTAATGTGGATTTAAAGTTTTAGATCTAAAACTGTTTTCATTCGATTTGCATTGTGTGCTTGTTATCTGATGAAATGGATTGGATATTAGAGTTCCTTGTGAAAATCTGTTGGAAATGGTGTATTCATGTTTGTTTTCTGGACATTTGTATGAAGCTCCACCGTGGGAGTCGTCGGAGAAGACGACCGGAGCCCTAGCTCTGGCGTCTGGTTTTAATCACAGGTGAACCAAGGTTTTGGAGGTGGAAGATGAAATCTTCACCGTTCGTGTTTGAATCCAAGGGTCATTGTTGTGCCACCTCATTTATTTCTTTGATTCTGATTGGATTTGATTTTAACATGCGTGTGTGTTGGACCATGGTTATTGCTATGTTCATCATTTCCTGGCCCTTGATCATGATTAATTTGTGAATTGTTTGACTTGATGTGATGCGTTGATATGATCTGATGGCTGTATGTTTGACAACGCATTAAAATTACATGTGCCTATCAGGTGGGTTCATAGTGTGTGCTGAGTAATTGTGTGTACGCGTGTGTTTGTTAATTGTGGTGTGCGTGTGAATCTGTGCCATTGATCCTGATTACTATGCATTTTTGTTGACTTGGCATGGAGCGTTAGATTAATCCATTGGCTGATATTGAGTCTGATTGTTTGGTTGAAATCCATGCTATGCTTTGACTTCGCTAGTGGACTTTTGTTTTGGACCTTAATTTCCACACCCCCAGTCTGAGCCCACTCTCATTTTCCAACGTGCCTTGCTTGCTATCTGAGCCCCCCTTGATTTTCTATTTTCTTTTTATTTCATTTAATTGTTGCATTTGCATTTTAATTTTTAAAGTCATTTTTATGCATTCAAAAATCCTGGAGAAAATCATGAAGCTTGTTTTTAGTTTTATAAAATTTTTTCATATTTTATTTTCATTTTTTATTTTATTTTTGATGTCTGAATTAATTAATTGTTTAATTTCTTTGTGGTTTGTCTCATTTGTGCACACTTCTACTTGTAGAATTTATTTCTCATCATCTATACATGATCTGCATCTCACACTTTTTGAATTTGTTAAATGACATATTGAAGTGCAATAAAACATTTTTTTTCATTTTTAAAACTTTTTCATATTGTGTTTTAGTCCCTCTCTTTTGCATATTGAACCATGTTTCCTATGTGATCTTTGCCTAATTATTTGAGGTGCTTAACTTGTGAATTTTTGTGAGATCTTTTGGCATGTGATTAGTATCTGACTTAGGTCATTTGTGTTCTGATTTCACAATTTTTGAATGTCATTTGATGCATGTTTAATTATTTGTGCTTAAGTGAATTATGCATGACTATATCTTGACACCTCTTAGCACAAGTTGATTTACCATGTCCATTTGCTTGAGTTTCTTGTTGGTTCTTTGCATGTACTTTTAATATGATGTCTACCCCTGGTTGAGGTCCTTTGAGACTTAATTGTACACTTTGTGGATCTTGTTTGGTGTTGCCTAAGTGTTGGAACTTTGAGCTTACTATTGTGGACTTTCTTTAGTGCATATTGCTCCATGTTTTGATCTTCTCTTGCATATGTGAATTGTTGATGATAATATGATCTAGGTTCTGACCTTCTCTCATCTTCATCTTATTTTGTTCATTTCATTTTTATATGAAGTCCATGTATGCTTAATTGTTCATTTCATACAAGTATGCTTGCATCCTTTCATGATTATTCTTGCATGCTTACTTGAATTGTTTTGCATTGATCTTTGAAACATGTTTGTTGATTTGAGTTGGACATTTATGATATGATGTACTTGCTGCCATTTATTGTATCTCATCTTTTCCTTCTCATTCTTCTTCTTCTCTTACACTCTTTTCCTCCCCTGGATCTCAAGACTTGTTTAAGTCTTGGATTCTCTCCCTTTAGAGCTACCTAGTCCAACTTAATTTTTTATTAAGCTTGGAGTGGGATTAGCATTAGGTTTTAGGTAGTCGTTCCTCCTAAGCCTCACTAACCATAGGTCATCCATGCATGATAACATTAGGACTTTTAGTTTCCCTTTAGAGTTTCCTTTGTGTCTTCTCTCTTCTCATCTCAAAACTTCTTGAAAACACTTAATAAAAATAAAATGTATTGCGCACGAGCCTTAAGCGTGGGGAATGAGAAATGAGGGGCTTCCTCTCATCTTTATAGAGTGCTTAGCGGGCGTCCTGTCTTGGGATGATTCGTTAAGTATTCGTCCCTGTGCCCTAGACTTTGGTGCAATGCAAGTTACAATAACTGTAAAAAACACTTCTTGCTTAAAAAACTTCAAATAAACACTAACGTCTTTCCTTTGGGAATTCTTTTCTGATCTCACTCACTCTCAACGTACGAACGTGCTTCTTCTCGTTCTCTCGCAAGACGGCAACGCCTAAGTCTCCATACAGCGAGCTGCAACACCTGAGCTAGAACGTAAGTCGTTCCCTAAAAAACACAATCCACCCTTAGTGAGGGAACTACGTCGCTCTGATTCTCATGCTCCCGATGAGATACGCAGGCAGTGGGGTAGGGCCCATGCGAGCACTTCTTTTATTTTCCCTACATTTGTTTCTTCGTTTCTTTCCATTCTCTCCGGTCCAGTAGCAGTGGAGTTCCAGTTAACGACACCCTTTGATGCAGACAACAAGCGTGGATCCCATCGAGTACGATGGACGTGTTGGGTGCTAACACCTTCCCTTCGCGTAACCGACTCCCGTACCCATTTCTCTTGGTCATGAGACCATGTTCTTTCCCTCCTTTCAGGTTTATGCAGTGTTTCCTTTCCCTTTCTTGGGATGAATACACATTGCTGGCGACTCTGTGTCTTTTGCGCCACTCTCGCGTTTGTACCATTGGATGCGAATCTTTTGGGAGCGACACTAAGCTACTAGGTGGTGTTTCACCTGAGTTCCGGACTTGGTCCGATGGATGTCGGACTTGTTCCTAAGAATACCGTTGCGATGAGCTTGTGAGGGTCCACTAGGACATATTTCCCACTTGCCGTTAACTCATCTGCGTGCTCGGTATGCACCTGAGTTACTGTTGCGATGTGCTTGTGGGGGCCTTATAGGGTGTTTACCCATTTGCCGTTAACACATCGGCGTGATCGGTATGGTGGGGTTGTGATGCCATGAAGGCAATATCACTCCGTTACTCACCTCTAGTGGTGTCATGTAGGAAATACCACTAGGCTTTCTCCCGGTGGGCTTGTGCAGTCATATAGGTGTTCTTGCACTTGCCGATACACACATGCGTATTGATGATGGACGGATGGGTTTCCGCGACCACTTAGGCGTGTATCACTTCGGACTCATCTGACTCATCGTGTTGTGTGCTTGTGCTAGTCTCTTGACGCTAGCCACTTGGTTACTCATCGAGGGTGTGATATGTGTGACCTATGTAGGCAGGTTGATACTACTTCTGGATTCCTCGTATGTGAGTACGGGTCTGTATAAATGGGTTGTTTGATCTATTTATTGTTGTTTGTGTACTTGTTGTCATTTCATTGGTGAGTCAAGGGACTACTAATGAGGATATTACCCATTGTTGTGTATTTGCCCTAGACCGTGAGTAAACCCCGGATCCACGGTGGATCCGTTTGATTGTATGTACCCTGTAGAGCCGAGGGAACCCATAAGATAGGGGAACTCACTGAGATTATTATCTCACTCTAATATTGTTGTTATTTTTCAGGTGTTATTTGCAGGTTTGATTTACAAGTGGAGCTATGCTTGGATGTTTCAAGAGAAGCTTAGTTAAGCTTATTTCGCTGTGTATTATTTTCTTGTACAATGAGGACTATTGTACCTTATTCTTAGATTTTCTTGTATTGGATAATTTCCATGCTTGGTACCATAGGTTGTATTTATGTATTGGAAATGGGCAAGTATGTGAATTATGCCATTAGGAACTTATGATTGTGTCAGTACCGAATAAAACACTTGTATGGTATTATTCTAGATAAATATTATACAGGGCGTTACAAAACCAAAATAATCCGGGCCTCAGACATTGTATAAGTCCCACTGCATTTTCAAAAGCAATCGGCGCGATCGCCGTTTCAAAACAAAATTAACCGGGCCTACCCTTGTGTTGTAAGTCCCATTTCTTTTCCTTTTTCAAATAAATTGGGCCTCTTCTTGAGTTGTAAGACCCATCCATTTGTACAGAAAACCTCTTTGGGTCTCAGTCGTTGTATAAGTCCCGATGTGATTTCAATAACAACAGTGCGATCACTGTTAAACCCTGGGTCTCTCCTTGAGTATAAGCCCCAACAATCTTTTCAAAAGAACTTTCCTTTTGATTTAGATTCAAATATACATGTTGTTATCAAAACTTTCTTTAATTTCTTTGAACAACTAACAATACAGCATGGAAGTTTGCTTACCTGTAAGTTTTAACAGCTTTCATTTATCGCTTTCATATAAATATAATTGTATTGTAGGAAGCTGCGCAATGTAAGTCTTCTTTCATATCCTTTTAAATACTTGTCATATATCAACTGTATATATATACTAGTATAGCAATTTAGAGTTTTCCCCGGCAACTAGGTCTAGAACTAGGTAAAGCCATGTTGGTCACTCTTAAATACAGACAAAACTAGATCCTCATAGGATTTCCAGATACAGTCTTGCCTTCTCTTGGGCTTAAACAATATGGAACAAAGAGAAATGCATTATTCTTCGTGAACCTTTTCTCAGACTGTCACCCCTAGAAATTGTCAAAGAAATTCTACTCCCCAGAGTTGATCTATTCTCGGTGAATAGCATCTCTTGAGTTTCTTCAAACCTCAAAACTTTCACTAAATGATCTATTCTCGGTGAATAGCATTTCTGAACTTTTCTTGGTTTGAGACCCACAGGTTTCCTAAAAGCATCCCCGCCTCCTCTTGGGCTTTGTACAAGGACCCTCCGGCTTCTTAGAAGTTCTCATGCCTACTCTTGGGCTTAATACAAGGACCCTAAAGACCAGGACTTAGTCATCCTTTGCTAGAGCGGTCTTTCCAGTGTCAAACCTTGAACTTAGGGTTGATTCTCGTCCCTTAAAACACCCGCCTCCTCTTGGAGGCATCATACAAAAGATAAAACTCTTCCACACCAGTAGACTTAGACAGTCTAATCCCCTTGAGTCTCAAAGACATTCTCAAGTTCCCTATAAACATAGGAGAAACCTCAGTCACTCTAGATCAATCTCCAGCAGAGCTAAAACCCAGTCTCTCTTCTAAAAGATTCTCAACTAGGGACAGTCTATCCACCAATATCAGAACCTCAAGGCATCTGATATCTCAACTCTTCTGCAAATCCTCAGCAAGAGTTAATTCCCCACTTGGACCTGCCTAGGGATCTCAATAATCCCCAGCAGAAAGATAGCCTCCTCCTAGGCTTTGTATAATGACCTTCCCTTAGCAAAGTCAGCCTCCTCTTGGGCTTTGTACAATTATTCTCCCCAGCAAAGCTAACCTTTTCAGACTCTCTTGTTGAGTTAATCACCCTTTCAGACTCTCTTGTTGAATCCATCACCTTTTCAGACTCTTTGTTGAGTCAACCCTTTTAGCCTCAATCTCGGGCTTTGTACGAGACAGATAAAAACACTCTCTTATTGAGTTGATCCTTTTAGCCTCAATCTTGGGCTTTGTACAAGATAGATACAAATACTCTCTTGTCGAGTCAATCTTTTCCAGCCTCGTCTTAGGCTTGGTATAAAGATTTCCCCTAGCAGAAGTTAGCCTCCTCTTAGGCTTTGTATAATGAATTCTCCAACTTGTTCAGCCACAATCATGGGCTTTGTACGGGATAGATAAAAGCACTCACTTGTTGAGTCCAACCCTTTTAGCCTCTATCTTGGGCCTTGTACAAGACATAAATCTTCACCTCTTAAAGCTTGGGACATATATCTTCCCCGGTAGAGCCATTTCCTCCCAGCCTTTTTTTAGGCTTTGAGGAATGATTTCCCAAGCAGAGTCAAACTCATTTCAGCCTCAATCTTGGGCTTTGTACAAGACACATAAAAATATCCTCACCAGAGTCAGTTAAATTTCCCATTTCAGCCTCAATCTTGGGCTTTGTACAAGACACATACAAACCTCCCTGACGGAGTCAAAACCTTTTTCAACCTCCTCTTAGGCTTTGTATAATGATATCCCCAAAGAGTCAGTCTCTTTTTTTCCTCAATCTTGGGCTTTGTACAAGACACCAATATATACCCTCTCTTGTTGAGTTGGTCTTATCTAGCCTCCTCTTAGAGTGTGGGTAAGGATTTCCCCAATAGGAGTCAATCAACCTCTTAACTTCAACCTTGGGCTTTGATAGGCACACAAAAATCAACAATCCGTCTTTAGAAATGACAAATTCTCCCTCAGTCAAACCTTTAGCCTCAATCTTGGACTTTGAACAAGACACAGATAAACCTTTTAGCTTCAATCTTGGGCTTTGAACAAGACACCAAAACATTATCTTTTTCCTCCCTTAGAATAGGAGGAACTATGATTGCTCTGATTTCCCTATTTCGTTTAAACGGGAATACTTAGGCATACGATTGCGAAATCTTAGCGAGCATACTAAATCAAAAACTTTAGGTCCAGTACCTTCATATCAATCAAAAACTCTAGGTCCAGTACCTTCATACCAATTAAAACTTAGGTCCACTACCTTACCCAAAACATCGGGAAAACCCGAACGTCAACAAAAACTCACTCACTCACTCATACTTCCCAAAAAACTTTACCAACCCATTAACGGATAAACACCATCAAGTACAAAGTGAAACCTAAAGCTAATATCATGTGGATAACCACATATAGGATGGGTAATTGAAAACTCCCCATTGTATAACCTGACCCCGGACCCCACAATCTCTTTTAAGCGTTTGTTCAGTTAAACATCCGTGTGCAAGGTTAGTTTTAGATAGCTTCCCTTTCCCTTTCAGCATCATGGGATAAATAAGAAATCAGAAAGTAGCACCCCCTCCTACCATTGCGGTGAGGAAAACCCAGCGATAAGGTGGTCGCGTCACCGACAAAAATCGCTCGCTACACAATGGTCCTAAAGATAAGGATAGGAAAACGGAAAGTCTACCAAATGTTATCATACAAATAATAGACCTAAGGTCGAGGTTAAAAGGGACTACCCTAATGTTATCATGCATGGATTAGAACCTAACGCATGTCCTACTCCAAGCTTAATAAAAAATTAAGTTAGACTAGGAAGCCCTAAGGGAACATGCAAAAGAAAGCCAAAACAAAGAAAATAAACCAAAAACAACAGCATACAACACTGCTCCAGCTCAGAACAACAATAAATTCCAGCAACAGCCTAACACATCATTTAACGGCTTACATTTCCAGAACATAACATGTGTAAAATGCAGCAGAACAAACAAGGCAGCATTTAACAGCATGTATTCGACACAACAGTAGTGTATACATCAGCATCATGACACATATTTAAGGATATCATGGAAGAATGAGCAATAAAATGCATCACAAAACTATAATCAAGCATAAAGATTGGAAGCCACTAAGATTGAGCAACAATTAGCATGTAATCAAGGAATTAAAAAATATACATGATTATGCATCGACAATGAAACAAATGCACACGAATTTGCAAGGATCAAACATGAACAGCACCAAATAAATCTAGTATTGCATAGGAACATGCATCATCGTCAAACATCTTGAATATTCAACCACAGTAAGAAATTGTCAAAGGATCAAACACTTAGTAGGCACGCGCATTCACAATGCAACAAGAACATGTTTCAACAATTTTCATTCATCAACAATGTGTACAAACAAGTCTCAACATCAAACATCTTGAATATGCAACACCAACAAGCAAATATCAAAAGATCAAACATTTAGTGTGCACATGTATTCATCAAGAATGCAAACAATTAATCATGAATCATGAGGTTTAGATTTAAAAAGCAATTTTCCACAACTTAATCACTTGATTACTACATGTCAGGGCATGCACTTATTCACACAAAAAAAATTACATCAAATAGAAACAATCAAACACCAATTGAAACCATCAAACATCAAGATCAACAATCAAATCAACCAGTGGACCAATTAACACCAAATCACAAGTTTTACATTGTGAAAATGCAAATTAAGCAAAAATAAGAAGTAGTTCTAAGAAATACCAACCTACAAAGTAGATATTTTCTTTGGTGATTATTGCAAACAAAATTTGATGCTTAGAAACAAAGAAATCCAGAGATCCAAGGAGCTTTAGCAATAAAAGTTTAAGATTAATGCAATAATTCAAAAGGTCTTCAAGAAGTGATTCCGAAATTCAAGTAAGATCCAAACAAACTTCAAACTCAAAATTAATCAATAGAAGATGATGCAATGGAGGTTTATCTTAAGAATTCACAAATTACAATGCACAATTTGTGAAGCTTTTGGTTATGGAGCTTTAGTGAGGGTTTTGAAATGAGAGAAAAATAATGGAAAAGTGAGAGAGAAATGAAAATTTGAGAGGGAAATCAAAGAATGAAAGTTTCCAAAAACATACTCCTTTGAAAAAATCTGAGTTTGGGAGCTTAAATACACAAAAAAAAGGGTCAGCACGCGCGAACGGTCTACCGCTAGCTACTTTGTGGGTCGACTAGCTAAAATGGCCTGAAAATATGCCTGTGTGTCGACCTAAAAGCCTTCCATGCGTGGACCTAAAGTTGTGCGTCGACCTAAGGGTCGACCTAAGACTGGCAGAAAGCTTCAACACCTTTTTTCCAACATTAAGTCTCCATAACTTTTTATCTGTGCATCTTTTGAAGTTGATTTGTTCTAAAAACTTGTAGTATATGATGTCATCTTCAATTCTAGCATTGGTTTTCACCATTTGAATTATTGATTAGGGAGATATGAATCATGCAAGATGGCCACATGAACATGTTCTTCCATACTTATTGAAATTTGGCAAAAAAAAGCCCTAATTTAGAAACCTTTCGGAGTTTCTTGATTTCTCTTGATAAAACCTCATAATAACATGGATGATGACTTAAAAATCCCATGGTTGACCTAAAATCTCAAGAGTTGACTTTTATAGGTCATCAGTTGACTTTTTGACCAGATGAATCCAATGCCTCCTCTATCCACTTCAAAAACTCTTGAAATGATTTATGGTGAACCATGAGACATGTAGATAAACTTTGAGATGTAAATTGAACCATGGAAACATGTCTTGCTCAAGAAAATAATCACAAGTAGCATTTGCCGAAAACCCTAAGTCAGAGCCACTAGGAGCTTAATCAGATGAATCCCTTGAAATCCTTGAGACCCTAATCATAATATAATTTGGTGAGATTGTTGAGATGTTTTAATGAATATGAGAACTTTGTAGCTTTAGAATACCATGATGTTGAGACTATCTCCTTGCTTATTGCTTTGAGAACCATCTTCTCCTCTTGTGAAAAGTCAAGAAACCATGATCTCATGTCTAGAACCAATGCAATGGCTAAATGAAGATGTAAATGAAATGAAGCATAAGCCAAAAGGTTAAGAAAAGATGAGGAAAATTTTGGGGTGCTGTACAAAATAACTCAGATACCGCTCAATAGAGCGACAGTGAGAGATCGGTATCCGATCCTAAAATTTGGATTTTTAATCTCTAAAAACAACGACAACACTTTAGTTATTAAATTGGACTTATATATTTTCAAAAAATGTTTCGTAATTGTTATCTCTGGAGGGACAACATGACTTTCATGGTTTCAGAACATGACACGGGCCGCGCGAGACTGAACATCGTAAACCTAAAATAACATTCTGGTTTCATTTATTTTAATATTAACTAAATCAATTTGTTGTAATTTCAGTTTTTAGTGCCCTCTTGTTTTAAAATCATAGCCTTAGATTTACATATAATCGATAGATAACGATAAGGTTGATTATTGGTTCCTGTGGGTTCGATATGTTTAAAATTACGATTGATTCCGTGCACAAGCATAATATCCCCATCATGGATTTATTGTCAGTCTGGTTGTTTTCACTCTTATTTGCAAATGTTAATTTGTGATTTTACTATTAATCATGTTTTCTATTGCAATAATGACTCTGATTGTATTGTTCTTTACCATGAGTGATTAGTTCATTAGGGACTATGGGTCATGATAACTAATTCATGAGTATTCGTATGATCCATCACTAATCGAGAACGAGAATTTTAACTATGAGATTATTTTAAAACCTGAGATTTTCTATAAACACTTGTACGAAAGTAAAGAGTTTTCATTTACCAACCAGAGTCTGAAAGGATAGGTATCGGTACTCGAGTTCAGGGTTTTTAAATATTTAAGTCTGATACAAAGAAAGTGCTCAGACACGATTGAGAAATGTTCCATCTTTATAGTTGCACAAAATTAAAGAATCTATGAGGAATCATTCGGTCGTGCGAAAGCAGAGGAATTATTCATTGTATATATACCCAAACCTTGGTAAAAGTAGGTGTTGTCAACATTTATATATTTACTACAAGTGTATCAAAATTATTGTAATAGACATGAAGTGATCATATGAAGGTGTCATAGTAGGGATCATGAACCCAAAGTCGTGTATGTTTCAAAGTATTTTAATGATTTTTATTTAATTTGTTTTACAAAAGTTCTTTTTAACTTAACCTAATTTACAAACTCCAATTTTCTGTCACTCTAGATATAGATCGATAGAATAGAATTCCGTTATCAACCTTTAGTCACTTTCGTTCAATTACTTTTTTACTACTTCGCACAATTGTATACTTACGGTATGTCAAAGGGTCATCAATGATACCTTATTAAATGTTAAGAATAGCCTTGGGGACTAGAAAACCAAGGTGTTATGGGGTTCATTAGGAACTAGAAAAAAAAAAGTAGTTGCTAATATCTCCGACAAGGTTATCTACCTACAAAATTACATATTTCATATTATTTTAAAAAATTATAGTTTTATTTTTGTCATCAAACTCCCAAGTCTTGAATAAAGATCTGTGTTCCAATTAAAACAACAATTTTCATGATGACAATAATCGCCTTTGCATAAATTTCAAGGGCTCACTGAAGTGAATCATTGAGTAGACTATAATATTGACTAGCAAAATGATAGGGAAATATATGTAACATTAAATTAATTAGTTTTCAGAGCATTTATCAATTTACAAATCATTTTCATCTAACAATTTGAATATAAAATTTATCAATGGATTTCCAAAGTTCATCATTTTCCATTCATTTTTAAAACCTTTAAATGTCAAATTCTATCAGACTTCAAAACTATCACTAGCAAATACGAATTTCATTCTTCTATTGATTTGCTATAACATTTATAACAAAGTAATCCTAAGAGGAGTCTATGATCAAATTTAGGAATTCAAAGAATTATAAGCTACCTATATTAATTATCCACCAAAGTCAGCCATGTCCATACCCAGAGTATTTAGGTTCTCAAAAGCCTTTATTCTCTCTTCGAGCATACAAAATGTTTTTTATGCCTTGGTAGGGAAACTCATCTCAGCATCATAAAATTCTTCATCTTGATTATCCACCTCACGACGAGGAACAGGAATCTCAGTAGTCCTGCTCCTTGATGGACTCATAGGAGGGGTGGAGGAATATCAATACATAGAGGATTCACGTCTCCGCTCGGAGCATTACCACCAATAACATTCCCATTACCAGTCTCTGGGATAACAACAGAATGCCTATGGATCAGCACCCTTAATTCCTCTTGACGCTGAGTCATACCTTGCATCACTTCCATGAACTGAGCCATACGAGTCTGGACTTTCGAAAATTCTGATTGTACTTTATCCATGACCGCCTCTGGTTGCTGCGAGTTGTGTGGTGGTGACCAATCAAGTCTACATTTCTGAAGAGATGACCGAGTTAGAATAAGAATCCTCATCCTTGAATACCTTATATGGATGCATGCATGCATTAGAGTATGCAAATTCCATGTTCGATTATTTCCAAGGAATCTTTCTGCTTTGATTCAACATTTTTCACAGAAGAAACACAAGAAATAAATGGGCAGCTCAACTACGAGACGCAAAGTTAAGATCCTTGGAAATACAAGAACATGTATGTCAGAATGCAAACATGTTATGCTGATATAGATGCAGACACATGGGATCAAAGTTTCCATATATTCTGAACAACTACTGTGCTGATGACGACATAACCTCAAAAGTTTGCTCTGGCGAGAATACTAGGTTCATAAGTCCACACCAATAAGAACACCAGAAAACCAGGTATGTTGAAAGTCAAGGTTTCCTGCAAAACCCATCCCCTCTCACATGTTGGTTCTAGTCTTGGACGGCACCCTAGTAGGTCCTCAGTCTCACGGACTCTCAGGTCGAGAAATGATGATACGTTCACCATTTCTAGTTTGGCATCATCATCCCTCAAGGAGGCCTCCACTGATTTTCCATGAACAGTCTCCAGAGTCATATGCTCTCTAAGTCAACACCCTATCATCTGCGCCAGACGCGCAGGATAGAATATCTCTAAAGAAAACCTCGTCTGAATGTGGGTCTCGTGTAAACTAAACGTAGCCAGACGCCACGCAAGTCACATGAATATCCACTCTAATCCTATGTATGTACTCAAGCCTAGATATTGGGCTTATCTCTCATAGAACCAACCCACCCAACATCACAGCAGCAATAGAACATAAGATAACAGTAATCAAATGTAAGTAATGTAGTAATATAGTAATATACAATAGATAATGTACAACAGATACGTAAAATAAATGCACAAAAATAACCACCCAATGAACAAAAATAGACAAGCACAAGGATTGACTCGCATTGGGAACCCCTCTCCCCAGCAGAGTCGCCAGCTGTCGCAACGCGAAAAACAACTGGCGGAAAAACAGAGTCGCCACTGAACGTTATTTTTCCCGACGGGGAAAGGAACTGATCGAAGAAACCTTAAAAGGGAGAAGACATGGTCATCGTAACCAAATCTTGGGTTTGGGAGTCGGTTACGCGAGAGGAAGGTATTAGCACCCCCTCGCGTCCGTTGTACTCAACAGGATCCACGCTTGTTGTCTAATCAAAGGGTGTGTTATCTAAAGCTCTATTGCTAAACGGAAATTGTGAGAGCTAAGATCTTTCATCTACTTTGTTTTAATGATGTCAACAAATATGCTAAGTAGTAGATTGTAATTTGAGCGGTATCACTTCACTTGTCAGGAAAATTGCATCTAAACAATGTTGTTCATGTGTCTAAACATATAGGACTTTGTCTTATCCATTAATACATGTGCATGATCATTATACTGGTGTCTAGTATGTTTGTCTAGATCTTGGTCAGTTAAAATGTGCAAAAAAAAATTGAGTTTTATGTAAAAATACAGGTTATGCGCTGACCTACCCTGTGCATGAGTCGACTCATGCTTACTAGTGCAAAACTTGTGAAATGATCGGGAAAGCGCACGATTCTGGGAATGCAAAAATTGCATTCTTGCGTCGAGCATGATGCCTTTGGGTCGACGTATACTTGTCAAATTTTCACAGTATTTTCCACGGGTCAGCGCACGCCGACCCTCATTAAAGTATGAGTCGACCCAAACGCGCCTGATCTGATTTTTTCACTTAAATTTTTTCTGTTATTTCTGTTATAACTTTTAGTGGGTCAAGTTATTCTCTATAAATAGTTTGGTCATCTCATTATCCAAAATAACAAGAAACGTGAAAATAGATACCATTTTTCTCGTCATCTTCATCTTCTTCATTGAGTAAACAAACAATCACACATAATCATCTTTGTTTGTGTCACCCATTAATCGAAGTGATAACGTTCAAAATTTAGGAAGTGTATGATCTTCATTTTCTGGGTTGAGAGCTTGGTAGGTGTTTCTTAAATAAAACCCTAGGTTTTATCCTCCAAAATCAAAGGTGATTTTGGGGGTTTTTGGCACAAACCGTTTCGTTTCTACAAGGATCCAGCCGTGCGAAGGTAACCCAAGAACAGAGTTCTCTTTCGGTTTAGTAGCTACAGTCGGAGGATCGTAGAAGAAAGGTTTGGGGATCGAATTGAGGAGAATTGAAATCGGCCGAGCGAAGGTAACTGAAGAACGGTGGTTTCTTGCAGTTTAGTAGCATGGGACGGTGACTTATTCTACCATATTTGTGGCACTTGATTCGTCTCGAATCAAGGGAAGAGAAGGCTCTGCATCAACGATCAAAGACGTTTGGGAGTTTGGATGTTCATAGTTCTTCTCTTGTAATAAACAATTTGCAACAGCTGCATATATATAAATATATATATATATATATCACTTCCAATTGTGGAATTGGGGGCAGAGGTACCCAAAGCGAGGACGATTGGGGAATTGCCTAATCAAATCTCGTTTGTTCTCTCTTTCCCTTAACTCTTTACGTTTAATATCATTCGAACTTGCGAAGTCTCAATTTATCGAAATTTCTGAGGTAGTGTGATTTTAAGCTGATATACTGTTTTTGTTAAATTGATACAATTCCTTGAATTGTATCTTGGAGCAGCTTGACATTACATTCCATTGAAATTCTGCACTTAGTGTGTTTACGCACACCAAGTATTTGATAATTTGTTTCAAAGAAAAATCGAACGCACTTGTATTTTACTGTTTGTCAATTGATCTCGTTGGATTGGATTAAACATCAAGCAAGTGATACTTTGTTGATTGCGTTTTAACTTGTGTTAATTAAACTGAATTTTTCTCTTCCATAATTCATTCCCAATTTTATTGTGCATATCCGATCCTTTTAGTAGAAGGTTCGTTGTAGACGTGTGATTCAGTGGTTGCTTTCGTTAAACATTATTTAAACCAATTTTTGGTAACCATTTGCGTGTAAAACTCAAGGGATCTATTCAACCCCCCTTCTAGATCCATAGCCATCGTCTAACAAGTGGTATCACGAGCTCCAGTTTATCTGGTGCTTCGGTAAAACTTCTTGGAAAATGGCGAACGAACCTAAAGGGGCTTATAATAGAGCTCCATTTTTTACAGGCGAGAATTACAGCTACTGGAAGGATTATATGCGCGTCCATATAAATTCCATGGATCGAAAGGTTTGGAACGTTATTTTAAACGGTCCTATGGAAATTACAATGACCAATGTCGAAGGCATTGTCGTTCCCAAACCCGAAGCTCAATGGAATGAGGAGGATGAGAAAAAGTACAGCTATGATTGGAAGGCTCGAAATATGTTTATCTCCTCCTTGGGAGTTGACGAATATCATCGTGTCTCTCACTGTGAAACGGCCAAAGCCATGTGTGATGCTTTACAAGTAGCCCATGAAGGCACCAATGATGTTGTTCTGGACTGGACCAATGGCTAGAATTGGCCCAATCCGCTTCTACTCCAGAGCGGCCCAAATTGCCTAAGTCCAATCCACAGAGGGGCAAAAGTGACCTTTCTGTCCCTCCAACCGGGCAAGGAACGTAAAGTTCCTCCCTGGAATTACTGCTCGTTATGCACGGCTTCCTCACTGCCCGAACAGCAAAGGACAGGTGCCCGGAACTACATTTATGCCCGACATAACGGCTAGTTTCGAGCACCCTGCCCGGCCTAACGACTAGTTTGGGCAGTTACCTATTCTTTGGGGAAAACGGTTATTTTACCCCAAAAATAGGACCGTTGGCCACGCGCTGGGGGCTCTATATAAACCCTCTCGCTTGAGAGGGTCAGGTATCCAACATTCACCCTAAGAATTCACTCTTTGTACTTGCCCCTTTTTCTCTGACCTTTACTTACTTAAGCGTCGGAGTGCCTTGCAGATACACCCCGTCCTCCTCTCCATACGACCAGCATCCCTGACGCACTTAGCGGCCTGATTCTACACTTGTTGATAATTCTGTTGGTTTTAAACTTTTATCGTTCATGGACGCCTACTCGGGCTACAATCAAATCCCAATGGCAATGACCGACAAAAAATATACGGCCTTCATGATCGAATCAGGGAATTATTACTACAATGTAATGCCCTTCGGCCTGAAGAACGCCGGAGCAACATACCAACGAATAATGAATAAAGTATTTCGGGGAGAAATAGGCGACATGCTCGAAGTATACATGGACGACATGATCGTAAAGTCCCACGAGGAAACCGATCATCCCGCCCACTTGCGAAAGGTCTTCGAACAGGCCAGGAAATACAAAATGCATTTTAATCCGGAGAAGTGCACGTTCGGTGTACGGGCAGGCAAATTCCTCGGCTTCTACTTAATGGAACGAGGAATCGAAGCCAATCCCGACAAATGTCGGGCATTCTCCGAGTTTCCTACGCCCAAATCCAAAAAATCCATCCAGTCCCTCAACGGGATGCTCGCATCACTATCTCGTTTCGTGGCCAAGTCTGCCCAGCACGCCCTACCATTCTTCAAGCTCCTCCGCAAAGAGGCCGCATTCGAATGGACCGAGGAGTGCGACAAGGCCCTTCTCCATCTAAAACGAGCACTCTCAGAGCCACCGGTTCTCTCTCGCCCGAACAATGGCGAAATGCTATACCTATACATGGCCGTAGCAGCCGAAGCAGTGAGCGCTGCTCTCATCCGCGAGACACCTGACGGGCAGAAGCCCATATATTTCACGAGCAAGGTGCTACAAGGACTAGAGTTACGATACTAGCAGATAGAGAAGGTGGCATTGGCCCTCATCAACGCTGCCAGGAGATTAAGGCACTACTTCCTGGCCCACACGATCGTGGTTCGAACAGATCAGCCCATAAAGTAGCTACTTGGACAACCAGATATGGCCGGACGAATGCTTAAATGGTCGCTAGAACTGTCCAAATTTGACATCCGGTACGAAGGCAAAAAAGCCCTTAAGGCCCAAGCTCTGGCCGATTTCGTCGCGGAGATGACATTCCCGCCCCCCCCCCCCCCCCCCCGAGAGCGAGACACGTAAATGGACCATCTTCGTCGATGGTGCCTCAATCTCGGCAAGTAGCGGCGCGGGCATTATACTGGAGAGCAACGAAGGGACCATTGTCGAGGTGTCACTCACACTGTCGTTCCCAACTTCCAACAACCAGGCTGAATACGAAGCCTTCCTCGCTGGGCTACGCCTTGCCGAGGACCTAGGAGCAGAAGAAGTCGTCATTTGCACGGATTCACAACTCGTGGCCCTCCAGGTCCGAGGTGAATACCAAGCAAAAAATGACAACCTGACCGAATACCTGGCCCTGGTAAAGAAGGAAATGGCAAAGTTCACAACAGTAGAAGTGAAACACGTTCCCCGCAAACATAACGTACGAGCGGACGTGCTGTCTAAACTAGCCAGCACGAAGAAGAAAGGCGGAAACAAGTCCATCATACAGGAGGTACTTCCTCGACCCAGTATCGAGAAGGCCTCACCGACTCTCGATGTACAGATGATCGGTGACCACAACTGCTGGATGACCCTCGTCTACAAATACCTCGACAAGGACGAACTCTCCTCTGACCCAAAGGAAGCCAGCATAATCAGGCGAAGAGCCTGCTCGTACGTATTGGTCGAAGGTAAACTCTACAAATGGGGATTCTCCATCCCGCTGCTCAAATGTGTCGAGGAGGAAATGGTGGCACACATCCTGCGCGAAATCCACGAAGGAATCAACGCCCAATATCTCTGCGGGAGGTCCCTCACTCGAAAAGCTCTCCGAGCAGGATACTACTGGCCGACTATGCAAAACGAAGCAAAAGAGCACGTAAAGAAGTGCGATAAATGCCAACGGCACGGGGACATGCACCTAGCCCCGCCTAACGATCTCAAGACTATGTCCTCCCCGTGGCCATTCGCCTGGTGGGGCCTAGATATCCTAGGACCCTTCATGGTAGGATCAAGTCATAACAAGTACCTCTTAGTGGGTGTGGATTATTTCACAAAGTGGATAGAAGCAGAACCTCTAGCCAAAATAACTACCCTCAACATCCTGCGTTTCTACAAACGAAACATCCTTGCACGTTTCGGTATTCCCCAAGCGATAGTAACAGACAACGGGACGCAGTTCACGGACAGGAAGTTTCAGGACTTCGTCGCCCAACTAGGCACGAATCAACACTTCGCATCCGACGAACACCCCCCAACAAACGGGCAGGCTGAGGCAGCTAACCGAGTCATCCTTTGAGGCCTCAAGCAAAGGCTAGACGAAACGAAGAAGGCGTGGGTCGAGGAGCTACACAGCGTGCTCTGGGCTTACCGTACAACTCCCTATTCAACGACCGAGGAAACACCTTTCCGTTTAGCATACGGAACCGAGGCTGTAATTCCCATCGAAGTTCACGTGCCATCTAGGCGGACAGAGTCGCCCCTAGACGAGGAGATGAACGACGAATCTTTAAGGGAAGAGCTCGACCTCGTCGAGGAAATTAGAGTCGGGGCAGCTCTCGGCGAGGCCTCACTGAAATAAAAGATCACCATCAGGCACAACGCCAAAGTGATACGACGAGAGTTCAACGTGGGAAGCCTTGTCCTAAGAAGAAACCACAAAGACTCTCGTGAAGGCAAGCTAGCAGCCAATTGGGAAGGACCCTATCGCATCCGGGCAAAAACGGAAAATGGGGCCTACT
Organism: Lathyrus tuberosus; assembly: GCA_022829125.1. Lineage (NCBI taxonomy): Eukaryota > Viridiplantae > Streptophyta > Magnoliopsida > Fabales > Fabaceae > Lathyrus > Lathyrus tuberosus. The sequence continues at coordinate 3,783,549 of JALAZF010000387.1, forward strand.
ACCTAGAACATCTCACTGGGGAGGAACTCGCTCGACCATGGAATGCCGAAAAGCTAAAACAATACTACAGCTAAATCCTCGGTTCGACCCGTCGCAACGACGAACGTCAACTGCCGACCACTATGCGCGTCTAGGTACAAGTGTCGCATACGATTAAAGTACAACCCCGCTCAGTAATGAGTTGGGTAGTTGCTCGACAGCGATCCTCGATCGAGCACCGCCGTTGTCAAAGTACCATGATTGGCAGAACCCCAGCTCGCGATGGGACATTCACGCCGCGAACTCAGGCCTCAAACGCGACCTGAGCTCCGCTCCCCAGCCAGGATATTCCCCGGCCGTTCGACCAGTTACCCACATTGTCCAACACATCTACAACAAGCAATCCCCCATAAATATTCGCACAAGTCAAAAGCTCCCAAACACGGGCAGACATACGTTCACAGCAGGCATGCATACAACACTTAGCAAAAATAAACGCAAGTAAAATCATGCACGCGGAGAAGCCAGAAATATAATTAGCATAACAGGTGGCCACAAGGGCCACGATTGTGCACTATTACATAAAACGGGGCCATGCCCCCAAAAATAAAATTACAAATAATTCAACGGCGCGCAGGCCGGACAAGATACAACAACATCAAAATAACAACACTCCTTATTCATTCGCATGCTCGGTTGACACCGGCTCAGGTCTCTGGTCCTCCTCGGGCTGGTCCTCAGGCTGAACCTCAGGGGTATCTAGAAGAAGTTCTGCGGGCAAGACGATGTGACCATCCTCAACGCGCGTAAGATAGTGAGTACCCTCGGCAGAGATCTCAAGCCCAGGGTTCACCACCCGCAATTGAGCCAAGGCGCTTTGAAAAGACTCCTCTGCCATGGCGATACCGTCATCTTTGGCCAGCAGGATGCGGGCTACCAGCTCAGACCTAGTCTTTAACTCTTTTATATCATCCGGTTTGTCGGAACCCGGGGCGCTGACCGCCATCAACTCTTTGTTCAGCTCCTCAGCAACCTTTTTCTCTGCCGCCAGCTTGGAGACATCCTCTCTCAACCTGGCCGTCTCCTCTTTGGCCTTCTTCCGAGCCTCACGGGCACTCTTAACTTCCTCCTTGAGGACCGCCTCAGAAGCCCAGGCAGCATTGAGTTCGGACTCAAGTGTAGAGTCCCCTTCGGTGTAGACAGCAGCCATCTCCAACATCCTAACCAGGGCATAAGCATCTTGGGTCACCAGCGCCCTCTTGCTCGGGCGATCCATGCCTTCCAAGCAAAGGGATTCCACCCGAGGGACGACCAAAGAGTTACCTTCAAAGAACCTCCTATCAAGGATGCACGGAGGTAACTCAAACTTCCCTTTCTCCGGCACACGGGTAAGGTCCACAGCATCTAATGTCCTTAGCCGCTTCGCCCGCCCGATCAAAGGCAGTGGAGATCCCCGTGGAGCAAGAGAGGGAGAAGAAGAGGTCCCCGCGGCAATTTGAACAAGGGGAGGAGCACGGGCACCAGTAGGCCGAGATTTAGGAGGAGCCGCTCCAGCTTTATTCCTCACCATAGCATTCCTCACCACGTGATCGCGAGCCTGATGCATCTCACCTGCGCAAATAAAGAAAACACGAGCACGTTAGCTACGTGGAAAAGAGATAACACAAACAAAATCTAAATAACCAAGACTACCGAGCAGCTTCTCAGCGTCCGCGGGAGTCTTGTACTCCAGCAGTGCCTTAACACTGACGAATCTGCGCTCAACTCTCTGGCTCCCATCCTCCTCGAAGATAGGGCTACCCTTGCTCGTCCAGTAGCTTGCAAGACTGAAGGACTTAACCCAGCTCACCAGCCTCTCGAACGCCACAGCGTCCTGCCCGCGCAGATCGCTCGGCTGAAATACATAAGCGCTGGGCTTCTTGGAGAAATGGTCGGGTGCCCAGCGGATGGGGAACCTGTAGAGCCTCTGCCCAATATATTTCCCATCCTCGTTGAGAAGCTCATTTCCATCCTCTTTAACCTCGATTTCCCAGACGTATGTGCTTTCCTGGGCCACCTCAGACACGGGTTCAATGACAAAGTACCGCTCCTTGAAAGTCCGGATCGACTCCGAGAACGGCTTAAATAGTTTTATGGGCTGCTTCAAAGAAACCCATCCGTACTTCTTCCCTGTCAGCTGCCTTTGAAGATGGAAAACAACGAAGAACAGAGGGAGAGTAGTCCCCAGAGAGAGATGCTTGCACACCAATTCAAAATCCCGGATGAAGGCCAGCTAATTAGGGTGAAGTTGAGAGGGCGCCAGCTTCAGATGCTCGAACACCGACCACTGGAAATCAGTGAAAGGCAGCCTCAGTCCCAACTCTTTGAAGGCATACTCGTACATCGTAAAGCGGTCCCCGAAATCCGAGCAGACCCGCTCATTCAAAGTAGGGAAGTGCACCTTCCACTTCCCCTCGGGTCCTACCTCCGTAAAGACGTCCGCCAAAGACTTTGAGAACGTAGAAATATGCTCGGAAGGTTCGGCCACCTCCCACTCCTCTGCGGAGAACCCTTCGATGTCATCCTCCTCCATATCATCCCGAACCTCTTCTTCCTCCTCGGCATTGCTGGATGAACTTGAGGCCGCCGAGCTCGAAGCCGCAGAGCTCGAAGCCGTCGAGCTACTTTTTTCCTCGGAGCCAGTTTCCTCCTCGGACGTGTCTAGAATGACCTCTCTGTCTGGCCCCATCGCCATTGCGATCACCTGAAAAGCAGAGAAGACAGTGAATTCGACAGCAAATCAAATCCACCCTTCCACTACTAAGTCAAGTGAAAGGGCGCGCGAAGGGCTGGGGACATCGTCCCCGGCCTAAGCCCTAACATCAAAGAAAAAACCTCCCCGCGAGGATATACACGGAACTCTCAACTCAGAATGAGGAGCTTGCCCGCGCTCACGCCCAGTTTCCGGTCGAAGCTTCGTTAGAAATCGCAAAACTTCACCGGAATCTGGGAATGATCTACCGGAAAACTCATCGTTCTATCAGAAGATGAACAAACACGGTGGTCACGCATGCACAACTACCGCAACCACGCCGTGGACCACCCTCCTCGCTAAACGTACTACATACTCCGGCGAAGTGCTGAAGGCGGAAAAATGGCGCAACCACCGTCCACCACCAACACTCGCTAGAAATCCACCTATTTTATCACCTAAAGTTAACCCTAACTACATACAATCTACCACTAACAACAAAAGGAAGTAAAACAAGCCACAGATTAGAAAAATTACTTGATTTTGGAAGAGAGTAGAAGCTGCTCGAAGCTGGTGACGGTGGTTGAAAAGCTTGAAGACGATGACGGGCAAGAACGCAGAAGAGTCGAAGAGAAATCAGAAAGAAAAAGTGCAAAATGGGACAATCTTCCCCCTTTTATACTGAGGGGCACGTGCACACACGCACCCGTAGGCCATAATGACTACCCACTAGCCATCATTACCTATTAACTGCTACACGGGGCTCGAGGCACACGTGGCAACCCAACGTTTCCAATTCTGTCTGACGCTTAATCTCCCCGAATACTGGGTAATAAGGTCACGACCACGAATATCACAGACACAGAGAGCCACGAGCACGTCGAGACAACTTTCCTCACCGACAAACGACGACTCTATGCTAGCTCTTCGGAGCAACGAGCAGTCCTTAAGTCATCACTTCCATGCTCGGGAGCAACGACTTGGGGGGCTCCTGTTCTGGACTGGACCAATGGCTAGAATTGGCCCAATCCGCTTCTACTCCAGAGCAGCCCAAATTGCCTAAGTCCAATCCACAGAGGGGCAAAACTGACCTTTCTGCCCCTCCAACTGGGCAAGGAACGCAAAGTTCCTCCCCGGAATTACTGCCCGTTATGCACAGCTTCCTCACTGCCCGAACAGCAAAGGACAGGTGCCCGGAACTGCATTTATGCCCGACATAATGGCTAGTTTTGAGCACCCTGCCCGGCCTAATGGCTAGTTTGGGCAGTTACCTATTCTTTGGGGAAAACGGTTATTTCGCCCCGAAAATAGGACCGTTGGCCATGCGCTGGGGGCTCTATATAAACCCTCTCGCTTGAGAGGGTCAGGTATCCAACATTCACCCTAAGAATTCACTCTTTGTACTTGCCCCTTTTTCTCTGACCTTTACTTACTTGAGCGTCGGAGTGCCTTGCAGATACACCCCCTCCTCCTCTCCATACGACCAGCATCCCTGACGCACTTGGCGGCCTGATTCTACAGGATCTGATCCAGCCTTCACGATCAGATGTTAAAATGGCTCGTATTAACACACTAACGCAAGAGTTCGGTCTTTTTTACATGAAGTAAGGGGAAACCATTGCGGATATGCAAAAACGATTTACTCACATTATCAACAAATTGCATGTACTTGGTAAACCAATTCCAAACGAGGTTGCTACTAATAAGATTTTGAGGTGTCTTAACAGGGAATGGCAGCCGAAGGTCACCGCGATCAAGGAGGCCAATAATCTAGCCACTCTAGACCTCACCACACTATTTGGCAAACTCGATGAGCATGAGCAAGTGCTCATTAGCTTGGATAAACATGAAAAGAGTGTAAAGAAGGAGAAAACGAAAGATATGGAAAAGAAGTCGATTACTCTTAAGACTTCTTGTTTAAAGTCCACATCTAAAGAGCAAAGTGATGATGAAACCAACAACGAAGAAGATGATGACTCCGATGATGATATGAGTCTATTTGTGAAGAGATACAATAGGTATGTTCGAAAGAATGAGATTCAACACTCGGATAAAAATCTTGTTAAATTTAAGAGGCAATCTAGAAATGAAGGAAATAAGAATGGCAAGGTTAAAGGGACGTGTTACAACTGTGGAAAATCTGGGCACTACAAGCCGGATTGTCCATAACTTAAGAAAGACAAGGATAAGGACAAGGAGAAGAGTCGTCAACATAAAAAGTCAAACAAATCTAGACGATCATACATCGCTTGGGAAAGCGATAGCGGGTCGGAAAAAGAGGATAGCTCAAGTGATGAAAGTGAATCCGTTAATCTATGCCTTATGGCACGTCACAACAAGAAGAAAGAGGTGAAACATTCTAAATATGATCATTCTAATATTATGTCTCATTTAGAATTACAAAAGGCTTTTGATATGTTGCACCATGAGGCTAAGGAAGTTTTTCAATGCTTAGCCTCGAACAAAAAGATTTTTAAATACTTGGAGAAAAAGGTTTCTGATTCCGAGAAGGAATTGGAAGATCTTAAAAACTCCATGGTGGATGCATCAAAAGCTGATATTGATGAGGATAAGTCTCCATGGTTCAAGTTTGGGGGCTGTGATACTTGTCATATTTCGCAAAAAGAGGTGAGAACCCTTAAGGCCAAATTAGACAAGGCTCTTATGCCTAAAATTACGTTTGCTATTGATCGATCACATTGTCGAGAAAGTATGAATAATCTGTATCAAAAGTATACGTATGTGATTCGAGATAGTGATAGCAAAGGTAAGTTCCAAATGAACCGTGATTGCCTATATTGTTGCAAGCCTGGTCATACTATTGCTAAATGTCGTTTTAGAAGATTTCTTGTTCCAAAAGGCATTTATCAATGGTTGCCCAAGTGCGATCTTGGTTTCACTTACCGTAAAGGACCCAATGAGAATTGGGTACCTACTTTCCCTTGATTGTTTTTGTAGGTACAAAGTCTTGAGACAACCGAAAGAAGATGGGTTTTGGATAGTGGCTGCTCAAGACATATGACCGGGGACATATCTCTTTTCATCGACTTTGTGGCAAAGAAAAAGGGGTTTGACACCTACGGAGATAGCAACAAGGGACAGATTCTCGGAAAAGGTAGTGTAGGTAACCCCTCATCTACTACTATCTCTGATGCGCTGCTTGTGGAAGGCCTTAGACACAACCTTTTAAGTATTAGTCAACTATGTGACAAGAATTACAAAGTATCTTTTTCAAAAGATTGTTGCATAGTTGAAGATAGTGACAAAAAGGATGTGTTTCAGGGCTTGAGGGTGAACAACATCTATATGCTAGACTTAAATGAGGTATCCTTGAATGGAGACAAATGTCTAGTCACTATGAATGAAGATTCATGGTTGTGGCATAGACGGTTGGCTCACATCAACTTTGATTTGCTTAACAAAATAGTCTCTAAAGACCTAGTCATCGGTTTGCCCAAAATCAAATTCACAAAGGATCACCTTTGTGATGCTTGCCAAATGGGGAAGCTAACAAGGATCTCATTCAAATCTAAAAATATCGTTTCAACTATGAGACCCCTTGAGCTCCTCCATATGGACCTCTTTGGACCATCTAGGGTTAAAAGCCTAGGTGGTAACTATTATGGTTTTATAATAGTCGATGATTTTTCTAGGTTTTACTGGACCATTTTCTTAGCAAATAAGAGTGATACCTTTTTAGCCTTTGAGAAATTTGCTTAGTTATCTCTAAACAAGTTAAACACGAACATTGTGTCAATTAGAAGTGATCATGGGGGTGAGTTTGAAAACCATTTATTTGAAGCATTTTGTGAATCCCATGGAATTGATCATAATTTTTCCGCACCACGTAGCCCTCAACAAAATGGGGTTGTGGAACGTAAAAATAGAATTTTGGAAGAATTAGGAAGGACTATGATCAATGAGAGTGGACTTCCAAAATACTTTTGGGCAGACGCCATAGGTACAGCTTGTTACGTTTTGAATAGGGTGCTCATCCGACCTATTCTAAACAAGACACCGTATGAGCTTTTAAAAGGGCGTAAGCCAAATATCTCTCACCTTCATGTCTTTGGTTGCAAGTGTTTTGTGTTGAACAATGGAAAAGAGACATTTGGTAAGTTTGATGCCAAGGCCGACGAGGGTATTTTTCTTGGATACTCTCAGTCAAGTAAAGCTTATAGAATATATAATAAAAGGTTACAAATTGTTGAAGAGTCGGTACACGTTACTTTTGATGAGTCTTATCCGAGAAATGTCAGAGAAAGTAGTTCTTTTCATGGTGCAGGTGCATCTTCTGAAGACTTACTCAAGGACACTGATAAGGGAACTGATCAGCTTGAAGCAGTGCGTATTGAGGAGGAAAAGGATCACCAACCAATGAAGAGTGAGGAGGATCATCCAACTAATGAAGATGACCTTCCTCCAGCATGGAATCTTCCAAAGACCATCCAATCGACAATATCATCGGTGACATCTCTAAGGGAGTAACCACTCGTTCTAAACTTAGTAACTTTTGTTATTACTCCGCTTTTGTGTCACAAGTTAAACCTAAAAATGCAAAGGAGGCATTACTCGATGAGCATTGGTTCTTATCAATGCAAGATGAACTAAATCAATTCAGGAGAAATGAGGTTTGGGACCTTGTCCCCCCTCCGCGAGATCATCGAGTAATCGGCACCCGATGGGTATTTAGAAATAAGCTTGATGAAAACGGAGTTATAACACATAACAAAGCGCGACTTGTAGCGCAAGGCTATAACCAAGAGGAAGGAATCGACTATGAGGAAACTTATGTGTTGGTTGCCCGACTCGAGGCTATACGCCTTTTACGTGCTTATGCTTGCACTAAGAACTTCAAATTATTCCAAATGGACGTTAAAAGTGCTTTCCTTAATGGATATATAAATGAAGAGGTTTATGTTGCCCAACCTCCGGGTTTTGAATCCCATGAATATCCTAATCACGTCTACAAACTTAAATGTATTTTGTACGAACTTAAACAAGCCCCTAGGGCTTGGTATGAACGTCTAAGAAAATTTTTACTTGATCAAGGGTATTCAATAGGGAAGGTTGACACAACCCTCTTTATTAAACGTCAAGGAAAACATTTAATCTTGGTACAAATTTATGTTGATGATATTATCTTTGGGTCTACTAACATGACCTTGGTCAAGGAGTTTTCTAGTTTGATACAGAGGGAGTTTGAAATGAGCATGATGGGGGAGCTTAACTATTTCCTCGGATTGCAAATCAAACAACTCGAAGAGGGCACATTCGTGAGTCAAACGAAATATTGTCTTGAGCTTCTCAAACGTTTCGACATGCTAAACTGCAAAGCAATAGATACTCCAACGCCTACTTGTGCCAATCTTGATCATGACGAAAATGGTAAGGATGTAGAGGTAAAGAAGTATCGAGGTATGATTGGATCTCTTCTTTATCTTACCGCATCGCGACCTGACATTATGTTCAGTGTATGCATGTGTGCGAGGTATCAAGCACGTCCCAAGGAATCCCACTTAAAAATAGTTAAGCGCATACTTCGATACCTTTTCGGTACTCCAAAATATGGGTTGTGGTATTCCAAAGGTAGTGTTTGTTCCTTAGTTGGTTATTCCAATTCCGACTTTGCCGGGTACAAGTTAGATAGGAAAAGTACTAGTGGCACGTGTCACCTTTTTGCAAATTCCTTGGTGAGTTGGCATAGCAAAAAATAGGTTTCGGTTTCTTTGTCAACAGCCGAGGCGGAATACGTTGTCGCATGCAGTTGTTGTGCTCAAGTCTTATGGCTTAAACAACAATTGCTTGATTTCAATTTAAAACTTGAGTGTATTCCCATTTTGTGCGATAATACTAGTGCAAAAAACCTGACTAAGAACCCCGTATTACATTCACGCACCAAGCATATCGAAATACGCCATCATTTTCTTAGGGATCATGTAGAGAAAGGTGATGTGATCTTTGAGCATGTTGATACTAAAAATTAACTTACTGACATTTTTACAAAACCGTTAGCCACTGAGCCTTTCTTTCACATCCGTAGGGAACTTGGCATTCTCGATATCTCGGATCGTGTTTGATAATCCTTTAAGATAGTGATCTTCACATATATACATGTTTGTTTATTCTTTTAACTAACAATGCAAAGAGATATTTAGCTATATGTGAGGGCTCTCATCATCATAGTGATCAAGGCAATATCGTTCCGATTCATATATGTTTAACATATTTTGTGCCATGTTAACTACTTTAAACTTGATGTTTATTACATATTGTGCATATATTGTTCACTTGGATGGTTGTTCTATGTGTGTGTATGCTTATTTATCTTTTTGGAACTTATGATTGCAAAAATTTCAATTTTGTTTCATTTTTGCCTTGGATGAGTCGACCGGACCATGTTATGGGTCGACTCATGAGCTGATGCAAATTTAAAGGGAAACATACGGGTTAGCGCAGGATCACCTGTGGTCGGCGCATCTTAATTTTGTTTAATTTTTCAAGTCCCAGTAAGTGTGCGTCGACGCACCCTGTCCATGGGTCGACGCGAAACTGACACGCTCGGACTTCCTACTTCAATGGGAATGCGTGCGCCGACCTAATGCTACCTATTCCCACTACATATCTTCATTACTCTTAATTTCTTGTTCATTGCATGTAAACATATCCAATTTTGTGGTCTCCCTCTCTCTATTTCTTCCATTAAACAACATCAATACCCATTAATCTCAATCAAAACCTCATCAAAAGCCCTAAAATAAAACCCACAAAGAGTGAATCCTCAAGGGTATAACAACAAGGGTTTCTAATAGCTGATCATCATTCCTCTACAACTTCTACGAAATATTGTTCATCTTCTTCAACCCTTCATCAACAATGGCTTCCAGACGAACAACCGGTAAAAGAACAACCAGAGCTTCATCTGCCAAAACTTCTTCACAACCGGTAACTATTAACTCTTTAATTTCTGATGAATTGTCTGGTCCTTTTGAGGTAGAGTTAGTCTTCGTGCTGTTATTCCACAACATGGTTTCTATGTTTTGATGGGTCCAGACTACAAAATTCCTGAGATAACTGAAATGCTTAGTGTTCAGAATTTTGATGAGTTTCTTGAATGTGATGATCAGTTTAATAGTGATTTGATTCGATTATTCTATTGTGGAATTAAGGGAAACTTTAAGGGTGCTGAGTTTTCATTTTCTATGAATAATGTACGTCATCCCGTAAACAATGCGTTTTGGAATACTTTGTTTCATATGGATACTGATGAAAGTCTCCCCAGAGTAACCGACAAAACGTTTGTTCGAAACATTGAGCTTGAGACTGCTCTGAACTCTATGTTACGGGAACCATATCCTGACGATGTTGTGTCAGTGACGTCTTTCCGAAAAATGTCACTACCGGTCATTTGAAATTTGAAGACCGCATTTTGCAATGGATTGTTGCTCGTATTTTGAGACCTAAGAAAGGTGGATACTCACGAGTTGAGAAGGCTGATGTTTATCTCATTTACATACTGAAGAATCGGATCAAAATCAACTGGCCATACTATTTTGCATATCGGATGTTTGTTACCCGCGACTCCACCAAAGGTCTGGCTTTAGGTTATGCCTCCTGCATTCAGAACATTTTGAACAAGGCTGGCATCTTGGTTCCAGATATCAGTTACATCCAGATTTCATCCGAACATCAGTTTCAGCCAAAAACACTCACCATGATGGGTTACAATTGGGATTGCGTTAATAAGAAATTCAAGTACCGACACAGATCCACTCATCCTTTTCAACCTGAACCTGAAGAACCTATTCATTATGAAGGAAATGATGATGAGGAAGTACATAATAGTGATAATCAAGAGGTTAATGATGCGGATGTGATTATACAAGAGGAAGACAACGAAGCATGGATGGGCTATCAACCTGAGGACAATTCTGATAATTAGGGATGGGGAGATTGGCAAAACAACTGCTGGACTGCTCTTGGAGACGCATATGTTCCTCCCACCTATGGCGAGGAGTATGATTGGCGGCAGCCTGATTATTCTGCACCTCCAACTCCACAGCCTCAGCATGATTTCCAAGCATCTGAAGAGATTCTAGACAGGTTGTACCAGATGAATCTTCAACATCAAGAATTTCAAGCATTGCAAGAAACCTGCTACAATGCTCAGGAAGAAAGGTTCACAAACTTATCCAACCAAGTCTCGACTCACATCACTAACTTCAACAGGTTTTCTGACGCCTCTATGACTCGCTTCACCCAAATAGACGAGAATTTGACTCAACAGAATCAGAATCTTGTAAACAGTCTTGGATTGCTCAATCGCTCGCTACTCGAACTTAACTTGCACCTAGAGGATTTTCCACCACCAGGCCAATACCATGGGGGAAGAGGCCATCTAACTAGGGGGAGGAGACCATAGAAATTAGGGCATCATATTACTTGTGTTTTGTTTTTATGTTTTGCTGTTTGGATTGAATGTTCTTTCCTGTTGTTTATCTTTGAATTTTGCTTCAGTTTGTTTTGATTTTTTTACCTATGGAATGAATTATCCTTGTGTCTTATGTTCCATATTTATCCATTTCAAATTTTACATTAACTGCATCATATGTGGATGCGTGTTAGTGTTGTTGTGTTGCAAATATGTGGATGCATCTTTACTTGTTATAGTGTAATTCTTTTGACCACCTTCTTCTCTTCATTTTTATGTTGACAAAGGGGGAGAAGGATAACAAGCAGAAAATTAGCAGAAATTAACCAAGTGTTAAAGACAAGGGGAGCTTGAGCTTGTTAGTTCTCAAATTACAAATCACCTGAAAGCTAAAACAGTGTTGCCGTCATCAAAAAGGGGGAGTAAGTGAGGGCTAAGATCTTTCATCTACTTTGTTTTAATGATGTCAACAAATATGCTAAGTATTAGATTGTAATTTGAGCGGTATCACTTCACTTGTCGGGAAAATTGCATCTAATCAATGTTGTTCATGTGTCTAGAAATATAGTACTTTGTCTTATCCATTAATACATGTGCATGATCATTATACTGGTGTCTAGTATGTTTGTTTGGGTCTTGGTCAGTTAAAATGTACAAAAAAAAAATTGAGTTTTATGTAAAAATACAGGTTATGCGCTGACCTACCCTGTACATGAGTCGACTCATGTTTACTAGTGCAAAACTGGTGAAATGATCTGGAAAGCGCATGATTCTGGGAATGCAAAAATTGAATTCTTGCGTCGACGCATGATGCCTTTGGGTCGACGCATACTTGTCAAATTTTCACAGTATTTTCCACGGGTCAGCGCACGCCGACCCTCATTAAAGTATGAGTCGACCCAAACGCGCCTGAACTGATTTTTTCACTTAAATTTTTTCTGTTATTTCTGTTATAACTTTTAGTGGGTCAATTCATTCTCTATAAATAGTTTGGTCATCTCATTATCCAAAATAACAAGAAACGTGAAAATAGATACCATTTTTCTCTTCATCTTCATCTTCTTCATTGAGTAAACAAAAATCACACATAATCATCTTTGTTTGTGTCGCCCATTGATCGAAGTGATAACGTTCAGAATTTAGGAAGTGTATGATCTTCATTTTCTGGGTTGAGAGCTTGTTAGGTGTTTCTTGAATAAAACCCTAGGTTTTATCCTCCAAGAATAAAAGGTGATTTTGGGGGTTTTTGGCACAAACCGTTTCGTTTCTAAAGGGATTCAGCCGTGCGAAGGTAACCGAAGAACAGAGTTCTCTTTCGGTTTAGTAGCTACAGTCGGAGGATCTAGAAGAAAGGTTTGGGGATTGAATTGCGGAGAATTGAAGTCGGCCGAGTGAAGGTAACTGAAGAACAGTGGTTTCTTGCAGTTTAGTAGCGTGGGACGGTGACTTGTTCTACCGGATTCGTGGCACTTGATTCGTCTCGAATCAAGGGAAGAGATGGCTCTGCATCAACGATCAAAGACGTTTGGGAGTTTGGATGTTCATAGTTCTTCTCTTGTAATAAACAATTTGCAACAGCTGAATATATATATATATATATATATATATATATATATATATATATATATATATATATATATATATATATATATATATATATATATCTCAATTCCAATTGTGGAATTGGGGGCAGAGGTACCCAAAGCGAGGACGATTGGGGAACTTCCTATTCAAATCTCGTTTGTTCTCTCTTTCCCTTAACTCTTTAATTTTAATATCATTCGAACTTGCGAAGTCTCAATTTATCGAAATTTCTGAGGTAGTGTGATTTTAAGCTGATATACTATTTTTGTTATATTGATACAATTCCTTGAATTGTATCTTGGAGCAGCTTGACATTACATTCCATTGAAATTCTATACTTAGTGTGTTTACGCACACCAAGTGTTTGATAATTTGTTTCAAAGCAAAATCGAATGCACTTGCATTTTACTGTTTGTCAATTGATCTCGTTGGATTGGATTAAACATCAAGCAAGTGATACTTTATTGATTGCGTTTTAACTTGTGTTAATCAAACTGAATTTTTCTCTTCCATAATTCATTCCCAATTTTATTGTGCATATCCGATCCTTTTAGTAGAAGGTTCGTTGTAGACGTGTGATTCAGTGGTTGCTTCCGTTAAACATTTTTAAAACCAATTTTTGGTAACCATTTGTGTGTAAAACTCAAGGGATCTATTCAACCCCCCTTCTAGATCCATAGCCATCATCTAACAGAAATGACAAAAGAAAACCAAAAGGAGACTCGATAGGACTTTGTCGTCCTAGGCCTACGTATTCCCTCGTGCAATGGGAAAGTCAGAGTCAATGTAGTTCGGAGTTACGACCACAAGTTGGTTAAGTGTTTTTATGAGCGACGTTAAGTTCGCGTTCCAGCAGTTAGGGTCGATGCTTGTTTGAGGTAGAACGGAAATAACATACTCTTTCTGAAAATTTATTTGACACCATTCCCGAAGGATAAAAAGATTTGCATTTGGTTTGTGAATTTTAGATAGAAGTGAATTTAATTGATTTAAGACTCGTATTGCATTAAAGTCTATGACATAGGAGCAAACGGGACGTATGCTAAACACTCTAGACGGAGTAAGGAGAGACTCCTCGCCCATCATTTCCCATATACTTAAGGCTCGTGGCGCACAATACTCTTCGTATTTATTAAGTGTTTTGATTTTGTTTTGAGATGAGAAGAAAGGGGACTCAAAGGTTCAAAAGAAAGATAAAGGGAAACTAGCTCCTAAATATTGTCATGCACAATGGTCCTAAAGACGAGGATAGGAAAACGGAAAGTCTACCAAATGTTATCATACAAATGATAGACCTAAGGTCGAGGTTAAAAGGGACTACCCTTATACTATCATGCATGGATTAGAACCTAACGCCTATCCTACTCCAAGCTTAATGAAAAATTAAGTTAGACTCGGAAGCCCTAAGGGAACATGCAAAAGAAAGCCAAAACAAAGAAAATAAACCAAAAACAATAGCATACAACACCGTTCCAGCTCAGAACAACAATAAATTCCAGCAACAGCCTAACACATCATTTAACGGCTTACATTTCCAGAACAGAACATGTGTAAAATGCAGCAGAACAAACAAGACAGCATTTAACAGCATGTATTCGACACAACAGCAGTGTATACATCAGCATCATGACACATATTTAAGGATATCATGGAAGATTGAGCATAAAATGCATCACAAAACTATAATCAAGCATCAAGATTACAAGCCACTAAGATTAAGCAACAATTAGCGTGTAATCAAGGAATTAAAAAATACACATGATTATGCATCAACAATGAAACAAATACACACGAATTTGCAAGGATCAACCATGAACAATGCACCAAATAAATCAAGTAATGCATAGGAACATGCATCCTCGTCAAACATCTTGAATATTCAACCACAGTAAGCAATTGTCAAAGGATCAAACACTTCGTAGGCACGCGCAATCACAATGCAACAAGAACATGTTTCAATAATTTTCATTCATCAAAATGTGTACAAACAAGTCTTAATATCAAACATCTTGAATATGTAACACCAACAAGAAAATATCAAAAGATCAAACACTTAGTGTGCACATGTATTCATAAAGAATGCAAACAATTAATCATGAATCATGAGGTTTAGATTTGAAAAGCAATTTTCCATAACCTAATCACTTTATTACTACAAGTCCGGGCATGCACTTATTCACACAAAAAAATTACATCAAATAGAAACAATCAAACACCAATTGAAACCATCAAACATCAAAATCAACAATCAAATCAACCAATGGACCAATTAACACCAAAATCACAAGATCTACATTGTGAAAATGCAAATTAAGAAAAAATAAGAAGTAGATCTAAGAAATACCAACCTACAAAGCGGAGATTTGCTTTGGTGATTATTGCAAACAGATTTTGATGCTTAGAAACAAAGAAATCCAGAGATCCAAGGAGCTTTAGCAATAAAAGTTTAAGATCAATGCAATAATCTAAAAGCTCTTCAAGAAGTGATTCTGAAATTCAAGTATGATACAAACAAACTTCAAACTCAGAATTAAACAATGGAAGATGATGCAATGGAGGTTTATCTTAAGAATTCACAAATTGCAATGCACAATTTGTGAAGCTTTTGGTTATGGAGCTTTAGTGAGGGTTTTGAAATGTGAGAAAAATGAGGGAAAAGTGAGAGAGAAATTAAAATTTGAGAGGGAAATCAAAGAATGAAAGATTCCAAAAATATAATCCTTCAAAAAAATCTGAGTTTGGGAGCTTAAATACACAAAAAAAGGGACAGCACGCGCGAACGGTCGACCGCTTGCTACTCTGTGCGTCGACCTAAGGGTCGACCTGAGGTTACCCGTAGCTAAAATGGCCTTAAAATATGCCTGTGCGTCGACCTAAAAGCCTTCCATGCGTGGACCTAAAGTTGTGCGTCGACCTAAGGGTCGGCCTGAGGCTGGCAGAAAGCTTCAACACCTTTTTTCCAACATTAAGTCTCCATAACTTTTTATCTGTGCATCTTTTGAAGTTGATTTTTTCTATAAACTTGTAGTATATGATGTCATCTTCAATTTTAGCATTGGTTTGCACCATTTAAATTATTGATGAGGGAGATATGAATCGTGCAAGATGGCCACATGAACATGCTCTTCCATACTTAGTGAAATTTTGCAAAAATACCCTAATTTAGAAACCTTTCAGAGTTTCTTGATTTATCTTGATTTCTCTTTATAAAACCTCATAATAACATGGATGATGACTTAAAAATCCCATGGTTGACCTAAAATCTCAAGAGTTGACTTTTGTAGGTCATCAGTTGACTTTTTTACTAGATGAATCCAATGATTCCTCTATCCACTTCAAAAACTCTTGAAATGATTTGTGGTGAACCATAAGACATGTAGAGAAACTTTGAGATGTAAATTGAACCATGGAAATATGTCTTGCTCAAGAAAATACTCACAAGTAGCCTTTGCCCAAAACCCTAAGTCAGAGCCACTAAGAGCTTGATCAGATGAATCCCTTGAAATCCTTGAGACCCTAATCATCATATGATTTGGTGAGATTGTTGAGATGTTTTGATGAATATGAGAACTTTGTAGCTTGAGAATACCATGACATTGAGACTATCTCCTTGCTTATTGCTTTGAGAACCATCTTCTCCTCTTGTGAAAAGTCAAGAAACCTTGATCTCATGTCTAGAACCAATGCAATGCCTAAATGAAGATGTAAACGAAATGAAGCATAAGCCAAAAGGTTAAGAAAAGGTGAGGCAAATTTGGGGTGCTACACAAAATAACTCAGATAACGCTCAATAGCGCGACAGTGAGAGATCGGTATCCGATCCTAAAATTTGGATTTTTAATCTCTAAAAACAACGACAACACTTTAGTTATTAAATATGACTTATATATTTTCAAAAAATGTTTCGTAATTGTTATCTCTAGAGGGACAACATGACTTTCACGGTTTCAGAACATGACACGAGCTGCGCGATACTGAATATCGTATTTAAATTTATATTTACTTTGAAATTATTTTAAGCTCGATAAAAAGCGCCTCGATTTATCTGAGTCCTAGAAGTAAACTGGAAATAACATTCTGGTTTCATTTATTTTAATATTAACTAAATCAATTTGTTTTAATTTCAGTTTTTAGTCCCCTCTTGTTTGAGAATCATAGCCTTAGATTTACATATAATCGATAGATAACGATAAGTTTGATTATTGATTCCTGTGGGTTCGATATGTTTAAAACCACAATTGATTCCGTGCACAAGCATAATATCCCCATCATAGATTTATTGTCAGTCAGGTTGTTTTCACTCTTATTTGCAAATGTTAATTTGTGATTTTATTGTTAATCATGTTTTCTATTGCAATAATTACTCTGATTGTATTGTTCTTTACCATGAGTGAGTAGTTCATTAGGGACTAAGGGTCATGATAACTAATTCATGAATATTCGTATGATCCATCACAAATCGAGAACGAGAATCTTAACTATGAGATTATTTTAAATCCTGAGATTTTCTTTAAACACTCGTACGAAAGTAAAGAGTTTTCATGTACCAATCATAGTCTGAAAGGATATGTATCGGTACTCGAGTTCGGGTTTTTTAAATATTTAAGTCTGATACAAAGAAAGTGCTCAGGCACGATTGAGAAATGTTCCATCTTTATAGTTGCACAAAAGTAAAGAATCTCTGATGAATCATTCGGTCGTGCGAAAGCAGAGGAATTATTCATTGTATATATGACCAAACACTGGTAAAAGTAGGTGTTGTCAACATTTATCTATTTTCTACAAGTGTATCAAAATTATTGTAATAGACGTGAAGTGATCATATGAATGTGTCATAGTAGGGATCATGAACCCAAAGTCGTTTATGTTTCAAAGTATTTTAATGATTTTTATTTAATTTGTTTTACAAAAGTTCTTTTTAACTTAACCTAATTTACAAACTCCAATTTTCGGTCACTCTAAATATAGATCGATATAATAGAATTCCGTTAGGCAAAATACTTTTTTTGGTCCTTTAATTTTACTTCAGGGTTCATTTTGGTCCCTTAACTTTAAAAAGTGTCATTTTGGTCCCTTAACTCTTCGAAACGTTCCATATTAGTCCTTTTGTCTTATTAGCGACGAATTTAGCGACTGATTTTTGAATTTTTCCTTCGCTAATAAGACGAAAATGACTAATATGGAACGTTTTGAAGAGTTAAGGGAGCAATATGACACATTTTAAAGTTAAGGGACCAAAATGAACCCCGAGATAAAGTTAAAGGACCAAAAAGGGTATTTTACCATTCCGTTATCAACCTTTAGTCTCTTTCGTTCAATCACTTTTTACTACTTCACACAATTGTATACTTACGGTATGTCAAAGGGTCAACAATGATACCCTATTAAATGTTAAGAATAGCCTTGGGGACTAGAAAACCAAGGTGTTATGAGGTTCATTAGGAACAAGAAAAAAAAGTAGTTCCTAATATCTCCGACAAGTTTATCTACCTACAAAATTACATTTCATATTATTTTGAAAAATTATAGTTTTATTTTTGTCAGCAAACTCCCAGGTCTTGAATAAAGATTTGTGTTCCAATTAAAACAACAATTTGCATGATGACAATAATCGCCTTTGCATATATTTCAAGGGCTCACTGAAGTGAATCATTGAGTAGACTATAATATTAACTAGCAAAATGATAGGGCAATACATGTAACATTAAATTAATTAGTTTTCAGAGCATTTATCAATTTACAAATCATTTTCATCGAACAAACATGAATATAAAATTTATGAATGGATTTCCAAAGTTCATCATTTTCCACTCATTTTTAAAACCTTTAAATGTCCAATTCTCTCAGACTTCAAAACTATCTCTAGCAAATACGAATTTCATTCTTCTATTGATTTGCAGTAACATTTATAACAAAGTAATCCTAAGAGGAGTCTATGATCAAATTTAGGAATTCAAAGCATTATAAGCTACCTATAATAATTATCCACCAAAATCAAGGGATCACACTCCAATTGAGTTTAGAATCAAGACACTTTTAAGGGATAAAAAGAATTCATTGCTGAAACATATGATTCACATTATCAATCAATATCAACACCTGCATTTATAATCAAATTTAATCAAATATATATATACATCCTCCGGTCACAATTATAATCAAATTTAACTTTTTGTGGTACATTTGAATATTAATATATCTAGTCCATATATATACTAGATACATTAATAGTCAAATATACCAAAAAAAGTTAAATTTGTTTATAATAGTGACCAAAGGATATATATATATATATATATATATATGTGTGTGTGTGTGTGTGTGTGTGTGTGTGAAATGCTAACATCCACCCAAAACTAGTGGGCCCCACACAAAATTACACTACATCTATTTTCTTTATATTTTTTTTCTTTATCTTTTTAATGTGGGTCCCACCCAAAATTGGTGGATCCCACACAAAAATACACTAAGGTGTATGTTGCTAATGCACACCTACATGAGTGTGTATTAGCATGACCCTATATATATATATATATATATATATATATATATATATATATATATATATATGATTATTGGCCCATCAACAATCATTCTTTTTTCAATGATTATTACACCTCCAATCTTATCTTCATTTTTTCTACTAATGAAAATTACAATTAAATTAATGTTGTAAGAGTGTTAGTACCTATAAAGTAAAAATGTATAAATATTTTTAAATATGTTAATCATTATGGATCTATCAAATAACATTTTGGTAAATTCAAAGCAATTAACATGTGGTAAAAATTTATAAATCTTTCACTCTAGAGATACTAAGATGCTCTCTTATAATTTTAATGTAATTATGGTTTCATTAACACAACAAATAAGAGAAGATTGAAGGTGTAATAATTAACCATTGAAAAAAATAAAGGATTTTTAATAGACCAGAATACATGCAAGTTTGGCTAAAGCCCAAGGTAGGGACAAAATAGCTCAGAAGGAGGAAACCAAAATCAATGTCAACGAAAATAAAACTTGTTATAATCCATAGTAAGAGAGGAAAACATAATCAGTGTAAAGAAAGTAAAATTTGTTATAAATTAGACTTTTGACGAAAAATGTGTTAGATCAGTATTATTCTTGTTTTTTTTTCCTTCTCTGCTATTTTTAGGATAAACAACACATTCATTTATAAGTTGTCGTGTGCCTCATCCAAGTCCAACTGACTCATTATCTTAATCTCTTTGATTGCCAACAAAATAAGAAAATATAATAAAACAATACGATTTTATGAAACAATACAAACTTACAACATTTGTTTTTTATGATGGTGTCGGTTTAAACTAGGTATATCCAAAGTTCCACAAGAGATAATTTTTTTTTATCATAAATACTTTAATGAGAACTTGATCATGACTGCATCTCAACTACATAGGTTTCTCGTTGAGATGTAGGGAAATAGAAGAAAAAAGGGAACAAAATTGAATCCATCAAAGTATAAGTAAAACACAAGTATATCTTTGTAGCACCCCAAAATTTGCCCTCCTTACTTCAGTACTAACTGGCTTATGTTTCACTTCATTTTTGCATTATCATGTGTGCATATCATTGGTTCTTAGCATGGGATCAAGGTGCCTGAGGCAGTTCAAGAGGAGAAGATGTTCTTCAAGCAAGAGTCCTTATATTGTCCAAGAGAGCTCAAGTGGATCACCCTCTCCTAACCAGTGCAGAGATTAGGGTTTTGAGATTCTTGGGTTTATTGCTCCAATGGGAAAGCTTCTTGGGTTTTTATCATCACTAAATGACATATATTATCTTTGTTGGAGAGGATACACATCATATTCAGAGGAATTTGGATTTGGAGACTGTGTTATTTCCTCCTAGACTGAGGGTACCAAAATTAGGGTTTGCTATAAAGTCAGTTTATTTCTAATTTTTTGGGCAAGACTTGATTCCATGGTATTCCTTGGGTCCCTAAGTACCTAGTAATGGAAGATTGTCCATCAGTTTGGTTCATGAGAAGTTCAATTGGCCAATGGATTGGGAATCAGGTGAATTGGATAAAAGTCAACAGTGAGAGGGGAAGTCAACTGTGGAATTTTGAGGTTCTCTTCAAGGTTTTCAAGGTCTCACATCCTCGTATGGTCTTCAAGAGTCAAGTCACATACCATTCATCAAGAATCAAGGGTTGGTACAAAAGTTACTAAATATGGAAATAACCTATAATTTGAAAGTTTCCATTTTGGGCAAGTTCATACACTACTTTCAACCTGACTTTTCATCATCCAATGAGCTTCAATTGAATTTTCCTCAAACATGAAAGTTGAAGATCTTTTTCTCCCCTTTCCAACAAGTACTAGATGGCCTCCATATCATTTGTGAAACTCAAGTTATGATCAAAAGAAGACAAAGTGGTTTTTAGGGTTTTCTCATGGTTCCATTTTCACAACTTTTGCATTTTGGGACATAGTGACCTATAATTGATTATTTTGTTTCAAGCCACATTCTAACATCAAAGAACAATCCATAAGGATCATTTTTTGCCTTTGAATCAAGAGGATCCATGGTTTATTCATCACTTATTTTCCATTATGCAAAATTGAAAGATCATTGAAAACTCATGAACCAAGACATCTCAAGGCCCAAATTCCATACAGGTGTGATTAGCAATTGAAACATAAGTGATCCATCATAAGAGGCTTGGGAGTGCATGCATGGAGGAGGGTGTATTTCACATTATGCAAATTTCCAAAATCACCCAAAGCTCATTAAGTGAGGAATTAACAAGGCCCAAGTGATGATCAGTGGATTAACCCTAAGTATTTAAGTTAACTCATGCACTGGTTAAAAGGAAGAGACGTTATTTTGGAGGAGAATCAAGTTTTAACCCTAACCCTTCCTTTCATCGAATCTCATCAGACACAGCAGCCTTTCCAAAAATTCTTTCACAGTCTTCATCCTTGGGATCCATAGAACACAAAGCACCCATCATTCGAAGCTAATAACAAGGACACGTGTTGCACAATCTCAGGTTAGTGCCCATTTGCATGACCTTAAAACTCTATTTTTAAATGCTCATAATGATTTGTGATTGTTACTGGTGATTCTGATGTATTTTATGTTGAGTTTAGACGTGTAATATGGTTGTATTGTGAGTTTCAAAGTTTTGGATCCAACCTTGTTTCGTTCGTTTTGGCTTATGTATTGGTTGTTTGTGATTTTGAGTTGCATATTTGAGATCCTGGTTGAATTCTGGTCGAATGATGTAAGAGTTGTGGATTTCTGGATTTTTTTTGGGAGAGCGCCATTCAGTGTCGCCGGAGAAGACGACCGGAGCTAGGGCTCCGGCGTCTGGTTATTCTCTCAGGCGAGCTAGGGTTTGTGGGAGGAAGACGCAATCCCCACCGTCCATTGCTTGGATCTCACGGTTCACACATTGCCACATCACTTAAAAAATCTGTTTTATTTATTAGTTGTATGTGTGCCACACCATGTTTGTTACCATGCACCTTAAATCTAAACCACGCATCCCATTTACTTTTGACTTTGTTGACTTGATCCTGTACGTTGATATGATCTGACGGCATACATTGGGCCAGCACATTAAAAAGTGGTGTGCTCATCACGTGTTTTTCTTTTTAATTTCTGATAATCTGATGTGTGCGCGTGTTTTATTATTGTGGTGTACCTTTGATATGTGCCTCATATCATGCTTAATTTTGTTTTGATTGATTTGATGCCACGCGTTAGATGAATCCAATGGCTGGTGTGAGTCTCTGCATTGACTGAAGTCCACGTGTTCCCCCTTTTTTTATTTTATTTTTCGCTGATGGATTTTAGTGTTGTGGGCTTGCTTTCTGAACCCCCTAATTAAGCCCGGTTATCATTTTCAACGTGTTCTAGCTGCTATTCATACCCCCCACGTTTATTTCAATCTAATTTATTTTATTTAATTGCATTATTTCATTCTTATTTTTAAAAATAGTTTTGTGCATTAAAAAATCATAAGAAAATTCATGAATCACATTTATAGTTTTATAAAATTTTGTCAAATTTTATTTTATTATTCTATTTTACTTTTAGCATCTGAAATAATTATTTCTTTATTTTCTTTTGAACTTATTCCATATATGCATACCCTAACTTGTAGAATTTATTTCTCATCATCCATGAAACATTTTGAGTCCATTCTTTTTGCATTGTTTCACCAACACATTGAACTGCATTAAAATATATTTCTGTCATTTTTAAAATCATTTCATATTGCATTTTAGTCCTCCTCTTTTGCATATTGAGTCATGTTTCTTGTCTGAACTTTACATAATTGTTTGGGTGACCTATCTTGTGATTTTTTGCATGAGTTTTTAATATGATGTTTGTATCTGGTTGAGGTATTTTGGGTTTTAATTTGGTAATTTTAGAAGATGTTTTGCTAATTATGAGATTGCTCTTTGTTTGAGGTCTTCTTGTATACACATCCTTGATCATGTCTGATTACTTGGTTGAGAAGGCACTTGTGCCATCATTTGGGTTTGCTTCTTTGACTTTATAATTCATGTTTAGGTCATCCACATTCTGTCTTGGTTGAGTTCCATTTGGTTTATAACCATCTCTCTTTGGTTTGTGATTTGTTTGAGTTTCATTTGTCTTATTGTCACTTATATTTGTTTGTACTAACCTTTTATGCAGGGGCTGAGGTAAGTTATTTGAGGGTGTGGATAGTTATCCATGTCCACCCTCACTCTTTCTTTCTCTCATCTTTTCTTTTCTTTAGGCTTAGGTTGTTGTCAAACCTCCCCTCAGGTCCACCTTTGCATGATAACATTAGGACTAAATTCCATAGGGTAGTCTCCCTCCAAACCCCCCCTTAGGGCCATCTTTGCATGATAACATTTGGATAGATTTTTCCCCGTAGTCTTTTTTCTTTTCTTTTGAGTCCCTCTTCTCATCTCATAACAATTTCTAAGATACTTAATAAGGTCAACTTTCCTTGTACACGAGCCTTAAACATAGGAAATGAAGATTGAGGGGTCCCCCTTCTCTCTTCTAGAGTGTTGAGCATACGTCCCATTGGGGACGACCATGCGACGCATTCGTTCCCGTGTCATAGACTTTGGTTCAAGTTGAGTTACGAACTAACACAAGTCACTTCTGTCCTAAAAAATACAAACAAATTTCAAATCATTTTTGTCCTTCGGGATTGTCAAACTAAAGGCTACTTTCAAAAAGGGCACGTTACTTTCTGTCTGAGTCGCAAACAGGCATCGACCCTAACTGCTGGACGCGAGCTTAACGTCGCTCATAAAAAACACAAAAAGAACTTGGTCCGAACTACGTTGACTCTGAATTCCCCATTGCACAAAGGGGGTACGTAGGCCTAGGACGACGACGTCCTACCGAGTCTGTCTTTGTCTTTCCCTTCCCCGTTTTAGTGAAGCCATAGATTTTAGGATAACTCAGCCTTAGAATAGACAACAAGCGTGGATCCCATCGAGTACGATGGACGCGTGGGGTGCTAGCACCTTCCCCTCGCGTAACCGACTCCCGAACCCAGACTATGGTTGCGATGACCATTCCTTTCCCTCTTCCTCAGGTTTTTGCGGTGTTCCTTTTCCCTCTCTTGGGATAAATTTACACGGCTGGCGACTCTGTTTTCCGCGCCACTTTCGCGTTTGTACCTGGATGAAAATCCTTGGAGCGACAGCTGGCGACTCTGCTAGGGACTCTGGTTGACCTATGCTGGTCCATCCCCCTTAAGCGAGTCAGTCCTAGTGCTTGCTTGTCTTTGTTCTCTTTGGGTGTTTTTGTTTTTTGTTTTGCTTTATTTGTTGTATTTTATTTTTACCGCATTTTCTGCATTGCATATTATTATCAGCTGCTGCACTGTTTTTCTGTTTGGCGGGTTGGGAGTTCTGAGAGGTAAGCCCAATACCCAGGCTTGAGCATACATGTAGGATTAGCGTGGCAAGTAGTGTGACTTGTGTGGCATTTGGCCATACATAGTATACATGAAAACTCCACATCCAGACGAGGTTTCCTTTGGTAATGTTCTATCCTACGCATTGGTGTAGATGATTGAATGTAACCTGGAAAACTGTCGACTCTGGCGACCATTCCCGACAACTCAGTAGCGGCACTCCTCCCGAGACGTGATAATGGCAGACCAGAAATGGCAAACCCATTACACATGTCGATCCGAGGACCCAATACTGGGAACTTGCTATAGGGTTTCCTTTTGGGAAAGAATCAGTGGAAGCACTCCTCGATTGGCGATAGTACTGTACCCCAAGGGATGAATGTATTATTGCTTCTCGACCTCAGTGCCGAAACTGAGGACTTGCCATAGGATGTTTTCTTTTGAGGGGAATCAATTGAGGCCTCCTCGATTGGTGATGATGCCAAACCAGAAATGGTGAACGTACAATCATTTCTCGACCTGAGAGCCCGTGATATTGAGGATCCTCGGCTTTCTAGTACTGTAATACCCCGTATTTTATTACACCGAATAATATGGCATTGTGATTAATTGAGTCGGGTTGCTCTGAGAAATTATTTGATAAAATGATTAGAGTAACTTCGGTACTTAGAATTGATCCAATAAATATTATTTGTTTCGGAGGCATTTATTTAATTTTGGATTTAAGAGACTTTTTGGACATTTGGTAGTATCATTTCTAATACTAAGCTTACTATGTAAATTCTTTTCCTCTCACTTTCCAAACAAAAGAAAAAGGTAGAAAGAAAGGAAAGGAAGGAGAGAAAAAGAGGAGAAGAGGAAATTAGAAGAAAAGCTCAAGAACCATCAAGATCCTCATCCAATCTTCATCCAAACTTCTCAATCATCTTCGTCTTGCTCTATTTTAAGGTGGGTTCTAGTTAGTACCATTGTTAGAGAGCTCTAGAGAGTTTTTGGTTTTAGGTTAGATTATGAAAATATGGAATTTCATGGTTGAATCTTGCTAGAAATGTTGTTGAATGCTTGATATCATGTTTATACTGAGTTTAGATCATGTGGGTATCATTGGGTTATGTTTTGATGGAGAAATTATGACTTGGAAGTGAAGAACAGCAGCTGGGAGAGGTTCTGGTTCGCAGGGTTCGCCTAGCGAACCTGGGGTGAGTCCCAGCGAACAACAGTCGAGGGTTCGCCTAGCGAACCCGAACGTTCGCCTAGCGAAGGTTCGCTGGCATGTTCTCCTAGCGAACTTAGTGTGTTTTGAATATGGGAACTTACTGCCTAGATGCTCGCTAGCACGTTCGCCTAGCGAAGGTGAAGGCGAAGGTTCGCCAGACGTTCGCCTAGCGAACTTATGGTGTTTTGGGTCTGGGAGTTTCTGTTTAATTACTCGCCAGCTTGCTCGCCTAGCGAAGGCGAAGGCGAAGGCTCGCCAGCTCGTTCGCCTAGCGAACCTGGGGCGAGCTGTGTTGTTTTTCTCAACTTGTTTTCGTCATATCTTTTTATCCGGTTCTCCGTTTTGAATGTTCTGCATATCAATAGAAAGCTGGAGAAACGATCTTTATGATGATGATAAGGATTGTCGATTTCATTTCCCGATTAAATAATCGGAGGGAACCCGAAGTGGAATTCTTTTAATAATTTTATGTGGACTATGTTTTAAATTGTGTTAAGTTATTCTATTACACTAATAAGGTATGTTTTGCCTAATCTATGGTTGTTAACATGTTGTGATTAAAATGCATGAAAGATAAAAAGGAAAAAAAATAGTAAGAGTGAGGAAAACCCTTATGAACTATAGGAAACTTTAGAAGTTGGAAACACTAGTATGGAGCATGAGGTTAACTTTATGGATTGAAGGACAAGAAAGGCCTTGAGGCCTTATGGCCGAGGCAATTGTCGTATACATTGTTTTGTGTGGTATTTATCATGTAATCGTAACCATTTTATTTTGAATTGCCCTTGAAAGGCCTTCATGAGTCTCGAGCTCCTCTGAAGTGCAGGCAGGATTTACTTGGTAGGTTTGATGCCCTACGAGTAGTACAATTGGAAGCCCGTGCATGGGTACGAGACTTGTGATGGTTAACAGGCCATGAGAAGTGACGGTTCACGGTTAACAGGCCGGTGATCCCGAATCCAATTGTATACCAAGTAACTACAAGGATCTATGACTCGGGTCGCCTTCTAGACGTAGAAGCGGACGGGAAGATGAGATGCCTTGGTATCGGTTATCGATTAATGATGTGGTGAGTTAATGAACTCATGTCATGTTCCATATAGTGTGAGAATTACCAAGTGTGAACTCAAGAGTCCTTCCCTTCCCCGAACTTGAGTTAGGATTGTTAGAACCATAAATAATCTGAGAGAACCCATAAGATAGGGAACTCACTGAGATTTGATGTATCTCACCCCACTGTTGTTGTTTACATCACAGGTTCTGCAGGTTCGGCGACGGGTAAGGATAAAGTGGTTTGACTTTTCCTTTCGGTTCGTAGATGTTGAGATGGCATGGCTTCCGCTATGACGTTTTATTTTGAGATCATTGCGTTGATCTAGTTCTTAGTTTTTATCATGTTGGAACATCTTGTATATGTGATGCCTTAGTTTTGTGTTGTATTAGAGGCATTTATGTGTATAATGTGTTAACTAGGAACTTATTGTATTTCAGTACCAAATACTTGGATTCATATATATAATTTATGCTTTGATGTATGGATTTTATATGTGGGTGTTACAAGTACCCACATGTGAGAGGGCATGGTGTTTACAGGTTTGCAGGTAACCTTGACCTTCAACATACCCGGTTTTCTGATCAGCGGATTTATCAGTGTGGTACTATGGTTATTCTGGTATTCTGGGTACTTGGGCAGACCTTTGAGATTATACAGTTGTTCAGTGCAGCAGTTGTCTAGTCTGTGTGGCATCCTTGACCCCATTTGTGCATTTGCATCATCATTCTGCATCCTAACATGTTTGTTCATTTGCAGGGTTGCATCCTAACTTTGATTCTGGTTTTTGAAGACTATTAAGGATGAGTACTGAGAAGAGAAAGAACATCATAATGTACAAGCTCCCGTCACTTATTCTGGATCCTGCTCACAAGATTGTGTCTATGGAAGAACCTGGGGTATTGGCAGACTTTAGAGGAGAGTATGGAAGAATTCTGAATTTTACTTGCAACATCACTAAATACGAGTATAGGGCTTTGCACACTCTGGTGCAATTCTATGACCCTCACCTGCGATGTTTTCTATTCACTGATTATCTTTTGGGTCCGACATTGGAGGAATTTTCTCTCATCCTGGATGTTTCTATTAAAGAAGAGGCTCCTTTCTATCCTTCTGAAGAACTTCCTGATTTAGAAAGGGTCTCCAAGGCTTTGCATTTGGATCCATCTTTGTTGAAAAATAACATTTCCAGTAAGGGAGGGTGTAAAGGCTTTCATGTGAAATTTTTGGTAGAACAGGCTGTTGTGTTTGCTAAGGCTAGATGTTGGTCAGTTTTCAACGCCATCTTGGCTATGTGTGTCTATGGAACGGTGTTGTTTCCGAATATGAAGGATTTTGTGGACATGCACGTTGTCCGAATATTTACCATGAAGAATCTGGTACCTACTTTGCTTGGAGATCTGTATTATTCAGTGCATTATAAGAATGAGAAGAGGGGGGGAGGACCCCTTTACTTTTGTGCGCCAGTCTTCTACAAATGGTTTGCTGATCGTCTTCCCACATCTGGGGCATTTGTAGATACTCAAGGAACTTTGGAGTGGTCCAAAAGATTGATGGGCTTGAGAGCAAATAATCTAACTTGGGTTAACCGTGACTTGTTGGGCCAAGATATCATGATTAGTTGTGGAGGTCTCCCAAATGTGCCTCTAATAGGAAGGAAAAGGGGAATTAACTACAACCCTATTCTTGCTATTAGGCAATTCGGGTATGCCTTGAAAGAGCCACCAAGAGACGAGGAGGTCCAAGAATCTTTATATCTGAGTGGGGAAATCAATCCAGAACTGTTAAAAGAAGCTGTGAATACTTGGGAAGATCGTCATAAGAAGGGGAAGATTTCTTTTGGGAAGATCAATAATAAAACATTTCCTACGTACAAAGATTGGATTCAGAAATGGGTAGTGGAAGAGCTTTTGCCATTCTCCAAAGAACCACCATCTTACCCCTTGCTGATTGAGCCTCCTACCACAGTTGAAATAGAGAAGTTTAACAAGTTGTGGGCTGAAAAGGAAAAGCTGCGAGAAGAAAACAGTGAGCTACAAAGAGAGATTTATCAGTTGAAACATGGGCGGGGTGAAGCTGTTCATATCGCCAAGTTGAAGACAGAGCTTCTCGCTAAGGCAAAAAAGGAGCTGGCTGACAAGGTCACAGCCAGACAAAGGATGAAGCAAGCTCTAGAGGGTATCAGTAAGGTTCTCGAGTCTAAGAAAGAGGAATTGGATGAGGCTTTGTTGAAAATTCACAGGTTCAATGCTCACCGAGACACTGCAATGACTAAAAATAAGCGAAAGGAAGATGATTATCTAGCTCAGATTGATCAATTGAAGTCGAAGCTCAAGAAAAAGATGCTGAGATCCTATCAGGGGTATTCCACAGACAAGCAGTCGAGGGTCGACTCAATGAAGCCATAGCCTCCATAGAGGAACTGAAGATCTAAGCTGAAGTGAAGAGACCTAGAAATGAGGGTCCTAGCATGGATGGTGTTTTTGAAGAAGACGCTTGGGAGTTGTATTACCGATACTTGAAAGGGATCATGCATAGGAAGGGTGTTCTCATTCAAGAGCTAATTCAGAGACCGAAGCATCCCGACACCAAAAAGATGTTCAAGGAAATTCAAGACTGGAGCAAAAAGCATGATGGATGGGGGGATTGGCACTTGTGGACTTTGATGACATGCCGTAGTTTTCTGTTTTCTTTCATTATTTGGACCACCGCCAGGCTTGTTGGTTGGGATCTATGATTATTGTGTTTAGACTTGTTATCTTGGATTTGTGATTGTTGACATTTGGTTTTCCTCTGGTTTTCTTAATACATGAGCAGAAGTTCCGTTCTATCTTGTTGTTAAACTGGAATCAAGGGGTGGATCACCCTGCGAATTTCTCAACATGTTCATTTGCATATTCATAATCATTTTGCATAATCATTTTGCATAACAGGTGTTTATCTCTGGTGTTCTTACTTTGTTCTCCTCCGCAGTACAGGATTGATCAGCCAGTTCATCGGTATTCTACTCAGTCTGTAATAACCAGAGGATAGCCATGGAACAACTCCGTGCGGAGATGCTTGAAATGAAGGTTCAGATGAGGCAATTTGGGGAAGACATGCTGGTCATGTCCCAGGAGCAGAAGATGCTGAAGGAGGAGGTTAATCAGATGAAGACTCAGATGGGTTTGGTCATGGAAATTTTGAATATAGTGTTAAAGAAGGAAACAGTCCTGTGCTCCCTTCCACAACAGAAGTCCTTAATCCTCCCATTTCTGTGGGATTTGCTCTAGATCATGGATTTCCTCGTGAATCCCCTCCACAACCTTTTGCTGTAGAAGCTCCACGTCAGCAACCTTTGTTTGTGCCTCAGCCAAATGTGGAAAAGAAAGTGCAAGCACAGGTGAGGCGCCCAAATCAGCATCGACAGCAGAATTATCAGCAGCAGGGGCAACCGAGACCAAGAAGGCCCAAGAGGATATTTGATCCACTCCCTGTTCCTCACAGACATGTTCTCGCCCATCTACTTGAAAGTTCTCTGGTTCAACTAAGGGATGCCAAGCTTGTTCCTGACCCTATTCCTCCTGATTATGATCTGGATGCCAGATGTGAATATCACT
This sequence comes from Lathyrus tuberosus, assembly GCA_022829125.1. Classification (NCBI taxonomy): domain Eukaryota; kingdom Viridiplantae; phylum Streptophyta; class Magnoliopsida; order Fabales; family Fabaceae; genus Lathyrus; species Lathyrus tuberosus. The sequence goes on from JALAZF010000387.1 coordinate 3,814,042, forward strand.
CAGACACACTGGGTCATTCAATTGAAAATTGCAACGTGTTCAAGCACAAGGTGCAAGACTTGGTAGACTCAGAGATCATTACATTCACTGAAGATGATATGTACATCAATTAAAGCCTCCTTTCACAAGTGAGCACTCAGTCTGCAAGTACGTCCAGACAGAATCAAGCTTCCTCAGCAATGGCAATCTTCAGCTTCTTTACTGCATTTTCATTTGTAGTTTTTTTCATTTCTTGTTAAAGCATTGTATGCATGTAAGACTTGTTTGTTTTTAATGACAATCATAATACAATGAGCATGTTTTTCTTGAAGTAATTCATTCGTGTTCACTCTTAAATGTTTATATGCACTGCAATACCAATTTTCTTGTCTAGAACTCTCGAGGGAGGATGACGAAATAAGAGCGCAGATTTCTAATGGTGCGTTTTTGGATAAAATCCTGTTAAGGATGTACAGGCATTGTTTCCAATTCACAAACACTGGAGATATAAGGGAGATAGACCCTCGTTAACCCCTTTGAGCCTTGAAGTGGGAGCTTCTTTCGTACGAAAAAACCCTCATACTTAACCCAGGGGCAGGGTAGGCGTCAGTTAGTTTGACCGAGCATTCAAATTCCAAGGAGAGTGTGCATCCGAGGAACCATTACCTTCTATCCCACCATCAAGAGGTTAAGAGGTGTAGAACCACAATGGTTACTCCTCACCAACCGAAGAGTGAAACAGTCACAGCCCTTTCAAACAAGTCAGACAAAACAATGTCACACGACTTGTTCAAAAAAAGAGAAAAGGAAAGCCCGCTAAGTCGAAACTTGAAAACAAGTGACTTAGGCAAAAGTTAGGGCATCCCGCTAGACTTAAAAATCGAAAAACTCAAAAGAGTCAGTCCAGGCAAAAATTAGGGATAAAAAAAAAGCAAAAGAAAGAAGAAGCGAAAAGCATTACAAAAGAAATCCTCGATAAGAACAAAGTCGTGTGACTACAGACACAAAAGACAAAAAGGGGTGACTGTTACTCCAAGACCTCATTGAGTGTCGAACCATCAGATGCATGGGTTTCTTTAAGGATCATAAAACCTTTTGAGAGATGAGTGCTTGCACCAAATTAGCTGAACTTAGGACTAGAGAACATCACGGAGAGTGGGTGGGCACTGATAAATTTTGAGCCATAAATCCGTTTTCTAAAACCATGAACCAGATCACATTACAACCCTTAAAAGTCCTAATTGAAACAGGGTTTATTCCGAAAGCGTACTTCAACAGGATAGCGTTCCTGACTCCTATGAGTTGTGCTAATAAGATTTGCAGGTATTGCATGTGCACATTGTTTTTTGCCATTCAAAATCAAGGTCGCATCCCAGCTAGTGATTCGTTCATAAGGCTTGGCGACGCATTTTCAATAAAGCTTCAAGGTTAACATGAGTGTTGCATTAGAATTGGCATTCTCATAATAAACATTTTCTGCTTGCATGTGTTTGATATCAAAAGAGGCTTACACGATGAACGACAGTCGAGAAGCTCGATCACGCCGAGTTGAGGTGGTGAAAACTCTAAAGGACGATCATGTCAAGGGGTATGTGGCCAAGAGACTGTGCGCAGCCTGGAGGTTCCCGATAAATGGTGATAAGATGCAGCTAATCTGGAGCAGTCACGCTGAAAACTCTCCCTTAAGCAGCCAAACAGGGGCAATCAGGTCGATTTGACAAATCTCTGTAAGATCAGTCAGGGGAAAAAGTTCCTTCAAGACTTGGGGCAGGCCACCTCCAGAGCGTGAGAAATTGTCTACTCTTGAAAATGGTTAATTGAAAACACCTCTTCAAAGTTCAGAATACTGGGACAGAGTATTTTCGAGTCATTACATTTCCTTTCGAGGTAATGTACTTCATGGATTATGAAGTCTGGGGCAGTTATGTCAAGATCTTATAAATCCCTCCAAGAGTTTGGAGACCCTGGGGCAGTGCGAACGCCCGGTCTTCTGTAAAATCCTCTTGAGATTATTTCTCCCATTAGACCTGGTGGTCTGGGGCAAGTGGAAAGTTCAAAGGGCCGTTTATGAACATAGAGACAGGTCAGGTTGAGTGGCAACAGGATCGTACTTCCCCAGTAGGGTTGCTCTCCCCAGCATTGAGATTGCACCTTTCCTCAGCAGAGCAGACCTTCCCTAGCAGGAGGCTTGGGAAGTATTTTCTCTGGATCAAGACGTTATTTCCCCACAGAATCAGGGTTTTCACTTTCCCCATCCAGTCAGGAAGCGCACTTTCACAGACAATGTCATACTCTAATCCCCAGCAAGGTGAGGATAAAGTCATTTGCCCCTTCAGTAGGCTAAGTTCAGCAATATTCCCCAGGCAGGATGGTATTATGGACTGTTTTCCCCAAGCAGGATGGTATTATGGGCTGGCATCCCCAGCAGGTTCTAAGCCCATTGGTTATTAGCAATCCTCAGCAACTGACTTCTGGTTCTGTCATTGGCATTCATTCTCAGCTCCCCCGGCAGAGGAGAAATCTCAGGTTTTGGATGTTACCTTTAGTATAGGACATGTGTAATCCCCGGTAGAGTGCATATGCTTTTGGATTTCACCCCCGGCAGAAGTTGTGGATCCAAAGAGTCGGTCAGTGTGACCCTTCTCAGCAGAGTTCCTGGATTCAGAGGACAATTTATTTTTGTCATCCTTAGCTGAATTAGTCTCTTCTCTCCAGCATTTTTTTTGCTGGAGGGGCCCTGTTTGTATATCATAAGCATTTGCATTGCATCCTCAAATGCGTATCATTTCCACTTCGTGTGGAGCATTACGACAAAATTCAAACATAGGCATCCGAAGTATAAGCCAGGTTTGAGTTTTCCTTCGTCGGGAAAAAAGCAGTTTTCGGAGAATATCATTCGACTTTACTCCACAAGTGTTGGGTTTAGTCATTCAAAGCAATATTTGACATTCCCTTGCAGAGTTGTTTGCCAGGAGCGTTAATCCATAATTTCATTTTTACCCCTTCGTCCAGTTGGTCCTTTGGTTTATTCCCTCAAGGGTTTTTCCCATTTGGCACCCGTCCGTGTCCTTTCAACACCCGTCCGTGTTTGAACCTTTGATTTCAACGCCCGTCCGTATCCTTTCAGCACCCGTCTGTGTTTGAACCTTTTAAGCCAATGCCCGTCCGTATTGACTTTTGACGCCCGTCCGTGTCCTTTCAGCACCCGTCCGTGTTTGAACCTTTGTTTCAATGCCCGTCTGTATTGACTTTTGACGCCCATCCGTGTCCTTTCAGCACCCGTCCGTGTTTGAACCTTTTAAGCCAATGCCCGTCCGTATTTACTTTTGACGCCCGTCCGTGTCCTTTCAGCACCCGTCCGTGTTTGAACCTTTGTTTCAATGCCCGTCCGTATTGACTTTTGACGCCCGCCCGTGTCCTTTCAGCACCCGTCCGTGTTTGAACCTTTTAAGCCAATGCCCGTCCGTATTGACTTTTGACGCCCGTCCGTGTCCTTTCAGCACCCGCCCGTGTTTAAACCTTTTAAGCCAATGCCCGTCCGTATTGACTTTTGACGCCCGTCCATGTCCTTTCAGTACCCGTCCGTGTTTGAAACTTTTAAGCCAATGCCCATCCGTATTGACTTTTGATGCCCGTCTGTGTCCTTTCAGCACCCGTCCGTGTTTGAACCTTTGTTTCAATGCCCGTCTGTATTGACTTTTGACGCCCGTCTGTGTCCTTTCAGCACCCGTCCGTGTTTGAACCTTTTAAGCCAATGCCCGTCCGTATTGACTTTTGACGCCCGTCCGTGTCCTTTCAGCACCCGTCCGTGTTTAAACCTTTTAAGCCAATGCCCGTCCGTATTGACCTTTGATGCCCGTCCGTGTCCTTTCAGCACCCGTCCGTGTTTAAACCTTTTAAGCCAATGCCCGTCCATATTGACCTTTGACGCCCGTTCGTGTCCTTTTAGCACCCGTCCGTGTTTGAACCTTTTGTTTCAATGCTCGTTCGTATTGACTTTCAGCGCCCATCCGTGTTTGAACCTTTTGTTTCAATGCCCGTCCGTATTGATTTTTGATGCCCGTCCGTGTCCTTTCAGCACCTGTCCGTGTTTAAACCTTTTAAGCCAATGCCCATCCGTATTGACCTTTGACGCCCGTCCGTGTCCTTTCAGCACCCATCTGTGTTTGAACCTTTTGTTTCAACGCTCGTCCATATTGACTTTCGATGCCCGTTCGTGTCCTTTCAGCGCCCATCCGTGTTTGAACGTTTTAAGCCAATGCCCGTCCGTATTGACCTTTTGATGACACCCGTCCGTGTTGCCTTCCGTTCCCCAGCGAGATCAACCCCCAGTAAGTTTACCCTTTTTACACCCGTCCGTGTATCTTTTCAGTACCCGTCCGTATTGACCCCTTTTACACCCGTCCGTGTATCTTTCCGATACCCGTCCGTATTGACATTTGACACCAGTCCGTGTATCCTTTCGATACCCTGTTCGTATCTGATATCTTTGACTCCTTGACACCCGTCCATGGTTATCCCCAGCATAGTTAACACTCGTTTGTGTTTATTTCATGACATTCCAATACATTGTTCGTGTTGTTTTCCAACACTCGTACGTGTTGTAACAAGTGCAGCATTTATTGCTTGTTCCCCAGTGGAGTCGTCCCTCCTTCGAGGATTTCAAATTTCAAGTTTCTTTTGGTATTCAATCCCCGTGAATCCTTTAAACATATGACAGCCTTTGCTATCATACCTTCAGGACCAAGTCGATTGAATAGGGGCAGCTGTAGCACCCCAAAATTTGCCCTCCTTACTTCAGTACTAACTGGCTTATGTTTCACTTCATTTTTGCATTATCATGTGTGCATATCATTGGCTCTTAGCATAGGGTCAAGGTGACTGAGGCAGTTCAAGAAGAGAAGATGTTCTTCAAGCAAGAGTCCTTATATTGTCCAAGAGAGCTCAAGTGGATCACTCTCTCCTAACCAGTGCAGAGATTAGGGTTTTGAGATTCTTGGGTTTATTGATCCAATGGGCAAGTTTCTTGGGTTTTTATCATCACTAAATGACATATCTTATCTTTGTTGGAGAGGATACACATCATATTCAGAGGAATTTGGATTTGGAGACTGTGCTATTTCCTCCTAGACTGAGGGTACCAAAATTAGGGTTTGCTATAAAGTCAGTTTATTTCTGATTTTTTGGGCAAGACTTGATTCCATGGTATTCCTTGGGTCCCTAAGTACCTAGGAATGGAAGATTGTCCATCGGTTTGGTTTATGAGAAGTTCAATTGGCCAATGGATTGGGAATCAGGAGAATTGGATAAAAGTGAATAGTGAGAGGGGAAGTCAACTGTGAAATTTTGAGGTTCTCTTCAAGGTTTTCAGGGTCTCACATCCTCATATGGTCTTCAAGAGTCAAGTCTCATACCATTCATCAAGAATCAAGGGTTGGTACAAAAGTTACTAAATATGGAAATGACCTATAATTTGAAAGTTTCCATTTTGGGCAAGTTCTTACACTACTATCAACCTGACTTTTCATCATCCAAGGAGCTTCAATTGAATTTTCCTAAAACATGAAAGTTGAAGATATTTTTCTCCCTTTTCCAACAAGTACTTGATGGCCTCCATATCATTTGTGAAACTCAAGTTATGATCAAAAGAAGGCAAAGTGGTTTTTAGGGTTTTCTCATGGTTCCATTTTCACAACTATTGCATTTTGGGACATAGTGACCTATAATTGATTATTTTGTTTCAAGCCACATTCTAACATCAAAGAACAATCCATAAGGATCATTTTTGGCCTTTGAATCAAGAGGATCCATGGTTTATTCATCACTTATTTTCCATTATGCAAAATTGAAAGATCATTGAAAACTCATGAACCAAGACATCTCAAGGCCCAAATTCCATACAGGTGTGATTAGCAATTGAAACATAAGTGATCCATCATAAGAGGCTTGGGTGTGCATGCATGGAGGAGGGTGTATTTGTCGCTCCCAGGATTTTCATCCAGGTACAAACGCGAGAGTGGCGTGGAAAACAGAGTCGCCATCCGTGTAAATTTATCCCAAGAGAGGGAAAGGGAACACCGCATAAACCTGAGGAAGAGGGAAAGGAATGGTCATCGCAACCATAGCCTGGGTTCGGGAGTCGCACCCCACGCGTCCATCGTACTCGATGGGATCCACGCTTGTTGTCTATTCTAAGGGTGAGTTATCATATCATCTATGGCTGTACTGACACGAGGAAGGGGAAAGCAAAGACAGACTCGGTAGGACGTCGACGTCCTAGGCCTACGTACTCCCTTTGTGCAATGGGAAATTCAGAGTCAACGTAGTTCGGACCAAGTTCCTTTTGTGTTTTTTATGAGCGACGTTAGGTTCGCGTCCAGCAGTTAGGGTCGATGCCTGTTTGCGACTCAGACGGAAAGTAACGTGCCCTTTTTGAAAATAGCCTTTAGTTTGACAATCCCGAAGGACAAAAAGGTTTGAAGTTTATTTGTATTTTTTAAGACAGAAGTGACTTGAGTTAATTCGTAACTTACATTGCACCAAAGTCTAGGGCACAGGGGCGAATACTTAACGAATCGTCCCAAGACAGAATGCTCGCTAAGCACTCTAGAAAGATGAGAGGAAGCCCCTCATTTCTCATTCCCCACGCTTAAGGCTCGTGCACAATACACTTTATCCTTATTAAGTGTTTTCAAGAAGTTTTGAGATGAGAAGAGAGAAGACACAAAGGAAACTCTAAAGGGAAACTAAGAGTCCTAATGTTATCATGCATGGGTGACCTACGGTTAGTGAGGTTTGACGACAACCTAAGCTTAAATAAAAGGAAAGATGAGAGAAGGAAAGATCAAGGGTGAACATGGATAACTATCCACACCCTCAAATAACTTACCTCAGCCCCTGCATAAACGGTTAGTGCAAACGGACATAAGCAAAAGAAATGAGACAAATGGAACCCAAGCAATGACATATACTGATAACCAAGTGAGCTATAACAATCCAAGCATCATTCATGAATTCAAGGAAGCAATCCCAAACAGTGGCACAAGTGCCTTTTCAAACAGGTAACCAGACATGATCAGAGATATGCATACAAGAAGACCTCAAATAAAAGTAATCAAACAATTAGCAAAACATCTTCTAAAATCACCAAATTAATTATCAACATACCTCAACCAGAACCAAACAACATATCCAAAATTCATGCCAAAATTCCCAAGATAGGTCACTCAAACAATTATGCAAATTCAGATGAGAAATATGGTTCAATATGCAAAAGAAAAGGACAAAAATGCAATATGAAAAAGTTTTAAAAATGAGAGAAAAATATTTTAATGCAATCCAGTGTGTTGGTGAATGAATACAAAAAGAATGAGTTCAAAAGGTTTTGTATGCTATGAGAACAAAATTATACAAGTTTAGGTATGCATGATATGGATAATTCAAAAAGAAAATAAACAAATAATTAATTCAGATGATGAAAATAAAATAAAATAATAAAATAAAATTTGTGAAAATTTTATAAAATGACAAATGTGACTCATGAATTTTCTGGGAATTTTTTAAAGCAAAAGACTATTTTTAAAAATTAAAAATGAATGCAATAATTAAATAAAATAAAAAAATGAAAACGTGCAAAGGGGGTGTGGAAAGCAATAAAAACACGTGAAAAGTTGAAATGGGCTGAGAGGGGGAGTGTAAATAGCAGGGCCCAAACACAAATCCATCAGAAAAATAAAATAAAACAAAAAGGGGCACACGTCGGCTCAGTCAACCCAGTTGACTGCATGCTTACCTTTGGATTGATCTCACGCGCCCTAATTAGTTAACCAAACCAACATGTATTCATGATTAACGGCCGTGATTAAATGCACACCATAATTATGATAAGCACACACACACATGATTATTCAGCATACCATACATTCCCACGTGAGCTGCACCTGACTTTTTTAATGTGCTGGCATTATATATGCCACATGATTCATCAGACGGGTCAGATTAGTCAAGCAAAAGAAAAAGTAATTAAGATGAGATATCTGGATGGCTGGTACACGATAACAACCATAAGCTAACCAACACACGAACATTAAATAAAAATCAGAAGAAAAAAAATGAAAAGAATAAAACGTGGCAAGCTGATGGCCGTTGGATCAACCACATCAACGGTTGAGGATTCATCTTCTTCGTTGAAACCCTTGGCCGGCCGAAGACCTTACCAGACGCCGAAGCCCTAGCTCCGGTCGTCATCTCCGGTGAGCACCACCCTAAAACCCTCCAGAAATGGCATGCGAATATACTATCTTGATCAGAAAAATGTGAGGATAAATAATATCCCCTCAAAAGTCACAAACCATCAACGTACAATGAAGAACGAATGAAATAATGTTAGGGTTCAAAACTTTAAACACACGATATGACCAAACCACACGTCCAATTTCAAAAATAAATATATCAGAATGATCAGTGGGCATCACACGTCAACATGCACATCAAAAAGAAGAGTTTTAGGATCATGAAAAAAAACACCAACCTGAGATCACGCCTCCTATATCCTTCCTTTTAGCTTCCAATGATGGATGATTTGTACTCTGTGGATCCCCAGAAAGAAGATTGTGGAAGAACTTTGTGAAAAAACCTTGTGGATTGTGAGCTATGAAGAAATCAAGAATTAGGGTTGAAACTTGAACTCTCCTCCAAATCACGTGTTCTCCCTCTCAATAGTGCATGAGCAATCTTAAATACTTAGGGTTATTTCATATCTGATCATTTGGGTCTTAATCACTCCTTGGTTAATGAGTTTTTGGGCCTTTTGACAAATTGGCATAATGTTAAATACACCCTCCTCCATGCATGCATATCCAAACCCTTGATGATGGATCACTTAAGTTTCAATTGCTAATCACACTTGAATTTGATTTGGGCCTTAAGATGTCTTGGTCCATGAGATTTCAATAATTTGGCAATTTTGCACAATGAAAAATAAGTAATGAATAAACCATGGATCCACTTGATTTAAAGGCCAACAATGCTCCTTAGGGATTGTTCTTTGATGTTGGAATATGTTTTGAAGCAATGGAATCAATTATAGGTCCATATGTCCCAAAATGCAAAAGTTGTGAAAATGGAACCCTAAAAACCACTTTGCCTTCTTTTGATCATAACTTGAGCTTCACAAATGATATGGAGACCCACTAGTACTTGTTGGAAAGAGGAGAAAAATATCTTCAACTTTCATGTTTGAGGAAAATTCATTTGAAGCTTCTTTGATGATGAAAAGTGAAGTTGAATGTAGTGTAAGAACTTGCCCAAAAAGGAAACTTTCAAATTATAGGTCATTTCCATATTTAGTAACTTTTGTACCAACCCTTGATTCTTGATAAATGGTATGAAATTTGACTCTTGAAGACTATATGAGGATGTGAGACCTTGAAAACCTTGGAGAGAAGCTCAAAATTCCACAGTTGACTTCCCCTCTCACTGTTGACTTTTACCCAATTCACCTGATTCCCAATCCATTGGCCAATTGAACTTCTCCTGAACCAAACTGATGGACAATCTTCCATTCCCAGATACTTAGGGACCCAAGGAATACCATGGAATCAAGTCTTGCCCAAGAGATCAGAAATAAACTGACTTTATAGCAAACCCTAATTCTGGTACCCTCAGTCTAGGAGGAAATAACACAGTCTCCAAATCCAAATTCCTCTGAATATGATGTGTATCCTCTCCAACAAAGATAAGATATGCCATTTGGTGATGATAAAAACCTAAGAAACTTGTCCATTGGAGCAATAAACCCAAGAATCTCAAAACCCTAGTTTCTACACTGGTTAGGAGAGAGTGATCCACTTGAACTCTCTTGCTTGTCCCTTTAAAGAACATCTTCTCCTCTTAAACTTGCCTCAGGCACCTTGACCCCATGCTAAGAACCAATGATATGCACATATGATAATGCAAAATGAGATGAAACATAAGCCAGTTAGTAGTTAAAGTAAGGAGGGCAAATTTTGGGGTGCAACAGCTGCCCCTATTCAATCAACTTGGTCCTAAAGGTATGGTAGCGACGGCTCTCAGACATTCCATGATACACGGGGATTGAATACCGAATGAGCCCCGGAAATTTGATAATGGTGAGAATAACGAGATGGAGCGTGCTGAAAAATAAGGAATATGACCTCAACCATACCCTCAAAAATAAGACGAATACGACCCCAATCGCACCCACAAAGGAAATACGAATACGACCTCAACCGCATCCACAAAAAACGAATACAACCTCAATTGTACCCTCAAAGGGAGACTGACCTCAATCACTCCACCCACAAAGAAAATACGAATACGGCCTCAATCGTACCCACAAAACAAATACAACCTCAATTGTGCCCGCAAAGGAAGACTGACCTCAATCACTCTACCCACAAAGAAAATATGAACACGACCTCAACCGCATCCACAAAACGAATACAACCTCAATTGTACCCATAAAGGAAGACTGACCTCGATCACTTTACCCACAAAGAAAATATGAATACGACCTCAATCGCACCCACAAAACGAATACAACCTCAATTGCACCCACAAAGGAAGACTGACCTCAATCACTCTACCCACAAAGAAAATATGAACACGACCTCAATCGTGCCCACAAAACGAATACAACCTCAATTGCACCCGCAAAGGAAGACTGACCTCAATCACTTTACCCACAAAGAAAACATGAATACGACCTCAATCGCACCCACAAAACGAATACAACCTCAATTGTACCCTCAAAGGAAGACTGACCTCGATCACTCTACCCACCAAGAAAATACGAATACGACCTCAATCGTACCCACAAAACGAATACAACCTCAATTGCACCCGCAAAGGAAGACTGACCTCAATCACTCTACCCACAAAGAAAATATGAATACGACCTCAATCGCACCCACAAAAACGAATACAACCTCAATTGTACCCGCAAAGGATAACCAACATAAAGTGGACTTCGCCAGGGATAACATAAAACAAAACTTCTGGTTTAAACCACCCCTACTGGGAAAGGGGAAGTGGCAAACAAAGGAAAACTTCTAACGGACTCACGATCCACAGATGACTCCGCCGGGGAAAGGAGAAGTCTAAATAAAAGACTCTGTCAGGGAGCACAAGTATGAGGAACGCATCCCCCCAAAATCTCCTGAGTTAAGCCATCTCTGCTGGGAAAGAGAACTGGCAAAGAAAGCATCAAACCTGGCTTATGCTTCGAATGCAAATGTTTGAATTTTGCCGTAATGTTCCACACAAAGTGGAAATGCTACGCGTTTTGAGGATGCAATGCCAATGCTTATGATATGCGAAAGGGGTCCCTCCAGCAAAATAAATGCATGGAGAGAAAAGACCAATTCAGCTGGGGATGACAAAAATAAATTGTCCTCTGAATCCAGGAACTCTGCTGAGAAGGGTCATACTGATCGACTCTTCGAATCAACAACTTCTGCTAGGGATGAAATCCCGAAAGAACTACCGGGGGCCACACCTGTCTTTCACTGAAGGTAACATCCAAAACCTGAGATTTCTCCTCTGCTGGGGGAGTTGAGAATGAACGCCAATAACGGAACCGAAAGTCTGTTACTGAAGATTGCTAATATCCAATTGGGCTCAGGACCTGCCGGGGAGTGCCAACCCATAATACCATCCTGCTTGGGGATACTGCTAAACTTAGCCTGCTGGTGGGGAGGATGACTTTACTCCCACCTTGCTGGGGACTAGAATATGACATTGTCGGCGAAAGCACGCTTCCTGACTGGATGGGGGAAGTGAAAACCCTGATTCTGTGGGGAGATAACGTCTTGATTCAGAGAAAATACTTTCCAAGTCTCCAGCTGGGGAAGGTCCGCTCTGCTAAGGAAAGTGCAATCTCAATGTTGGGGAAAGCAAACTGCTGGAGAAATACAATCCTGTTGCCCTGTAAGTCAAATAACAACAAGAGAATATGCCACAACCTGACTATCACCGTTAATGCCTAAGCAATTTCTACTGCTTTTCGTTATGCTCAGCAAAGCTCGAAGTTTTATATGCAATGTTTATCAAAAATATCGGACGTTTTTGCAAACAAAACAGTAAAAGTAAAACAAACAACGGAAAGCTCTTTGAGTGAAATGAATATTTTATTGAGAAAAGTGGCCTGTAAATAGGCATTTACAATAGGAAGCAATTCCTAAAAAGAGGTAATTGCGCAAAAGCAAAAAGAAAATACACATGTCGGCAATGTGGGAACAGATATCCACCATGATTTGACTCAGATATGACCCATATGTCTTGCTTGTCCACAAATGTCTTGACCTTTGAAGAGACTAACTGTACTGATTCCTTTCTTTCAGAATTTCCAGGTATTGAAAGTGCTCACAGATCGAACGCAGACCATAGCCTTTCGCTTATGAATCCCTAACTTTTGCCTGGATCGCCCTTTTCAGGTTTTCAATCCACCGGGATACCCATTTTTGCCAAAGTCACCTTTTCAGGTTTTCAACTTTGCGGGTTTACACGTTTCTTTTTACATTTTATCCCTAACTTTTTCCCGAACCTTTTCCTTTTTATGGTTCGCCGGGATGCCCCATTTTTGCCTGGACTTTCTTTTTATGTCCAGCGGGTCTCTTTTATGCAAAGTATTTTTTGACTACGTCTGCGTTCACAGGGGATGTAAAATCTTCGCCATCCATAGTTGAAAGTAGTAAGGCTCCACCAGAGAAAACCTTTCTGACTACATACGGCCCCTCGTAGTTTGGAGTCCACTTGCCCCTGTGATCTGTCTGAGGAGGAATGATCCTTTTCAACACCAATTCACCTGTCTGAAAACTCCGAGGACGCACTTTCTGGTCAAAGGCGTGCTTCATCCTGCTCTGATACAACCGACCATGTGCGATGGCTGCCAATCTCTTTTCTTCAATAAGGTTTAACTGATCCAATCTGGAACGCACCCACTCAGCTTCATCAAGCTTCACATCTGCCAGAACTCTCAAAGACGGAATCTCGACCTCTAAGGGTAAAACTGCTTCCATACCATATACCAATGAGAAAGGGGTTGCCCCAGTTGACGTACGCACTGAAGTACGGTAACCATGTAGGGCATAAGGTAGCATCTCGTGCCAGTCTTTATACGTTACCACCATTTTGTGCACAATCTTCTTGATATTCTTATTTGCTGCCTCAACAACCCCATTCATCTTCGGACGATATGGAGAGGAATTATGATGCTCGATCTTGAAACTCTGACATAATTCCTTCATCATCTTATTGTTCAAATTCGAGCCATTGTCAGTAATGATTCTCTCCGGGACCCCATAACGACAGATGATATCCTTCTTTATAAACTGGGTTACCACTTGCTTGGTGACGTTGGCATACGAGGCTGCTTCCACCCATTTTGTGAAATAGTCAATGGCAACCAAAATGAAACGATGCCCATTGGAAGTCGTGGGCTCAATCTTTCCAATCATATCTATGCCCCACATTGCAAAAGGCCAAGGAGATGACAATACATTTAGAGGCGTAGGCGGTACATGCATCTTATCTGCATAAATCTGGCATTTATGGCACTTTCGGGCGTACTTGAAACAATCAGACTCCATAGTCATCCAGTAATATCCTGCCCTCAACAAATTTCTAGCCATGGTGTGTCCACTGGAATGAGTACCGAAAGAACCCTCGTGAACTTCCTCCATCAACAAACCTGCCTCGTGTTCGTCAACACAACGTAGCAAGACCATATCAAAGTTCTTCTTATATAACACATCATCCTTGTTCAGAAAGAAGTTTCCCGTCAACCTTCTCAGAGTCTTCTTATCTTTGGTGGAGGCACCCTCTGGATACTCTTGTCTCTTCAGAAAGACCTTAATATCATGATACCACGGTTTGCCATCAAACACATCTTCAATTGCAAACACAAAAGCTGGTCTATCCAGACGCATGATTCTAATTGACGGAGTTTCATTCCAACGGTTCACCTTATACATGGATGATAATGTCGCTAACGCATCGGCCATCTGATTCTCAGCTCGGCGCACATGATGAAAATCCACCCTGTCAAAGAAAGGTAACAACCTTTTGGCATAGTTGTTATAAGGCACCAGATTTGCCTGACGAGTCTCCCATTCTCCTGTAATCTGATTAACTACCAACACGGAATCACCATAGACATCGAGGTTCTTAATTCTCAAATCAATTGCTTCTTCTAACCCCATGATGCATGCTTCATACTCCGCCTCGTTGTTGGTACACACGAACGCTAACCGGGCAGTGAAGGGTATATGAGAACCCTTTGGGGTCGTAATGATTTCCCCAATTCTATTACTATATGAGTTGACAGCCCCATCAAAAATCATCTTCCATTGAGACACAATCTCAGGTCCTTCATCAGGCAGAGGCTCTTCGCAATCTTTCATTTTCATAAACATAACATGCTCGTCTGGAAACTCAAACTTCATAGGCTGATAATCCTCGACCGGCTGTTCAGCAAGATATTCTGACAGAACACTTCCCTTAATGTCCTTCTGAGTAACATACTGAATATCGTACTCTGTCAAAACCATCTGCCAACGGGCTATCCTTCCAGAAAGTGCTTGCTTCTCAAACACGTACTTAATCGGATCCATCTTCGAAATCAACAAGGTTGTGTGGTTTAACATATACTGCCTTAGGCGCTTGGCTGCCCAAGCGAGTGCACAACATGTCTTTTCCAACATAGAGTATCTTGATTCGCAATCAGTGAACTTCTTACTCAGGTAGTAAATGGCGTGCTCTTTCCTACCTGTCTCGTCGTGTTGACCGAGAACACAACCCATCGAATTCTCAAGAACCGTAAGGTACATAATCAACGGTCTCCCGGACACCGGTGGCATAAGGACTGGAGGTTCCTGCAAATACATCTTTATCCTTTTAAACGCCTCTCGACAATTTTCATTCCACCTGACCTCTTGATCCTTTCTTAGCAACTTGAAAATTGGTTCACACGTGGCTGTCAGACGAGAGATGAACCTAGCAATGTAATTCAACCTCCCCAGGAAACCACGAACCTCTTTCTCTATTCTTGGCTCAGGCATCTCCTGTATGGCTCTTATTTTTGCAGGATCGACCTCGATACCTCTTTCACTAACAGTGAATCCCAACAACTTACCAGACCTCACACCGAAAGTACACTTGTTCGGATTCAATCTCAGTCTGAACTTCCCTAACCTTTCAAACAACTTCTGGAGGTTTACCAAGTGTTCTTCCTCTGTTTGTGACTTCGCAATCATGTCATCAACATAGACTTCAATCTCCTTATGAATCATATCATGAAAGAGAGTCGCCATTGCCAGCTGATAGGTTGCCCCAACATTCTTCAATCCAAAGGGCATTACCTTGTAGCAAAATGTTCCCCACGGTGTTATGAACGTAGTCTTCTCCATGTCCTCTGGGGCCATTTTGATTTGGTTATACCCAGAGAAGCCATCCATGAAGGAAAACACAGAATATTAAGCAGTATTGTCTACTAATACGTCAATGTGGGGGAGTGGGAAATCATCCTTCGGGCTCGCCCTGTTCAAATCTCGGTAATCAACACACATCCTGACCTTCCCATCCTTCTTAGGTACAGGTACAATATTAGCAACCCCCGGGGGATAATTTGTCACAGCGAGAAATCTGGCGTCTAACTGTTTCTGAACCTCTTCCTTGATCTTGACAGCCATATCTGGTTTTGTCTTTCTTAGTTTCTGCTTGACTGGAGTACAACCCTCTTTAAGCGGCAGTCTGTGTGAAACAATGTCAGTGTCAAGCTCGGGCATGTCTTGGTAAGACCAGGCGAAGATATCCACATACTCTCGAAGTAACTCAACCAATCTTCTCTTAACAGTGTCTTCCAAAGCAGCCCCAACCTTTACTTCTCGTTTAACATCCTCGGTTCCCAGATTAATAGTCTCAACTTCCTCCTGATAAGGTAGAATAACCCTTTCCTCTTGTTTCAGTAACCTGGCTAATTCTTCTGGTAAGTCACAGTCTTCATAAATCTCTTCTTCGGCTTGATAGATAGGATTGTCGAAGTCATATCGGGCCATAGCTAAGTCATGAGGGGTGGAATCTGAACAAAGAAACCTGCATGATGGATGTTTTATGTTTATTATGAGTGCAACAAACAAGAAAACACATTGCCATTTTGATGTGGGTTAATGCAAAAAGTAAAAACAAAAAAACAGGGATCAAAATATTTGAATGAAAAAACGTCCTTTATTGATGATAAAAATAGCAAATAAACATCCAAGCCCTACAAATAAATATCACTACGTCTTGGGCAGAACTTAGGATTCAACATAACAAAAAACAAAAGTAAATTACTCCGGGCGCGTCACTTGGATGACTTTCTCGGAAGACCAGTTGCCTAAACTCTGACCAGGGGTTGCAGGGACGGATCCACTCATCCATATCACAGTCACTATCTCCTTCATCCTCAATAGCATTGACTCTGTCGAAGAAAACACCGGCACTGGTGAAACGGACTGGACCATAGAACTTGGGAGGCTCTTCAGAACGCCTAGGTGGCTTGTAACCCAGTCCATGAGTATCTTGCTTTCTTTGAACATCAATGACACTGCCCCACTTCTGAGAACCACCAGCCTCAACTATAGTGCGCACCTCTTTGAAAGAGGACATTGGAACCTCTGGTTGTCTGACAACTTCAGGTTGGGCAACCACCTCAAGCTGACTGACTGCCTTTGGGGGTTCCTCGGGAATTTTCACAGCTTCAAAGGCTTGGCACAAAGTCTCCTATATCTCACCATCTACCTCTACATACTTGAAGGTCGATAGGTGACTCACCATGATATCTTCCTCACCACAAACAGTCACAACGTGGCCATCCACCATATACTTCAACTTCTGGTGTAGCGTAGAAGTTACTGCCCCATCACCATGGATCCAAGGGCAACCCAACAAACAACTATAAGCAAGCTGAATATCCATTATGTAGAAGGTGGTGTTGAAAATCTCAGGACCCGCCTTGATTGGCAGAACTAACTCTCCAAACACTGACCTCTTGGAGCCATCAAAAGCACGTACCACCAAGTCACTTGGTGTACAAATCAACCCACGAGTATCCAATTTCATCAAAGCCATCTTCGGTAACACATTCAGAGACGACCCAGTATCAACTAACACATGCGACATTAAAGAACCACGACATTCCACTGAAATATGCAGAGCGTTGTTGTGATTCCTCCCAGCCGGAGTTAGATCTAAATCGGGGAAACCCAAACCATTACCAGCATTCACATGAGCCATAACTCCTTCTAACTGGTTGACAGATATTTCCTGCGGTACATAAGCCATATTCAAAACCTTCAGCAATACGTTTCGGTGTGCCTCAGAGCACAGTAGCAAGGATAAAATGGAAATCTTCGATGGAGTTTGGTGAAGTTTATCAACAATCTTGTAATCACTTTTCCTGATCAGCCTCATAAACTCTTCTACGTCTTCTGAGAAAGTATCCCCAACCTGCTTTGTCATAGAATTATTTGCTTCCTGCCTCTGTACAGACTCATCCATCATCTGTTTACCTTTGTCTTGTCTTGAACTGCCAGCTTGATCCTTGGACGAAATAAAGACTCTACCACTCCTAGTGATAGCCCCGGCTTCAACAAGATTTTCAACCCCTGTATTCACAGCTGATGTCTCTTCCAACTCCTGCTTCTTACCATTAACAAACACCTCGGCCCCATAATTCCATGGGATGGCCTTGGTACTCTCATACGGGACTGGTCCAGGAACAGTGATAGTGACCGGCGCTGGTCTCGCCGGCGCTGATATAGTTATTGTCTTGAATGGAATTGTTATCGTGGCAACATCGATCTCTCTGTCAGTAACATTACTCTGTCTACAACCCCTGTCAAACTGTAATATCCCTTCGCTGATCATTTTCTGAATACCTGCTTTCAATAAATCACAACTGTCTGGTTGCGCCACACACCCTGCACAGCTTTCATCACAGCCAGGAAATACCCCTCCCTTCAACAGTCTTTCCTTCACCACACGCAAAGGAGTTTGAACCTCGTTCACATCTGAAATCAAACTCAAGTCTTTGCAGTCTTTAATAATAGCATTGACCCTCGGCTCACCGTGATTCGGCATCGGGTTCTGATTCACATTTGGAACATCATTGGAGAAATGGATGGCTTTGGAATCCACCAAATCTTGAACCTGATGCTTAAAAGCTTTACAGTTCTCAATATGATGTCCGGGTGCCCCAGAATGAAACTCACAGTGGGCGTTGGCGTCATAGCCGGGAGGTGGATTACCAGTGGGTGGAGCCAAGGTTCTCTTCTGAATTAACTGGAGCTTTAGCAAGTGCTGAAATAATTGAGAATAGGGAAGAGGTGGAGTGTCAAAATGCCTATCACGCCTAGTCAGAGGTTGTGATCGGTGAGGAGCCTGATTTTGCTGTTGAGACATTGCTGGTTGCTGAGGTGCTGCTGGGATGGTTACAGAAGCCACATGCTGATTGAAGTTCTGACGAGGTCCTTCTCTACCACGATATGATGACACAGAGTTTGTATCTCCCTCCCTCTTCTTGTAACCACTGGCATAAGGCTTCTTACTTCCTCCAGATGAGGACCCATCACCGCCTGATATTTTTCCCGCCTTAATTCTGCTTTCCACCATCTCTCCTACTAAGATCAAATCAGCAAACTTTCCAGTCATACACGGTACCAGCTTTTCATAGTAATGACCCTGCAGGGTGGCCATAAACATAGTTATCATTTCACGTTCCAACATGGGAGGCTGAACCCTCGCTGGCAGTTCACGCCACCTCTGGGCATACTCCTTGAAACTCTCATTGTTCTTCTGTGATAAGTTCTGCAGCTGTGTTCTGTTAAGAGCCATGTCAGTGTTATATTGATAGTGTCTGATAAATTCCCCTGCCAGATCTCTCCAACTATGCACATCTTTCCTCTCTAGTTGTATGTACCACTCCAGGGATGCCCCAGATAGGCTATCCTGGAAGGCATGCATCATCAGCTTCTCATTCTTCGCATGCGTAGCCATTTTACTCGCGTATGCCCTCACGTGGGTCCTTGGGCAAGTCATACCATTATACTTCTCAAAAGTAGGAGTCTGAAACTTGTGCGGGATAACAACGCCTGGAACCAGCCCCAAATCCTCTAGATCCATACCCAAAGCATCCTGATTCACAACACCCCTTAGCTGTTCCTCAATCAACCGGAACCTCTGATCATTGTCAATCTGGGGACCAGTATCCCCACCTGGCAGAGAAAATGCATCATCTTGAACATCATCATACTGACGGCCATGAATTGCACCGACATTGTTACCTCCCCCCACTACAGTAGGAACCACAACATTTTCTCCTCCGCCCGGAGGAATCACAACACCAGCAACAGGAATACTTCCGCCCGGAGGGCCATTCTGAACATTATTACCTGTAACACCAGTATGAATGACACCGTCCTCATCAACCCTTGCAATCAGTGGCTGAACGAGAGTCCTCAACTGCTCTTGGCCTTGAGCGACACCTTGCATTAATTCCATGACTTGGTTCATGCGAGTCCGCATCTCAGTCATCTCATTTTGTAGCTGATCCATGAATCTCTTCTGATTTTGTCTGGTAGAATACCGGTGAATGTGTTGATCTGTAATCCTGAGATTAGAACAAGATAAGAATACCAGAGATAAACACCTGTTATACAAAAAGATTATGCGAATGAACATGTTTGAATAATTCGCAGGGTGATCCACCCCTTGATTCCAGTTTAACAACAAGGTAGAACGAAACTTCTGCTCATATATTAAGAAAACCAGAGGAAAACCAAATGTCAACAATCACAAATCCAAGATAACAAGTCTGAACACAATAATCATAGATCCCAACCAACAAGCCTGGCGGTGGTCTAAATAATGAAAGAAAATAGAAAACTACGGCATATCATCAAAGTCTACAAGTGTCAATCCCCCCATCCATTATGCTTCTTGCTCCAGTCTTGAATTTCTTTGAACAGCTTTTTGGTGTCGGGATGCTTCGGTCTCTGAATTAGCTCTTGAATGAGAACATCTCTCCTATGCATGATCCCTTCCAAGTATCGGCAATGTAACTCCCAAGCGTCTTCTCCCGAAACACCATCCATGCTAGGTCCCTCATATCTAGATCTCTTTACTTCAGCTTGGACCTTCAGTTCCTCTATGGAGGCTATGGCTTCATTGAGTCGACCCTCGACTGCTTGTCTCTGGAATACCTCTGATAAGACCTCAGCGTCTTTCTTCTTGAGCTGCGACTTCAATTGATCAATCTGAGCTAGATAATTGTCTTCTTTTTGCTTATTCTCAGCCATTGCAGTTTCTCGGTGAGCATTGAACCTGTGAATTTTTAACAAAGCCTTGTCCAATTCCTCCTTCTTAGACTCGAGAACCTTACTGATACCGTCTAGAGCTTGTTTCATCCTTTGTCTGGCCACGACCTTGTCAGCTAGCTCCTTTTCTGCTTCAGCAAGAAGCTCTGTCTTCAACTTGGCGATATGAACAACTTCACCCCGCTCATGTTTCAACTGATAAATCTCTCTTTGTAGCTCACTGTTTTCTTCTCACAGCTTTTCCTTTTCAGCCCACAACTTGTTAAACTTTTCTATCTCAACCGTGGTAGGAGGCTCAATCAGCAAGGGGTAAGATGGTGGTTCTACCGGGAAGGGAAGAAGCTCCTCTTCTGCTCTCTTCTTAATCCACTCTTCATAGGAAGGAAAAGCCCGGTTGTCACATTTCCCGAATGCAGTTTTTCCCTTCTTGGTCACCTGCTTCCAAGCATTCACAATCTTCCTTATCATCTCTTGATCCTCAGTACCATTGAAGAATAAGGACTCTCTGACATCTCGCTCTTCAGGTGGACCTTTCAAAGGATAACCAAACTGCCTGATAATAAGGGAAGGATTATAGTTAATTCCACCTCTTCTCCCTATCAAGGGTACATTAGGGAAATCTCCGCACTTGCAAATAATCTCTATTCCTAGCAAGTCGCGGTTGAACCATACAATGTTGTCAGCAGTCAAGCCCATTAACCTCTTTGACCACTTCAGAGAATCTTTCATATCAACGAAGGCACCAGTCTCAGGGAGATGGCTCAGAAACCAAGTAGATAATAGTGGGGGACAACAACTCACGGTTTTTCCACGCCTATTTTCATTCTTGTAGTGGACTGAGTGATACACATCACCTAGCAAGGTAGGTACAGGATTCTTTGAAATAAAGATTCTGACAGCATGCATATCCACCAGATCAGGAACATTGGGAAACAGGACAATCCCATAGATGGACATAGCCAGAATAGCTTGGAAAGCAGTCCAATTCTTCTCTTTAACATG
Organism: Lathyrus tuberosus; assembly: GCA_022829125.1. NCBI lineage: Eukaryota > Viridiplantae > Streptophyta > Magnoliopsida > Fabales > Fabaceae > Lathyrus > Lathyrus tuberosus. The sequence continues at coordinate 3,835,398 of JALAZF010000387.1, forward strand.
TATGCAAGCTTGATCAAACAAGAACTTCAATAAGAAACCCTTAGCTCCTTGTTTTTCCTCAATATTACTGCTCAGAACGGATTCACCCATATGAAGAGCAATAGCTATTTCTTTTATCCCGGGGTGTTCTTCAGAAAAGAATACTATGTCATGCCTGATGGGGATTCCCAAAATAAATGAGAACTCCTCCAACGTTGGGGCCAAGATGTAGTCTGGGAAAGTGAAGCAACACAAAGACGGATCGTAAAACTGAAGAAGTGTATGAATGGCATCCTTCTCATACTAGGAGATATTGTAGACAAACTTCAGAAGTCTCCCATACCCTCCACTGAACTCTGTACGAACTCCAGGACCAGTCATACTAATCAACTTGTGAATCAACGTCAAGGTCGGATCTGGGAACGAATAGGCAACAGTCTTCTTCCTCTGGACATCCATACCAAGGTAACCTCAGAAAACCGGAATCAAGAGTAAGATGCAAGCCCTGAAAAATGTCAAACATGTCAGAATGCAAGAAAAATGATATGCTCATGCAAACATGGGATCAAGGCAACACTGCTGGATGTGCTGTGCTGTTAACTGAACGAGAACCTTAACCCAGAAAACCAAAATTCCAAAATACCGAACTACTGAGATAACCAGAAACCCAGATAATCAAACACTGATGAGAAATCCAGAAAAACTGGGTAGGTTGAAGGTTTCGGTTACCTGCAAACCTGCAAACGCCCATCCCCTCTCACGTGTGGGTACTAGGATGTTCAGTATCCCGGGTTCTCAGGTCGAGAAATGATGATACGTTCACCATTTCTGGTTTGGCATCATCATCAATCGAGGAGGCCTCAACTGATTCTCCAAAATGGAAGGTCCTCAACTTCTGGCACTGAGGTCGAGAAATAATAGTACATTCATCCCTCGGGGTACAGTACTATCGTCAATCGAGGAGTGCCTCCATTGATTCTCTTCAAAAGATAGGGGCCATCCTATGCGAGTTCCAAAGTGGGCCCTCGGGTGCGAATGGGTTTGCCACAGGATGTGGTCTGCCACTGTCGCCACTAAAGAGGGATATTTCCACTAAGGTCTTCGATGATCGGTCACCAGAGTCGACAGCTCTCGAGATCGACACCCTAACATACGCAAGACATACACGTTAGAATGCGTCCCAAGATAGCCTCGTCTGGTTGTGAATTTCGTGAACACACAAACGTACCAAGCGGGCACGTAGGTCCCACTACTTTCCACTCTAGTCCTAGGGTGTACTCAAGCCTGGGTATTGGGCTTATCTCTCAGAACAACCCAACCTGCAAAACAGAAACAGCCAGCACAACACAGCAATATCCAGTATGACAGTAATAAAAATGAAATGCAATGCAGAAAATGCGGTAAAAATAAAATACGACAAATAAAGCAAAACAAAAACAAAAACACCCAAGGAGAACAAAGACAAGCAAGCATTAGGATTGACTCGTTTAGGGATGGACCTGCATAGGTCAACCAGATTCCCCAGTAGAGTCGCCAGCTGTCGCTCCCAGGATTTTCATCCAGGTAAAAACGCGAGAGTGGCGCGGAAAACAGAGTCGCCAGCCGTGTAAATTTATCCCAAGAGAGGGAAAGGGAACACCGCATAAACCTGAGGAAGAGGGAAAGGAATGGTCATCGCAACCATAGCCTGGGTTCGGGAGTCGGTTACGCGAGGGGAAGGTGCTAGCACCCCACGCGTCCATCGTACTCGATGGGATCCACGCTTGTTGTCTATTCTAAGGGTGAGTTATCCTATCATCTATGGCTGTACTGACACGAGGAAGGGGAAAGCAAAGACAGACTTGGTAGGACGTCGACGTCCTAGGCCTACGTACTCCCTTTGTGCAATGGTAAATTCAGAGTCAACGTAGTTCGGACCAAGTTCCTTTTGTGTTTTTTATGAGCGACGTTAGGTTCGCGTCCGGCAGTTAGGGTCGATGCCTGTTTGCGACTCAGATGGAAAGTAACGTGCCCTTTTTGAAAATAGCCTTTAGTTTGACAATCCCGAAGGACAAAAAGGTTTGAAGTTTGTTTGTATTTTTTAAGACAGAAGTGACTTGAGTTAATTCGTAACTTGCATTGCACCAAAGTCTAGGGCACAGGGGCGAATACTTAACGAATCGTCCCAAGACAGGACGCTCGCTAAGCACTCTAGAAAGATGAGAGGAAGCCCCTTATTTCTCATTCCCCACGCTTAAGGCTCGTGCGCAATACACTTTATCCTTATTAAGTGTTTTCAAGAAGTTTTGAGATGAGAAGAGAGAAGACACAAAGGAAACTCTAAAGGGAAACTAAGAGTCCTAATGTTATCATGCATGGGTGACCTACGGTTAGTGAGGTTTGATGACAACCTAAGCTTAAAGAAAAGGAAAGATGAGAGAAGGAAAGAGTAAGGGTGAACATGGATAACTATCCACACCCTCAAATAACTTACCTCAGCCCCTGCATAAAAGGTTAGTGCAAACGGACATAAGCAAAAGAAATGAGACAAATGGAACCCAAGCAATGACATATACTGATAACCAAGTGAGCTATAACAATCCAAGCATGATTCATGAATTCAAGGAAGCAATCCCAAATAGTGGCACAAGTGCCTTTTCAAACAGGTAACCAGACATGATCAGAGATATGCATACAAGAAGACCTCAAATAAAAGTAATCAAACAATTAGCAAAACATCTTCTAAAATCACCAAATTAATTATCAACATACCTCAACCAGAAGCAAACAACATATCCAAAATTCATGCCAAAATTCCCAAGATAGGTCACTCAAACAATTATGCAAATTCAGATGAGAAATATGGTTCAATATGCAAAAGAAAAGGACAAAAATGCAATATGAAAAAGTTTTAAAAATGAGAGAAAAATATTTTAATGCAATCCAGTGTGTTGGTGAATGAATGCAAAAAGAATGAGTTCAAAAGGTTTTGTATGCTATGAGAAATAAATTCTACAAGTTTAGGTATGCATGATATGGATAATTCAAAAAGAAAATAAACAAATAATTAATTCAGATGATACAAATAAAATAAAATAATAAAATAAAATTTTTTAAAATTTTATAAAATGACAAATGTGACTCATGAATTTTCTGGGAATTTTTTAATGCAAAAGACTATTTTTAAAAATTAAAAATGAATGCAATAATTAAATAAAATAAAAAAATGAAAACGTGCAAAGGGGGTGTGGAAAGCAATAAAAACACGTGAAAAGTTGAAATGTGCTGAGAGGGGGTGTGTAAATAGCAGGGCCCAAACACAAATCCATCAGAAAAATAAAATAAAACAAAAAGGGGCACACGTGGGCTCAGTCAACCCAGTTGACTGCATGCTTACCTTTGGATTGATCTCACGCGCCCTAATCAGTCAACCAAACCAACATGTATTCATGATTAACGGCCATGATTAAATGCACACCATAATTATTATACGCACGCACACACATGATTATTCAGCATACCATACATTCCCACGTGAGCTGCACCTGACTTTTTTAATGTGCTGGCATTATATAGGCCACATGATTCATCAGACGGGTCAGATTAGTCTAGCAAAAGAAAAAGTAATTAAGATGAGAGATCTGGATGGCTGGTACACGATAACAACCATAAGCTAACCAACACACGAACATTAAATAAAAATCAGAAGAAAAAAAATAAAAAGAATAAAACGTGGCAAGCTGATGGTCGTTGGATCAACCACATCAACGGCTGAGGATTCATCTTCTTCGTTGAAACCCTTGGCCGGACAGAGACATTACCAGACGCCGGAGGCCTAGCTCCGGTCGTCATCTCCGGTGAGCACCACCCTAAAAAACTCCAGAAATGGCATGCGAATATACTATCTTGATCAGAAAAATGTGAGGATCAATAATATCCCCTCAAAAGTCACAAACCATCAACGTACAATGAAGAACGAATGAAATAATGTTAGGGTTCAAAACTTTAAACACACGATATGACCAAACCACACGTCCAATTTCAAAAATAAATATATCAGAATGATCAGTGGGCATCACACGTCAACATGCACGTCAAAAAGAAGAGTTTTAGGATCATGAAAAAAAACACCAACCTGAGATCACGCCTCCTATATCCTTCCTTTTAGCTTCCAATGATGGATGATTTGTACTCTGTGGATCCCCAGAAAGAAGATTGTGGAAGAACTTTGTGAAAAAACCTTGTGGATTATGAGCTATGAAGAAATCAAGAATTAGGGTTGAAACTTGAACTCTCCTCCAAATCACGTGTTCTCCCTCTCAATAGTGCATGAGCAATCTTAAATACTTAGGGTTATTTCACATCTGATCATTTGGGTCTTAATCACTCCTTGGTTAATGAGTTTTTGGGCCTTTTGACAAATTGGCATAATATTAAATACACCCTCCTCCATGCATGCATATCCAAACCCTTGATAATGGATCACTTAAGTTTCAATTGCTAATCACACCTGAATTTGATTTGGGCCTTAAGATGTCTTGGTCCATGAGATTTCAATAATTTGGCAATTTTGCACAATGAAAAATAAGTAATGAATAAACCATGGATCCACTTGATTTAAAGGCCAACAATGCTCCTTAGGGATTGTTCTTTGATGTTGGAATATGTCTTGAAGCAATGGAATCAATTATAGGTCCATATGTCCCAAAATGCAAAAGTTGTGAAAATGGAACCCTAAAAACCACTTTGCCTTCTTTTGAGTATAACTTGAGTTTCACAAATGATATGGAGACCCACTAGTACTTGTTGGAAAGAGGAGAAAAGGATATTCAACTTTCATGTTTGAGGAAAATTCATTTGAAGCTTCTTTGATGATGAAAAGTCAAGTTGAATGTAGTGTAAGAACTTGCCCAAAAAGGAAACTTTCAAATTATAGGTCATTTCCATATTTAGTAACTTTTGTACCAACCCTTGATTCTTGATAAATGGTATGAAATTTGACTCTTGAAGACTATATGAGGATGTGAGACCTTGAAAACCTTGGAGAGAACCTCAAAATTCCACAGTTGACTTCCCCTCTCACTGTTGACTTTTACCCAATTCACCTGATTCCCAATCCATTGGCCAATTGAACTTCTCCTGAACCAAACTGATGGACAACCTTCCATTCCCAGATACTTAGGGACCCAAGGAATACCATGGAATCAAGCCTTGCCCAATAGATCAGAAATAAACTGACTTTATAGCAAACCCTAATTCTGGTACCCTCAGTCTAGGAGGAAATTGCACAGTCTCCAAATCCAAATTCCTCTGAATATGATGTGTATCCTCTCCAACAAAGATAAGATATGCCATTTGGTGATGATAAAAACCCAAGAAACTTGCTCATTGGAGAAATAAACCCAAGAATCTCAAAACCCTAGTTTCTGCACTGGTTAGGAGAGAGTGATCCACTTGAACTCTCTTGCTTGTCCCTTTGAAGAACATCTTCTCCTCTTAAACTTGCCTCAGGAACCTTGACCCCATGCTAAGAACCAATGATATGCACACATGATAATGCAAAATGAGATGAAACATAAGCCAGTTAGTAGTTAAAGTAAGGAGGGCAAATTTTGGGGTGCAACAGTATTTCACATTATGCAAATTTCCAAAATCACCCAAAGCTCATTAAGTGAGGAATTAACAAGACCCAAGTGATGATCAGTGGATAACCCTAAGTAACCCTAAGTATTTAAGCTAACTCATGCACTGGTTAGAAGGAAGAGGCGTTATTTTGGAGGAGAATCAAGTTTTAACCCTAACCCTTCCTTTCATCGAATCTCATGAGACACGGCAGCCTTTCCAAAAATTCTTTCACAGTCTTCATCCTTGGGATCCATAGAACACAAAGCACCCATCATTCGAAGTTAATAACAAGGACACGTGTTGTACAATCTCAGGTTAGTGCCAATTTGCATGACCTTAAAACTCTATTTTTAAATGCTCATAATGATCTGTGATTGTTACTGGTGATTCTGATGTATTTTATGTTGAGTTTAGACGTGTAATATGGTTGTATCGTGAGTTTCAAAGTTTTGGATCCAACCTTGTTTCGTTCGTTTTGGCTTATGTATTGGTTGTTTGTGATTTTGAGTTGCATATTTGAGATCCTGGTTGAATTCTGGTTCGAATGATGTAAGAGTTGTGGATTTCTGGATTTTTTTTGGGAGAGCTCCGTTCAGTGTCACCGGAGAGGACGACCGGAGCTAGGGCTCCGGTGTCTGGTTATTCTCTCAGGCGAGCTAGGGTTTGTGGGAGGAAGACGCAATCCCCACCGTCCATTGCTTGGATCTCATGGTTCACACATTGCCACATCACTTAAAAAATTTGTTTTATTTATTAGTTGTATGCGTGCCACACCATGTTTGTTACCATGCACCTTAAATCTAAACCACGCATCCCATTTACTTTTGACTTTGTTGACTTGATCCTGTACGTTGATATGATCTGACGGCATACATTGGGCCAGCACATTAAAAAGTGGTGTGCTCATCACGTGTTTTTCTTTTTAATTTTTGATAATTTGATGTGTGCGCGTGTTTTATTATTGTGGTGTACCTTTGATTTGTGCCTCATATCATGCTTACTTTTGTTTTGATTGATTTGATGCCACGCGTTAGATGAATCCAATGGCTGGTGTGAGTCTCTGCATTGACTGAAGTCCACGTGTTCCCCCTTTTTTTATTTTATTTTTCGCTGATGGATTTTAGTGTTGTGGGCTTGCTTTCTGCACCCCCTAATTAATCCCAGTTATCATTTTCAACGTGTTCTAGTTGCTATTCATACCCCCCACGTTTATTTCAATCTAATTTATTTTATTTAACTGCATTATTTCATTCTTATTTTTAAAAATAGTTTTGTGCATTAAAAAATCATAAGAAAATTCATGAATCACATTTATAGTTTTATAAAATTTTCTCAAATTTTATTTTATTATTTTATTTTACTTTTAGCATCTGAAATAATTATTTCTTTATTTTCTTTTGAACTTATTCCATATATGCATACCCTAACTTGTAGAATTCATTTCTCATCATCCATGAAACATTTTGAGTCCATTCTTTTTGCATTGTTTCACCAACACATTGAATTGCATTAAAATATTTTTCTCTCATTTTTAAAATCATTTAATATTGCATTTTAGTCCTCCTCTTTTGCATATTGAGTCATGTTTCTTGTCTGAACTTTGCATAATTGTTTGGGTGACCTATCTTGTGATTTTTTACATGAGTTTTTAATATGATGTTTGTATCTAGTTGAGGTGTTTTGGGTTTTAATTTGGTAATTTTAGAAGATTTTTGCTAAATATGAGATTGCTCTTTGTTTGAGGTCTTCTTGTATGCACATCCTTGATCATGTCTGATTACTTGGTTGAGAAGGCACTTGTGCCATCATTTGGGTTTGCTTCTTTGACTTCATAATTCATGTTTAGGTCATCCACATTCTGTCTTGGTTGAGTTCCATTTGGTTTATAACCATCTCTCTTTGGTTTGTGATTTGTTTGAGTTTCATTTATCTTATTGTCACTTATATCTGTTTGTACTAACCTTTTATGCAGGGGCTGAGGTAAGTTATTTGAGGGTGTGGATAGTTATCCATGTCCACCCTCACTCTTTCTTTCTCTCATCTTTTCTTTTCTTTAGGCTTAGGTTGTTGTCAAACCTCCCCTCAGGGCCACCTTTGCATGATAACATTAGGACTAAATTCCATAAGGTAGTCTCCCTCCAAACCTCCCCTTAGGGCCATCTTTGCATGATAACATTAGGATAGATTTTTCCCCGTAGTCTTTTTTCTTTTCTTTTGAGTCCCTCTTCTCATCTCATAACAATTTCTAAGATACTTAATAAGGTCAACTTGCCTTGCACACGAGCCTTAAACATAGGAAATGAAGATTGAGGGGTCCCCCTTCTCTCTTCTAGAGTGTTGAGCATACGTCCCATTGGGGACGACCATGCGACGCATTCGTTCTCGTGTCATAGACTTTGGTTCAAGTTGAGTTACGAACTAACTCAAGTCACTTCTGTCCTAAAAAATACAAACAAATTTCAAATCATTTTTGTCCTTCGGGATTGTCAAACTAAAGGCTACTTTCAAAAAGGGCACGTTACTTTCCGTCTGAGTCGCAAGCAGGCATCGACCCTAACTGCCGGACGCGAGCTTAACGTCACTCATAAAAAACACAAAAAGAACTTGGTCCGAACTACGTTGACTCTGAATTCCCCATTGCACAAAGGGGGTACGTAGGCCTAGGACGACGACGTCCTACTGAGTCTGTCTTTGTCTTTCCCTTCCCCGTTTTAGTGAAGCCATAGATTTTAGGATAACTCACCCTTAGAATAGACAACAAGCGTGGATCCCATCTAGTACGATGGACGCGTGGGGTGCTAGCACCTTCACCTCGCGTAACCGACTCCCGAACCCAGGCTATGGTTGCGATGACCATTCCTTTCCCTCTTCCTCAGGTTTATGCGGTGTTCTCTTTCCCTCTCTTGGGATAAATTTACACGGCTGGCGACTCTGTTTTCCGCGCCACTTTTGCGTTTGTACCTGGATGAAAATCCTGGGAGCGACAATCTTCAACATAATAAATTTGTTATATTTTATTAAATTTTAAAAAATTGGTATGCATTTAAAACAAATCAATACATAACCTAACCACTAATCAATAAACATATTCGATTAATATCATCACAATCTCTATTTAATATCAATCATTGGTAAATTATAATCATCTACCTCTTAAACATAGCCACCAAATTATGGTATTATATAAGACTTAACAATGTTACATGTCCAAGAAACATACAAGAGAAAACGTAAAAGAGCAAACACATATTATTTATTTGAACGTGTGTTTCAACTGCTAGCGCCGATTTAAACTCGACATGTAAGAAACGAAATGTAAGAAACTACCTTTTGAAAAAAAATAGGGGCTGACCGCTAAGTTGTTCAAGAACCTATGCCAAAATATATAGATATCAAGGGCTACTTCTCGAGGAGCAAGAGCAGACATCTTCACAAAGTTAAGATTAATGTCACTACATTTGAATCACAATATCAATTAATAAATAGTTTTCTCAATCCCATTGTTCATGACATTGACATATCAAAATAAAATGTCCCATTAATTAGTTAGGCAACGATTATCATATATGACTTAACATTTTACAATTATTTGAATTACATACAACGATTGAATACAATTTGAAGAAATATAATGAATATTAAAATACACGAAAATTGGAAGCAAGAACTCGAAACTAAAGAAAAGCCACTGAGACCTGAGTACTGCTAAAGTAACTTACCTGACTCGCGGCTTTCTGACTTCCTGACGTTTGTGTGGTTAATAGCCTTATTGTACACATGGAAATGAACTCATAAACGTTCACATCATTGTGATCAGTCTTTGGAGAAAACAAAGTTACTATGAAAATTTGCAAATCAAAAGAAGTCATTGAGAGAGAAAGAGAGAGAGTTTTGTGGGTGTGAACTGTTTTCGGCGTTTTGACTGTACATAAAATAAAATAGATATGAAAGACTTACATCTATCCATAATCACGTCATTGTAGACAACACCAAATCAAGGAGGACATGATATAGCAAGAAAAAACTAAAACACAGCCATGTTAATAACAGCAATCTCTGAAAATGTCAATAAATTGAAGGAAATTTACATTTATGGGAGAGCCACTAACAACAACATCAGTTCAGTGGCTCACATTGTTAGGGGATTGTTTATGAATTTTTGTTCAATAGTTTTGAAGTGAGGGATGTGGTTTATAAGTTAGAGTTTTGCGTGTGATTTGTTTTGTGTTCGCAAATATGGTTTTTGGAAGTATTGACTTTGACAGAGTTTCATGTTGAATGAGTTTTATGTGACATGATTATTGGAAGTATGGTTGTTGTGTTGTTTGATTATTGCTCGTTTGGTTAACTTTGCGTAAAACAACATGGTTATTTTTTTTTGATAACCGATTGTATTAATAGGAGAAATAGGGTTTCTCCAACCCAATACAAGGAACAAAAAACTGCTAAAGAGCCACAAGGAAGAAAACATTACAGAAAATCAGTAGGGCATTTAATCCACTCATATAGACTACATTTGACCCTACCAATCTCTAACCATCTCCAAGATAAAATCAAAATGCGATAAAAGAGAGCATCGATATCACAAACCTCATCGCCAAAAATAATGTTATTTCTTAAGGTCCAAATGCTCCAAGCCGTGATATACCAAACAAAATTAGTCATGCCATCCGTGGAAGAACCGAGAAAAAACGATCTCCAAGCCTTAGCGTGAGAGAAGGTAGAATCGGTAGGAATCGGAGGGGCACCCAACCAAGAATAAATCTTATTCCGAACCTGCTGAGTTTTTGGGCAAGACAAAAAAAGATGATAATCATCTTCATCCTCCATGAAACAAAAGACACAGACCTTGTCATGGGCAGAAGCAATCATCCCTATAGAAGCCAAATTCTAACGGGTCGGCAATCTATTAAGCATCAATCTCCAAACGAAGGCTTTAATATTCATAGGAATACAGGATGCCCACATCTCCTAGAGCACAACGAAAACCTCGTCGTGGATGCCAAGACCTCTTATAGCCGAGCAGCTTAAATTATAAAAGGAATTGACAGAAAAAATGGAGCTAATTTCCAACTTCCAAATCCAAGAATCTTCATCCAAATACTTCATCGAAGCAGCATTCACAATGCGAAAAAGAGCCTGAACAGCTCTATCTTCAAGAGTCGTGGAAGCAGGCCAGAGGATGTTGAGGTTCCACTGCCAGCTTCCAACAATCCACTGGCCCAGGTCTGCGATGTGACAATTTTGAAAATCGGAAGCAGCAAACAGATCAGGAAAAGCATATTTTAATACAAAATCTCCACACCAATTATGCTGCCAAAACTGGACTGAATCACCTCTACCAACTATTGGTTGCACACAATCAGAAAATTGGGTAGAGAGATTAATGGTTTTCAGCAATAACGAGTCCCTCATCCAAAGGGAGTAATAACTTAATGTAAACCAGTTATTAGCATTTAGCAGTAAGCATTATGCTTATGTAACTTTATGTACAAGAGTTTTCAATTATGCTTATGTAACTTTATGTACAAGAGTTTTCAATGGAATGGAAAGATTTACTGTGTTCAGTTATTGTGTAGCCTGTTTATTAAGAATGATGTTTAAGTTGTGTGAAACATTACAAAAGTGTTTTGTATCTTGCAGTAAAACAACAATTATGTGTAACAAAAATTGGTAACATTTGTATAACAAAATAAGCTGTCAAACATTACAAAGTATGCTGTCAAACAGCTCAACTATGTTGTCTTACAAAATTAACTAGCACCAAAAGTGTGCATAAGTCAGACATGACAAAAGAAACTAGCACCAAAATGTTACCAAGCTGTCCTAAACATTACAAATGTTGTACAATCATAACAGATTATAGATCATAAATAGATTTTTTCTTTGGAGCCTTCTTAGGAGTAGTCTTTGAACCCTTTTTTGGAGTGGTCTTTGGAGCCTTTTTTGGACTGGTCTTTGAACCCTTTTTTGGAGTAGTCTTAGGAGCCTTCCTTGTAGCTTGCGAGGCATTACTTTCTCCTTCTTTATTCAAGCACAGAAGTTGGTTTGGGTCAGAACCAGGACCTGTGAAATGTTTTGGTTTTTTAAACCAATTTTCCTTAATTCTCTCACTTGATCTCTTTCTCAATGCTTCGAATTCTTGCATGACTTCACATTATGTCCAAACTTGTCACACTTAGTGCATCTGTAAGATACACCAGGCAGCCTCCTTCTTGTACCTTCCTCACCAGACTCCCTAATCCTTAATTTTCTTGGTCTACCAGGGCCCTTTTTGTAGTTAGGAGGAAGGAGCTCTTCACTCTCAACCTCAGGCCACATGTCCTATCCATTTATAGGGCTAACAGCAAACCCATAGCACATGGCATACTTTTCCCTAGTGTAACATTCATGAACAAATACTTCTGGGTTCTGCTGCCTAAATCCTAATGCAGCAACAACATGTCTGCATGGAATACCAACTAACTCCCAAAAATTACAACTGCAGGACCTTTTAGCTATGTCAACAATGAATTCCTATCTGTTATAACAATGAGTGACCTGGAATTTTTCTTCCATAGCCCAAGTTGGCAACCATTGTCCACTCATGGCTACCTCAGTATCTAATCTTTTTCTAGGTATTGGCATAACTTTGTGTGGCCACTTTTCAAGTTTCAAGGTAGAATTACTACACCTATTCATCAGATATTTCCTAATCCATTCACACATTGTCAAAATGGGTTTATCTCTAGCAACTAGAATTGTGGCATTAAAAGATTCAGCAATGTTATTAATCAATACATCACACCTAGGACAAAAACTAAAAGCATGCTTACACCAACTTTTAAGAGGAACTCCCACTAGCCATGACCAAGCCCTTTTATCTACTGCCTTCAATTCATTCATCTTCTGCATCCAGGCCTGATGGTATGTTGCCTTGGATGCTCCCATCATTAGATCCCTTATGAGTGCTCCACCACCAAATTTCTTCTTAAAATTAGCATACAAATGTCTCAAGCATAGCCTATGCTCAATTCTAGCATCCATTTCTGCAAATACTGCCACCTAACCCTAAAACAAAAACAATGATCAAGATTAATTAAATAGAATTGTGGACATCAAACAAAATACCAATTTAAAGTGCTTTTATATGTATTACCTTTTGCTGATCTGAAATAAAAACATATGTATTATCTCTTCCAACATCTTCCATTAAAAGTTGTATAAACCACCTCCATGATTCCTTTGTTTCTGTTTCCACAACACCAAAGGCCAGTGGGAAGTACTGGTCATTGGGGTCCCTACCCACAACTATTAAGAGTTGGCCTCCATATTTAGTCTTCAAGTGACACCCATCAACCCCAATGAAGGGTCTACAACCATTGATGAACCCTTTTTTACATCCATCAAAGCAGAAGTAAAAAGAACCAAATCTTGGTTGAATGGATGGCGATGGTCGGTCAATGTTGATCTTAACTGTTTTTTCAGCATTCACCCTATGCAACTCAGCAGCATATCTCCACAGATTGGCATATTCTTTGTCTGCATCTCCCTCTATGATTTGTCTTGCAATAATATTAGCCTTCCATGCCCTAGCTACAGTTATACCCACTGAATAATTTTGCCTCATATCTTGAATAATATCACAGATCCTTACACTTTCAGAAGTTTGCATTTTCTTTGCAACATACTTCGCCACCCACCTTGAACTTGCAGATCTATTATCCAAAACCCTAGCACATGTGTGGGTGTCCTTTATAGTCTTAATGGCATATGTGTGCTTATGGCCCACCTTTGAACAAAGCATTAAAAAACCACACTTAGCCTTACATTCAACCCTCACCCTATACCCCTCATTTTTCACAAATGTATTTCCCTCCCATTTAAAACTGTCCACTCACGAATGGCCTCCCTAAAGTCATCTAGGGAATTGAACTCCATTCCCCACTTGAACTTAAAATTCTTATCAAAATGCTCTTTCTTGAACTTCTCAAACTTTGGCTTTTTTTCATCTTCTGAGTTATCAGGATCACTGCTAAATAGCTCTTCACTAAAATAATCATCATCATCCATTTTTTTCTTACTTGGACAAGGTAACAGCCCTGCTATAACTGGACCATGACTAACTGGTATAGTCACATCAATACCATCAAACCCATCCACAAGAGCAGTCGTCCTTTCATCCTCGCTATCGTTCAACCTTTCAACAACCTCTTCATCACTACCATCTAACTCAGTCATTTCATTCACACAACTAGGACTGCTACTACTTCCCATTGCATCGTGTTCCAAAAACATTTGCCCATCAACTTGATTCGCACAAGCATAAGCAGCGAAATCATAAGCATCATCATCATTCTTAATCTGGAAATGATTAGGATCTATTTCTGGGATTTTCGTCCACAACCTATACGACCCAGCTACGTAACCCCACCCATTCACTAAGTCTTCAATGTGAGCCATAGTCCATTTATCTATGTGTTCCCCAGAAATCAAAGTCATAACACCACCCATGTAATTCGTCTCTCCATCACTTAGCATTACAAACTCTCCACCGTGATGAAAAACGGTGTTAAACAGTTCACATTTCTGTCAATGCAAGAAAATCTATTACAATCCATGATAGATTCAAGTAACGAAGCTTTGGATTAATACTTACCTGAGACGATTCGTCGGTTTCTTCGCATTTCCCAGCCTTGGCTTCGTCGTCTTCTTCGCGCAAGGAATTCTCCACCACTGCAATGAACCCTAATTTCACGGGGGGGCGGGGGGGAATCAAGAATGTGTTGTTTGAATAATTTCACATACATTTAACCACAAACGCAGGGGTGTGGTAAAAGGCTGGGTTTGGTTTTATGAGGGGGCTTCCATTAAAAAAAAACTTCAGGGGGAGAAAGTCAAATCTCGCCCTATTGGCAGGGGGGTATCGTGCATTTAACCCTTTCTTTTACTTATTTATCTCCACACAAAAAGGAGAAATCCTCGGAATCTTTTACACAAAACTCTTAATGTTGTTGTTGTTATTGTTTAGTCTAGTAAATGGTAGTATCATTGTTTTTTTAAATGTATTTTATAATACTATCATTATATTTTTGTTTAAAAAATTATATTAAAAGTTTCTACAAAAAATTTTAATTTAAACATTTTGTTTTCTACAATACGTTTTAAAAAAATATTTAAAATGAAAACTACTTTATTAAAATTCTCATAATAAATTGTTTAAACTTTTTTCGTAAAAATATATAAACTTTTGTCATAATAAATATCAAATTGCTAAATATCAATATTACTCCTTTAATTTATTTAGAATAAATAAATTTGAAAAATTTTGAAAAAAATTATGTTATTTTTGAATTATTTTTTATAAAAATTTTTAAAAATGTAGAATTATTATTATGGTTTTTTAAAACTAATTCTAAATTGGCTTCGGTTCACGACTTTGCATGTAATATAGACATCAAAGACGCTATAGCATGATTTGTCTATGTCCTACGAATTAAGTTAATGACGCTATATCATGATTTGTCTATGACGCTATATTATGATTTTTTTAAACTAATTCTAAGTTGATGATGCTATATCATGATTAGTCTATGTCCTACGAATTAGACATCAAAGACCTTATGTGTTATTCTGACTCAAACTTTACCACTACAAGAAATTTGACATGTACAACGGCAAAAATCAGTCGGTAAAGGCTTGAAAACCATTGGTAAAGATAAAAAAATCTATACCAAATTAAATTTTCTCCCGTCAACTGTAATTCCCTATACAAATGATGATTTGTCGTCCCAATATCTTATATCAACGACAATTTTTTGGACAAACTTTTGGAACTACAGCAATGACTGATTTCACTATTTAATAACTTTATCCACCACTTATTTCTGTTGGTATAGGATGGAATTAGCAGCTGGTATATGTCTCTTTTTTTACAAATATTTCTTTCATATAATTAATATTTTTTATCCACCACTTAGTTTTTTTTTAAATACTTTCTATATGCACCGCATGAAATTTAAAGAAAATATCAAATAAATTTTCAATTAGATCATCAAAATAGCAAGTCTTACAAACATATCAAAATAACTAAATAATGTCAATTATATAATAACAACCATCAAAATAGATACTACGATAACAAAAAACTACAAAAACATATCTAAGATAAAAGCAATTCCTAATCTTCCTCTCTTCCATCTTCATCTATAATTTTTGTACACGATAAACTCAACAGTAAATAGTAGGATGACAATGATAATAAGATCATGAGAATTAGCCCGTCTTAATGAGCATAGAGTCCTCACATTGAGCTGCAACGACTTCTTCTGCTATGATCTAACTATCACAATTGGACATCACAGTTTGATATTTTCACAACAACTCTGACAAAATTAATACATAAGAGCATAACATGTTATGATATAGAGATCACCTATTTAGTCAGGGAGTTAGTTATATGTTTAGTTAGAATTATTTTGTATAAATAGGAAGTTACTGTTAGACAAGAAATTCCCAAAGAGGAAGTTTGACGGAGAAGTCAGCTGGAATTTCACCAAACATTTGGAAAGATCAAGGTGTGGTTCGACCAAAGGACCAACCAAGGGAACAACAATATCTGATGTCGAAGAGTCTAACTGAGGACTTAGTAAAGTTTTAAGAAGTGTAGTGTTGTGTCGAGTTCGACATGTCGAACGGGTTTGCTTGGAGGCAGATTTAAATTTCAAATTGAAGTAACTGATTTTTGGTCTCATCCAAATTATGAAGGATACGTGAAAATCAATCGAGAGTCAGTTAACATGGAAAGATGACGTGTCAGACGGAGAAACAGCTAAACGCTTGAATACCATTAGTTTATAGCATTATAAATATGAATTCTAATGATAGGAGCAATGGTGAAAAAAACATTGTAAACTTCCATTACACTAAAAGTACCAACACACAAGAGAGAAACGAGTTTTGCTGAAGGAAAATGTACTTTTACATTTATGCAAATAAATTATTTTTTTGATTTAAAGTTATTTCTGCAATTGTTTTACTTTATGGTTAAAAGGCTAATTTTGACTTAGTCGAAATCAGTTAGTCCATTTACTCTTACAACTTAGTTATTTTATTGAAAATACTCAACATTCATTACAAGCAATCCGACAACATAGAATGTACACTTCCTTTTCTCAAAAAAATAAGCACAAACTTGTCCTAAAATTTACTAGTTTAGTCCTTAATTCAAGTTATAAATCTAAAACTAAGTGATTGTTTACCAAAAACACTGGTGACCAGTAAGTTATTTCTTTAATTAGAATTATTTTGTATAAATAGGAAGTTAATTATTTGTTTAGTTCTGAAAAAACATAATTGTTGGCATGAATGCATGATTGATGTATGCATCAATATAACCTTGGCTAATATGATTCTGTCCAACTTTCTCAACTCAAGTGGATTTGTATAATTATATTACATGTTCATACTATGATTAGAAAGGAAGTATAAATCGAATAAATGCCGGGGAATATGCATTAGCTCTATTGTAAGTTTACTTCTAAGCATAATTTATTACATACCGGATCGGGATATGCATCCAACAGTTTCTTGAACTTGAGGTAAGTTCTTCCAGTTGTTAAAGCTTTATCATATTCATAATGTTCCTTTTCTCAAGTTTCTTCAGCGTGCAAATTATCATCAACATAATTTCCATAATTCCATTCCCCTTAATAGAAAGTGATGAATAGCTAGAGTATACAAAACTCAGATCACTTAAAGATGACTCTTCCTGCGTGTATATAAAAGCAAGGCACCACTGAAAATAACAGATTTTAGCACGAAATTGATATTGCCCTAAAAGTTAATTATCCAAACTAACTGGAGATCAATAATAAACTCACTATACATAGGGAATTACAAATTATACCTGGATTTCTTTATGAGTCAGTCAAACTAAACTATGAACAAGTCAAATCTCATTGAGATAAGTTTCAATGCAAATTTTCAAATATTACATTCAAAATGCTTCCGTAAACCTATCAAAGAAACAGTAAAAAAAGAAAAATGTGGTTACCTCCTTGAATATGATAATATTAAGACGCCTTAATGATTTGTGCTTAATTATCTCCCTTTGAACATTCTCGTCAATGTGGTATCACAATCATAACTCACATAGAACAAACAAATATCATAAAGAATTTGTATGAAAAATAAAATAAAATATCTCTAATATAGAGTTTAAGCTAATTAAACTTTGATAATACACCACACATGCCTATAGAAACATATGAATATCACTCAACTCCATTCAATTTATTCTGAATATTTGAAACATTCAAAATTATGAAATAATACAAATCAATATAATAAGAAGAATAAATTACAAAATTTACAAAACTCGTTTCATTAATTTCTAAAAAAAAGCATAAACCAAAAAAAATTATATAACAACAAGCATCACAAATATTCAAGAGGAAGTTACAAGATTGTTCAAGAAAATATGAATTGAAAAACCATAAAATATTCAAAAATACATCAAATTACTATTAAACAATTTGAATGGATCTCAATATTTTGCTTCACTTCTCTTCCATCTATCTGCACAGGTAATGCTTCAACGGTCAAATTGTTCCTCACCTGTACGTCATCCATCTGAATCACATGAGATGGATCCGAAATGTACGTCCTCAGGTGAGACACATGGAACACATCATGTAAATTCGCAAGCGACTGCGGTAAAGCAATCTGATAGGCAACCTCTCTTATCCTCTGCAAAATCTGATACGGACCAACAAAACGTGGAGTGAGCTTCTTAGAATTCAAAGCTCGACCCACATCAGTCACCAACGTAACTCTCAAAAATACATTATCTCTCTCTTGGAATTCGAGTGCCTTCCTTCTCTTATCATGATAACTCTTCTGACGACTCTGCGAAGCTTTCATCCTTTCTTGGATCATCTTAATCTTTTCTATCGTCTCCTGCATAATTTCGGGTCCGAGTACAACACTCTCGCCTAACTCATACCAACACAATAGATTTCTACACCTCATTCCATACAAAGCTTCATACGGCGTCATCCCAATACTAGCATGAAAGTTGTTGTTGTATGTGAACTCAATTAACGACAAATGGCTATCCCAAGATCCTCCTTGATCCAACACACAAGCCCTCAGCAAATCCTCCAAAGACTGGATAGTCCTCTCTGTCTGGCCGTCCGTCTGCGGATGATATGCAGAACTCATCCTCAACTTAGTACCCAAAGCATCTTGTAAGCTTTTCCAGAACCTCGACGTAAATCTCGGGTCTCTGTCTGACACAATACTCGAAGGATTCCCATGCAACTTCACAATCTCCTCAATGTACATCTCAGCTAACCTCTGCATAAAATGGTTAATCTTCATCAGCAAGAAATGAGCCGATTTAGTCAACCTGTCTATAATCACCCAGATAGAATCATTCCCTTTTGCATTCTTCGGCAATCCCGATACAAAATCCATGGAAATACTATCTCATTTCCATTCTGGAATATTCAATGGCTGCATCATACCCAAAGGCTTCTGATGTTCAATCTTGGACTTCTGACAAATCAAACAGGCATAAACAAACTCTGCAATATCTTTCTTCATACCTGGCCACCAAAACAATTTCTGCAAAACCTGGTACATCTTCGTAGCACCGGGATGAATACTCAATCTACTTCGATGTCCTTCTTCAAGAATACTCTTCTTAATTTCGGGAACGTCTGAGATACACACTCTGTCTCTGAACCTCATCACACAATTCTCATCAATCCGGAATTCACCTCCGTTACCCTGGTTAATTAAAACTTACTGATCAACCAGCTTCAAATCAGATTGCTGTCTCACCTAATCTCTTCCAGAATACCACTAGTCAACTTCAACATACCTAACTTCACACTGTCAAGAGTCTCTTCACATATCAAACTCAAATCTTGGAATTGCTCAATTAATTCCAACTCTCTCACCATAAGCATGGACATATGCAATGACTTCCTGCTCAATGCATCGGCCACCACATTTGCCTGGCCAGGATGGTAATTCAAATCGAAATCATAGTCTTTCAACAATTCCATCCACCTCCTCTGCCTCATGTTCAACTCTTTCTGATCAAATAAGTACTTAAAACTCTTATGATCGCTGAACACTTCAAATTTAGAGCCAAAAAGGTAACGTCTCCAAATATTAAGCACGAATACCACAACTTCCAATTCTAAGTCATGCGTAGGATAATTCCTTTCATGAACTCTCAATTATCTAGAAGCATAAGCAACAACTTGTCCATTCTGCATCAACACTCCACCAAGACCCATCTTCGACACATCACAATACACCACAAAAGATTCATTCGAATTAGGCAAAATCAAAATCGGAGCAGTCGTTAATCTTCTTCAATTCCACAAAACTCTCTTCACATGCCACATCCCACACATAAGCCTGGCCCTTACGAGTCAACTGCGTCAACGGTAACGCCAATCTAGAAAAACCTTCTATGAACTTGCGATAGTAACCTGCCAACCCAAGAAAACTTTGCATCTCAGTAGCAAACTTCAGAGTCTCTCACTGTAACACGACATCAATCTTAGAAGGACCAACAGCAATCCCACCACTTGAAATCACATGACCAAGAAAACTCAGCTCTTTCAACCAAAACTCACACTTCGACAATTTTGTATCTAGCTTCTTCTCTTTCAATACTTGCAACACGGTCCTCAAATGCTCGGCATGCTCTTCTTCAGATTTAGAGTATATCAGGATATCGTCAATGAAAACCACCACAAACTTATCAAAATACTCATGGAAAATCCAATTCATATACTCCATGAACACACCAGGTGCATTAGATACACCAAACGGCGTCATAGTGTATTCATAGTGACCATACCTCGTCCTGAAAGCTGTCTTCGGAATATCATCAAACTTAACACGAATCTGATGGTAACCAGACCTCAAATCAATCTCACTGAACACACAAGCGCCTACGAGCTGATCCATCAAATCGTCGATTCTCGAAAGTGGATACTTATTCTTGATCGTCACTTTATTCAACTGCTGATAATCAATACACAACCTCATGCTACCATCTTTCTTCTTTATTAACAACACAGGAGCACCCCACGGAGAAACACTCGGTCGAACAAACTTCTTCTCAAGTAATTCTTCCAGTTGTTTCTTTAATTCACTTAGCTCAGAAGCTGACATCCGATAAGGAGCCATTGACACCAGACTCGTACCTAGTATCAAATCAACCGCAAACTCTACTTCACGTTCTAGAGGCAAATCACTTATGTCATCTGGAAACACTTCTGGAAATTTGCAGACGACGGGTAATTCGACACTCGCAGCTTCACGGTCAACTTGCAATGATGTAAACAGCGCAAACATCAAGGCTTCATCTTCTAAGAGTTCGTCTACTTGCTTAGCAGACAAGAACATCAACTCCCCACTATCACCAAACTCAGGAAACTCCACAGTCTTATTATAACAGTTGATGTGAACATAGTTGAACTCTAACCAGTTCATTCCCAGAATTACATCAATTTGGTGTAAGGGCAAACACACCAAATCCATCACAAAACTCTTCCCAAAAATCGTCAAAGGACATCTCGAACACACAGAAGTAGTAGTAACAGAACCATTAGCAAGAGTCTCTATTAACATGCTACCATTCATATAAGACAATTTCAAACCCAATCTATTAGCACATTCAAGCGAAATAAATGAATGAGTAGCACCAGTATCAATAATAGCGACTAACTCAACGTTATTAATAAAACAAGTACCTCGAATCAAGTTATCCTTCTTAGGAACCTCTGAACCACTGTTGAAATACAAATAGAGTTAGGGTTTTGTTATCGTTCCACAAAGATTGTTCGGAGATATCGCAGCCATTCTACAGTTGTATACGTTTTAAACTTCAAAGTAACAAGGGTTTTTGGTTGTTGTTAATCGGAACATTTGCATTCAAATTTAAGTAATAGCGGTAAAAAGATTTGTTTTAACGATTTATAAAAAGCATGTCAAGATTAGGGTTCGACAAACCTATTTTGCACGGATAGAATCGACAAAGCTAATGAACTCGTTTAGACGGTAAATGTAATCACATATCCATCAATATGTTTATCTCTAACACATATTGTGAGTTTTGCCATTTTGATCCTTTGATGATCTCTCACTCAAACAATCAAAATGACAACATTCAAGTTCAATATTTATGAACATCAACACTCACTACTATCTCTAGCCAATGTGCATTGATGGATGAACAACCTAGGTAAAGTGTAAGAGCACATTTCTCAATCATGAACCAACACAAAGAGTAAACCATAGAAACAATGTTTTTCATCATACATTCACCATCCAAGAGTTCACAAGCTAGAGTCAATACAATTACATGCAAAAGAAAGGTTTATCTACCATCTAACCTTGACATAAAAGGAAAATTAGCTCTCCATTATCATGGGAGCTAAACAAACAAGAAGATGAAGAAGAATATCAAGCATCAATGACGATCTCTCGACGAATGATGCTTCCAATCTTCCTAAATAGGATGCTATAGTGTTTACAATGTATTTGCCTCTGAAAAGTATCAAGGATCCCCAGAAAAATACAGAAAAGTCTATTTATAAGGGGGCAGAGGATCGCAGAGCGCGCTAAGCGCGCTGCACCGCGCTGAGCGCGGTCTCATTTATTGCCAAACCGACCTAAATCGCGCTTAGCAGGCTCAGGACCACGCTAAGTGGGCTACTCTCTGTAACTAGCTCCATCACCGCGCTAGGAGCGCGCTGAGCGGGCTCCAAGCATGCTCAAAAAATCATTTTCTTTAAAAACTGCTTCAAGGGGGCCTTCCTTGCTCCAAGCTACACATTTCCATGTAAAAACCTTCAATTAAAACACAAAAGTTAAATAGATAAGTTAAATAATGTAATTAACTATACTACGGTTATTAACCGGAACCAATTGGAAAAGGCATTGATTATCAAATAAAGATCACAAAAAGGTGCTAAAAACTAAACTAAATATTAACACAATTTAGCACCTAACAACTCTCCCGAACTTGTTTCTTTGTTTGTCCTCAAACAAAGGTAAAATAGACTAGAAGCAAGAGGAAAAACGGATAAGCAAACACAAACAAAAATTAATGGTTCAAACTGAATTGATACGCCTGCAAGTAATGCTCAGCTCCGACAGAATAAAAATATGTATACGAACTAACTTCTAAACATAAATAACAAGCACTCATCATAAGCAAACAAATGTTCAAACGGGAATCACCTAATTTATTCAAATGAGCCAAGCTCAATATATACAAGGGACAAAACACACTCATAAGCAATTGTGCCGCATCCAAAACAATTTATGCACTCATCTCACAATTTAATGAAAATAATGGAAACAAAGATCACAAAGGGACTTTTATAGGTTGTAACTTGGCCGGGGTTAAGAAACAAGGGTCATATATACACGGCCTTTGAACAAGAAAGGGTTAAATTCATGAAGAGCATTTTCTTTTCTAAACCACCATCCTTGCTCAAACTCTCAATTTATTCTCACAATGCATTCTAACTTATTCTCTTTTGATTTCTACAATTTTATTTTTCTTTCTTTTTACATTTTTCATTTATTTTTTTCCTTTTTCTTTCTTTTTCAAACTATTTTTTATTTCAATTGAGAATGCATTGCCCACAATTCCTTCTTCTCTTTTCACAATGAACCAATCTCCCCAACTTCAACAATACTTAATACTTAAATCAAGAATGCTGTTCAAAGCGATTAAAGTTCGGGTTCATGCCTCACGGATACAAAATTTTTTGTTTTAGGCTCAAGAGAGGTTTCTAATGATCACACACTCACAAGGTGACTTGAAGTGATTTATGGAAATGTGGTTCTACTCATAGTACTCAAAAATTGCCTTGATCATTTCCAAGTTTCCAAAATTTCAAAACAAAAAGTAAGATTAAACATAAAAAATTTGAGTAAGCAGCAATCACTTAAATCCCTCAATAATTTGTAAACAATGGAGGGAACTCACATTTGTGGCTATGTCCTAATTGATTCCAATATGAACAAATATGCAAAATGAAGAAAAACTTGAAAATTATGTAAAGCAAAAAGTTCATGTACGTATTAACATTCTACAAAGCACAAAGCAGAGTACCTTTTGTGCATCAATTCATAAACTTATCATCACCATCAATGTATGGTGAAGCACATCACTTTTGTACCAAGAAATTAACTCACTTCATCCATTAATTACCTTAAAATAGAGAACAAACAACAACAAAAATTTGTACCAAAAATTATAACATAGAACATCATCCGCCCGGATGGAAAATTCATTAATAACCAAAGATAAATTATAACAATTATCCAAACTCAACATCCGCCCGGATGGAGAATACAACAATCCTAAACCAAAGTAGATAATAATAGAAACATACTAATCATAGCAAAATACAAAATTCAAGAAAAAAGACACATCAAACCCATCATCAATAAGAACTAGAGCTAGATGCTCCATCGCCTGCTCCATCACCACCATCGTCATCATCAACACCTGTCCCAAAACCTACCCCCTCCGAAAAACCATGCCTGCCCTCAGGCCATCTCGCAAAAGCCATGAGGTCCTCTCGCGACCTCAAGGAATGATCAATATGTGGCTCCTGGATTTGGAGCAGCAGCTGCATCATCGACTCGTGCATGAATAAGAAAGCACGCTGGTGAGCCTCGTGCATTGCCCAACTGGCCTCAGCACTTGGCCCACGAGAACGCCCAGCAGGGGCAGCAACAGCTACAGGAACGGCATCATCTAAATTCAAAGCCTGCAAACAATGACGAGATATATAGTTATCATCAAGCACAACCAATTTAACATTCCCATGAGTAGGGAGGGTGACACGCGCCCTATTGCACAAGGCCATGATAAGTCCAAGATAGGTCAAGGTACACGCCACCCTATCACCCAATGGTGTAGCACTCGCAGCTATCCTCTTAAGCTCACTGGAGATGACCCGTGCTAAGTCCACGGTCTTCTCATCATCAAGGATACAAGCAATAAGAGCAGCAGTATCCATAGGAATGGAGGAGGTATGGCTATGTGGCTTAAGGTTATGCAAAACAACCGCCATCACAATCTGCGTTTCTGTAGTCAACACACTCCTCAAAAACTTGAGGGGCGCTCCATTAGCGTTCAGCTGGTAAGTCTGCCCCCTCACACATAACATATCCCTCAACTGGTCGGCACTCCAGCTACGCCGAGCCATCATCCTACCATAATCACATAATTCATCCTCGGCCAGCTGAAGGTGATTATTGAGGTAAGCATTTATAGCATCCCTTGAGAACTTAATTTCCTTCCCCCTAACCCAAGTTTTAAATTCAAAAGTCCTACCATCGGAGGGTAATGCGTTAGCGTAGAACTCCCTCACAATGTCAAGATGGTATTCAGGGTAGGGTGAAAAAAGCTTGTCCTAGCCACCTCCAGAAATAAGAGAAGCGGTGCGGCGATAGTGTCCCTCCGGATCAATTAGAATAATACGGTCCGCCCACACCGTTCTCTGTTCAAGTTGTTAGTATCGCTGTTGTTGTTCGACCCCAAGGAATCTAGTGCTGTCAAACTGACCGGATGGAGGGCGCCTAGATGGGTTTGATGAAGAACCACCGACTCGTTGCTTCTTGCGTCCCGACATCTGAAAAGAAAAACAAAACAAAACAAACACAAAACATCAACACAAGTTAATGATAATAGCTTCACAAACTAAGAATAATAAAAGGAAAACAAAATAGAATTAAGAAAAGGGGAATTTTTCTGCAAATCTCAGAGCGCGTTGAGCGGGCTCTGCGAAATGTAGAAAAAATCCCTCTGCAACAGAAGGTTTCCAAACACTATCCTACTTCCTTAACACAGCCCTACTCACAGAGATATGCACAGAGTTACGAATTCACACAATTAAAACCCTAATTTACATACAAAACCTAATTTCTAAATTACAATCCCTAATTTCAAAAATTGGAGTTTCTAACCACATGCAATCAGTAGAAAACAAACAATAATGGAGATTGACAGTAAAATCAAAAACATAATGAACAAGAACATTGAGTTTAAAGGCTCAACCCAAAATGGGTTTTGTTCATGAAAAACTAAAAAGAAATTAAAGAACTTACAGTTTGTTAATGAAGAATCTGAGCAAGAAAAATGAAGTTACTGCAGTTGGGCACACAACAAATCCAAAGAAATTTGGAAAAATTTTGAAAGAGAAGAGAGAAATTGAGACTTTTTGGGTCAGAAAGGGTGAAATGAGGCAGAAACCTCAAAAACTTTAACTCATAACACGCGCTGGGCCGGGTCAGCATAAGTGGACCCAAGAAAAAGTCAATTTTTTTTCAAAAAAACGCAGACCACGCTGAGCGGGCTCAAGACTGCGCTAAGCGCGCTGCTCACTGGAAGTATAGGTTGATTTTTCTTAAACCCGCGCTGAGCGGGCTACTGCGCGCTAAGCGCGCACTGCAAAACTAAAACACCTTCCAACAGTTCAATTTCACTTTCCAGCAGTTCAAAACAACATTTAGAGCAGCATCAAACATCAACTTCACAAAAAACATGATTAAAACAGTAAATGGACTAGAAAACGATAAAAACTTACAAAATTGGGGTGCCTCCCAACGAGCGCTTGTTTAACGTCAGATAAGCTCGACGGTCCAAGACGATCAATGAAGAACGTCTAGGAGAACAAAACAATTGTCGCGATCAAAGTTACCACCAAGGTAGATTTTCAAGCGTTGACCATTTACGGTCCAACAGTCTTTTTTCTCTAAATTTTCGATCACAATCGCTCCGTAACTTTTCACCTCTTTCACACGAAATGGTCCGGACCATTTTGATTTTAATTTTCCCAAAAAAAGTTTTAATCGGGAATTAAACAGCAGCACCAAATGGCCGACCTGGAAGTCCTTTTTTCGGATCTTCTTGTCGTGATAATTCTTTACCTTTTCTTTATACAACCAACTGGAATGATAGGTTGCATTCCGCATTTCTTCCAATTCCTGAAGTTGTGTTTTTCTCTTTTCTTCGGCCAAGTTCGTATCAAAATTTAGCAACTTAAGGGCCCACAGTGCTTTGTGCTCCATTTCAACCGGTAAATGGCATGTTTTACCATAAACCATTTGAAATGGAGTTAATCCAATTGGAGCTTTGTAAGCGGTCTGATATGCCTACAAAGCCTCGTCCAATTTCTGCGACCAATCTTTTTGAGAACTTGACACAGTTTTTTCTAAAATCCTTTTCACTTCACGGTTCGACACCTCAGCTTGCTCGTTCGCCTGCGGGTGGTAAGGGGTCGCCTCTTTATGCGATACACCATAATGTTTTAAAACACTTTCAAGAGATGTATTACAAAAGTGTGACCCGCCATCACTAATGAGAGCCCGAGGAGTGCCAAAACGGGAAAAGATGTTTTTCTTCAAAAAATTTATCACCGTTTTGCCATCAGCCTTAGGTGAAGCAATCGCTTCAACCCACTTCGACACGTAGTCAACCGCCACCAACATGTACTCATTTCCAAAAGAGGGTAGAAATGGACCAACCAAATCAATGCCCCAACAATCGAAAATTTCAACTTCTTGTAAATTTTGAAAGGGCATTTCATCTCTTTTTCCATTTCCCCCACTTCTTTGACAAGTGTCACAACTTTGCGCATGGAGATTTGCGTCTTTAAATAGAGTAGGCCAATAAAAGCCTGATTGTAAGACTTTCGTGGCCGTACTCGAACCATTGAAATGGCCGCCATAAGGCGAGTTGTGACAATGCCAAAGAATACTTTGGGCTTCTTCACTAGTAACACACCTTCTCAAAAGGTTGTCACCTCTTAATTTGAATAAATACAGGTCATCCCACACATAGTAATTTGCATCCGACAGGATCTTCATTTTTTGGTTCCAAGTTAGGTCTTGGGGCACCCAACCAGATGCTTTGTGGTTAGCAATATCTGCAAACCAAGGCCTAACTTGAACTTTAAACAATTTTTCATCGAGAAATTCCTCTTGGATTTCCTTTTCAGCTGTGGTAACCTCAACATTGACAAGGCGAGACAAGTGATCCGCCACCAAATTCTCTGATCCTTTCTTGTCACGGATTTCTAGATCAAATTCTTGTAACAAGAGGATCCAACGAATAAGCCTTTGTTTTGAATCTGGCTTGGTGAGCAAATACTTAATCGCCGAGTGATCCGTATAAACTACGACTCTAGACCCAATCAAATAAGAACGAAATTTTTCCAACGCATGCACTATTGCAAGCAACTCCTTTTCAGTTGTTGCATAATTAACTTGAGCTTCGTTCAAGACTTTGCTCGCATAGTGTATAGCATGAAAAAATTTTGTTTTTCTTTGACCCAATACCGCACTGACCGCATAATCACTCGCGTCACACATGAGTTCAAAATTAATTTTCCAATCGGGCGCGATGATTATGGGTGCGGTAGTCAAACTTTGCTTTAAATAATTAAAAGCGACCATACAAGACTCATCAAAATCAAAAGACTTATCTTTAATGAGCAAATTACTCAATGGCCTTGCAACTTTGGCGAAGTCCTTGATGAACCTCCGATAGAATCCCGCATGGCCAAGAAAACTTCGGATGCCTTTGACATTTGTTGGAGGAGGTAACTTTTCAATCACTTCAATTTTGGCTTGATCAACCTCAAGACCTTTAGAGGAGACTTTGTGGCCAAGCACAATCCCTTCCGTCACCATAAAATTGCACTTCTCCCAATTCAAAACTAAGTTTGTCTCAACACACCGTTCAAGAACGGCCTCCATTTCTCAAACAAAGATCAAAAGATGCTCCAAAAATGGAGAATTCATCCATGAACACCTCCATCGTTTTTTCAATGAGATCAGAGAAAATTGCTTGAACACAACGTTGAAACATCGCCGGTGCGTTGCATAAACCAAAAGGCATCTTACGGTATGCAAAAATCCCAAACGGATAAGTGAAAGCCGTCTTCTCATGGTCTTCCGGGTCAACCGCAATTTGGTTATAACCGGAGTAACCATCCAAGAAGCAATAGAATTGTTGTCCCGACAATCTTTCCAACATTTGGTCCATAAACGGAAGAGGAAAATGATATTTCCTTGTAGCGGTGTTTAGCCTTCTATAATCTATACACATCCTCCAACCCGTTACCGTTCTTGTAGGGATCAACTCATTTTTTTCGTTTCGGATCACGGTCATTCCTCCTTTCTTAGGTACAACTTGGACCGGACTTACCCAAGGACTATCGGAAATCGGGTATATCATGTCGGCATCCAAGAGCTTAACCACTTCTTTTCTCACTACCTCTTTCATTGTTGGATTCAAGCGGAGTTGTGGTTGGGCAACCGCCTTGAAATCCTCTTCCATCAAGATACGATGCATGAAATAAGTCGGACTAATTCCTTTTAGATCAGAAAGGACCCAACCTATAGCATCTTGATATTTCTTCAAAACTTGAATTAACCGGTCTTCCTCGTTTTTGGACAAAACGTTACTAATGATAACCGGCTTGTTACCACCGTCATCAAGAAACACATATTTTAAATTGGAAGGCAAAACCTTCAATTCAAGTGGTGACTTCTCATCTTTCACATCCTTCTTTAACTCTTCTGTTTCTACTTCCCACGGTTGCAACTCTTTGAGAGATTCAAGCTCTTTTAAACATTCTTCAAGAGCTCTTTCTTCTTCTTCAGAAAATACTTCAAAAGATTCATCGAGGGCCATTTCCAAAGGAGATACGATATGAACATGCCTTGAAACCTCAAAAGGTGCTTCTTCAATTGCATCGATACGAAAGCTATCATGCTTGTCTTGAGAATGTTTCATTGCTTCAAAAAGATCAAAGCAAACTTCCTCGTTTTGAACCCTCACTTTCATTAAACCGTCATCCACATCAATCTTCATTCGTGCGGTTTTCATGAAAGGTCGCCCAAGAATTAAAGGCGCATCCTCATCTTCCTCCATATCAATAACAACAAAATCAACCGGAAAGAAAACCTTGTCAACTTTTACCAAGACATCTTGAGTCAACCCATGAGGATGAGTTGTGGACTTGTCGGCCAATTGTAACGTCATCTGAATTGCTTTCATCTCAATGTTCCCAAGCCTCTTTACAATGGACAATGGAATTAGATTAATGCTTGAGCCCAAATCGATTAGGTCTTTGCCAACATAGACGTCACCAATGGTTACCGACAAAGTAACACGCCCCGGGTCAACTTCTTTTTTCAGAAGAGTTCTTTGGATTATGGCACTACAACTTGCGTCAAGGATAATAGTTTCCGGTTCCGTATACCTCCGCTTCTTTGTGAGAATGTCTTTCATAAACTTAGCATATTTTGGTATTTGCTCCAAAGCTTCGGCAAAAGGAATGTTAATTTGTAATTGTTTAAAAATATCCATGAAACGAGCGTAATGTCGTTCATTTTCTTTCTTTAAAGGAGCATGAGGGTATGGTAAATGTTGGATCGGAATAGTGCTCACTACTTCCTTTTCCTTCTTCAGTCTCCTATGTCTCTCTTTTTTCTTCACCTCCTCACCATTCTCATTTTCAACTTCAACTATTTCATCATCTTTCTTTTCAACTACACCTTCATTTTCAATTTTATTTTCAACTACTTCCTCATCACTATCCTCCTCCACAATACCATCAATTTTTTCTTCCTCCACCTTTTTCTCATTTTCTTTTACCAACTCCTTCCCACTTCTAGTAACGATTGCATTGCAATTCTCCTTAGGCTTTACTTGAGTATTTGCAGAGAATGAAGGACCCGATTGTTGCTCGGCAAGTTGCTTGGCAAGTTGCCCCACTTGATTTTCTAGATTCTTTATCGCCGCATCACTACTTTTTTGGTTGGCCATAGACATTTGCATGAATTGAGCCAAAGTGTCTTCCCACTTAGAGTTCGCAACCGGAGGTGGTGGAGGTTGATAAGGATTTTTTCGGCTTGAAGAACTGCCACCATAACCTTGATTATGTTGATAGTTCCCCCTCGGTGGATATCCTTGATTACCTTGGTAATGTTGTTGAGGATTGTGTTGTTATTATTGATAAGGTTGTTGTTGTTGTTGTCTTCCTTTATAGTCTCGTTGATTATTCATGTAGTTCACTTCTTTAAATCTCGGAGGAGGACAAAATCCGGTGTCATGCTTGCCTTTGCAAAGTTCACAATAAGCAACTTGTTTACTCTTGCTAGGTTCCTTCAATTCCTTAATTTGTTGAGTCAAAAGTTCCACTTGTTGAGATATAAGCTTGTTTTGTGCTAGGATTGCATCATTAGTTCCCAATTCAAGTACCCTGGGCTTCTTTTGCGAGTTTTTACGGCTTTGACTTTGAAGATCATTGAGAGCCATTCTATTGATGATATCCGTAGCTTCTTCGGTACTCTTTGATAACAAAGATCCTCCAGAAGTGGCATCCAATAATGTCTTGCAATTTGGTTGGAGACCATTCTTGAAGATGTGAATTTGTGTTAACTCATCAAACCCGTGGCCTTTTCATTTTCGAAGCATGGATTTGAATCATTCCCATGCTTCATTCAGAGATTCATTAGTGCCCTGAGAGAACACAGAAATTGCGGTTTTTGACTCCATAAAACGGTTGTGAGAAAAGAACCGTTCTATAAATTTTTCCTCCAAAACATTCCAATCGGTCATCACAGTGGGAGTTTGATCAAGATACCAATCCTTAGCCTTGCCAAGCAAAGCATGAGGATATAGTCTCTTGAAAAGAGGTAACTCCTGCGCTTGATCGACTCCGGCCGCTAACGCTATCTCATAAAATTTGGTGAGAAAAGCGAAAGGGTCTTCATGATCCATTCCCGTGAACGGACTTCCATACAACAAGTTCAAAGTTCCAGTTTTCATCTCAGCTTGCCTTCCTTGATTATTATTAGCAAACTGAGCAGTGTGACGTGGACTATTTATACATGGTGTGGAAGCGGGTGGTGGTGGTGGTGGATCCATGATTGGCGTGAACTGTGGAATTGGTGGTGGTGTAGAAATCAAACTTTCTCCTTGTTCTTGCCTTTGTCTAGCTAGTTGCCTCCTCCGTCTAGTTCTGCTATTGAGTCTACGAGTGGTTCTTTCAATCTTGGGATCGAATAGAAGTTGGTCCGCCGATAGTTGCCCTCGCATAAAAAAATTTTGCACACTAAACAAAACAAATCAACAAGCACAAGAAAATTTTTAACAAGTCTAAAACTTCACAACTATTGCAATGTGTCGCTCCCGAGGATTTTCATCCATGGTACAAACGTGAAAGTGGCGCGGAAAACAGAGTCGCCAGCAATGTGTATTTATCCCAGGAGAGAGAAAGGAAACACTGCGTAAACCGGAGGGAAGGGGAAAGACATGGTCTCGCGACTAAGAGAAACGGGTAAGGGAGTCAGTTACGTGAAGGGAAGGTGTTAGCACCCCACGCGTCCATCGTACTCGACGGGATCCACGCTTGTTGTCTCGATCAAAGGGTGTCGTCATATGAAGCTCCACTGCTACTGGACCGGAGAAGGAACGAGAACAGAAAGAACAGAGAAACGAAGAAGAAAAGAAAAAGAAGTGACTCGATAGGACGTCCTCGGAGTCCTAGGCCTATGTATTCCCTCGGGAACAGGAAAATCAGAGTCAACGTAGTTCGGACACGAACTAGAGGGGGAGGTTGCTCGCCAAGACATCGCCGTCTTGTGCCTACGTATCCTCAATCGGGCGAGAAAGAGGAAATCAAAGCAGTCGTAGTTCGACATAACGAGGTCAGTTATTGTTTTTTATGAGCGACGTTAAGTTCGCGTCCGGCAGTTAGGGTCGATGCCTGTTTGCGACGTGACGGAAAGTAACGTGCCCTTTTCTGAAAATGAGTTTGAAACTGAAGAATCCCGAAGGATGAAAAGGTTTGAATTTGTTTTGTGTTTTTTAAGACAGAAATGGTTTGAAGTTATTTCATAACTTGCATTGCACCCAAGTCTGTAACATAGGAACGAATACTTCGCGCATCGTCCCCAACAGGACGTACACCAAGTACCCTAGAAGAATGAAGGGAAACCCCCCATACTTCACTTCCCATATATAAGGCTCATGCGCAATACATGTTAATCCTTTATTAAGTGTTTTAGGATTGTTATGAGATGAGAAGAGAAGACTCAAAGGAAAAGAAAACACTAAGGGGAAACTAAATGTTCCTAATGTTGTCATGCAAAGGTGGCCCTATAGTTGAGTTTGAAAAGGGACACATCTACCTAAGTTAGCATGCAAAGGGAATCCTAATGCTAATCCTACTCCAAGCTTAATCAAAAATTAAGTTGGACTAGGTAGCTCTAAGGGAGTGAATCCAAGACTTAAACAAGTCTTGAGATCCGTGGGAAGAGAAAGAGTGAAACAGAGAAGAAGAAAGAGAGGTATAAGATAAGAAAAGAGATGGGGTAGCAAGCACATCATACACATCATATCCAATTCATATCATTAATCATGCTTCAAAAGACCACACAAGAAAGCTCAAGTAAGCAAGTAAAAGCAAATAAGAAAGGATGCAAGCAAACTTGCATAAGAAGCATAATTAAACATCATTGAACCTCACACAAAGATGACATGAATAAGGTAAGATGAAAATGAATCCAAGTCAGAACTTAAGTCATGCCAAAGTTAACCAATTCAAGTATTGGAAAAAAGACCTCAAGAGCATCAAGTATGTATCTCAACAACACTCAAACAATTAGCAACAATTAACTCATGCATAACATAACTTCAAATGATCAAACAAAGTGAAATCAAGGCATGAAAGCAAATGGGAAGCAAGATGAACATGTATCTCAATTCAAATATCAACTCATGAATAGCAAGAAGAAGCAACAAGAATCACATTCAAGGCATGCTCCGCAATTATGCAAACATCCACTTTAAACATCTATGCAAACAACACATGATAAAGTGAAGCAAGAAGCAAGATATGATCACATAATGGACCCAAAATCAAGAGGATCAGAACCTTAAACATGTCATTTAAATCAAACAAAAGTCCTCAAGCATTGATTGGATCATACAAGAAAACATCTCACAAGATTAGGTTAAGCACACCAAAGGATTCAAGTCAAAACATTGTCAACTTAGAAAATCAATAACAAATAGGAAAATGGACAAATGAGGATGAATCTAAAGCCATAAACAAGCTAAGAAAGTACACGATCATACTAAATAATAATCTCAAGCATCATTCAATCACAAGTAATCAAAAGCATTCAAACTAGATCAAGTATCCAAGCATGCTTCAATCAAATTCAAACCACAAGTAGGTATCAACCAAAAATATGAAAGTGATCCAATAAATTCCAAAAAAATAATCAAAGGCAAGTTTAAACATCCAATTAACATGTGCAAATATATTGGAACAGAACTAGCTCAAGAGCATGTTCAAAAGTGTCCCACAAGTCAAGATATGCACATAATCGAGCAAGGATCGAGGGTCCATAAGACTTGGATGGCAAGTCACTAAAAGTAACTCAAACCATCATCAAACCAGTATCAAAACAACCTCATATAATCCCCCACAAGTAACCAAAATATTCGTCTCAAATGATGAGTAAAAGTTAAGAAACATCCTAACCCTAGAGGAAAGGTATCATTGGAAACTCATCACCAAATTAATTCAAAATAAAATAGGAAAAAGAAATTAAAAAATAAAATAAAAATCATGAAAATAAACTCAAGACAAACATGGATCAGAAAACAATTTTTTGTATTTTTATGATGCATTTAACAATTAAAACAAAATTGAAAACTAAAAAAATAAAATGAAAAGCACAAGGCAGAGGGGGTGCAATAGCAATTATCAGCAGCACGTGATTCCAAGTACACGCGCGCTTGGGCCAAAAATAAGGGTGGTACGAAAAGTAGAATAGCAAGGCCCAATACACCATCAGGATAAATAAATAAAAAAATGAAATAAGAAAAGGGAAAGGGAAAAAATGTAACGCAGCAACACATACACCTTTCATCAATCGGTCACAATTGTTTAAGTAGGAAAAAGACAAAAATGAAAACCCAGCCAACCAGTCTTTGCCATGTCATCGTCTCCTTCATGAGACAAGCCCTAATCACACTCATGCATCGTGACTTGCGGAGAATAACGCAGCAAACAAACCAACTTCTACACCATATTAATCCGTGGAAACTTAATCAAAAGCAACAAAATAACACATGAAACCGAAGCTCGTGGATCATAGAATATCATGATGCTATTTATTTATTAAAATACAAACCCTAACACAGGTAAAAATAAACTCAAAGAGGTGGGTACCAATACATCAACGCACATTTAAACATGTCATCAACATCATATTCAAGGATTCAAACAATGTCATCATTTCAGGCCTCAGCAGATGCAGTATAAAGATCTATCATGTGATTCTAAAAAGAGTTTTAGAGAAGCATAGCAAGTGGAGAAAAGTCCACTGCTCCTTCAACCTTGTGCAAGAAAGCCTTGAGTAAATGCTTTAACTCACCTCTGTCAGCTCCTTTAGGCTCCAATAATAGTGAAGAATGCCAGGAAAAGGGGAAAAACTTGATGAAGAAGATGGTTCGAAAATGCAAATTAGCTTGAGAGTCTTGAGTATTCCAGATCTGAACTTGCTTCCTCCAAAGTGTCCTCTTCTTGTTTTTAGGGTTTAACGAACTTATATAGGATGGGTTAAGGGTGATAGTGGGCCTGAAATTGAGTGAGAGGTTTGCTATCAAAAATTTGAGAATTGGAGGTTTTTTAGTGTGTACGAGTGATGGCCTGTGGTGGGTGATTTTTGTGTGTTTTTGTTTAGCAAGAGAGTGTGTAAAAAGGGTGTGAGAGGGTGGTGGAGATAGCAAGCACGTGGGACTGATATTGTGCAAGTTTTTTTTCTTTCCAAAGTTGGACCAAAATGGGGTATTGTGTGCATGGAGAGTACATGAGATGTTTGGTCGTTTTTGGTAATATTTTGGCAAGGAAAATAAGAGAGCATGCGTGCCAAATTAGAATGCACACTTTGCAACAAGAAAACTACACAAAAAGTGTCAAGAGAGATGCCTTGAAATGGGTTGATGCACTCTACTTTGGTTGAGCATATCTTGATCAATATTGCTCCAATGAAAGTAAACTTGAGCTTGCATAAAACTAGGATGACCAATGAGTAGAAAACATGTTGGAACCAACTTGAAATAATGCTTGGATTAGGGTGAAAAAATTACTTGAAATGGTGTCCTTAAAATCTGCCAAAACAGCTTGGAAATAACTCTAAGTTTTTTTTTATTTTGCAATTTTAAACCTTGATTTTTGAACCATCATAATTTGTACTACAATGATCCAAATGAAGCAATTTTTTATTCTTTAGAAAGCTTTCACAATAGGGAATAAAACTGATGTTGGAATCTGGTTGAAATAGAGCTTGGGAGTATGTGAAAATTTTCCATGAACATGAGTGCACAAAACTGTCCAAGAATAACTTAGAAAAAATTCTAAGTTTTCAAATTTTACAACTTGAAAACTCCAACTTTGGGACACCACAACTTTCTCAAAAATAATCCAAATGAGACAAACTTTACATGGTTGGAAAGCTTGGAACAAGCTCTACAACTTTCATGTTTGAGGAAAATTGAGATGGAGCATGGATCATGAAGAAATATGGCCTTGAAAGTAGCTACTAAAACATGCAAAAGTTGCCAAAAATAGTAAGTTCTAAAACCCAGTTTCTTCCAAAAATGGCAACTTTTCAACTTTCTTGATTTTTGATGATTTTTTGAGCATTACTTGACCAAATCTTGTTCATGGACCATATTTGACTTGAAAATCAACATGTTGACCTCAAAAGGTCAGAAGTTGACTTTTTCACTGCACAGTTGACTTTATTCCCAATTCTCCTGATTTTCAATCTTCTGATCAATTGAAACCCTTCTGAACCAATTTGATGGACAATTCTCCAACCCTAGACACTTAAGGACATGAGGTATATCATGGAATCAAGTCTTGCCCAAAAAATCAGAAATAAACTGATTTTATGGCAAACCCTAGTTTTGATGCCCTCAGTCTAGGAGGAATCAGCCCACGCTCCAAATCCAAATTCCTCTGAGTATGATGTGTATCCTGTCAGACAATGATGATATGTGCCATTTGATGATGATAGAAACTTAAAGAACCTACCCATTGTGGTGTTAAACTCAGGAATCTCAAAACCCTAATTTGAGCCATCATGCTAGGAGAGTGATTCCCTTGAAAATTCTTGCCAATTGCAATCTTCTGATGAGGTAATGGATAAATTAGGATACCCTGAGGTCTAAGAATCCATTGTGGCTCAAGTAATGATGACATCAAGAACTTTTCTCTCCTTTGGTCCTTTGGACAGTACACATGACCTTTTGTTTGAACCTCTGAAAAACATCTTTTCCTCTTGAGCTAACTCAAACACCTTGATCCCATGCTAAGAACCAATGATATGCACCTATGATAATGCAAGAATGAAATGAAACATAAGCCAGTTAGTGCTAAAAGTAAGAGGGCAAATTTTGAGGTGCTACACAATGCTTGCAATATCAATTAACAATCCCCGGCAATGGCCCAAATTTGTTGAAATACAAATAGAGTTAGGGTTTTGTTATCGTTCCACAGAGATTGTTCGGAGATATCGCAGTCGTTCTACAGTTGTATACGTTTTAAACTTCAAAGTAACAAGGGTTTTTGGTTGTTGTTAATCGGAACGTTTACATTCAAATTTAAGTAATAGCAGTAAAAAGATTTGTTTTAACGATTTATAAAAAGCATGTCAAGATTAGGGTTCGACAAACATATTTTGCACGGATAGAATCGACAAAGCTAATGTACTCGTTTAGGAGGTAAATGTAATCACATATCCTCCCAATATGTTTATCTCTAACACATATTGTGAGTTTTTCCATTTTGATCCTTTGATGATCTCTCACTCAAACTATCAAAATGACAACATTCAATTTCAATATTTATGAACATCAACAGTCATTACTATCTCTAGCCAATGTGCATTGATGGATTAACAACTTAGGTAAAGTGTAAGAGCACATTTCTCAATCATGAACCAACACAAAGAGTAAACCATAGAAACAAAGTTTTTCATCATACATTCATCATCCAAGAGTTCACAAGCTAGAGTCAATACAATTACATGCAAAAGAAAGGTTTATCTACCATCTAACCTTGACATAAAAGGAAAATTAGCTCTCCATTGTCATGGGAGCTAAACAAACAAGAATATGAAGAAGAATATCAAGCATCAATGACGATTTCTCGACGAATGATGCTTCCAATCTTCCTAAATAGGATGCTACAGTGTTTACAATGTATTTGGCTTTGAAAAGTATCAAGGAACCCCAGAAAAATACAGAAAAGTCTATTTATAAGGGGGCAGAGGATCGCAGAGCGCGCTGCACCGCGCTGAGCGCGGTCTCATTTATTGCCAAACCGACCTAAAGCGCACTTATTGGGCTAGGACTGCGCTAAGTGGGCTACTCTCTGTAACTAGCTCCATCACCGCGCTAGGAGCACACTGAGCGGGCTCCAAGCATGCTCAAAAAATCATTTTCTTTAAAAACTGCTTCAAGGGGGCCTTCCTTGCTCCAAGCTACACATTTCCATGTAAAAACCTTCAATTAAATCACAAAAGTTAAATAGATAAGTTAAATAATGTAATTAACTATACTACGGTTATTAACCGGAACCAATTGGAAAAGGCATTGATTATCAAATAAAGATCACAAAAAGGTGCTAAAAACTAAACTAAATATTAACACAATTTAGCACCTAACAACCACTCAAAGCAAACACTCTGCCATTAGTCTGAACCGCAGTAGCAGTCTTCTTCGGCTTCTGACACTGTGTACTGATGTGACCTTGTTCACCATAGTTGAAACAAGTCGGATCCTCATATTTGCAGTCAGTAGCTCTGCGACCTCTCTTACCACATCTGTAGCACCTCAACACACTATTGTTGCAAACTTCAGCACGGTGGCCTTGCTCACCACACCTGTAACACTTCACAGAAGCGGGAGCTGCTCCCCCACTTGTCTTTTTCTCATCTGAAGCCTTTTGTTTCCCTTTGTCAGTTGGAGTCACATAAGGCTTTCCTCTGAACTGTCCCTTCTCTTTCTTCTCACTAAGATGCTTGTAGTGAGCAGATCGAGCTCGGTTATCCTCATCATAGATTCTACTCTTATCCACCAGCTCAGCATACCTTCGAATCTGTTGGTATCCAATACCATGTTTGATCTCTGGTCTCAGCCCATTCTCAATGTCATACCCCAAATTTTAACCACCAATAGTTCCCATCATTGTACAAATCATCATCACAATATGGATGTACTTACATGCCACATCAATCTCCTCAAAGACTGTTGAGCATTCACCACAATAAAAAATTAGGGTTTCAAGCCCTCTCAAAGCACTTAGACAAAGGATTAATCAAGAAATGACATGATCTTCAACTTGTCTAACCTCTCAAACACCCATAAAGGATCAAGAGGACTCCCACATCAAGAATTAAGCACAAGGTTGTAGCATTCCAAGTGGATCAAGCCTCAAGATCGCCAGTGTCACCAAATTAGGGTTTTGGTCGACTGAGGACTCCAGATGAAAATTTTCTTCTAGGCATGAGCCAATGCCTCAATGTATGGTCCTATAAGCTCAAAAGGATCTCAAGAGCCCATCCACAATGGCAAAATCACCTTGAAGGTCTATCTATCAAAAAATCAGGAATTAGGGTTTTGACCTAATTCAACCCTTGAGTTAACTTGTGAAGTAAGGCATGGCTTGAAGCTTCAAAATGAACTTCAAAGACCTCAAATACATCATATTTACATGTTTACAAGATTTGATTGACTCAAAGAGCTCAAATCATAAGCCACGAGAACTCAAAACCATCTGATCACAAATTAGGGTTTCTGATGGAAAAAGTCAACCCTATCCTTGACTGTTGCCCTACCCTTGATCTCAAACCTTGGGGAGGGGTCCAAGACATTCCTAAATACCCTTGGAGGCCATCCATGAAGTTTAATTGAGCCCAAGGATTAATTTCACTAAGGGATCACAAAGTCAAAATTTCATCTGATGAAAATGTCAACTGTACAAAAATCCAAGTTTGACTTTTTGGATTTTTGGTCAACCAAGGCTCCTTAACCCTAAAACAATGTTAATATGTAATTTGAATCATCATTAATCAAGAAAAATCAAAGAAAGTGAGTTAACTTGTTAAAGGGGTAACCATAAAAAACTTAGAATTTTTTCTAAGTTATGGAACAAAGTGGCTAGGGTACTAACTTTGCAAGGCCATATCTCTCAAATCCTAAGGCCTTTCTCTCCCATTCAAAGCTCAGAGAGAAGCTCTCATTACATACTTCAAATATGTCAACTAGACCTCATTCCAAATCATCATGGATTTTGAGTTATTGTTTGAGCAAAATCACAAAAAACATGAAAATGCATTTTTCCAACACAGTGAAATTTTCACTAAGTCAGAATCTGCCTTATTTTTTCCAAAATGTAGAGGCATTTTTCATTGTAATTCAAGTTGATTGAAAACCAAAGTTGGACAACATGTTGAAATAGGATATGTCAACTTTCCAAAATTTCCAAGAACACCATCAAACTCCACCTGAGCTAGAGGTTGTGACAGCTGCAACATGCCTTGCTGCAAACTGTTTTTGCAAGGCAGATTTGTGCCTTAGTGCTTGAATTGATCAATTTGGGCAAATTCAAACATGGTTATCCATCTGCACGCCTCAAGGGGGAACAACCAAGGGACAAACACTGATCCATAAGCCTCCTAAGTCTTTAGAACAACATGTAGGTGTGCCACCCCTAAAAAGCTAAAGATGCCTCAAGACTCTAATTTTGTTTTGAGACATTCAATGGATGCATAGAGCTGGCATGTATCAGTCATGATCAGCCAAATGAGTCAAGATAAGCTCATACAACAGAGGGCCTAAACCTGCAAAGTTTGGCACAAGTCAATGGCTAGAGGAGACCCTTGACCAAAGAACCAAGGCATTCAATACAATATGATCCAAGCTGCCAAACACTATTGATGCCAAAACAAATTTGCTCTTGTTATTTCTTTGATTTTGTGGTTGGCATTTATTTTTCTAAAACTATTCTAGCAGCAAGATGTTGAAACAAGATGTTCTAATATTCTGCATTAAACATGTCGAATAAAGATGTCACATCCTGGATCATAGGACATCGCGTCTGATTTTGGTTTAAAAGGAAGATTTTGTTGTTGGTATTTGTTACTGAATATTCTGTGAATATTTAGTTATCCTATGTGGCGTCCAAAGTATTTTGGGTTGAGTAATTTGTGTGTTGATTTTCGGATTTTCAACATTTTCTAAATATGGGGACATATTAGGAAACTTTAGATTGAAGACCTATTTTATTGGAGTTTATTTTGCAGAATTGTGTGCAGTCTCTTTGCTGCGGTTTTGAAGCCCAGTCCAGTCCAGATTTAATGCTATATATTGACTGGTGTAAACCTAGTTTAGGTGTGGAACTTACGTGTGTTTTGTTAGGGTTTTTGAGTGTTATTTGTGAGCCTAACTGGTATCATTCTGATAACAGTACAAGGACTGGTTTTGTGTTGTAAGTTCTGTCAGTTACTCATAAGCTTTTAAGCATTGAGTTTCTTGTGTGTCAATTCTCACAAGCTTTGAAGTATTGAGAATTGTGTGTTTTAAAAGTGTGGCTTTTGTTTTGTTACTTGTGTTGAAAGGAACCAGTCACGGTTTGTGATTGAAGAGGGATTTGAGGAGGGCCTCATACCTAGGTGAGTCTTAGGTAGAAGTCATAGGAAGGGTAGTGATTAAGTGAGCGGATTGTAACCGGGTGTGGTTGTTGTATGATCTGTGAATTGATACTATCGTATATTGATTTCGTCCCTGGCTTGGTAGCCCCCAGAGTAGGATTATTAATCCGAACTGGGTAAATATATCACTGTGTTTTTTACTTTCTTCACTGTTATTATTGTTAACTTGTTCATTGTGTTGGATATCAGTGTCTCAACATTTGTGTAGGACATCTGATATTTGTGCCAGAATTTCAGCTCTACTATAAATAGAGCTCATTTGTGCTCAAATTAAGTACACCAAAGGTCCTAAACAGAGTCCTTTCTCAGAATCACAACCTTCACTCCAAAAATACCTTCTAATGCAAGTTACTATCGGGTTTTGAGTTAGAGTGTGTTTCCACCAAACCTATCACAAACACACACACCTCACAAACATCATATGTTAGCTTATCAAACACTAAAACAACATCTGGAACACCAAATTAAAAAAAAAACACCATCCATTTGCTCAAGCTTTTAGCAGAGTTGCAGTTAGGGTACCACAACCAGTTCCAGCTTATTTCAAATCAATCCAAGCATTCAAACACATCCTTTGAGGTACAAGGAAGTTGTCCAAATCATTGGAACTCATCTGTAACACCACCAAACCAGAATTTGATTCTCACTTGCAGAGGTAAAACTTGAACTCTCAAACTCAATGAATCATGCATCATAAACATGTTTTCTTGTTACCATTGTGTTTCTGGATGTTTGTAGATCATTTACCCTCAATCAATTGTTGTTTATAATTCGTGTATAGGATTTCATTGAGTTCATGCCAATTTTAGGGTTCTTCAGGTTTTATCATGATATGTTCTGATTCAATTAATTTCAATAAAATTGGGTATTTCCATTGTGTTCCTCATCTGAAAATGCACGATTTTCATATTTGGATTATGTGAAATGATTGAGAGATGAGGGAGATAGGAGCCTTCACGTATCTGAGCTTGAGGTTGAAGATGGCCATGGAGCCATGCTTCAGAAATCCAACCAAGTTTGTTATATATTTATTGTTTGCCATGTATTAAATGAATTGGCATTACGCCCCAGTGGTTGATCAACTGGTTTGTGTGTATTAGCGAGCGAGAGGTCTGGGGTTCGAATCCCCCTCGCCCCAGACCTCTTTTTTATAACTTGTTCCATTTTTATTTTATTTTTAATATTATTTTTAATGATTTGAAAAATTAATTTCTCTTTCAATTTTAATTATTTTTTATTGGTTCTTTTTCTGAAAAATCACAAAAATATTAAAGTATTTTATTCTACAAAAAAAATCATATTTATATTTTTTTATTTAATATAGTTGGTATTTTTGTGAATAAATTAATTTTTTATTATTTTTAAACATTTTAAAAGTGAATTTTTATCTTGAAAATCAAAATCAAATAAATTTTAAGTCATCTTGTGATTAAAACCTTATTTTTCAAACCTTAACCAAAAATCACAAGTAGTTTATTTTAACTTATTTGGTATTCTTATCATTTTTATTGATTTTCTTTAAAGAATTACTTTTAAAAAATGAAATTTAGGGTTTCTTTGAATTTTGATCCTCATCAAATATTTCAAAACACTTTGGGTCTCTAATCGAGTGTAAGACCCAATCCTTTTCTTAACCAAAACCTTTTTGGGCCTCATTCGTAGTATAAGTCCCACTGTGTTTTAAAAAAATCTCGGCGCGATCGCCATTTCAAAACTAAATCAACTGGGCCTACCATTGTGTTGTAAGTCCCATTTCTTTTCCTTTTTGTCAAACTTTTGGGCCTCTCCTTGAGTTGCAAGACCCAACCCTTTTGTAAATTAACCTTTTTGGGCCTTAGTCGTTGTATAAGTCCCGATACGATCTTAAAAAACAACGGTGCGATCACTGTTAAACCTTGGGCCTCTCTTTGAGTATAAGCCCCAACAATCTTTTCAAAACAATTTCTCTTTTGATTTAGGTTCAAGTATACAGTTGTTATCAAAACTTTCTTTAATTTTTTTGATCAACTAACAATACAGCATGGAAGCTTGCTCACCTGTAAGTTTTATCAGCTTTCATTTACTTGCTTTCCTATATATAACTGTATTGTGGGAAGTTGCTCCCCTGTAAGTCCTTCTTTCATATCCTTTTAAATACTTGTCGTATATCAACTGTATATATACTAGTATATCTATTTAGAGTTTTCCCCGGTAACTAGGTCTAGAACTAGGTAAAGCCAGTTGGTCACTCTTTGATATAGTAAACTAGATCCCCATAGGACTTCCAGATACAGTCTTGCCTTCTCTTGGGCTTAAACAATATGGAACAAAGAGAAAGGCAATATTCTCGGTGAACCTTTTCTCAGACTGTCACTATTAGAACTTGTCAAAGAAATTCAGTTTCCCCGGAGAGGATTAATTCTCGGTGAAACCTCTCTTGAATTTCTTCAAACCCTAGAATTGTTCACTAAAGAAAAGATTATTCCCGGTGAAACTTTTCTTGAACTCTTCTTAAGTTTGGACCCACGGGTTTCCTAAAAGCATCCCCGCCTCCTCTTGGGCTTTGTACAAGGACCCTCCGGCTTCTTAGAAGTTCTCATTCCCTCTCTTGGGCTTAATACAAGGACCCTGGAGACCTCTTAAAGGTATAAGACAGAACTTAGTCATCCTTTGCTAGAGCAGTCTTTCCAGTGTCAACACATCAAACCATTTAGGGTTGATTCTCATCCCTTAAAACACTTTCCTCCTCTTGGGCATCATACAAAGATAAAACTCTTCCATACCAGTAGACTTGGATAGTCTAAATCTCCTCTTGAGTCTCAAAGACATTCTCAAGTTCCCTTCAAACATAGGAGAAACCCCG
Source organism: Lathyrus tuberosus (assembly GCA_022829125.1). Lineage (NCBI taxonomy): Eukaryota > Viridiplantae > Streptophyta > Magnoliopsida > Fabales > Fabaceae > Lathyrus > Lathyrus tuberosus. Next base: position 3,879,667 of record JALAZF010000387.1, read on the forward strand.
GTCATCCTGGATCAATCTCCAGTAGAGTTAAAACCCATGGGTTCTAAAACCCAGTCTCTCTCCTAAAATTCCCTAGCCAGGGTCATCAGTATAACACTATCCTAAATCAGAACCTCAAGGCATCTGATACCTCAACTCTTCTGTAACCCTCAGCAAGAGTTGATTCCCCATTTGGACCTGCCTCGGGATCTCGACAATCCTCAGCAAAGCCAGCCTCCTCTTGGGCTTTGTATAATGATTCTCCCCAGCGGAGCTAACCTTTTCAGACTCTCTTATTGAGTCAATCACCTTTTCAGACTCTCTTGTTGAGCCAATCAATTTTTCAGACTCTCTTGTTGAGTCAATCATCTTTTTGGACTCTCTTGTTGAGTCAACCCTTTTAGCCTTAATCTTGGGCTTTGTACAAGACAGATAAAAACACTCTCTTGTTGAGTCAATCTTTTCCAACCTCCTTTTAGGCTTGGTATAAAGATTTCCCCTAGCAAAAGTTAGCCTCCTCTTAGGCTTTGTATAATGATTTCTCCAGCTTGTTCAGCCACAATCCTGGGCTTTGTACAGGACAGATAAAAGCACTCTCTTGTTGAGTCAAACCCTTTTAGCCTCAATCTTGGGCTTTGTACAAGACATAAATCTTCATAACCTTCTCTTGAGCTTGGGACAAATATCTTCCCCAGCGGAGTCAATTCCTCTCAGCCTACTTTTAGGCATTGAGAAATAATTTCCTAAGCAGAGTCAAACTCTTTTCAGCCTCAATCTTGGGCTTTGTACAAGACAGATAATACTCTCCAGTGGAGTCAAACTCATTTCAGCCTCAATCTTGGGCTTTGTACAAGACATTTAAAATATCCTCAGTCGAGTCAATAAAAATCTCATTTTAGCCTCAATCTTGGGCTTTGTACAAGAAGATAAAGATCTCTTTTCCACAGAGTCAGTTTCTTTTCAGCCTCAATCTTGGGCTTTGTACAAGTCACATACAAACCCTCCCCGACGGAGTCAAAATACCCTTTTTAGCCTCAATCTGGGGCTTTATACAAGACAGACATAACATTTTCCCCAGGAAAGTCAAACCTTTAGCCTCCTTTTAGGCTTTGTATAATGATATCCCCAAAGAGTCAGTCTCTTTTAGCCTCAATCTTGGGTGTTGTACAAGAGAGATAAACACTCTCTCGTTGAGTCAGTCTTTCCTAGCCTCCTCTTAGGCTTTGTATAAGGACTTCCCTAGTGGAGTCAATCAACCTCTTAGCTTCAACCTTGGGCTTTGATCAAGGCACACAAAAATCAACATCCCCTCAGAGGAAATCAAAATATCTCTGCAGGAAGTCACTTCTCTATTTATCACTTATCAAAACAAACATTCAAAACAAACCTTAATCCCAGATAACTGCTATAAGAGGCACACTTGTTGATTCAAATATCCAATTTGTTGTCCATCTCTTATCCTGGTAAAACCTCTCTTTCATCTAATTGTTGTAAGTGGCAAACCTCTGGATTATTTACATCCATGCCACTGTCCCTTTATTAGCATGAGAAATTCCTAAGGAAAAATGGCATTGCTCTACGCAGAGTTAAAGTTTTCCCCTTTAGGACAAATCCCCTATAAAGGAAATTATGGCATTATTGGATTCACATATCCTAGTTAAAGTAATTCTCCTTTCTAAACAGTCACCCAACAATTGTGATAAACAGACGAGATGTCTCCCCTTTAGAGATGACAAATTTTCTCTCAGTTAAACCTTTTAGCCTCAATCTTGGGCTTTGAACAAGACACCAAACATCTTTTTCCTCCCTTAGAATAGGAGGAACTACTATTGCTCTGATTTTCCTGTTTCGTTTAAACTAGAATACGTAGGCATAAGATTGCGAAATCTTAGCGAGCATACTAATCAAAAACTCTAGGTCCAGTACCTTCACACGTCAATCGAAACTTAGGTCCAGTACCTTACCAAAAACATCGGCAAGCCCGAACATCAACAAAAACTCACCCTCTCTCTCATATTTCCCAAGAAACTTTCTCAACCCATTAACGGATAAACACCATCAAGTACAAAGCAGAACCTAAAGCTAACATCCTGTGGATAACCACATATAGGATGGGTAATTGACAACTCCCCATTGTATAACCTGACCCCGAACTCCTCGAATCTCTTTAAGCGTTTGTTCAGTTAAACATTCGCGTGCAAGGTTAGTTTTAGATAGCTTCCCTTTCCCTTCCAGCTTCACGGGATAAATAAGAAATCAGAAAGTAGCACCCCTCTCCTCTTCATTGAGGAGAAAACCCAAATTTCACGATAAGGTGGTCGCGTCACCGACAAAAATCGTGCGCTACAGTAAAATGGAGACTCTACTGAGGAGTCATTAACTAGGATATGTCTTACCTTAGTCATCATCGTCCCCATTTTCCACGGTAAAATGGCGACTCTGCTGGGGAGTCATTTTGTCTGTTTAGGATTATAGACTAGAATTCTTAAGAGGTCTAGGATGTTAGTTTTAGGAATGAATATATATATATATATATATATATATATATATATATATATATATATATATATATCGCTTTTCCTACTTGATATCCGTGTTTATTTTTCTGCTAATGGGACTGCGGGTGATGCCGCATCTGGAAAGTTTGAGTGATACCTAAGATAAGTGATGGCATAGACAGGTCGTCTTATAGGGAGTGATTCCCGAATAAGCGATCCTGGGAGACCATCGAATTAGTGGAGATACCCTTTGCGGATTCAATGTCTAGTGACTTCGAGTGCAAAAGTAGATTGTTCGATTGTGGTATCCATGAAACTGAGGATTTAGTAGACTGAGACCATGTGACTATTTTGTTGTGCGGAAGCTATCGGAAATAGTTGTCACGCGATACTACCCTCATTTGAGATTACCCTGAGATACTACAACTCGCTTGGGTGAACCAGCCTGCTGTTGTTATCCCAAGGGGGGTCAATGATTTTGAGGACAGGTATAAATTTCACCATAGTACAAGCTTTGGGAATGGGTAGAGCCATGACTCCATGCTCGTGGCACTGAACCTTTGAACCCATGTTTTTCCTATGTTTTTGTGTGCTGCATTCATGCATTCATTTCATTAAAAAACTTTAAACAAAGAAAAATCTTCTCTTCTAGTCTCTCTTTTTTCAAATTAAACTAAGACAATGATTGCAAATATCAGAGAGAAAGATTGCGTTATGGATTTCGGTAGAAGGAGGATGCACAAGTACACCTTCAAGGTTCCAAATCTAGAGGATTTAAGAGGGTTGGCAAGGATGATCACCAACCCTGATGCTTTCAGAGCTAAGTATGGAGGACTGCTGTCTCTGTTAAGGTCCATGTAATCGAAGGAATCTTGTCTACTCTAATTCAGTTCTATGATTCGGTCTATCATTGTTTCACATTCGCGGATTATCAACTGACTGATTTACCCATTACTGACCAAGCCCCATTTTCTGGATTGGAAGAGATTCCAAAGGATCAAACCATTGCAAGAGCAATCTATTTGGACGAGTCAGAAGTCAGGACTCACATGACCATTAAGGGTGGAATCCAATGTTTACCAGCCAAGTTTTTGGTGAAGAAGGCTCTGTACTTTGCTAGTATAGGGAACGTGACTGCTTTCGAGAGCGTCTTTGTTCTACTCACCTACGGGTTATTTCTATTCCCAACATTGATAACTTCATTGATATCAATGCCATTAAGATTTTTCTGATTGGAAACCTCGTACCAACCTTGCTCGCAGATGCTTATCATTCTGTACACTTAAGGAATTTGTACAGCGGAGGAATGATCACATGATATGTACCCCTACTATACAAATGTTTCACTTCCCACTTGCCCAAGTCTGCCGCATTCTGGGATCATAAGAGTACTCTACATTGGTCACAGAGAATCATGTCTCTTACCAACTCTGACATTGATTGGTACAATCGGATCTATGACGGGATAAGAATCATTGACCATTGTGGAAACTTCCCTAATGTACCCTTCATAGGAACTAAAGGAGGAATCAACTATCATCCAGTTTTAGTTTGTCGTCAATTCGGATACCCGATGAGACATGTCCCACGTAATGTTCATCTGGAAGGTCTTTTCTTCAAGGAAGGAGAAAGTAACAGGGCACTAAAGACAGAAATAGTGTATGCCTGGAAACATGTTCATAGGAAAGGAAGAGAGTCTCTAGGAAAACCAGGTTATGTCTCGGTGGAACCTTATCTCCACTGGGTACAAACTAGAGCTTTCAAGTTGAGGATACCTTACCCTCGCCAAGAAGTTTTTCCGTTAAAGGAATCTGTCCTTTATTTTATATCTGATACGAAAAAACTCTAGGTCACTCTCAACAAAGTTCAACGGGAAAAGAAATCTTGGAAAAACAAGTACCGCATTCTCAATGTGGAGTGTGCCAAAATATAGCAATTGTTAAAAGAAAAAGATGCTCTGATCGAGATTTTAGAGCAACATACTGTAGAGAATCAAGAAGATCAGAGGAATTTGCCCGCTCTTTTCACTTGACAAAAGGATGACAACCCGACAACGGCTCAAGAGCCCCGGTCAAAGAAAAGGAAAGTACCAGAACCAGCACCCGAGCCCTCCTCAGAGGGGACTCAGGATCCATAAGCTTAGACATTTCCTTTTGCAGCACTTTGTAAAATACTGTATTTCCATTTCCACAATCTTTGAATTCAATAAAACGGGGTCTCCCCACTGTATGATATTTGTAATCCAATTGTTGAAGTTTCTTTTGATTAAACAAAAAATTATTATAATCAATGCATATCATTCATCATTCTCACATAACGTATTCTTCTTACCTACGAATCTCACGTCTGTGTCTCGGCTCTAGAGTCAAAGTGTCTCATTCGTACAATACTCGGGCCAATCGACAAAAGAAAATGGATGATTTCGAGGAAGAGAACAGAGAGTTAAGAAAAGAAATTGACACTCTGAAAGAAGATCTGAGGAAACTTCACAATGACATGCAATCTCTGGCAGCAGCTCAGATACAACAACAAAGGACTGTGATCTCAGAGATCACATCTACGGCCATAGTGGAAAAGTATGATCCTCGGTACAACATGCCTAAAGATCGTCCCTGGGGCATGCCACTCAACTATATATCGGAATGATATATTTTGCCGATCACGGAAGATCCGGAAACTGCAGCAGGAACCGCTGGGCCAAAAGATTACAAACTTCGGGAAAGCGAAGATGCAAGAGTCATTACAACAACTTTTGAAGGTTACAAACTTCGGGATAGGGAAGCACCAAGAGTCACTGCCGTAATGACTACCACCACCCATGGTACACACTGTCCCAGAAAGACAGATTCCACAGATATCTTCTGGTGGAAACGAAAGTATGTACAACAGATTGAATGAGTTCTAGGAACAGTTCCTGGAGATGTAAAAGGAATTGCATGCCATTCGCGGTCAGGATCTATTCGAAAAGGACGCCGCAGACCTTTGTTTGGTCCCCAATGTGAAAATTCCGCACAAATTCAAGGTGCCCGAATTTGAGAAATACAAGGGCAACTCTTACCCTCAAAGTCGTTTGGTGATGTACGCTCGAAAGATGTCAACTCAGACAGAGAACCAACAGCTACTGATCCATTATTTCCAAGATAGGTTAACCGGTGCCTGTTGTACCCCAAATTTTTCCCTTAGATTCAGTGTTCGTCCTCATAACATATTAGGGCAATCATTCTGCATGCTAACCTTTCTTGTGTGGTTGTTTTGTTTGTTTGTTCATTTATGTTACAGGTTGGAATTAAAACTATACATTTGGTACATTTGGTTTGACTAAAGGGCTGCGGACATTCTGTTTGGACTAATGAAAAGAAGGGTGACATAGTTTGCAATGTGGGCTTGGAGACCCAACTAATGGCCCAAGTGATTTACAATAGACATTACGGTACCAAGTTGGATCATTATGGTTGCTCGAAGAGTGGGGTTACAAATAAGATTGCAATTTGGTTCTGAGTTAGATCTTCAAATATGGTTTCAAGGGATGAATTTGGTTCAAGTTTTTTTCCTCAACTTGGTTTAAGGGATTATTTAAGTGGGGTTTGTGAGAAGGTCTTAATTTTGGATTAAGGCCATCTTTAAGATGGATTTACAAGTTCATTCCATATTGGACTTACAAGTTTAATTCAATGTTGGAATTTCAAGTTACTTTCTATTTGGATTCAGATTGCTTTTTTTTTCTTCTTTGAGAACTTACAAGAGTTTCAGGTGAATTAAGGATTTGCATTTGGATTAAGGATTTAAATTTGAGTTAAGATTTGCTCAACTTGGGTCAAGAGGACTTTTAATTTGGAATAAAGGAAAGTTCTATTTTTGAATTACTTCCAAGAATGTACAAGAATTTACAAGAGTAGTTTGGATCTACAACCTTAGTTTACATTGAGCCAAATTGAAATCACAAGAACTCTTCGTTGTTACAAGTTACTACATATCTCTAAACAAATACAAGAAGGATTGGATTTATTTTTTAAATTTAAGGCTATTTGAGTTTAGATGTTCAACTAGCATAGTTGAAACCAAATACTCGCGCCCGATTTTGATTTCGGCAAGCCTCTAGTGTAGCATCCGTTTCCAAAGTTTGTTGCCATTCAAGGATTTCAACCAAGAAGAAATTCGAGCCTCTAAATTTTGAGCTAACTCAATTCATATATTAAGTCGCCAACGAACAGCCCCTGGTCATTCAAGCAAAACAAACTACATTACAGTCACACTACAGAAATTCTAAGCATAAGAGATCTACAAGGCCCCTGTTATAAAAGAAATCACAAATTTAATATTGCAACAGAGCATGTGACTAAGAGGGTACTCATAAATCAATTTCATAAAAGTTCAAGTAAATCTCATCCGCTGTCATGATTACAATCTCCAAAAAAGGGAAGAAAAAGAAGAGCTATATGATACTTAAGGAGTTTGTGTCTATCACATTACATGTGCTCTTCATAGCAAACAAACGGCTAGGCTAAAGACTATTAGGTGGATCACTATCTAATTTTCCTACTGCCACCCTTGTCGTTCTTGCTACTGCATCAAGATGATTTCTGAAGTTGAGTAAAAAGTAGTTATGGTTAGCGGCAATGGTAGTAAGGTGTGAAAGGAAGTTTCGAAGACAAAACTCTATACCTGTAGATTCAACCGTCCACTTCTGAATTAGGAAAATAGATGTCCGAATGATTGAACCAAGGCACAAATTCACTCGAACATCCTCCCGACAATTTTGATCTTCAAGTGCTTGCTCCAAGCCTTCTATCCGAGTCAATTCAACACAACCTACCATTTTGTTCCTAATCCAAGCTTCGCACCTGAAAAATAGGAATTAACGGCAGGAAATCCGAAACACCAAACATGAAAAGGAAAACCAACTAAATTTGTTACCAGACCATTCCAAACCCGTACATAAACGATAAATTTTAAACCACTTCTACCTAACCAGGAATTTCCAACACATCATGTTTCAAATCTAATAAACCATAGCAGCAGGCATGATGAAAACAAATAAAATGCAAGAACTAACCTGTGAGATTATGGCTCGCCTCGGATAATATTAAAAGATGAAGATGTAGAGTTATAAAGAGAAGACCGGAGCTCTGAGGTGTACTCCCAATAGCCGAAACCAAGACATGACTACAGGTGGTTTTCCATCAAGCAACACTCATGACAAAGCCAGTTGAAATGCCTCCTACTTTACCTCAGACGTCATTCAGTCGAGTTGGAACAATCTCCTCTGTCCAATGCAGAACCGATAGCATGTCTGTCCCAAAACAAGAGCCAAGGTTTTTAATTTAGAGATCATTTGAAACTGAAATGACAATTTAAACCATAACTTCTCAACTGTCAAAAGCAAGGAATCGCTATGAAGGAAAACCTCAAGATAAGCAACCCTGAAACTCTTGAATAATGATCATTTACATACAATACTCAGGCACGTCACCAAAAATGATCGAGAACAAGGTGCTGGCAAAAGTAGAAGCAATCACAATTCTAATCCTTTCCAAAACAGGCAGAGACATCATCATCAATCACATTTACATAACAAAGTTATTTCGTTTCAAACAAGGATGCCTATATCCTAAATCATCATTAACAGATCATAAAAGGTCAAGATCATAGAATCAGAAATAAAGATCTCATCATTTTCAAATTGGAATTTTGGGCAATATCATTAAGATACCACCAGCAATTTTCCAAAACCAGCAAGGGACAAGTATTTCAGACAAGTTTCGATCGATTTGGAGACCAATTCAAGGTGACACTAACTTGGTTCAAACACATTTCAAATTATTTCCAAAACAACACTAAGCCTGTCTCAGACCAAAATAGTAAATCATTAAGCAATTCAAAATATTTCCCAATATGTTCACACCACATCAGACATTATTTCCTTGAAAAAAGATATGTCATCATGAGAGTTTAAGACAACACCATTTCATTTTAATTGATATAAAAAGAGGCCATTCACACGCATCAAAGGGGAGAGGAGAAAATCAGAATTTCACATATCAAACCCTAACCCACAATTATACAAAAAATCACTACCAGATACAACAATAAAAATCATCAATTCCAAACCCACAGAAAAATACAGAGACTCAGAGGAACATCCATTCATCATCATCAACACAATTCACACAAATTGCAGAAATTCACAATCAATAAACACACGCAGGTGAATTGAAAGAGGAACGTTGACAACAACACACATACACACAAAGAAGAAGGAGACTTATCTGGAGGGGAGATCTTGAGGTTGCAACCACCACTCCTCGCCTTCAACCGTCGGCATCCTTTTTAATTTCCGTCACTTTAACTTTGTAATATGTAATCAAAATCATAGTGAAAACTGGGGTATTGGGCTTGCTGGGGGTTAGGGTTTGATTGATTTCTGTTTGTTTGATCGAGAGAGATGAGGGCGAGCGGCATGGACGATTAGGGTTTTCAAAACCCTAATCGTTGAGAGGAGATTAGAAGAGAGAAGAACGAGAGGGACGAGAGTGTTTTGACGGAGAGGGAGAGGGTGTCGTGTTTTTTATTTTTTTACTGTTATCCCCTAATCACATGTACACACACTCCATGACCCATACCATGCACCCTCACATTTTACACATCTTATCACACCATACACACATCGCACAGTAGGGATTAGAGAGTCCATGTGGACCCTCTTCCCCGCGTCACACTTGATCCCTCCGTTTCTTTTTCTTTTAAACCTTTATTTTTATGATAAATCTTTTTTCTATAATTAAAAACAATTAGAATTATTTTTTATAAAAATATAACTTAACGTTTTCTTTAATATATAACTACTAAAAGAAAAACCTTTTTATAAATCCGTCATAATAAAAACTATTTCATTAAAACACAAAATTAACTTTTTTTGTTTATAATAAAAAAACTCTTAATAACTTTTTTTTCTTTTAATAAACTTTAATACTAAATAATCCTTGTAAAATTAATTAAGAATATCTTTATCTTTTTCAATTAAAAATAATCCCAATAAAATATAAACCTTTTTTATGGTACAATTTATTTCTTTTTTTTATAAATTATTAGCACAAAAATAATAGTAAATCTTTTTTCTAAGATTATTTAATCACCTTTTTCGTTAATAAAATACTTAATAACTTTTTCAAAATTAATATTAACTTTGCATCTAAATTAGAATATATAAAACTTTTGCAAATATTAAATTTTAAGATCATCCTCATAAGATAAGACTTTAATCTTTTTCTAAATTAATAATCTCTAATAACTTTTCAAATCAATAATAGATCCATGCTAATTTCCCCTCAATTCAACTTTTCTTATAGTTATTAGAATCCATCATCGTACGCTTGAATGTTTCTATTATCTTGTTTGTATCTTGTTTGATGCCATGTTTTTGTATGCTTAGCTTAATGAATATATGCTTGTTTTCTGTATGTCTAAACCTTTTCAAAAATACAAAAACTCTTGATCCAACGTCGAGCGCCTTTTCTACCCATGTAAGTCGATCGCCTTCGGGCATCGCATTCAACCTTTTCGGTCACTATACACTAAAGCTAGCCCACTTTGCTAGTGCGCACAATTAATCTAAGTTAGCCCCCCTCGACATTCCAAAGGAAAGGTACCCTTAATATTGACTGCCATGTCATAGGACTAACGTTTTAGAACCCTTGGCCTTAGGATTCAGAGTCGCCGTACTCCACGTCTCGCCGTAGACACTTAGAATCTTAGCCTTAGGATCGGAGTTGCCGCACTCCAAGTAAACGCTCTGCCGCAAACATTTACAATCCTAACCCTCTTGAACCAACCTACAACTTTAGAGTCGCCGTACTCTATGTAAGGTCTTGTCTTAGACTTTACCTCCCCTTGGAACCTTGACCCCGTCAAGAAGTTCCTCTTTTCAGAACTACGCATTACTCTGATTCTACTCCCGAGGATACGTAGGCACAAGGTGCAATGCCTTGTCGAGTATACTTAGATACTAACCCCTAGGATTTTCAACCTTTAGCATAGTACCCTTAGCAAGCGAGTGAGAGATAACATAAATACTAACAAGAGGTTCCCGTAGAGTACTACGGACGTTTAGGATGCTAATACCTTCCCGAGGCGTAACCAACCCCCGAACCTTAGATCTTTAGGTTTTTTCGCTTTTGAACCTTTCCTTTGGATAAATCAAAGTCGGTGGTGAACATTTAATATGATCCTAGTTAATTAATAACTATGGTATCCAATTTTCACCGCAACAGAACTGGCGACTTCACTGGGGAATGTCGAGGGTTTCCCCGATCTTGTTGTTGCTTATGTTATCTTTCTTTATTGGCTTGTTATATTTGCTTATTATCTGTGCTGGTTTTATGGGTTACTATTCGTGTAGTGAGGAGTCCTAGACCCGGACTAGAGTGCAATTATGATAGGAGATGATATGGTCAAGGATACTTTGACGGAGTCGATTCCTGAAAAGTTGAATTGAGAAAATCATCGCTCAGTTTAGGTTCTTTTGAACTTAATGTTGTTTGAACGAGTCCATTCGTGAAAACGATATTAATTTTGACCAAGAACCCGTGAGACTGAGGACCGTAGTACCTTTAACCCCACTTGGCCTTTTAGGATGTAGTGCGGTGGCTATGCGGGAGTCTATTTCCAAAATAGTTGATACGCGATACTACACTCGGACGAGATCCTATTGAGAATATTATTGACTACCAAGTGATTTGGGAAATCGATAATATCCGAAAGATGGGCTGTAGACTCTGGGAACTTTTAGAACCCGTTCGGCAGGTACATTTGAAACCATAGTACACGCCTATTGGGATGGTTAGACCTTGGCTCCACGCTGTGACCCCTCAAACCTAGGACTTTTGCTTATCTGCTTATCTGTGCTTTGTGCTTTGTGTGTTTGCATTCCTGCATTCATAAGCATCATATCATAAATATTCATGAAACTTAGCTCTATTTGTAAACATCGTAGGTATACCATAAACTCTAAAAAGAAAGAAAACGTTGAAGCACACTTACAAAAGTCATAACCTGGATGATCTAAGGGGACTGGAGACCTTGCTGACAAATAAAGATAGGTTCAAGACCAGATATGGGAAGTTATCATCTTCGTCTGTCCCTGATTACTAGATGTTATCAACTTATGAAGAATATTCTTAGCTGACGGAGTTACTATTTCAAGACAAATTTCATTTCCTATCTTCGGTTCATATTCAAGCTAAGATAACTACAAAAGGAGGATTTATTGGAAAGAAGCTATTTCTTGTAAGAAACGGGAAAGCTCAAGACGTTTTATCTAATTCTAGTCATCAGTCAACACTTTGTCGACAAGCTTATTCTGGAAGAAGCTCAGATGTTAGAAGGAAGTCAAAGGATTCAAGAAGACCGTTGAAAGAGTCTCCTTAGACTCGCCGCACTCTATGTAAGGTCTTGTCTTAGACTTTACCTCCCCTTGGAACCTTGACCCCGTCAAGAAGTTCCTCTTTTCAGAACTACGCATTACTCTGATTCTACTCCCGAGGATACGTAGGCACAAGGTGCGATGCCTTGTCGAGTATCCTTAGATACTAACCCCTAGGGTTTTCAACCTTTAGCATAGTACCCTTAGCAAGCGAGTGAGAGATAACATAAATACTAACAAGAGGTTCCCGTAGAGTACTACGGACGTTTAGGATGTTGATACCTTCCCTAGGCGTAACCAACCCCCGAACCTTAGATCTTTAGGTTTTTCGCTTTTGAACCTTTCCTTTGGATAAATCAAAGTCGATGGTTAACATTTAATATGATCCTAGTTAATTAATAACTATGGTATCCAATTCTCACCACAACAGTGCCGCACTCAAATGGTACATGGGTTTAAACCGCACTAAGATCGTCATTTTCAGAGATCTTAGCGCTCCCTTCGTTCAGCAGTATAAGTATAACCTAGACATGGCACCGGACAGAGATCAACTCAGAGCCATGTCGCATAAGGACAAGGAAACCTTTAAGGAATATGCTCAAAGATGGCATGAAATTACCGCTCAGATTTGTCCACCTCTTGAGGAAAAAGAGATGACAAAGATCATTTTGAAAACGTTGAGCTCATTCTATTACGACCGAATGGTCACCAGGGCGCCCAGCGACTTCACCGAGATGGTGAGCATGGGAGTTCGTCTTGAAGAAGTAGTCCGAGAAAGACGTCTGGTCAAAGATGCTAGACCATCAAGCAGTACCAAAAGATAATGTAGTGTTTTCCCTAAGAAAAAAGAGCAAGATATTGGTAATATCTCTCTCGGAAAGCAAAGTCGACGGTACCAACCAGTAGCAGCTGTAACTCCTGCTATCAACCCTGCGCCTATTCTAACGTATCAACCTCAGGTTGCTTAGAGCCAACCAAGTCAACAACAATATCAGCAAAGGACACAACAGCCTCTTTAGCAGGCTCGTCCTCAGTACAACAACAACCGTACAACACGACCACCAGGGTTTGACCCTATACCAATGTTGTACGCAGAATTGTTTCAACTACTATTGGTCAAGGGGCACGTCCAAACCAGGCCCCCTCTTACAATACCAGAAAATCTGGCTTTTTGGGTCAAAGCAGATCAGACTTGCCCTTACCATCAAGGAGGACCGGGGCACAACATAGAAAATTGTCTCAGCTTCAAATCCGATGTGCAGAAGCTTGTTCGGAGCGGGGTATTATCCTTCAAGGATACAAATCCAAATGTTCAGATGAACCCGTTGCCTCAGTACGAGAAAGCTGCAGTAAATTTGATAGAGGAAGAGTCTAACCACGACTATCAAATTCACGATATACTCTTATTGGGAACCAACCTGGTCAAGATGCATTAAAAACAGAGCGGATACGGTCATGTACCGTCTCATAATTATCACCAGTATGACATCTGCTCTAAAGACAATCAAGGATGCTCTGTGGTACAATCAGCTCTACTGAACCAGATGGATCTCGGATGGAGCCAAGAGCAGCGAATCCGTGAGGTCAACATGACCTATACAAATTCCAACATTGTCCAGAACCACGACATTCTGGCGATGAATGTCAACTTGGTAGCGATGCACTCAAGGCAAAGCCAGCATCATGAGCTGCCACGACACGATTACAATTCCTGTCTGATCTGCTCGATAAACAATTAGGGATGCTCTTTTGTACAAGAGGCCCTCCAGCGTCAGATGGATCTTGGATGGATCCAAGACTACCGTGATAAAAGTCATTATCAAGTTAATATGATTCAAATCTTTGATATTCATTTGATGAATACCAGCTTGGTGGAATTACACGCTAAGCAAGTCCAGCTCGGTTTTCTGACTTCGCATGATTATCAGAACTGTAAAATATGTTGTGAGAGTGACCAAGGATGTGCACTCATTCAAAGAACACTGCAACACTTGTTGAATCACTGGTGGCTTCTGATCTATCTAGATGAAGACACACAACAAGTCAATATGATTAATGGGAACCCTACTAGGCATCAAAGTCAGGATGTTCGATCAATAGAAACAGATCTAGTAAGGTTACACTGCATACAAAGCGGACGTGGTCGGGTGCCACCACATAACTATGAGCACTGTAGAGTTTGCTCGGAGGATAACCAAGGATACTACCTCGTGCGAGCAGCCCTTCAGAGTCAGTTAGACCACAAAGAGGTCCGACCATGTTCAAGCTTTGGTTCGATCAACATAATGTCAGACTATCTTCCCGATCAAAGCAAAAACGTTGTCTTAATCCCTAAAAGAGAAGTGGCCAAAGATGTATGCACCATAATCCCTTTACTCCGTGAATCAAGAGTTCCTCTTGATAGTAGAAAGATTCTCAACCTCGAACCAATTGAGGCCAGCTACAATGGTCAGAAAAATCAGAAGGCTCATGTAGTTATCTATCTACCGGGACCAATGTCGTACAAATCCGATAAGGCTATCCCTTAAAAATACGGTGCAACAACAATTAAGAATGGGAAGGAAACTTCATTACCCTCCGTCGTGAATATTGCAGACATTAGTCGAGTAACACGGAGCGGTCGAATCTTCAACTGAGGAGTTGGAGAACCCAGCAAAGAAAAGGAACCTTAAACAGAAGTTCCTGATCAACCAGTCAGTCAATCTAGTGATCTCGACCTTTCAAAGAACAACGATGAGATGCTGAAGCTCGTCCAGAAGAGTGAGTACAACATTGTTGATCAACTGTTGCAAACTCCTTCAAAAATATCTGTGTTATCTTTTTTACTAAGTTCCGAAGCCCACAGAGAGGCTCTATAGAAAGTCTTAGAGCAGGCCTTTGTGGAACAAGATGTAACGATAAGACAATTTGATAGTGTAACACCCCAAAATTTGCCTTCTTATTTTTAGCTAACTGGCTTATGTTTCTTTGCATTTCTTGCATTAGCATTTGTGCATAGCATTGGTTCTTAGCATGGGATCAAGGTACTTGGTTCATCTCAAAGGAGTCTCAAGCCTCCTGGTTTGAGGGGTTCATCATATCTTCATAAGATCAAGAATGGCAAAGGATTTCAAGTGAATCTTTCCCTCCTAACCAGAGGGACCAAAGTAGGGTTTTTGGGTTCAAAGAGCTTCTTGAGAAAACTTTGTGGATTCAAGCATGTTCTCATGGGTTCCAGATGCTCATAAACAATCATAGAGGAAAGCTTGGCTAGTGGTTCATTGTGGAAGATGTTCAGTGGATCAGTTACTTGTGAAGTAAGCAAAAGTCAACTGTAAGGAGGAAAGTCAACCATGGGTTTTCAAAGGTTCAAGTCATGTTTCCCAAGTCCATGTGCCTTTATTTGGTCAAGGAATAGCATGGATGGCCTTATTCATCAAGAATCAAGAGTTTGTGCAAAAGTTACTATTTTTGGAAAATGACCTATAATGTAAAATTTCCATTTTTGGCAACTTTTCAAACCATCTTCAACTTAACTTTTCATCATCAAAGAAGCTTCAAATGATTCTTTCTCACACATGAAAGTTAAAGATCTCTCTCTCCCCTTTCCAAAAAGTACTAGATTGTCTCCATACCATTTGTGGTTCTCAAGTTATGATCAAAAGAAGGCAAGGTGTTTTTTAAGGGTTTCACATGTATCCATTTTTCCACCTTTTGCATTTTGGTTCAAATTGACTTGTAATTGGTTTTAATGACTCAAGTCACATTGCCACATTCAAGTACACTCCATGAAGACCATTTTTAACTCTTGAATCAAGTGGATACGTGCCATGTACTTCACTTATTTCACAAAATGCAAATTTGCAAGATGGATTGAATCTCATGAATTAAGCATCTACAAAGCCCAAACCCAATTCCATTGTGATCAGCAAGTAAAATGGAGATGAATCACACTTATTTCATAACCAATGCACGTGTGGATTAGTGTGTGCATCACAACTTGCATTTTTGCAAATTACCTTGGATAGCCTTAATCAAGGGATTAATGAAACCTTAATCATGCTCAGAGCTCTAACCAAGTCTATATAAGGAAACTTACACATTTATTTCACCCTCATGCATTCTCATTTGCTCAGAATTCCAATTTTTGCTCTCACTCTTTCTCTCTTCAAAACTCACTCTCCTTGGAGTTTCTTTGAGATTTTATTTCACATTCTTGATCAGTGAAGTAAATAGAGCAAGAATCAACCATTGATTTAAGCTGGGAGTGAGTTTTTCATCAGATTTAGTTTTGGAAGGTTCAAGTTCAAACCTCAAGATCTAGCACGATTCCAAACTCTAATTGCATTTATTTTGCAATAAGAGGTTCTAAGGAGTAGATCTGCAGCTTCCAGAGGGTTTTCTTGGTGTATTTTAAGCTCTGCAATTCTCAGGTTAGTGTGAAATTCATCATCATATAACTTGATTTTATGGTGTGCATTGTGTTCTTTGAGAGTTGTTGATCATCCTGATGTAATTTGATTTGATTTTGGACGTGTATCATGGTTGTATTGTAGATCTAAAGTATTTAGATCTAAACTTTATCTCTTCGATTTGCCTTGTGTGTTGATGATCTGTTGAAATGGTTTGCATATTCTTAATCCTTGTGAAAATCTGAGTAAGATAGTGTACTTGTTCTTGATTTCTGGGAATTTTTAAGTTGATGGTCGCCGGAGAAGACGACCGGAGCTAGGGCTCCGGCGTCTGGTTCATTTGCAGGTCACCTGAGGTTTGGAGGAAGAAGATGCAATCTGGACCGTTGGTGGTCCAGATCTGATGGTCCACGTTCAGCCGCGTCTTTTAAAATCTTCTTTTATTTTATTGATTGTGTGTTGTTAATCCATGATTGTTATTATGCACACACAGATCTGACTACACATCTTGTTTAATCTTTGACCTGATGATTTATTTGTGTGCGTTTGATTAATCTGATGGCTTACATTGTGCCAACGCATTAAAAAACTCACCTGCTTGTCACGTGACCTTATGTTATGTCCAGATTGATCTTTGTGTGTGCATGCTTACATTTATTATTGTGTGCCTTGTGATCTGATGCGTTAATCTTGATTACCTTGGTTTTGTTGACTGCGTGTGAATCATTGGATTGATCTGACGGCAATGATGGAGTCAAAAGGTTGACTCTGAGTCTAGGGTGAGAAGCGCTTTGGGCTTCTTTGCTTTTCACACCCTCCTTTTGATCCATCCCAACTTTTTCAACGTGGAATTGTTGCTTGTTGCACCCCTGGGTTTCTTTTATTCTTTTTTTTATTTTATTTTTTGCATAGTTTTGCATTTTAATTTTTAAAATTAGTTTTATGCATCTAAAAATCACCAAAAAAATCATGAAGCATCTTTAGAATTTTATAAAGTTTTATCAAATTTTATTTTTCCATTTTATTTTATTTTGTGCATCTGAATTAATTGTGTGATTAATTTCTTTGTGAATTTCTTCAATTGTGCACACCTTGCCTTGTTGATTTTTGTTCTCATTATTGGTGTGTGATTTGCATCCCATTCTTTTTGCATATTTCATAGGACATCTTGAGGTCCTTAAAAATATTTTTCTTATATTTTTAAACTCATTGCATATTGCATTTTAGTCCCTCTATTTGTGCATTGTTCTTCTTTGTTCTTATGCAACTTTGAAGCATTGTTTGAGGTACTTAACTTGTGAATTTTTGTGTGATATTTTGGCATGTTGCTAGCTTCTTACTTAGGTCACTTGGGTGTTAATTTCACAATTTTTGAATGTAATTTGATATATGTTTGATTATTTGTGCTTAAGTGAATTATGCATGATCATCTCTTGACATCTCTTAACCCTAATTGCTTTGCCATGCCTAATTGTTGGAATTTAGTTGTGATTCTTTGCATGAGTGTTTGGTATGATGTTTACCCCTGGTTGAGGTCCCTTGTGACCAAATTTTGCAATTTGTGGATCATGTTTGGATATGCTTTAAATGCTTGCACTTTGACTTCCTTTTGTGGACTTTCTTTGGTGCATAATGTGTCATGTTTTGATCTTCTTTTGCACATGAGAATTGTTGATGATGGTATGATCTTGATTCTGACTTGCTTTCATCTTCATCTTATTTTTCTCATTTCTTCTTGATATGAAGTTCATTGGTGCTTAATTGTGCATTTCATATAAGTATGCTTGCATTCTTTCATGATTACCTTTGCATGCTTACTTGAGATGTTTTAGCATGATCTTTGAGACTTGTTCATTGATATGAGTTGGATATACTTGATATGATGTGCTTGCTGCCCTATCTTATTTCTTGTCTCATCCTTCTCTTTCTCATTCTTCTCTTTCACTCTCTTCCTCCCATGAATCTCAAGACTTGTTTAAGTCTTGGATTCTCTCCCTTTAGAGCTACCTAGTCCAACTTAATTTTTTATTAAGCTTGGAGTAGGATTAGCATTAGGTTTTAGGTAGTAGTCCTTCCTAAGCCTCACTAACCATAGGTCATCCATGCATGATAACATTAGGACTCTTAGTTTCCCTTTAGAGTTTCCTTTGGGTCTTCTTGAAAACACTTAATAAAGATAAAATGTATTGCGCACGAGCCTTAAGCGTGGGGAATGAGAAATGAAGGGCTTCCTCTCATCTTTCTAGAGTGCTTAGCTGGCGTCCTGTCTTGGGAAGATTCGTTAAGTAGTCGTCCCTATGCCCTAGACTTTGGTGCAATGCAAGTTATGAACTAACTCAAAAAAACACTTCTGTCTAAAAAACACAAAACCAATTCAAATCTTTTTATCCTTCGGGATTGTTGGGTTTCAAACTTCATTTTCGGAAAAGAGCTCGTCGCTCACGTAAAAAACACTTACCCATTCGTGGTCATACCCACGAACTACATTAGCTCTGATTCCTCTCTCTCGTCCGATTGAGGATATGTAGGCACAAGACAGCGATTGTCTTGGCGAGCAACCTTTCCCCACAGTTCTCGTCCAAACTACGTTGACTCTGACTTTCCCATTGCACTGAGGGAGTACGTAGGCCTAGGGCATCGAATATGTCCTACCGAGTCCGTCTTAGTCACCCTCATCCCCGTTTTCTTTTGCAGACATAGATAGTAGGACAGCTCACCCTCCGTTTAGACAACAAGCGTGGATCCCATCGAGTACGATGGATGCGTGGGGTGCTAACACCTTCCCCTCGCATAACCGACTCCCGAACCCGGACTATGGTTGCGATGACCATATCTTTCCCCCTTTCTCTTCAGGTTTATGCAGTGTTTCCTTTCCCTCTCTCGGGATAAATACACATTGCTGGCGACTCTGTGTTTTCTGCGCCACTCTCGCGTTTGTACCGTTGGATGCGAATCTTTTGGGAGCGACAACTGGCGACTCTGCTGGGGACTGGTTGACCTTTTGCTGGTCTATCCTCTTTAGCGAGTCGATCCTAGAGCTTGTTTGTTTTTCGTTGGGTGTTTATTTGTTGTGCTTTATTATGTTGTATATTACTGTTTTACAGCTTTTACTGCATTGCATTTCATTTTATTACTGTCATACTGGATATTGATGTGTTGTGCTGGCTGGTTTCTGTTTGGCAGGTTGGGTTGTTCTGAGAGATAAGCCCAATACCCAGGCTTGAGTACACCCTAGGACTAGAGTGGAGAGTAGTGGGACCTACGTGCCATCTTGGTGCGTTTGTGTGTTCACGAAATTCACAACCAGACGAGGCTATCTTGGGACGCATTCTGACGTGTGTGTCTTGCGCATGTTAGCGTGTTGATCTAGAGAGCTGTCGACTCTGGTGACCGTTTCTCCGATACCTCAGTTGCGCCTCTCCTCCTGACCTATGATAATGGCAGACCAGAAATGGCAAACCCATTACACTTGTCGATCCGAGGACCCAATGCTGAGGGACTCGTATAGGATGACCATATTTTTTAGGGGAATCAGTTGAGGCCTCCTCGATTGATGATGATGCCAAACCAGAAATGGTGAACGTATCATCATTTCTCGACTTGAGAGCCCGTGATATTGAGGATCCTCAGTTTTCTAGAACCCACATATGAGAGGGGATGGGTGTTTGCAGGCTTGCAGGAAACCAAAACCTTCAACCTACCCGGTTTTCTGGATTTCTCATCAGTGTTTGATTATCTGAGATCTCTGGTTATCTTAGTGGTTTGATGTTCTGGAATTCTGTTTTCCTGGGTTGTGGTTCTTATCCAGTCATCAGCACAGCAGTTGTTTAGAACTTATGGATACCTTGATCCCATGTCCATTGCATATGCATCATCATTCTTGCATACATGTTCTTGTATTTCCAAGGATATCATTGTTGAGGCTCACTGTAGAGCATTTCAATTTATTCCTTGTGGTTCTTCTGAAAAGTCTTGAATTAAAACAAAATGATTCCTTGGAAATATTTGAACATGGCATTTGCATTGCAGTTCCATACTCATGTGCATAGTAGGTGTTCAAGGCTGGTTATTCTCGTTCTAATCTGGTTTTCTTCAGAATTTCAGACTTAACTCCTCAGGCCATTCAAGAGTTGATCATGGAGCAAATTCAAGCTGAGTTGAGGGAAATGCGAGGCCAGATGGGGCAATTTATGGGGAGTATGCAAACTCTCATGCAAGACCAGAAGATGCTGAGGGAGGAGGTCAACCGGATGAAGACTCAGATGGGCTTGGTCATGGAAATCTTGAATGCGGCGCTAAAGAAGGAAAACAATCCTGTGCTCGCATCCGCAATAGAAATCCTTACTCCTCTCATCTCTTTGGGGCCTTTTCTAGATCATGGAGTGTCTCGTGAATCCCCTCCACAATCTGAAGTTTCTGAGCTTTCTCCTCAGCAATCACTTCCTGCCCCCAAGAGGATCCTAAGTCAGAGATGCCTAAGAGGAAGTTTGATCCCATTCTAATGCCGTATGCGCAATTGCTTCCTTATCTGCTCAAGCTCAAACTAGTCGAGCGTGTCACTCTAGGACCAACTCCGACAGGGTTTTCTTTGGGTTCCAATATGAATGCTAGGTGTGACTTCCATTCTGGGGCACCTGGTCACAATGTTGAGAATTGTACAAGGTTCAAGCATAAGGTCCAAGAACTCATTGATTCAGGGGCAATCAAGTTCTCATCAGAAGTGGAGACTCCTCCCCTCTTTGCAGGATCCACCTCATGTCATGGACTTTCTCCACAACCTTTTGCTGCAGAAGCTCTACGTCAGCAACCTTTGTTTGTGCCTCAGCCAAATGTGGAAAGGAAAGTGCAAGCGCAGGTGAGGCGCCCAAATCAGCATCGACAGCAGAATTATCAGCAGCAGGGGCAATCGAGACCAAGAAGGCCCAAGAGGATATTTGATCCTATTCCTATCCCTTATAGTCAGTTGTTTGCTCGTCTGCTCAAGAACTCTCTGATTCAAACGAGGAGTACCACGCCGGTACCGTACCCTATTCCTCCGGATTATGACATGAATGCTAGGTGCGAGATCCACTCGGGAACGTTTGGGCATACAACTGATATTTGTAATGTATTCCAGCACAAGGTGCAAGACTTGATCGACTCAAAGGTTGTCACGCCAGATGGTACCCCTTTGGATTGAAGCTTCTTTGTCAGAGTAAGCACCAGATTGCAAGAGCGTCATCAAAAGCAATAAATCCAGACGGAGTCAAGCCTTCCTCTATGTGGCAATCATTAGTTTCTTTATTGAATTTTCATATGTAGCTTTCATTTGTTTGTTTAACCATTGCTTGCATGTAAGAACTCGTTTGTTTCTGAATGACAATCATAATGCAATGAGTATGTTTTTCTTGAAGAATTCCATTCGTGTTCACTCATTTTAAATGCTTGTATGCACTGCAATACTATTTGAAATTCTGGTATCAGACGTGTGATGTTAAGGTGTGATGTCACAACAACACACTCTGCATAATGGACAACAATAACAGTAAAATAACACCAAGAATTGTTGACCCAGTTCGGTTACAACCAACCTACTCTGGGGGCTACCAAGCCAGGGATGGAATTCACTACTTGTAGATATAATTTACAGACTCAACAACCCGTTGACAATCTCCTAAACTTATACTCTACTAATGACTTCCTACCTAAGAAACCACTTAGGTATGAGAACACCACTCAATCCCTTACAAACACTCAAAGAAACCACTTTGAGTACCCTTGATCTTACTTCACAGCTTCGATCAAGTCACACAACTCTCTTTGCTTCACAGCTTTAGAGAGGACAGAAACTCAACACCTATTCAAACCCTAGAATAGTGTAAATACAAGCACTTTAAACAAACTCTAGACACTAAGCCTTCTGCTCTTGATCTTCTGAATGTTTTCTGTCGCTTTTTCCCTTTGGTCTTGTGCGCTTTATATAGCTCCTGAATTGGGCTTGGACTTGTCACAATATTTGATCAGATTTGTTAATTAAAACTGAATCTTCAAAATAGATTTTATCCCCAAAATCTTTTTAAATCTTCAACCTTTTAATTCTCCAACTGACCTGCAATCAAATCTCCCATGTAACAGAAAATATCTATCCCAAGATATTCTCATCCAATGAGTCAACCACTCTCCACAATTCCAGCTAATACGCGTGCCCTAATAACATGTCCTGCTGTTGTTAATTCTGCAGGTCTGATGTTACAACATCACCTGTGTGACATCAGACATCCAACTTCAGCACTTAACTACTTAACACAGCCCAGTGTTAAGACTTCAATGTTACAACATCAGCACCTTGACATCAACATTGAATATCCTTTGTTTTACCAAAATTCCAGCCAATCCAGGAACTATCAATCTCCCCCTTTGGCTAATTTTGGCTAAAACAATCTCTGCACTCTGCAAACAACTTCTGCACTCTGCTCCTTCAGAGATTTCAGCAGCGGAATAATCTTTAAAAAAAATTTGAAACTCTCAACCAGCAGCAGTTTGACAATCTTCAAAGTCTTCATCACTTGATCTGCTGCAGCACCATCTTCATTATTGACAACAGCCAATTGGTGCTCCCCCTCTAAAACTTGAACCAGCATCACAGTTGTTCAGTAGCTCATAATGTGCAGCAATTTACTCCCCCTAGATGTCTGCTTGGCTGCACTCTTCAAATGTCAAAACTCCCCCTTAATGCAACTACACACCTTTTAGCAGCATCAATCTATCTCCCCCTTAATCTCTGCATCACATCAGCAGCATATGGCAATAATACTCTTGACTATCTTGGCTATTTTCTCCCCCTTTTTAGCCATAATTAGGCAAACTTCAGTTAGAAGCCCTATTAACTATAGTCAGTATACCCTAGCTCTCATTGTTAGCCTCTCAGTTAGTAAACAGGCAAAACAAATCATAGAAGGAAACTAAAACATAAACAGTGCATAAAACAGCACAATATTCAAAATACAAACCAAGCACATTAAGTGCTAAAACAAAGATAGAAAATAAAGCTAACCCTACTAAACTAGAAGGCAAACATTAAAAGCTTGAATCTTCTGAGTTGAGATCATCATTATCGTCTTCATCAACAGCATCATTCCTTGTGTTGACAGCTTCACCTTCCTTTGTTGCCAATCTCAGAGACATGACAAGTCTTTCAAATTTTTGTTTCCTTTCAGTACTAACTCTTATGACTTCATCTAACTCCTTGCAAGCCTCCTCTAGTTCTGTAATCAACCCAGTCTTGGCTGGTGACTGTTGTGATGTTGAAGCAGATGTCTTGATACTGTAAGGAACATGTCTCGACTTGTGATGGAGTGACAAAGCAGACTTCCTTTTGCAAGCAACATTTGAATGCTGTAGAATTCCAGGATGTTGAGACAAGACAATCCCACAAATGAGAGAGGGAAAAGCAATGGGCATCTTTACAGCATTTGTAGCAGCATGCTTAATAGTATGATCATAGATGTAGGAGCCATAGTCAATTCTTTGCTTTGTCCCAACTGCATAAATTATCTTCCCCAATTCAACAGAAATTGTGGTCTTGTAACTAGTAGGAACCCAGTTGGCAATACCTATTCTGTGCAGAAAAGCATATTTGACACTCAACAAACAGGCTAACAGCTTTCCTTCTACGGGCCAAACATCTACCTGACCAGCAGTGATTTCTTTGCATATAACATTGTTGGAGGCTTCTAATTCCCCATAATCTTCCTCATTTCTTCCTAAGTAGGCATTGATTATCTCAGGAGAGAACCAGACACACTTACCCCTGATGGTAACTCTTTTGAAAGTTCGGCTCTTGTTGTCATTTATCGATTCAGGAATATTAAATATGAATTCTCTGACCAGTCTATCATAGCAATTAGTCAACCCTGACACAGTCCTTATGAGACCAGCAAGCTTAATTAGGTCTATAATTTTAGTAGACTCTAAGTCTTTTGCTACTACCTCTCTTTCCAGAGCTATCTTTCTTAGGCTCACACAACTCCACAAGGATGTACTTCTGGCACTGTGAGATGAGATGTTATCAGGCACTTGATTTGTAGCAGGGTTGATGTCTTGAGCATCACTCTCAGAATCTGACTCTTCCCTGATTCTCCTCTTCTTGCCAGACCTGGCACCTTTGCTCCATGACTTGGGAGAGTCTGTAAATGAAGTCCTTTTCTTATCCTTCCCTCTTCCAATTCTATCATCATCAGATGAGTCCTCAATCTCTATAACCTCAACATGTTCCTTCCCTTTACCCCTATGACTTTCATTCCTAGGGGACGATGTTCTAACATCCAAGCTGACATCAGTGTTATCAGGATCTTCACCTTCAGCTTCTTGACTCAGGGCCTGTCTATGAACATTTATGTCCTCGACTTGTCCAGCAGGCATTTGCCTTAAAGGGACAGAAATCCCTTTCACCCATATCCCTTTCTCAAGGATTTTGGTGGCAAGCTGTTCCAAGTGCTTGTCTACATCAAACTTCTCCTCAACAGCTTGAGAGGATGATGACCTAGCTTCAAGTTTATTCACCGTGGTCGAGGGTTTAGGGTTACCTGACTCGGGAAGAGCACTAGAAATGAGTTCTTCGGAAGAAACCCTAGTTCGTACCTGCTCAGAGTTCTTGGAAGGGACAGACATCGTTCCTTTGTGACAGACTAGGTTTGGAGAAGAACTTTCTATTCTGTTGAGATTTAGGGAGATGAAATGTTGCGATGAGATGCTTTGGTAAGTCTTGTATCAATATAGTAAGGCGCCTGATTTTGAATACTCTTTAAAGACTAATTACTAATTTTCTCCCTCCATAAAGACTTTCCTTTTAAACATTTAAAAGAATTCACATCAGGACTCACTAACTTTGAGTGATCTTTCAGCATCCTGATGTCATAGTCTGATGTTGTAACATCAACTTGAGCATCAATAGTTGAATTTCCTTCAAGAGAAATCCACTGATAGCAGTTATCCTTGGTTCTGGCACCCTTCATAACAATCTGATTATGCTCATCAGAAACCACACACTCATGCTTAGTGTAGTTTACCTTGTAACCTTCATCACACAACTAGCTTATGCTGATCAAATTTGCACTTAAGCCACTGACAAACAGAACATTGTCAAGTTCAGGTCTACCATCACCTTTCACTTTCCCAACTCCTGCAACAACTCCTTTCTCTCCATTGCCAAATATAACTTCAAGAGGGGGGCAAGTTCTAAATTCAGCAAACATGGATCTACATCCAGACATGTGTTTGGAACACCCACTGTCAAAATACCATATTCCTTCTTCAAACTCTCTATCAGCCATGTGAGCCAATAAGCACTTCACTTTCTCCTTAGGTACCCATTGTTTAACAACTTTGGGCCTGTACTCTCTCCATCTGTTTTGAGGTTGAGGGTATCCATGCAGCTTGTAGCAAGAGTGCTGCATATGTCCAAACCTTCAACAATAATAGCATCTCACCCTTTCATCTCTGAATCTTCTGCCATGATGAGATTGCTTATGCTGCCATCCATAATGTGGTCTCCTCCTACCATAACTGCCCTGCCATCTATTATGCTGGTATCTTCTCCCATAGGGCGGCTGAGAATGCTGTTTCCTTGATTGTCTCCCATGATGGTGTGGCTTTCTTCTTCCATAGATATAAGGAACAACATTGGTGTATCCATATCTATAACTATACCAGTTGTCCTGATGTTGAGACACCTGATGAGACATGTGTTGTTTGAACTGAGCAGCTTGCATGCTCTCGTGGTATTGTGGGGGCATATACTGACTAACTCCTTGTGGCTGCTTTCTCTTCTGATATGGACCAGTTTTCTTCTCAATCTTCTTAGGTTGTGAAACATCAGCTTTCTTAGGGGTAGTATCCTGCTTCTTTGGCTGATGTTGAGATGAAAGTTGTGACACTACCTTCTTTGAACCTGAAGTGCTTTCTTCTGAAGTTCTCTTATCCTCAGCCACATAACCTATTCCAGCTTTATCTCCAGCAGCTTTTTCTGACTGAAGAATCTTGTCAAGTGTGTCTGTACCATAGCTCAGCATCCTAACAGACTTGGTTATTTGATCAAGATGAGCTCTAACTAGCACCACTTCATTTTCCAGATCAGTCTTTTCATTCTCTAGCTGAGCAATTTGTTGTTTGTGGCACTTGTTTTCTTGACAAATCTCAGCACTTTTTAAACACAGCTCTTGATAGGTAGAAGCTAACTCCTCATAAGTTACTTCTCCATCACTAGAATCATCATCAGAAACCACAGCTCCTATTAAAGTTCTCACATGCTTTGCTGAATCGCCTTCACTTTCACTATCAGAGTCAGACCCGGAGACTGTCATGCCCTTCTTCTGCTTTTTCAAGAAGGTGGGACATTCTTTCTTGACATGTCCATACCCTTCACACTCAAAGCACTGAACTCCTTTATCTTGGGTAGTTTTCTCTTCATCCTTCTTGC
Organism: Lathyrus tuberosus; assembly: GCA_022829125.1. NCBI lineage: Eukaryota > Viridiplantae > Streptophyta > Magnoliopsida > Fabales > Fabaceae > Lathyrus > Lathyrus tuberosus. The sequence goes on from JALAZF010000387.1 coordinate 3,906,409, forward strand.
TGGTGTCAGAAGTCATGTTCTTGACATTAGGCCTGGAGTTATTATTCACTCGCTTGAATACTTTGGTGAACTGTCTTCCTAACATCACTATGGCCTGAGATAGATCCTCCTGTGATTCAGAACTCTTTCCTTTTTCTTCTGCATCATTTGACACCAAGGCTATACTTTTTGGCTTCTTTTCTGGTTCTTCCTCATTCAACCCAAGCTCAAAAGTTTGAAGAGATCCAATGAGCTCATCTACTCTCATCTTGCTGATGTCTTGTGATTCTTCAATGGCAGTAACCTTCATCTTATACTTCTTAGGTAGGGACCTAAGGATCTTCCTCACAAGCTTTTTATCTGACATCTTCTCTCCAAGAGCACTAGATGCATTGGCCAGCTCAAGAACACTCATGTGGAAATCATGAATAGTCTCATCTTCCTTCATCTTCAGGCTTTCAAATTTTGATGTTAAAATCTGAAGTCTTGACATCTTGACTCTAGATGTTCCTTCATGAGTAGCCTGCAAGATATCCCATGCTTGCTTAGCAACTTCACAGGTATTGATTAACCTGAAGATATTCTTATCCACTCCATTGAAGATGGCATTTAGGGCTTTGGAATTTCCAAGTGCAAGCTCGTCTTCCTCCTTGGTCCACTCTTCTTCAGGCTTTGGCTTAGAGGTGCCTTCTTTATCTTTACCAGCATCATCCTTCTCACATACAACAGGTGCTTTCCACTCTTTAATAACAGCCTTTCAAGCCCTACTGTCCAAGGATTTTAAGAAGGTGGTCATCCTTGGCTTCCAATAGTCATAATTGGATCCATCCAAAATAGGGGGTCTGTTGACGAATCCTCCAACTTCTTTGTCCATCTTTACACCAGAAAGTAACTTCCCTAGATCTCACCCAGAGACAGACAGGATGCCTGCTCTGATACCAATTGAAATTCTGGTATCAGACGTGTGATGTTAAGGTGTGATGTCACAACAACACACTCTGCATAATGGACAGCAATAACAGTAAAATAACACCAAGAATTGTTGACCCAGTTCGGTTACAACCAACCTACTCTGGGGGCTACCAAGCCAGGGATGGAATTCACTACTTGTAGATATAATTTACAGACTCAACAACCCGTTGACAATCTCCTAAACTTATACTCTACTAATGACTTCCTACCTAAGAAACCACTTAGGTATGAGAACACCACTCAATCCCTTACAAACACTCAAAGAAGCCACTTTGAGTACCCTTGATCTTACTTCACAGCTTCGATCAAGTCACACAACTCTCTTTGCTTCACAGCTTTAGAGAGGACAGAAACTCAACACCTATTCAAACCCTAGAATAGTGTAAATACAAGCACTTTAAACAAACTCTAGACACTAAGCCTTCTGCTCTTGATCTTCTGAATGTTTTCTGTCGCTTTTTCCCTTTGGTCTTGTGCGCTTTATATAGCTCCTGAATTGGGCTTGGACTTGTCACAATATTTGATCAGATTTGTTAATTAAAACTGAATCTTCAAAACAGATTTTATCCCCAAAATCTTTTTAAATCTTCAACCTTTTAATTCTCCAACTGACCTGCAATCAAATCTCCCATGTAACAGAAAATATCTATCCCAAGATATTCTCATCCAATGAGTCAACCACTCTCCACAATTCCAGCTAATACGCGTGCCCTAATAACATGTCCTGCTGTTGTTAATTCTGCAGGTCTGATGTTACAACATCACCTGTGTGACATCAGACATCCAACTTCAGCACTTAACTACTTAACACAGCCTAGTGTTAAGACTTCAATGTTACAACATCAGTACCTTGACATCAACATTGAATATCCTTTGTTTTACCAAAATTCCAGCCAATCCAGGAACTATCACTATCTTTCTTGCCTAGACTCTTGGATGGAGGATGACGAAATAAGAACGCAGATTTCTAATGGTACGCTTTTGGATAAAACCCTGTTAAGGATGTACAGGCATTGTTTCCAATTCACAAACACTGGAGAGATAAGGAGATAGACCTTTGTCAACCCCTTTGAGCATAGTAGTAGGAGTTCTTTCTGAAAACGAAAAACCATCAATGTTAACCCAGGGGCAGGGTAGGCGTCAGTTAGTTTGACCAAGTGTTCAACTTTCAGAAGGAGTGTACATCTGAGGATCCATTACCTTCCATTCCACTATCAAGAGGTTAAGAGGTGTAGAACCACAATGGTTACTCCTCACCAACCGAAGAGTGAAACAGTCACAGCCCTTTCAAACGAGTCAGGCAAAACGGTGTCACACGACTTGTTCAAAAAAAAAAGAGAAAAAAGAGAAAAAGAAAAAGCCTGCTAAGTCGAAAAACTTGAAAGCAAGTGACTTAGGCAAAAGTTAAGGCATCCCGCTGGACTTCAAAATTGAAAACTCAAAAGAGTCAGTCCAGGCAAAAATTAGGGAACAAAAAGCAAAAGAATGAGAAAGCGAAAAGCCAAAAGGATTACAAAGAAAATCCTCAATAAGAACAAAGTCGTGTGACTATAGACACAAAAGACAAAAAAGGGCGACTGTTAGTCCAAAACCTCGTCAGGTGTCGAATCACCAGTTGCATGGATTCCCTAGAAATCGGGAAACCTTTTGAGAGACGAGCGCTTGTGTCAAATTAGCTGAACATAGGACTGGAGAATATCATGAAGAGTGGGTGGGTACCAATAAACTTTGAGCCATAAATCCTTTTTTCTCAAACCGCGAACCAGGCCATGCTACAACCCTTAAAAGTCCTAATTGAAACAGGGTTTAGTCTGAAGGCGTACTTCAACGAGATAGCGTTCCTGACTCCCATGAGTTGTGCTAATAAGATTTTTGTTGGTGTTGCATGTGCGTATTGCTTTCCTTTCAAAAATAAGTGTCGTAACTCGGTTGTGTGACATATTTTCAATAAGGACTTCAAGATTAACATATGTGTTGCATTTGAATAATCATTCTCAGAATAAATATTTTTTGCTTGCATATATTTGTTTGACATCAAAGAAGCTTACACGATGAACATCAGTCGAGAAGCTTAAACTGGCCAAGTTGAGGTGCCTGAGACTCCAGAGGACATGTTGCTGAAAGATTATGTGGGAAAAAGGCGTTCCCAGCCATTTGTGTTGAGATGTAACCAATCTGGGACAATCACACCGGGAAATCTCTTCAAAATGTAGCCAAGTTGGGGCATTCAAGTTGATAAGGTCTTTTCAGAATACAATCAACCATGGGGCATTCATGTTGAGAAAATTTCTTCGAACTGGGGCAATTATGTCGAGATCCGATAAATCTCTCCACAAGCATGTAAACTGGGGCAATCACGTCGAGATTCGCTAAATCTCTCGAAGACTAGTCGGTCAGAGACAAATGTACTGCAAGGCTTGTACTGGGGCAGGTCACTTCAAGAGCGCGAGAAGTTTTTCCCTTCAGAACACAACCAATCAATAGCACCTCTGCAAGGTTCAGAATACTGTGGCAGAACATTTCAGGTCATTACGAACCCTCTCGAGGTGGTTTACTTCATGAATCATGAAGTATGGGACAGTTATGTCCAGACCGGATACATCTCTAAGAGTTTGAAGACCCTGGGGCATTGTTGAACGCCAGGTTTTCTGTAAAATCCTCTTAAGATGATTGCTTCAAGTAGACTCTGTGGTCTGGGGCAAGGTGGAGAGTTAAAGGAACTGTGTTTCGCTCTTGACAATCAATATGCAGAAACTTGAAGCACTGAGTTGTTCACAGTGTGGGACTTTTGGAGTCTTTTTCCTCCAGCAAAGAGCCAGAGGGTATCTTTTTCCAGCAAGGTGTGGGAATTGTTATTCTTCCTCAAGCAGAGAATTGTCCTATGTTCGAAAAGGGCTTTTATGAAGGTTTCTTATCTCTAGCAGTACAGATGGAATCCTCACTTTCAGCAAGGTAAGACGATATAGTATCGTCAAGAAGACGATGAAGAGTCAGAGTGTTCTCTTCCTCAACGGTCAGATCTAGTCATCTCAAGTAATTCAAGGTCCAATCTTCATTGGTACCTCCCCAGTAGAGCTGCTATCTTCAACTTTGAAGTCTGATCGTCCTCAGCAGTTTATTACTCTTCCCAATCAGAGTATCGAGGATCACCTTCCTCAACAGAGTATAAAGAGGTAATTCCCTAAGCGGAGTCGTTAAGGATCGTCCCCCTCAGCAGGATATAAGAGGTTTACCCCCAGCCAGAGTTGTGATTTGGGCTTATCTTTCCTCAGCAGGTAGCCAGGAATTGTCATTTCTGCAGCCTCTCCAGCAAGAGATTGATGGAGCATCTTCTTTGATCAAAGATGGTGTTTCCCCACAGAATATGGGGCAGTCTTTTTTTCCTCAGCTAGTCAGGAAACATTTGTTTATCCCCTAGCAGAGTGGATGTTGACAACTACTATTTTCCAAGCAGATGTGCCGATGATGATCAGTACTCTTCAGCAGGATAAAGGTGCTCATATCCCCAAGCAGAGTCTGGTGGTGATTGGTATCCCCAGCAGGTCTTAAGTCCAATTGTTTTTGGCAGGCGTCAAATCCAAGTTCTGAAGTATTTGGTGATCCCCAGCAGAGGAGTTTCCATTTTTAGTATTTGGTTTCCATCTCCAAGCAGAGTTTGTTGGCGATTAGTATCCCCAGCAGGTTTTGAATCCAGGTTCTGAAACATTTGGTCATCCCCGACGGAGGAGTTTCCATCTTTAGTTTTCAGTTCCTCCCCGATTGAGTGGGTTTTCTCTCGGAGATTCGTCCATCTCCAGTAGAATTGGTGATTGTGATCTTCCCCAGCAGGATGAAGTTTTCCTCAACATGTTCTTTGGTTTGATGACAATGTAGTTTGTCGTCCTCGGTGGAGTTGTTTCTGTTCTCAGCGTTTATTTCGCTGGGACGGTCTTTTTGCATTGCATAAGCATTTTTTACATGGCATCCTCCTAAATGCGTAGCATTTCCACTTCGTGTGGAGCATTACGGCAAAATTCAAACATATGCATCTGAAGCATAAGCCAGGTTTGAGTTTTCCTTCGTCAGGAAAACCGGATTTCAGGAAGATATCATTCGGCTTTACTCCACGAGTGTTGGGTTTAGTCATTCAAAGCAATATTTGACAGTCCCACGGCAGAGTGTTTTGCCAGGATTGTGAACCCATGATCTCTTTTCACCCCTTTCGTCCAGGTGGTCTTTTGATTCATCCCTTCAAGGTTTTTACCATGACACCCGTCCGTGTTTCCTTCAGCACCCGTCCGTGTTTGAACCTTTGATTTCAATACCCGTCTGTATTAACCTGTTGATAACGCCCGTCCCTGTTCAGTTCATCATTTTAATCCCCAATGAGGCCAATCCCCAGTAAATTTAACCTTTTTACACCAGTCCGTGTACCTTTTCGATACCCGTCTGTATTGAACCCTTTTACACCCGTCCGTGTGTCTTTTCGATACCCGTCCGTATTGAATCCTTTTACACCCGTCCGTGTACCTTTTCGATACCCGTCCGTATTGAATCCCTTTTACACCCGTCTGTGTACCTTTTCGATACTCGTCCGTGTTGAATCTCTTTACACCCGTCCGTGTATCTTTTTCGATACCCGTCCGTATTGAACCCTTTTACACCCGTCCGTGTACCTTTTCGATACCCGTCCGTATTGAACCCTTTTACACCCGTCCGTGTACCTTTTCGATACCCGTCCGTATTGAACCTTTTTACACCCGTCCGTGTATTTTTTTGATACCCGTCCGTATTGAATCTCTTTACACCCGTCCGTGTATTTTTTTGATACCTGTTCGTGTTGAATCTCTTTACACCCATCTGTGTATCTTTTTCGATACCCGTTCGTATTGAACCCTTTTACACTCGTCCGTGTACCTTTTTGATACCCGTTCGTATTGAACCCTTTTACACCCGTCTGTGTACCTTTTTAGTACCCGTCCGTATTGAATCCTTTTACACCCGTCCGTGTACCTTTCCAGTACCCGTCCGTATTGAACCTTTTTACACCCGTCCGTGTATCTTTTCGACACCCGTCCGTATTGAACCTTTTTACACCCGTCCGTGTATCTTTACGACACTCGTCCGTATTGAACCTTTTTACACCCGTCCGTGTATCTTTCCGATACCCGTCCGTATCTGATATCTTTGATTCCTTGACACCCGTCCGTGTTTATCCCCAGCATAGCTAACACTCGTCCGTGTTGTGACAGTGCAGCATTTATTGCTTGTTCCCCAGTGGAGTCGTCCCTCCTTTGAGGTTTGCAAATTTCAGGTTTCTTTTGGTATTCAATCTCCGTGAATCCTTTGAACGCATGACAGTCGTTACTATCATACCTTCAAGACCAAGTTGATTGAATAGGGGCAACTGTAACACCCTAAAATTTGCCTTCTTGTTTTTAGCTAACTGGCTTATGTTTCTTTGCATTTCTTGCATTAGCATCTGTGCATAGCATTGGTTCTTAGCATGGGATCAAGGTACTTGGTTCATCTCAAAGGATTCTCAAGCCTCATGGTTTAAGGGGTTCATCATATCTTCATAAGATCAAGAATGGCAAAGGATTTCATGTGAATCTTTCCCTCCTAACCAGAGGGACCAAAGTAGGGTTTTTGGGTTCAAAGAGCTTCTTGAGAAAACTTTGTGGATTCAAGCATGTTCTCATGGGTTCCAGATGCTCATAAACAATCATAGAGGAAGGCTTGGCTAGTGGTTCATTGTGGAAGATGTTCAGTGGATCAGTTACTGTGAAGTAAGCAAAAGTCAACTGTAAGGAGGAAAGTCAACCATGGGTTTTCAAAGGTTCAAGTCATGTTTCCCAAGTCCATGTCCCTTTATTTGGTCAAGGAATAGCATGGATGGCATTATTCATCAAAAATCAAGAGTTTATGCAAAAGTTACTATTTTTGGAAAATGACCTATAATGTGAAATTTCCATTTTTGGCAACTTTTCAAACCATCTTCAACTTAACTTTTCATCATCAAAGAAGCTTCAAATGATTCTTCCTCAAACATGAAAGTTGAAGATCTCTCTCTCCCCTTTCTAAAAAGTACTAGATTGTCTCCATACCATTTGTGGTTCTCAAGTTATGATCAAAAGAAGGCAAGGTGTTTTTTAAGGGTTTCACATGTATCCATTTTTCCACCTTTTGCATTTTGGTTCAAATTGACTTGTAATTGGTTTTAATGACTCATGTCACATTGCCACATTCAAGTACACTCCATGAAGACCATTTTTGACCCTTGAATCAAGTGGATACGTGCCATGTACTTCACTTATTTCACAAAATGCAAATTTGCAAGATGGATTGAATCTCATGAATTAAGCATCTACAAAGCCCAAACCCAATTCCATTGTGATCAGCAAGTAAAATAGAGATGAATCACACTTATTTCATGACCAATGCACATGTGGATTAGTGTGTGCATCACAACTTGCATTTTTGCAAATTACCTTGGATAGCCTTAATCAAGGGATTAATGAAACCCTAATCATGCTCAGAGCTCTAACCAAGTCTAAATAAGGAGACTCACACGTTCATTTCACCCTCATGCACTCTCATTTGGTCAGAATTCCAATTTTTGCTCTCACTCTTTCTCTCTTCGAAACTCACTCTCCTTGGAGTTTCTTTGAGATTTTATTTCACATTCTTGATCAGTGAAGTAAATAGAGCAAGAATCAACCATTGATTGAAGCTGAGAGTGAGTTTTTCATCAGATTTAGTTTTGGAAGGTTCAAGTTCAAACCTCAAGATCTAGCATGATTCCAAACTCTAATTGCATTTATTTTGCAATAAGAGGTTCTAAGGAGTAGATCTGCAGCTTCCAGAGGGTTTTCTTGGTGTATTTTAAGCTCTGCAATTCTCAGGTTAGTGTGAAATTCATCATCATATAACTTGATTTTATGGTGTGCATTGTGTTCTTTGAGAGTTGCTGATCATCCTGATGTAATTTGATTTGATTTTGGACGTGTATCATGGCTGTATTGTAGATCTAAAGTTTTTAGGTCTAAACTTTATCTCTTCGATTTGCCTTGTGTGTTGATGATCTGTTGAAATGGTTTGCATATTCTTAATCCTTGTGAAAATCTAAGTAAGATAGTGTACTTGTTCTTGATTTCTGGGAATTTTTAAGTTGATGGTCGCCGGAGAAGACGACCGGAGCTAGGGCTCCGGCGTCTGGTTCATTTGCAGGTCACCTGAGGTTTGGAGGAAGAAGATGCAATCTGGACCGTTGGTGGTCCAGATCTGATGGTCCACGTTTAGCCACGTCTTTTAAAATCTTCTTTTATTTTATTGATTGTGTGTTGTTAATCCATGATTGTTATTATGCACACACAGATCTGACCACACATCTTGTTTAATCTTTGACCTGATGATTTATTTGTGTGCGTTTGATTAATCTGATGGCTTATGTTGTGCCAACGCATTAAAAAACTCACCTGCTTGTCACGTGACCTTATGTTATGTCCAGATTGATCTTTGTGTGAGCATGCTTACATTTATTATTGTGTGCCTTGTGATCTGATGCGTTAATCTTGATTACCTTGGTTATGTTGACTGCGTGTGAATCATTGGATTGATCTGACGGCAATGATGGAGTCAAAAGGTTGACTCTGAGTCTAGGGTGAGAAGCGCTTTGGATTTCTTTGCTTTTCACACCCTCCTTTTGATCCAGCCCAACTTTTTCAACGTGGAATTGTTGCTTGTTGCACCCCTGGGTTTCTTTTTTTCTTTTTTTATTTTATTTTTTGCATAGTTTTGCATTTTAATTTTTAAAATTAGTTTTATGCATCTAAAAATCACCAAAAAAATCATGAAGCATCTTTCGAATTTTATAAAGTTTTGTCAAATTTTATTTTTCCATTTTATTTTATTTTGTGCATCTGAACTAATTGTGTGATTAATTTCTTTGTGAATTTCTTCAATTGTGCACACCTTGCCTTGTTGTTTTTTGTTCTCATTATTGGTGTGTGATTTGTATCCCATTCTTTTTGCATATTTCAGAGGATATCTTGAGGTCCTTAAAAATATTTTTCTCATATTTTTAAATTCATTGCATATTGCATTTTAGTCCCTATATTTGTGCATTGTTCTTCTTTGTTCTTATGCAACTTTGAAGCATTGTTTGAGGTACTTAACTTGTGAATTTTTGTGTGATATTTTGGCATGTTTCTAGCTTCTTACTTAGGTCACTTGGGTGTTAATTTCACAATTTTTGAATGTCATTTGATATATGTTTGATTATTTGTGCTTAAGTGAATTATGCATGATCATCTCTTGACATCTCTTAACCCTAATTGCTTTGCCATGCCTAATTGTTAGAATTTCTTTGTGATTCTTTGCATGAGTGTTTGGTATGATGTTTACCCCTGGTTGAGATCCCTTGTGACCAAATTTTGCAATTTGTGGATCATGTTTGGATATGCTTTAAATGCTTGCACTTTGACTTCCTTTTGTGGACTTTCTTTGGTGCATAATGTGTCATGTTTTGATCTTCTTTTGCACATGAGAATTGTTGATGATGGTATGATCTTGATTCTGACTTGCTTTCATCTTCATCTTATTTTTCTCATTTCTTCTTGATATGAAGTTCATTGGTGCTTAATTGTGCATTTCATATAAGTATGCTTGCATTCTTTCATGATTACCTTTGCATGCTTACTTGAGATGATTTTGCATGATCTTTGAGACTTGTTCATTGATATGAGTTAGATATACTTGATATGATATGCTTGCTGCCCTATCTTGTTTCTTGTCTCATCCTTCTCTTTCTCATTCTTCTCTTTCACTCTCTTCCTCCCATGAATCTCAAGACTTGTTTAAGTCTTGGATTCTCTCCCTTTAGAGCTACCTAGTCCAACTTAATTTTTGATTAAGCTTAGAGTAGGATTAGCATTAGGTTTTAGGTAGTAGTCCTTCCTAAGCCTCACTAACCATAGGTCATCCATGCATGATAACATTAGGACTCTTAGTTTCCCTTTAGAGTTTCCTTTGGGTCTTCTCTCTTCTCATCTCAAAACTTCTTGAAAACACTTAATAAAGATAAAGTGTATTGCGCACGAGCCTTAAGCGTGGGGAATGAGAAATGAGGGGCTTCCTCTCATCTTTCTAGAGTGCTTAGCGGGCGTCCTGTCTTGGGACAATTCGTTAAGTATTCGTCCCTGTGCCCTAGACTTTGGTGCAATGCAAGTTATGAACTAACTTAAAAAAACACTTCTGTCTGAAAAACACAAAACCAATTCAAATCTTTTTATCCTTCGGGATTGTTGGGTTTCAAACTTCATTTTCGGAAAAGAGCTCGTCGCTCACGTAAAAAACACTTACCCATTCGTGGTCGTACCCACAAACTACATTAGCTCTGATTCCTCTCTCTCGTCTGATTGAGGATATGTAGGCACAAGACAGCGATTGTCTTGGCGAGCAACTTTCCCCCACAGTTCCCGTCCGAACTACGTTAACTCTGACTTTCCCATTGCACTGAGGGAGTACGTAGGCCTAGGGCATCGAATATGTCCTACCGAGTCCGTCTTAGTCACCCCATCCCCGTTTTCTTTTGCAGCCATAGATAGTAGGACAGCTCACCCTCCGTTTAGACAACAAGCGTGGATCTCATCGAGTACGATGGATGTGTGGGGTGCTAACACCTTCCCCTCGCATAACTGACTCCCGAACCCGGACTATGGTTGCGATGGCCATGTCTTTTCCCCTTTCTCTTCAGGTTTATGCAGTGTTTCCTTTCCCTCTCTCGGGATAAATACTCATTGCTGGCGGCTCTGTGTTTTCTGCACCACTCTCGCGTTTGTACCTTTGGATGCGAATCTTTCGGGAGCGACAGATAGCATCATCTCCAACATCACTTCCTACAATAACTTAGGATTTAGTGATGAGGACCTGCCGGAAGAGGGCCAAAATCACAACATGACACTAAATATTACAGTCAACTGCCAGGACATTGCTTTAGCCAGTGTACTGGTAGACACCGAATCAGCTCTGAATGTTATGCCAAAATCTACTTTAATGCGACTATCATTTCAAGGATCGCCGATGAGAGGCAGTGAGGACATCGTCAAAGCATTCGACGGATCCTAAAAAACAGTTATCGGCGAAGTCAAACTTCCCATAACTATCGGTCCTTACACTTTCCAAGTCACTTTCCAGGTCATGGACATCCGAGCAGCATACAGTTGTTTGTTAGAAAGACCTTAGATACACGAGGCTGGGGCAGTCACTTCGACACTTCACCAGAAGCTGAAGTTCATCAAGAATGACCAATTAGTCACAGTCTGCGGAGAGCAAGCCTTGATCGTAAGTAACCTGTCATCATCCACTTGTGTAGAACCATAGGAGGTTGTCGGAACCCAGTTCCAAGCGCTTTCGGTGAGCAATGAGAATCAATCAGGGAAAGGAACGTCGATTTCCTCGTACTAAGATGCTCTCGAAGTGATCAAAAGTAACAATGTAAAAGGGTGGGGACAACTTATCATTCCTACTGATAACAAGACAAAGAAAGGTCTTGGTTTTTCCTCAACCTGTACCCAGACTGCTACTAACGATGAAAGTTTTCATCCCATTTAGGACTTCTTCCACAGTGGAGGTTTCCTTCACCCGGTATCTCAAGAGGTATATACCATCAATGAGGGTGACTCTTCCGATACAAATGAAGAATGGAAGTCTTATCTCAACGAAGACAGTTATATGTCTCAAGGAGAGGTGTATACGCCATTTTGCTATCCCGCATAGAGTTCGAGATATATATCGAGGTCAGATGTCAAAATGATGTACGGAGATTGTGATCCGGAAGGATGTCGTGCTCCACCAAACTCATTAGAGGTGGACACTCTGATGAAAGACAACTTTGACCATGACTATTATGGCCCAATGGATGGCCTGCCTATCTGGCAGCCGTACCCGGGAGACTTGGGGCAAAAGAGTCAGCCCAACGATGCATATCAGCTGAGCATCATTGAAAAGAATACCTGCATCCCCTCCGAATCATGGGATCATTACTCAGGGCATTCTGAAGATGTCTCGTACGACTATGAATTTGCAAAGATTTCAGGATAAGAGTTCCTTAACTATGCTTTTCCTGAGGTTAACGTCATTGAAAGGGATGACTCCTCTAGTTCCAAAGAAGTGTGGGACACCTTAGGACAACTGAGTGGCAAGTATAACTTCTTGGTCAAGTACACCGCTCCTGAAAGTTCTCGTATCAGGCTCGAAGACATCCAACCCACTGGACGGGGAGATCTGCCTGAGAGTTCAAACACTGTGCAAGATACAACAGAAGAGTTCGTCTACGACAACTCTGCTGGGAGACAGACTCCAACGATCCTGCTCCACCAGAAATCAGCGTCATTTCTGAAGACAAACCAAGAAGGAAGGTACCAGACTTTGTGATTCACCGAGGAGTTCGCCGTTAATGGGTTGCTGTCAACGTTCCAAAAGTCGTTCATAAGTCTAAGTAATTGTCGTCTTTATCTTTACCTTTCACCCTGCCCAGGTGAAACGGATGTTTTAATAGGGCTCACTTTCTGTAAATGTCTCTGTTCGCTTTTCCCAAAGCGGCAGAGTTTTGTTTTATAGGGTTGTAGTTTCAAGAATCGACAAGATCATAAATAAAATAACGTCGTTCTGTAATTTCCGCATTAATTGCTGTTTTCTCTTTTCGCTTTTTCAGAAAATGGTAATCCTAAAAACAACTCAAATAATAAAACAAGCATTTTTTCAGAAAATACACTGCACACACTCTTGCATTTTCTCTATCTCTTCTAAAAAACAATCTTCGCGTCATGCAGATTGCTTGTTTTAAGCCCCGTTGAAACACGCGATCCAATGCCTTCTCCCAACTTTGAATTCCCGGTATTTGAGGCTGAAGAAGAAAATGACGAAGAAATTCCAGAGGAGATCTCCCGATTACTCAGACAAGAGGAAAGGTCCATTGAACCTCACAAATAGCCGTTAGAAATGGTCAACTTGGGTTCAGAAGAAGAGAGAAAAGAAGTCAAGATTGGGGCACTGCTCAGTCCAACTGTCAAAGAAAGTTTGATAAAGCTTCTCAAAAAATTTCCCGATGTATTTGATTGGTCCTACCAGGATATGCCAGGGTTGGATACCAGCATCGTGGAACATCATTTACCGTTAAAATCAGAATGTCCGCTGGTGAAACAAAGACTAAGACAGACTCATCCAGACATGGCCATCAAAATCAAAGAGGAAGTACAGAAATAGATTGACGCGGGTTTCCTCGCCACATCAGAATATCCTCAATGGTTAGCTAACATAGTACCAGTTCCGAAAAAGGACGGAAAGGTCAGAATGTATGTAGACTACAGGGATCTAAACAAGGCCAGTCCAAAGGATGACTTTCCCTTACCGCACATTGACATGCTGGTAGATAGTACAGCAAAGTTCAAAGTATTCTCCTTCATGGATGGATTCTCGGGCTATAATCAAATCAAAATGGCGCCGAAAGATATGGAGGAAACTTCATTCATCACCCCATGGGGCACCTTTTGTTACAAGGTAATGTCATTCGGTTTGAAGAACGCTGGGGCAACCTATCAAAGGGCCATGACTACTCTGTTTCATGACATGATACACAAAGAAATAGAAGTGTACGTTGATGATATGATTGCCAAATCTAAGACAGAAGAGGAGCATGTGACCCACCTGTCAAACCTATTTGAGCGTCCGAGGAAATACAAACTCCGCTTGAATTTCAACAAATGCATATTCGGTGTCTGTTCAGGGAAACTTTTAGGGTTCATCGTCAGCCAGAAAGGAATTGAGGTTGATCCTGACAAGGTCAAGGCCATTCAACAAATGCCTTCCCCAAAGACTGAAAAACAAGTCAGGGGATTCCTGGGACATTTGAATTACATTTCCAGATTTATATTCCTCATGACCGCGACATGTGCGCTGATCTTCAAATTACTCAAAAAGAACCAAGACTGCGTTTGGACAGAAGACTGCCAAACCGCCTTCGACAGTATCAAGGAATACCTGTTGAACCCATCGATTCTATCACCTCCAATGGAGGGAAGGCCACTGATCATCTATTTAACAATCTTGGAAGACTCAATAGGTTGTGTACTTGGCCAACAAGACGAAACCAAAAGGAAAGAATCTACCATCTATTATTTGAGCAAGAAATTCACCGACTGCAAGACTCGGTACACTATGCTCACTACTACGAAAAACCCATTTAACAACGGTTGGGAATGACATATAATGACGTGGGCGAGGGCGTTGTTATGTAGATTGTCGTTGTATGTATGATACTTACATATAATGACGTGGGCGAGCGCGCTAACTATCACAACGGTTTTACAATACACCGTCGTAATAAATATAATTGTCCTCGGTTTGATTCCCAGCAATGCAGTTTTGATATTTATTTTTTCCTGGACAGCTCGCCAGATATTATAACGGTTATGAAATATAACCGTTGTTAAAGTTTCTGCAAAATTAACAAATATGATCCTGCTTTTATAATTAATCCCATTTTTTTTACCTGTATTATTATTCTCCATATCCCAGCACAGCAGAAAAACACAATTCACATTTTGTGAAAATGTTTTCATAATAATATTAATCGTATCATATTCATAATATCACATATACCATATTACAGTTTATCAGAACAAACAACCTACATAAATAAAATATCACATATACCATATTACAGTTTACACACATTACATAACTTCACATAATTGTAACTTGGTGTATTGGTATCTTGTCTCTTGGTGCCTTGTCTCCTGGCCTGGTGTCTGGACTCAAAATACCTATGATTTCAAATAATTATACTTGTTAGTAAAAATACTTCTAAACTATAACATACAATTAATATATTATGAATAAATAATAAATTACGTACTTGCTAATTTTCCCATATGCCTTCTTCATGATCGAGTCGTATAGCATGCACGGCATCTCCATCAACTTCATCATATAAGGTAGGAACTTGTGTTGTGTAAGAAGGTGTGGACGGAATATCAAGACTTTCATCACTAAGAGGAATGTATTTTCCTTAGAGAATGATTGACCATTTCCCCGATTTGTCTGATGGATCGGAAACATAGAAAACTTGTTTTGCTTGAGAAGCAATGATGAATGGTTCTGTATTAAAAGATGCCTTGCCAAGGTCGACCCGGGTGAATCCTAAGTCATCAATGTCTACACCATTACTATTATTAGGAACCCACTTGCATTTAAATAAAGCCACTTTGAAAATAACATAATCAATCTCCCAAATCTCATCAATGACACCATAAAACGCGGTAGTTGCCAATACTGGATTCTTATCTTTCGAACTAGAGAAATACATCGATTTAGCTTCAACCATAACCCCACTATTTTGCATTGTACTACGATCATCTTTTGATTTTGTATAAAAGGTATAATGACCAATGTCGTATGCACTCCAGGTAATGACACAAAATTTTGGCCCGTACGACAACCATCTAAGTATCTCGGATGCACTAGGATTATTAGATACACTTTTATTAAACCAATCCATGAATCTATTGTTATGCTTTATCAACAACAATTTGTCATTCATTCGGGGATATTTTTTCTTCATAAGTCTTTTGTGAGTCTCTATGAAAGGTTGAACCTCATCTATATTATTGAATATATAGAAATGTGATTGAATAACTACATCCCGAGCCATTGACCTAACATTTAGACCTTGAATACCTCTTCCGTCTGTGTCAGCATGACGAGACTTTGGAATTCCTATAGAATTTGCATCCGACAAATAGTTTGTACAAAACTCAACATCTTCTTCTGTGATATACCTTTCAACAATCGAAGCTTCCGGTCGGTGATGATTCTTCGTATATCCTTTAAAGATCTTCATATATCGCTCTATTGGATACATCCACCTTAAAAAAACTAGACCACAAATTCTGATTTCTCTTACGAGATGAACAAGTAAGTGAACCATAATGTCAAAAAATGATGGCGGAAAATACATCTCCAATTGACACAAAATTATGGCAGCCTCATCTTCTAATTCATCTAATTTTTTGAAATCAAGAACTTTATTACATATGGCATTGAAGAATAAACAGAGTCTCGTTATAGTTACTCTCACATTTTTTGGAAGGATTCCACGGATAGCCACGGGTAGAAGTTGTTGCATCAATACATGACAATCATGAGATTTTAAACCAATTAACTTGAGATCTTTCATTGATACAAGTTTCTCGATGTTTGATGAGTAACCTTGCAGAACTTTAATACCTTGCAAACACTCGCAGAACATCTTATTTTCCTTTTTAGATAGAGTGTGACATGCTGGAGGCAGATAAGTTCTTTTTCCTTTCTCTATTGGAGCCAACTGTTTTCGTATACCCATCTTCTCCATATCAAGACGGGAAGTCTTACTATCTTTAGTCTTGCCCCGAAATGTTTAGAAGTGTGCCAATCAAACTATCACACACATTTTTCTCCACGTGCATCACATCAAGACAATGTCTAACATCAAGACTTGACCAATATGGAAGATCAAAGAAGATGGACCTCTTTTTCCATATATTTTTCACAACTGCCCCTTTTTCTTTTCCTCTCTTCCCACCTTTTTCTTTTTCTCTCTTCCCACCTTTTTCTTTTTCTCTCTTCCCATGGACAACATTAATGTATTCCTGCCATTGATAAACTTCATCCATGGTTAAAGGTTTAGGAGCCTCACCAAACTCTTGCTCTCCATTAAAAGCCTTTCGCAATCTACGATAAGGATGACCCGATTTTATAAATTTTTGATGCCCAAGGTAAATGGTCTTTTTCCAAACTCAAGTTGGTAATAACAAGTATCATCTTCACATATAGGACACGCTTTATGTCCTTTGACACTGTATCCCGCCAAGTTACCGTAAGCCGGAAAGTCGTTAATTGTGCAAAATAACATCGCACGCATATTAAAAGTTTCCCTAGAATATGCATCATCTTCATCCCACAAGAGTCGTAAATCATCAATTAATGGACTAAGATAAACATCTATGTCGTTACCAGGTTGTCGTGGTCCAGAAATCATCATACTTTACAGTATATACTTGTGCTTCATGCACAACCAAGGAGATAGGTTGTAAATAGTGAGAAGAACAGGCCACGAAGTATGATTAGTGCTCATATTACCAAAGGGGTTCATTCCATCGGTGGCAAGCCCAAGCCTAAGATTTCTTGGCTCGACTCCAAAATCTGGAAACAACGAATCAATTTTCTTCCATTGCAAAGAATCAGCTACATGGTGAATGTTTCCATCACGAATCCTTTCATCTGCATGCCATCTAAGATTCTTTGCGTCATTCAAATTAGCAAAAAGTCTCTTTAATCGTGAAAGTATTAGCAAGTACCATAACACTTTAGCAGGAGGATGCTTCCTACTAACATTGTCATAGTGATCATTGTCATCACCATTGCCAGCCTTCAGCTTGTAACGCGACACACCACATTTCAGACATTGAAACAAGTCTTCATACTCTTTCTGGTATAATATGCAATCATCAAGGCAAGCATGTATCTTGACATACTCCAGACCCAGTGGACACAATATCTTCTTGGCCTCATAGCAACGATCCGGCAATTTGTTATCTTCTGGTAACATTTGCTGTAGCAATTCAAGTAATTCCGTGAAACTTTTATCCGACCATCCATTTTTTGCCTTCAGATTAAACAACTTTAACACCGCCGACAATCGTGTGAACTCTGTGCATCCCTTATATAAAGGGGTGTCTTTATCACTACATAAATTATCATAAATATGAGCATTCATAAAAGAAGATTCCCCAATATCACGGAACATATCCTCTAGGTGATCTCCCATATATTCATCTTCCTCCACTCTTTGACTTTGTGACACCCGACTTTCCTTATTATCCCCCTCACCATGCCACGTCCATATTATATAATTTTGACATATACCATCACAACAAAGGTGATTGTGTATTTCTTTCTTTGTACCCTTTTTTATATTAGGGCAAACAACACAAGGACAATAAAAGATACCATCATTGCCGGGAAGATGTTTATCAGCATAATCAAGGAATTCACAAACTCCGTTCTCATAAACCGGATCTAATCTATTGGCTTTCATCCAACTATGATCCATTACAACTTCTGAAATTTATACATGTATAATAATGTGAATAACACACCAAAATCTAATCCAAAAACTCAAGCATATGCATATACAATATGAACAAAGAAAAAATCAATGAAGATGTACTCTCATACTAAACGTAAAGCATATGAAACATCTCATTCTGACATGAGCATATACAATATGAACAAAGAAAAAAGGAATGAAGATGTTGAAGAGAACCTTACTTCGAAGCTGAAGAAGCAAATGAATGATGAAGACGGTCAATATTTGAGCATAAACCAAGAAAAAAGGAATGAAGATGTTGAAGAGAACCTTACTTCGAAGCTGAAGAAGCAAATGAATGAAGACGGTCAATATTTGAGCATAAACTAAGAAAAAAGGAATGAAGATGTTGAAGAGTACCTTAATTCGAAGCTGAAGAAGTAAATGAATGAAGACGGTCAATATTTGAGCATAAACCAAGAAAAAAGGAATGAAGATGTTGAAGAGTGTCTTATTTGAGCAATATTTGAGCTCCAAATGAATGGATACAAAGAGGGTAAAGGTTAGGGTGTCTCTGGCTCACTTGTTCGATTAGGGCGTCTTATGAAAGAAATACATAATAAGTTTTGTTTTAATTTATCAGTAAACCTTTTAATCTCGGTGGAGAAACAAACCGTAGTGGAATCTTAAGTGAAATGTATCCTAAAAAAAGGTAAAAATGTGTTGAAGGGAATCGAAGCTTGTTACATTTCATTTATTACTACGGTTGTTCATCTTAACCGTTGTAAAATAATTTACAATTTATTTTTAAAATAATGGACTTAAGTGACACACGCTAAATGTACTCTACAAAATGGAAAAAATGTAGTTGCAGGGAATCGAAGCTTGTTACATTTCATTTATTACTATGGTTGTTCATCTTAACCGTTGTAAAATAATTTACAATTTATTTTTTAAATAATGGACTTAATTGACACATGCTAAATGTACTCTAAAAAATGGAAAAAATGTAGTTGCAGGGAATCGAAGCTTGATACATTTTATTTATTACTACGGTGGTTTCATTCAACCGTCATTAAATGACTCAGCTTTTAAATGGGCACGAAATTTTTAACCTATTACAACAGCATAAAAGGATGAGTTGTAAGCCTGGCGTTGTTGTTTTAGCGTTTTGTAGTTGTGGCTTGAGAAAACTTGTTGTGCTCTGGCTTGGGCAGCCAAACGTCTTCGCCAGTATATGATTCGTCACACTACTTGGTTAATCTCCGAAATGGATCCAATCAAGTATGTCTTTGAAAAACCTGCTCTCACGGGAAGGATCGCCCGTTGACAGATGTTGTTATCATAATACGACATCGAGTACCATGCTCAGAAAGTCGTCAAAGGAAGTATTTTAGCCGATCATTTGACTCATCAACCGATTGACGATCAGGAATCAGTCGGATTTGACTTCCCATACGAAGATGTCTTGTACTTGAAAATGAAAGACTGCGATGAACCGCTACCCAGTGAAGGGCCTGAACCAGGTTCCCAATGGGGACTAATCTTTGACGGAGTTGTCAATCATTATGGAAACAGAATTAGGGCAATTATCATAACATCTCAGGGTACCCACATTCCTTTCACTGCCCGACTGACATTTAAGTGTACCAACAACGAGGCCAAATATGAAGCTTGTATCATGGGTCTCGAAGAAGCAATCGACTTAAGGATCATAAACTTGGATGTGTATGGAGACTCAGCCCTAGTTATCAGTCAGATCAAAGGAAATTGGAACACGTACCAATCAGGACTAATTCCTTACAAAGACTACGCGAGAAGGTTGTTACCATTCTTCAACAAAATCGAGTTTCATCACATCCCTCGTGAACAGAATCACATGCACTAGCCACTCTCTCTTCCATGATTAGTGTAGGTCAATGGAACGACATACCTAAGATTGACATAATGCGCCTTGAGTGGCCCGCTTACATCTTCGCAATTGAAGCAGTCATAGACGACAAACCTTGGTATCACAATATCAAATGCTTCCTTCAGAAACAAGAATACCCACCTGGGCATCAAGAAAAGACAGGAAACCCCTCAGACGGCTAGAAGGCAGCTTCTTCCTAAGTGGTGATACTCTCTATAAGAGAAACCTTAACATGGTCTTGCTTCGATGCGTAGACAGACCAGAAGCAAACATGCTGATAAAAGAAATTCACGAAGGATCCTTTGGCACTCATGCTAATGGACACACAATGGTGAGAAAAATTTTGAGAGCAGGATACTATTGGTTGACAATGGAATTCGATTGCTATAAGTACATGAGGAAGTATCACAAGTGTCAGATATACTCAGACAAAATCCATGTACTGCCAACACATCTCAAAGTTCTCTCTTCCCCATGGCCTTTTTCTATATGGGGAATCGACATGATTGGCATGATCGAACCCAAAGCTTCGAACAGATACAGGTTCATCCTAGTAGCCATTGACTACTTCACCAAGTGGGTCGAAGTAGCATCATACACCAATGTAACCTGACAGGTGGTAGTCCATTTCATCAAAAACAATCTCATATGTCGTTATGGTGTTCCAAGCCAGATCATTACTGATAATGGATCTAACTTGAATAATAAGATGATGAAAGAGTTGTGTGCTGAGTTCAAGATCGAACACCATAATGCATCTCCCTACCGACCCAAGATGAACGGAGCGGTAGAAGCAGCTAACAAGAACATCAAGAAGATCGTTCAAAAGATGGTTGTAACCTATAAAGACTAGCACGAGATGCTACCTTTTGCTCTTCACGGTTATCGTACATCTGTCTGCACTTCAACAGGGGCATCCCCTTTCTCTCTAATATATAGCATGGAGGCAGTGCTTCCCATAGAAGTAGAGATCCCATCGATCTGGGTATTGATGGAAGCTAAGCTAACAGAGGCTGAATGGTGTCAAAGTCGACACGATGAACTAAATCTGATCGAAGAAAAGCGAATAACGGCACTATGCCACGGTCAGTTGTATCAGCAAAGAGTGAAGAAGGCGTTTGACAAAAAGGTCTAACCTCACGTCTTCAGAAAAGATACTTTGTGCTCAAGAAGATACAATCATTTCTCACTGATTCCCTGGGCAAATGGACTCCGAATTACGACGGCCCCTATGTGGTCAAGAAAGCTTTCTCAGGCGGCGCCTTGAGACTCACAACCATGGATGGAGAAGAATTTGCCTATCCCACAAATGTTGACGTAGTCAAGAAATACTTTGCCTTAACAAAAAAAACGTCTTGGTGGATTGAAAACCCGAAAGGGCGGTCCAGGCAAAAATTATAGACATAATAAAAAATCATCCCGGTGGATAGGAAATCTCAAAGTACAATCCAGGCAAAAATTAGGGATAAAATGGCAAGTAACTACGTTCGTCGAGGTTAAATCCCCCGCAGTAATGCAATCCATCAGGAAAACTCCAATCAAGGTCATCTTCGACGGAAGCTCAGGATGTCCAGAATTCAAAGTTGGTAGAATGATAACGGTCGTTATGTTTCAATGTAGCCCTTATCCCTTAAATTACCATTTTCTAATTTTGTAAATACTCTATGGCGATTAAGCTTCAAAGTGCAGAATCAAAGTACTCCTTCTCGAACCAGTACGCCCGAATGAAGGATCAACTGTGTCAGAGACCATTTTTCATCTGACATCCCCGACAGAGTTCTTATCTCCTAAGTCCGACGAACGTTGGTCCCCGCAGGGACTATCTCTCCTAAGCAAGGCAGAATTGCTATCTTGAACCAGTGATACTTTTCATCCCCTGCAGTGGCCGAGTATCCAGTCATGTTTATCCACTAGTCTGTATGTCGTGTCAGTTTTGTCAGCTTAAACATACATACATCATGCATTATTAATTTGCATTCATATTCATATTGCATCACTATCACTCTGGTCAGTCTTATCCCCAAGTGATAAAAGTCCTATTATCAATCGAGTTGTCTGTTCTTTCCTCGTCAGGAAGTGAAACATCTAAATAATCTCTCCCCCCAGTTTATTTCTGGATTGGAGACGGTCCTTAACCACTTTGATAACTTGAACCTCTGAAAAGCAAGAAGGCATTCGACAAACGTCACTCTTCGCCATTGAAGATGATATTTTTGCTTTCCCGAATTAAGGAAAATCCCCAGAGAAAGCCTCGCAACACATTGATTTTTCTCTCCACGAAAGTCAACGTTAATGAAGTCATCAGCACCTCAAAATTGGATTACATCACGTGGCATTTCTCCGAGAAGATCCCGAGGAAAATTATGATGTAATATCCCCAAGCAGAAAGCGATCTCTCAAGAGACTTGTTTTCCCCAGTAGAGTCAACAAATGGCATCTTCAATAGAGAAGTTTGTACAACTCTACAGCTCAGATGAAAGGGTTCCCAAGCAAGTCTGACATCAAATTTTTTTCCCATCAAATGGCATCTCCCCAAGAAAATTCGGCGAGAAGTTTGAGGAAAACCGCTACAAATAGCGTCCCTTGTCAAGGAAGTTTATTGACAAAAGAAACTGAGAACAGTTCCGTGGCTGAAGACCCGGATCGAGGGGAAGTTTATTTCAGAAACTTAGACCAGTTCCGTGGCTGAAGACCCGGATCGAGGGGAAGTTTATTTCAGAAACTAAGACCAGTTACGTGGCTGAAAACCCGGATCGAGGGGAAGTTTATTTCAGAAACTGAGACCAGTTCCATGGCTGAAGACCAGGATCGAGGGGAAGTTTTTACCTTTTCTAAGTATCATTGCTTAGAAAAAGAAGATTGGTGAGCAAACTGCCATTCATAACCACCATCGAAATTTTGGGTATTTCGATATTTAATCCTATTGCACCCCGAATGCCCGAATACCTTCACCATTCACACCCTCGGGTCCAAGAAGATTAAATAGGGGCATCTGTCATACCCTAAATTTTGACCACCAAGAGTTCCCATCATTGTTCAAATCATCATCATAATATGGATCTACTAACATGCCTCATCAATCTCCTCAAAGACTGTTGAGCATTCACCACAATAAAAAATTAGGGTTTCAAGCCTTCTCAAAGCACTTAGACAAAGGATCAATCAAGAAATGACATGATCTTCAACTTTTATAACCTCTTAAACACCCATAAAGGATCAAGAGGACTCCCACATCAAGAATCAAGCACAAGGTTGCAGCATTCCAAGTGGATCAAGCCTCAAGATCGCCAGTGTCACCAAATTAGGGTTTTGGTCGACTAAGGCCTCCACATGAAAATTTTCTTCTAGGAATGAGCCAATGCCTTAATGTATGGTTCTATAAGCTCAAAAGTATCTCAAGAGCCCGTCCACAATGGCAAAATCACCTTGAAGGTCCATCTATCAAAAAATCAGGAATTAGGGTTTTGACCTAATTCAACCCTTGAGTTAACTTGTGAAGTAAGGCATGGCTTGAAGCTTCAAAATGAACTTCAAAGACCTCAAATACATCATATTGACATGTTTACAAGATTTGATTGACTCAAAGAGCTCAAATCATAAGCCACAAGAACTCAAAACCATCTGATCATAAATTAGGGTTTCTGATGGAAAAAGTCAACCCTATCCTTTACTGTTGCCCTACCCTTGATCTCAAACCTTAGGGAGGGGTCCAAGACATTTATAAATACCCTTGGAGGGCATCCATGAAGTTTAATTGAGCCCAAGGATTGATTTCACAAAGGGATCACAAAGTCAAAATTTCATTTGATGAAAAAGTCAACTGTACAAAAATCCAAGTTTGACTTTTTAGATTTTTTGTCAACCAAGGCTCCTTAACCCTAAAACAATGTTAATATGTGATTTGAATCATCATTCATCAAGAAAAATCAAAGAAAGTGAGTTAACTTGTTAAAGGGGTAACCATAAAAAACTTAGAATTTTTTCTAAGTTATGGAACAAAGTGGCTAGGGTACCAACTTTGCAAGGCCATATCTCTCAAACCCTAAGGCCTTTCTCTCCCATTCAAAGCTCAGAGGGAACCTCTCACTACATACTTCAAATATGTCAACTAGACCTCATTCCAAATCATCGTGGATTTTGAGTTATTGTTTGAGCAAAATCACAAAAAACATGAAAATGACCTTTTTCCAACACTTAGTGAAATTTTTACTAAGTCAAAATCTGCCTTATTTTTTCCAAAATGTAGAGGCATTTTTCATTGTAATTCAAGTTGATTCAAAACAAAAGTTAGACATCATGTTGAAATAGGATATGTCAGCTTTCCAAAATGTCCAAGAACTCCATCAAACTCCACCTGAGCTAGAGGTTATGACAGTTGCAACATGCCTTGCTGCAAACTGTTTTTGCAAGGCAGATTTGTGCCTTAGTGCTCGAATAGATCAATTTGGGCAAATTCAAACATGGTTATCCATCTGCACACCTCAAGGGAGAACAACCAAGGGACAAACACTGATTCATAAGCCTCCCAAGTCTTTGGAACTACATGTAGGTGTGCCACCCCTAAAAAGCTAAAGATGCCTCAAGACTCCAATTTTGTTTTGAGACATTCAATGGATGTATAGAGCTGGCATGTATCAGTCCATGATCAGCCAAATGAGTCAAGATAAGCTCATACAACAGAGGACCTAAACCTGCAAATTTTGGCACAAGTCAATGGCTAGAGGAGACCCTTGACCAAAGAACCAAGGCATTCAATACAATCTGATCCAAGCTGTCAAACACTATTGATGCCAAAACAAATTTGCTCTACTATAAATAGAGCTCATTTGTGCTCAAATTAAGTACACCAAAGGTCCTAAACAGAGGCCTTTCTCAGAATCACAACCTTCACTCCAAAAATACCTTCTAATGCAAGTTACACTACTACAAAACGCGCAAACAACAACGTCAGGCTTACAACGGATTGCCTATACACCGTTGTAATAGATGCGCGCTTTTTTTTTAATCTCGTTAAAAGGATTTTAATGACGGTTAATATTCAAACCGTGGTGAAATGTGAGGCCTTTCACGACGAGTATGTTTTCAACCGTCATTATAGGTAGTGCATGGTCATGGGTTCAATTCCCAGCACCAACATTTATGGTTTTTTACATATTATTTCAAAATGCCCACATCCTTTCACCACTGGTATGTTTTCAACCGTCATTATAGCCAATAATTTAGTTTTAGGTCTTGCACTTCAAAAAATCGGTTTTAGGGAAAATCGTCTCCTTTTTTAGATCTGTTTCGTGCATCTGAAACAGAAAAATCGTGCGGTCATTAGTCCCGTACTCTAGAAGAGTTACGGGACTTCACCCTCAAAACCCCAAATTCATCTTTTTTCTATTTTTAATGAATTTTTTACTGTTTTCATAGTCTCAAAAAATTCTAAAAAAAATCTCAAACTTCTTATTTTACCTAATTAGATTAAATTTCGTGTTTTTATATTTTTCTGAATTTATTTTAATCATTTTTTCCTATTTTTTCAAAATGCTGACAGACCTTTCACAACAGGTATTTAAACCAACCGTTGTAATAGGTAGCTTTTTTTACTTATTTTTTCAAAATAATGACAGACCTTTCACCACGGGTAATTTAAACCAACCGTCATTAAAGGTAGCGTCTTGTCATGGGTTCAAGTCCCAGCACCAGCATTTTTGGTTTTTTACTTATTTTTTCAATTCTCATTACCAACATTATAGGTGGCACGCATATTGAGTTTATTCACTATCCTTAAACAAATCTTGGTCGTCCATTTAGTGATTATCAACGGCCAAGACACTACTATTAGTGATCCGCGTGAAACCTAAAACTCAGACGAACTACATCTTCTACCTCCAAACTTCATCTTTCAGTTACGATACTCTATTTCTCCACTAAACCAAATTTCAGAACAAATTTCAGAACTCAAGTTAGCAATGTTAGTTATTGGTGTTCTTTTTTAATTATTTTTGTTCTTGTTATTCTTTTTTATTATTGTTGTTCTTGTTGTTATTATTGTTATTATTGTTGTTGTTTTTGTTGATGTTGTTGTTCTTGTTGTTATTATTGTTATTATTGTTGTTGTTATTGTTGTTGTTGTTCTTCTTCTTCTTCTTCTTCTTGTTCTGATTCTTTTTCTTGTTCTTGTTCTTGTTGTTGTTCTTGTTGTTGTTGTTGTTGTTGTTGTTGTTCTTGATGTTCTTACTATTGTTGTTGTTCTTATTGTGTTCTTGATGTTCTTACTATTGTTCTTGTTCTTATTGTTGTTCTTGATGTTCTTGCTGTTGTTCTTGTTCTAATGCTGCAATTTTTTTTTTATTTTATTAAAAGACATACAACAACGGTTTTTTTAAAATAACTGTCATTATAGGTAGTGCTAATGCTATATATTTTTTTATTTTATTAAAAGACATACAACAACGGATATTTAAAATAACCGTCATTATAGGTAAGCGCGTTTTCCATTTTTTTACAACGGTTACTGGGCCGTCATTATACGTACCGCATATACAACAACACTCTACATAACAACGCCTTCGCCCGCGTCATTATATGTCATTTCCAACCGTTGTTAAATGGGTTTTTTGTAGTAGTGTTACTATTGGGTTTTGGGTTAGAGTGTGTTTCCAACCAAACCAATCACACACACACACACCTCACAAACATCATATGTGAGCTGATCAAACACTAAAACAACATCTGGAACACCAAATTCACAAAATCAACATCCATTTGCTCAAGCTTTTAGCAGAGTTGCAGTTAGGGTGCCACAACCAGCTCCAGCTCATTTCAAATCAATCCAAGCATTCAAACACATCCTTTGAGGTACAAGAAAGCTGTCCAAATCATTGGAACTCATCTGTAACACCTCCAAACCAGAATTCGATTCTCACTTACAGAGGAAAAACTTGAACTCTCAAACTCAATGAATCATGCACCATATACATATTTTCTTGTTACTATTGTGTTTCTGGATATTTGTAGATCATTTACCCTCAATCAATTATTGTTTATAATTCGTGTATAGGATTTCATTGAGTTCAAGCCAATTTTAGGGTTCTTCAGGTTTTATCATGATATGTTCTGATTCAATTAATTTTAATAAAATTGGGTATTGCCATTGTGTTCCTCATCTGAAAACGCACGATTTTCATATTTGGATCATGTGATATGATTGAGAGATGAGGGAGATAAAAGCCTTCACATATCTGAGCATGAGGTTGAAGATGGCCATGGCGCCATCCTTCAGAAATCCAACCAAGTTTTTTATATATTTATTGTTTGCCATATATAAAATGAATTGGCATTACGCCCTAGTGGTTGATCAACTGGTTTGTGTGTATTAGCGAGCGAGAGGTCTGGGGTTCGAATCCCCCTCGCCCCAGACCTCTTTTTTATCACTTGTTCCATTTTTATTTTATTTTTCATATTATTTTTAATGATTTGAAAAATTAATTTCTCTTTCAATTTTAATCATTTTTTATTGGTTCTTTTTCTGAAAAATCACAAAAATATTAAAGTATTTTATTCTACAAAAAAAATCATATTTATATTTTTTATTTAATATAGTTGATATTTTTGAGAATAAATTAATTTTTTATTGTTTTAAACATTTTAAAAGTCAATTTTTATCTTGAAAATCAAAATCAAATAAGTTTTAAATCATCTTGTGATTAAAACCTCATTTTTCAAACCTTAACCAAAAATCACAAGTAGTTTATTTTAACTTATTTGGTATTTTTATCATTTTTATTGATTTTCTTTAAAGAATTACTTTTAAAAAATGAAATTTAGGGTTTCTTTGATTTTTGATCCTCATCAAATATTTCAAAACACTTTGGGCCTCTAATAGAGTGTAAGACCCAATCCTTTTCTTAACCAAAACGTTTTTGGGCCTCAGTCGTAGTATAAGTCTCACTGTGTTTTAAAAAAATCTCGGCGTGATCGCCATTTCAAAACAAAATCAACTGGGCCTACCATTGTGTTATAAGTCCCATTTCTTTTCTTTTTTGTCAAACTTTTGGGCCTCTCCTTGAGTTGCAAGACCCAACCCTTTTGTAAATAAACCTTTTTGGGCCTTAGTCGTTGTATAAGTCCCGATACGATCTTAAAAAACAACGGTGTGATCACTGTTAAACCTTGGGCCTCTCTTTGAGTATAAGCCCTAACAATCTTTTCAAAATAATTTCTCTTTTGATTTAGGTTCAAGTATACAGTTGTTATCAAAACTTTCTTTAATTTCTTTGAACAACTAACAATACAGCATGTAAGCTTGCTCACCTGTAAGTTTTATCAGCTTTCATTTACTTGTTTTCCTATATATAACTGTATTGTGGGAAGTTGCTCCCCTGTAAGTCCTTCTTTCATATCCTTTTAAATACTTGTCATATATCAACTGTATATATACTAGTATATCTATTTAGAGTTTTCCCCGGCAACTAGGTCTAGAACTAGGTAAAGCCAGTTGGTCACTCTTTGATACAGTAAACTAGATCCCCATAGGACTTCCAGATACAGTCTTGCCTTCTCTTGGGCTTAAACAATATGGAACAAAGAGAAAGACAGTATTCTCGGTGAACCTTTTCTCAGACTGTCACTATTAGAACTTGTCAAAGAAATTCAGTTTCCCCAGAGAGGATTAATTCCCGGTGAAACCTCTCTTGAATTTCTTCAAACCCTAGAATTGTTCACTAAAGAAAAGATTATTTCCGGTGAAACTTTTCTTGAACTCTTCTTAAGTTTGGACCCACGGGCTTCCTAAAAGCATCCCCTCCTCCTCTTGGGCTTTGTACAAGGACCCTCCGGCTTTTAGAAGTTCTCATGCCTTCTCTTGGGCTTAATACAAGGACCCTGAAGACCTCTTAAAGGTATAAGACAGAACTTAGTCATCCTTTGCTAGAGCAGTATTTCCAGTGTCAACACATCAAACCATTTAGGGTTGATTCTCATCCCTTAAAACACTTGCCTCCTCTTAGGCATCATACAAAGATAAAACTCTTCCATACCAGTAGACTTGGACAGTCTAAATCTCCTCTTGAGTCTCAAAGACATTCTCAAGTTTCCTTCAAACATAGGAGAAACCCCGGTCATCCTGGATCAATCTCTAGTAGAGTTAAAACCCATGGGTTCTAAAACCCAGTCTCTCTCCTAAAATTCCCTAGCCAGAGTCATCAGTATAACACTATCCTAAATCAGAACCTCAAGGCATCTGATACCTCAACTCTTCTGTAACCCTCAGTAAGAGTTGATTCCCCATTTGGACCTGCCTCGGGATCTCGACAGTCCTCAGCAAAGCCAGCCTCCTCTTGGGCTTTGTACAATGATTCTCCCCAGTGGAGCTAACCTTTTCAGACTCTCTTGTTGATTCAATCACCTTTTCAAACTCTCTTGTTGAGTCAATCAATTTTTCAGACTCTCTTGTTGAGTCAATCATCTTTTTGGACTCTCTTGTTGAGTCAACCCTTTTAGCCTTAATCTTGGGTTTTGTATAAGACAGATAAAAACACTCTCTTGTTGAGTCAATCTTTTCCAGCTTCCTTTTAGGCTTGGTATAAAGATTTCCCATAGGAAAAGTTAGCCTCCTCTTAGGCTTTGTATAATGATTTCTCCAGCTTGTTCAACCACAATCCTGGGCTTTGTATAGGACAGATAAAAGCACTCTCTTGTTGAGTCAAACCCTTTTAGCCTCAATCTTGGGCTTTGTAAAAGACATAAATCTTCATAACCTTCTCTTAAGCTTGGGACAAATATCTTCCCCAGCGGAGTCAATTCCTCTCAGCCTACTTTTAGGCTTTGAGAAATAATTTCCTAAGTAGAGTCAAACTCTTTTCAGCCTCAATCTTGGGCTTTGTACAAGACAGATAATACTCTCCAGTGGAGTCAAACTCATTTCAGCCTCAATCTTGGGCTTTGTACAAGACATTTAAAATATCCTCAACTGAGTCAGTAAAAATCTCATTTTAGCCTCAATTTTGGGCTTTGTACAAGACAAATAAATATCTCTTTTCCACAGACTCAGTTTCTTTTCAGCCTCAATCTTGGGCTTTGTACAAGTCACATACAAACCCTCCCCGACGGAGTCAAAATACCCTTTTTAGCCTCAATCTTGGGCTTTGTACAAGACAGACAGAACATTTTCCCCAGGAAAGTCAAACCTTTATCCTCCTCTTAGGCTTTGTATAATGATACCCCCAAAGAGTCAGTCTCTTTTAGCCTCAATCTTGGGCGTTGTACAAGACAGATAAACACTCTCTCGTTGAGTCAGTCTTTCCTAGCCTCCTCTTAGGCTTTGTATAAGGACTTCCCTAGTGGAGTCAATCAACCTCTTAGCTTCAACCTTGGGCTTTGATCAAGGCACAAAAAAATCAACATCCCCTCATAGGAAATCAAAATATCTCTGCAGGAAGCCACTTCTCTGTTTATCACTTATCAAAATAGACATTCAAAACAAACCCTAATCCAAGATAACTGCTATATGAGGCACACTTGTTGATTCAAATATCTAAGTTGTTGTCCATCTCTTATCCTGGAAAATCCTCTCTTTCATCTAATTGTTGTAAGTGGCAAGCCTCTAGATTATTTACATCCATGCCATTGTCACTCTATTAGCATGAGAAATTCCTAAGGAAAAATGGCATTGCTCTATGCAAAGTTAAAGTTTTTCCCTTTAGGACAAATCCCCTATAAAGGAAATTATGGCTTTGCTGGATTCACATATCCCAGTTAAAGTAATTCTCCTTTCTAAACAGTCACCCAACAGTTGTGATAAACAGACGAGATGTCTCCCCTTTAGAGATGACAAATTTTCTCTCAGTTAAACCTTTTAGCTTCAATCTTGGGCTTTATACAAGGCACAAACATCTTTTTCCTCCCTTAGAATATGAGGAACTATGATTGCTCTGATTTCCCTGTTTCGCTTAAACGGGAATACGTAGGCATAAGATTGCGAAATCTTAGCGAGCATACTAATAAAAAACTCTAGGTCCAGTACCTTCACACATCAATCAAAACTTAGGTCCAATACCTTACCAAAAACATCGGCAAGCCCGAACATCAACAAAACCTCACCCTCTCTCTCATATTTCCCAAGAAACTTTCCCAACCCATTAACGGATAAACACCATCAAGTACAAAGCAGAACCTAAAGCTAACATCCTATGGATAACCACATATAGGATGGGTAATTGACAACTCCCTATTGTATAACCTGACCCCGAACTCCCCGAATCTCTTTAAGCGTTTGTTCAGTTAAACATTCGCGTACAAGGTTAGTTTTAGATAGCTTCGCTTTCCCTTCCAACTTCACGGGATAAATAAGAAATCAGAAAGTAGCACCCTCATCCTCTTCATTGAGGAGAAAACCCAAATTCCGCGATAAGGTGGTCGCGTCATCGACAAAAATTGTGCGCTACACTCAAACTTAAGGCATTTGGACATCTCAGCATCAACACGATTATAATGCAGACAAAACTTCACCAGTACCTCAAACTTTACCGCATATTCTGCCACAGTCATGTTTCATTGCTTTAGCTCAAAGAATTCTACCTCCTTCTTGCCGCGAGCATCTTCAGGAAAATATTTTCCCAAAAACTCCCTCTTAAACACAACCCAGGTTATCTCCGTACCAACATCTTACAGTCTCCGACGGTTGTTATCCCACCAATCTTCAGCCTCTTCGGACATCATATGAGTACCGAACTGAACTAGTTGAGCATCTGTACACCCCATCACCCAGAAGATCTTCTCAATCACCTTGAGCCACTTCTGTGCACTCTCTGGATCATGAGTGCCCACAAAAGTTGGCAGATTTTTCCTCTGAAACTTCCCAAAGCACGGAACTCATCAAGAGCTCCACCATTCTGGTTGTTCTGGGCCATCGCTTGGGCAAGCGACTCCATCACATCAGCAATAGCACGATCGTTTCTTCCAGCCATCCTGCACACCACCAACAAGGTTCGAAGAAATAAAACATCGACAGTGTACACACACTCATAGACTGACAGGGAACTAACATCATATAAAAACCTGGTCGGACGGACCGACCTGCTCTGATACCACTAATGTAACACCCTTCTACCCAACAAACAATCACGACATATATAAATAATCATATCAGAGTAAAATCCCACAAGGGCGTCACATTTCATCATAAAACATCAAATATTAACATCCTGCTCCGTAACACGGGTTATCACGTCAAGATTAAATCATTTACTACGCAGCGGAAAACTTCATAAACATCACAAATTATAACATCAAAAGGTTTAAAACAACTTCAACACATCATAACATCATCAAATAAAAAAACTATGGTTCGACTCAAACGTCCCGACCCAATGTTACATATCAGAGCAAGACCCTCTACCCGAACAAAATAATCAAAATACTTCGAGTCAATCTTCACGCACCAAAGGCTAATCCTGATCACCTGCACGTTACCCACGTGGAGGCAACATTCAAATTGGCAGGGTGAGTAATCATAAACCATTATACAAGATATAAGATAAGAAATAATAAGGTAGCATGCATCAAAATAAAACAAAATCATCATTATACATCATCATCATCATCATCATACATTATGAAAATCATGTCATTAACATCATTCATTCACAAATGCAATGCCACACAATATGAAATGCACAACACAGACTCATACATGTGGTACCAATTCGTCATGTTTGACGGACACTGGGCCATCACCCTCCAAAGATCCCCATCAATAGGATCGATTCTACATAAGAATCAGAGCAACGTCATACACCCCAATCCACACAATGGGATTGAAGCCACCACTGGACCAAAGTCCTAAAATGCTATGAATGCATGATGTAAACGTCATAATCGTCATCGTCATAAAATTGTCACATTGCATCATCATTCATAAAATTAAAACATCATATTATCTCATCATCACCATTGCATCAAAAGTCATTATAAAACATCAAGGCACAAAGCATCATAAAAAAGGAAAGAAAAGAATTTAAAACAAAGCCACTGCTCCTGCTCGCCTAGAGCTCGCCCGGCGAAGCAGCGCGCACGCCTAGGTTTCGTCCGGTGAAGCAGGGGCAAAACATCTTCCACCATACAAAATCCAGAAACTCCACTTTTCACACTTTTCCTTGGCTTCTACTTTTGCCAGGCGAAGCAGCTCGCTCGCCTAGGCTTCGCCCGACGAAGTAAAGGCGAATCCTACACTCTAATACAAAATCCAGCAACACCCTTTTTACACCTTCCCTTCGCTTCCATTTTCGCCCGACGAGGTTGGGGAGAATTCGCTTCGCTCGGCGAGCTTGGAATTTCGCCCAGCGAATCCGTGCGAACCTGCAACTTCGCAGTTGCAGTTCTGCACCAGTTCAGTCCCTCAAGGCTTACGATTTCAGTACCAAACAGTCCAATTTTCATCACTTTTCAGCATAGAAACAACACATCAAAATCAATACATCAACATAGGTTTATTCCTAACATCGAATATGTCCCAAAAACCTCAATTCCGACATGAACTCATCAAATTCCAGGAAAACCTACTACCTACATATTCCTACATTTATATCAATTATAATGATGAATAATACTCTACATACCTTATAAAATTGCTTTCGATTCCTCCTCTCTGAGTTCTTTTGAAACCTCTCTGAGCCATAGCTTCCTTCTCATTTTCCTTAGAGCTTTTTCTCCAAACTGATCGTACCAAGAATGACTTCTCACTCTCTCTTTTTCCTTTAAGTCATTCTTACCCCTTGGACCCTTAATAAGCTCTTCCCACAATGTCCTCACTTAACTCATCCAAATTTACCAACTTGCCCCTAATGTTTCACTTAATTATTTATAATAATAATAATAATTAATAATATATTTCACATAATTCGATATTATTATTACCAAAATAATATTAATAATCCTTATACTTCTAAATACCTTCAGCATCCCCTTAACATCATAATACCGCACAAATCAAGACATCAGTCATCAAAATAATTCATCAAAAATTCACCGAAAATACGAATATTTATAATAAATCAATTAAATAAATATTCTACTCATTTTGGGGTGTTACACGAAACATCTGTCTTGCTGTTGTTACTGATATTCTGAATATCAGTTTGTTTGTTCTGTTCTTGTTTTAAAGTTGTGCAGAGAACAATGTCTTGACATGTGTTAGGACATCTGTTATCTGCTATGCCAGAATTCCACCATTTAACATCTTTAATAAAAGTTAAAACATGGTTGTCATTATTCAATGGTCTAAGCCCTCGAGCGAAAGAAACCTCAGGGTTCCAATACCAAAAACACCTTATACTACCATAACCTTTATTTTTTTTAATCATTTTTTTAAACGTTCATATAGGACATTAAGTCCACATCCCAATCTTAATTCATTTTAGACAATGTGTCGACAACATGTCACTTTACAGGATGAGTGACCAATTGGCTCATATGGTGTATTCTAAGTCTAACAATTTGTTTCTTTATCGGCCTACACAAAACTGATTAATCAAATAACAATTGCATGTATGAGGGACCAACACTTTGTAATAAAATAACCATTACATAATTTTGGAACCATATGTCAACAATAAACTAACAACAACAACCGAAGACATTAGGGACCACATATCAATAAAAAAACTCACATCAACAACCATTTTAGATAATGAGGAACACAAGAAGAAAATATTAGGGGAAATTGAACTCAAACGACAACAACCATTTCAATTCAAAAAATGCAAAAACAATTGATGACAAAACCACTTACCTTGACATATATGATGAGTTTGCCATTTTGAAATCAAATGTACACAATCTAGATGAAGAACAAACACAATCTAGAAGAAGACGAACAAAATGATAAATCTGAAATAATGGAATGTTGAGTTGAATGCACGAATACTGAGACTTAAAGAGGATAATGCAATGTTGATTGTCAATTTTTAGGGTTCATAATTTTGAGGACGAAACGATAATGGAACGCTGAGAAGAAATGAAACATGAATGTCAATTTTTTTTATCCTTTACTTTTAAAAATAAATGATTAAGTTAAAAAAAAAAACATTAACCTAAATAAATATGAACTAATAAATGAGTTAGAATACAAAAAATGTTTTAATACTAACTTGGCAATCACATGTACGCCTTATGAGTGTCATGTCATTAAAAAATGCTTTCAAAGGTCATCACTGGTGCCACAACCAAGATGAACATACACACCTCCCTTCTATATAAATATACAAATTAAGTGTAGAATCTTAAAACATCCAAATTTTACCATATATCTAAATACTATAAAATTTTGTGATAACTTACGACTAACAAAATCCATCGTATACTTTTTTTTTATAGAAATCATATATCATTTACGCACAACTATAAAGATCAATCTCTCAAATCAGGTAGAACCATAATGAGGGGCAAAAATCCCCCTCAAGAGATCCACTGTTTACTATACTAAAACAAAATTTAACAAACATTTCCAAAGCAACGATAAAATAAGATCTACATCATAAAATGAATATTAAATATCAAAATATCATTTTCATTTCCCATACAATCTTCGTACTTGCTTACTTAAATAAAAAATATTTTAAAAAATAAGACACATAAACCAAAATTTTAAAATAGAGCTAAAATCTTGTTTCATTTAAAATATGGCACCAATAGTATATTTAAATGAATTTAAAACTACTTATAGTGATTAGAAAAAAAAACCGTAGTCATGGGTACCTGCAGGTAAAACCATCACGGGTACAGGTGGCATAGTTTAATGGGTATCTACAGCTAAAATAAACGGATATTTAAGTACTCGTTTTCTTACGGATATATACAAATTTGATGACATCCGTACCCGCGAGTATCCGTATCCGTTAATAATTAGAAAAATTACTTAACTATCCTTTAAAATTAGGCTTAATAAGTGACGAAATCCTTTAACTTAATTTCAGTTTTCACTTTAGTCCCTTATTTAATAAACGTTACTATTTAGTCCCATAAAAACAATTTTGTTAGCCAACTTAATCTTTTTTGTTAAATGTTGAGAAAAAACGTTAACTTGTGATGACGTGGCATGACAGCATGGAAAAAGTCAAAATAGTGAGTCAATAATTTAGCTAAAGGACTAAATTGAAACCTTATAGTTAGTTAAGGAATCAGACCATGACATCAATCAAACTGCGATTAAAGTGACCATGCCAAAATTTTATCACATTTTACAAGACCATAACGTGTTTATTTACCAGGTCAGAATTTCATATCAATAAAATCTTGAATTTAATGGCATTAAACTAGAATTTTGTTATATTCTTGATTAAAATGAAAAACTTTAGGCCAAAATTGAGAGTCAAACAAGGGTTTATATGCTCTAATGAATAATAAAAAGAGTATTTCTCTTTACGTTAATTAAATAGAGTCTTCACGTGTACGTAGAGAATTTCTTTTTCGATGCCATATGATTTAAAAGCTTCTTCGACTGAAGTGTTATTAGAGTTGATGGCTCGAGCAAGCTTTTTGGAAAGAACCACTGCATTCTCAAGTGCACAACAAGTTCCTTATCTAAGATTTGGGGTCATTAGATGCCAAACATCTCCAATAAGGCTTCTCGACTCATCAAATTGTTCTTCCATAACAAATAGATGCAATATCTATAACAAGACTCTTTTTGAAAAGTATATGCCATATTAATTAATTATTTGATGAGAAGATAAATTGAAAAAAAATAAACCATATATACAAATGCTAGTTCAATGAGTGGCTTATCAATATTAAACAGGGTCTTTTTTTAAATGCAAATAAATTTGTTTTAGCTATTGACTTTTTCACAAACAAAGCTATCACAACATGCTCAAAGGCTCTGCAATACTGAACTGATTTATTGCACATGAAATTGGATAACTTTTCAAGTCAGCTTTGCATGATCAATATCACAACAAGAAAATGATTCAAAATGGTCAAATAACATGAAACTTATAACAACTAATATGACCAAAATTGTTACACAGCAAAATAAAGTACCATGTGTATGTAGTTATTGACAACCAACACAACAAAATCTATTCTATTCTGGAAGATTTGTGGTAAATTTATTCTATTTAAATGCAAACACAGTGATATATTTGTGGTTATTAAAGCACCAACGACCTTGATCTACCAAACTAGAATGAGAATAAGCTGACAATAGACCAACAAATGTCACATGGATAGGCTTTACTCTAGCCCACTCCATCTCCAGAAAATAATCAAAAGCATTCAAGCATGTAATAATCTAATTCCAAGTTATAATCTTTCTTCCATTCATATTATAACTTGAACCAAGTCCATAATAAACAAATTCAATTCCATATTAAGCATTTTCATATACAACAACAAAGCTTTAAAATAATGGTTATCATCATCACCATCATTAAAGCCATAAACTATTCAATACGAACACCATAATTAGTCGCAAAACAACAATCATAAAAACCAGATCACCTCATACCACAAAGAAAGAAAGATGCAAATGTCTTGCTTCATACCTTTTCAACACCTTGGTTACAAGCATAAACAAAAAACATGGGATATACTGCACCAAAGAGAATATAGAGAAATAGTTAAATCCATTTAGCAAAAATAAATTTCCCAAAACTCAAATCATATGTAGAATCTTGAATCTAATAATTAATTGTTCATCAAAAATCCTAAATTGCAGTTTCAAATAATCAAATTTGGTGGCTACAAATCTAAAAATTAATTCACTACGCCAAACAAGACTTTAGACAGCGCTTTTTTAGGCCTTAGACAACGCTTTTTATTTACGAAAAAACGCTCTCTAAACTCTAAAGTATACATTAGAGGGCGCTTTTTTAACAAAAAGCGCTGTCTAAAGGCCCCCTTTAGACAGCGCTTTTTTTAAGCGCTGTCTAAAGTATACCTATAATTTTAATTATCAATTTTTCTATATCTTTAGAGGGCGTTTTTTCAATAAAAAGCGCTGTCTAAAGGCCCCCTTTAGACAGCGCTTCTAAAAGCGCTGTCTAATGTATGCTTATAATTTTAGTTATGAATTTTTCTATGCCTTTAGAGGGCGCTTTTCAGGAAAAGCGCTTTCTGTTGTGAACAATAGACAGCGCTTTTTCTAGAAAGCGTTGTCTTTTCTCTACGTATAATTTTAATGATTTTTTTTTAAAATTCCATTTTAACCATTTTTTTATGCAGAAACCTGTATAATTCAAGCCATTTCAATAAACCTGTATATTTCACATTTCCATTAACAATTTATAGTATGGTTCATTAACCATTTCCACTAATCCCATAAATCACATAAACCACATAAACCATTTCCATTATAATTCAAGTCATTTACATTAACCATTCACAAAACTATACAATTACATTCCAAAATCACATAAATAACATAAACCATTCACAAAACTATACAATCCCATAAAATAAACCATT
Organism: Lathyrus tuberosus; assembly: GCA_022829125.1. Taxonomy (NCBI): domain Eukaryota; kingdom Viridiplantae; phylum Streptophyta; class Magnoliopsida; order Fabales; family Fabaceae; genus Lathyrus; species Lathyrus tuberosus. The sequence goes on from JALAZF010000387.1 coordinate 3,944,829, forward strand.
CACAAAACTATACATTCACATAATCCCATTATCCTATACCTTATATGACTTTTTTTCCAATAAGGTATTCGCACAATTCCTCCTTAATTTCTTGCAATTTATCCTTCGTGTAATGAGAACACGCGTATTCATCAAAGTATTACATAACAAAACAAAATATGCATGATTTAGTTAAAAATAATAAATTATATGACATATCCGATAAATATTAAAATAACTCCTAAGTTATAAATCCATGCATACCGTATTAGGAATCTCTAATCGATCCATTTGAAGGATTTCTCTCATAAACCTCAAAACGAAATACCCGCAGTCTATGTCATTACGCTGACGAGGGCACTACACATAGACAAACAAATAAGAATTAATATATAGTTGTTTTGTGTTTTCAAGTAGCATCACTAATAAGCAACATTATGAAAATTAATATACCTTTTGAGCTTCATTTTCATCATGTGTCTCGTGTGTGTCGTCATGGTCACTAGCCATTTCACCTGTAAGAAAGAAAAAAATAAAAATTAAATGACAAATATAAAAATCCATAATCCATAATCCATTGAATGATATAAGCTATATATAACATGACAACTAATTAATATTATTAAATGATATAAGCTATAATTTTATAACTAGTACCTTTTTCACTAACGTCTCTTTCTTTTCTTTGTTGGAATATGTTCTACCCGTCTCTTAACAACACGGACGGTTGGATTGATCCAAATACCCTCATTATGATCATTTCTTGTATATGATTCATTCACTATAATATTTTCATCTTGACCAATTAGGTTAGAATTACCAAGATCCCCCTGTACACGTATCATAAAATGAAATATCATTAATTGATCAATTATGAGTCATAACTTGATAAGTGGCAACATGTAATCACAAACAAGCAACATACTTAACAGCAAGCATACTTAAACAAGTAATCATCATATCACAAAGATAATCATCAAAGCAATTATTGAGCAAGATAAACATCTCATGCAAAGACAAATATCATACTTTCTTTGACCATGCAATACAATAACTATCATAACTCCACTTTCATGGCTCTATATATCATAACTCCATCAATACAATAACTATCAATATTACAATAACTATCATACTTTCTTTAATCTAGAATATAGAAACAACAACTAATGAAAATAGAAACAACATGTTCAATATTAGTCATTCTAAACATGTTCAAAAATAAAAGTCTCAAAACTTTATAACTATGGTCATTACCCATATCAACACTACACACAAAATAAGTCAGAAGTATGCAACTGAATAATACACAAAATGGAAGTATGACGCAGGAACTCCGAACCACCTCAACAACACCTGTACTACGACGGCAAAATGGTAGCTAGTGACCAGAATGAAAACAGAACAAAAATCGTACGATGAAAACAAGAATGAAAAGCGTACCTCTTCTTTGTTTCGTCTTCTTCTTCACGAAAGAAATGGCGAATGAACAACGACGGCAATGGCGAACAACGACGGCAACGACGAACAACGACGGAAATGGAACGACGACAATGGCGAACAACGACGACAATGGAACGACGACAATGACGAACAACGACGACAATGGTTTCAGTAGAGAAGAACGATATCGAGGGTTTCAGTAGAGAAGAACGGTCGAGAGAAGAAAATGAAAAGAAATGTCTGAAACTGATTAGAAATTGTTTTATATTTTAATTCATAAATGACTTTAGACGGTGCTTTTAAAAAGCGCTTTCTTAAGTTCTACCTATAACAGCGCTTTTCTCAGAAAGCGCTTTCTAAGGTGGGGAGACTTTAAAACCTATAGTAGCGCTTTTGCAAAAGCGCTGTCTAAAGTGATGCCTATAGCAGCGCTTTACAAAAAGCGCTTTCTAAGGTGACTTCCATTTTGGTCATTTAACAGCGCTTTTAAAAAGCGTTTTTTAAGGTTAACCTTTAGACAATGCTTTTATAAAAGCGCTGTCTAAAGTAATTCCTATAGCAGCGCTTTACAAAAAGCGCTTTCTAAGGTGGCTTCTATTTTGGGAATTTAACAGCGCTTTTAAAAAGCGCTTTCTAAAGGCTGTCTTTTACAGCGTTTTTTTTTAAGCGAAATTTTTTAAAGACTTATAGCAGCGCTTTGTCCAAAAAGCGCTGTCTTTATTCAATTTTGGCGTAGTGATTGTACAACAAAAACCCTAAATTGCAACGCTTGTTGAGAGAACCATGTTCTTCTTCACCTCGCTCTCTGTAAATTTTCATCTAACTGCAACAAAATAGAACAAATTCATCTAATAAAGTTTGTATAAAATTGAAGAAATAGATGTTCATCTCTTAATGATTTAGAGATGTGACTGGCGAAGTGAATGTTCATCCCTTAATAATTTAGAGATGTAACCAGTGACAGAATGTTGAAGCTTTTTACCTTCGTTCAAAATTGAAGCCACACATTTTTTTTAATTCGCTTTTCTCTGAGCTAGGGTTTCTTTTCATCTTCTCTTGTTCTCCTCTTTGTATTTTAACTTTGCCAAACAGAATGAAATGACACCAAAAAAGATTTCAACATAGTCCAAGGATTTTAACACATAAATAACTAAATTTTAAATATTAAAAAAAGTCAGGTCAGATAATACAATACCACCTAAAATGTCATATATGTCAAATTTAGGGGTGTTCAAAACCGAACCAACCCAATAGAAAATCGCAAACCAAACCAAATCAAATCGAAACCGCAAAAAACCACATTTGGTTCGGATTTGTTCGGGTCACCTTTTAACAAAACCGTGCGGTTCGGTTTGGTTTGCGGTTTGCATTTTGTAAACCGAACTAAACCAAACCAAACTGCATTATATTACAACCCAAACTTCACTTATCTCACATCCAACCTAAAACTCAAACCCATTAGCTTTTAAGTTTCAACTTTCTCAAACCTCTCTTAATATTATTACACATTCTTCTCATCTTCTTTGTCATGTACATCTCACCTCTTTTACACTAATCTCTTGTCTCACATGTTATTTCTTTTTCATCTTCTCATTTTTTGTTACTATTTTTTCTCCTAATTACGTTTTTATCGCACTTTTTTTCTCTAATTTCACATATCTTATGTTCTTTCTTTTTCATTTTCTCTAATCTTCATTCTTCTCTATTTTTTTTGTTTTATTATAATATTTTTGGTATTGTTTTATACTACTATTTTTTTTCCACTTTTGTTTAAATTAAATTTTGTATATTGAATGAGAAATTTTTGTCTAAATATGATGAGTTTTGTCGTTATTTGATAATGTATGAATAACTAAACACAAAGTTATGTTATTCGTTATATGTGTATGTATGACTCAATAAAAATCTTGTAAAAAACCGAACCAACCCAAACCGCATTGATTTGGTTCGGTTTGGTTCGGTTCGGATTTTTTCTAAAAGCCAACCGAACCAAACCGAACCGCATATTCTTTTCTCTTGCGGTTCGAATGATTTTTAGCGTCAAAACCGCTCAAACCGTACCGCGAACACCCCTAGTCAAATTTATCATTTTCCCCCGACATTTAATGAAAAGAATCAAATTGGCTAACAAAATTATTGTTAAGGGATCATTTATTAAATAAGAAGTAAAATGAAATCTTAAATGAACCCCTAAAATCAAACCTTTAGTTTCTTTTTTTAGTAGCCACTTAATTTAACTTGATAATTTTCTTTTCGTATAAATCTTAATTGCGTGTTTTTCTTTTACGTAATCTTCATAAGTTATAAACATATATAAAAAGATTAATAAATTACAATTTATAAATAATATTTATGGGTATATGTAAATATCAGTAAATTTTAATATTTTAAAATTTATAGATATTCGCACAAATATAAGAAGCCTATGAGTATCATATTTATTAAATGTGAGAGATAAGTGAGACTATTACCCTTAGAGCACCCACATTCATTATCCCCATTTAAGTTGTTTAAATGAGATCCATTCAATTGTTTATATTATACTACATTTTCATATATTTTAAACAACTCAACTATATTTCTCAAATATCCATACAACTCATCAAAAACTCTAAAATAGGACCCACCAAATCTCACAATATACCCAATATTTATTAAAAAGTACTAGTATATCTATTAAATAATATTAAAAGAGACCAAAAAATTCTTTGGGAACGTTGGCTGGCTTGACAACGTTTTTGTTGGGAGAACGCTTTCAACTATGAAATATCCATTGTACTATGACAACATAGCATTGGTTTTTGTGAAAGAACGGTGACTCATGACCGATATTTATGCTCTTAGAAATCCTTAATTACTGATGCAATTTAATTTAATTTAAAAAAATAAAATTTAAATCATATCTATTTCTTCCATTTTTCATATGTCTGAATAAACTACAGAGGAAAATTTTCTAACAGTTGTTTTTGTTCTGAATTCTTCGAGTTGCAATGACGAACTCAATGGGTCCTCCACCTCCCAAAAACCCTAATCTTCAACCACAAACCCTAACTCCATCACCTCCTCCTCCAAACTCCGATTTTCACTCATCTCAACCCACCGTCAACGATTCATCACAACCCGAACCACCACCACCGTCTGATTCCACCACCACCTCATCACAACCCGAACTCCCACCACCGTCCGATTCCACTACCAATTCATCATTTCCCGAACCACCGCCACCGTCCCCTTCCACCGTCAATTCATCACTATCCGAACCACCACCACATCCACCACCACCACCGTTCCATTCCACAGATACTCAACCCCCTAAACCCTCTCAAGGTACAGCGGTTCCGTATAAGATTCCGGCTTGGAGTTCCGCTCCTTGCCATGAATTCTACCTGGAGGTTCTCAAGGACGGTTCCATCATCGACAAATTTAATGTGTATGTTTCTCAACTTTTTTTGTTGTTCAGTTCTCTACTTCAACTGAAACTGAAACTGTGTTTTCTTATGGTTGGTTTGATTCACAGGCATGAAAAAGGTGCATATATGTTTGGGCGTTTGGATCTTTGTGACTTTGTGCTTGAGCACCCAACTATTTCTAGGTTTCATGCTGGTATGCTATGAATTACACTAATCTTGCTCTCAATTTGATATATTTGTATGTTTGGGATGAAAATGGCTATGAAGCACGTATGTAACACCAACACGAAGGCACTGATGGTAATTTAAAAAATGGAATTTACTGTATTGTTTGTAACTACACATTTTAGTCTCGTGTGGTGATAGGAACTTGGGCCTTGCGTTACAAATAACCCAATTACGTCAACAAATCCTATTAAGCCCATCATCTGGAAGTCTGCGGGAGGAGAGAAAAAGTGGGTCAGATAAAGGAATACAAAGGTTAGAGAATTTTCTGCGATTCTAGGAGAATTGGTTATTTGGGGGAAGGAAAGTCTAGATGCGAGGAATTTAGAATTTATTTAGCAAATTGGTTAGCAGAGTTATTCTCTTTTGTAGGAGTTCTTGAACTCCAATTTATCGGTTTATCGTTTTCCACCATTGTAGAGCTCTTGAGCTCATCACATTCTGTAGAATAATATACTGTTGCATCTTCCAGTTTACTGAGTTATATCTTGCAGTGTCTGGCCTTCAATTTGAAGTGTTGGTGCTACAAAGGAAACTTGTTTAGTGTAATTTAATCAACCATAATGCCAATGATACTAATGTGTTAGTCTTAATGTGGAAGTTGAACTGAGTTTGAGATTGCAAAAGCCGGTAATCTTCCTTGTATCCCTTAGGACTCAAACTTAGCTTCTGAATCAGTTAGTTAAAATCATTCTATCATAATACAGGTAGTTGGCTGTAGCATTAATATACTATATGCGTTTTGGTTGATAACAATACTATTTCTTGACTGAACAATCTCATTGCCAAGATTTTTTTATCTGATCAAGACCTTCTTACTTCTTAGGACAGCTACAGACCTCTTAACTAGCTAGATCATACCTCATATCATAACATAACACCTAAAGTTCTAACACAAGGATATCCCATGTATTCTGTTACTATTTTATGGTGTGTTCTGAGTTCTTCAACAAGAATGAAGAATTAACATTTGAGTTGATCAGTTTGAGAAAATTAGACATTGATTACTTCCTGCCATACATCAGATGATATAAACCCATCTTAGGCTTCCCTATTATAGTGCCAGTGTGACCTGATTACACCCATCCATTTTGAAAAGATCTGGAAGTCAAATTATTATATTAAAACCTGTGCATTCCATTTGTGAGTTTCACCAAAAGTTAGACATTCAAAAAGTTCTCTCATGATTCTTAGTTCTTACCTAGTTTTTTATTTTATTCTTGATAGTTATGCAGTTTAAGAGAAGAGGAGATGCATATCTCTATGATCTTGGGAGTACTCATGGCACCTTTTTGAACAAAAATCGGGTATGGCATTGTCTTTTCTCGTCCTCTAGAATTTTGATAATTCTGTTAGTTCTTTGATTCATCAAATATGTTTTTGCGATCCTTTTGTTTGATAACTATTCTCATGTGCAAAATATGCCCCGTGACAGAGATATATACAAGAATCGTTACTTTTTCGCCCTTTTTTCTTCTTTTATTTATTTATTTATTTATTTTGGTTTTAGAATTCCTCTTGCTTCCTGCTATTTCATACTTTAAAGTAAGGTTTAACAACAGTATTTAACATGCGATCTATGCAACTAGGTTGATTGAAGAAGAGTCAGCTAAACATATTTGCTGATGTTGTTCATTCAGAAATTCTTTTGCTAAAACCTTTACCGAATTCTATAGTCATGAGCATAATCTCTGTTTTGTCACAAAGCCTTCATCTTCCTCTTTTGCTACTTGGTTTACATCAAAATTGTTTCCACCTGCACTAAGTGCCCATTTGTTTTTCCTAAACAATATCACAACTGGACTTAATTTTGCTTAGCAGAACTCACCTTGACAACATCTTGTAATGTACCCTCAGGCAAACAACATTGTATGCCCAGAATTATATTAACAGCTCTAAAGTTGGCCGGAATAACAAGATCTAAATACTCACAATCATTGCAATCTAGTTTAACATCTTCACCTTTAAGTACCTTTGCAGCTTTTTATTGAAAAAATTGGACCCAGCTGTCGGTAAAGAAAAGTGTATGCAGGTTTATAACTATACCTTATAGACATAACTGACATAGCTCCATTTCCTTTCCTATTTGCTTAGGTGGAGAAAAACACATACATTGACTTGCGTGTTGGTGATGTCATCCGATTTGGCCGGTATGTGTTTTTTGTATAGAATTTTCACTTTGCTCACAATCAAGGCTTCTTCTGTTGTTTGTATTATTTTGTTCTCTCTTGAGTCAATATTACTTCTTTCATTGTTTCTGATGATGTGATAGGTTATTTTATTTAATTTATTTGAGGTAGTATCAATTAGAATTAGAACCCATCATTATTTATTGAGCCATTATAAAATTAGTAATTTCAGTTTTCTCGATGATCACTTGCTGCTTAAAGGCATGTGGAATGGGTCCAGTTGAATTGGAATGTGTACCTAGTCATGTTGAATTAGTATTTTATGTTTAAAATCTCATGGTCTTCGTTGGAATATTGTCATTTCAGATTATATAACGATTGGTCTGTGTCAGCGCATTAAAATCCCATGGTCTTCATTGGGGTATTGTCATTTCAAATTTATATGGCAATTGGACTGTGTCGTGCATTGCTATTCCTGAGTATTGTTTTTCTGCTTCTAAATACTTTTCGTTTTTAATAGTTTTTCTGGCAGGGTACATCTGATCTGCATTGTTTATGTATTCTCTTTCTAAATAATTTTCTCTTTTCTACACCTTAAAGTTTATAATATGTTACTCTATCTTGTACTGAATTACAAACTCTTAAAAATTTCAATAAGAATATGTCACTAATTATTTTCTTTATCATCTTTTGCCATGTTTAATAAGTGTTTTCTGTATTGGAATGAATGAGTTTTGATTTACGAGGAACATCATTTCTTGACATATGTTTCTAGTATTTATTTTGTATTCCATTTACAGGTCAACTCGGATGTTCATTTTTCAAGGACCGTCAGAATTGATGCCTCCTGTAAGATCTGGTCTTCATATGTTTTTCTTTCATTGAATTTATTGCCATTCACCACTAGTATTTTTGATAATGTGTCACGGTACCTGTAAGTGTCATAGTTGAAAGTATTTTATGTTCTTGGGATTAATGGACCCTGCACAAATTTTCCATGTTATGATTTCTTTGTGCAAGTTATTATCATATTTCTTTGAGTGTTAGGTTTCTCTTATAGAAAAAAATCATTTGAAGTGTGCTTGTTTTTAGATGGGAAAGTAAGGGTGTATTCACTTAGATTTTTTGCTAGATAAGATTGTGCCTTTAATTAAATCAATGGTGGACTCCCTTTAGAGACAAGCTCTCTTTAAAGGTTTTCCCTGTTTATATGGTTTTTAATTTAGCAAATTCGTTCTCCACCAAGTTTTATGACCGCATATCAGCTTTGGTTTTAATCATTATTGAAATGAATATATAGAGGGGGACATAGTAAATTTTCCTTGCACTCCCTAGCTGCACTGCAGCGTACATAATGTAAATCTTTACTTATTTTATAGCATTCTTGATAATATGTTCTTGCACATTGTTGCTTATTAGATAAAAGTTGACTTTTGAGTCATGAACTCATTCATTATTAGTAATGGTTTGTGTGTTTCATTTCGCATTGATTTAAATTTCCATAGTTCGGTTGCACCAAGTTTCAATTAGAAATAAAGCCAGAGCCAATATTTATTTTATCTATTATCGTTTATCATCAACTATCCTTGGACATGGACTAACCATTATTCCCAACTTTAGTTCATTTTCAGAAATTTGTGAGTCATAGTTCTATCTTTCATTTTCTAGTTTCCTCATATAATCATCAGTTAACATTAATGGATTATTATTTAATATGCACCAAAGAGTAAAGAGCATTTAACCTGTTAGATTGCAACAGAAATAAAGAGAAAATAAAAGAAAGATGTGAGAATCTGAGAGAATGAGAAGCTTCCAGTTTCTGGAAACTGTTGACTTTGCTCTTCAGATTATTGCTGCAATTAACATCTTTTCATATTTGTTTTACTTAAAGGAGGCTAATATAAAACTTAAAAGAGAAATGAAAATGCGGGAAGCATTGCTAGATAGGGAAACTTCGCTTCGACGAGCAAAGATGGAAGCATCTGCTGCTGAGGGTATATCGTGGGGTATGGGGGAGGATGCCATTGAAGAAGATGAGGTAATTATGATACAACATCTATATATTTCTTCGTTTGAACTACTTAATTATCCGTTCAAGATTTATATGTTAGAATCTACTTTAATGTTAAAACTCAAGTTGACCATTTTTATCTTCTGATTTCAGGATGATGTTGAAGAAATAACGTGGCAGTCATATAAAGGGCAGCTTACAGAAAAACAGGAAAAAACCCGTGAGAAATTAATAAAAAGAATGGAAAAGGTGAGTAGTTCTTGTTAACTTCGGTTCACGTGCTGTGTTTTTTCATATATGAATTATAGTCCATAAATAGAATAATTGCTTGGAACCTCTTTTACTTCTCCTGTTATCAGAATCCCTATCTCCACCAAGATAATTAAAGTAAATTGAAGTTATAGTTTCAAATGAATGGTTGATATTTGTAATGCAAAAGACATCCCCTAAAGGATGAACATCGATGATGATATTTGTATCCACACACAGAAACTCTCTCCTCTTGCCACAGAATACAGTTTCCTATGGCCTGTTTTTTAAGATGGTATACTCGAAAAGTTTCCTGATATGTGTTTTTTTGGGTGCAGATTTCTAACATGAAGAAAGAAATAAATTCTATACGAGTTAAAGACATTTCTCAGGGTGGATTAACTCAGGGTCAACAGACTCAAATTGCTAGGAATGAGCAAAGAATGGCAGAGGTAATATTGGAGAAAGTTCATTAGAAATGGCCCTTGCATATTATTGCTTTCCATGTTCTGTGATTGTAAAAGCTGATGCATGAGCACTTAATCTACTAAGATAACATTGTTTTTAATTGAATAGATAATGGAAGAACTTGAAAACTTGGAAGAAACACTGAATGATAGTATTCGAGAAAGTTTAGGTGCACGTACAGGAAAGCTATCTCATGGGAAGAAGAAACGTGCAGTTGAAGATGAAGAAGAATATTTTAGGTATATTATCAATTGAAGAGTTTTTTTGAAAGCTGACATTTATAAGGAAGAACCTTATGCTTGAATATTATCAATTAAATATAACTACATATTCGAACTGCTTAAGGCTGTTGTACTTGTTTGCATTTATTTCTTCATATTCTGTGTTCCTTTAGGTGCAGTTTAAGATGAAGAAGAATATTTTAGGTATATTATCAATTGAAGAGTTTTTTTGAAAGCTGACATTTATAAGGAAGAACCTTATGCTTGAATATTATCAATTAAATATAACTACATATTCGAACTGCTTAAGGCTGTTGTACTTGTTTGCATTTATTTCTTCATATTCTGTGTTCCTTTAGGTCAATGTTGGATATGCTTGCTTGGTTTTCTTATACAATACTTACAAAAGATTTACTGAAACTAAAAGGAAATTTGGTAATTATATGCATTTTTCAGTGACGATGATGATGAATTTTATGACCGTACAAAGAAAAAACCCTCAAAAAAGAAGCCTGGTGACAACCAGTCAATCGAGACTGCAGATACTCTTCTTGATAAGAGAGATACTATCATGAAGGAAATAAATGACAAGAAAGAGTTACTTATGACTGAGAAGAACAGAGTGTTATCACAGACAGAGAGTACCACACAGGATGATGTTGATGATTCACTTGATGCTTACATGTCTGGACTTTCATCTCAACTAGGTGATAGTTCTCTTAACCTCATATATTAAGCTTTACACTGCTTTGGTGTATTTTAAAGTTTATTTTTAGTAAGTTTGACTACCAAATGAGTTTTTTTTTTTTGTCCATAGTCATGTGCTTGCAACAATGTTGGGTTATAATTGTTTTTACATGTAACCCTGTTTTTAATATTATGATTATACTTGTTGGATCACATGATCCGGTGAAGTTTTTCCTCTTCATTTTTCCAAAATATTATAAGCTCTCTGTTACTTGTTTTGACCTTCACTTATTACATAGAATTCTACTATATTTGATTTTTCTGTCTGTTCTCTTCATGTAACTAATTTTAATAATCATATTAAATAAAATAGACTAATAAATACGATAAAGATGTGTATTTGATTACTCTTATCCTCACAGATATTTTCTTTTATGTCAGTTTATGATAAAAGTGCACAGCTTGAGAAGGAATTATCAACTCTTCAGTCTGAGCTAGATAGGATATCCTACCTCTTGAAGATTGCTGACCCAACAGGAGATGCTTCCAAGAAAAGGGAGTTGAAAGCACAAGATCCTAAACCAATAAACCCCGAAGAAATTGCCTCTACTATCAAGATGAAACCGCCGGCAGAAGCCCAGAAAAACAGCGAGCCTTGTGCCAAGGCAGACGACAATAAACGACTTGTGGAAACCAAGAAAACTAGTGATGCATGTGTTAAGGCAAATGACAATAAACCACACACGGAAACCCAGAAAGTTATAGATGCTTCTGTTAAGGAAGATGGCTCCATAAAAGGAGAGGAACCTGCAGCCACAGTTGTGGCCTTGGAAAAGTCACAACCTGGCCATGACAGGTCAGATAATGAGAATGCTGTATTTGTTGTCCCAAAGCCCCAGTGGCTTGGAGCTGTAGAGAACAGGGTTCCAGATGATAAGCAACAGCCGACGACCTCTCTTCATCCGCCGGAGATGGACGAATCCGATCAGTTTGTTGACTATAAGGACAGGAACAAAATTTTGGGCGGTGATGATGATAACAGCACTTCATTAGAGTCTAGAATTGAGTCTGCTGCTCCCGGATTAATTTTAAGAAAACGGAAGCAAGTCGAGACAATTGGAACAAGCAGTAGTGATGCCTCTCAGCAATCGACATCTTCCACCTCAGGCGAACAAATGGCCGAGGATGCCGTGGCTCTATTATTGAAGTACAAAAGGGGACTATATGCTGCTGATAACAATGATGGAAGAGATGAAAGCCAAGAGAAGAAGCCTAAAAAAGTACTCGGGCCTGAAAAACCATCGTTTTTAAGTGATGAGACAGATAATGCAACATGGGTTCCACCTAAAGGTAAGTAGAATTAAGTTCAGTATTCTTACCACACTTGAACTTTCATTTATTGAATGATCATACAAAAATCTTGTTCTGTGCAGGACAATCTGGCGATGGACGGACTTCCTTGAATGATAAATATGGCTACTGAGGTACGATGAGGTGCATTGTTCAACAGAAGAGTTCAGGCTATTTAATTACCTAAGAATATGTCAAACTGTCAATGATGGATCAGGATGAATCCGCACAACATTGACTAACTTTCAGTGACCTTCCTTTGTTAAGGTAAAATCTAAAGGATGATAAAGTTTGTTGGTGAAAGGACTACTGTTAGTATAACCGAGACAAGGAAAGGGTGAAAGGACTACAGTAATGTAGTAACATTGCTTGTTTAGATTTATTGATTCCTGATGACACGACTCTTTCGTGTACAGCCACATGATCTTGAGTAGGAGTTGCTTTTGTTTCTCTGAGAAGTCCTGAATGAAGTGACCACCAAAAAAATAGACAGGCTAATGTACAAGCTTGTTTGCTGCTGTCCTTTGGAAACCTATTTAAGCTTGAGAAGCACTTTTTTTCCGGATAGGCACAAGTACTAAGAAATCTAGCAGACTTTTTTTCTTGTTATTTTCGTTCAAGTGTAAAATTATGGCCATCAAATGTGCAAAAAATGGGTATGAGGTGTTTGTGCTCAGGTGAACGAGGAAATGCAGTAAATAAACATTTTATCCTGAAAGCTGTGTCTCATCTGCGTTTGATTATACTTTTGGTGGAGTAAATAAACATTTTAATCCTTAATTTTGTCTCATTTTTTTGTTGTGTCAAAATCAGTTTAATCTCTTACATTTTTGAAATAGCAATTTAATCACTTAAATTACAAAATATTCATCAATTTATTCCTTTAATCTTCAAAAAAGAAGACCCTATTAATACGGAATCCATTTTATTTCCGCTGGATTCCGTATTAATCTTCGAAAAAGAAGACCCTATTTAATTTCTTACAATTTAAACTGGACCATATTAGTCTTTGAATCACTGAACTGTCTCTAAACTATGATGTGTATTTAGTATTTTATAAATTGGATCGAAGATTAATATGGAATCCAACTGGACCATATTAGTCTTTGAATCATTGAACTGTCTCTAAACTATGATGTGTATGTAGTATTTTATAAATTGGATCGAAGATTAATATGGAATCCAACGCGGAAATATGGAATCCAACATTCCTAGTTCAACCAATTCCATTTAGTGGTGAGAATTGGTAAAAACCAGTGGACTTATGGTTTTAGAAAATTGTTTGATTGAATATACTATTGAATTGGTGAGAATTGGTAAGAACCAGTGGACTTATGGTTTTAGAAAATTGGTTGTTTTCTTAGACAAAATGACGCCGCCAGTTTTAATAATAATAAAAAAGTTAAAGTATGTAGACTTCGGTTCAAAAATTATTTGGAACAACTTTTTCTCGTTAACAATTTTATTTTATTCGAAATATATTTGTATTTGTATTTTCTACTATATTTAAATTTTAAAAATGGCCTTTTGAATTTTTTTTTTTTTGAAGTTTTATAGGTGTCGTGATATTTTTTAGAAACTGAGTCATCCGATTCGACTGATTTATTCAACTGAGTTATTTGATTTAATTCGATTTAGTCACGCGGTTCAATTGGTGACCCACTGATTCGACCAATAAACCAATGATTCAGTATCCTCACCGGTTTGATGATCGATCCGATTTTTAAAACATTACGTGTATAATTAACTTGTTTACGTGGCATTATACAATTTTAATAATTCTTAAGGGATAATCCCTCATTTAAAAAAAAACTAGTAGTACGTGTATGTTCAGCTTCCTAAGCAAAAAAGGGGCATCCGTTGTAAGTGCGTGTTCAAGAGAAAACTAGTAGTAACAGAAAAAAGAAAGGGAAAAGTTCAAGGCTCGTATTGTAGAAAAGGGGTACTCACAACAGAAGGGGAATAGTTATGATAATATTTTTTCTCTGATCGTCAGATATACTTCTTTCAAGGTAGAATTAGCCTTGGTAGCCAACCGAGACATGCATTTAGAGAATATGGATGTGAAGACAACATTTCTTTACGATAATATAGATGATCAAATTTACATGATCAAATGAACATGCTTAATATTAACTACAGAAGGTCTGAATATGTTTGTTGCGTTTATGTTAGGAGCCTTGATGATAAGTCTTTTATTTTTTTATTATTGTATGTTGATTATATGTTGATAATTTACATGATGTAAATGAACTGAAAATCATGTTGTGAAAGAAGTTTGACATGAAAAACTTAGGTTATGCTAAGAAAAATCTTGGTATGGATATTCACAGGGATAAAAGTGCTAGAAAATTATGGCTCTGTTAGAAAAACTATGTTGAAAAGGTTCTGGACAAGTTTGACATGAGTAGTTCGAAAGCTAAGAGTACTTCATTGGCGAATCACTTTAACCTCTCATTGAATTAGTGTCCAAAGACATATGCAGAAACTGAGTATATATCAAAGGTCCCTTATGCCAGTGTCGTTGGTTGTTTAATGTATGCTATGGTCTGCAGTAGACTAGATTTGGCACAAACTATAAGTTAAGTATGTAAGTTTATGTCCAAACTATTAAAACATCATTGGAAAGTAGTCAAGTGGATTTTCAGGTACTTGAAGGGTACTATGAGTCACGGTATCATGTTTAGCTGTGAATAGGGTGATCCTTCAATTATAGGATATGTTTATTCAGACTATGTTGGTGATATAGATGATAAGAGATCTACAACTAGGTATGTATTTACTTTAGCAGAAGGACCTGTTCGTTAGAAATCATCTATTCAATACATAGTGGCCATGTCAACAATTCAAATAGAGTACATGGCGGCAGGCAAATCTACTAAAGAAGGCTTATGTCTTACAAGATTGGTGAGAGAATTGGGTGTTGAGGAATGTGAAATTTGGTTGTATTGTGATAGTCAGAGTGCTAATTATTTGGCAAACAATGTATCATGATAGGACCAAACATATTGGTGTGAGATTTTGCAAGATTAGAGAGTTGTTTTCATTTGGAAAAATATTACTAGAAAAGGTTCATAATTCAAAGAATGCAACTGATATGTTGACCAAGGCAGTCATCAGTGACAAATTCAGGCATTGCTTGGACTTGTTACATGTTTCTCAATATTAAGCAAGAGGTGTACCTCCTCACTTTCCATGATGAATCATCATGCAGGAAATCTTCATAGGGGTTTGATATTCGCCAAGATGGAGATTTTTTAGTATGAATCATATTGTTGAGATAATTATCAGTTTTAAAGATAATTATGGGTTGTTGAGACTATAAATTATATTGTTGAGATAGTTATGGGTAGAGATAATTATTTATTGAGGGAAACTGGGTATTAGAGTTTTAGATAAATTGAACTCTAGTATTATATATATATGGTTTGTAACAATGTTATCAAAAAAATTCATAAGACATAAATAAAGGGAACTGTAGCTACTCTATAGTCACGGAGGTCGACATCATTGGCATAACTGCGTTAATAAAGATCAATCGTATCCATTGTCTTTTATTTTTTTTTTTATCTTTGATCTTCTAAACTAGTTGTTATTTTAACAAAAAATTACCAATTAAATGAATAAAGTTACAATTGCCTAATAAAATATCCTAATACCAATGAACAAATAATGGAGTAGATGAACTATTCTGGAACTGCAAAAGGTCCAATTGACCAATTCTCAATCCATCTCTAATCTGTGAGAACAAGATTTGGTTCTGCAATATTACTTCTAAGTTTTGATGATATTAAACGAGTATGTTTGTATGAACAATTTTGTAAGTCTAATGTTTGTTACTTTTGAGAATCTAACAAACAGGTTATGCTTCCGTTAATTGGCGTGGGCATAATGCTAAAAGAAAATACTTCGCCTACGCGCTACACTTGAATTGCTAAATAGCAGAAATTGCTTCAGGAAAATCTGAAGTTGGCAAGACTCTGATATAATATGGATAGAGAACAAGTTCTGAACATCTGAAGACAGAGGTTTTGATTGAACGAAGTCCAGATGCTGAAGGATTTCGCTCTCTAATAAAGGTTATGAAGACCCAACCATAGTCTCTACTCATGCTTCAACTAAATACTATCTGAAGCCTCTGAAGATATGAAGACAATTTTCTAAGTGAACAAGGTTCTGAAGACCAAGTGCTGAAGACTCCGAAGGCGCTGTTCTGAGGACTCAAAGACTTAAAGATCTTAAGAACCAAGCTACGTTTTCCCTTGTTACTCATGCTCGCAGTAGCCTCTAAAGTTAAGAAGCCAAGAAGACTAAGCTATGAAGTACAGCTGTACCACA
This sequence comes from Lathyrus tuberosus, assembly GCA_022829125.1. Lineage (NCBI taxonomy): Eukaryota > Viridiplantae > Streptophyta > Magnoliopsida > Fabales > Fabaceae > Lathyrus > Lathyrus tuberosus. The sequence goes on from JALAZF010000387.1 coordinate 3,961,339, forward strand.
ATACAAACAAAGATATCTTGGAAACAGTGCAAACGATACAAACGAAGATATCATGACAAGACAGGACGCAAAAGTTTTATCTGTCCTCACGTCTCCATCAAGCCTCCAGTCTAGATAGCTATCATGATTACTTTTAAACGTCTATTTTTTACAAGGCTATATAAAGACGCGAAGACTTGAAGAAAGATACACACGAATGCTCACTGCAAAAATACTTTCTAACCAATACCTTTCTTAAGTCATTTTTGATCTAAAACTTGTTTACATTTCAGCTTGTATAAGAAGCACTTTCCTGTAAACATAACTCATTCAAACTTAGGTTTGTATTCCTTGAGGAAAATATGTAGGGTTGTATTTCTTGAGAAGTCTAAGACGTGTTGTCTTAGAGGTTGTTCCTTGAGAAAGACCAGTGAGGTTGTATTTCTTGAGAAGTCTAGAACTTGAGAGTTTTAGAGGTTGTTGTTAGTCACCAGCAGTTTGGCTAGTGCATTGTATCAATCTAATTGATTAGTGGATTAAGACCTCTTTTGAGAGAGACAAAATCACCTTGGCGGGTAGACTAGATTAACTTGAGGATTTCTTAAGCGAACTAGTATAAACATACTATGTTATCTCTTTCTAGCTTCATTAAGATTATTACTCATAAGTGAAAGAGTTATTAAAAGGGGATTAGCTTAAAAAAACAATTTTATTTTGAAAAACCAATTCAAACCCCCCTTTCTTGTGTTTTTCACACCTTCAATTGGCATCAGAGCTCCGGTTTTGAGGTGATAAAAGGTTGAATTTTTATCAAGCACTTAACAGTGTTCAGTACCGATCCAAGTGTGAAAAACAATGGCTGCACCAACTGAACCAAATGTTGTTGCGAATGAAAGAGATTCTTATAGTGTAAAACCTCCTATCTTTGATGGGGAGAAATTTGACTATTGGAAAGATAGAATTGAAATTTACTTTCTGGCGTTTGACTTAGATCTATGGGATCTGGTAGTTGATGGCTACAGTTACCCAGTAGATTCTGAAGGCAAAAAGATTGTCAGAAGTGCATTAACAGATGCTCAAAAGAAGACTTACAAGAATCATCACAGAGCAAGAATGATTATGTTAAATGCAATTTCATATACGAAATATGAAAAGATTACAAACAAAGAAACTGCAAAGTCTATCTTTGACTCTCTTCGAATGACTCATGAAGGCAATGCTCAAGTCAAGGAGACAAAAGCTCTTGCACTAATTAAAAAATATGAGGTCTTCAGAATGGAAGACGATGAATCTGTGGAAACTATGTTTTCAAGATTTCAGATGCTTGTTGCAGGACTCAGAGTTCTGGATAAAGGCTATTCTACTGCTGATCATGTCAAGAAGATTATCAGAAGTCTGCCTGTCAAATGGAGACCAATGGTGACTGCCTTGAAACTATCAAAGGATTTGAATAGTATAAGTCTTGAGGAACTAATCAGTTCTTTAAGGAGTCATGAAATAGAACTTCAAGAAGATGAACCTCAGAAGAAAGGTAAATCCATTGCTCTAAAGGCTAAGTCTGAGAAGAAAAAGGCTTATCAGGCAGAGGAAGGTTTGGAAGAATTTGAAGAGGATTCAGACGAATATGATATTTCTCTCATATCAAGAAAGATAAGTCAACTATGGAAATACAGAAAGAATAAGTTCAGAGGACCAAAAAGAAGATCTGAGCCTACATATGGCACAAAAGAGAGCTTATGGAAGAGAAGTTACGTGTTTTGAATGCAAGGAGCTTGGACATATCAAGAATGATTGTCCAAAGTTTAAGAAAGATGGAAGACCTAAGAAAGCTAAAAAGGGTCTTATGGCAACTTGGGATGATTCAGAGTCAAAAGATGATTCCGAAGAAGAACATGCCAATGTGGCATTCATGGCTAAGACCATCACGAATGAAGTTCTATTAGAAGAAGAACTATCAGACTCTGACGACGAAAGAGAGGTACTTTCTTCCCTATCTTGTTCTGAACTTGAAATAGGATTATCTGAACTTATGGAAAGGTATCAACTTCTTCTAAGAAAACACAAAGCTCTGAAAAAGACTCTTGTGGTTCCTTCAGAGGACCTTACTAAAATCAAGCAAACTATTTCTGAATTAAACGAAAAATTATTTTTCTTAGAAAAATCAAATGCTGCTTTAAAAAGTAAAGTCTCTAAGTTAGAAGAAGAAATCACTTCCAACATAACTAATACTAATGAAGTGGTCAGATATGATAGAACTTTTCAACATTTCCTAGCTAAAAGCATAGATAGAAGTAAAATGGCTTCAATGATCTATGGAGTCAGCAGAAATGGAAGTAGAGGTCTGGGATATTCAGGACCATCACAACCATATGATGAGACCAAAAGTATCAAGCTAATACCTCTGTCCAAACACTTTGTGCTTGCTGACACTAAACTGAAATGTCCAGAACCAGAAGGTTCTAAGTCTAGTACAACACAAACACAGACACAAAAGAAAACTTCTAAGCTTAAATATCATGCACAAATTCCACACTATTATTCTGTTACACGAAAATCCAAAGGTGTCAGAACCTCTAGAAAAACTAATGTGAAAGGACCCACAAAATGGGTACCTAAGAATAAGATAATTTATGTTACAGATATCCTTAATGGAACCACTGAAACACCAGTCATGGTACCTGGACAGTGGATGCTCGCGACACATGACGGGAGAAAGGCATATGTTTCAGAAGGGAAGAATCCTTGGTTCTGGAACTGTTGGTAATGGTAAACTTCCTTCTATTAACAATGTTCTTTTAGTCGAAAGTCTAATGCATAATCTGTTGTCAATTAGCCAACTTAGTGACAATGGTTATGACATTATTTTTAATCAAACGTCCTGTAAGGCTGTTAGTCAAAAGGATGGATCTGTTCTGTTCAATGGTAAGAGGAAGAACAATACTTACAAAATTAAATGACCAGATTTAAAACATCAGAATGTAAAGTGTCTTCTGTCTGTAAATGAAGAGCAATGGGTCTGGCACAGACGTCTTGGTCATGTTAGCTTGAGAATAATCTCTCAGCTGAACAAGCTAGGACTTGTCAGAGGTTTACCAAATCTGAAGTACTCTTCAGATGCTCTTTGTGAAGCATGTCAGAAAGGCAAGTTTTCAAAAACTTCTTTTAAAGCAAAGAATATTGTTTCTACCTCTAGATCGTTAGAACTTCTTCACATTGATCTATTTGGACTAGTGAAAACTGCTTATATCAATGGTAAGAAATATAGACTAGTCATCGTTGATGATTACAATCGTTGGACATGGGTAAAATTCTTAAGACACAAGGATGAGTCACATTCTGTGTTTGCTTCCTTCTGCACTCAAGTACAAAACGGAAAGAATTGCAAAATCGTCAAGGTCAGAAGTGATCATGGTGGAGAATTTGAAAACAAAGATTTTGAAAAACTTTTTGATTCACATGGAATATCCCATGATTTCTCTTGTCCTAGAACTCCACAACAAAATGGAGTTGTAGAAAGAAAGAACAGGACTTTACAAGAAATGGCACGCACCATGATCCAAGAAACTGACATGGCTAAGCACTTTTGGGCAAAAGCAGTTAACACAACATGTTATATTCAAAATAGAATCTCTGTAAGACCTATTTTGAATAAAACTCCTTATGAATTGTGGAAGAATAAAATTCCCAACATTTCTTATTTTCATCCATTTGGATGTATTTGTTTTATGTTAAACACTAAAGAGAATCTTAGCAAGTTTGATTCAAAAGCACAGAAGTGTCTGTTGTTAGGATACTCTAAACACTCTAAAGGCTACAAAGTTTATAACACAGAATCACGGATTGTGGAAGAATCAATTAATGTCAGATTCGATGATAAGCTTGACCCTGAAAAGTCAAAGCTAGTTGAAAAGTTTGCAGAATTGGAAATCAGCTTTTCAGAACCTAAAGAAAAGGCAGAAGAAGTTAAAACTCAAGAAGATCCTACTTCTGACACTATTGATGTAGCCCCAAATACTCCATAACAAAAGAAAAGAAGAATATCTACTTCACACCCTAAAGAACTGATTCTTGGTAGCAAGGATGCTCCCATCAGAACCAGATCAGCTTTCAAACCATCTGAAGAAACGCTTCTAGGATTGGTGTCTTTAATTGAACCAACGACAGTTGATGAAGCTCTTATGGATAAGGACTGGGTTCTGGCAATGGAAGAAGAACTTAACCAATTTTCAAAGAATGATGTATGGGATCTTGTTCCAAAGCCTAAAGGTGTTCATATAATTGGAACTAAGTGGGTATTCAGAAACAAGCTGAATGAAAAGGGAGAAGTTGTCAGAAACAAAGCACGGCTTGTTGCACAAGGTTACCGTCAACAAGAAGGGATTGATTACAACGAAACATTTGCTCTAGTCGCCAGACTTGAAGCAATACGATTATTAATTTCCTTTTCAGTAAATCACAACATCATTTTATACCAGATGGATGTTAAGAGTGCATTCTTGAATGGTTATATATCATAAGAAGTTTATATCAAATAGCCTCCTGGTTTTGAAAACTTAGAAAAATTAGATTTTTTTTTTAAACTCAAAAAGTCTCTCTATGGTCTGATGCAAGCTCCCAGAGCTTGGTACGATAGATTGAGCAAATTTCTTTTAGAAAAAAACTTCATCAGAGGAAAAGTTAACACCACTCTCTTCTGTAAACCATACAAAAATGATATTCTTATAGTTCAAATTTACGTTGATGATATTATTTTTGGTTCTGCTAATCCCTCTCTGTGCAAGGAGTTTTCAAAGTTAATGCAAGCAGAATTCGAAATGATCCTAATGGGTGAGTTGAAGTTCTTCCTGGGAATTCAAATTGATCAGAAACCAGAGGCTACTTATATTCATCAAAGTAAGTACACCAAAGAACTTCTGAAGAAATTCAACACGATGGATTGTAAAATAGCTAAGACTCCAATGTATCCAACATGCATGATGGAGATGGAAGGAACAAGTGGTAAGGTTTGTCAGAAGATGTATCGTGGTATGGTAGGTTCTCTTTTGTATCTAACTGCTTCTAGCCCTAATATTTTATTCAGTGTTCATCTGTGTGCTAGATTTCAATCAGATCCTAGAGAATCTCATTTAACCGCTGTTAAACGAATTCTAAGATATCTGAAAGGAACTACTAACCTTGGCTTGATGTATGAGAAAACATCAGAGTACACTCTTTCTGGTTACTGCGATGCAGACTATGCTGAAGACAAATTGGAAAGAAAAAGCACATCTGGAAAATGTCAGTTCCTAGGGAATAATCTAATCTCATGGTCAAGCAAGAGACAATCAACAATTGCTCTCTCAACAGCAGAAGTAGAATACATATCCGCTTCCTTATGTAGTACGCGGATGCTGTGGATGAAAAATCAGCTAGAAGATTATCAGATACACGAGAGTAACATTCCTATCTTCTGTGATAATACTGCTACTATTTGTTTAAGTAAAAACCCCATCTTACATTCTAGGGCTAAACACATAGAAATAAAACACCATTTTATCCGAGACTATGTTCAGAAGGGAATTTTATGCTTAAAATTTATTGATACAGACCATCAATGGGCTGATATCTTTACAAAACCCTTGGCTAAAGATAGATTTCAAATTATTTTAAAACATCTGAAAATGGACTATTGTCCAGAGTAAGAGTGCGTCAGAATCGAATGTGTTTAGTCAGACGAAGTAATTGTTTAAATCGTCAGAACTACTTCGTCAGAAGTGTCTCCGTTCTGATGAAAACTTTTGGGTTATCCAGATTCTGAAGTCATTATAACGTGTCATTTACTTAGAAAATGATTTCTGCATATAATTTCGATTATATCTAAATCATTACATTTACTCAAATTAAATGAATAGTAATTTTCTTGAAATTGACTTAAAACTTAATTACATTCATTTATTTATCCCCAGTACGGTGTCTATCCCCTTAGTTTTCAAAAACATTTTAAATACCCACTCAAACTGTCTTATTTCTACTCCCACTCGATTAGAAACCCTAAAACCCTAAATCGTCTCTCTCTCTCTCTCTCTCTCACTCACTCACTCTCTCTCTCTCTCTCACTCTCTCTCTCTCTCTCTCTCTCTCTCTCTCTCTCTCTCTCTCTCTCTCTCTCCCCTTCAAACACTCAATCACCGTCTTCATCTTCTCCGATCTCAGCCATCATCATGTTGAACACCATTCAACAAGAAACTGCTCGCTTCGCCAAAGAATTTGAAGCGTCACTGAATCCCTCTCAAGAGTTACCATCTTTATCTATCGCACCTTCTACAACTTCTGCGACCACCACAACGATCACTTCGACTTCATCATCTCTTCCCACGATCGATGCAAACCATGTAACACAAAGAAATCCCTCAGTTACTTGTGTTGTGCATGCAGATGATCTAATCGTTCTCAAAGAACTAGATGTCGACTTCGACAATCTTCGTGATAATGGGTTTGTAATGCCCTGTATAATATTTATCTAGAATAATACCATACAAGTGTTTTATTTGGTACTGACACCATCATAAGTGCCTATTGGCATAATTCACATACTTGTCCGTTTCTAAAACATAAATACAACATATGGCACAAGACATGGAAACTAGCCAAAATAATAAAATATAAGATCAATATACAATATTCCTCATTGTACAAGAAAATAATAATACACAACGGAAAAAAGCTCAACTAAGCTTCTCTTGAAACATCCAAGCATAACTCCACTTGTAAAGCAAACCTGCCAACCACACCTAAAAAATACCAACTATAGTGGGGTGAGATACATCAAATCTCAGTGAGTTCCCTATCTTATAGATTCTCTCGGCTTTGCAGGGTTCTATCAAATCCTAACTCAAGTCAAGGGGAAGGGAAATGACTTGAGTACACAATCTCACAATCTCACACTATATGGAAACATGTCATGAGTCTGTTAACTCACAAATTATCACTAATCGATAACCATACCAAGGCATCCCCTTTTCCCGTCCTCTTCTACATCTAGAACTCGACCCGATTCATGGATCCTTGTAATTTACTTGGCATACGAAATGGATTCGGGAACAACGGCCTGTTAGCCGTGAACAGTCACTTCACATGGCCCGTTAACCATCACAGTCTCTACATTTAGGTTCCATTCGTACTACACACGGGAATCAAACCTGCCAAGTACCATGCCTTGTTTCAGAGGAGCTCGATACTCATGAAACTGTAACTCAAAGAACTGGTTACGATTACGTGATCACACACACAAACGTGATTGTATTCAATAATCACAAGGCCACAATGCCTTAAGGCCTCTTTTGCCTTTTCACAAAACCGCAAAGGTTTACACACATGTTCCATACTAGTGTTTCACTCTTTCTATACCATCCGGAAATAGACACACACCTCGGCCCCTCATGCCGATCGTTGTCATTTCGGAAATGGATAAATGCCTCGGCCCCGTATGCATGAGTGTTGTCATTAAGTTATCTACTCCAGGCCAGAACTCGTCAATGAATGCATGAGTGTCGCCATCCGGAGTTTCTATCACAATTCTATTCACAACCTATAATTATAACAATCTTAACTATGCCATTTGTTTTGGGGTAAAGTTTCCTCACTCTTCCTAATTCATTTTAAGCATGCATATTCTCTTGATAATGTTTAACAACGATATTAGGCAAAGCATATTACAATTTCACATTTGCATTGGATATAATAATTTCATCACAAGTTATATAAAACATATTACAATTGTATAATAGAATCACATATAATGATTCATCACATAAAACATCACTTTCGGGTTCCCTCCGATTCATTTAATCGGGTATCGAAATCAATATTCTCACTCTCACCCCGTAGGATATTTTCACAGCTTTCTAATGGCTATAATTATACCTCGATCGGATTCACGATCCAAAAGATATGGATTTCAGCATATCACATTGTAACACCCCAAAATTTGCCTTCTTATTTTTAGCTAACTGGCTTATGTTTCTTTGCATTTCTTGCATTAGCATTTGTGCATAGCATTGGTTCTTAGCATGGGATTAAGGTACTTGGTTCATCTCAAAGGAGTCTCAAGCCTCAAGGTAGTTTGAGGGGTTCATCATATCACTATAAGATCAAGAATGGCAAAGGATTTCAAGTGAATCTTTCACTCCTAACCAGAGGGACCAAATTAGGGTTCTTGGGTTCAAAGAGTTTCTTGAGAAAACTTTGTGGATTCAAGCATGTTCTCATGGGTTCCATATGCTCACAAACACTCATAGAGGAAGGCTTGGCTAGTGGTTCATAGTGGAAGATGTTCAGTGGATCAGTTGCTTGTGAACCAAGAAAAGTCAACTGTAAGGAGGAAAGTCAACCATGGAATTTTGAGGTCCTCTTCATGATTTTTAAAGTCTTAAGCCCTCATATGGTCCTCAAATGTCAAGATTCATGCCATTCATCAAGAGTAAAGAGTTTGTGCAAAAGTTACTATTTTTGGAAAATGACCTATAATGTGAAACTTCCATTTTTGGCAACTTTTCAAAACCATCTTCAACTTGACTTTTCATCATCAAAGAAGTTTCAAATGAATTTTCCTCAAACATGAAATTTGAAGATCTCTCTCTCCCCTTTCCAAAAAGTACTAGACCATCTCCATACCATTTGTGAAACTCAAGTTATGATCAAAAGAAGGCAAAGTGTTTTTAAGGTTTTCACATGTATCCATTTTTCCACCTTTTGCATTTTGGTTCAATATGACTTGTAATTGGTTCTAATGCTTCAAGTCATATTGCAACATCCAAGTACACATCCTAAGGACCATTTTTGACCCTTGAATCACTCCAATCCGTGCCATGTACTTCATGAATTTCACAAAATGCAAATTTGCAAGATGGATTGAATCTCACAAATCAGACCACTACAAAGCCCAAACCCAATTCCATTGTGATCAGCAAGTAAAGTGGAGATGAATCACACTTATTTCATGACTCACACGCTTGTGAACAAGGGTGTGCATCACAACTTGCATTTTTGCAAATCACTTTGGATAGCCTTAATCAAGGGATTAGCTAAACCCTAATCATGCTCAGAGCTCTAACCAAGTGTATATAAGGAGACTCACACGTTCATTCACACCTCATTCAGTCTCATTTGCTCAGAATTCCATTTTTCACTCAAACTTTCTCTCCTTCGAAACTCTCTCCTCACAAGGGTTTTTGAAGATTTTTTTTCCATATTCTTGATCTACACACTCCATATAGCAAGAATCAACCCTTGTTTGAAGCTCTAAGCAAGGTTTTCATCAGATTTGAATTTGAGGTGCTCACTTTCAAAATCCAAGATCCAGCTTGATTCAAGTCTCTAGTTGCATTTATTTTGCAATCAGAGGTCCTAAGGAGTAGATCTGCAGCTTTCTAAAGGATTTCTTGGTGTATTTTGAGCTCTACAAGTTTCAGGTTAGTGTAATTTTCTTGATCATAGAACTCAGTTTTCTTGTGTGCTTAATGTTCCTCGTGAGTTGCTGATCATCCTGATGTGTTTAGATGTGAATTTGAACGTGCATCATGGCTGTAATGTGGATTTGAAGTTTTTAGATCTAAAATGTTTTCCTTCGATTTGCATTATGTGTTGATGATCTGTTGAAATGGTTTGCATATTTGAAATCCTGGTGAAAATCTGAGTAAGACAGTGTACTTGCTTGCAATTCCTGGAAAATTTGGAAGTGCAGGTCGCTGGAGAAGACGACCGGAGCTAGGGCTCCGGCGTCTGGTTATGTTTCAGGCCAGTGAGGGTTTGGAGGAAGAAGATGAAATCTGGACCGCTGGTTGTCCAGATCTGATGGTCCTCATTGTGCCAGATCATTTAATTTTCACGTTTTCATTTTGATGCATGTGTGTGATATTCCATGATTGTTACCATGTATGTGAGTTCTGGACCACTCATCATGTATGACCTTTTGATCTGTTGACTGATTCTTGCACGTTAGATGAATCTGATGGTTGTCTTGTTGCCAGCACATTAAAATTACCACATGCCTCTCACGTTATTTGTTTTAAATTCAGATGTGTTATGTGTGCGCATGAGTATGCTTGTTACCATGTACCTTTAATCCTGGCCACAGATCTTGTGTACTTTGTGTTTTGTTTGACTGGATGTGGAGCGTGGGATTGATCCAACGGTTTATATGAGTCCAGATGGTTGAATGTTTTCCATGGTATTTGTTTGACTGCACTGGTTACTGGACTGGCTATCTACACCTCCTCCTTGGGCCCAGTTGACTTTTGAATGTGTTTGGTCTGCTTGTTGCACCCCCTGGCTGGTTTTATTTCATTTTATTTCCACATATTTGCCTTTTTGCATTTTAATTTTTAAAATTAGATTTATGCATCTAAAAATCACCAAAAAAATCATAAAGCATCTTTGGAATTTTATAAAATTTTTTCATATTTTATTTTTCCATTTTATTTTATTTTGTGCATCTGAATTAATTGTTTGATTAATTTCTTTGTGAATTGTCTCAATTGTGCACACCTTGCCTTGTTGATTTTTGTTCTCATCATTGGTGTATGATTTGCATCCCATTATTTTTGCATATTTCAGAAGACATCATGAGGTCCTTAAAGACATTTTTCTCATATTTTTAAACTCATTTCATATTGCATTTTAGTCCCTCTATTTGTGCATTGTTCTTCTTTGTTCTTATGCAACTTTGAAGCATTGTTTGAGGTACTTAACCTATGAATTTTTGTGTGATCTTTTGGCATGTTTCTATTTTCTGAATTAGGTCACTTGGGTTTTAATTTCACAATTTTTTAATGTCATTTGATATGTGTTTAATTATTTGTGCTTAAGTGAATTATGCATGATCATCTCTTAACCCTAATTGCTTTGCCATGCCTAATTGATTGAGTTTCTTTGTGATTATTTGCATGAGTATTTGGTATGATGTTTACCCCTGGTTGAGATCCCTTGTGACCAAATTTTGCAATTTGTGGATCATGTTTGGGTATGCTTTAAGTGCTTGTACTTTGATTTCCTTTTGTGGACTTTCTTTGGTGCATAATGTTACATGTTTTGATCTTCTTTTGCACATGAGAATTGTTGATGATGGTATGATCTTGATTCTGACTTGCTTTCATCTTCATTTTACCTTTCTCATTTCATCTTGATATGAAGTTCATTGGTGCTTAATTGTGCATTTCATATAAGTATGCTTGCATTCTTTTATGATTACTTTTGCATGCTTACTTGAGATGTTTTGCATGATCTTTGAGACTTGTTTATTAAGGTAAGTTGGATATACTTGATATGATGTGCTTGCTGACCTATCTTGTTTCTTGTCTCATCCTTCTCTTTCTCATTCTTCTCTTTCACTCTCTTTCTCCCATGAATCTCAAGACTTGTTTAAGTCTTGGATTCTCTCCCTTTAGAGCTACCTAGTCCAACTTAATTTTTGATTAAGCTTGGAGTAGGATTAACATTAGGTTTTAGGTAGTTGTCCCTCCTAAGCCTCACTAACCATAGGTTACCCATGCATGATAACATTAGGACTCTTAGTTTCCCTTTAGAGTTTCCTTTGGGTCTTTTCTCTTCTCATCTCAAAACTTCTTGAAAACACTTAATAAAGATAAAGTGTATTGCGCACGAGCCTTAAGCGTGGGGAATGAGAAATAAGGGGCTTCCTCTCATCTTTCTAGAGTGCTTAGCGAGTGTCCTGTCTTGGGATGATTCGTTAAGTATTCATCCCTGTGCCCTAGACTTTGGTGCAGTGCAAGTTATGAACTAACTTAAGAAAACACTTCTGTCTAAAAAACACAAAAACAAATTCAAATCTTTTTATCCTTCGGGATTGTTGGGTTTCAAATTTCATTTTCAGAAAAGAGCTCGTCGCTCACGTAAAAAACACTTACCCCTTCGTGGTCGTACCCACGAACTACATCAGCTCTGATTCCTCTCTCTCGTCCGATTGAGGATATGTAGGCACAAGACATCGATTGTCTTGGCGAGCAACCTTCCTCCACAGTTCCCGTTCGAACTACGTTGACTCTGACTTTCCTATTGCACTGAGGGAGTACGTAGGCCTAGGGCATCAAATATGTCCTACCGAGTCCGTCTTAGTCACCCCCATCCTCATTTTCTTTTGTTCATCCATAGATAGTAGGACAGCTCACCCTCCGTTTAGACAACAAGCGTGGATCCCATCGAGTACGATGGATGCGTGGGGTGCTAACACCTTCCCCTCGCATAATCGACTCCCGAACCCGGACTATGGTTGCGATGACCATGTCTTTCCCCCTTTCTCTTCAGGTTTATGTAGTGTTTCCTTTCCCTCTCTCGGGATAAATACACATTGCTGGCGACTATGTGTTTTCTGTGCCACTCTCGCGTTTGTACCGTTGGATGCGAATCTTTCAGGAGCGACACACATAACCATTATTTCATTCATTTTCCACTAAAATAATTAGTCTCACATCATTATGATACCAAGAACGTCTCAATCCGAGTTACGGGTCAAAAGTTATGGGTCTTTAAAGAAAATAGAATTATTGAAAATTCCCAGGAGCGCCCGGCGCTACCATTTTCTGCCCGGCGGTGCCCCCTTCGCCTGCGCTTCGCCAGACGAAGCAGCGGCGTAAAATCCCATGCCAAAACTCAAAAGTTACAGAATCAAAACTTGATGCGCCTCTTGACATCGCCCGGCGGAGCAGCGGCGCAACTCCTGCGTCGCCCGACGTTCAAACCACCACCCGGCGCTTCGTATCAGATGCATAATTTCTCTGCTGAATTTTTAGGGTTCCAAATGTAACACCCCAATTCCCATCTAGCGGATAAATAATACATAATTAAATCAGAGTGAATAAAAAAACTTTTTTCGACAGAAATAAGGATGCCACATTTGAAAAAAACATAATCCACCTGCTTATAACTTTGATACATAACACAAAATGGAATGAATAATAACGGGAAACTTTTTCCAACAAAAGAAAAGTTCAATTATGGAATAAAGCGGAACGATCCATAATTGACTCGTTTTACAAAATAAGTTGTTTCATAACCTCAAAATATACGTACAAGTTATCCTATATATATATATATATATATATATATATATAACAAAAGCGTTTCCCCCAACTCCCGTGTTACGTATCAGAGCAGACACCAAAGATCTAAGCAAAATGAAAATCTAACTCTTCCACTTGCCTCCACGCCTCTACAACGGCTAATCTGCACTATGCCATAAAAACATATTCCAGCAGAAGGGTGAGAAATAACAACTAAATCAAGATTGCATAATAATATATAATCATATAATTCACATATATTCTTCAACTCACCCACACTTACATGCTAACACATTTAGCATACAAGGATATTATATATTCATATACACAAGTTATGACACACACACACACATATATACATATATATATATATATATATATATATATATATATATATATATATATATATATATATATATATATAAGCACACCAACACATCACATATATTCATATTCACAGATATGACATATAAATAACACATCAAAAGTGGTTCTTCAAGAACCTACCCATTTCCGCAGGAAACATGGATACATCGCTATACTCCCCATTGGCCTCACGATGATCCTGAACAACCAAACATAGTAATGCAATGCAACTCAATGACATAATGTAATGCAAGTGGTACCACACACACGGTTCATTCAAGTGAACCTAATTCATAAAAGAATCCGGATAAATCACATACACTCTTACTGAGCAATGATTTATCTCCATACAACTCCACATTGGAGTCCGGAAAAATTAAATACACTCCCACTAAGAAATGATTTATCTCCAAAATAACTCCACATTGGAGTCTGGATAAATCACATACACTCCCATTGAGCAATGATTTATCTCCATAACAACTCCACATTGGAGTCCGGACAATACTAGGCACCCATTGTAACGCCCCAGTTTTTGCCAGTTTTATTTTATTGAGTCTTTTTGGATTATTTTATTATTATTTTATTTCATTTCCGACTTTTATGTGAAAATATGTTATTTTTCTTCGTGAATATATTTTATCGCGTTTTGGGATCGTTTGCGAGAAATTTGAGTGTAGGGGTATTTTGGGCATTTGGGTGTATTTTGTTAAGTTAGTAAAGAAAAGAAAAGTAGAAATAGAAAGAAAAGTAGAAAGAAGAAAAGAGAAGAAAAGAGGAGAAGAGAGAAAAGAGAGAAATTGGAGAAAAGCTTGGGAAATCAAGAGAACAAGTTCTAGGAATCGATTAATCGGGTAAGGGTGCGAAACTCGATTATACTGTGATTGTGTATGATTATGTATGTTTTGTGTGGATGTTTTGGTTGGTTTTCCATATGTTTCCGTTTATGCCGTATTGGACGAAATCGATAGAAACCGATGTTTTTACGGTCGAAAAGTCGTATAAATACATGTGTTGGTTGGTTATATGTATGTGAGCCGCTGTTTAAAGTTTCATGAAGTTTGGTTATGTTTTGGTTAGTTTTCGTTATGTTTCCGTTGTTTTGTCCGTTTAGGTCGAATTGTAGGAAATCGATTAAAACCGATGTTTTCACGGTTAGAATTCGAAATAAATTACGTAGTTGTATCGAGCAAGGTTAGGTCGTCGTATAGCGTGCTTTTTATTCGATTTGGTGATGTTTGAAAATTCTGGTTTTTGAAAGGTTGAAATTTAATCGAAAAATCGAACGTCGTAGAAATTTCGTTTATGTGTTCTAAATTGTTCTTATGTATTTGGTGGTTGTGCGTATATGTTTGTTTCGGTGAAAATGTTCGATTTAGTCGAGTTTCCGGGCATTTCGGAAAAATGGCAGCAAGGGTGTAATTTGAGAAATCTGGTTTTTGAGAAAAACAGAGTTATGAATCGATACATAACAGCTATGTATCGATACGAAATGGTTTATGTATCGATACATAACCCTTATGCATCGATACATACTGTAGAAATTTGAGAAAACAACATTTTCACTACAGCATGCGTCGACACATGCGTTCTATGTATCGATACATGTGACCTTTTTGTATCGATACATAAGCCTATGTATTGATACATACTGTGCTGAACCAGAAAATTCTGGTTTGTCGGGAAAATTTTGGAAATTCATATCTCTTGAACCGTAAGTCGGTTTTGATCCCCGTTTGAAGCGTTGGGAAGCTAACGAGATGTTATTTCTAGGAAAAATAGCTTTGAGGTCTGAACCTAGTCCAATCGGTACAGTTTTTTCGAACCGTTTCGTAGTGTCGGGCGTCCGGTTTATGTTTTTGCGTTATTTTGAAATATTGATATCTTCTTCGTTGTTTATCTGATTTAAGTGTTATTTATATGGATGTGAAGCTAAAAATATGTTCTATGATTTGGTGAAGAAAAATATTATTTTTAGCCGACTTTTGGCCGACTTTACCGATTAATCGTGAATAGTTGTTTTTGATGAAATGTTGTGATGATGATTTGTGGCCGAAAGGCAAAAAAATGCTAAGTGTGGTATTTGATGATATATGCATGATTGTGGATGTGTGTGTGCATGCAATGTGAATGTCATGAGTCATTGTATGCCAAGCATCATGAAATGCGTTGTTGAAACGTCCTGAGTGACGATTTGGTTCATGAGGGAATCCTCTATAACATCGTGGGCCTCAAAAATATGAGGCGCTGCCTGAGGACTTAAAGCGATGGGTATAGACGATTGTGGGCTCCTCTGGAGACTTAAAGCAATCCTTAACGTCGTGGGCCTCGAAAATACGAGGCGATGCCTGAGGACTTAAAGCGACGGGTGAACATCGTAGGCCCGACGGGGAGTTACTTGAGATTCTCAGTAACGAGCGATGGTTCCAATAGTTCCTGAGTGGACTAATGATGTGGCATGACGTGACAAAGGAAGTCGGTACCGCATGGCATGTGCATAGAGTCGTGGTGTCGGTCTCTGTGCATTTGCATTCATCATGAGTCATTTGTGCATGAATTTGTGAATGTGATTTAATGAGATGGAATATGTGTGATTGTATTGTGAATGATTGATGGGTAGTGGTATTTGATACTTGTGAATTGTACTATGTGTTGTTATAATTGATCTGTGTGTTTTGGTGGTGAGAATACGTTACTTGTGCATTTTTGGTGTTAATACATAATCTTATGCAATTATATTATGGTTGTTTTTCTCACCCTTCTGCTGTTTTATAACGCTCTATGAGGCGATGCAGATTAGAGTTGCTGGAGGTATTCTTTTGTGAAGCGTTGCGTCTTCATTCTTTTGTCGGTCGGCTCTGATATGTGACTCCGGGTAGCATAGGGTGGCCGTTTGTGATTGTTTTGTATATCTGATGATATATTTTGGTTGTACATTTATAACTTGATGTATGCCAGACATGTTTATATGTATATATGTATATATGTGTTCAGATTTTAGATTTTCCGCTTTAATTCTAATTTCTGAAAAGTGGGTGTGAGGAACAAAGATTCCTCTGTATGATTGTTGCCTCACGTTGCATATCTAAATGAGCAGGTTTTGCATGTTATGTGTTTGGTTACTTTGATGTGATTCTCCCTTTCTATGCCATGATGTTTCAAATATACTCTGATCAATTTTCGAATTTTCTTTTTACCGCTTTAATTGCGTGTTAATTGGGGGTATAGATCGGGGGCGTCACATTAAGTGGTATCAGAGCATGTCCGTGTCTGTTGTGTTTGTTGTGTTTGTTGTGTCAGTTGTGTCTGGCATATTGGGCGAGTTGTGTTGGACGAGTTGTTGTTAACCATAGTTTCTGCATTTGGATGAACAGAATATGGCTGGTCGTAATGATGCTGCTTTGGCTGCTGCGATGGAAGCGATGGCACGAGCTGTGCAGGGTGCACCGAATGCTTCTGGAAATGATAAGTTTAGAAAGAATAAGCCGCTGGTCATTAAAGGGAAACATGATCCGGATGGTGCACAGTTGTGGTTGAAAGAGATTGAGAGGATTTTCAGAGTAATGGATTGTGACGAGGAGGATAAGGTGAGGCTGGGCACTCACATGTTGCATGAAGAGGCTGACGACTGGTGGATCAGTACTCGTCAAGTGTTAGAAGCTGATGAGGAGGAAGAAGAGATTACTTGGGAGGTGTTTAGTCGAGAGTTCCTAAGGAAGTATTTTCCGGAAGATGTCCGAGGAAAGAAGGAGATTGAGTTTTTGGAACTGAAACAAGGTAACTTATCTTTTGTTGAATATACTGCTAAGTTTATGGAGCTTGTGCAGTTTTATCCACACTATGTGGAAGCGACAGCTGAATTTTCAAAGTGTGTGAAGTATGAAAGTGGCTTGCGTCCTGAGATAAAGCAGGCGATTGGTTATCAGAGGATACGAAGGTTTGCCGATTTGGTTGAATGCTGTAGGATTTATGATGAAGATAGTAAGGCCCGTTCTGCTCACTATAAAAGTGTAAGTGACAGGAAAGGGAAGCAACAGTTCCGTGGTGGACCGTATGTGTCACCGGCTGATAAAGGTAAACAAAGGAGTACTTTTGATCGTAGGTCAGGTGGAGGTGGTTTGTCTAATTCTCCTAGGTGTTTTAAATGTGGTGAATTGGGTCATCGCCAGCATGAATGTAGGAAGAAAGTGAATAAGTGTTCTAATTGTGGTGGTATTGGGCATGTCTTAGCTGATTGTAAAAGGAAGAATGTGGTGAAATGTTACAATTGTGGAGAACCTGGTCACATTAGTTCGAAGTGTCCTAATCCGAAGAAGGCTCAGACTAGTGGGAAGGTGTTTTCGTTGGCGGGAACTCGGACTTCAAAGGCAGATCGTCTGAAAAGAGTTACTTGCTTTATTAATAATACGCCTTTAATTGCTATTATTGATACTGGAGCGACTCATTCGTTTATTTCGTCTGAGTGCGCGAAGAGTTTGAATCTTGTGTTGTCTGTGATGGATTTTGAGATGGTTATTGATACTCCAGCGATGGGGTCAGTGACTACTTCTTTGGTGTGTCTAAATTGTCCTTTGGCCATTTATGGCAAAGACTTTGTGATGGATTTAGTGTGTTTACCATTGGAAGGTTTAGATGTGGTGTTGGGAATGAACTGGTTGCAATTTAATCGGGTGCACATTGATTGTTATCATAAGCTTGTAAGGTTTCCTTCTCTTGAGGAAGATGAAGACTCGAGTTTCTTATCTACCAAAGAGTTGAAGAGACTTTTGGCGGATGAAGCTCAGTTGTTTGGTTTGTTTGCATCTTTATCGGTGGATAGTCAAGTTTCACTTGATGTGTTTCCTGTTGTGTGCGAATTTCCTGAGGTGTTTCCTGAGGATATTTCAGATGTGCCGCCAGAGAGAGAGGTGGAATTTTCGATAGATCTAGTTCCTGGTACTAGACCTGTTTCTATGGCACCTTATAGAATGTCGGCATCTGAATTGGTGGAGTTGAAAAAGCAGTTGAATGAGTTGTTGGAAAAGAGGTTCGTGAGACTAAGTGTTTCTCCTTGGGGTGCTCCAGTTTTGTTAGTGAAAAAGAAAGATGGGAGTATGCGATTATGTATTGATTATCGCCAGTTAAACAAAGTGACGATTAAGAACAAATATCTGCTTCCAAGGATTGATGATCTGATGGATCAGTTGGTTGGTGCTTGTGTATTTAGTAAGATTGATTTGAGATCGGGTTATCATCAAATAAGAGTGAAAGAAGAGGATATTCAGAAGATGGCCTTTAGAACACGGTACGGTCATTATGAATATTCGGTGATGCCGTTCGGGGTTTCTAATGCGCCTGGTGTGTTTATGGAATACATGAATCGTATTTTCCACGAGCATTTGGATCGTTTTGTGGTGGTGTTTATTGATGATATTTTAATCTATTCTAAGTCTCGGGAAGAACATACAGAGCATTTGCGTATTGTTTTGCAGGTTTTGAAGGAAAGGAAGCTTTTTGCCAAATTGTCCAAGTGTGAATTCTGGTTGTCAGAGGTGAGTTTTCTTGGGCACGTAATTTCAGGTAATGGTATTGCTGTGGATCCATCTAAAGTAGAAGCAGTTCTACAATGGGAGGCTCCTAGATCCGTTACTGAAATTCGAAGCTTTCTAGGTTTGGCTGGTTATTATCGGAGGTTCATTGAAGGTTTTTCTAAACTTGCACTTCCTTTGACGCAGTTGACTTGTAAGGGCAAAGCATTCATTTGGGATATTCAGTGTGAAGAAAGTTTTTGTGAGCTGAAGAAAAGATTGACGACAGCTCCAATTCTTATTTTACCTAATCCTAATGTGCCATTTGTGGTATATTGTGATGCGTCCTTAATTGGTTTGGGTGGTGTTCTGATGCAGGAAGGTAAGGTTGTGGCTTACGCTTCAAGGCAGTTAAGAGTTCATGAGAAAAACTATCCAACTCATGATCTTGAATTAGCGGCTGTGGTTTTTGTGTTGAAGATATGGAGGCATTATCTCTATGGTGCGAGGTTCGAGGTCTTTAGTGATCATAAAAGCTTGAAATATTTATTTGATCAGAAAGAGTTGAACATGAGGCAACGGAGATGGTTGGAATTCTTGAAAGACTACGACTTTGGCTTGAATTACCATCCTGGTAAAGCTAATGTGGTAGCCGATGCATTGAGCCGTAAATCGTTGCATATGTCCGCATTGATGGTGAAAGAGTGGGAACTTTTGGAATCGTTTAGAGATTTGAGTTTGGTATGTGAAGTGACATCGGTTAGTGTGAGGCTTGGTATGTTGAAAGTTACTAATGAATTTTTGTTGTCGGTTAGTGAGAAACAAAAGCTGGATTTGAAATTTGTTGAATTGATGATGAATGAGAATGTGGATTTCAAGGTGGATAATGATGCGGAGTTGAAAAGAATGATTTTGGAGGAAGGACACCGAAGTAACTTAAGTATTCATCCGGGAGCGAATAAGATGTACCAAGATTTGAAGAAGATTTTCTGGTGGTCTGGTTTGAAAAGAGATGTGGCTCAGTTTGTGTATGCTTGTTTGACTTGTCAGAAATCTAAAGTGGAACATTTGAGACCTAGTGGTTTGTTGCAACCGTTGGAGATTCCTGAGTGGAAATGGGATAGCATTTCGATGGATTTTGTAACGGGATTAACGAACACTCAGCGTGGGCATAATGCTATTTGGGTGATTGTGGACAGGCTGACTAAATTGGCGCATTTTATTCTGATTGACATCAGTTTTTCTTTGGAGAGGTTAGCTGAGATCTATATCAGTGTGGTGGTGAAATTGCATGGGGTTCCTTTGAGTATTGTTTCTGATCAGGATCCGAGGTTTACATCGAGATTTTGGGAAAGTTTATAGAAGGCATTGGGTTCTAAATTGAGGTTGAGTTCGGCTTATCATCCGCAGACAGATGGTCAGACCAAAAGAACTATTCAGTCGTTGGAGGATTTGTTGAGGTCGTGTGTTTTGGAACAAGGTGGTGCGTGGGACAGTTATCTTGCTTTGATTGAGTTCACGTATAATAACAGTTTCCATTCTAGTATTGGAATGACACCTTTTGAGGCTTTATATGGGCGAAGATGTCGAACGACGTTGTGTTGGCACGAAACAGGTGAGAGTTCTGTAGTTGGACCAGAATTGGTGCAACAGACGACGGAAAAGGTAAAGTTTATTCGTGAGAAAATGAAGGCTTCTCAGAGTAGACAAAAGAGTTATCATGATCGGAGACGTAAGAATCTTGAGTTTCAAGAGGGTGATCACGTATTTCTGAGAGTTACGCCGGTAACGGGTGTTGGTCGTGCTTTGAAATCTAAGAAGCTTACTTCTCGATTTATTGGTCCTTACCAGATATCTGCGAGAGTTGGTGCTGTAGCGTATCGTGTGGCGTTACCGCCGAATCTGTCAAATTTGCATGATGTTTTTCATGTTTCACAGCTACAGAAGTATGTTCCGGACCCTTCACATGTGATTCCTATGGACGAGGTTGAGGTAAGGGATAACCTTACGGTCGAGGCATTACCAGTTAGGATTTTGGATCGCGAGGTGAAGCGGTTAAGGGGTAAAGAGATTGGACTTGTGAAAGTGGCGTGGGGAGGCGCTGCTGAGGGTAATTTGACGTGGGAGTTGGAAAGTAGGATGCGGGAGTCGTATCCAGAGTTGTTTGTATCAGGTAAGATTTTCGAGGACGAAAATTTCTAAGTGGGGGAGAATTGTAACGCCCCAGTTTTTGCCAGTTTTATTTTATTGAGTCTTTTTGGATTATTTTATTATTATTTTATTTCATTTCCGACTTTTATGTGAAAATATGTTATTTTTCTTCGTGAATATATTTTATCGCGTTTTGGGATCGTTTGCGAGAAATTTGAGTGTAGGGGTATTTTGGGCATTTGGGTGTATTTTGTTAAGTTAGTAAAGAAAAGAAAAGTAGAAATAGAAAGAAAAGTAGAAAGAAGAAAAGAGAAGAAAAGAGGAGAAGAGAGAAAAGAGAGAAATTGGAGAAAAGCTTGGGAAATCAAGAGAACAAGTTCTAGGAATCGATTAATCGGGTAAGGGTGCGAAACTCGATTATACTGTGATTGTGTATGATTATGTATGTTTTGTGTGGATGTTTTGGTTGGTTTTCCATATGTTTCCGTTTATGCCGTATTGGACGAAATCGATAGAAACCGATGTTTTTACGGTCGAAAAGTCGTATAAATACATGTGTTGGTTGGTTATATGTATGTGAGCTGCTGTTTAAAGTTTCATGAAGTTTGGTTATGTTTTGGTTAGTTTTCGTTATGTTTCCGTTGTTTTGTCCGTTTAGGTCGAATTGTAGGAAATCGATTAAAACCGATGTTTTCACGGTTAGAATTCGAAATAAATTACGTAGTTGTATCGAGCAAGGTTAGGTCGTCGTATAGCGTGCTTTTTATTCGATTTGGTGATGTTTGAAAATTCTGGTTTTTGAAAGGTTGAAATTTAATCGAAAAATCGAACGTCGTAGAAATTTCGTTTATGTGTTCTAAATTGTTCTTATGTATTTGGTGGTTGTGCGTATATGTTAGTTTCGGTGAAAATGTTCGATTTAGTCGAGTTTCCGGGCATTTCGGAAAAATGGCAGCAAGGGTGTAATTTGAGAAATCTGGTTTTTGAGAAAAACAGAGTTATGAATCGATACATAACAGCTATGTATCGATACGAAATGGTTTATGTATCGATACATAACCCTTATGCATCGATACATACTGTAGAAATTTGAGAAAACAGCATTTTCACTACAGCATGCGTCGACACATGCGTTCTATGTATCGATACATGTGACCTTTTTGTATCGATACATAAGCCTATGTATTGATACATACTGTGCTGAACCAGAAAATTTTGGTTTGTCGGGAAAACTTCGGAAATTCATATCTCTTGAACCGTAAGTCGGTTTTGATCCCCGTTCGCAGCGTTGGGAAGCTAACGAGATGTTCTTTCTAGGAAAAATAGTTTTTAGGTCTGAACCTAGTCCAATCGGTACAGTTTTTTCGAACCGTTTCGTAGTGTCGGGCGTCCAGTTTATGTTTTTGCGTTATTTTGAAATATTCATATCTTCTTCGTTGTTTATCTGATTTAAGTGTTCTTTATATGGATGTGAAGCTAAAAATATGTTCTATGATTTGGTGAAGAAAAATATTATTTTTAGCCGACTTTTGGCCGACTTTACCGATTAATCGTGAATAGTTGTTTTTGATGAAATGTTGTGATGATGATTTGTGGCCGAAAGGCAAGAAAATGGTAAGTGTGGCATTTGATGATATATGCATGATTGTGGATGTATGTGTGCATGCAATGTGAATGTCATGAGTCATTGTATGCCAAGCATCATGAAATGCATTGTTGAAACGTCCTGAGTGACGATTTGGTTCCTGAGGGAATCCTCTATAACATCGTGGGCCTCGAAAATATGAGGCGCTGCCTGAGGACTTAAAGCGATGGGTATAGACGATTGTGGGCTCCTCTGGAGACTTAAAGCAATCCTTAACGTCGTGGGCCTCGAAAATACGAGGCGATGCCTGAGGACTTAAAGCGACGGGTGAACATCGTAGGCCCGACGGGGAGTTACTTGAGATTCTCAGTAACGAGCGATGGTTCCAATAGTTCCTGAGTGGACTAATGACGTGACATGACGTGACAAAGGAAGTCGGTACCGCATGGCATGTGCATAGAGTCGTGGTGTCGGTCTCTGTGCATTTGCATTCATCATGAGTCATTTGTGCATGAATTTGTGAATGTGATTTAATGAGATGGAATATGTGTGATTGTATTGTGAATGATTGATGGGTAGTGGTATTTGATACTTGTGAATTGTACTGTGTGTTGTTATAATTGATCTGTGATTTTTGGTGGTGAGAATACGTTACTTGTGCATTTTTGGTGTTAATACATAATCTTATGCAATTATATTATGGTTGTTTTTCTCACCCTTCTGCTGTTTTATAACGCTCTATGAGGAGATGCAGATTAGAGTTGCTGGAGGTATTCTTTTGTGAAGCGTTGCGTCTTCATTCTTTTGTCGGTCGGCTCTAATATGTGACTCCGGGTAGCATAGGGTGGCCGTTTGTGATTGTTTTGTATATCTGATGATATATTTTGGTTGTACATTTATAACTTGATGTATGCCAGACATGTTTATATGTATATATGTATATATGTGTTCAGATTTTAGATTTTCCGCTTTAATTCTAATTTCTGAAAAGTGGGTGTGAGGAACAAAGATTCCTCTGTATGATTGTTGCCCCACGTTGCATATCTAAATGAGCAGGTGTTGCATGTTATGTGTTTGGTTACTTTGATGTGATTCTCCCTTTCTATGCCATGATGTTTCAAATATACTCTGATCAATTTTCGAATTTTCTTTTTACCGCTTTAATTGCGTGTTAATTGGGGGTATAAATCAGGGGCGTCACACCCATCATGGATTCCCACCTAGCTGTCTCCACCAGACACATCATGAAATGCACGAGACAAATGATGCACAAAACATAACTATAATAACAATTATACATCTTCACGATCCTCATGATCACATGTGAGATACACACTCACCGTAATACACAATAGTATTACTACAACTGTCCAATCAATTCAACATAACACATACATAACAAGAATTATGCACAAAACACATGCATAACAATCAGTTATACATTTACACGATCCTCCTGATCACACGTGAGATACATACTCACCGTAATACACAATAGTATTACTACAACTGTTCAATTAATTCATCATAACACACACAATTAAGGAAAATACCTCACGAGGCCTTAATCAGTCAATTATCTAATTACTCCCTCCAAATTCCATTTTTAACCATTTTTACTACCATTCCTAAATTCAACAAGTTCTGACACCTATCCCAACCTCTCAGACCAAAAAGGAACCGCATCGGACGCGAAATCGGGAAAGAAATCGCGAAAAGGCAAAATTCTCCCCTCTCGCTGGTCATACGCGTATTGCCCACACTCATATGCGTATTGCCCAATCTCATACTCGTATTGCCCAAACTCATACGCGTACCATTACGTGTTTCAGCAAAAGGCCGTGTGAAAATGGGTTCCATACGCGTAATGCCCTCTTATAGCCCTTGCCATACGCGTAATGCCTTGCCCATTACGCGTATTGCCTTGGCCATTACGTGTATGGGCAGCGAAACACCCAAAATTTCCTGCATAATTTCTGCTACGGGTTTCACTCAATTCCCCTCCAAATCTCATCTAAACATCATTATACTACAAATTACATACAAAGCAACCTATAACTATCATGTATCAACAATTAGGAGCCTTAACTCATGATTTCCAATCAATTTACCATTTCTAACAAACGTTAAAACTCTAACATTTCAACCAAAATCAAACCAAACAAACACATGCATATACGTATACCATCGAGATATAATTGGAACTTCTCACCCTTACCCGATTAATCACGATTGAAACGGAGATTCCTTCAATTTTCCTCTTTCTCCTCTTCTCTCTTTTCCTTCTCTTCTTTCTCTCTTTTTCCTTCTCTTCTTACTAACATATATATATATATATAATCCAATATTATATAATATAATCCGATAGGGTAAAACATCTCCCAATGATATTTGTCCTCTCAACCCAATTGATCAATTATTAGAGTTACCTTAAATACTCTTTTGAACTAATAATTATTAATTCATCTCTTTAATAAAATGATTGATCTCTAGTGGCTCTCTCTCTCTCTCTCTCTCTCTCTCTCTCTCTCTATATATATATATATATATATATATATATATATATATATATATATATATTCCCCTTTGTTCAAATATCTCCCAAACGCTCTCCAAAAGCGATAAAACATAACCAGCGATGCCAAATATATCAGGAATTAAAAGTTAATAAGAAAATATTATCAATTGTAATTATTTTATCTATTAGAGAAATTATCCAATTAACAGGTAACACTCATTTCATTTACACAATTCACAAAATTCCCATAAATGAAATAAATAAATACGAGTAACAAAATCGGGGCGTTACAACTCTCCCCCACTTATACATTTTCGTCCTCAAAAATATAATTGAGATGAACAACTCTGGATACGACTATCGCATCCGACTAATCAATTATCATGTCAACAAAAGGCACACCACTAATAACACAAATCGACAACCCACCTTGCTAACGGCAACAACAACAACGACAAGATGCAATGCCCATACAATGCACTTGACAACTAACTCATGACTCAAAGAATACCCAAGTTATGAACACACACAGGTTCACTCTAGAATCAGAACACCACAAGATCGTTACCCTCGCCATAGGTAACACTCCCCTAATTTCCCAATAGGAATTAGCTACACGCACTTGAATAACCACGATGGAACCAGGCAACAAAAACCACAAGAACATAAAGTTCCACGACACAACATCGTTTCAACAACCTCTACATAACCACAATACCAACATCTTCGTCACACAACATTATTACAACACTCCTACGATTCACTAATCGAACATATAAGCACAACATCCATCTACATAGTGGCCCACGAATAATATTTAAACCTTTCACTTAACACTTCCATTCTGAAACGTCCAATGGTCTCATCATCCCTACATGTTTCCAATGTTCAACCTATGAACTCTTACCAGTCACACACACATAAACGAAATGTACCACATCATGCTTTCGATGTGCACTCTGATTACTCGCAACAATCAAATCTACCAATTCCATATCCAACTTCTGACTCTCTCTAGTATTCACCAGAAACATCATAGTTCATTTCTAATATACCCAACTTCACACTCTACTGTGTTATCTCACACACTAGACACAAGTCTCAGAACTGCTCAAATAATTCTAATCCCCTGACCATCAAAATAGACAGGTATACAAACTTTCGACTTAACTCATCAGGCACGACATTAACTTCACCCATAGGATAATCCCAGCTAAAGTCATAACTCATCAGGAATTCCAGATATCCTCGTTGTCTTATACTCCATTATTTTCGACTAAACATGTACTCAATATTCGTGTGATTACTAAACACTTCGAACTCAAAACCATAAAAATAATACTTCCAAATTCTCAACACAAAAGTAACCGCAGCCATCTTGAAATCATGAATCCTCAATTGTCGTAAAGCATAAGCCACGACTTTACCATCTTACATTAACACACTGACTAAACTCATCATAGACGCATCCCAATACCTCACAAACGGTTTATTAGGATCACGCAGAATCAAAACTGGAGCCGTAGACAAATTCTAGTTTAGCCCTCTCCAACTTTCCTCACAATAAACACCCAAAGCAAACGACTTACCCTTTGCAAGTCAACTGAAGTAACAAAAATGCTAACTTGGAAAAACCTTCCATAACCTCTGGTAATAACCAATTAAAGTCCAACAAGCTTCTAATCACCTTAACCGACTTTGGAGCCTCTCATTGTAGAACTGCATCTACTTCCGATGGATCCATAACCATACCATCATCGGAAATAACATATCCAAGAGAAACTAACCTTTTTCAACCAAACTTCTCACTTGAATGATTTGGCATAAAAATTCCTTTCCTTTCAACACTTGCAACTCGATTCTCAAACTCCCTACATACTCTCCTTCTGATTTATAATAGATCAGAATATCCCTACTGAACACCACTCCGAACTTATCCAATTAAATATGGAAGATACGATTCATATACTCCACAAACATTCCAGACACATTACTAACACCGAACAACATCGCTATACATTGTAATGCCCAACCAACCCAAACCTTAGCCAACTTGTCCAGACTCACATACAAGCTCAATCGAGTAAATAACAACTTATTCCGATGATAACAAACATAACCAGTCACATGAAACCGATCCAAGCCTCAACTCACACAAATGCACCACTCTTATCAAACGTTCCAAACAATTGTAATTCCAATTAAACTCAACCAAACCATTCCAATCATCTATTCTTGAAAGTGGACACTTATTCTCAATCATTACCTTATTCAATTATCAGTAATCCATACACAATTTCATTCTATGGACAACCCAAATTCCACAAATGCCAACATGTAACAACAATCAACCAAAAAGGAACTCTCAATCTCAATATTACATCCACCCACAAAGGTTTTCGCAAAATTTCCATTAATGCCCTAAAACTCTAAGAACTCCCAAAACTCATCAAAACTCTAAGTTTTGTTTTCCATAGCCTCAATACCATTATACACATCATACTTGTTATTCCATCTGGAAACACATCTGGAAATCACACATCTGGAAATCACACATCACTGGCAGCCCTTCACTGTGGCTTTCCTGCCAATTTCAAAACACTATTATCACAACCATCTTAGTCTCATCTTCTAAGAGTTTTTTACTTACTTAGTAGATATAAACCTTAACTATTCACCTTCGTCCAATTTAAGTTCACTCTCTACTCTCTGAGGAGCAACCATCAATAATACCCGACCGTTCTGCCCTAGAGACATCCCAACTGGACCAACATACCAAAGCCTCTAATCCGCCTCATCTTCCGATATAAGAATCTTCATCGACTCATCAAAACAGTCCATAATCACTTTCTTAATTCCAAACAATTCCTTGCACACACTATCAAAGCCGGAAAGACACGTCTATTCCTTCCAACATAATTCTCTCTACTATCAACAAGAGATTAAGGGCGATCAGTTCCTCAATTTGTCAATAGACAGTCGATAATCATGATGGACATAGACCATCTTTACCAGACCATAATAGCATTTCTTGCATCTTGTGCACAAAACTACCTAAGGCGCAAATCCTTAGTCGACATAAACCTTACCTCCGCAGTCCCTCTGGATTCGGGAACAACACTGTCCAAACAACACTTATAATCTCACAAACAACGACACACTAAACCAACGCTCCACAACTAAAGCAACTTGGAGAAGCACCGGCTTCTCCCCCACTTATCTCATTCTCAATCCTGAAAACAAAGGATTAGAAAACCAGAAAGCACTGACAGTGTTTCACACACATGTCACGTACTAAGGAACAAACAACATCAACAGTATTCAACTGTCATGCCACCCGACACACAACTTGGCCGGACGGACCGACCTGCTCTGATACCAATTGTAACACCCCAATTCCCATCTAGCGGATAAATAATACATAATTAAATCAGAGTGAATAAAAAAACTTTTTTCGATAGAAATAAGGATGCCACATTTGAAAAAAACATAATCCACCTGCTTATAACTTTGATACATAACACAAAATGGAATGAATAATAACGGGAAACTTTTTCCAACAAAAGAAAAGTTCAATTATGGAATAAAGCGGAACGATCCATAATTGACTCGTTTTACAAAATAAGTTGTTTCATAACCTCAAAATATACGTACAAGTTATCCAATATATATATATATATATATATATATATATATATATATATTCACATACATAAACATAAATAACAAAAGCGTTTCCCCCGACTCCCGTGTTACGTATCAGAGCAGACACCAAAGATCTAAGCAAAATGAAGATCTAACTCTTCCACTTGCCTCCACGCCTCTACAACGGCTAATCTGCACTATGCCATAAAAGCATATTCCAGCAGAAGGGTGAGAAATAACAACTAAATCAAGATTGCATAATAATATATAATCATATAATTCACATATATTCTTCAACTCACCCACACTTACATGCTAACACATTTAGCATACAAGGATATCATATATTCATATACACAAGTTATGACATATATATATATATATATATAAGCACACCAACACATCACATATATTCATATTCACAGATATGACTTATAAATAACACATCAAAAGTGGTTCTTCAAGAACCCACCCATTCCCGCAGGAAACATGGATACATCGCTATACTCCCCACTGGGCTCACGATGATCCTGAACAACCAAACATAGTAATGCAATGAAACTCAATGACATAATGTAATGCAAGTGGTACCACACACACGGTTCATTCAAGTGAACCTGATTCATAAAAGAATCCGGATAAATCACATACACTCCCATTGAGAAATGATTTATCTCCATACAACTCCACATTGGAGTCCGGACAAATCACATACACTCCCACTGAGCAATGATTTGTCTCCAAAACAACTCCACATTGGAGTCCGGATAAATCACATACACTTCCATTGAGCAATGATTTATCTCCATAATAAATCCACATTTGAGTCCGGACAATACTAGGCACCCCATCATGGATTCCCACCTAGCTGTCTCCACCAGACACATCATGAAATGCCATGAAATGCACGACACAAATGATGCACAAAACATAACTATAATAACAATTATACATCTTCACGATCCTCATGATCACACGTGAGATACACACTCACCGTAATACACAATAGTATTACTACAACTGTCCAATCAATTCAACATAACATATACATAACAAGAATTATGCACAAAACACACGCATAATAATCAGTTATACATTTACACGATCCTTATGATCACACGTGAGATACATACTTACCGTAATACACAATAGTATTACTACAACTATTCAATCAATTCATCATAACGCAAATAATTAAGGAAAATACCTCACGAGGCCTTAATCAGTCAATTATCTAATTACTCCCTCCAAATTCCATTTTTAACCATTTTTACTACCATTCCTAAATTCAACAAGTTCTGGCACCTATCCCAACCTCTCAGACCAAAAAGGAACCGCATCGGACGCGAAATCGGGAAAGAAATCGCGAAACGGAAAAATTCACCCCTCTCGCTGGTCATACACGTATTGCCCACACCCATACGCATATTGCCCAATCTCATACGCGTATTGCCCAAACTCACACGCGTACCATTACGTGTTTCAGCAGAAGGCCGTGTGAAAATGGGTTCCATAGGCGTAAGTCCCTCTTATAGCCCTTGCCATACGCGTAATGCCTTGCCCATTACACGTATTGCCTTGGCCATTACGCGTATGGGTAGTGAAACACCCAGAATTTCCTGCATAATTTCTGCTACGGGTTTCACTCAATTCCCCTCCAAATCTCATCTAAACATCACTATACTACAAATTACATACAAAGCAACCTATAACTATCATGTATCAACAATTAGGAACCTTAACTCATGATTATCCACTCAATTTACCATTTCTAACAAACGTTAAAACTCTAACATTTCAACCAAAATCAAACCAAACAAACACATGCATATACGTATACAATCGAGATATAATTAGAACTTCTCACCCTTACCTGATTAATCGCGATTGAAATGGAGATTCCTTCAATTTTCCTCTTTCTCCTCTTCTCTCTTTTCCTTCTCTTCTTTCTCTTTTTTTCCTTCTCTTCTTACTAACAAATATATATATATATAATCCAATATTATATAATATAATCCGATAGGGTAAAACATCTCCCAATGATATTTGTCCTCTCAACCTAATTGATCAATTATTAGAGTTACCTTAAATACTCTTTTGAACTAATAATTATTAATTCGTCTCTTTAATAAAATAATTGATCTCTAGTGGCTCGCTCTCTCTCTCTCTCTCTCTCTCTCTCACTCTCTCTCTCTCTCTCTCTCTCTCTCTCTCTCTCTCTCTCTCTCTCTCTCTCTCTCTCTCTCTCTCTCTCTCTCTCTCTCTCTCTCTCTATTCCCCTTTGTTCAAATATCTCCCAAACGCTCTCTAAAAGCGATAAAACATAACCAGCGATGCCAAATATATCAGGAATTAAAAGTTAATAAGAATATATTATCAATTACAATTATTTTATCTATCAGAAAAATTATCCAATTAACAGGTAACACTCATTTCATTTACACAATTCACAAAATTCCCATAAATGAAATAAATAAATAGGATTAACCAAATCAGGGCGTTACACCAAACACCCAAAAATCCATCCTTTCTACACCCAATCATCTCCAAACATCAAAACAAGTATCACCAACTAATCACATGCATATTACGACTACACTACGCAATTCACATCGAATTTCATCCGTTAGATTTCATTTTTCTCTCAAATCTAACCTGAGTTTAAAACTTATATTTCTAGAACTTGGAGTTCTAACTAGAACCCACCTGATGATCGAAGAGGAGGTTGAAGAAGATGATGAATAGATGAAGAGATGATGAAGATCCAAGCTCTTCCTTCTTTTCCATTTTTTCTCTTTCTCTTCTTTCTCCCTTTCTCTTTTCTTCTTCTTTCCCAACTTTTTTCTCTTTTTCTTTCTATTCTTTCAAATATATATAAACTTATTATATAATATAATCCAATAGGTTAAAACATCTCCAATTGATATTTTGTCATCTCAAGCCAATTAATCAATTATCAGAGTTACCTTAAAATACTCTCTTGAACTAATAAATACCAATCTGTCTTTTTACTAAAATAATTGATCTCTTCAGAGTTCACTAGTTGCTCTATTGGTCCCAATTGATAATACTTAAAGGATTCCATTAATCCAATTATCCAAAGATAGAGTACACAGAAGCTCATCTGATCTCATCCGATATCCAATTGAGCATTTAAATAATATGGGGTATTACACTCTCCCCCCCTTAAATTGAAATTCGCCCCCGAATTTCCCCTACTCGAAAATAACCACAACTTGTATCATTGTCTTAGTTCTACACTCAACTTTACTTCCCTTAAAATTTCTGACATAATCCGATTCCAACCTGACTTCATAATTCAAAATCCTTGTACTCACAATTTATCAAACTTCGTCTCCTTAGTTATACTCTTGTTCCAATATTGGGTTACTTCTAACTTTGCTTCTTCTCAATTCATCTTGTTCTTTCATACTAAAACACTTGGTCGCATTCTACCCTCGGAAAAAACGTACCATTCCATATTCCTCTACTGAGTCACCAACAAAACCATAACATCTTATCTTAAATTATGACAACAACCCTCAACACATCTTCGCAATGTAATTCAGTGATTTCTTAACTTCCTGTAATCACCAACGACTTATCCTTTCATAAGTCCTTTAACGTTCAAACCCACTTCATAAAATGTTAAACGACTCTTTTACCAGTTCCATCTAGTCTAATACTAAACATTGCAACCATTATATCCGATAATTCACTTCTTTCGCATCACACCAAAAAGGTAACACAATTAAACAAGATCTCCTTATCCTGATTAGTCTGACTGAACTCTTTCATCTGTCACCTTCCACTGCGTAATCCAATTCTAACAGTGGAACACCACAAATTCTTAAGCACTACTAAGTAGCTAACAGTCTGCGGAGAACACACTTATCCACTGGGGTCCTTACTAACCAGCGGTACAAGAAACTTGCTGACGTCTTATGGTAGAACAATTTCTTTGCCAACACACAATATCTTAACCTCTATCCAACACTCTCTAGATGATAAAGACACAAGAGTTACACTGCTACAACCATAACAAAATACAACTCTGAAATCCACTCTAACTCGAACTCATGTCCAAAATAGTTCAACAACTCCCGGTTCTGGTTACCTCATTCCAAATCGATTCTTCTTACGGGGTTCTGACTTACTTAAGGTTTCTTGTTGACACGAGATCTCAACCAATAACACGTAACACTAACACCGAACTGTAGTCATATGTGAGTCACCATTGATCAAAACTTAAACCATCCAAAGCGCAATCGTGAGTTTCCATACCACTCACCAATTCACAAACAACACCCCACATACACACACTTTCGAAGACCATGCCACTTTCCTCAATCGAATCCATTTTTCTCATTCGTTCCGTTTCACAACCGACCCCAAGTTACATGCTTAACTTCGGAACGTCCAATTCTTACTCTTACTTGGAAGGATAGCTTTCCAATTCCTTCTCCTGGTTATGGTACAACTGTACACAATTGGTACCACTCTCACGGTCTAAATCTGATGCCATGAACTCACGAAAGATAACAATTACTAACTCTGACCAACCGTTCATACCTTACTAATACCATAATTACACACCGAAATATTCCTTGCAAGATCAATACTTCGTGAGTATTTTCCAACTTCGTCCTTAAGACTCGCAACGGTAATACACCTAAGACCTTCTAACATTCAACACAATCCACAAGATTAATTCTCCAAAAGTTAAACTCTCTTGTTGTCTGAACAATCAGTTAGCTACGCAACACCTTTCCAGAAGTTACGATTTCAAAACACAAATCTGTCCTTCATTTTACTTGCAATCCCGTTTTCCATTCGCACAATACTCTCCACTCAGAGCAACATAAGGTAACAAAATGCAGATGATGGTTCTTAAGGGATTTTACAATTTACACACATGTTAATCGATTACCCGTCTGAGGTCAATCGGTTAACTCCTCAAAATTCAGCACAAAACACCATCCTTGCACGTGTTAATCGGTTAACCCCATTGTGTTAATCGGTTAACACTGCTGCAGAAGCTGAAAATAAACAATTTCCTTTAATTCAAAAGTCAGCACGACTCAAAACCATCAATCCAGTTCGCTCTAACCCACAATATCATTCTTAACTCATGACTTTTAACTTGTATAACATTCACTAACCATGTTCCACTCAAGGTAATACAGAACAAGTTAAAACATTCAAACGACACACTCCAACCAAGTGACAAGGCAAAATTCCAAATTCTGTCGCGGTCACACTACAAAACTTCAGCGGGATAGTTCATTTTCTACTCATACAACCACATCAACGGGAAGTCAAATAATGACGACATTCTAAGGTTTTAGCCACAACTCTTACTCGATTCGTCCATAAGCAAAACCCAACACACAACCATCATACGGTACCACAAAATTGATGGACATCTCATATCAAGCATACCACCTTGTCCTCCCACTTGAATTTCCTTGGAGAGAAGTAATACAACAACCTTCTTAGTCCAACAAAAGGTAGATTCTGAATATTCCGATTATTCACAAATACAGAAGTTTCTCTATACTTGTAACTAAATCGGGGTAATGCATCCTCTTGAGAACATTTCCATCACTACGTACACACTAACCGGATTTCTTACCTTTCACTATCCATTGAACATCCCACTTACACTCAATTTACTTAACGAAAGATTCGCAACCGACAATTTTTGTCAACTATTTACAAAACCCTCCTGGTATAAACCGTTTCATGATTTATACTTAGTCTGTAATAAGTCCTTATTTATCTTCCGTTGTTTACCGCAATCTTACTTCTTAAAATACAATATTCACTGCTTCCACAAAGTACATCCCTTTATACTTGTCTCAAGAATAAGAATCCATCACGTACACTTGTGACCACGGTGCTACTACTACGCATTCCTCAATATTCCTCAATACCAACGTGTGACTTTCTCATTCCACGTCATACTAATAGGGTTCTCATGGGTGAACCATCTTTTATTACACTTCCTTACTTATAGGTTCATCAATACCATAATAACCCTATAGCACACTCGTCCAAAAATACATTTCGTTGAAACCGTTTTCCACACCGCGTTTAATTTGCTCTCCGTGGTAATCCTCTTAGGTCCAAATATAAAACCATCTTACTAAGATTCCCTTAAATTCCAAGATACTTACTCTGTTTCTTAATGTAACTTTTCACGGTTCGTATTTCTACACTTTCCGTTACTAAATAAAGTCCAAACCTTCTCCAACACAATTCCTTATACTGTCCCTTGGGTAATTTAACATTTCCAAATTCCAAATTGGTCTCTCATCGAATACAGAAAAACCTGAAGTAATATCTCAAACTTAATCTCTCTACATAACTGAATATACACAATTCGTCTCCCACTCTTCGTCCGACACATACTTGTTTCACTTGAAGCATGTAAACACATCCTTGTGTTCCTTCACACACTTCTCCACTACTTTAGGTTCCCATAAAAGCCGAACGCCCTTGACCCTCAACTTTTAACTAGTCGGAAGATATTGTTCCAAACACATTCCTTAAGGTACTCTCGTCCATTCAATATACCATAGCGACCTTAGAAACTGAAGCACCAATACTTATCTCACTTCCACCAAACAACTTTTCTTTTCCACAGGATGAGATTACTTGAAATCCTTATCCGTCCTAGTGGTTAATCCAGCTCTACTTGTGATTTTACATGTTCCTTGATACCTTGACCAATCGTCCGATAGAGATCCTTAACTTTCAGACCCCATCCTTACCAAAGGATTGCTTGAACAACACATTACTCTTTAATTCCATGCTACCCAAATCACAACTTCTATTAAAACCTCACTGAGCTGACCCAAAACTCCTCACTACTAACTCTTGGCTTGAGCCTACCCTCACAACATAAGTTTCGACAACACTTCAGAGTCCTCTGGTCGCTCAACCATGATTCTACCTATCACATACATAGTATTAGGTTGGTCAGGCCTAACACTACATAGTATGACATTAAGAGTCATGTTGGCAAGACACACTTAAGAGGCATAAATAGATTTACTTCTGATGTTTCAAGGCTAGGTCGAGAATACGACCTGCTCTGATACCAACTGTAACGCCCTGTATAATATTTATCTAGAATAATACCATACAAGTGTTTTATTTGATACTGACACCATCATAAGTGCCTATTGGCATAATTCACATACTTGTCCATTTCTAAAACATAAATACAACATATGACACAAGACATGGAAACTAGCCAAAATAATAAAATCTAAGATCAATATACAATATTCCTCATTGTACAAGAAAATAATAATACATAGCGGAAAAAGCTTAATTAAGCTTCTCTTGAAACATCCAAGCATAGCTCCACTTGTAAAGCAAACCTGCCAACCACACCTGAAAAATAGCAACTATAGTGGGGTGAGATACATCAAATCTCAGTGAGTTCCCTATCTTATAGATTCTCTCAGCTTTACAGGGTTCTATCAAATCCTAACTCAAGTCAAGGGGAAGGGAAATGACTTGAGTACACAATCTCACAATCTCACACTATATGGAAACATGCCATGAGTCTGTTAACTCACAAATTATCACTAATTGATAACCGTACCAAGGCATCCCCTTTTCCCGTCCTCTTCTACGTCTAGAAGTCGACCCAAGTCATGGATCCTTGTAATTTACTTGGCATACAAAATGGATTCGGGAACAACGGTCTGTTAGCCGTGAACCATCACTTCACATGGCCTGTTAACCATCACAGTCTCTACCCTTAGGTTCCATTCGTACTACACACAGGAATCAAACCTGCCAAGTACCATGCCTTGTTTCATAGGAGCTCGAGACTCATGAAACTGCAACTCAAAGAACTGGTTACGATTACGTGATCACACACAAACGTGATTGTATTCGACAATCACAAGGCCACAATGCCTTAAGGCCTCTTTTGCCTTTTCACAAAATCATAAAGGTTTACACACATGTTCCATACTAGTGTTTCACTCTTTCTATACCATCCGGAAATAGACACACACCTCGGCCCCTCACGCACGATCGTTGTCATTTCGGAAATGGATAAACGCCTCGGCTCCGCATGCATGAGTGTTTTCATTAAGTTATCTACTCTTGGCCAAAACTCGTCAATGAATACCCGAGCGTCGCCATCCAGAGGGTTGTCATAGCTTTAAAATGATACCAAGAACGTCTCAATCCGAGTTACGGGTCAAAAGTTATGGATCTTTAAAGAAAATAGAATTATTGAAAATTCCCAGGAGCGCCCGACGCTACCATTTTCTGCCCGGGGTGCCCCCTTCGCCTGTGCTTCGCCCGGCGAAGCAGCGGCGTAAAATCCCATGCCAAAACCCAAAAGTTACAAAATCAAAACTTGTTGCGCCTCTTGACCATCTCCCGGCGGAGCGGCGGCACAACATCTGCTTCGCCCGACGCTCAAACCACCGCCCGACGCTTTGATCAGATGCAGAATTTCTCTGCTGCATTTTTAGGGTTCCAAACACCTAAAAATCCATCCTTTCCACACCCAATCATCTCCAAACATCAAAATAAGTATCACCAACTAATCACATGC
This sequence comes from Lathyrus tuberosus, assembly GCA_022829125.1. NCBI lineage: Eukaryota > Viridiplantae > Streptophyta > Magnoliopsida > Fabales > Fabaceae > Lathyrus > Lathyrus tuberosus. The sequence continues at coordinate 3,998,735 of JALAZF010000387.1, forward strand.
ATATTACGACTACACTACGCAATTCATATCGAATTTCATCTGTTAGATTTCATTTTTCTCTCAAATCTAACCTGAGTTTAAAACTTATATTTCTAGAACTTAGAGTGTCTAACTAAAACCCACCTGATGATCGAAGAGGAGGTTGAAGAAGATGATGAATCGATGAAGAGATGATGAAGATCCAAGCTCTTCCTTCTTTTCCATTTTTTCTCTTTCTCTTCTTTCTCCCTTTCTCTTTTCTTCTTCTTTCCCAACTTTTTTCTCTTTTTCTTTCTACTCTTTCAAATATATATAAACTTATTATATAGTATAATCCAATAGGGTAAAACATCTCCAATTGATATTTTTTCATCTCAAGCCAATTGATCAATTATCAGAGTTACCTTAAAATACTCTCTTGAACTAATAAATATCAATCTGTCTTTTTACTAAAATAATTGATCTCTTCAGCGTTCACTAGTTGCTCTATTGGTCTCAATTGATAATACTTAAAGGATTCCATTAATCCAATTATCAAAAGATAGAGTACACAGAATCTCATCTGATCTCATCCTATATCCAATTGAGCATTTAAATAATATGGGGTATTACAGGGTTTAACCTAGATAATCAACTAAACAATCAAGGATGGAAAAGTTACTTCGACAGACTTAGAGGTCCTACATATAAGGTCTAGTAAAAGAATTTTGGAGACAAGCTGAAACTGATGATCTTCATGTTGTCTCCTTTGTTATGGAACAGAATATTGTTATCACTGAGAAGTCAATCTCAGATCTGCTAGGAATGAAGTTCTTGGAAGAAAAAAGGGTTTATGGAAAAACCAAAAAATCTGAACCTGTCATTAACAAAGCAATTTTCAGAAATTGTCAACTGGGACAACAGAGTATAAAAGCAAGAATTTGCGTGATAATCTGAGGATCTGGCATAAAATTATTCTTGAATGTATCAATCCAAGACCTTCAAAAAGTGCTGCAGACTTCTTCAATGCAAATCAAAAGTACATGCTGTACTATTTGCACAAGAATGAGAAAATGTGTCTACCATCTATTTTGTTCTACTATCTAAGGGATATGGTGCGCAAGACAAGAACAACAGCCTTGCCAGAAAAGAAGATCATAAACTACATTCTTTTCGGAAGACTTCTCTCTGATATCTTTTTTGAAAGTGGCTTAGTGGAGTATCTAGTCAAAGAAGCCAAATATACAGAATACCTGACTGCATGCATAGGAGAGGCTTTCAATGCTGTGAACCTTAAGCATATGAAAATGGTCACGAACATTGAAATGAAACCCTTGTCTATCTCTCACGACACTGTGATAAAAAACATACTTCCTGTAACAGACTATCCTTTCTATCACAGAGGAGATAATATACGAACAATTGCTGCATTCATTGTCTTGATGAGAGAAGAAGGACATGACATGACCAAATTCAAAATTGAAGATGTCGCTCTTAAACCTAAATATATTACCAGAAGCAAGAGGAAACAAACTGAAGAAGATTCCGAGCCTAAGAAAAGGAAGAAGGATAACAAAACTGAATCTTCTAAGACTTCCACTCTACATTCTCTTCTTCTTGAGAAAACCAGTAAGTCTGCTATCAATACTTCTGTTTCAATAAACGTTACTAAAACTGTTACCGCCCCATCATCATCTCAAACTACCTTCATACCTACCTCCAATCCACAAGTAAAGTTTAAACCACCATCATTTTCGATTCCTCCTTCAACTACCACTATCCAACCGCCTCATATTCCATCAATCAGTACACCTATTTCAGCTGAAGCCATTCCTACCTACACCTCGACAATAACCTCTTCACTCATTCAACCGAATGAACAAGGTTCTCCGAACCTACTCTCTGTTTCTAATATCCTTAACATTGAATTAAGCTCTGAGGAACCCATCTCTGAAACTCTAGAGAATGTCTCATCTGAACCTCTCATGGTTTCAGATACCCCAGAGGTATCATCTCCTACTGATCAACCAATGACTGAACATGTTCTTACTGAGATTGTTTCATCTCAACCAGCACCATCTAAAACTAACTCTGCTGAGTGTGACCTTGCTTTGGTCATCTATGACATACCCTTTCCAACAACTCTTGAAGAAGGCATTGGTCAATTTCGTAACAAGGCGTTAAAGAAGGTTGCGAAATTAAGAGCAGAAGTAAGCACAAGTGTCAAGCCTCTGGAGCTTGAGAATTCTTGGAAAATCTTCCATAAATGGTTGGATTCTGAATTCACAAGAATTACAAGCTTTTCAGACGCCAATAAAATTGTTGGAGTTCAGTTGGCAAAGGAAATAGCAGAAGCTGAAGAGCGGATAAGGGAACTCAAGTTTTTGGCTGCGAAATAGAAAGAAGCTGAAGAAAAAGTTGTTGAAGAAGCAAGACTTCTAGCAGAAAAGGCTGCTGAAGAAGCCTGATTGGCGCAAGAAGCTGAAGCTGCAGAAAAGGCTAAGCAAGATGCTGCAGTTGGTTCCTCATCTGATCCTGCTATAATACGTTTGGAAAACATAATTGAAGAAATCAGAGGAGAACAGCAGAAATTCAGAGAAAATTTTGAAGAACAAAAGACTGTCAATGCAAATTTCCAGAGCATGCTTCAGAAGATTCTGGACAAGATGTCCTCTGGAAGCACATAAGCTTGTCTGTGTTTCTCTTGTTTTTAAGATCTTAGATCTTAGTTTTTCACCCTTGGACTACAAATATTTTTTGATCATGACAAAAAGGGGGAGAAGGAATGAATGTGATATTTTGATTCTCATAGTCAATCTCTGAAAAATAACGTTGTTTACATTCTAACCAATAAACTGTTATTTCTATTAGATTGCTTTTCTTTTCAGGAATTCTGATCTGATTAAAACATCATGAAGATAATATTCAAAAAATCAAAACTCTGTTGAAGAAATTAAAATATTTTGGTTCTGGGTTCTTGTCAAACTCTGAAGGATCAAGTTTCAAATTGAATCAAAACTATGATGATTTCAGTATCTGACCTATTGAAATCAGGGGGAGTCCATCCAGAGAAATTCACCAAGTCTAAGACTCAGGGGGAGTACTTCATCCGAAGGATAAGCATTCCTTAAACCTTTTATTACCCTTGCATTATGTACAAAATTGTGTCATCAAAATACATAGTTTTGTCATCATAAAAAGGGGGAGATTGTGAGAACAAGATTTGGTTCTGCAGTATTACTTCTAAGTTTTGATGATATTAAACGAGTATATTTGTATGAACAATTTTGTAAGTCTAATGTTTGTTACTTTTGAGAATATAACAAACATGTTATGCTTCTGTTAATTGGCGTGGACATAATGCTAAAAGAAAATACTTCGCCTACGCGCTAGACTTGAAGTGCTAAATAGCAGAAATTGCTTCAGGAAAATCTGAAGTTGGCAAGACTCTTATATAATATGGATAGAGAACAAGTTCTGAAGATCTGAAGACAGAGGTTCTGATTGAACGAAGTCCAGATGCTGAAGGCTTTCGCTCTCTGATAAAGGTTCTGAAGACCCAACCATAGTCTCTACTCATGCTTCAACTAAATACTATCTGAAGCCTCTGGAGATATGAAGACAATTTTCTAAGTGAACAAGGTTCTGAAGACCAAGTGCTGAAGACTCCGAAGGCGCTGTTCTGAGGACTCAAAGACTTGAAGATCTTAAGAACCAAGCTACGTTTTCCCTTTTTACTCATGCTTGCAGTAGCCTCTGAAGTTAAGAAGCCAAGAAGACTAAGCTATGAAGTACAGCTGTGCCACAATATAAATGAAGATATCTTGGAAACAGTGCAAATGGTACAAACGAAGATATCATGACAAGGCAGGACGCAAAAGTTTTATCTGTCCTCACGTCTCCATCAAACCGCCAGTCTAGATAGCTATCATGATTACTTTTCAACGGCTACTTTTTACAAGGCTATATAAAGACGCGAAGACTTGAAGAAAGATACACACGAATGCTCACTGCAAAAATACTTTCTAACCAATATCTTTCTAAAGTCATTTTTGATCTAAAACTTGTTTACATTTCAGCTTGTATAAGAATCACTTTCCTATAAACATAACTCATTTAAACTTAGGTTTGTATTCCTTGAGAAAAACCTGTAGGGTTGTATTTCTTGAGAAGTCTAAGACGTGTTGTCTTAGAGGTTATTCCTTAAGAAAGACCAGTGAGGTTGCATTTCTTTAGAACTTTAGAGTTTTAGAGGTTGTTGTTACTCACCAGCAGTTTGGCTAGTGCATTGTATCAATGTAATTGATTAGTGGATTAAGACCTCGTTTGAGAGAGGCAAAATTACCTTGGCGGGTGGACTAGATTAACTTGAGGATTTCTCAAGCAAACTAGTATAAACATACTGTGTTATCTCTTTCTAGCTTCATTAAGATTATTACTCATAAGGGAAAGAGTTGTTAAAGGGGGATTAGCTTAAAGAAACAATTTTATTTTGAAAAACCAATTCAAACCCCCCTTTCTTGTGTTTTTCACACCTTCATAATCCACTATACTCGACTCAAAGTATACAACATCTCACATGGCGAGAGCAAGGGACGATCTCTAATCTCCATATTATACTCATCTTGAATCTCTAACTGACTTGGGTGTTAGAATGTTAACCATGTAGGTCCACCCCGCGACACCGTAAAAAAGATAAGAGTTGTAGTTCAAGATCATCGGTTATCCAACTTTATTCATTTTTGGTTCCTTCGTGGGGCTAGAGCATCCATTTTTGGTTCCCGAACAGAACAATGACGCTATTTGTGGGAACTTATAAACTGGACGCTTCTTGTCCTTCTGATCTACATCTTTCCTAGTTTTCTATCCCTTTTAAATCTCACTTCATTTATATTTAAGGAAGGCTTTTGACTTGATGATATTAGGTCAATCTTCTCTTTCCCTTGTGTAAACTTTCCTAAGGTTTCATGAATCCTAGTTACTTCTTTTATAAGGGAGTCACACTGCTTACATTCTTATTTCGAATTTCTAAGCTTGGTAATTTCTATCTTATATGAATAATTTATTTCTTTGATATTTCTTACTGATTCTTTAAGTATTAGGGCACATTCTCTTAGTTTATCATTTTCTTCCTCTAATTGACTACCCATTCTAAACAGTTGAGCATAAGATGGTTTTATACCTGGAATAGTATCTTCCTCATAGGATACCTTTAACCATATTTCATCATCTTCATTGGAATATGATTCTTTCATATTCCTTCCCTGGGCTGATGTCTTTATTCCTCTTCTTAATTTGAGTATTGAAGAAAATTCTTCTTCTTCTTCTTCTTTGTCATTCCTTAAATAAGAGAGTCCTTCATTTGATGTTGAATCTTCTGAAGATCGTTCAACTACTGAGTGTGTTCTTTCGAAGGATTTCACAGGAGTTGTATGATAGGAGTATGATGCAGATGATGATTCTTCCGCTTATTTCTATCATCTTTGAGTAATTAAACAAGTTCATTCAATTTCTTTACAATTTCCTTTTTTCTTGATTTTTCCTGAAATTCATGAAGGTTCCTATCTTTTAATGTAAGAGTTGGATTAAACTTCTAATTTTTAACTCTTAGATATTTTAGACGATGGCAATAATCTAGAAGGGAGGGGGGGGGGGGGGTTGAATAGATCACTAATTTTTAATAAAATCGGTGCTTAAAAATTTGTTTCAAAAATGTGCGGAAGCGGCCTTAGATATAAAATCGTCTAAACGAATTGTTATTGGTAAGATCGGATATGCGAAACTGAATGGAATAAAATTGATAAGAAAACTAAATCAACAACGTTGGCAATCAACCAATTCAAATAATGATCACTTTGAATTAAATGGTTTCCAATGAATTATAAAAGGTAAAATCGAATTGAAAATTTTATGAACAGTTTGTGTGCGATCAATGCGTCGAACACTTGGTGTGCACAACGCCCCAAGTTCAATTTCCTATAAAATGATAGTACATAATTTTTCACAATTACAATCCAAGTGATTGCAATGAATTTTCAAAACAGATTTTCAGCACTACACAAAAGTGAAAATTTATCGAACTGTTGATATCACACAAACATTAACAACACAAAGTAAAGAGATAGAGAAAGAGAGAACGACACCCAATTTGTTTAGGCAGTTCCCCTTTCGTCCTCGCTCCGGGTACGTCTGCCCCCAATTCTAAAACTAGAATTGAGATATATATATATATATAATATAAAGTTGCAAGTTTTTGTATAAGAGAAGTTATAGCTACCACACACTCAAACCTAAATGTTGATGTTGATTTTATCCACTTCTCTCCCCTTGATTCAAGCCGAATCAAGTACATCAAACTCTTCGATAAAACCTCTGATTACCGCTACTCACTTGAATCTTCAAGTCTTTCACTCGGCTGATTTCGATCGCAAGACGTTCGATCCCAAAGATTTTTGAATCACAAAGATGCAGAAAAATAGGCTTAAATGAGCGAGAGGTCGACCTCAACATCCTGTGAGTCGAACTGAACATGCCAGAAAGCAATCATGCGCATAAAATCTAACTGTGCGTTGACCTAAACCTAGGCATGCGTTGACGCAAGAGCACCCGAGAGCAAAATATTGTTTTTCCATTAGTATGCGCCGACCTCCACACGTCTATGAGTCGAAGCAAGGGTGCTAGAATTCCAGAAACAAATTTTTATCAATTTTTGAGTCGACCTAAGCCCTGTATGGGTCGACCTAATGCATCCAAAATGATCTAATACACTATTTACATATAGGGGATGATCCTATATGCCTATATTCATGTATGTAGATCATTATACGCATATTAAAAGGATGAATGCAAGCTAAGATGAGATGATACCGTCCAAAGTACACAAGTACAAAATATTACTAGTTTTGACATCATTAAAACAAAGTACTAAGGAACCTTTCCCTCACATACTCCCCGTTTTTTATGATGGCAAAACCTTTCACATGTTGAGTACTTGTGAAGAGCATTCTCCCCCTGACTGTATGCATTTTCCCTTTGTGAAATTCTGAACTTTCTTTGTGAAACACTTGCTTTTGCATTCTCCCCCTTTGACAACATCAAAAAGAGTGAAGCAAAGGTCATTCGTAATCAAATCATATTCATATGTACACAATAATACGCTTTGCAACAAATGAGACATCAACAAACATTCACATATAATGTTGCTAATGCAAGAGATGTAAAATTAAATAACACAAGAAACATATAGAAGTAAACTTAATGCATTACACATCAGAATTAGTTAATTACATGTCTCAAATAATAAAAAATTACAAAAACAAAATGAAACACAAAACAAGATACTAATTGATATGCATGACACCAACAGAACTCAATAATCTAAGGTCTTCTCCCCCCTATGTGGGTGACCTCTCCCCTTGAAGGAATAATCCTGATTTGGTGCTCCTTGTGCATCTAGGCGTTGAGTGAAACTGAGACACTCATATTGAGCGTGTTGAAGTTAACGGAAAGAGCTCAATGTTGATTTGCCGCTGTTTCGGCCATAACATCAAACCTGCTCAAAAATCTGGAAGCAAACAAATCAAAATTATTACTTTGTGCTTGAATCTGACCCTGCATAGCTGTAAACCTTTCTTCATGGAGAGTTGCAAAATTCTGTTGTTGAAGCTACATATTCCGTAACATCTCAAGGACTTCAGAATTATCGATTTGATATTGAGGTGGAGACTGAGGCATATAAGAGGTGCCTTGGTTAGTCCAACCAGTTTGTTGACATTCTCCCCAGCCTTGGTTAGGATAAAGATCCTGCACAGGTGAATCACCTAACCAACCACCATCATCATTACCGTCAAAAGGATGGCTAGTCTCCATATGATGAGCCTCACCATCTTCCTCTTGGTCTTCCTCTTCATCCTCATCTAGATCCTGAATCCTTCACCTGAGCCTTTAGTCTTAACTACATACCTTTTCTCTTGAGGATCCCAAATGTAACCCATTAGAGTCATGGTCTTCTGACTAAATTCTTGATCACTAGAAATGGAGATGTAAAGAATATTCTGAACAAAAATCCTAGCACAATCCAATACGCATTGGATAAATGATCCATAGCATATGGGTGTTCCTCTACCTGATTCCTTCACAACAATAATTCGACTAGCAATATAGTATGGCCAATTAACCTTCTTCTTACTCTTGAGTAGATAAACCAAGTGCACTTCGGCTTGATCGAATCTAGAATATCCTCCCTTCTTTGGTCGGAGAATATGAGAAACAATCCACTTAGGATTATATCTTATCGCTTCAACTGACCGGTAGTGACAGATTTTGGGAACATATCACTTGCAACAAATTCCTCTGGGTAAGGGTCTTTCAGCATAAAATTCAGAGCAGATTTAAATTCATAACTTGGAACTAATTTAGTATCTGTTATTTTAAGATCAGGAGACAGATGTGGACACATACCAAATAGGTCTATCCAATCAGTGCTATCAACAACTAGACTCTTATTCCCTATCTTGTAACCATAGTCATAATCAATGAATTTTCCGTGTATACCAGCGTAAAACAGCCTAACCATGTCCTCATTGTAATTTGTACTACATTCTAAAAAATTATTGAACTTTTGATGATTAAACATGTCAATAATTTTCGGAATGTGCATTCGTTCAACAACTTTTGGATAGTACACAAACTGCTTTATAACTGACCATTTCTTAAAATCCTTTTCATAAGACTCAGCAAGTTCATCAGAGAGAATAGACATAATGTTTATCAGAATATTAGATGGAGGTTGTGACGATGGATGTAAAGTGGATACTCAAGAAGTAGAAGCTCTAGTTGACCTTTTACCAGTTACCCTTGAAGATGCCATTGAAGTTCCTTTGTTGGGGATGATGAACAGTACCTGCAGTAGAAATTGATGGAGAAATACCAAATTGTTCACTAATTTGGACTTGAAATTCCTAATTTGAGAGAGTTCTTGAAATGGGTTTTAGGGTTTGTTGAAGAATTGAGAGATTTGTTGGTGAAGATAGATGAAATGATAAGATGCAATGAATGATAATGACACGATGAAATGAAAAGACACAATGAATAGCATGTAATTCCCAATGCCAACAGTTATGATTAATTTTTTATAAAAAAAAAAATCAAACTCGCGAACCGATGCGTTGACCTCAAGCTTGGGATGCGTCGACGCAGGCGTGTTAAATTTCCAAAAATTGCAACATTCAGTATGGCTCGACGCATGACGATCCCTCAGGTCGACGCATGACTGGCATAAACATGTATTGTTGAATTGGGAAGATCATGAGTCGACCTATACCCTATTTAGGTCGACGCATGCAGTAAAATTACGGAAAAACAGAAAAATCATGATATGAATGCAGCACACAAATATAAATAGCAAGCCCACACTTTTTCAAACATCAAAAAGGACTAAAAGAGGATCTAAACTATCAATTAAACATCAAGATAACACACTAAACATAGTACAAACATATATGTAGTTAAGATAAGTCAAATAGATAGGAATGATATTACCTCCAATAGTGATGAACGACGAATGCCCTCACATAGCTGATAAGTGTTTGGTTGTAAATGAATTTTAAAAAAAAAAATTCTGCAATTTTAAGCTCTTTTCCTAATGCCTGAATGTGAAACAGCTTATTTTTAAGTTATTTTTGAATCAATGTTTTATTTTGGTCTATTTGATGTTTTTGTTAATTTTGCAGCATTTTTCGTAAAAGGGACGCGACTAAAATCGAAAGAAAACACGATGAAATGAGCAATGTCGCGTGTCTGCAACAAACAGTGAACTCGCCAGGTGAATGGGTGGCGGAAGGAGAAATTCGTCAGGCGAATGCCTGGCGAGTGAGTTCTCAAAATTCAGTTGCTTTTGTAAGTGCTTCGCTGGAAGATTCTCCAGGCGAAGGTGTGGCGAAAGGAATTCGCCTGGCGAGCCTGGAATTCGCCTGGCGAATTCAAGATATTTTCCCAGGTTTCTTTGCACTGTTCTGGCACGTGGGTTGTACTTAAAGGTTTCGCCAGGCGAATTTTGTAGCTCGCCTGGCGAATTTGTCTGGGCAGAAAGTGCTATTTAGGGTGTTTGTTAGATATTTTGGAAGGGGACACTTTTAGAAACAATCTTTGTAACCTAAAAACCTCTTGGGAGATAAAAAACTTCATCTTTTACTATTTTTCTTAGAATCCAAAGCTTTTACCCTTCAATCCTTGAATCTTTGAAGATTTATGCTCCAAAAGCTTTGCAACTTACTTGTCAAGCAAGCTACCATGTCTATGGCTAGCTAAAGCTCTTTTGTGTCAATATTAGTGGTAGGTGATCCATTATTTTGTATGTATTCTTATTTATTGTAAGCTTGTGAACCTTGTTGATGATATTTATAGAAGAAAAACTTTGTTTACATTGTATATTTTGTTTTATTTCATGTTCGAGAGAAATGTTATAAAACTTGATTGAAGTTTCAGTCCATCAATATTCATGAGGCTAGAGAAAGTTTTGAATGTTGATATTCATAAATATTGTTCTTGAATGTTATCGTTTTGATAGTTTGTGTGAGAGATCAACAAAGGATCAAAACAGTAAATCCCACAACAAGTGTTCGAGAGAAACTTGTTGAGAGGATATATGGTTATAATTGTTGTTAACAAGTTCACGTTCGTAATCGAGAAAATACGTGTGAAACGGATCATCGAAACCTAATCTTGACATGTTTTATCAAAACCCTAAAACAACTCTTTTTACCGTTAATTTCTAATCTTCGAATGCAAACTATCCGATTGAAAATTACCAAAACCTTTGTTACGATCAAAGTTTGAAACCATTTAACTATCGAACGGCGGCAATATACATAATCTCCGTGGATACGATAAAACACCCTCCTAAAACTGTTTCAACAAATTGGCGCCGTTGTCGGAGATTATTGTTGTATTGCGAGCATTGCAATAGTTATTGAGTTTTGAACTTGTTAACTTTTTCTTATGCTTGTTGATCTGTTTGGTTTAGTGTGCCAGCTTTGTTTTATACGAGGGAAACTACCGGCGGACCAGCTTATGTTCGATTCTGAGGATCATGAGGACTGGTATTCTCTCGCTTCTATATTAGAGTCCTTTTACTGGTATGGATCATGAGGATCCTTATACACATCTGACAAAGTTCTATGAGATTGTGGGAGCAACTGGTGCGCCCGAAGCTGAAGAGAAATCTCTGTTTAAGAGGCTATTCCCGCATTCCCTCATTGGAAAGGCCAAGGAATGGTATCTTGATCAGTCGAGGCAATAATGACTGATTAGAAATTACTTGAAGAAAAATTTTTTGAGCGATTTTTTCCACATAATCGTTTCATGGAGGCAAAGACCGCAATAGCAGTTTTCACGCAGGGTGCAAATGAATCTCTCAATGAAGCGTGGGAGAGATTCAAATCTATGTTGAGGAAATGCAAGGGGCATGACTTTGATGAATTGTCTCAAATTCATATTTTTCGGAATGGGCTTCAATTAGTGCAGAAAACATTTTTGGATGCCACCACGGGTGGATCTTTGATGAGCAAGAGTGTCGAAGAAGCCATTGCCATAATTGATAAGATGGCTTTGAATGACCATCAGGGAAGCCATAACCGTGGCCCTTCTCAAAGGACTCCGGGAGTTTTGGAATTTGGAACTAATGATGCTATCCTAGCTCAAAACAAGCTTTTATCTCAACAAGTGGAACTTTTGACTCAACAAATGTCGAAGCTTCCACAACAATTGAAGGAAATACATAAGCAACCGAGCAAGAGTAAGCAAGTTACATGTTGTGGACTTTGCAAAGGAGAGCACGACACCGAATTTTGTCCTCCACCGGGATTTGAAGAAGTGAACTACATGAACAATCAACGAGATTATCAAGGAAGACAACAACAACAACCTTATCAAAATAATCCTCAATAACATTACCAAAACAATCAAGGATATCAACCGAGGGGGAACTATCAAAATAATCAACGTTATGGTGGCAGTTCTTCAAGCCGGAAAAATCCTTATCAACCTCCACCACCTCCAGTTCCTAGCTCTAAGTTGGAATACACTTTGAATCAATTAATTTAAATGTCTATGGCCAACCAAAAGAGTAGCGATGCGGCGATAAAGAATCTCGAAAATAAAGTTGGGCAACTTGCCAAACAAATAGCCAAGCAATAATTGGGTCCTTCATTCTCCGCAAATACTCAAGTAAACCTGAAGGAGCATTGCAAAGCAATCATTACTAGAAGTGGGAAGGAGTTAGCAAAAGAAAATGACAAACGTGTGGAATAAGAAAAAATTGATGGTATTGTTGAGGAGGATAGTGATGAGGAAGAAGTTGAAAATAAAAATGATAATGTTGTTGAAGTTGAAAAGAAAAATGATAATGAGGTTGTGGTTGAAAAGAAAAATGATGATATTGTCGAAGTTAAAAATGAGAGTGTGGAGGAAGTGAAGAAAAAAGAGAAACATGTGAGATTTAAGAGGGAGAAGGAGAAGATGAATCCGATACCGACTCAAAATATGCCTTACCCTCATGTGCCGACAAGGAAAGACAATGCTAGGCACTACTCAAGATTCATGGATATCTTTAAGCAACTACAAATCAACATCCCTTTTTCCGAAGCTCTAGAGAAAATGTCGAAGTACGCCAAATTTATGAAGGATATTCTTACAAAGAGGCGGAAATATTCGGAGCCAAAAACCGTTGTTCTTGCGGCAAATTGTAGTGCTATTATTCAAAGAACTCTTCCAAAAAAAGAAGCCGATCCGGGGCGAGTTACCTTACCTGTTACAATTGGTAATGTCTTTGATGGAAATGACCTTATTGATTTGGGCTCAAGCATCAATCTCATTCCATTATCTATTGTGAAAAAGCTTGGGAACATTGAAATTAAGGGCATCCGGGTGACATTGCAATTAGCCGACAAATCTACCACTCATCCGATTGGGTTGGCGCAAGATGTGTTGGTGAAAGTTGATAAGTTTTTCTTTCTGGTGGACTTCATTATTATTGATATGGAAGAGGATGAGGATGCTCCTCTAATTCTTGGTCGCCCTTTTATGAAGACCGCTCGCATGATGATAGATGTTGATGATGGCCTTATGAAAGTGCGGGTTATAAATGAAGAGGTATATTTTAATCTATTCGAAGCAATGAAGCATTCAAAAGACGGACATGATAGCTTTCGTCTAGATACAATAGAAGAAGCAACTTTGGAGGTTTCTAAGCATGTTCATATAGTGTCTCCTTTGGAAATGGCTCTTGATGATGCTTTTGAAGTATTTTCCGATGAAGAAGAAAGAGCTCTTGAAGAATGTTTGAAAGAGCTTGAATGTCTCAAAGAATTACAACCATGGGAAGTTGAGAATGAAGAGTTGAAGAAAGAACCAAGTGATGAGAAAGTTCAACTTGAATTGAAGGTGCTTCCTTCTAATTTGAAGTATGCATTCCTTGATGAAAGTGGGAATAAGCCGGTTATTATTAGCAACGTTTTGTCCGACAAAGAAGAAACCCGTTTGATTCAAGTGTTGAAAAGAAATCAAGAAGCTATAGGGTGGGTTCTTTCTAATCTTAAAGGAATTAGTCCATCTTATTGTATGCACAAGATTCTAATGGAAGAGGATTTCAAGGCGGTTGCTCAACCACAACTCCGCTTGAATCCTACTATGAAAGAGGTTGTTCGGAAAGAAGTTGTGAAGCTTTTAGATGCGGGAATGATCTACCCGATCTCTGATAGCCCATGGGTAAGCCCCGTGCACGTTGTTCCTAAAAATGGTGGCATCACCGTTATCCAAAACGAGAAGGATGAGTTAATCCTAACAAATATTGTGACGGAGTGGAGAATGTGTATTGACTATAGAAGGTTGAACACCGCAATAAGAAAAGACCATTTTCCACTTCCATTCATGGACCAAATGCTCGAGAGGTTATCCGGGAAACAATTCTATTATTTTTTGGACAGTTATTCGGGCTACAATCAAATTGCAGTTGACCCGGTGGACCACGAGAAGACGGCTTTTACTTGTCCTTTTGGCATTTTTGCCTATCGAAAGATGCCTTTTGGCTTATGTAATGCATCGGCAACTTTCCAAAGGTGTGTTCAAGCTATCTTCTCCGACCTCATAGAAAAGACAATGGAGGTGTTTATGGATGATTTTTCCGTGTTTGGAGCATCTTTCCATTTATGCTTGAAGAATTTGGAAACCGTCCTTGAGAGGTGTGTAAAGACAAACTTGGTGTTGAATTGGGAGAAGTGTACCTTTATGGTGACGGAGGGAATTGTGCTTGGCCACAAATTTTCTTCCAAAGGCCTTAAAGTCGATCAAGCGAAGATTGAAGTGATTGAAAAGTTGCCTCCTCCTACCAACATCAAGGGAATCAGAAGCTTTTTAGGGCATGTGGGATTTTATAGGCGATTCGTCAAAGATTTTGCAAAAGTAGCAAGGCCACTGAGCAACTTACTCAACAAAGATCAGGTATTTCTCTTTGACGATGAATGTCTTATTGATTTCCAAATTTAAAAAAAAAACTAATTACCGCTCCAATAATCATCGCGCCAAATTGGACTTTAAATTTTGAACTAATGTGCGACGCGAGTGATTACGCTGTTGGAGCGGTGTTAGGTCAAAGGAAGGACAAAACTTTTCATTCTATACATTACGCAAGCAAAGTATTAAATGAGGCGCAAGTAAATTACGCCACAACCGAAAAAGAATTGCTTGCGATTGTATACGCACTTGAGAAGTTTCGTTCTTACCTAATAGGGTCAAAAGTGGTAATCTACATTGATCATTCGGCAATCAAATATCTGCTCACTAAACCAGATTCGAAGCAAAGGCTCATCCGTTGGATCCTTTTATTTCAAGAATTTGATTTGGAAATAAAGGATAAAAAGGGTTCATAGAATTTGGTGGCGGATCATTTGTCCCGCTTGATCAATGTGGAGATAACCAAAACGGAAAAGGAAATTCGAGAGGAATTTCCCGATGAAAAATTGTTTTGAGTCCAAGTTAGGCCATGGTTTGCAGATTTTGCTAACCACAAAGCAACCTGTTGAATACCCGAAGATCTAACTTGGAATTAAAAAAGGAAGTTCTTATCGGATGTGAATTATTATGTGTGGGATGACCCTTACTTGTTCAAGTTAGGAGGTGACAACCTTTTGAGAAGGTGTGTCACGAGTGATGAAGCTCAGAGTATTCTTTGGCATTGTCACAACTCGTCGTATGGAGGCCATTTTAATGGTTCGAGAACGGCCACGAAAGTCTTGCAATCAGGCTTTTATTGGCCTACTCTATTTAAAGACGCAAATATCCATGCGCAAAGTTGTGATACTTGCCAAAGAACTGGTGGAAATGGAAAAAGAGATTAAATGGCCCTTCAAAATATCCAAGAGGTTGAAATTTTTGATTGTTGGGGCATAGATTTTGTTGGTCCATTGCCACCCTCTTTTGGAAATGAGTATATTTTAGTGGCGGTTGATTATGTTTCGAAGTGGGTTGAAGCGATTGTTTCACCTAAGGCTGATGGCAAAACAGTGATAAATTTTTTAAATAAAAACATCTTTGCCCGTTTTGGAACTCCTCGGGTTCTTATAAGTGATGGCGGGTCACACTTTTGCAATACATCCCTTGAAAGTGTTTTGAAACATTATGGTGTAACGCATAAAGTGGCGACCCCTTACCACCCACAAATGAACGCTCAAGCCGAGGTGTCTAACCGTGAGGTGAAAAGGATTCTGGAAAAAAGCGTGTCGAGTTCTAGAAAAGATTGGTCACAAAAATTGGATGAGGCATTGTGGGCGTACCGTACCGCTTACAAGGCTCCAATTGGCTTAACTCTGTTTCAAATTGTCTATGGTAAAACATGCCATTTACCCGTTGAAATGGAGCACAAAGCATTGTGGGCCCTGAAATTGTTAAATTTTGATAAAAACTTGGCCGGAGAAAAAAGAAAAATACAACTACATGAATTGGAGGAAATGCGGAATGCCGCATATCATTTTAGTTGGTTGTATAAGGAAAAGGTGAATGGTTATCATGACAAGAAGATCCGTCAAAAGGATTTCAAGGTTGGCCAAATGGTATTACTGTTCAATTCCCGGTTGAAACTTTTCCCGGGAAAGTTAAAATCGAAGTGGTCAGGACCGTTTCTTGTCAAAGAGGTGAAAAGTTATGGAACTGTTGTGATTGAAGATTTGCATAAAAAAGAAAGTTGGTCCGTGAATTGCCAACGTTTAAACATTTATCTCAGAGGCGATTTTGATCGTGATTTGGGTTCTGTGTTTCTTGATGATCGTTGATCATCTTGGACCGTCGAGCTTATCCGACGTTAAACAAGCGCTTGTTGGGAGGCACCCCAAAATTGTAAGTATTTCATCTTTGCTGTTTTAATTTATGAATTGTGTGATATTGGTAGTGATTTTGTAAAGTTTTGGAAAATTCTGCATTACACCATTGACAGCAGAGAATTCTGCTTCTGGTGTAATTCGCCTGGCGAATCCTTTATTCGCCTGGCGAATTCAATTTCGTCAGTCCCTCGCCACACATTTGCCAAGCAAATTTGGCGTGACTTGTGATTTTTTGTCTGCAGAGAGAAAAAGAAAAAGAAGAGTAATTTGTTTAATTAAAATTTAATGTTATTAGGGTCGACTAGGGACCACACTTTTCACTTTCATTATCTTTCTTTCTCTTCCACTTTTCCTCTCACTTTCCCTCTTTCGCTCTCACTCTCACTTCTCCTCTCACAACACTTTCACTCTAAACCTTTCCTTCTCCATCACTTTCACCCCATTTAAGGTATGTTTTTCATTTTAATTCTTGTTCTTAATTTTGTTTTTACTTATTTTGTTCAACTTTGTTAGATTAGGGTTTTGAATTTCACATTGTTAGAATGTTGTTGAAACCCTAGAAAAAATGCTTAGATGATAGTGTTATTGAATTGCTGTTGTTGGAATGTTGTTGGATTGCCTTGAATTTGGAAGATGAACCCTGCATATTATATTTTTCTGGATTTCGCAGAAATCGCCAGGCATTCGCCAGGCGAGTGTGCCGCAAGAGGTTGCCAGGTAGTCGCCTGGCGAGCTTGGGGCGAATGGCCATTTTTCATTTTTTTTTTTATTTTTCTATTCTGTTTTGCAAATATGTCTTATTTTTTTATGTGTTTTAGTTTCTGTTTTGACTTTGTTTTTCTGTTTGGATTTTCCTAACATTAGACAACAATTCCTTTGCTTTGTGTCTTCTAATTTTTCAGATGCCGCCAAGAACCAAAGTCACCGGTGGAAAGAAGCAGAAGATGGTTGCAGGAAACGGTTCCGGGCAACAGCCTGAGAGTGATCTGAATCAGTTCTTAAGTGCAGCTCGTGTCGTCCGGTACGCAATGCTTGAAGGCCAGCAATTTTTATCCGAGAAAAGGTTTGATATCAACCCCGAGGGTCCGTTCCGGAAGTTGGCTAAAATTTTCAACAATAAAAAGTGGGGACATTTGATAAATCCTTTGGAAGCACTCAACTACGAGATGGTACGTGAATTCTATGCAAATGCTCTTGAATTCCCCAAAAATCAAGGAGATATGCAAGTGTTCTGGTACATCACTTATGTCTGTGGCAAAGAAATTATGTTCGAAAAGGATGCCTACACTAAAGAGCTTAGCACTCGTCTTGATCATGATAAGATTTCCAGGACCATTTTGTTTTCGGGAAAAAGTGTGGAAAGGAATGTTGTAGGAGAAGCCATCTGTTATCGGAGGGAGGACATGCCTCCGAATGTGCAAGTTGTAGTTCTTCTAATCCTCCACAACATTAGGCCCAAATCGCACCGTTCCACTATTCCGCCTGATGTTAGCCTCCTTCTTTATTACATCATGGAAGACAAAGAGGTTGATGTTGCTCGGGTCATTGCGTCTGAAATGAAAAATTTCATCGAGAATATGCGACGACCCGATGTACATGCTACTGCCCCTATTATTTTCCCTTGTTTTGTAACAGCTCTTTGTCTCAAAAAGTGGATCATGATGCCCGACATGATTAACGAGAAAAGGAGGGGGGTTATTAATGATGATTATATTGAGAGGTATTGTAAGAACAAGCTGATTGAAAAGAGGAAGGGTTCTAGTGTTGGTCAGTCATCCCGCTCGCAGCCTAGTGAGCAGTCAGAGGCTCTTGATTATTTGACGTGGGATCCTAGAATGCGAGCTGCATTTAATTACTCATGGGATATGGTTGAGGCTTACCAGAGATCATCGGAGTTCAATTTCAATTGCATGCAACAGTTGTACCTGTTTCAAACCACATCGCAGGATGTTGTTCCTTTTCCTACTAGGACGGATTTCGATAATTATGCAAACTGGCTTGTGGGCAGGCGTCCTTTCTTTTCAGGGGGGTGCAACTGGAGCTATTGGTGCTGAAGGTGAAGGTGGAGCTAATAATGATGATGATGATGATGGTGATGATGGTGGTGACGAGATGCAGGATGATCTCAATGATTTGGTTAATTAGAGGAGGCTTCAAAGTGAAGGATATTTATTTTGTGTTGTGAATTTTATTTTCAGAATTTTATTTGCAGTTTTTTTATATGACAGTTAGTATGTTGAATTGGTTCGGCGAGAATTTTGGATCGCTTCGGCGAGAATTTTCTGTTGTAGTATTTTGGATCGCTTCAGCGAGTACAATTTCGGTGTGTTTACACCAGTACTTATATATTTCAGTTGGTGTGAAATTTTGTTTAGTTTATATTCTGTTTTTATTTTATGTGTTTGCGCAAAGAAAGTGATAATTGCCCTTAATTTTTGAAAATTTTGTGTTAGCACAAGAAGAGTGCTTTGTTAGCATTAAACATTGATGGTGATGATAGAATTCTTGATTTTGGTACACAACCAAAGTGTGAATGTGTTGTTTAGAATTTTAGCATGATTGTGAGTTAGTGCTTTATACAAAATTATGATAATGCATTGTGTTGTAAATACTTGTTCATGTGTGAATCAATTAGGACAAAACCACAAAAGTTGCTTTCCATTGTTCACCAAAAATAGAGTCAAGTAATTGTTGTTTTACTCGTTTTGTTCATGTTTAATCTTGTGAGTTGTTTTTAATGATTGGAAACTTAGAAATGATCAAGGAAATTTTTGTGCACTATGAGAAAAACCACCGTTCCAAAAACACTTCCAAGTAACCTTGTGAGTGTGCGCGTATTTGAAACTCCTTTTGAGCCTAAAAAGACAATTTTTTTGTGTGAATCATGAACCTGAATTTTAACCCGTTTTGAAGGGCATTTAAAATGAACTTGTAATATCATTGAAGTTGGGGAGAATGGTTTAATTTGAAAGGAGAAAGGAATTGGTGATGCAATGCATTCTTAGAAAAAGAAATAAAAAACAAAAGGATGGAAAAAGATCAAAAAGAAAAGAAAATCAAAAGAAGAGAATGCATTGTGAAAAGAAGGAATAAAGTGTGAAAAAGAATGAGAAAGTTGAAAAAGAAATGTTCTTCAATGTTATTACCTGTTTGTGTTCAATGACCGTTTAGATATGACCCTTGTTTTTAACCAAGCCAAATTACAACCATAAAAGTCCTTCGTGATCTTTGTTTCTACTTATTTTTTATAACTTTGTGAGATGAATGCATGAATGATTCCGGATGTGGCACGATTGCTTGTGAGAGTGTTTTGTCCCGTGTGAAATTATGTACATAGTGTGTTTATAATAAGTGAATTTAGGTGATTCAACTTGAGCTTGTAGGTACTTGATTTTGCATTATGTAATGTTGTGTTTAGAACTTAGTTCATAATTATGTTTTGATTCTATGCAAGTTTGTGGAAATACTTTGTGCGTGTATGTGTCGAGTTTGAACCATTGATGTTTTCGGTTGATTTAGTGCTTGGAATTCTTGCTTTTGCGTATGGAATTTACTTTTGTTTGAGGGCAAACAACAAGGCAAGTTGGGGAGAGTTTGATAAGTGTTTGGTTGTAAATGAATTTGAGACCAATTTTCTGCAGTTTTAAGCTCTTTTCCTAATGCTTGAATGCGAAACAACTTATTTTTAAGTGATTTTTGAATCAATGTTTTATTTTGGTCTATTTGATGTTTTTGTTAGTTTTGCAGCATTTTTCGTAAAAGGGACGCGGCTAAAATCGGAAGAAAACACAATGAAATGAGCAATGTCGCGTGTCTGCAACAAACAGTGAACTCGCCAGGCGAATGGGTGGCAGAAGGAGAAATTTGCCAGGCGAATGCCTACCGAGTCAGCTGGCGAGTGAGTTCTCAAAATTCAGTTGCTTCTGTAAGTGCTTCGCTGGAAGATTCGCCAGGCGAAAGGAATTCGTCTGGCGAGCCTGGAATTCGCCTGGCGAATTCAAGATATTTTCCCAGGTTTCTTTGCACTGTTCTGGCACGTGGGTTGCACTTAAAGGTATCGCCAGGCGAATTTTGTAGCTCGCCTGGCAAATTTGTCTGGGCAGAAAGTGCTATTTAGGGTGTTTGTTAGATATTTTGGAAGGGGACACTTTTAGAAACAATCTTTGTAACCTAAAAACCTCTTGGGAGATCAAAAACTTCATCTTTTACTATTTTTAATAGAATCCAATGCTTTTATGCTTCAATCCTTAAATCTTTGAAGATTGATGCTCCAAAAGCTTTGCGACTTACTTGTCAAGCAAGCTACCATGTCTATGGCTAGCTAAAGCTCTTTTGTGTCAAGATTAGTAGTAGGTGATTCATTATTTTGTATGTATTCTTCTTGATTGTAAGCTTGTGAACCTTGTTGATGATATTTATAGAAGAAAAACTTTGTTTACATTGTATATTTTGTTTTATTTCATGTTCGAGAGAAATGTTATAAAACTTGATTGAAGTTTCATTCCATCAATATTCATGAGGCTAGAGATAGTTTGAATGTTAATGTTCATAAATAGTGTTCTTGAATGTTATCGTTTTGATAGTTTGTGTGAGAGATCAACAAATGATCAAAATAGTAAATCCCACAACAAGTGTTCGAGAGAAACTTGTTGAGAGGATATGTGGATATAATTGTTGTTAACAAGTTCACATTCGTAATCGAGAAAATACGTGTGAAACGGATCACCGAAACCTAATCTTGACATGTTTTTATCAAAACCCTATAACAACTCTTTTTACCGTTAATTTCTAAACTTCGAATGCAAACTGTCCGATTGAAAATTACCAAAACCTTTGTTACGATCAAAGTTTGAAACCTTTTAACTACCGAACGGCAGCAATATACACAATCTCTGTGGATGCGATAAAACACCCCCTAAAACTGTTTCAACAATAGCTTGAGCTTTTCAATATGGTTAATAAATGTATAGACAAGCATAAATAGAGAGCATACAACAATTTCATTTAAACACGATCTGAGATATCGAGAACGCCAAGTTTCCTACGAATGTTAAAGAAGGGTTTCGTCATGAGTGGTTTTGTAAAAATGTCGGCAAGTTAATTTTTGCTATCAACGTGCTCAAATACGACATCACCTTTCTCTACATGATCCCTTAGGAAATGATGGAAAATTTCAATATGTTTCGTGCGTGAATGTAGTACTAGATTTTTGGTTAAGTTAATGGCACTCGTGTTGTCACACAAGATAGGAATACGATCAAGTTTAACATTAAAGTCGGGTAATTATTGCTTGAGCCACAAGCTTTTGGCACACCAACTACCGACTGTAACGTATTTCGCCTCAACTATTGACAATGCAACATAAACTTACTGTCGTACCTCAAAAAATGAGAACGACCTCGTGAAACGCAATTGCACGCCCGCGGGATGGACTTAACAGAGTCGCCACCGATCTTTATTTATTCCATAGAGGGAAAGGGAAAATATCGAATAAAACCCTTAAAAGAAAGGATAAGAATATCATCATCGCAACCAATGTCTGAGTTCGGGAGTCGGTTACGCAAGGGGAAGGTATTAGCACCCCTCACGTCCGTTGTACTCAACGGGAACCATTTAGTCAAGGTCGAATGTATGTTAGCTTAAGGTTTTTTTCTAATCTTCTACTTGAGGAAAGGGAGAGAGAGAAATGTTTTTGTATTTTTATATTAAAAGGGAAGAGAACCTAAAGAGGTTTTATTATTAGGGTGCTCGACAAGACTTCTCAATCTCGTGCCTACGTATCCTCATGGTGCAATGAGGAACTCAGAGCTTTCGTAGTTCGGGGACTACAATGAAAATAGGAAAAGGTGGAATCCAAGAAGACATTGGATGTAAAGAAAAAAAAGGAAAGGAGGAATCCAAGAAGGAATTGGATGTAAAGGAAAAAGGAAAAGGTAGAAAAAAAGAAAAGGTGGCTCGCTAGGATCTCGCAATCCTATGCCTACGTATTCTCAAGATTAACTTGAGAAATCAGAGCGTCCGTAGTTCTGGCAACTATAGGTGAAAAGCTTGAAAGCAAAGCTCGTGAGGATTGGTTGTTTAGGAGAAGAGATTAATGGCTATCTCTTATGAAAGGATTTGAATGAAGGGTTAAAGGTTGGTGAAGGAGAAGAGATTAATGGCTATCTCTGGTGAAGGTTAAAGGAAGGTTAAAAATCACAAGAGATTAATGGCTATCTCTTGGAAAAGCTAGTGGCTTAAAAGTGGCTTGAATATGTTTTAAGAATGACGAATAGTTGAGTATGGTCAAAAGTTTGAAGGGTTATGTCAGAGTGCTAGACTCTAACAGTCCTTTTCATTCAAGATTGGTTGTAAAATTGTTTGTTGGACAATGAACATTGATAGTGATCAATGGCTCAAGAGTTGTGCCAAGATGCTAGATCTTGACGGCTCTTATTCATCCAAGTTATGATAAAGATTGTTTTGAGGATGAAAGAAAGGAATGGTTGGCTATCCCAATGCGCAAGGTTTGAGACTAATCATTCAAGGGTTTTGTCAGAATGCTAGATTCTAACGGCCCTTATTCATTCCAGTTGATAATGAAAACTATTTGATGGACAATGAACACTTGACGAAAATTAATTGTTCAAAGAGTTGTGCCAATATGCTTTATCTTGACGGCTTTTATTCGTCCAAGTCGAGACTTAAAGTTATTTATCGGACAACGAACATTTGATGAAAGTCAGTTGTTCAAAGAGTTGTGCCAAGATGCTAGATCTTGACGGCTCTTATTCGTCCGAGTTAATAAAATTTGTTTAATGAAGGAAATCGAAATGGTCTCGTCTTAATCAAAATTTAATCGAGAAATCGATAATCTAATGATATTTGACTTTCATCAACCAACCAAAGAAAATGGCCTCATACTAATCAAGACTTTTAGTGATTTGAAATAAATCAACCAAACCATGATTTTTGTAATATCATTGGCCCAAAAATTTGAAATAAAGTTGAAATGAAAATCAACATAAAATCAAAGCATGAAAGATCCTAATTAAAATAAAGTTTATACAAAATTTGAAAAAGAATTGAAAAGTAAAACAAATGGGTAAAAAAAATGAACAAAAGATATTTTCAAAATGAATTAAGAAAAGAAATTAAAGAACAAGAGAATCCCAAAGAGGGGGAGGCGCATGGGATATAGGTTGAGAGAAAAAAGGTTATACTAGTGAACTCATAAATCTATCGTGGGCTCAGATTCCATTAAGCCCAAACCAAGACCTAATATCATTGCTCAAAAACAATAAAATAAAAAAGACAAAAACCTAATATACAGAATGTGAAACACAGTTGAAAGTAAAAAGAAAAGAAGCTCCGTCGAGGAACCTCTGGTGACGGCGAGCCGACCCATCACAAACACCACCATCTAGTGATTTATACTGAGAAGAAAGAAATAGATGAAACGCCAAGGGTACATCGCTCATCATACCACAGGCGACAACAACAAAACATCATTGAAACCAAAAAATCTACACCACACAGAGTAGATCAAAACAAAAGAAAATCGCGCCCTCTTCGCGAACGATGGACTTCACTTTTGATTTTACAATTTGTTCCCGGTTTGAGTTTATGATTTGTTTTCGATTCCGATCTTTCTTCTCTTTTCATATTATTCTGAACACGGACTGATTTGGGTTGTTTAATTTTGAGAAGGTTTGTGATTTGAGATGAAGCAGAAACGTAGTGGTGGCGGCGGTTGTGTTTATGTGTGGTCGAAGGTGAAGGTTTTGAGGCGGAGGTTTTCGTGTGGTGGTGGCGAAAGTGTTATGGCGGAGGAGGAATATCTTTGTGGTGGATTGAAGTGAGATGAGGGAGGTGAGATATTGAAAGAAGGTTGGTTAAAAGAGAGAAGAAAGTTGTTGGGTTGAGTTATTGTGGTTTGTTGATGCTGAGTATAACAGGGATGGGTGAATGGATTATAGGTTTGAAGGAGAAGAAGGAAGACGAAGGTTTGAAGGGAGATGGTTGTGGAAGACGGTTGTTGGGTTTACAACGAGGTGATGATGTTGCTGTTACGAGGGTGGGGAATGGCGAAAGATTGAGTTGTAAAGTGGTGATATTGGTGAAGGGATGTGTGTTCATGTACAGTTGCTGTGAAATGGTGAAAAATGGTTGTTGTTCACGTTTTCACTTGGTCCTTTTTCCATCCTCCCTTTTTTTTCAGCCTCTTGTATAGGTTTATCAATGAATTTGTAGAGGTTGTTTTCACTGCTGGTTTTTGCCGTTGTAGAAACGTCGTTGTTACTTGTGTGCAGGTCTGGTGTAGCATTGCGTTGTCGTTTTCGTGCTCGCAGTTTTTTGGCTTGGTCGTTTTCAACATTGCAGATTTTGCAGGGCGTGTTGAAGTGTCGTTGTTTTGCAGAGGTACGGTTTCCACAGGTTCAGCAAGTTTGGTCATTGTCTTGGTGTGGCACGCGGGTCTGTTGGCAACGGAGGTTTTGGATCGTAGCAAGGCATAGCAGATATGGTTTTGGGAAGATGCAATGAGGTTTAAGTCAAAAGAAGAAAAGACAAGAACAAGAATTAAATGAAAACATATTTGAATTAAAATTAAGCTATACTATTAATTGTAAGAAACTAGACTTAAATTATAATTAAAATTAAAATAAAAATTGAAATTAAGATTAATAAAAATAAACTAATTAAATTAACTTTGGACTAAAGTTTGAACTAAATTAAAAATTAATCTAACAAAAGCTAGACTAAAATAAAAAGCTAAACTAAAGTAAAAATTAAATTGAGTTAAAGATAAAACTCTAATTGAAAATAAACTATATAAGAAAACTAAATTTAAGAAAATAAATCAAGTTAATTTTAAATAATCTAAAAAAAGGAAATGGTGTGAAATGATAAATAAAAGGCTAAAATGCATGATTAACGATGTTTATAAAAAATGCAAAAATGGTTGATGTAAAATGATATGAAAAAGATTAGAATATCTGAGGGTAAAATTTAGGGTATGACAGTTGCCCCTATTTAAATAGCTTTACCGGATGGCACGAAGGATGGAAATCCTCGAGAGATCAAGGTGAAAGGTATTTAAATATAGCAAACCGAAAATTTTGCCCTTAGATGGGATGCAGATGCTAAGGACAGCTAACAGACATGCAAATGCAGACATGCCATGAATTTCTAAGTTATGATGATATAATAGAATGATAATGCAAAATGCAGAATAAGCAAAAAGAGATAAAGTTTGCACAATGAGTCATCACTCACTGGGGATGACAACAACACTGGGGAAACTGAAATAAAACTGGGGAAACTGAAACAACTGGAAAAAATCTAAAGTGATGAGACAACTGATTCAAGCGTGATCAATTGACACTTTAGAAAGAAAAGATAACACAAGATCCTCAATGGAAGTAGAACCGAAAAGACGGTCTCCACTGGGGAATCAAAAGTCATCACGAATGGAAATTGGATGGAAAAAAGTCACAACATTCAGAAGATCATTGAATAACGTGAGGAGAAAAATAGGGAAATACATGAGACATTCGAGCAAACATCAGAGGTATTCAGAAGAGCATTGAATAAACTCTGGAAAAATAACAGACAACGGAGACATTCAGAAGAGCATTGAATGAACTCCGGGAAGTATATCAGAGATATCCTGAAAAGCATCGAATAAACTCCAGGAAACAAATCAGAGATATTCGGAAAAGCATCGAATAAACTCCAGCACACAGCCAGAAAAGCATTGAATGGAGAATCGAAACATATTTGAAAATATTCGGCAACTGTAAACCAAAATCATAAACAAATTGAAAACACCTAGAAAAGCAATATATGAAGATAAAGATTCTGAAAATTCATCCGAAACATTTAGAAAAGCATTAAGTGTACGGGAAAAAGTTTTTGAAGACATATCCGGAAGAGCATCAGATAAGCAATAATATATCTGGGAGAACATCAGAAACACAAGGTCATATCCGGAAGAGCATCAGATAGACACAAAGGGACTCTGGAAAAATATCAGGAGCAGAGATCCATATCAAGAAGAACATCGGATAAACACAATGAGAGCTCTGGAAAAACATCAGGAGCAAATACTCAATCTGGAAGAACATCAGAAAGAGGGACACATCCGGAAAAGCATCAGATGGTAAAAACCAATGTCATTCCGGAAAAGCATCAGAATAACAAGGAAAATATCTGGAAAAACATCAGATAACGAATACTCAATCTGGAAAAACATCAGAAAGAGGGACACATCCGGAAAAGCATCAGATGGTAAAAAGCAATGTCATTCCGGAAAAGCATCAGAATAACAAGGCAAATATCTGGAAAAACATCAGATAACAAATACTCAATCTGGAAAAACATCAGAAAGAGGGACACACCCGGAAGAGCATCAGATGGTAAAGAAATCAGACATCCAATAATGGCTTTGAATGAAAGAAAAACTCACAATATCTGAGAAAGCATCAGATGGTTAAAGGAACCAGACATCCAATAATGGCTTTGAATAAAAGGTATAATCACAATATCTAATAATGGCTTTAGATAAAAGTGAACAAAGCAAGGATCCAAGAAAGTAAGGGATGCAAAGAAACCAGTCATTCAATAATGGCTTTAAATGAGAGGTGAACTCATAACATCTAAGAAGGCATCAGATGAGAATGAGATAGAATATGGATCCAAGAAAGCATTGGATGCAAAGAAACCAATCATCCAATAATGGCTTCGAATGAAAGGTATAATCACAATATCTAATAATGGCTTTAGATAAAAGTGAACAAAGACTCGATCTGGAAGAACATCAGAAAGAGAGACACATCCGGAAAAGCATCAGATGGTAAAGAAACCAGACATCCAATAATGGCTTTGAATGAAAGGTATAAATCACAACATCTAATAATGGCTTTAGATGAGTGTGAACAGAGACTACATTCAAGAATGGCATTGAATGTAAAAAAAACCAGTCATCCAATAATGGCTTTGAATGAAAGGTATAAATGAAAACATCTAATAATGGCTTTAGATGAGTGTGAATAGAGACTACATTCAAGAATGGCATTGAATGTAAAAAAACACCAGTCATCCAATAATGGATTTGAATGAAAGGTATAAATCACAATATCTAATAATGGCTTTAGATGAATGTGAACAAAGACTGCATTCAAGAATGACATTGAATGTAAAAAAACACCAGTCATCCAATAATGGCTTTGAATAAAAGGTTTAAATCACAATATCTAATAATGGCTTTAGATGAATGTGAACAAAGACTGCATTCAAGAATGGCATTGAATGTAAAAAAACACCAGTCATCCAATAATGGCTTTGAATGAAAGGTTTAAATCACAATATCTAATAATGGCTTTAGATGAATGTGAACAAAGATTGCATTCAAGAATGGCATTGAATGTAAAAAAAACACCAGTCATCCAATAATGGCTTTGAATGAAAGGTTTAAATCACAATATCTAATAATGGCTTTAGATGAATGTGAACAAAGACTGCATTCAAGAATGGCATTGAATGCAAAGAAACCAGTCATCCAATAATGGCTTTAGATGAAAGGTATAACTCACAATATCTAATAATGGCTTTAGATAAGAATGAACAAAGTGGGATCCAAGAAAGCATTGGATGAAAAGAATCACAAAATCCAAGAAAGCATTGGATGAATGTGAGCAAAGAGATACCCAAGAATGCATTGGATAGAAGGAATCACAGTATCCAAGATAGCATTGAATGACTGTGGAGGAACTTTCAGGAATGGTACTAAAAGTAAAGGCAAATCACTATATTCAAGAATGGCATCGAACTATAGTGAGAAAGACATCCAGGAATGTCACTGAATGCAAAGAATAAAACTCATCCAGGAATGGCACTGAATGAACAAATAAGACTTTCAGGAATGACACTGAAAGGTATCTAAGCAAATTTGATGAGGATTATTAAAGAAAGGCAAAACTTCCAGGAATAGCACTGGAAGAAACAAGAGGAATAAGATATCCAGGAATGGCACTGGAGATCAAAAGAGACAGACATCCAGGAATGGCACTGGAGTGAAAGAATATAAAGATCCAGGAATAGCACTTGAATGAGAGAAGACCAACATCTATCAACAAGATTAGATGCGCAAGAGAATGACAACATTCAGGAATGTCACAGAATGAAAAGGACAGGTAACGTTTTGGTAGGGTAAGACGTGGATAACGACACGACCTCAGGAGAAATGCAAATGAGGATGAAACACTCATGATATGCATATGTATATGAATTATACGGATGATATATGATCAAATGCAAATGCAAATGCAGACACTGACGACACGGCTCAACTCTTTTGTGGAGAAGACAATACTGGAAGGCTGATTCCTCAACACGAAGATCACTATCATTTTGCTTGGGACTAGAGATGCTACTGCTGAACACATCATTGCCACACTGGTAAATTGTACCCAAATTGATGATCCTTTTAGGAAGGATAAAGAGTTGCTTGGGGATTCTTCAGGTAAACTGTCCCAGATTAGCCGGCTGTTGTAGATAAACTGATCATTGCTTCAGCTTGATTGATTCTGGAAATGACTATTTCATGGTGCTCTTAGGAAGCTTGCCCCAGTCTGAGTGTTGAAAAATATTCTGTATAAACCAATTCTGAGAAGGACTTGCACTAACCCACAAATCTTAAACTCATTTTTGGAAGGAACTTGCCCCTGATAGGATCACTGACCAAGTTTCTCAACTGTTTGAAAGTTCCTTGAAAGGAAAGCCAGTTTGCAAACAAAAGTATTTGTACAATCATAGTAAATGCAAAGTCATGCAACTTTTGAAATCAAAATCTTTTTTGAAAGATGCAAAACATATGAGTCATTAGTCTGAACATGGCGGTTCAATACATTTAAAGTGAAAGGTAAAGCAAAAGGTGTAATTCCCAAAATAGATGATCTGCAACGATCTTTTGGAGTCAGTTTACACAACCTTACTGTAGTATGCTTTTAAAATAACCTTGCTTCAGTTAGGTCTTTTGAGGGTTGTAACGTGGCCTGGTTCACGATTTATGAAACAAAGGATAAAAGCTCAAAGTTTATTTGTGCCCACCCAATCTTCGTGATGATCTCCAGTCATATGCTCAGTTAACTCAAATTATGCACTCAGGCTCCCATAGGCGGGGAATTGTACTGATGATAATAATGATGGTGGTTCAGAAGTTAAGGGACTTGAGATGACAGTCATTGCTTCCTTACAACTTTTGGTTGTCATACAAGCTTGTTCTTTGCATGAGGTAAGGTCACGAGCTTCCTATCTTTCTTGGCTTTTGCCTCGAGAGACACTCGGCTCATTCTTTGAGTAAGGATTCCTTGACGACCCTTCTTCATTTATCACTTTGGGAACAACTTATACTACATTTATTCATTTAATTTGGAAGAGTTGAAAGTTTGTGACTGTCTGACTTAATGATTACGGTGAACCATCATTGGCATTTGACTTTGAAAGACATCTTTGACACCTGCTTGTTGTGTGCTAAGGAAAACTGTGAATGCAACCTTTTGTTGAAAGGCGTCTTGCATGAAACTCTTGCACAATCAGGTTAACTAAGAACTACCCTGCCCCAGGTTAAAGATTGCGGGGTTTTTTTTGTGAAGAAAGAAGCTCCTACTTCAAGGCTCAAAGGGGTTGACGAGGGATTAACTTCCTTATTTCTCCAGTGTTTCGGAATTGAAACAATGTCTTACATCGTCAACAAAGTTTTGATTCGAAAGCATACCAACAACAATTATGAGTATTTTGTTTTCATCATCCTCCCTCCAATCTTTGCATAATCAAAAGAAAGTGGACAAGATAATTTATTTTATTTTTCTTGAAAGAGAAAGCATTCAGAAGTAAATAGCAAACACAAATGAAATGAATAAAAAAGTTGCAAATGCTTATTTCATTAACATGAAAGTACCAACATAGTTTGGAAGCAAACAGCTAGTACAAAACAAAGGAAAATGTAAACAATAAGAAACAAGGCCTAGTGACTAATCAACAACAGGGGTGAGATGTCCTGTCTTCGGAAAGTAGCTGAGCTGAAGTTAACTGAAGCTTCACTTGCCCTAGCAGATGATTGTTCTTGACATTCTGCGTCTGAAATTAGCTTGACGACTGATATGCGACTCAAAAGATAGACAACTGGGATGAATTGCTGGTTAGACTAAATATATGCAATGAATTGTGCAAGGGATGTAAATGATATACAATCTCATGCAACACAGGATGCAGAAAGAAAATGCAATATGAGTATGGTTAGGATCTGGGATAACACGAGTAAATTAGAACATCATATTAGGTAGGTTTCCCTATAACAAATAATTCTAGATTATCTACCCATAAACCCACTCACAGGATAATTTCTAGGTTTTTAATAAGGTTTCAGAGTCACGAACCTTAGTTGTATCAACGTTATGCAACAGGCTAGCCATTTTACAACGAGAGTGACGAAAAGGTCTATTCTGATCGGGGTTTTCATATTGGTTGGAGCAAGGAGATGTCTTTGAAGTCTAATGTTACGCAACCACCAAAATAGCACTGGTTCTAAATGGGGAACCTAGAGTCATGGACCCTTCATGAATCAGCGTCATGCAACAGGCTAGCTGTTTTATAACAAGATCTACAAACAGGTCTACTTTAAAGGAGCCTTCATGTTAGTCGCTACAAGGAGCTTGCCCTCGTAGTCTAACACTACTAACTGCCAAATCTAACCCTATGTTTTCTCTCTGCCTTTTCCAAAACTCGCGTGTAGAGCTTCTTTCAAGATATCAAATCCCCAAAGCCCACCCATGGTGTATACATATATATATATATATATATATATATATATGTATGTATGTAAAGCAAGAGAAAAAAACATATAATCAAAGAAGGAAGAGAAACAAATAAAGCTAAACACACATACGAAAACCTAACTAAACTAGGCTTGACTCACTTAAGCATGGGAAAGTCCCCAGCAGAGTCGCCATCTGTCGTACCTCGAAAAATGAGAACGACCTCGCGAAGCGCAATTCCACGCCCGCGGGATGGACTTAACAGAGTCACCATCAATCTTTATTTATTCCATAGAGGGAAAGGGAAAATATCGAATAAAACCCTTAAAAGAAAGGATAAGAAAATCGTCATCGAAACCAATGTCTGAGTTCGGGAGTCGGTTACGCAAGGGGAAGGTATTAGCGCCCCTCACGTCCGTTGTACTCAACGGGAACCATTTAGTCAGGGTCGAATGTATGTTAGCTTAAGGTTGGTTTCTAATCTTCTACTTGAGGAAAGGGAGAGAGAGAAATGTTTTTGGATTTTTATATTAAAAGGGAAGAGAACCTAAAGAGGTTTTATTATTAGGGTGCTCGACAAGACTTCGCAATCTCGTGCCTACGTATCCTCATGGTGCAATAAGGAACTCAGAGCCTTCGTAGTTCGGGGACTATAATGAAAATAGGAAAAGGTGGAATCCAAGAAGACATTGGATGTAAAGAAAAAAAAGGAAAGGAGGAATCCAAGAAGGCATTGGATGTAAAGGAAAAAGGAAAAGGTAGAAAAAAGAAAAGGTGGCTTGCTAGGATCTCGCAATCCTATGCCTACGTATTCTCAAGATTAACTTGAGAAATCAGAGCGTCCGTATTTCTGGCAACTACAGGTGAAAAGCTTGAAAGCAAAGCTCGTGAGGATTGGTTGTTTAGGAGAAGAGATTAATGGCTATCTCTTATGAAAGGATTTGAATGAAGGGTTAAAGGTTGGTGAAGGAGAAGAGATTAATGGCTATCTCTGGTGAAGGTTAAAGGAAGGTTAAAAATCACAAGAGATTAATGGCTATCTCTTGGAAAAGCTAGTGGCTTAAAAGTGGCTTGAATATGTTTTAAGAATGACGAACAGTTGAGTATGGTCAAAAGTTCGAAGGGTTATGTCAGAGTGCTAGACTCTAACAGTCCTTTTCATTCAAGATTGGTTGTAAAATTGTTTGTTGGACAATGAATATTGATAGGGATCATTGGCTCAAGAGTTGTGCCAAGATGCTAGATCTTGACGACTCTTATTCATCCAAGTTATGATTAAGATTGTTTTGAGGATGAAAGAAAGGAATGATCGGCTATCCCAATGCGCAAGGCTTGAGACCAATCATTCAAGGGTTTTGTCAGAATGCTAGATTCTAACGGCCCTTATTCATTCTAGTTGATAATGAAAACTATTTGATGGACAATGAACACTTGACGAAAATCAATTGTTCGAAGAGTTGTGCCAAGATGCTAGATCTTGACGGCTCTTATTCGTCCAAGTCGATACTTAAAGTTATTTATCGGACAATGAACATTTGATGAAAGTCAGTTGTTCAAAGAGTTGTGCCAAGATGCTAGATCTTGACGGCTCTTATTCGTCCGAGTTAATAAAAATTATTTAATGAAGGAAATCGAAATGAAATCAAAATGGCCTCGTCTTAATCATAATTTAATCGAGAAATCGATAATCTAATGATATTTGACTTTCATCGACCAACCAAAGAAAATGGCCTCATACTAATTAAGACTTTTAGTAATTTGAAATAAATCAACCAAACCATGATTTTTGTAATATCATTGGCCCAAAAAGTTGAAATAAAGTTGAAATGAAAATCAACATAAAATCAAAGCATGAAAGATCCTAATTAAAATAAAGTTTATACAAAATTAGAAAAAGAATTGAAAAATAAAACAAATAGGTAAAAAAAATGAACAAAAGATATTTTCAAAATGAATTAAGAAAAGAAATTAAAGAACAAGAGAATCCCAAAGAGGGGGAGGCGCATGGGATATAGGTTGAGAGAAAAAAGAAGGTTATACTAGTGAACTCATAAATCTATCGTGGGCTCATATTCCATTAAGCCCAAACCAAGACCTAATATCATTGCTCAAAAACAATAAAATAAAAAAGACAAAAACCTAATCTAAAGAATGTGAAACACGGTTGAAAGTAAAAAGAAAATAAGCTTCATCGAGGAACCTCCAGTGACAGCGAGCCGACCCATCACAAACACCACCATCTAGCGATTTAAACTGAGAAGAAAGAAATGGATGAAACGCGATGGGTACATCGCTCATCATGCCACAGGCGACAACAACAAAACATCATCGAAACCAAATAATATACACCACACAGAGTAGATCAAAACAAAAGCAAATTGCGCCCTCTTCGCGAACGATGGACTCTTCTCGCTCGGATTCACTTTTGATTTTACAATTTGTTCCCGGTTTGAGTTTATGATTTGTTTTCGATTCTGATCTCTCTTCTCTTTTCATCTTATTCTGAACACGGACTAATTTGGGTTGTTTGATTTTGAGAGGGTTTGTGATTTGAGATGAAGCAGAAACATAGTGGTGGCGGCGGTTATGCTTATGTGTGGTCGAAGGTGAAGGTTTTGAGGCGGAGGTTTTCGTGTGGTGGTGGCGAATGTGTTATGGCGGAGGAGGAATATCTTTGTGGTGGATTGAAGTGAGATGAGGGAGGTGAGATATTGAAAGAAGGTTGGTTAAAAGAGAGCAGAAAGTTGTTGGGTTGAGTTATTGTGGTTTGTTGATGCTGAGTATAATAGGGATGGGTGAATGGATTATAGGTTTGAAGGAGAAGAAGGAAGACGAAGGTTTGAAGGGAGATGGTTGTGGAAGACGGTTGTTGGGTTTACAGCGAGGTGATGATGTTGTTGTTACGAGGGTGGGGAATGGCAGAAGATTGAGTTGTAAAGTGGTGATATTGGTGAAGGGATGTGTGTTCATGTACAATTGCTGTGAAATGGTGAAAAATGGTTGTTGTTCACGTTTCCACTTGGTCCTCTTTCCATCCTCCCTTTTTCTCAGCCTCTTGTATAGGTTTATCAATGAATTTGTAGAGGTTGTTTTCACTGCTAGTTTTTGCCGTTGTTGAAACGTCGTTGTTGCTTGTGTGCAGGTCTGGTGTAGCATTGTGTTGTCGTTTTCGTGCTCGCAGTTTTTTGGCTTGGTCGTTTTCAACATTGCAGATTTTGCAGGGCGTGTTGAAGTGTCGTTGTTTTGCAGAGGTACGGTTTCCACAGGTTCAGCAAGTTTGGTCATTGTCTTGGTGTGGCACGCGGGTCTGTTGGCAACAGAGGTTTTGGAGCGTAGCAAGGCATAGCAGATATGGTTTTGGGAAGATGCAATGAGGTTTAAGTCAAAAGAAGAAAAGACAAGAACAAGAATTAAATGAAAACATATTTGAATTAAAATTAAGCTATACTATTAATTGTAAGAAACTAGACTTAATTATAATTAAAATAAAAATAAAAATTGAAATTAAGATTAATAAAAATAAACTAATTAAATTAACTTTGGACTAAAGTTTGAACTAAATTAAAAATTAATCTAACAAAAGCTAGACTAAAATAAAAAACTAAACTAAAGTAAAAATTAAATTAGTTAAAGATAAAACTCTAATTGAAAATAAACTATATAAGAAAACTAAATTTAAGAAAATAAATCAAGTTAATTTTAAATAATCTAAAAAAAGGAAATGGTGTGAAATGATAAACAAAAGGCTAAAATGAATGATTAACGATGTTTAACAAAAATGAAAAAATGGCTGATGTAAAATGATATGAAAAAGATTAGAATATCTGAGGGTAAAATTTGGGGTATGACACTTACTTTTTGCTATGCCAACTCACTAAGGAATTTGAGAAGAAATGACAAGTGCTCTTCCTATCCGATTTGCAACCGGCAAAATCATAATTGAAATAGTCAACCAAAGTACAATCACTTCCCTTGGAAAACCAAAGCCCATACTTTGGAGTACCACATAGGTATCTAAGTATGCGCTTGACTGCTTTTATATGCGATTTCGTGGGGCATCATTGATATCTAGCACACATACATACACTAAACATGATATCCGATCGAGATGCGGTGATATAGAGAAGAGAACCTATCAGACATCTATACTTCTTTACATCAACGACCTTACCATTCTCATCTCGATCCAAGTTTACACATGTAGACATTGGAGTATCAATTGCTTTTGAGTTAGCCATATCAAAGCGCTTGAGTAGCTTATAGCAATACTTTGTTTGGCTCACAAACGTTCCTTCTTCGAGTTGTTTGATTTGGAGTCCAAGGAAGTAGTTTAACTCCCCCATCATGTTCATCTCAAACTCACCCTGCATCAACTTAGAAAATCCTTGACCAAATGCATGTTAGTAGATCCAAAGATAATGTCATCTACATAAACTTGTACTAAAATGGAGTGTATTCATTGACGCTTAATAAAGAGGGTAGTGTCAACCTTCCATCTTGAGTATCCTTGGTCGAGTAATAATTTGCTAAGACGCTCATACCAAGCCCTAGGGGCTTGTTTGAGACCGTACAAAGAACGTTTAAGCTTATAAACATAACTAGGATACTCATGACTTTCAAAACCGGGATGTTGAGATACATAGACCTCTTCATTAATGTATCCGTTTAGGAAAGCACTCTTAACATCCATTTGAAATAATTTGAAATTATTAGAATAGGCATGGGATAGCAAAAGGCATATAGCCTCAAGTCGGGAAACGAGAGCATACGTTTCCTCATAGTTTATGCCCTCTTCTTGGTTATAGCCTTGCGCCACTAAACGCGCCTTGTTCCTAGTTATAACTCCGTTTTCGACTAGTTTGTTCCTAAATACCTATTTGGTACCAATTACTCAATGGCCTCATGGAGGGGGGACAAGGTCCCAAACCTCGTTTCTTTTGAATTGATTTAATTCTTCTTGCATTCATAAAAACCAATGTTCATTAAGTAAGGCCTCTTTGGAGTTTTTAGACCCAATTTAATAGACGAAAGCAAAGTGATAACAAAAGTTACTTAGCTTGGATCGTGTAGTTACTCCTTTTGATATGTCTCTGAGTATGTTGTCGATGGGATGATCCTTAGAGGATTTCCAAGCTAGGGAAAGGTCATCGTTGCTAATTGGATGATCCTCCTCCATCTTTTCAGAGTTGTGATTTTCCTCCTCCTCAACTTTCACCGATTCAGGTTGATCAGTCCCTTTTTCAATGTCTTTGAGTATGTCTTCTGAAGATACACTTGTACCATGAAAATAAATACATTTCCCAATATTTTTCTGATAATATTCGTCAAAAGTAACATGTACGGATTCTTCTACAGTAAGTAACCTTTTATTGTATATTCTATATGACTTACTAGTTTGAGAGTATCCAAGAAAGATACCTTCATCGACCTTTGAATCAAATTTACCAAGATTCTCCTTACCATTATTTAACACAAAGAGTTTACAACAAAAAACATGAAGATGTGATACATTAGGTTTCCTTCCTTTCAAAAGCTCATATGAAGTTTTGTTGAGAATAGGACGGATAAGCACCCTATTTAAAACATAACACGCTGTACTAATAACATCGGCCTAAAATTATTTAAGAAGGTCACTCTCATTGATCATAGTTCTTCCTAACTCTTCCAAAATGCGATTTTTACATTCCATTACTCCATTTTGTTGAGGAGTGTGTGGCGCGGAAAAATTATGATCAATGTCATGCTTATCACAAAATTCTTCAAAGAGGTGGTTTTCAAATTCACCTCCATGATCGCTTCGGATTGTGACAATGCTTGTATTTAATTTGTTTAGAGAGAGCTTGGCAAACTTCTCAAATGCTGAAAAAGTATCACTCTTGCTAGATAAGAAAATAGTCCAACAAAATCTAGAGTAGTCGTCTACAAGCACAAAACCATAGTAATTACCCCCCAAGCTTTTGATCCTAGATGGTCCAAAAAGCTCCATATGGAGTTGTTCAAGAGGTCTCGTTGTAGAAACAACATTTTTAGATTTAAACGAGGTTCTTGTTTGCTTCCCCATTTGGAACGCATCACATAAGTGATCTTTTGAAAATTTGATTTCGGGTAGGCCGACAACTAGATCCTTAGAGACTACTTTATTTAGCAAGTCGAAGTTGACATGCTCTAAGCGCCTATGCCATAGCCACGAGTCTTCACTCATGGTGACAAGACATTTAGTGCTAGTCAAAGATACCTCACTCAAGTCAAGCATATATACATTGTTAACCCTCGGGCCTTTAAACACATCATCCTTCTTATCATTATGTTCAATCATGCAACAATCTTTTGAAAACGAAACTTTATAACCTTTGTCGCATAATTGACTAATGCTAATAAGATTGTGTTTAAGACCCTCAACTAATAGGACGTCTGAGATAGTAGTAGAAGAGGGATTACCTACACTACCTTTGTCGAGTATGGCTCCCTTTTTATTGTCACCGTAGGTCACAAATCCTTTCTTCTTTGCCACAAAGTCAATGAATAAGGAAATGTCTCTCGTCATGTGTCTTGATCATCCACTATCGAGAAATCATCTTCTCTCTGTAGACTCAAGACATTGTACCTACACAATCAAACAAGGGAAATAGGTACCCAACTTTATTGGGTCCTTGGGTCTGAGTGAATCTTTGGTTGCATTTGGGCAACCATTGGAAAATACCTTTAGGAACTAAGAATATCCTAAATCAGGATTTAGCAATGGTGTGACCTTTCTTGCAACAATATAGACAAGTTAGGTTAACATTTGTGTGACTTTTGCTATCTTGATCTCTAATCACATATGTATATTTTTTATATGGATTATTCATGCTTTTTCTAAAATGTGATCGATCAATAGCAAATGTGACTTTAGGTTCAAAAGCCTTGTCTAGTTTGGCTTTAAGAGTTCTTACCTCCTTTTGGCAAACGTGACAAGTTTCAAAATCAGCCCAATTTAACCAAGTACA
Organism: Lathyrus tuberosus; assembly: GCA_022829125.1. Taxonomy (NCBI): domain Eukaryota; kingdom Viridiplantae; phylum Streptophyta; class Magnoliopsida; order Fabales; family Fabaceae; genus Lathyrus; species Lathyrus tuberosus. The sequence goes on from JALAZF010000387.1 coordinate 4,036,844, forward strand.
TTTGTAATCCTCAATTTTAGGTTTTGGTTCTTCAACCATTGAGTTCTTAAGAGCTTCTAATTCCTTTTCGGAATCAGAAATATTTTTCTCTAAATGTGAAAAAATTTGCTTATTTGAAGCTAAGCATTTAAAAGCTTCTTTAGCCTCATGGTGTAAAGTATCAAAAACATTTTGCAATTCGGAATGAGACATTTTATTAGAGTGTTCGTACTTAGAATTCCTTACCTTCTTCTTCTTTTTTTGAGGAGCCAAGAGACAAACATTGACGTATTCGTCTTCATCACTTGAGCAATCTTCACTCGAGGACTCGCCATCACTTTCCCAAGCAATGTATGCCCTTCTAGGTTTGTTCGTTTTCTTTTGTTGGTGATTCTTTTCTTTTCCTTTGTCTTTCTTCATCAATGGACAATCCGGCTTGTAGTGACCGGCCTTTCCATAATTGTAGCATGAACCTTTTGATTTATCACTCTTGTTTCCTTCATACTTAGAGGACTTTGTTTGTCGTCGAAAGTTGATGAGATTCTTGTCTGAATGTTGAATTCCATTTTTCCTTATATATCTATTATATCTTCTCACGAATAACCCCATATCTTCATCCGTATCTTCATCATCATCACTTGACTCACTTTCACTTAGCTTTTTTGTGGAGGACTTTGAGCTAGAAGCCTTTAGAGCTATAGACTTCTTGTCCATGTCTTTCGACTTCTCTTTCTTTTCCTTTTTCTTGTGTTGGTCGAGACTTATGAGCACTTGCTCATGTTCCTCAAGCTTGCCAAACAAAGTTGTGATGTCCAAAGTCATAAGATCATTAGCTTCCTTTATGGCAGTGACCTTAGGTTGCCATTCCCTATTAAGACATCTTAAAATTTTGATAGTAGCATCATCATTGGAAACGGGTCTACCAAGTGAATTTAGGCGATTGATTAGATAAGTAAATCTCTTTTGCATTTTAGCAATGGTTTCACCATGCTTCATGTGAAAGAGATCAAACTCTTGTGTCAAAGTGTTGATTCGAGCTAGTTTGACATCATTAGCTCCCTCATGGGCAACTTGTAATACGTCCCACATAGCCTTAGTGTCATACCCCAAATTTTACCCTTAGATTCTTTGATCTTTTGCATATCATTCCAGGTCAACAAATTTTTGCATTTTTAGTCAAACATTTCATTAATCATAATCATGTACCTCTTGTCAATTTTATCATTCTATTTTAGAATTTGTTCTTATTATCTTAAGATTTATTTAGAATTAATTTGGTTAATTTTGTTATACTTTAGGTTATAATATAGTTTTTTAGCTTAGCTTAATTTCAATTTAGTTTAGTTTATATTTAATTTAGTTCATTTTCAATTGTGGTCTTAACTTTTAAACTTAATATAATTTCAACTTTATTTTAGCTTTTACTTTTATTTTTGTTTTAATTAGAGTAATTTAAATTTAATTTACTTTTAATTCTATTTTTTATTTTAAATTTGAATTGTGATTTAAGCTTAATTTTTAATTAGTTTTCATTTCATTTTTATTGATTATTATTATTTTCACTATTTTATTTTATTTCTTTTTTTATTGATATTATTATTATTATTATCAGTATTTTATTTATTATTATTACTTACTATTATTATCATTTTTATTTATTATTTCTTATTATTATTTACCGTTTTATTAGTACAAAATCCAAACCAACGTACAGCAAGAGAAACTCTGCTAAACACAAGCAACAGTGACTCTTCAAATCCAATTCCTGCATAACCGTACCAATTTCACACAAAAGTCTCCAAAACCGTACAACTTTATGTCAAACTTTCTGAAAAACCATTTCACCACGCCAAGAATCCCTACACTCCAAACAAACAGATCCTGCTATCACCCAACACTGCACCAGTACATCCAAAATTCCAGGCCAAAATCTTGTACAAAACCTTCCTGCTATCAAAAACAAAAATCTGCTGCCACAAACCTACAGCAATGCCAATAAACATCAGACCCCTTTCAATCCAGAAAACTGGCCCTCCCTGCCTCTTCAACAGACCCTCTAAAAACCGGCATCAGATTCCCTGCAGTCATCTCTCTCTCACCTATGTCTATCTCTCTACAAGTTTTATTTTATTATTTTTTAGAAAAAAGCTATCAAAGGGTGAACAAGGGATGCAAAACAGATCCAATGGTGGTTGAAATATGACTGCAGTGACTGCACCAACTTTTTGACTGCAGAGGATCATGGTCCCTAAAAACCAACTTCTTTTCTCCTTACAACGATTGAACACGCCACTTCCTGCCAACGGTCCAAAACCTCTTTCCACTACCCTTGTTCCAAACCGAAACCAACATATGTTCAGCAACGCCACGCCCCATGTTCTCATCATAAACTCATATCTACATAACAACCTCACACAACATTAGCCCGATTCACCTTCGATTTCAATCCATTCCCTACTCATTCAAAACCACAACCCAGAAATTGAAGAAGAAGAAAGAATGAAACTCGAACCACAAAATCATAAACCTGGTGATTGAAACGAAATTGCAAAAGCGAGTGAGAGAGGATTCAAGGGGTCGTTTTCAGCCCTGAATCGAACAAAAACCTTGAACCTCTATCTAAATCACGGCGAGACGAGGTTGGGACTCATCGCTTTGTTGTTGTTGTCAATCTGAATGTGGATCGATGGCGTTTTTTTCTCACGATTTGATTTTCCAAACTCGTTTCAATTTGTTCCGTTTCTCTTCGTGTTTGCTTTTGGTGATTGGAATCCCTTTTAATTTTTGGAAATGGTTTTGTTTTGATATAAAGAGAAAGAAACGGATGGTGGCGTCCTTGGGCCCGTAGCCCGTTTTCTTGGCTGATCTTCCATTGAGTTTTTTTAGAGGTAATGGGCCTTGGGCCCACATGATTCTCTCTTATTTAATTTTTTAATGTTATAAAATTCTTTTTTTAATTTTATCATTAAGATTTTGGTTTCTTATTTTGATTTTTTGTGTTTAACTATTTTAAGTTTTTTTATTCTATTTTCATTCCCAATTTTATACTTATTTTGGGCTAATGATATATAAAAAATCTTGATTTATATGAGGTCGTTTTTATATTTTTGTTGGTCAATGAAAGTCTAATCAAAAGATTATCAATTTTTCGACAAATTTTGATTTAGACGAGTCCAACTTTATTTTTTCATTTCGATTCCACTTTCTTCATTGTGGGCCAATGATATATAAAAATCATGACGTGGTGGAGTTATTTCGAATCACTAAAAATATTGATAAATACGAGGCCATTTTTTACTTTTTATTTTTGTTGGTCAATGAGAGAGTCTAATTAAAAGATTATCGATTTATCGATTAAATCTTAATTTAGACGAGACCAACTTTATTTATATTTCGATTCCATTTTATTTATTTGGGGTCGACGATATAACAAACTTCATGGTTTGATTGATCTCATTAAAGCGACAAAACTTTAATCAATATGAGACCATTTTCAATTCTATTTCATTTCAATTTCAATTTCCTCGACTACTAACTTTTCATTTTTCTGCTTATTGAGGTTTGTAAATATCTTCTGATGAAATCTTATGGATGACCCTCTTGTTCCTGTCACGATTCCGGATGCCTTTGTTCAATACTATTTGAAATTCTGGCACAGATATCAGATGTCCTACACAGATGTTGAGACACCGATATCCAACACAATGAACAAGATAACAATAAAAGTAATAGTGCAGAAAGTAAAATAACATAGTGATATGTTTACCCAGTTCGGATCAACAATCCTACTCTGGGGGCTACCAAGCCAAGGACGAAACCAATATACGATAGTATTAATTCACAGATCATACAAACACCGAATAATCTGCTCACTTAATCACTACCCTTCCTATGACTTCTACCTAAGACTCACCTAGGTATGAGGCCCTCCTCAAATCCCTCTACAACCACAACCCGTGATTGGTACCTTTCCACACAAGTAACAAACCGAAAGTCACACTTTCAAAACACACAATTCTCAATACTTCAAAGCTTATGAGAATTGACACACAAGAAACTCAATGCTTAAAAGCTTATGAGTAACTGACAGAACTTACAACACAAAGAAACCAGTCCTTATACTGTTATTAGAATGATACCAGTTAGGCTCACAAAATACACTCGAAACCCTAACAAAACACAAGTAAGTTCCACACCTAAACTAGGTTTACATCAGTCAATATATAGCATTTAATTTGGACTGAATTGGGCTTCAAAAACGCAGCAAATAGACTGCTCACAAATCTGCAAAATTAACTCCAACAAAATAGGTCTTCAATCCAAAGTTTCCTATTATGTCTCCATAATTAGAAACAACAGCAAATCCGAAAAACCAACAAATAATCACAATCCAAAAATGCTTTGGATGCCACATAGGATAATCAAATATTCACAGAATATTTAGTAACACTTCACAGTAACATAATCTGCTTTCAAAAACTGAATCCAAACGCGATGTCCTATGAGCAGGTATGGGACATCTTCATTCGACATGTCGAATGCAGCCACTTAGAACATCATGATTCAACATCTTGCTGCTATAATAGTTTTAGCAAAATAAATGTCAACCACAAAAGCACAGAAATAACAATCTCCCCCTTTCGCTTATTTTGGCTAAAACTACACACACAAAAACTTGTAAAGAAGCACAAAAAAATATCCATATCAGACAGCAGCGGAAAAAAAACAACAGCACACAGTAGAAACATCCAGCATAGCAGCACTCCCCTTCAACTGCATACAACACAGCAAACAAAACATCATAGCAGCATAGTAAAACTCCCCCTCAACTGCAGCAACATACCACGATCTCCCCCTCAACTACTGCAGCAGCACAAGCACTCAAGCACTCCCCACACAACCATCACTCCCCACACAAACATACTACTCCCCCTTTTTAGCCATAAATATGACAAAGGCAAGTAGAACAAGTCATAAGCAAAACACAACAAGGTTAAAGTTTAGAAGAGATACATAGACAAGCTATTCTAGGTGTTCAGACAAAAGCAACAAAAGTAAAAATAAAACTTCTGCAGAAATTAAGCCATTATTCTGCAGCATCATCATCGTCAGATTCTGCAATGTCTTCACTCTCTCCATCAGCAACAGCATCAGTATCAGTATCACCACTCCTAGATCCTGAGTCATCTGAACTCTGTTCACATTCTCTATCTGATTCTACAGGAGCATCACCTTCAGCAGTTCCTTGGTCTTTATCAGCTGTCCCAGCAGAGGCATTCCTTTTCTCCATGAAGGTTTTGATTAGCTGTTCGAGTTTGGCCTTCCGAGCAGTGTCTCTTCTGATGGAATCTTCCAGTTCTTTGCATGTTTCTTGCAGCTGGGCAATGACTTCATCATCAAGATTAGCATGACTGGAAGTCTGTAAAGATGTCCCAAGAATGTTTGAGACATGTGCTCCACCAAGTAGCTTGTAGTGAAGGGACAGAGGAGGTTTTCTTTTGAGCACAGTATCACCCCTCAACACAAGATTAGGACACTGATCTAGAATAATACCACAGATCAAGGAAGGGAAACAGATAGGCATCTTGAAGTAGGTGAGCTAGCTTGTTTAAAAATCTGTTCAAAGTTGTATGATCCAAAATCAAAAGAAATCTTTTTCCCTATAGCATACATGAATCTGCCAAGTGTGGAGGAAATAGTAGATGTGCGATTTGTAGGAACCCAATTTACAACAGCAATCCTGTGGAGGATGGCATATTTGACACTTAGTTTTCCAGACGACAACTTCTTTTCATTTGGCCAGTGTCTAATACAGCCACCTGTAATCTCCTTGCAAACAGTATTGTCTGTAACCTCTAACTCCGGTTGAGGTTCCTTACTCCTGCCCAGATAGTTGTTGATAATATCAGGTGAAAAGGTGACAGCTTCTCCTCTCACAGATACTTTTCTGAGACTGTTGCCACTGTTCTCATCACACTCTTAATTTTTCTCAGCATTCCAGCAATAGGTTCCTCATCAGAAATGAGGTCATCAACATTAATAACATCATCAGTCCTTCTTACATCCGCTTTCTTTTTACTTCTTCTTTCACGGTCCACATGCATGGGAATACCCCCATCAGTCCTATCAGTAGGGCTGCTATTGATATTTTCTGTCACGGATGTTGGGACATCAGACCCGACATCTGCCTTAATTCCACTCAGAATCGTGGCAACAACCCTCCTAAGTTCCTTATCCTTTTTGACAGCATCATCATCAGTGGAATTCTTGTTTACATCTCGTGATTTAGAATCCTTCTTCTTATCAACTAAGCCAGACTTGGACCCCTTTTCAGTCACGTTTTTCCTAGGGCTTACTTGGTCAGCATACAAACTAGTCATGGAGTGGACTTTCTTCCTAGGTGAAAGAGGTTTAGAATTTTTACCTGGAGTATTGACATTCTTTGTGTGAGAAGCTTGTTGTTTGCCTTTAGGGTCAGCTGGCATAACATTCAATGGAGCAATATCGAGCACTAGGTCAGAGAGATTTATCATCCGCAGTGATTCTTTATCTCCAGCATTGATTCATGGAGAACCAGTGTTATCAGAGGAGTCGTGCATGGATTCGGAGTTATGATGTTGAGACATGCTTAATTGATCACACGGTACAGTCTTGAGAATGTTAGGAGAAAACCCTAAGACACGTGAGCTTTGAGGAGAAAGGGCAAGAGGAGTTTGTGTAGAATAAGTTTGTTGAAAATACGGTGTGTTTGCCCGCCTATTTATACTTTTGAGGACTGGGCCCAGAGTAGAGCGGTATTCACAGAATTTGATTACCCGACTTACCTCAGGTGCACATTTATCAAATTCTCCTTCTAAACTTACCTTGATGGCATACTTACTAAGTTTAAGCTCATTATTACAGTTCACCAAGCAAACATCATGAGTCGCTTTACAATTTATCAGCACCTGTTCTAACTTAATAGTCTTTCCAATATCTTTCTTAGTCTCCAAGCCTATTCCAGTGTTCTCAGAACTCCACAGATAACAATTATCTGATGCTCTCTTACCTCTCATGATAACCTTACCCTTCTTGTTTGTTATTAGACATTCAGAATTGGTAAAGTTGACCTTGAGACCTTGATCACATAATTGACTTATGCTGATCAAGTTTGCATCTAAACCTTCAACAAGTAATACCTCCTCCAGATTGGGTTGACCTGCACAGTCCAGTTTTCCAACACCTATAACTCTCCCTTTTGATCCATTACCAAAGGTCACATAGTTAACAGAATGAGACTTCACATCTGACAGACATCCCAAGATACCAGTCATGTGCCTGGAACATCCGCTATCGAAGTACCACTTTTCTTTTGCAAAGACACTGAAAGACTTATGAGCTATGTGTTCCTCTGCAGTACTCTTGGGAGTCCACACTTTTGTTGCTCCAACCCACTCTTGTTTCCTACTAGACTGTAATCCAGTCTTGGGTAGCCATATAATCTGTAGCAGAAGGGTTTTATATGGCCAAACCTTCCACAATAGTGGCATTTCCATCTTTGATTCTTTCTTCTTGTGAGATTCTTCTGATGTCTGTGAGGATGTTGCAACATGTGATACGACATCTTTGATTCTTTCTTAGGTTGAGCAGGTGTCACTTCAGGCCATTTTCCCTTGTCCATCTCGCTGGAACTTTCAAACCCGGGACCCCTAACATCTCCAACATCTCTCCCTGACTTCAGAATCTCATCAAGCACATCAGAGCTGCTATTAAGCATTCTGACTGTCTTGATGACATTATCCAGTTTAGAGTTCAGACTTATCACTTCACTTTTTAGATCAGAGATAGTAGCCAAATGCTCTACCTGTTCAGCTTTTAGATGAGCAATAATTTTCTTTTGTTCTTCTTTCTGCTGACACACTTTTTCACTTTTAATGCATAAGTTCTTATAGGAAGCAGCTAGCTCTTCAAAAATAAGTTCATCACTGACTGATTCTTCATCAGAATCACACACACCTGTTAATGTTATGACCCTCTTTCCAGACTTCTCATCAGTTTCAGTTTCAGAGTCATCTTCTGACCATGAGACTGATAACCCCTTCTTTTGCCTCTTGAGATATGTGGGGCACTCAGACTTTATGTGTCCAAAACCTTCACACTCATGACACTGAGATCCTCTCTCTTGGTTGGAATTATCTTCAGTACTGGTACTTCTCCCAGCATTCTGATTTTTACTGATGTCAGATGGCTTGTCCCTAACATTTCATCTCTGTCCAGATTATTTTCCCTTTCTGAATCACTTGCCTTTGACACAAAAACTATACTCTTCTTCTTTTCAGTCTTTTCACTGATCCCCAATTCAAATGTTTGAAGTGATCCCACAAGTTCATCCACTTTCATCTTATCTATGTCCTGAGCTTCCTCAATAGCAGTCACTTTCATGTCAAATCTCTTAGGTAGAGATCTGAGGATTTTTCTGACCAGTTTGTTGTCAGACATCTTTTCACCTAGAGCACTTGAAGCATTAGCTATCTCAATAATGTTCATGTGAAAGTCATGAATGCTCTCATCTTCCTTCATCTTCAAATTTTCAAACCTGGTAGTGAGAATCTGAAGTTTTGACATCTTCACTTTTGAGGTCCCTTCATGAGCAATCTTCAAGACCTGCCAAGCCTCTTTAGCAATGGTGCAGTGTTCAATCAACCTGAAGATATTCTTGTTGGCACCATTAAACAATGCATTCATGGCTTTGGAACTTCCTACGGACCCTTTGTAATCTGCATCATCCCAGTCTTCCTCTTCCTTCACCACATCAGTAGGGGTACCTTTTTCATCTTTAACCTTTTGGGGCTCCCATCCTTTTATAACAGTTTTCCATGCTTGATCATCCATGGATTTGATGAATGTTATCATCCTTGGTTTCCAATAGTCATAGTTGGAACCATCAAGCAGAGGTGGTTTGTTCAGAAATCCTCCATCCTTGTCCATTGTACCAAAAAGTACCTTCCCTGAATCTCACCCAGAACCAATTAAGGGTGAAAGCTCTTGATGCCAATTGAAATTCTAGCACAGATATCAGATGTCCTACACAGATGTTGAGACACTGATATCCAACACAATGAACAAGATAATAATAAAAGTAATAGTGCAGAAAGTAAAATAACACAGTGATATGTTTACCCAGTTCGGACCAACAATCCTACTCTGGGGGCTACCAAGCCAGGGACGAAACCAATATACGATAGTATCAATTCACAGATCATACAAACACCGAATAATCTGCTCACTTAATCACTACCCTTCCTATGACTTCTACCTAAGACTCACCTAGGTATGAGGCCCTCCTCAAATCCCTCTACAACCACAACCCGTGATTGGTACTTTTCCACACAAGTAACAAACCGAAAGTCACACTTTCAAAACACACAATTCTCAATACTTCAAAGCTTGTGAGAATTGACACACAAGAAACTCAATGCTTAAAAGCTTATGAGTAACTGACAGAACTTACAACACAAAGAAACCAGTCCTTATACTGTTATCAGAATGATACCAGTTAGGCTCACAAAATACACTCGAAACCCTAACAAAACACAAGTAAGTTCCACACCTAAACTAGGTTTACATCAGTCAATATATAGCATTTAATCTTGACTGAATTGGGCTTCAAAAACGCAGCAAATAGACTGCTCACAAATCTGCAAAATTAACTCCAACAAAATAGGTCTTCAATCCAAAGTTTCCTATTATGTCTCCATAATTAGAAATAGCAGCAAATCCGAAAAACCAACAAATAATCACAATCCAAAAATGCTTTGGATACCACATAGGATAATCAAATATTCATAGAATATTTAGTAACACTTCACAGCAACATAATCTGCTTTCAAAAACTAAATCCAAACGCGATGTCCTATGAGCAGGTATGGGACATCTTCATTCGACATGTTGAATGCAGCCACTTAGAACATCATGATTCAACATCTTGTTGCTATAATAGTTTTAGCAAAATAAATGCCAACCACAAAAGCACAGAAATAACACTATTCCAAAGGAAAGATTCATTGTTGACTTACAAGTTATCTTCACACTGGTTAGACCTTTCTCATTCTATTTCCCTTATCTTTTAGGATCACCTTTGACCTCAAAGTCATAGGTAACCATTCCCTTATCTCACTCCACGTAGTTGTCTTGCTGTCAGACCCTACTTTCCCGTGGACACTTCCTCCTCGTTATACCTAGCTTTAAGTTTGGAGTCGTCGTACTCCACGTAGGTGTCTTACTGTCAAACCCTACTTTCCCTTGGAACCTTGGCCACAGTCAAGAGTTCCTTACCCCCATTAGAGGGGAACTACGGGTGCTCTGATTTCTCAAGTTTATCTTGAGAATATGTAGGCATAGGATTGCGAGATCCTAGCGAGCCACCTTTTTTTTTCCACCTTTTTCTTTTTCCACCTTTCGTTTTTCTACTTTTTTCTTTTTCCACCTTTTTCCTTTACATCCAATGCCTTCTTGGATTCGACCTTTTTCCTTTACATCCAATGTGTTCTTAGATTCCACATTTTTCTTTACATCCGATGCCTTCTTGGATTCCAATTTTTTCCTTTACAACCAATGCCTTCTTGGATTCCGCTTTTTCTATTACAGCTTTTTACCCCGTATTGAGGGGAACTACGAATGCTCTGGTTCCATTTCCGTCAGGATACGTAAGCACGAGATGCAATGTCTTGGCGAGCATACTTAGTGTATATACCCCTAGATCTTTACCTTATCACTTTTCCTTAGCAAGCAACTTTAGCATAACATAAATACTAACAAGAGGTTCCTGTATAGTACTACAGATACTTAGGATACTAACACCTTCCCTAGGTATAACCAACCCCCGAACCTTAGATATCTAGCTTTGTTCCTACATAGCGTACTTAGGGGTTTTTCGATATTTACCCTTTTCTTTGGATAAATCAAAGCTCGTTGGTGAACTTCATTGTTTTGTGATTCAAGTTAATTAATAGCTTAACATCTGATTCTCACCGCAACACTTAGCAGTAGTACAATGGGAAACTCTATAATATTCACCAACTCCCAAAGAGGATATGAGAATATTTCTACCTTTCCAATCTTAATTATACTTTTTCTCATCTTCTTCGTTCCATTGTGCTTCCGGCTTAGGCACAACAATGTTATCCGCGTTGGTCATAGTTATTTCAATAGGACCATTTTGAATAACGTTCCATACCTTTCTATCAATAGAATTGATATGCACCCGCATACAATCTTTCCAATAACCGTAGTTTTCATTAAAAATTGGTGCTCTATTGTACACCCATTTTGCTTCGTTAGCCATTTTCTAAAAAGTTATATGCGAAGAACTAGATGAACTGGTATTCTTGATACCACTTGTTAGACGATGGCAATGATCTAGAAGGGGGTTGAATAAATCACTAATTTTTAATAAAATCGGCGCTTAAACATTTGTTTCAAAAATGTGTGGAAGTGGCCTTGGATTTAAAATTTTCTAAACGAACCATTATTGGTAAGATCGGATACGCGAAAATGAATGGAACAAAATTGATAAGAAAACTGAATCAACAAGGTTTCCAATCAACCAATTCAAATAATGATCACTTTGAATTAATCGGTTTCCAATGAATTATAAAAGGTAAAATCGAATTGACAGTTTTACGAACAATTTGTGTGCGATCAATACGTCGAACACTTGGTGTGCACAATACCCCAAGTTTAATTTCCTATAAAATGATAGTGCAGAATTTTTCATAATTACAATCCAAGTGATTGCAATGAATTTCAAAATAAATTTACAGCACTACACAACAGTGGAAATTTATCGAACAGTTGATATCACACAAATGTTAACAACACAAACTAAAGAGATGGAGAAAGAGAGAACGACACCCGATTTGTTTAGGCAGTTTCCCTTTCATCCTCGCTTCGGGTACGTATGCCCCCAATTCTAAAACTAGAATTGAGATATGTATAATATCAAGTTGTAAAGTTTTGTACAAGAGAAGTTATAGTTACCCCAAACTAAAACCTAAGTGTTGATGTTGATTCTATCCACTTCTCTCCCCTTGATTCAAGCTGAATCAAGTGCATCAAACTCTTCGATCAAACCTCCGGTTACTGCTACTCACTTGAATCTTCAAGTCTTTCACTCGGCTGATTTCGATCGCAAGACGTTCAACCTCAAATCTTTCGACAGAATCCTCCGGTTACCACTACTTGCTTGAACGAACCCACCGTTCTTCAAGCCTTTTACTCGGCTGAATCTGCAAAGCAAAGATTTGTACAAAAACCCCAAAATCCCTCAAGATCTTGGAGGACAAAACCCTAACTGTATTATTCAAGAAAATCCCACTGAAATCTCAACCCAAACTAGATATACAAATCCTACGTTTGGACGTTATCACCCTGACAATGTACAGATCAACAAAGATGATTATGTGTGATTGTTGAAGAATGCAAGTGTGAGAATCAAGATGATGAGAAATTCAATGTCTATTTTCAATTTTCTTGTTGGTTGTGTACAAAAGATGATGCATATAAATATATATACATACACACACACACACACACACACACACACACACACACACACATATATATATATATATAACTATGAAGACATAACATAATTAACAACTTTTTGAATCACAAAAATGCAAAAAAAAATAGGCTTAAATGAGCGAGAGGTCGACCTCAACATCCTGTGAGTTGACCTGAACATGCCAGAAAGAAATCATGTGCATAAAATCTAACTGTGTGTCGACCTAAACCTAGGCCTGCATTGACGCAAGAGCACCCGAGAGCAGAAGATTATTTTTCCATCAGTATACGTCGACCTCCACACATCAGTGAGTCGACGCAAGGGTTCCAGAATTCCACAAACACATTTCTATCAATTTTTGAGTCGACCTAAGCCCTGTATGGGTCGACCTAATGCATCCAAAATGATCTAATGCACAATTTACACATAGGAGATGATCCTATATGCCTAGATTCATGTATGTGGATCATTATACGCATATTAAAAGGATGAATGCAAGCTAAGACAAGATGATATCGACTAAAGTACACAAGTACGAAATATTACTAGTTTTGACATCATTAAAACAAAGTACTAAGGAACCTTGCTCTCACAATTTGTTAGTGATATGATTTCCATCATATTTTCTGATTTTTATAATCTTTGAAAAACATCCAGGATTGGTATTTTCATCTTCTTCACCTCGTGTATTCATCTTCTCTTGTTCGATACTTGGAAGCGTGCCACGTTTCATTTCAAGAGTATCCCACATTTCCTTGGTGATTTTACAACGATGAACATAATGAAATTTTCTATCATCTAGAGATATCTTTATAAACATTTTGGTTTTGAAATCAAGTCTATATTTTCTATTTTCATCTTTGGTCCAAAGAGAATCACGTTTATCTGGTTTATCTATTACTTCATCATTTACTTGATGATTAGGGACAAACAGACCATTGACTATTGTTTCCCACAGCTCATGATTTATGCTTTGTAAAAACATTCTAAACCCGGCTTTCCAAATATCAATTCTACTGTCATTGAAAAGTGGTGGTGTGTTAAGAAAAGATCTCTTATCGGGAGTCATATTCCTCTTGAGACGATTAGTCCTTAAACAAGATTTATGCTCTGATGCCACTTGTTGGACATGTGACATCCCACACAAGAAGGGGGTGAATCGTGTGGTCCCAAAAAACATGGTTTTAAAAACATTGTAGATTAAAATTAAAGTTTTAAAACATTTTGAAAAATGTTTGAGTATTAAGCAGCAGAAAGTAAATTGTGGAATATAAATTGCGGAAAAATAAGAGTTAAGGGAAAGAAAGGAACAAAAAGAATTATAGAGGTTTGATCAAATAAGAAAATGACATAGTCCTCTCCCCAAGAGTTGATATTGAGAGTATCCAATAAACTTTGAGAGTTTTTAGTAGACAAAACTCACGAACCCTCTTATACAAGAAAAACTGGTTGACTTCTAACCTGAACAACAAGACTTGGAATTTAGCAATTGAGTCTTCTCTTACTAACGGTGGATTGAAGCAGTTAGTCCTCTTTTCACAAACAGTAGCACTACTATGGAAAACCCATATAACAACGGTTTAAAAAGGGATACCATCATGCAGGTCCAACCGTTGTAACGTAAGGTGTGATTGTATGTATGATGATTTCAACCACGGGCAGCAGACCGTGCTTGTATCCAAGTAGTGCACTACCTACCACAACAGTTACTTTAAACAACCGTTGTGATATATTAAAATGAAAAATATTTAACAACGGTGTTCTAGACTACCGTTTTTGTATGTAGCCTTGAGTTTATTATAAAATATGTGAAATGCTTATTTCGCCAATGCTCACTAAACATATAACCTTCCAATCTGCACTAGAACATTATAATATGATAAATTAAGTTATATTAGAAGTATAAGTACACGCTCAATGCTTGACAAGGGTTCTTCAACTCCTTATACATATTTTGTTCTTTGACAATAAGAACTTGGTTTAATGATCCTAGTTCTTCAACAACCCCTGCCTTCAACTCTAATCTTTTTACAAAATATTATTTACTTTGCAAACAAAGTTAGAGGTGGAGAGAGGGGTGGTTGAAGATATAGGATCACTAAATCAAGTTCTAACGGTCAAGGAACAAAATGCAGTTAACAGTGAGAAGAATTCTTGCCAAGAATTGAACGTGTACTTATTTTCTAATACAAGTTTATCTATCATATCATAATTTTCTAATGTAGTTTAGGAAGTTATATATTCAATAAGGGATTGGAAAAACACTCAAACCACATAATATATAATAAACTCATATTTTAAATAAACATTAAGAACAACCTTCATCAAAATCATTCATCAACAACAAACAATAACAAACAAACACAATACAAAAAACATAAAAATATATAAAATGCTTCAGAAACATACCCTACATGTCAAGTCCCATAATGGCATGTCAACAATGAAATAAGGATGAAGATAAATTTAGACCAGCAAACTTGTGTATATTTTGAATGTATGTTATTTTGGATCATTGACACAAGTTTGACAGACTAAATTTATCTTCGTCCTCTTTATTGCAATAAGCATCCATACCTACAAGAGGAAAAAAGAAGAAAGTTCAAACATCATGAAGCAAGATATTGAAATAGATTTTGAAAAAAAAGTACAGAGAAAACGAACATGTAAATACCCATTGGCTAAGACTTGTTGTTATGGTTTCGTTTTGTGGTATCCATATGAGAGAGACAAGTGATGGAGTTGTTAGAGTTTTGCTATGAGAGACGAGTGAAAGAGTTTTTAGGGTTTTGTTTTGAGAGAAACGGTTGTTATGTACTGAAGTGTTAGATAATTTCGCTTATATATAAATAAATATCACATTTTATCACGGTTGGAAATAAAAATCGTGGTGATATACATGGTCAATAACATTTTTTATCACGAGAAATGAATAATTGTTGGTGATGGGATTCGAACCATTTCACTCCGTGTACTTTTGACTACGGTTTCTACTTCTGACCGTTGTGACATGTCATCTAGTAAATTAAAAAAATATGCGCCCAGGATAAATATATTACCACAGTTAACACAATGTCCGTCGTAATATTAGTGTTACGAAAGGCTTGTTTTGTAGTAGTGTAGATCGAAGTGGTTTGTCTTCTTTCCACGAAAATATGAGATCATTTTGTCTTCAAGTTTCTAAACAAACTTTGTAAGCTTTTCCATGGGTTGAGTTCACGAACCTTAAACTTTGGTTTTATACGGGCTTACCAATAACTAGTGAGATTTTAATACCAGGATAATCTCTAACATTATCCAAGCTTTTATCACATGCTACGATTTAACCTAACCTTGGTTTTACCACGGGTTAACCAAGAACCTTTGAGATTTTACCACAGGATAATCTCAAACTTATCAAGATTTTAATCACACGCTGAGCTTGAACCTAAATAGGGGTTTGATCACACAATCCCTAAACCAAAATGTTTTACAGGCTTACCTTCTAACCTAAACAAATAATCTCCAAAATGGATAATATTCAACCAAGGTGTATACAAAATATTTCCTTGGTGAATTTACAATTCTACCATTCCAAAGTTTACAAAATATTCTCACTCACAAAAAAACTTTCTCAAATAAGCACTTTAGCTAAAATATTAGTGAGAGAAAGTAAAAGAAATGTTTTAGAGAGAGAGTGAGAAATGTCAAAACATGGTCCTGGATGAAATGAAATGGGAGAATGGGCCTTTATTTATAGGTTAGAGGTTGGCTCAAAAAGGAAATTGATTTTAATGCCATTTTAAGACAATCTAATCTATGAGAGCCTAATATTAATCGATTTGAAGATTAAATGGTAAACGATTACCAGTCCAAAAAGGAAAGAAAAGATATCTAGTCGTTGTACCTCATTAAGGCGCTTTCGTAATTTCTTAGAGCTAAAGTGTTGAACTGATCTAATCGATTAGACAATTGCTCCAATCGATTAGAAAAGGAAAAACTTTGCCCCTAGCAATTCTGACTGCTCCCAATTCATCTGACATTTTTTCAAGCCACTTTGGAAAATATTTTCTTAAGAAAACTAAGTTTGAAAATAAGTTTTAGTGCGTGTCTGTATGTGTTTTAGCCATGCACTTTTACGAGAATTCCCTTTTGCTTTTATACAATATTCACTCAGACAAATGTTGGGCTAACTTGTACTTCAAGACTTCGTTAGATGCTTACTTTTGTAGATACTTGTTTGAGTTCAATTGATATGAGGCTTGAGCTTATATTCCATTTTATTGCCATCATCAGATAGTCAAGTCCAACAAACCCGAATATTTAGGTTTGCATCTTTATCTGCTTAATCACTTATGTTTGACTTAATGTTATTTCTTTGATTTTGTGGTTGGCATTTATTTTGCTAAAACTATTCTAGCAGCAAGATGTTGAAACAAGATGTTCTAATATTCTGCATTTAACATGTCGGATAAAGATGTCCCATCCTGGATCATAGGACATCGCGTCTGATTTTGATTTAAAAGGAAGATTCTGGTGTTGGTATTTGTTACTGAATATTCTGTGAATATTTAGTTATCCTATGTGGCATCCAAAGTAGTTTTTGTGTGTTGGTTTTCGGATTTTCAACATTTTCTAAATATGGAGACATATTAGGAAACTTTAGATTGAAGACCTATTTTCTTGGAGTTTATTTTGCAGAATTGTGTACAGTCTCTTTGCTGCGTTTTGAAGCCCAATCCAGTCCAGATTTAATGCTATATATTGACGGGTGTAAACCTAGTTTAGGTGTGGAACTTACGTGTGTTTTGTTAGGGTTTTTGAGTGTTATTTCTGAGCCTAACTGGTATCATTCTGATAACAGTACAAGGACTGGTTTTGTGTTGTAAGTTCAGTCAGTTACTCATAAGCTTTTAAGCATTGAGTTTCTTGTGTGTCAATTCTCATAAGCTTTGAAGTATTGAGAATTGTATGTTTTGAAAGTGTGGCTTTTGTTTTGTTACTTGTGTTGAAAGGAACCAGTCACGGGTTGTGATTGAAGAGGGATTTGAGGAGGGCCTCATACCTAGGTGAGTCTTAGGTAGAAGTCGTAGGAAGGGTAGTGATTAAGTGAGAGGATTGTAATCGGGTGTGGTTGTTGTATGATCTGTGAATTGATACTATCGCATATTGATTTCGTCCCTGGCTTGGTAGCCCCCAGAGTAGGATTGTTGATCCGAATTGGGTAAACATATCACTGTGCTCTTTACTTTCTGCACTGTTATTAATTTTTTTAACGTGTTCATTGTGTTGGATATCAGTGTCTCAACATCTGTGTAGGACATCTGATATATGTGCTAGAATTTCAATTGGCATCAAAGGCTTGCACCCTTGTTTGGTTCTGGGTGAGATTCAGGGAAGGTACTTTCTGGTGCAATGGACAAGGATGGAGGATTTTTGAACAAACCACCTCTGCTTGATGGTTCCAACTATGACTACTGGAAACCAAGGATGGTAGCTTTCATCAAATCCATGGATGATCAAGCATGGAAAGCTGTTATCAAAGGATGGGAACCCCCAAAGGTTAGAGATGGAGAAGGTAATCCTACTGATATGGTGAAGGAAGAGGAAGACTGGGATGATGCAGACTACAAAGGGTCCTTGGGAAATTCCAAAGCCATGAATGCATTGTTTAATGGTGTTAACAAAAATATCTTCAGGTTGATTGAACACTGCACCATTGCAAAAGAGGCTTGGCAGGTCTTGAAGGTTGCTCATGAAGGGACTTCAAAGGTGAAGATGTCAAAACTTCAGATTCTCACTACCAAGTTTGATAATTTGAAGATGAAGGAAGATGAGAGCATTCATGACTTTCACATGAACATTATTGAGATAGCTAATGCTTCAAGTGCCCTAGGTGAAAAGATGTCTGATAGCAAACTGGTCAGAAAAATCCTCAGATCTCTACCTAAGAGATTTGACATGAAAGTGACTGCTATAGAGGAAGCTCAGGACATAGATAAGATGAAAGTGGATGAACTTGTGGGATCACTTCAAACATTTGAATTGGGGATCAGTGAAAAGTCTGAAAAGAAGAAGAGTATAGATTTTGTGTCAAAGGCAGGTGACTCAGAAGATGAAAGTAATCTGGACAAAGATGAAGGCGTTTCAGAAGACCTGGTGTTACTTGGCAAACAATTCAACAACGTGTTCAGAAGGATGGATTGGAAGTCAAGATCAAATTTTTGGGACAAGCCATTCGACATCAGCAAAAACCAGAATGCTGGGAGAAATGCCAGTACTGAAGAAAATTTCAACCAAGGGAAAGGAGCTCAGTGTCATGAGTGTGAAGGTTTTGGGCACATAAAATCTGAGTGTCCCACTTATCTCAAGAGGCAAAAGAAGGGGTTATCAGTTTCATGGTCAGAAGATGACTCTGAAACTGAAACTGGTGAGAAGTCTGGAAAGTTTGTTACAGCATTAACAGGTGTGTGTGAGTCTGATGAAGAGTCAGTCAGTGAAGAACTTACCTTTGAAGAGTTGGCTGCTTCCTATAAGAATTTATGCATTAAAAGTGAAGAAGTATGTCAGCAGAGAGAAGAACAAAAGAGAGTTATTGCTCATCTAAAAGATGAAAAGGTAGAGCATTTGTCTACTATCTCTGATCTAAAAAGTGAAGTGGTTGTTCTGAATTCAAAACTGGACAATGTGATCAAGACTGTCAGAATGCTCAATAGTAGCTCTGATGTGCTTGATGAGATTCTGAAGTCAGGGAGAGATATTGGAAATGTTAGTGGTCTTGGGTTTGAAAGTTCAAGTAAGATAGACAAGGGAAAATGGCCTGAAGTGACACCTGCTCAATCTAAGAAAGAATTGAAGACGCCAAATAACATGTTGCAACATCCTCACAGACATCAGAAGAATTTCACAAGAAGAAAGAATCAAAGATGGAGATGTCACTATTGTGGAAGGTTTGGCCATATAAAACCCTTCTGCTATAGATTATATGGCTACCCCAAAACTGGGTTACAGTCTAGTAGGGAACGGGATTGGGTTGGAGCAAAGAAGGTGTGGACTCCCAAGAATACTGTGGAAGAACACAAGCTTATAAGTCTTTCAGAGTCTCTACAAGCGAAAAGTGGTACTTTGATAGTGGATGTTCTAGGCACATGACTGGTGTCAAGGGATGTTTGTCAGATGTTAAGTCTCATTCTATTAACTATGTGACCTTTGGTAATGGATCAAAAGGGAGAGTAATGGGTGTTGGAAAATTAGACTGTACAGGACAACCCAATCTGGAGGAGGTATTACTTGTTGAAGGCTTAGATGCAAACTTGATAAGCATAAGTCAACTATGTGATCAGGGTCTCAGGGTCAACTTTACCAATTCTGAATGTCTGATAACAAATAAGAAGGGTAAGGTTGTCATGAGAGGCGAGAGAGCATCAGATAATTGTTATTTGTGGAGGTCCGGGAGCACTGCAATATGCTTGGAAACTAAGAAAGCTATTGGAAATAATACTGAGTTAAAATAGGTGTTGATTAATTTTAAAGCAAATCAAAATGTTAGCATGGTGAACTGTGATAATAAGATTAAACTTAGTAAGTATGTCAGCGCGGAAAATTTAAAAGGAAAGTTTGATGGATGCACATTTGAGGCGAATCGGGTGTTCAAAGTTTGTGACTGTCGCGCTTCTCAGGGCCCACTTCTCAAAAAATAGGTGGGCAAACACACTCTACCTACATCAAACATATTTTACAAAAATTCATCCTGCCCTTTCTCTCCAAAGTTCACGGGCTTTAGGGTTTTCTCTTAACATCCTCAATATTGTGCCTTGTGATCAATCGAAAATGTCTCAACATCATGCATCAGAATCCATGCATGGCTCTTCTGATAACTCATGATCTCCTCAGACCAATGCTGGAGATGATGAACCACTTCGAATGATCAACCTCTCAGATCTTGTGCTTGATATTGCTCCCTTAAACGTTGTACCGGCTGATCCTAAAGGAAAATGACAAGTTTCTCACTCAATGGATGTCAATATTCCTGGTAAGAAGTCTAAACCTTTTTCATCTAGGAAGAAAGTTCACTCAATGACTAGTTTATATGCAGACCAAATAAGCCCTAGAAAAAACTTGTCTGAAAAAGGGTCTAAGTCTGGTTTGATTGAAAAGAAGAATGCTACTGAATCATGTGGTATAAACAAGAATCCTACTGATGCTTATGTAGTCAGAAAAGATAAGGAACTTAAGAAGTTTGTTGCCATGATTTTGAGTGGAGTTGATACAGATGTTGGATCTGATGTTCCAACATCCTTGACAGGAAATGCCAATGGCAGCCCTACAGATAGGACTGATGATGGTGTCCCCATTCATGTGGGTCACGAAAGAAGGAGTAAAAAGAAAGCCGATGTAGTTATTAATGTTGATGATCTCACTTCTGATGAGGAACCCATTGTTGGGATGTTAAGGAGAATTAAGAGAAGAAGAGAGAAAACTGTTATAATTGAAGGTTCAAAGTCTGCAAAATTGCATAGAAAGTCTGGAGGTGTGGATAGTAGAAGGGAAAAGTTGGAGTTGGGCCTCCTAAACAATGGAGTAAGGTTGTTGTTCCAACTAAGAAGAGAAAAGTCACTGCTCACAGTGAGTCTGAATATGAGGCTGCAACAGATGTTCAAGACATCATTGGTGTGAAAAACTCTACATGCAAAAAGACCTATGCTGATGGTTCTATGAGGAATGCAGATAGGTGGAGAGTTGTGGATCAAAGGAGGATTGCCTTGGAGAGAGAGCTGGGTAAGGATTTCATTAAATACAAAGAAATCATGGATCTTATTGCAGCTACTGGGTTGATGAGAACTGTGTCCAAGATAGGACCCTGCTATGAGAAATTAGTCAAGGTATTAGTTATGAATATTCCTGAAGATTGTGATGATAACAGGAGTAACAACTTCAAAAAAGTGTCTGTAAGAGGAAAAGTCGTCACTTTTTCTCCTGAAGTAATCAATAACTTTCTGGGTAGGTGTGAAGAACCTCAGCCTGAGTTAGAGTTCACAGACAATGAAGTGTGTAAGGAGATTACAGGTGGTTGTCTTAAACACTGGCCAAATGAAGAAAAGTTGTCCTCTGGAAAACTGAGTGTTAAATATGCTATTCTCCACAGGATTGCTATTATGAATTGGGTACCTACCAATCATACATCTACTATTTCCTCCATACTTGGCAGGTTCATTTATGCTATTTGGAAAAAGGTCTCTTTTGATTTTGGGACATACATCTTTGAACAAATCCTTAAACAAGCAAGTTCAACTGCTGTCAAGATGCCTCTTTGCTTTCCATCCCTGATATGTGGTGTTATTTTAGATCAGTTTCCTAACCTGTTGTTAGGGAGTGACAGTGCTCTCAAAAGAAAACCTCATATGTCCCTACACTACAAGTTACTTGGTGGGGCACATGTTTCAGACATTGTTGGGACATCGTCTCAAACTTCCAGTCATGCTACCTTTGATGATGAAGTCATTGCACAGCTGCAAGAGACGTGCAAGGAACTGGAAGATTCCATCAGAAAAGACACTGCTAGGAAGTCCAAACTTGAACAGTTAATTAAAACTTTCATGGAGAAAAAGAATGTTTCTGCTGGAACAGTTGGTAAAGACCAAGAAACTGCTGAAAGTGATGCCTCTGGTGGATCTGATAGAGAGAGTGCACAGGGTTCAGATGACTCTGTATCTGGGAATGGTGATATTGATGCTAAGACTGATGGAGAGGGTGAATAAATTGTGGAATCTGGGTCAGATGAAGATGATGATGGTGCTGCAGAATAACCGCAGAAGATGATGTTTTTTTTGCTTGTTTTGTTGTTGGTGCTGTTTTGACTGAACACCTAGGATATCTATATCTCTGTCTCTCCTTCTGAACATTATCTTTTGCTATATTATGTTTTGTTTTGAATTGTTCTACTTGCCTTTGTCATATTTATGGCTAAAAAGGGGGAGTGGTGTGCTTGTGCTGGTGCTGCAGCTGAGGGGGAGAATGTTGAATGCTGTTATGTTGCTCAGTTGAGGGGGAGTTTTTTTTGCTGCTATGCTATGTTTTGTGTTGGTGTTATGGTGTGTTTTTCGCTGCTGTCTCTGATATTGATGTTTTGCTTGTGTTATCTTTGCAAGATTGGTTGGTGTGTAGTTTTAGCCAAAATAAGCCAAAGGGGGAGATTGTTATTTCTTTGATTTTGTGGTTGGCATTTATTTTGCTAAAACTATTCTAGCAGCAAGATGTTGAAACAAGATGTTCTAATATTCTGTATTTAACATGTCTGATAAAGATGTCCCATCTTGGATCATAGGACATCGCGTCTGATTTTGATTTAAAAGGAAGATTTTGGTGTTGGTATTTGTTACTGAATATTCTGTGAATATTTAGTTATCCTATGTGGCATCCAAAGTAGTTTTTGTGTGTTGGTTTTTGGATTTTCAACATTTTCTAAGTATGGAGGCATATTAGGAAACTTTAGATTGAAGACCTATTTTCTTGGAGTTTATTTTGCAGAATTGTGTGCAGTCTCTTTGCTGCGTTTTGAAGCCCACTCCAGTCTAGATTTAATGTTATATATTGACGAGTGTAAACCTAGTTTAGGTGTGGAACTTACGTGTGTTTTGTTAGGGTTTTTGAGTGTTATTTGTGAGCCTAACTGGTATCATTCTAATAACAGTACAAGGACTGGTTTTGTGTTGTAAGTTCTGTCAGTTACTCATAAGCTTTTAAACATTGAGTTTCTTGTGTGTCAATTCTCATAAGCTTTGAAGTATTGAGAATTGTGTGTTTTGAAAGACTGGCTTTTGTTTTGTTACTTGTGTTGAAAGGAACCAGTCACGGGTTGTGATTGAAGAGGGATTTGAGGAGGGCCTCATACCTAGGTGAGTCTTAGGTAGAAGTCATAGGAAGGGTAGTGATTAAGTGAGAGGATTGTAACCGGGTGTGGTTGCTATATGATCTGTGAATTGATACTATCGCATATTGATTTCGTCCCTGGCTTGGTAGCCCCCAGAGTAGGATTGTTGATCCGAATTGGGTAAACATATCACTGTGTTCTTTACTTTCTGCACTGTTATTAATTTTGTTAACGTGTTCATTGTGTTGGATATCAGTGTCTCAACATCTGTGTAGGACATCTGATATCTGTGCAAGAATTTCACTTAAGACATTGGAATCTTTATCCATTAGTTTTCATCATCAAAAGATCAACAAGAGTTATTGTCCTTGTTAAAGGTGTATCACCTGCAAAACAAGGTTGAATACACATCTCTTGTAGATCATCAATCTATACTAGAGAATCTCTTAGAATACTCCGACAATCGAAAAGTTATGAAACTCGAGTACTGTTCACCCTTGATTGATAACGAAGGAAAGATTCAATTCAACGAGTTTGAGTTGAAGACGGATGAAGATTTAAGAGTTATGTGAAGTACATTCACCGTTACAAAACAAAAGATCCGATCGAGCTGGATGCGAAGATTGCGAGATCGACCGAAGATATTATGAAGATGTTGAAGCATCTTACTTGATTATGAAATGTATTGTTCAATTATTGTTAACGATTATCTATGTAGTGTCTCGTTTTTTATGTATGTCATAACAATTATTGATGTCAATTTATCTCCATTTCTGCACCTGTTTCGTTTTTGCATTTGTTTCTAGTTCAATGGAATTTGGAAATACATTTTCGTAAAGTACACGAATATGTATTTTCGAATTAAATTTTGTCATAAAATTGATGCGTGACTCAAAAACGAAGACATTGTATATGAATTTGGTGCGTTCGAAAATGCAATTTCACATTATAGAAGTAATTTTGTTTTTTCACTAAATTGAAAAAGCAATGCGCAAAGTGAAAAAAACAATCCCTAAAAATAATTTAATTTCGCTTGGGAAGTTCACGCACACAATACATTACTCTGCATATGTAATAGTCTCAAAATTTGGTTTTCTTGATTCTAACATATTTTCAAATTTTTTTAAATTCACAATAACACCAAGATATAAATGTTGGAAATTCACCACACCATATGATGATTTCGCTTCAATCTTGATTTCAAGATTGATCACCAACCCACAAATAATACGTAATGACAATGAAGAACAAAGGAAGAAGAAGAACAAACTAACAGCAAGAAAGAAAAGAGAGAGAAGAGAAATATTTGGAGAAAAGTGTTTCTACCCACGAACTGTGGGATTTCTTCTATTGCTATTATTCACTTGCTAATCTGCAAACTGTGAATGATATTGTATTACAATGTACAAGGGAAACTCCCTATTTATAGATTTAGATTTACAAAGGCCCAAAACTCTAAAAGCCCAAAATATCAAATCTAATCTAAATCATATAAAATCTAATCTAATCAAAACCAGAATCCAATCAAATCTAAAACTGAATCTGTCAAAACTATTCGACACATGAATGCTTCGACTTCGACTTCGACACTGTGAATTACATTTAACACACCACCTAATTCATTGTGTCTAAACTATCTACATTCATCATCGATCTTAGCTTCTTGAATACTTCGACCTGCACTCCCTTCGTCATGATATCTGCAATCTGATTCTCAGTTCTGCAGTGTTCTAAATTCATCTTCCCTTCTGCTACCTGCTCTCGAAGATAATGAAACCTCATTTCGATGTGCTTGCTTCGACCGTGTGCTATTGGATTCTTCGCCAAGTTGATAGCTGACATGTTGTCGATCTTCATGGTAATTGGTCCATGACTTTTCCCTGTAATCTCTTCGACCAAGTTCACCATCCAAGTTGCTTGACATGCACAAAGAGAAGCAGCTATATATTCTGCTTCGCATGATGATAATGCCACTACTAGTTCCTTTCTCGAACTCCAAGCAATTGGTGCACCACCTAACATAAACACGTATTCAGCTGTGGATTTTCTATCCTCAGCATCACTACACCAACTAGAGTCGGTGTATCCCACTAACTTGCATTCTTTCCCTTCATCAGCTGCAGGAAACAAAATTCCATAGTCGAGAGTCCCCTTCAGATACCTCAGTACCCTCTTCGTCGTTGTTAGGTGTGATACCTTTGGCTTCTGCATGAATCTACTTACCATACCAACACTGTATGCTAAGTCATGCCTTGTGTGACAAAGGTATCTAAGTGACCCAATAAGTCTTCTGTATTGGGTTGGGTCGACATCATCTTCGTCTGGATCCTTCGACAGTTGCAGTCTGGTCTCAGCTGGAGTCGAAGTTGAGTTGCAATCTTGCATCTCAAATCTCTTGAGTATTTCGCCTGCATATCTTCGTTGGTGCATCATCAAACCTCTACTAGTCTTGTAGAATTCGATGCCAAGGAAATATGAGAGATCTCCCAAGTCTGACATTTCAAACTCCTTGCTTAGATCATGTTTGAAATCTTCGATCTCCTTCTTGCAACTTCCTGCTATCAACAAATCATCGACATAGAGACATAGTATAAACAATTCGCCATTGCTTCTTCTTACATATACTCCATGCTCAGTTGTACACTTCACAAATTCCTTTTCCCTTAAGAAGCTGTCGATTTTCTTATTCCAAGCTCTTGGAGCTTGCTTAAGTCCATACAGAGCTTTATGTAGCCTGTACACCTTTCCTTCTTCGTCTCGTTTCACATACCCAGCTGGTTGTGCGACATAAACTTCTTCATCTAAGGGACCATTAAGGAATACACACTTCACGTCCATCTAACATGTGTACCAATTATTCATATTTGCTAGACCAACAACCAACCTGATTGTTTCGATCCAAGCAACAGGTGCGAACACTTCATCGAAGTCGATTCCTTCCTTCTGAAGAAATCCTTTTGCCACAAGTCTCGCCTTGTGTCGAGTTACTTCTCCTCTAGGATTCACCTTTACCTTGTAAACCCACTTCACATCAATTGCCTTCTTGCCTTGAGGCAATTCGACAAGTGACCATGTCTTGTTGACTTCGATGGATTCTAACTCTTCATTCATTGCTTTCACCCACTTTGAATCTTTCAATGCCTCAGCTGCATTGACTGGTTCGACATCTGCGTAGAAAGCATAATGTACCAGCTCACCCTCTTCATCGACCATATCATCTGATGTAATTACACATTCTTGCAACCTTACAGGCATGTGTCTTGTTCGTCGAGATCTGCTTGAGCCTGCTTCATCTGCAACTGATTCCTGTCGAACTTCTCTTTCGACTTCAGTGGCTAGTTCTTCACAAGATATTCTCACTGAATCCTTCTTGGCATTCTCAGTCCAACCTCATTCTTTAAGCTCATCTATGATCACGTCCCTGCTGATCACTACCTGCTTATTCATTGGGTCGAACAACTTGTAACCTCCAGTCGAATGATATCCTATCAAGATCATCTGATTCGACTTGTCATTAAGCTTCCTTCTCAACTGATCTGGCACATGTCTATGTGCTATAGATCCAAACACCTTTAAGTGACTGAGGCTTGGCTTGACACCAGACCAACATTCTTCTGGTGTGACTCCTTCAAGCTTCTTCGTCGGACATCTGTTCAAAATATATGTTGCTGTCGAAACTGCTTCTCCCCATAATTCTTTGGGTAGATGCTTTCCATTCAACATACTTCTTACCATGTTCATGATGGTTTTGTTCTTGCGTTCTGCAATCCCATTCTGCTGTGGAGTGTAGGGTGGCACCACCTCATGCACAATCCTTTCTTTTCTACACAATGCATCGAACTCTTTCGACACATATTCTCCACCACCATCAGTTCTCAGAGTTTTCAACCTTCGACCACTCTATCTTTCGACCATGGATTTGAATCTGACAAATACCTCAAACACATCACTTTTCTTCTTGATGAGGTAGGTCCATAACTTTCGACTGAAATCATCTATAAATGTGACAAAATATTTGTTGCCACAAATCGAATACACTTGGATTGGACCACATACATCAGAGTATATGACTTCAAGTATTGCCTTCGACTTCCTTCCTGCATCCTTGCTGAAGCTATTCTTGTGTTGTTTCGACTGAACACACTCTTCACAGACTTCACTTGGAATTTCGATTTCTGGTAATCCTGAAACCATATTTCTTCTCTTCAGTTCTCTGATGTCATTGAAGTTGAGATGGCCTAGTCGAAAGTGCCATAACCACTCATCTCTGCTGGTTGTTGTTGCTAGACACTTGTGCTCCATCACATTGAGTTCAATCTTGAAGGTCCTATTCTGAGACATTGGAGCCTTCAAGATCAACCTACCACCTGCGTCGAGAACTCTCATCATCTTGTCTTCGACAACTACCTTGTAGTTCTTTTCGACTAGCTTCCCTATACTGAGCAAATTACTCTTCATGCCTGGTATGTACAACACATTGGAAATTGTTGACCTTTTGCCATCTTTCCTCATAATCAGAACATCGTGTTGTCATTTGCAGACTTCATTGTGTTCTTCGGCGAGGGCTTCATGTTGACAAACCAATCTTTCCTTCCAGTCATGTGTGATGAGCATCCTGAGTCCAAGTACCACTGATCTTGGAATCTCTCTTCATCTTTCGTTTTGACCATCAGCAACGTCTCTTCTTCTTCATGCTTCGCCAGATTTGCATCAGTTTCTTGATTTTTCTTCTTTTCTGGACAGTTACTAACATAATGGCCATACTTCTGACAATTGAAACATTGAATGTGACTTTTGTCTGGCTTTCGACCACCACCTCTTCCTCTATCTGCAGCACCACTTCTTTGGTTGCCTTGGTTCCAAGGTTTCTTCTGAGTCGAATTACTGCCTCCTCTATCTTTGTTGCCATTCACGTTTCTTTTGCCTTTCCTTTCCTTTTCTGACTGCCCCTGCAAAGCCATATCACTCTTCGACTTTCCTGCAGCTCTTTCAGCCATCCTTTGTTCATGAGACTCAAGCGTCCCTTGAAGCTCTTCCTTGGTCAATACTGACAAGTCTTTCGACTCTTCTATGGCTACTACCACGTGGTCGAACTTAGGAGCCAACGATCTCAAAATCTTTGAGACTACTGCTTTCTTCGTCATCTTTTCTCCACGTACTTTGATTTGATTCACCAGTTTTGTAACTCTGGTGAAGAAATCTGTAATACTTTCGTTGTCTTCCATCTGAAGCAGCTCATAGGTTCTCTTGTGGGTTTGTAACCTCACCTCTTTCACCTTTCTCTGCACCTCCAAATGACTTTTCAAGAATCTCCCATGCTTCCTTTCTTCTTCAAATCTTTGAGTGCAGCCTTTTCTTGATCCGTCGCGTTTTCCCCAAGCGGTGTTACTCCTTCCTTCACAAGATCCCACAGATCTTGATAACAGAAAACCACCTTGATATGATTGCACCAATTCTCATAATTATCTTTCTTGAGAATTGGTAGGGTCGCCGGAAAGTGCCCATTTGAATGATTCATAGCCATCACGATTTCCCTCCTTGAATCGCAACCGGAACTCTAGATACTAGATGTTGGAAATTCACCACACCCTATGATGATTTCGCTTCAATCTTGATTTCAAGATTGATCACCAACCCACAAACAATACGTAAATGACAATGAAGAACAAAGGAAGAAGAAGAACAAACTAACAGCAAGAAAGAAAAGACAGAGAAGAGAAATATTTGGAGAAAAGTGTTTCTACCCACGAACTGTGGGATTTCTTCTATTGCTATTATTCACTTGCTAATCTGCAAACTGTGAATGATATTGTATTACAATGTACAAGGGAAACTCCCTATTTATAGATTTAGATTTACAAAGGCCAAAAACTCTAAAAGCCCAAAATATCAAATCTAATCTAAATCATATAAAATCTAATCTAATCAAAACCAAAATCCAATCAAATCTAAAACTTAATATGTCGAAACTATTCGACACATGAATGCTTCGACTTCGACTTCGACACTATGAATTACATTTAACAATAAATTCAAGCTAATATCAACTTTTTGCCTATTTAAAAAATAAAATTTTTAGTGTTCTTGATTAATTTCGCAGCATTGAACCAGATAATGTTAAAGTTGAATGACTAAATAAAACTAAGAAGATGATTAAAAATTAACAAATAAAATTGAAAGTTAACAAAGAAAAAAAAACAAGAAATTAGCAACCTACAAATGAAAGAATAAGTAGTAGATCTTGAATTTCATTTTCACTTTTTACGTTTTTTTTTCTTCTTCTTTTTATTCATAAATATGTGCGGAAAAGGGTTAAAAAGTAATTTTCATTCTTAAATTTCAACTTTTCTTTTCTTCTTAAATTTTGGTTTCTCTTTTGAATGGTTGAATATAATTAATACTTATTCTTTAGCAAAAAAAATTGCCATGGTTTGGTGGATTGTGCTATAATCCATTTTGCTCCATTGTCTTGATTTAGATTTTTATTTCAACACTAGTTAGAGAGATGGTTTATGGGTTTCTCATTAAAAAAATTAGACAATTTCTTTTTTCACCCTTATTGTCTCTCACAAATCTTTGGTGAAATTTCAAAAATATCTTTAGAATTCGGAGATGCATCTTCGAATGCACAATTTTCTACAAAATTGAATGCAAAGGACTGAATCACCCATATTATACTTAATTTTAATTCGGAGTTGCATCTCCACAAATGTATTGGGGTTAATTCAGATATACATATCCGAAAATGACCCTGTTACTTCAAACTAGAAACAAAGACATTATGAAAAATATCTAGAAACAAAAATAACTTGATATTAAATTAAAACACATATTACATGGATAGTTGTTAACATAAGTTTAACATTACATATCGTTATAAACAGATAGTTCACGACATTGCAACATATTAATATTTTCGGCGGATCTTACAATCTTCGCATCCACTTCAATCAGACCCTTTGATGCGTAACAATAAAATGTACTCCACGTGACCTTTACATCTTCATTTATCTTCAGTTCAAAGATTGTGAATTGTATCTCCCCGTCGCTATCAAACCAGGGTGAACGATACTCGAACTTGACAACTCTCTGATTTTCTGAATATCGTAGGAG
Source organism: Lathyrus tuberosus (assembly GCA_022829125.1). Taxonomy (NCBI): domain Eukaryota; kingdom Viridiplantae; phylum Streptophyta; class Magnoliopsida; order Fabales; family Fabaceae; genus Lathyrus; species Lathyrus tuberosus. The sequence continues at coordinate 4,067,329 of JALAZF010000387.1, forward strand.
AGTTTTCAGTTTGGTTTTCAGATCGACGAGAAGTATGTCCTCACAGATCCGAAATTGAAGTGAGGTTTTGCGTCATTGAAATACACAAATGTAAGATGGGGATAAATAGTCATTCTCTGATTGTTGTGTGTTTTGTATAAAATATAGGATGAGAGATAGCCTATTATACAAGTTTTTGGTCACTTTGGACCTTAGAAAACTTATCTTGTCATCAGGGATTTTTCGAAGATGCATCTTCGAATAAACCCTATTTAAAAATAAAGATGTTTACGAATATGCACATCTGTAAACTGCCTTGTTGTGTTTTTTTATAATTTAGTGTGAAATTTATCCAGATATGCACTAGAATCACACCTGAACGTTGTTTTGGGGTGCTGAAAAATAGATTTCCTATTTTAAAGTTGATGCCTCCTTATAAACCTTCTAGGCAACGACTCATAGTTATTGCGTGTTGTGCTATCCACAATTACATATGCAAGTGGAATTTACCTGACGAGTTATTTAGGATATGGGAAGAAATGGATCCTATCAAACTTGAGTGGATATAAGAAGGTTCTATCATAGAAGGAACAAGTTCCAATGTCGACAACTTAACAAGATTATCTAATGAAGCTGCAGCTGAAATGGCAATGGAGAGAAATCGTATTAGAGATGAAATGTGGGTACACCGTAACAATTAATTGAACTAATTATCTCTCTGTTAAATTTTCATACAAGCAACTTAGAATTTTAGTGATTATTTCTAAATACTTATGTTGGTTTAGTTTGATATGTATGCTTCAAATATTGATATACGTTATAAAACTTTGATAACAAAATATTTTGTGTGATCAAGTTATTAACTTGACTCTAAAAAATAATTAAATTATATATTTAATCGTCAGAATTTCTATCTCGATTTTATTTAGTAATAAAATTGTACATTTGTATATTTAATGAGTCAATAAAAATTTAATTATTATTTTATTAAAGTTTTTTTCATTTTATATTAGTTAAAAAAATAATTTTTAAAAATTGGATTACCAAATAGAATTTTTACTTTCTCTTTTCTAAAATTGTTTTTAAAAATAGTTTACCAAACAAATATTTCTATTTTCTGTTTTTTAAAACAGTTTTGAAAATTCATGTTACCAAACAAAGTTTTTAATAGTTCTCTTCTTAAAAACACTTTCCTAAAACAATTTTATAAAACATATTTTAAAAAGTGAAAACTAAAATTGATTCAAACGAGCCCTTAATATGGTCCTTTCTTTTTTTCTTTTTTGTTTTTTTGGTACACACTGAGAATTCTCAGCTAATCCCTCGAGTCAAAAATACCCATAATAGACAGCAAAATTTCCCCTTTAAGAGGAATAAGAATATAATTATTTACTATAACTCATATGGGTACACTAATTCAAACATGTCCTATATTTACAAGAGAAAAGCTTGTATAGTGTAGAATTCTTAACAGCTATCCATGGCATAATTTGCATGGCGACTAACTAAAGAGTTGAATTTGGTAACAAATTGCTACTCAAATTATGAAAAGTTGCCCAAATTCTTAAAAATAAATAAATGAAAACTAAAAAATGAAATCTATAGCTCTCCTGCAGTGACTGAAAATGCAAACATTAACTTAGACTCTGCTTCTGAATCCAGATTGTTGCACACTAGCTTTCAAGTGTATACCCTCCTCATAAACAAATAATCATCTACATATCAAAAAGTATGAAGACGTTATTTTCATCACTCAAGAGTCCTCTTCAAAAAAACCCTGCATGCCCTTGAAGATATTTACAGCCACTGAAATAGCTTCTACAATGAATATTTATGGTAGATTTCGTCATTGCGCTGAGCACACAAACAGCTATTGTCAGTAAGGGCTAAAACACTGGATCCAATAGAAGCTTTAGACAAGACAGTAGATCCGTATCAGTTGAAGAAATATGGTGACTCTAAAACTTCTCTCAAATCAAAGTCTCCGCGTTCAGGTAAGGGTGGAAATATTAAAGATGGGAAAGATTCTTGAAAGCTCTCCAATAACTGTTCACAAATGAAAAAACAAGAGATAAAAAAATAATGTAAAAAAAAAACCATTGGATATAAAGAAAGAGCAATTAAACCACATACGTTTTCGAGAATCGGGGTATCATAGAGTTCTACAAACTTCTCTCTCAGTATTCTGTTCATTTCATCAACATCACACGCGTGCGTCCAATATGAATCATGAACCCCTACAAGCATAATATATAAATCAATCAGTGATAATCGTGTTACAAAAGTTGTAGAATAGCAGCACTATAGCAAAGAAGAATTTGAATGATCCGCTATTTTTCACGATTCGTGATTGAGAAAACATGGTCTCCACCATTGTCTAGTAGGGTCTAAATACCAATACCAACGGAAGAACCTAAGAAGAAAATACCTGCAAAATTTAAGCCTGCCTTTTTGCAGGCAACTGCAGTCATCATCATATGAGAACCATCAAGTGAGTGAACAAAATTTGGTGGAAATGCGGTTCTCTGCCGTTTGGCCAGGACCTGGAATATTTGAATATAAAATTTAGATCAGGAATAAACAAATCAAATCAGGTACCAAAATGTTTTCCACTATAAACTGTGCTAGAGATGTTTGCAAATGTTTGATACTTCTACAACAATTTCTATACAGCCACAAATTTAACCATTACCTTGTCTGTTTCTCGTTGCACTGATAATATTTGAAGTGATGTTTTGATCTGCAACACATAATAATATAAATTTAACATATAGATAGACAAAAAATCACGAGATGTTTTGATCTGCAACACATAACAATAATATAAATTTAACATATAGATAGATAAAAAATCACGAGAACTTGAAAGAAGTACTTATGCTATAATTCCAAGAAAATTTTGTTGCACTTACAGTATGTCTTCCTAGTTTACGGTAAGGTTGCACCACAGGAAGTCCAAGAGGAGTGGTCCAACGCACTGGTTGATTTTCCGCTGCAATTACCTAGTACAATTGTCTTAGTCAAAATCATACCATAATACAATTAATTAACCCCTTTCTCCTAAAAGATAAGCATGTTATAATCTTCCTTTCCATTTCTAAGTTTGACAGTAAAGGAGCACTGTAACATACTTTTGCACAATCGCCGAGCCAGTTCATGATACTTCGTGCGCCTTGAAACATCTCTTCTAAGGCAGTTAAGGTCACCTGAAAAGGAAAATAAAAATGAAGAAAACAATACATACTTAACATGGACAAAAGTACACAACCATTTTAAGTTTTAACCCTCTAACCTTTGCAGCATAACAAGCAGCACCAAAAAGCTCTGAATCATCTGAAATAATATCTCTTTCTTTCAACCTCCTCTTTATCTGTTCCCTTGCTCCAATATAAGTGACACCGTAAACTGATGTCATCACTGTCTGCTTAACCAATTTTCTATCCACCTAGATAAAGTTCAATCAGCCCAAAATCAGTTTTGAGATGAGGAATGGGTACCAAAAAAACAAGCATCAACAAGAATTAGCCAGTGAATAAATTATTTTCATCCGGGTTTATGATTACAAATGAAATATAATTTATTCAATCAAGTTTCAACACCTATAAGTCCCCAATCTCTCCTTGTAAAAATATGAACCAAATCACAACAAAGGAATAGCAGATAACCTGGTTAACTAAAGTCTTTGCATGACGAGCATCAGGAAAAAGTGCCGGATCTTTCTGAGCATCCTTTTTCATGATTTCTAATACCCTGCATAAAATTGTTATTTTATGATGAGTTGTTTTGTAGAATATATCTCACAATTAAAGTCAAAAGGTGATTTAAAAGAAAATAAGCTAAAAAAAAAAAAGCTTTTGAATATCAGAATAAATATAGATAAATAATAAACTGAATAACATGTCAGGAAAAACAATTGCTCCATAATCCTCCTAAACTTTTTTATAAAAGGGATTTTAATAGAAAGAAAAACTAATGCATATGAAACAAGATACACAAATACTTACCTAGCTGCTATACCCGAGTAGACATCAGCTGGCTTCTCTCCTGCAACTAGATTGACGGCAGCGGCCCCTAACTAAATAAAATAAATAAATAAATAAATAAATAATTACTAAATAGACATCTCCCATCTGCAATATAGTTTTTGCTCAAAAATAGAATAGGAGGTATGCTAAGTGAAAGGAACCAGAAACATCATAGCAGATGAAGATACTGAGGGAACATAGAGAGCATTTATTTTTTGAGACATGACAACAAAAGAACATGTTTCATCCATGGAGCCACTTTTGACAAGACTAGTCTGGGACCACAGCATGAAATGTTATCTTAAAAGCTTAAGCTGTAGGTGAAAGCACGTGAATAGAGTAATACCTGAGTGCAAATGTACAAAGTGTAATGGGATTACTCAAGCCAAAATCATTTTCAACAACCATCAAAATCTTAGGAGACGTTGGAGGTGGTTCTAAGTTTCTGATTTTTTTTATTTTAAAAGTTAAATTTGAAAACAAAACTTCCCCACTAAAATGAGATTATATTTAATTTTTTCCTTGATTTTAAGACATATCCACTTAAATATAATTCTTGTTTTTTATTTAATGCTAATGCGTCCATCTCTGGCTGCTGCCCACCACTCTGACAATTGTCAGTCATACTTCGACCACCACGGCAGCTGGCCACCATTCTGACTATTGCATCCACCAATCACCACTCTGACAGACCATCACTTTTTTAAATATTGTGGGATTCAAGAGAGTTATTGTGATTTCACAAGTGTGAGAAACTGAGTATTAACATGATGATTTTCTCAGTTACTGCTCAACAGAGGCTTGCGGCATTTGTAAGTTTGTGATGTCAAAATTGATATTTATTTCAGACTATTGTATTTATGTGTAAGTATAAAACCAAAAACCACCCCGAGTGGGGCCTCAAAGAGACAACAATATGCAGAAGTGATATTCATTCCCTAACCCTAACTTGATCTCTAATTCCTAGGGGACTAAATAAGTAGAAACTCAAATTAGGAAAAGGAAACCGGGAAATTAAATTGACAAAGCCATTTACCCTGTCTCTTCCTAAAGCAGCATAATGTTGTAAGCCATTGCAAGAGCCATCCTAAGACAAAAATAATAGAAGTACAAACAGTGATTAGTTAATAAACATGATGATATGTTACAAAAGGAAATGATGATAACAATGAACCTGACAAAGACAAACATGACATTACATGACTAATTGGTTTTGGATATCAGACAATAAAGACATTGGGAAAAGAATAAGCTAGTGACTTTCATACAAAGCATTGAGGGCGTGACACATAAAGAAAAGTGCTATAGAAACAGAGAGACCTGTATCTTTTATTTTGACATGTCAAAGTTCATTCCCATCGTGAAAATACCTGATGTACTGGAATATATGATATAAATGCTTCTGGTGAAGAACTTCTTAAAGCCTCAGTTAGAGTTATGCATGCAGCTAAGAACTGGAATGGATCTTCTGCATTCAACCACCACCGTTTCCCTTCCGTAGGGTTATCAGCAGAATCAAATATCTCATCAAGATGATTTTCAACAAACGCTATGCGACCTTCATTAGATAGCTTATCAACACCGCCGGCATATAGATTTGCCGTGTGTATCTTCAGCCAGTACAGACCAGACTTTCCAAGAGGACGTCCTTCTGCAAATTCCAATATCCCTCGACATATATCTGAACCAAGGTGATTTAAGTGTGGATGCATGGGATATGCGCGGCCCCGAAAATCAACATTGTGTGGGTAGTAAAAACACTCTTCATCCCTCATTTTACGTGCTACCTGCAACCATAAATATAAATGAATGGGTTAGTCGAAAAAAATAGGATTTCTAGCTAATGCACATAATGGTTAAGGAAGCATACAGCAAGTTTAAGTTCTATGTCACAACGCTGTGAATATCTCTCCCTGTTCTCTTTCTTCACAGATTTGACCTTCCATTTCCACTTCTTTTTCTTTGCTTCATCGTCAGTTTCTGGCTCCTCAGGTAAATCAAGCTGCAATATAAAGTTGAGCACCATTTCAAACCATAATCAACCATAAGTTTCTTGAAGCACAAAATGCAAAATTAATGATTCCTAAATCTTGAATATTATTATTTACACACAAAAAGGTAAAATAAGCCAACAACAAACAATAAAATATCAATACAAACAATTAGAAAAAAGCAACTGTATAGTTGATCTTACATCATTGCGGTTCACCAAACCAGCAAGACGGCCTCCATTAGCCCACATCTTGTCCACAACACTGAGCACCTTACCATTTATCCTCCATTTTGTATTCCCTAGAGTATCAAGAGCCTAATCCCAAGAGTTTTAGATGTACATAGGAAAATAATATAATATAATATAACATAGCCCAAAATGCATGAAAATTATAATAAATTCAGACCTCAAATACAGGCTCTAGTTGCTTCCTAGGGGCTCTCTTAACAGCCTCACGTTGTTGCTTGACACCATGTGTACGCATGACATAGGAGGGTAAAAACAAGTGCCCACCTCTGTCATAACTGTGAAAATACGCCATAAAGAAAATTGAGAACTCGAACCACATTATCCATTCATCCAAAAGAAGAAAAATAGTAATATATCATTTTGTATATATTGAATTGTATGATTGATTGTTGATAGTCAGTGTATGAAGAAAATCCTTTTTTTAATTTTGAAGCCAATTGCAAAAGGAAGCTGTATACTTGGTTAATACAATAGTTCAGTAGAAGAAAACAAGTATGTTGGGAAAGCATGGCCACATGGGTCACTAGTTGAACTGCATGAACCAATATACATCAGTAATTTATGAATTATATATTTATTATTTACTCACATTACATATATCATGTATATATATAACATCAAAAGTGAGGCGACAATTAGGACATTGTTTTATTACATTTTTACATGTGTATATTACTGATGTGTTTTTACTGATGCATTTTCTAATCTCTGCCAATGACCGCCTCTGGGCAATTGCTGAGTTCATCAGTGAATTGGGTCGCCGAGTTGCATCAGTTCAAACTGATTCAAAGCCAGTTTTGTGATGTCAAGACCGACTCAATAGCACGGCCAATCAGAGATGACATGGATGACCAGGCCAGTTTATAACACTAATCTATTTTGGCCCAATGTAGCACAAAATATTTATTGGACGGAGCTTAATGCCCGCCTTACTTAGTGATTGTAATTCAAAAGTTGGCAAGAGGGTAGCTTAATGCCCGCGTTACTTGGTGATTGTTATTCAAAAGTTGGCAAGAGGATGCCTTAAAGATATGTTCATTCATCTAAAACCAAACCAAACACACCCAAAAATAGCCTGTTAAAGGAAGTAATGTGCTGTTTTTTCAAACGATTACATTGGTTGATTTTACTGCCTAGCCCCAATTTATAACAAAAAAGGTTAAAGAAAAGTTTTAAATCATTTGTAATCATAAAACTAATAAGCAGAAGGTTAGACTGTTAGCAAGACAGCACTAAATGTGTTAGTTATCATACCCTGTCCATTTGACTGGTGGAATCAACATAGGCAAATAAGGTATGACCATATTTCTTGCCTGTAGAAAAAAAAAAGAAAACAAATCAAAAATTTGTAGAACCGATGAATAGGAGATGTGACTTTTAACATAAAATATATAAACAATGTAGGATGCATTCATATATATTCAGAGCTAATTGAAATTGAAATGAGCATTACATATAGAGGTGCTTTTAATACCCTAAAAAAGATAAGCTAATAACACTCCTAAAATTGGTATCATTCTATCTGAGAGATATGGAGAAAGACCAGAGAAAGAGCAAGATCAGGTTACTCCTTTATAGCACTAAAACTTCAGGTTGAAAGTGTGGCTGGACACCGACCGCACAAGAAGTTTATATTCAATTATTACATGTTCTCAAGTTATTACTGGTGTCATGTGTTGATTTCAGTGGTGTGTCCAACAGAGCATCATAACTCGGAGAAAGATCGTAATACAAAATTGTAGGATTGTAACCTCTAAATTCATAACCAAATAACTCAGCATTTGAGAATTCAAAGCATAAACAATTCAATATAAAATCAAACAACAACAAATAAAAAGGAGAGAACTTTTACAATGACAGCACATAAGTAATTGTTGTCGGTTCATGTTTGATTCAAAAGTTATCATAGGACAAAAAAAAAAAAAAAACAAGAGACGAAGAACACAATTCAATTTCTAAAAAGAATAGAAGGCAACAGAATATACTTACCGTTCGCTCAAGTCCTTTAAGAATTATAGGGTCACATTCAATGACACCATATTTTCTGCCTGATTTCCTGAGGAAATAAAATAAAATCAAAACAACAATAAAAAATACTGCTGAAATATATATTTTAAATTACGGAGAGGGAGATATTAAAGCTCACGTTGACTCTTTTGTCGTAGTTCTAAATGAATGCGTAAATGCAGGACGGATATCAAGTGCACCATCCTCCAAATGATCTGATGGTGGTTGTATAAATGCTGTTTGCATCAAAAGTTCAACTAAACGGCTGGCTACCTGTGCAATTGGGAAGAGGATACTCTTTTATTATTACTATTATTATTATTATTATTATTATTATTATTATTATTATTATTAGGAAACAAATAAATTGCAAAACAAACATTTCGAGAGTGTAAAAGAGATTGTATAGACCTTTGTCCTCATAGATACTCCCCACGGTTTTGTATCATCGAGGTCCTTCACAATTCCTCTCACTGAAGCAAGCTTTTGCTTTTTCATCAAATCAATGACTTTTTTCCGCAGTATCGTCTCTTCCTTGCTATCTTCAGTGTACTCAACTACTTTATTTTTCGTGCCTTTACGAGGTTTTTTCTTACTACTCTTTTCCAAGAACTTGTGTATTCTAACCTATGGTGTAACAATAATAATAAGCAGAATATAAGGTTACACTCAAAGCAAGAAAGTGGATTAGGATACTATATACATGTAATGTTATTTATACGAACGTTAATTGTTCAGAATAACCTATGGTGTAACAATAATAATAAGCAGGATATAAGGTTACACTCAAAGCAAGAAAGTGGATTAGTACTAGTAAGATACTATATACATGTAATGTTATTTATACGAAAGTTAATTGTTCAGAATAAATGGACTCAAAATGAAGAATTTTTTGTTGTTAGAAAAGCCACTTCTTCAAGCTCGTCAAGCCTTAAAATTGCAGTACTATGTAGTCACTCACACATGTCGGTATGTGAATGTGGTTTGTAGGGTAGGAAGGGAAAATACAGAACAGGATGCACTCTGCATTTTGGGATCATTTGAACCAAAAATCCCACAAAAGCCTAGTCCCCATCTCTATCCCTATTTCATGATTCTCGGTTCCCACCCTCTGCCCCACTCAAATAAAGCCCAGAGTTACCTATTAGGCAAGGAATTGCCATTCCTACCACCAAAACACTCAGAATTTGGGTTGGGCGTAACTCATCCCTACAAAACCGACTTATGAGGTAAGGATTGCCCCCACTGATAAACACAACACAGGTCATATCATTAAGCAATGTGGGACTAAATACACCCCTTCAAAGCCAACACAATGAAGGTGTTAGGGGCTGCAATGAAGGGAAGCCAAAGTGCCGCAATTAAGGCGACCAAGGGCAGACTGAAATTAAGGCGGAAATTCCAACAAAAACTCATTGTAAAATAATGATATAAAAAACTTAAAATAAAAGACAGAATGAAAGCCATAAATGTGTTCAACATTATAGGTCACTATGTAGATCTTTGCCTAGTGAAGATACTAACATCTCCTCTCCATCAAAACCTCATGAGTTTTCGAAGGGTCTTTCTAGGTCTAAATAATATGAAACTGAATAATTTGAACTATTTCAATAAACATATTTGTGCTATTAATATTACCCGAAGTCCAAACAAAACAAACACAAAAACAAAACAAGAAATGCAACTTCCTATCCTCACCTCTTGCTCAATGGCATCACCTAAAATGCATACGATCTGGATAACCTTAGCAGTGCCAGCAGCTCCTTTCTCAGTTCCTGACATCAACAACCCCACGATCTTATGCATCGTAATTACAGCCATCTTCTCGGATGGCAACTGAACAAAGAAAGGGGAGTAAACTGTTTTCCTCTTCCCGCTCCGGTACATCTCTTGCTCCTTCTCAATTTCATTCTTTAGAGGCTCAAACCAACCAAGAAATAATGACTTCATATAAGGCAAATTAGGCGCCAACTTCTGTCGACACATATCAGCCAATAACTCCTGATACTCCTTTGCAGCTTCTTGCCATACTTCAGTCTCAATCTTCACTTGTCTTTTCTTTAACGCTTTGTATTTCCCCTCTTTCATGCCATCAATCAAATTCAAATGTCTTTTCTCTCCCCTCTTCAACTCATCCGCCTGTCTTTTCTCTTCCCTCTTCATCTCTTCCAACAACTCTTTAACTTCATCAATCCCGACTAGACCTTCCTCCGCATCCCCTTCCTCCAAATAGTTCGAAGAAAAAATCGCCTCACTTTTTAACCTAAATTCAGCAATCTTTCTCTTCTCTTCTCTCTTCACCTCCTCCGACAGCTCTCCAATTTCAACATCAACCTGAACAGAATCTTCCTCCGCATCCGTCGAAGAAATCGCCTCAGCAAAACTAGAATACCCTATAGCATCAAATGGGAAACCATCAAAACTGCGGTCTTCCTCAACATCAGCCTCAGCAACACTAGAATAACCTTTAGCATCAAATTGACACAGAGAATTATTAGAACAACAGCCACCAACAAAATTTTCATTTAACTGAAACCGAGACTTATTCACATGCCCAGATTTATTTTGCTTTCCAGAACTATACATAATATCAGAATTAACAGGAAAAACTAAATTTCGAGAAAGAGCAACTGGTGGGCAAGGTGGACGGCGAACACTCGCACGGAACAACCCTTTACAAGCTTGTTTCCCAACGTTCCGCCACATGTTTGATGAAATGCCCAAACGAGTTTTTTTGACAAGATAACGATTTTGAGAAGGGATAATCAGAGAATCATGTCTCCTACTGAAGGAATTAACGGTGGTGGTGGTGGTGGTGGTGGTGGTTAACATCAAATTGTGCGGAACAATAACCATAGATGAAAATGGATAGAACAAAAAACGAAAAGAAGAGAAGAAAAGGGGTTAAGAGACGCAAAATTCATAACATGAAAATGGAATTGAAACTTGGAATATATAGTGGCGGCGGTTTAAGAAGAAGAGTGGGTTCAGTTTAGGCGATGAGAGTTGAGGGAGGAGGTTAGGCAGAGTTATTGGGTAGCGGTTACGGCTCAAAAACCCTCCCTTCCCATGAGGATGGGGTTTTAGGATAAAATCATAAAGACAGTTTGAACCTTCACTTAAATATTATATATTTTTTTTAATTGTGCTTTTTTTTTTTACGCAATTGTAGAGATTATAATTCGAAATCAAAATATTATGAGCATTGCTACCATGACACCAACCTTTACACTACACCGTATGCCCGTACGGTACGGACGACACTATTCACCGTCCGTACCGAACGGACGGTACTATTCATGTACGACCAAAACTGTTCCGTTACTATTCATGAACAGTAACTTTAAAGTAATGAAGCAAACTTGGTTAATATGATGTAAAAACTTGGTTAATGCAGTAATGAACTTGGTTAATTGGTTAATGCAACGTCCAGGTATTAAAAATAATTTTTAGCAGTCACCAAACTTGGTTAATGCAGTGTAAAAAGTTGGTTAATTCAGTAATGAACTTGGTTAATGCAACGTCCAGGTATTAAAAATAATTTTTAGCAGTCACCAAACTTGGTTAATGCAGTGTAAAAAGTTAGTTAATGCAGTTATGAAGTTGGTTAATAATCATTCAGATATTAAAATTTTTTTTTTTAAATTAAAAAAAATAATAATAATAATAATATTATAATATTTCACTGTTCACCGTATTGGTGAACAGTGAAATACGGTGTAGGTGTAGTGGGTGGTGTAGGAATATCATTTCTCAAATATTATATAGAACGTATAATTATAGAGATTATGAATCGAAATCGAAATAGGTTATAATAAACAAACAAATACTTTTTTAGGAGTTTTGATATAGTCGAATTAATATGATTTTTTATTTTGGTTGAGAGAGAAGAGATCGAAATCGTCTCATTTGATTATTATTCAATCTTTTTCGAATGTTTTCATGAAAAATATGAAGATTTAATTGTCTATTATGATTGTCGGAGACGTTTTATTTTTCTAATCAAAGGGGTGTTATGTAAACCGATAAGTTTCCCCTTTGAAATGGTTATGATAATTTAATGTCAATATCTTCTTCAAACTTTCTTTGGGAGCCTCCTTGGATTCGATGTGCGAGTTGTATGTTCATCCATTGAGTTTACTTTATGTTTCAACTCTGCTCCATATTTTGGATTTGCTAGTCGAATATCCATTTGTCTAGCGGATTTATGTTTGATTTCATTTATTCTCCATTGGCTTAGATTTCCGACTCGAAATATAACCCAACCATTGAATTAGGCTTTTCTTGACTCTCGAGTCTTTGGGTCAGTCTTTTTTTTCGGCTCAGTATTTGATCCTTTTTGCAATGTTTTTCAATCCTTTAACCTAAAATGATCAAAATGGAATAAAACGAGATCAATCGAAATTTTCAAGACAATTTCTCAAATAAGCATGAATGAAGGGTTTTATGCATTTCTTCGTGTACCAGTAAGTTAATAGTGATAAACAAGTAAGTTATACATTTATCATCTCTCTCCAACATATCATTTTTTGCCCTAAAACAAATGTAAGAGAAACATCGAAACATGATCACAGAACTCATGGTTTCCATTGAACATGGTTTTCTGTAACTTGCATGTCTTTGCCAACAGCTAAATTCAAGACAATCAAACTATTATTCAAAATAGAACATGTCTATGAATGAATTGCTATAAAAATGGATACAATCATACATCCCATTTAATTGACAGTCAATCATTCATCTCTATTGACAAAGTGACTCCAAACACAATAGAAGAGATAAATTGTGAAGGTTAAAAATCTAAGTCTAAATACAAAAACTTTGATTGATAAAAATGTTTAAGTTCATTTTATAAAATATACAGGGATTAAGCAACAAAATAATTAAATAAAGGAATATCAAAAAGATTGAGAGAAGGAAATACAACAGAAAGAAACAAAGCACAAAAGAGATAAATAAATAAGGGAAGAGAGAAGTGATGGGTTATCATGAGCAGGAAGCATTCACATTGGGCAAACATTTGCTTAAAGGTCAAAGACTCACCCAAATAAGTGAGAGGGACACCACATATTCACCTAAAACTTTAAGGTGATAGGTGTATAGGTCATCTTACTTATAAAGTGTCCAACCTCCACTTTTATAAGCAATGTGGAACTTTGAACTCACATTTGTTTCTCCACACAACTAACACTTGTTTCTCAATAAGAAGTGCACTAGAGATTTATATATGTTAGCCATAAACATTTGGCATACTTTTGTTTCCAAGAGTTTCTACTAAACTATTTTTTATTTTTCACATGATATGCCCATGAACCTTCTTACAACCAAACAAGAGAATTTATATAGGTTAATCTTCAAACAAAACATAGACTTTAACAGACTAATCGTACAAACCAAACAAATCTTTTACCAAGCTGAGCTTAGAAACCAAACATATTTTTCACATGATAAACTCAATAACTAAACAGAGATGTTAAAAAGATAATATCAAGAACCAAATAAAGTTTTTTATCGGATTGAGCTCAAGAACCAAATAGAGTTTTTTTAGGCTAAACTCATGAACCAAACAGAGCTTTTAAATGGTTAAGACCAAGAACCAAACAACAAGTCTTACAAAGATATTACACAAGAGAAAATATCGTATTGATTAAAAATACAATATTAGCACATCACCATTACAACAAAATTATCACATATATTTTTCACTCTCTCGACAGTAAGGTAACTTTGGTGAAAACATATAAAAAGTAGAAGAATAGAATATAAAGTGAGAGAAGACTTCAAATTCAAATTTTGGTGTGAAATAAAATGAGAAGCCCTTTTCATATAGGGAAATATTTGGCTCAAAAAGGAAATGATCTATGGGTATCTTGAATGCTCTAATCAATTAACCTTAGTTGGTAACTGATTAGTCACACCAAATATGAAAAGTTTATGAATTACACTGTCATTAACTAATGGAAGGCTTATTTAATCAGTTGAATGTGTTACAAATGTGTTAATCGATAAACCTTAATCTTATCATCGATTAACTAGTGTAAAAACACTCTAAATTGATTAAACTTGTTCTCAATCAATTAAGTACGTGTATAAAAAGTTTTACATGTGTTTTTGTAAAATAAGAGAGGCCTTAAAACATATTTGAGTGTGTGTGTGTGTGTGTGTGTGTGTGTGTGTGTGTGTGTGTGTGTGAGTGAGAGAGAGAGAGAGAGAGAGAGAGAGAGAGAGATTTGTCTTAGTATCTTAAGAATTACTCTTATACCTTTACATTAAATGACCACTCTGACACGCACTAAGCATACTTTCACACTTCCTCTCTTTCACAACTTTGGAGCTTCAAGTCACTTTGACAGATTCATCAATGGCTTATAAACTCAATTGGAATTTGGCTCTTATAATTGATGAGGCTTGACATAGCTTATTGATCAGATGCCATCACCAGAGATTGTTAGACAATTGTTACCAAAGACTTCACTGAATGTCGTTTTCCCTAAGGTGTTGCCATCATTGATGTGACTTGACATTTGATCGCACGAAGAACATCTTGATCATTGAACCATCTTGATAGATAAGGATTCATAGAATTTAGTTTGATATAAGGTGTTAGCATCATTAAAACCAACAATATCATTATCGATTCTAGACAATTATGTGAGTGCATTCTTCCACTTAGTCATGTTTTGAATGATGTCAAAACTAGGAGGAAATTTAGTTTTTTTGTATATTGGGCGGTATCAACCAAAGTCTAGATGTGCATTTATCATATTAGCATTAGGATGCATACAAATAAGTTTGAAAATGATTAGAAATACCTTAGGCATGTTTCATGCATCAAAAATGAGTTTTAAGTGTTGAAAATATTGCATAGGCCGACATATACGAGTTCAGGTCGACCTATAGAAGCTTTTGCTTCAGTATAGGTCGACACATATCTTGGATAGGTCGGCCTCCACGCTCTAAGAATGAAGCATGTGGCCACTATCTTCAAGTCGCCTTAGATAGTCTGACCTAAGACTTTTACAGGTTGACTTGTTGCTTATATAGGCTGACCTAATGACCTTGATAGGCTGACCTATTACTTTAATAGGCCGACCTATTGCTTTCAAAAACTCAAATTTGGTTTTCCTCTTATTTTTTCTTGCATTCCTTTGAAGGTGTGAGAAAGACACAAGAAATGGGGGGTTTGAATTGTGTTTTAACTCTTGATTAATTTTCGCATTCTTTTTGTATTGTGCTAAGAGTATATCAGAGTTGTGTTGAGATACTCTGACTTGAGATGCGTCATTCAGATTATGCTATGCGTGATTCAGACTTGCAAAGCGGAAGCTTATCAGAGTTGAGTTGCAAGATTCTGACTTGTTATGCAAGGTTCTGATTATGATACAGAAACATAAATAATAAATCAAAGCATAAGCAAGAGTAAAGAACACACGATATATTCTGGTTCACCTGAGCCATTCTCAAGCTAATCCAGTCCACCCTTCCAAGGTGATTTCGCCTTGAACACGAGGACTTAATCCACTATAATTAAAATCGATTACAGATGCACGGGCAACAACTGGTGACTAACATCCTGCACAACCGCAGTTGTGACTAACCCACAATGAACCGTTCAGGGATCCAAGTTAATGGATATAACGAACATTGACCCAATACGTTCCAATCTCGCAAGATCTACTATCAGGATTTCGCAGCTAAACATTCAGGGATTCGATTCACAGATATAACATTTACTGACCATTCTTCAAGGATTTTCAATGAGTTCCATCAGTGATCTCACAAGAGTCTGACCCACAATTGGTCCTCTTTGAGATATGACTATCATTGACCATATTTCAGGATTTCCACAATGACACCAAGCCATTGTCTTCTCAAGTCTCCGATCGCACTGATCACTTAAGGAATCCTAATTCACATAGAATTAGTTATTCTGGAGATTACATTGATGCTTCTTAACAAGCAGATAACTCCTAATTTTAAGTACAAATGAACACTCAGTGTTCTTGCAAGATATGAGCAACAGCTCCTTGCTATCTTTATATTCTACAAAAATGTATGTTGATTTGATAGTTAGAGGACATCTTGTAGATCTTCTTCATCTTCTTTGTTGAGCAAGCTTCGAGCAACAACTCCTTGCTTCAGATCTTCAATATAGCCCAGATGATGAAGTTGGTTGATGACTTGACTGATTTGCAATGTTGTCTTGTTCATCAACAGCTTCTGTTCCAATTGATTGTTGTTGTGTTGAATTATGATCTTTGAGCTTCAACAACAATGGTCGTGTGTTAAGCTTTAAATGTTTTGTGTAACAACGATAACTGATCGTTGCGACTATCATCACATCGACACCTTCAGAAGTGTATACTCCTTTCCTTTAAATAACAAAGTAAATTATATTCGTTAAGAGTTGTTGGCTGTTTGAAAAGAGTCGTTATACAATCATGAAAATTGTACTGCCATATCTTCTTTTTACTATAGATGAAGTGATGGGATAAATCTTTTTAGCACGGTGTACAGTCATTGCAAACGGTAACATTTGTCTTCAAATCTTTAGAGGCTTCTGATGGTAATTAATTGAAGCATGAGTAGAGACTTTATAACAGGGTCTTCAGAAACTTTAAGTCTTCCATCTTCAGAACTTGTCTATTAGGAATTTGTCTTCAGAGCTTCAGCATTTGTCTTGAAACCCGTTACTTTCATTCCTTCAAGTCTTCAGAATCTTCAGAACTTTGTTCACTCAGAACGATGTCTTCAGAGTCTTCAGCAGTTAAACTTTAAAACCATAAACTTCAGAACACTTCAGTCTTCAAAGTCTTTCTGCACTTGGTCTTCAGAGCCTTCAGCCTTCAGAACTTCAAGTCATGAGAATCTTCAGCACTTCGGTTCTCCACAAGATTATCTCTTCAGAAGCTTCATTATCTTCAGAATCATAACCACTTTCAGAGTAGCATCCACAAGAGCATTGCAGCAGCAATATCGGCATCCTTGGATCTATCTGATTATGATCAGATACAAATGCATACTTGCTTCTTGCGACTTGTGTTACACATAGTAACTCGCATATGATCATCTACGCACATTTTGCTGGTGTTTGTTGGATCTGATATCTTCTATGATTATGATCTGCACACAACACACATTAGAACATAAAATAGTTCTTTCACAAATACTCATTGTTATCATCAAAACATAGAGATGACTTGCAGAGATAACTCTTGCTCTTACAATCTCCCCCTTTTTGATGATGACAAAACCATGTATTTTGATTGAACATTTTATACAAGTTAATCTCCAAACATAACATATTCAGAGTCCGGAACAACAGCTCCCCCTGAATGTGGTAACCCCAAAATTTTATTTGTGATTGTCTAGAATCTTATCTGATCCAAAGACTCACAAAATAACAATTTGAGTTGTCAGAACATAGAATAGAGAAGGGTTACTTCCCTATTTATCTTAAGGAGACAAAAGTCTTCGGCATCTGGACTTGTTCATCAGAACCTCTATCTTCAGATCTTTAGAACTTAGTTCCTTTAGTCATCGTATCAGAGCTCATAATCTTTAGAGTCTTCTGAAGCAATTTCTACTTTTCAGCAGAATCATTTTAGCACAGAGATAGAACAATTCTCTTCTAATAACTTAGTCACGCTATTTATCATAATTGAACTTGTCTTTTAATGTAAGAAACTCCCCCTGAGTTTCAGACTTGATGATCTTCAGATTCTTGATTTGGTCATACTAATTCTGATCATCATTTAAGATCTTGACATTTCAGAGTTTGACTTGAACACAGACCATTATCTCAGAACCTTGTTACTTGTCACAACTCATTGGTTCATCAAAGCTTGATTCTTGATTTGATTGAAAAATATTGTTGTGATCAATCGAAGCTTGATTCTGAATCTGATACCAACGTACTTTTGATTCTTAGTCTGATGCCAAATTATTTTCTTCTGAGTTGAAATCTTGGTTTATCAGAACTTCTTCTTCTTGGATCTTTTATCCAGATCTTCAGACAGACTTCGACTTCTGATCTTCTCAGTTCTTCTGAAAAGCATCTTGGATTGTGGACTTTGTCTTGACTGCTTTTAGGAAGATTTTTTCTTCTGATTCTTATGTTCTGAATATCATATTCTCAGACAGCTTACAACTTCTGAACAAAGTGAAACAAGAATCACGATAACTTTGACTTTCAGAAAGTTCTCAACTTCTGAATAGTACTGGGTAAATCTGATTCTGAACACATGTTCACAAAGTGTACAACTTCGATAATATGAACAAACATTTCACAAGAACTTTTAACAGAGTTCTTCCAATTTAACCTGTTCTAAGAATGCCTAGTGAACTTGTTCAGAGTTCCTCGGGTAAACATCAAACAATCGTTAGTGGTAAACACATTGTATATCATTATGTACTTGTTTGAGTTTTGCATTCTATCAAAATTATAATTATTTCTCCCCCTTTTTGACATCATCAAAAAGTTAGATTATGTTGAGCATTCCAGATTGTGATGCTAATGAATCTTAATGAGAATTCAGAGTTAATTTCATTCAATACTAAAGATAGAGCAGTGCAGGTATGAGTAAAGGATAGTTCAAGGATAAAACAGAAGGCAACACATACTTCATTAATCATAAATACAAGATATGTACAACACAGATACATATATAAAAAACATTACAGACTAATAACTTAGCCTAATTCTAACAAACAGTCATCTTATCTTATGAAAACCATCTGTTATCGAAGGTTTTACAAAATTTCACGTGGTGCCTAAGAAACTTGGGTGGTGCATTAAGAAATGCTCTTCAATTTTTAATTTTCAACATTTTGACATTATACAACATGATTCTCCACAACTTGTTTACAATCTCACTATATAAATAATGATCTCCTACTCCTAAGGATAATGGACATTATTTTGTTTTTCTATTCTCGAGAACAATTTTTTAACACTCGTCTTAATGGGGATACGAGGGATCGCTTGCTCACTTGTTGACTTTCTCACTTGTTGACTTTATAGATCAAGTGAATTTCTCTCAATAATAAATTAATGTCTTGATTCTTCCATGGTTTTCCAATAAATCAAGAAAATTAAATTAATCATCAAAATAACATTATATAATTCAATGATGCTTTCATACTTTTTCAAGTAAATAATGGAAAACTCTCACAATCTGACTAGTTTGGCTTTGAAGATAAAAATGTATGGTTAATTAATTTCATGCTTTCAATTTAAGTATACTTTGAAAAAGGATAAAATTCACAGTGAGACTTGTATTCTAGAATAACCATAAAATTAATCTTAGAATCTAACTTTTGACAAAAAATTGTTTATACTTCATTCAAATTTGTTCAACTAAACCTAAATCATGGAGCATGTTTCTAAATAGTGAATTTAAACCTTGTTGGACAACATCAATCTTATATTGTCATATCAAAACATAAAAATAAAACTATTGCTAGAAAGCGTGGAATTAAACTAAGCATGAAAACTAAACTAAATTAAGAAAACATAAATCAAAGCAGAAATTTTTTAACTCAAAATAGCAAATAAACAACTTAAGCAGCAACACAAGAATATCCAATATAAATAAGAATCATACAAAATAACTAAAATATAAATGACTGGAAGAATAAATATAGCTACATTCATGGTAATATCAGAGGTGTGGTTATTTGGAATTGTGTTGTGTTAAATTAGTATTGTCCATAATTGTGCTTCAAATGTCAAGTATTGTCTTAGAAATATGATTGGAATGTTGTGAGAATTTATCATGACGTTTTTTAATTGCTTGGGAATATCCATGACTATATCATCAAAATACTCCTATTAATTAGAGGTGACTAGTCTTTTTGGAAAACTCATTCAATTCATCATTCGACTTCCCAAAAGATTTCCCAAGATATTCATTGATGTTTTTCCTATCACAAGGTAATTAGTTTCCTTTGACCATATGGTAACATGCTTATGGTTCTTATTTTGTTGGGTAGGCATTCATGTAGAAGTTTCGAGTTAAGTCAATACACCCTATGGTCACTATTATAAGAAATATTAAAAAAATTAGGTTTATTGAATAATTAATGTATCTGATATATAATAATAATCAAATACATCATTTATTCAATGAATTTAAAAAAAATTGTTACTTATAATAGTAATTGGAGGGTGTATTATAGTGCGGGCCAGGTTCTAGTATTCGCCACCATATGTGACTATCAATGGTCATAATCATATTGTTGTACTTGTCTCCATTATAGAATGAAACTTTCATTTCTTGTAGTATTTTTCTTTCCATGATTATGGACATATTTTATGCATGGATTTCACTATGACATTGTATTCCTAGTGACGAAACTAAGTAGTTAGTTGGCTTTTGTAGCAAGGTACTTTGTTTAACATGTCTTTCTCTAGAGCTATTTACACATAACATTGTTAAACAAAAGAAGCTAGTTCATGAAATTTACAGAGGTTATGGATATATAATGTTGAGGGTTAATTTGTGTAGTCCCCATGATTGTGGTTTAGCAAGTGTACTTAATCGTACAAGTAGTAAAATCCATAAATCCCAAATGTCGAACTCAAAGAATGTTGATGATTATCGAGTTTTACATTATGTTTTGTTGAATAAAAGGTTTATGGTATTTGAATTTGGTTTGGTATCTAAAATCTAAACTAAGACTAAATTTAATTGCTTTTTGATTTAATGTTGCCATGCATGAGACTGACTTTGCGTCTCCTTAGTATCCTAAATTGATCTTGTAGCTAAATTATACTATTTGGTATGATTAATGATTCCTTAGGTTGTCTATCCATAGTTTCTTAGTGAAGAAACCATTCACCCTAAATTAACTCTCTATGACCATTAGTGAATCACAAATAAGATTAAGTATTAATTATCAGGAACATTAGAGTATCAAGCGGTCCGAGCGTCTTGATCGGAATGGTGCTTGGATCCTACTAGTGCTTTCTAGTGTTCTTTGAGTAGGTTGGTTTACTTTTGATCCCTTGTTGGTTGAGTTTGTAATTTTCTTTGTCTTATTGTTTGAACTTGTTGGGTTAAAGTACCCCTAGTGTTTTTTTATATATCCAAATTTGCTTATAAAAAAAAAGTTTGAAAGAATTAAATACCGTTGAAAGCATTATGAATAACAAATAATCATAAATAAATTTACCTCTAATAAAAAAGGTAAAAAGAATTAAAATCATATCAAAATAAGTCATATATGAAAAAAAATTACCAATTACAAAATTCAATTTTAAATACACAGGTTATTTAATTGCAGAATCTCATCCCAAACACTAAAGAGTTTAGTTACTCATAATTACGAACAAAACAATTAAATAAATTATAGAGGTTACTGATAAGTGCAAATTGTAACTATTTTTGTATATAAGTTTTGTTGCACTTATCGATACTTTTTTGTTAATATCGTTCGAATAAACTCCGTTTTGTTTGTAAATACGTATAGTTTATATTATAGTGTATATATTGCGTATCGTGTAAATATCATTAAATTTAATTGATTTTCTCTCATTTTTGTAGAAATTCAAGCAAATATATTTTGCTATTGTTGTATAGAGCATTGAAAAAGTTTTCCAACGCTTCCGACCGTGCGTCAATCCGAGTTACAGTTCAGAAGTTGTGGTAAAAACAAAATCTGGTGTGAAAAAGGGACCAAAGTTAGCAATGCGAACTTCCCAGCGAATGTCCCAGAATTATGGCAGTAAAAAAAGGGACCAAAGTTAGCAATGCGAACTTTCTAGCGAATATTCACTTTGCGAATAAAAGTTCGCATTGCGAACTTCTGCAGAAACGCATAGTAGGTTAGCTATTCTGAGGCACTTAAGTGCCGATTTTTGGAGTTCGCTTTGCGAATAAAAGTTCGCACTGCGAACTTGACGGATTTTTACATACTATATAAGTTATTTCATTCATTTTTTAGGTTATGGTTTTGGGGATTTTTGCTCCCAACTCCATCAAACTCAGTTTTTAGTAGAATTAGCTAGAAAACAACATTGAAGCTTGCACACGGATGATCCGGGGTGGATTTCTCATCAATCGGCTCTGACAATCCGCAAGATGTTTGGTTTATTTCTTTTCTTCTTTGTGTATTTCTTCTTTGTAGGGTTGTTGTATATGTATTTACTTTGAACTCGTGTATATTTATCGCCCATGGCGCTGTATAAAATCCGCTTTATAAATCTTTATCGGTGATTGTCCTTAATTTTTGCTTTATGCTCAGGGTTTGGGTTGTGTTAGAGATAAACATCGCAAACTTTGATTAAGGATGATTATCTGTTAGTTTCTAGATGCTAGAGATAGATTTAGAGCTAACAATCTTTTATGGGTGTTGGAACTTAATGCCTTCGTATCTTGAGTCGAGTGCGAGAGTGTCGACGAGGGTAACACGGTTGTTCTCTCAGCTCAGTGTGTTAGAGATGAACACTATTGTGAGCGATGCTGGATGATATTGAGGAGTATTGTAGGTTGAGTATAACTGGTTGGTAAGTTTAAGTTTGTGAGGAGTTGATTATGTGCATGCCGGATAAGTTTCTTCTGTCTGAAGAATGAATTCTTTTTGTGTTAATGTTTATTTTTCTGCATTTACTTTAAAACCATTTCAACCCAAGCTTTGAGACGTAGAGATTTTCGAACGACATTCTTTCCCTCGAACCGATCCCTGTGGACACGACATAAATCCTGGAGGGAATTCTTCCGAAAATAATATTTTTGCTTGCCGCTTTACCGCTTCAACAAAATGGCGTTGTTGTCGGGGATTGGTTTTGATATTGAATCGCATTGCGATAGTTTCTTTGTTTTTGAGTTTTGTAGATATCGTACATAATGTATATTTTCACTTGTTTATACTGAACTTGTATATTTTGTTCCCATAACGTTTGTTTAAGTGTTTGGTTAGGACACTTGCTTTTGGTTTACGCGGTGAGGCATCACCATGGCATGAATGGAGGAAGTTACTAGCTAAGCACAGTAAAGGCGTCAAGCTTACGACGTAAAACAAGCATGTTTTTTCGTTTTTTTTCGTTATTACTTTTTTATTCTAGCTTAGGTAGTGAGGTGAACATTCATTAAACAAGTTGTACTCGGATTGTTCGTAAAATTCTCAAATCCTCACTTTACATCTTGTTTAATCAAATTTCACCCGGTCTTTTAGTATGTTTATATTAATAATTTTTGTGTTTGTCTAAGAGCTTGTTTTGAGTAGCTTGAGGAAATTTAAGTTGATGTTCCAAGTTTGATCGTTTCAACTTGCAGATGTATGGTAATGATATTGTTAAGTTTTGTACACGTCCAAGGTATGTGTTTATCGCTTTCTAGACTTTAGCATATTCATGATACTTAGGCATTTTACAAACTTCCATGCCATTCATTCTTTTGTATACTTGTTCTTTATATGAATCACTTTAGTTCCCACCCTTTTTGTGAGGTGGATTTCCATTGTTCATATATGCACGGAGTACCAACATTCTTGTTCTAACTGGATTTTATTATGTTTAATCTTTTGTTTGTGTTGATTATATGAAAGCATGAAAAGGATCAAGGCATTTTGTTTCATTTTGAGCACAACTACCTAGCCAAATAGCCAATTTACCCTGTGAGTGTGTGAGCATTCAGTAACCCCTTTGAGCCTTTTTGTCATTATCCATGTTGTTTGAACTTAATGCTTGTCTATGAGTATTGAATTCACTTTTTGTATGGATTTTGATTGATTATTTTTTCTTGAACCCTCAACTTTGTATTGTTGTATGAATTTTTACCTTGCCTTAGAAAGTAGGGAGTATTCACATGATGATGTGGTTGAATTCAAGTTGGGGAGAGAATGATTGTTTACTCATTGGTTGGTTTCTATGAGGTTGAAAAAGAAAAGAAAAGAAAAGGAAAGAAGAAAAAAAAAGAAAGAAAAAGAAAATCCTTGAGAAAGGAAACAAAAAGAGTTTAAATAATTGTGCTAAATAAGTATTGTGTGTTGTGTAACACTTGGGATTTTGGAAGAATTTGATTGGAATTTTGTGTTTGAGTCTTTGTGAGTTGATCACTCCCTTAGGTTTAGACAAGTTTTTGTTTCAATTACCTTTAGAAATTGCCCCTTGTTTGTTTACCCGACCACGCTACAACCTTGAAAGTCCTTGTGATTCTTGCCTTTGTATGTTCAATTTGGATTTTTGGATGATTGCATGATTTAGTCTTTTGTTTGCAAGATTGTTGTGTGAGTGAAAAGTAACTCATTTTGTGTTTTTCATCTACCGATGATTATTTTTGCTAGGTGTGATTCACGTTTGAACTTGTGTTATTTTAGGATGTTTGGTATGATTTTTGTATTTTGCATTTGTTTCGTGACTATGTTATCGTCGTAAATTAGTGGTAAGTAATTACTTTGTGTGTACCTTTTTTCATTTAAACCATACATTTGCTTCCGTTTTTCAAAACTTGTTGATTCATCATTCTTTGGTTATTGCTTTTGTGTTTTTAAGTCGCTTGATTCTTGTTTGAGGACAAACAAGTTTAAGTTGGGGAGAGTTTGATTAGTGCAAATTGTAGCTATTTTTGTATATAAGTTTTGTAGCACTTATCGATACTTTTTGTTAATATCGTTCGAATAAACCCCGCTTTGTTTGTAAATACGTATAGTTTACATTGTAGTGTATATATTGCGTATCGTGTAAATATCATTGAGTTTAATTGATTTTATCTCATTTTGTAGGTATTCAAGCAAATATATTTTGCAATTGTTGTATAGAGCATTGAATAAGCTTTCCAGCGCTTCTGACCGTGCGTCAATCCGAGTTACGGTTCAGAAGTTGTGGTCAAAACAAAATCTGGTGTGAAAAAGGGACCAAAGTTAGCAATGCGAACTTCCCAGCGAATATCCCAGAATTATGGCAGTAGAAAAAGGGACCAAAGTTAGCAATGCGAACTTTCTAGCGAATATTCGCTTTGCGAATAAAAGTTTGCATTGCGAACTTCTGCTGAAACGCATAGTCGATTTAGCTATTCTGAGGCACTTAAGTGCCAATTTTTGGAGTTCGCTTTACGAATAAAAGTTCGCACTGCGAACTTGATGGATTTTTACATACTATATAAGTCATTTTATTCATTTTTTAGGTTATTGTTTTGGGGATTTTTGCTCTCAACTCCATCAAACTCATTTTTCAGTAGAATTAGCTAGAAAACAACATTGAAGCTTGCACACGGATGATCCGGGATGGATTTCTCATCAATCGGCTCTGACAATCCGCGAGATGTTTGGTTTATTTCTTTTCTTCTTTGTGTATTTATTCTTTGTTGGGTTGTTGTATATGTATTTACTTTGAACTCATGTATATTTATCGCCCATGGCGTTGTATAAAATCCGCTTTACAAATCTTTATCGGTGATTGTCCTTGATTTTTGCTTTATGCTCGGGGTTTGGGTTGTGTTAGAGTTAAACATCGCAAACTTTGATTAGGGATGATTATCTGTTAGTTTCTGGATGCTAGAGATATATTTAGAGCTAACAATCTTTATGGGTGTCGGAACTTAATGCCTCTGTATCTTGAGTCCAGTGCGAGAGTGTCGACGAGGGTAACACGGTTGTTCTCTCAGCTCAGTGTGTCAGAGATGAACACTGTTGTGAGCGATGCTGGATGATATTGAGGAGTATTATAGGTTGAGTATAACTGGTCGGTAAGTTTAAGTTTGTGAGGAGTTGATTATGTGCATGCCGATTAAGTTTCTTCTTTCTGAAGAATGAATTCTTTTTGTGTTAATGTTTATTTTTCTGCATTTACTTTAAAACCATTTAAACCCAAGCTTTGAGACGTAGAGATTGTCGAACGACATTCTTTCCCTCGAACCGATCCCTGTGGACATGACATAAATCTCGGAGGGAATTCTTCCGAAAATAATATTTTTGCTTGCCGCTTTACCGCTTCAACAGTTACACATATAGAAGTAATGAGGAAGCTTCATCCCAAAAACCCGTTAAATTCTGCTGCATTAAGCTCCCAATATATCTTAATGCTCTCAAAACTGTATTTTCCCATAAAAAACTTGAAGTCCTTATGAAAAATAAAGTTTCCACTTAAATAGTCGAGATAAGACACGTGCACGCAAGTTCGAGCGTACATATGCTTTTGACTATAGGTGAATTTTTCCTTTGTACACCCTTTAAGGTGTTTGTATGATTTACTACTAGTGAGTTTGCATACTTACACGATTTAGGGCTTATGTAATCTAATGTAAATGTTCAAAAAGGCATTTGTGTGTTATGAGGGCATATGTATGCTCGGTAAAATTATTTGTTAGGGCATATGTATGCAAATAGAGGGTGTATGTATGCTCGGTAAAATTATGCATTAAAGAATATCACAATGGTTGTTTAAAGTAATCATTGTGGTAGGTAGCATGCTACATAGTTATAATCACGGTTGCACGACCGTGGTGGAAAGCATCATACATACAATCACACCTTACCTCACAACGGTTGGTCCAGCGTGGTGGTATCTCTTTTCCAACCGTTCTGATAGGTGTTTTCCATAATAGTGCCCTTAGAAATAGGAATTCAATGGCCCACCTTTTGACTGAGTGGACGGTGACCTTTTCTAAGAAAGCCCCAGGAACCAGGAATCCCATCCATCAAAAGGGATATAGCTTAAGTCATATTCACTCAATACCACCCAATATTTCTCATAGGGTACTTTGCTCTTGGCAGT
The DNA here is from genome assembly GCA_022829125.1 of Lathyrus tuberosus. Classification (NCBI taxonomy): domain Eukaryota; kingdom Viridiplantae; phylum Streptophyta; class Magnoliopsida; order Fabales; family Fabaceae; genus Lathyrus; species Lathyrus tuberosus. The sequence continues at coordinate 4,094,297 of JALAZF010000387.1, forward strand.
CCTAACACCGATAATCTAACTATCCGCCTGCAACTTAGCAGTGCCAACTTCAGCAGGGCCTCTCACCTCACATGAGCAGGTCCCTTAAAAAACCTCAAAACCAATGTATAGGGCTACTCACAACTGTGAACTAGCCTTCATCCTATTCGTGTAATATACCTACTAGGGTCTCTGAGTCTCCCTACCCTTGCAGGGGGAACACGTACACACCCTGTACTGTTTTGGACGGTATAATTTACTTATTTTAGACTCTTTTCAAATTCAATATAAGATGCTTTTTAATGTTGATTGAGAGATTACCTTGTCATTGCGAGTGAAATCATAATGAGATGAGGAACATGTTCAGTACTGGGCATGTTAAAGGTATTTCTTCAAATTTTCTTGAATGAAGTTTGAAGCGGAGATGATTATCTGGAAAAAAAAAATACGGAAATGTGATGTTCATTGGTTATAGTAGTACTTTGTTTTTCTGTTGAAATGTGTAGTTGCAGGCAAGTTACTTGAGGACAAGCAACATATTAAGTTTGGGGTTGTGATGACACTCTGTCATTACATATTTTCGACAAGAATTTTGAGTAATTTCAGCCAAATATGGAGCCAATATGAAGCAAAAGTGCGGAAGAAGTGCTTAACATGACCAAGTGTGGAGAAAATAAGGACTTAGTAGAAATTGGTGGAAAAAGACACAAAATGACGAAAAAGCTAATAGATTTCTCGTGTGTTGTCACGCCTTATCGTGGGCACAAAAGAAAGGTATCGCGTGCGCAATGAGCCTTTAATTTAGACTTTTTCTGACACTTTTTAGTGGCTATAAAAGGGAAAATTTTGTACTTTTACAAAGGGGTTCTGCGATTTTGACTAAAAGTGACGATAAAAGGTACTAGGAGGACGATTTTGGAAGCATTAGTAGCCATTGGAGGCCAAACTCTTCATGGATTTCACATGATATCTTCATCTCATTTCTTGATATTTCTTTGTATCAATATGAGTAGCTAAACTCTTATATAGTAGGTTTTGTTTGATGAACTTGTTTGGAACCTGTTGGATCACATGTTTAATTTGATGTTCTATGGATAATTAAAGTTATATTTTTATTTAATTACCGTTATTCTTAATACTTATTATTTGTGGACGCATTAATAATATGATTTTAAACGTGTAGGGATTACTGACCCTAAGCCTATAAGTCTGAACTAGGGAAATTAATCTACTTTTTCCTTTTGAATAGGGATAAAATACCACTAGTAGTGGCATTTGAATTAATGTAGTGTTACAACGCCTAACTTCACTTACGCCAGTTGAATAGGGATAGGAGACCTCTTGTAGAAGTTAGTGAGTTGTACACCAAGGGATTGAGTACATTGGTTTTGTTAGTTCGTCAGGAAAAAAATAACGACATTACTATCCGTATAATGCATTAAATATCAACAGGGGATAAACAAGAGATTCACACAAAACATAGTTGCTTTCTCACATTAATTTAAGAATAAATTTACTTTTCATCAAATAACTCGAACCCCCCAATAGTTACTTGTTTAATTCGCACAATCATAGTTTTTTAAAATAGCAATTCATACGGATACGATCTTTATTTTTATTACTTCGACACTATCAGTAGACTTGGCGAGAAGTCATCAATGAGATAACATAGAAGGTCTTTGAAATTTTGGTATATTATATTAATATGTCATCTAAGCATAGGTGGTCACTTGAGTTAAGTACAAATGTTCATTTCTATCTGGGTGCATATGATCATTTTGGCCTCAAGGGCTTAAATGATTACATTAGTCTTGGTACAAATGGTCAACCTTGTTAACTTGAGCACATATGGTCACTCCTTTTGTTTGGGAGTAGATGATCATTTCTTCTATCTAGGTGCAGATGATGGTCAAACTTGTTAACTCTGGTACCTATGAGCATTTCTTTCATCTTACTACAAATAATCATTTTTATATGTTATTACAATTTTTTAAATGGCAAGCAATAATATATTTAAAAAAGGGTGAAAACCAGCAAAGTACAACAAGGGTAGCCACTAAGCACAATAAGTGTCACAAGGCAACAAAAGAGAAAAAAGAATAACAAGAGAAAAAAAAGGCAACAACAACAACATTGATCCATCCAACTCGACTAACCAAGAAGTTCCCATAGATAAACACCCAAGGTACAATCAAAATCCACCTTTTTGGAAACTTGTTAGATCTCAAGCCCTCAGATCGACCATTAACATACCATATCCCGTCAAAAGAGCGACAAAAAACCAAAAACTACCTCCAAACGACGACAAACACTTGATCCGCTATAGGTGCATGTAGAGGATATGTTTCTAAAGTCATTCAGTGAAGGTGCAAAAGTTCACCTCTGATATACCCATAAACCATTTACAGGCTAAATATTCTTATCCTCTACCTCATTCGCTGATTTTATGACTTCCTTATGTATGACATCTTTACCGATTTTTTAGATGGACCAAAATACAACATGCCAAATCAATAGATACCCACTGTTATACTTAGTCCAGCCCTAAAAGAAAGAAAATACTAAAAAACAAACCTAAAAATCATTAGGAATAACTATCTTCCACCCTAACCACTTAGATATTATATATTATATATAGATAAGACAAGCTAGTAAGTAACAAAGAAATGGGAGACCGTCTCAACCAAATACATACACAAAAGACAAGATATCCTACTAGGATAAGAAATCACCCCTTTATTAGACTAATTTTCCTAGATGGGAGCCTATCTTGCAAAATTTACCAATATAAGACCAAAATCATAAAAGGAGCCCAACTAACCCGGATTAGAGGGAGGATCCAACTCTTTGCTGGAAAAGGAGCTGAAAAAGAGATCTGACAAACACTATAACAAGGTAAGCAGAGGTCACTAATAAAATACCCTCTCTAGCATGTTTCCAAATCCACTTATATCTATCCAGGAAATGGGTGACATCTCAAAGTAGAGATATGAGCTCTTAAAAACGAGTAGCGCTCTAATAAAGAAGGGTCTAGTTGGTCGAATGATGAATATGTGCATATGTGTTTTTCTACATTAATTATAAAATTCAATTTTTTTAGTGGTTTTGTTCCTCCATCAAAAGAATAATCTCATTTATATTGATTGATAAATTTTCTATGGTGTTATAATTTTTAAAGTAATTTCTCTTTATGATTGTTTAACTACCATGTCTATTGGACATGTGACTTCGCACACAGGAAGGGTGAATTGTGTGTTTCAGAAAAATATAGTTTTGAAAAACTTTTAGTATTGAAATCAGAGTTAGAAAACATTTTAAAGTTATACCATGGAAAAATAAAAAGGCATAAGATAAATTGCAATAATGTAAAGAGTTAAGGAAAGAGAGAAGACACCAAACTTTATAGAGGTTTGGTCGAAAAAAGAGTAGGACCTACTCCTCTCCCAAGAATTGATCTTGAGAATATCCAATAAATTTAAGAGTTTTTAGTAGGTTAAACTCTCGAACACAAGGAAAAATGAAGATTATGGCTAAATTCCAACCAAATAGCAAACACGAGATAGAAGCAATGAGTCTCCCATCCAAATGGAAGAACGAAGTGGTTAGTCTCATTTCCAAAAGAATCTTGGAGCGGTTAGTCTTCAAGCTTCAAACAAACTTTGGGAACTTTTAACATCGAGATGAGCTCTCAAACCTAAACTTTGGTTTTATACCGGAGTTGGGATCTAAGAGGGGGTTTTTCAAAAATTTATCCTCTTAGCAGAATAATTTTGATGAACGGATCTTGATCAAACCATCAATCAAAAATCAAATACAAAATAAGAATTCCAAATTACCTCTTGAAGCGTGCTTTAACTTTGATCAAGAACGTGGAAAATAGTTTTAATTAAATAAGGATTCTGAATTACCTCCTGAAGCGTGCTTTGACTTTCAATAATGTTGTCTTCTCAAACATTATGTACCATCAAATTTTAATTCGATATCCAATGGAATATTATGATTGCTAGAATCACCGTCATACTGCCATCGTCATTATTTCAAATTGATTACGAGAAAGAATTTTATGAAAATCATAAATCATAATTGAATCGAATTCAATCATCCAAGATTAAACAAATTTAATCGGCATATCACTATAAATATATCATCATAAAATTATCACCATGCATAAAATATATTTGAATTAATTATTTAATCAAAACCAAGCTATGATACCACTATTGGGATGTAAGAGGGGTTTTTTCAAAAATTAATCCTCTTAGCAGAATAATCCCGATGAACGAATTTTGATCAAACCATCAATCACAAATCAAATACAAAATAAGGATTCTGAATTACCTCTTGAAGCGTGCTTTAACTTTGATCACGAACGTGGAAAATACCATCGTCTCTACGAAGTCCATGTGAGTACAAAGTGGAACGCGGTGCTAGCCGTCTCTTATTCTGAGAAAATTGACAAATAACTTTGGTAGGGGAAAAAGCTTCTCTATTTATAGAGAGCTTCTAAACCCTAACATTCTTATTTTGGGCTTTTCAAAATAAGCCCAATCTTATTTAATTAAAACTATTTTAATTAAATATATATTATTTATATTTAATTAAACTCTTTTAATAAAATAAAATAAAATATTAATTAAATTAAATCATATTTAATTTAATGTACTGTCAATTCTATTTTATTTAATCAAATCAAATTTAATCAAATAAATTATATATGTGTTGATGTATTAAAAAATTTAAATACTGTTAACACCTAGTTAAATTAAATCTTATTTAATTTAATCGTCAATTCCACTATCAGTACTCTATGCGTGTGACCTTATAGGTTCTCGCAGCGTTGGCAATAATATTAAATTACCCGTTTAATATTATAAACAGTGAGCGATATCTAGCAACACATCACTGCTACCCAAGTGATGAGAATGTCGTGTGATCTGACATAACCTTTCTGTGATAATTATCATATGTATAATTATCCTTTTGCTCTTATATCTATATTAAACACAAGGCATATAATGTGTCACCCTTGTATAGTCCAATATTTTATTCCTTGATCCCTGAGTATACTTGATAACAACAAATAAGTCTAATATCTCATATCGACTTATTTGAGCATGACCATGTATTTTACAGTCATACTCTATCAAGGGGCCCACAGATATTACTTCCGTATATATAGGAGGGGCAAATCCCATCTAGGTCACTCAAGTCCCTCAACATGATTTTTAAAGTACCCATAAACCATCTTTACGGTCATCCTGTTATGGACAACATTTGATTGGCAATAAAGTACTCGACTCCACATCTTGGGTCCATAGTGGTTTCAGGTCGAAGGGTGGTATACACCATTATCACTATGAGAATAACTTATGACACTTACATAACAAACTATTTAGTATTCTCATGGTAGGTCAATCCAGTATAAATATTACTCCTAATATGTATACCTACGTGGAGACTTGATATCTCATATCCATGACTTGTGAGATACAGTCATCAGTCTACTCACATAATAGTCTCTATGCATTATTGTTTCCCTATTTGGCAATAAATCTTAACTACGAATACTTTAAGAATAACGTCCTTATGTTTAATGAAGTCTCACGATAAAGTCACACTTAATGTATCATTAAACATACTAATTATTCTAAGGACTCTATTGTGTCATATACAAGTAACACAATAATTACAATGCCTAATAAGTATATATAACAAACACTATATATCAAGGTCATGATACAAAAGCATATACAGCCAATATTGATTGGCTATTAGGGCTTACTCCAACACTTCGCACACAGGATGGGTGAATTGTGTGTTTCAGAAAAATATGGTTTTGAAAAACTTTTAGTATTGAAATCAGAGTTAGAAAACATTTTAAAGTTATACCATGGAAAAATAAAAAGGCATAAGATAAATTGCAATATGTAAAGAGTTAAGGAAAGAGAGAAGACACCAAAATTTATAAAGGTTTGGTCGAAAAAATAGTAGGACCTATTCCTCTCCCAAGAATTGATCTTGAGAATATCCAATAAACTTAAGAGATTTTAGTAGGTTAAACTCTTTAACCCCCTTATACAAGGAAAAATGAAGATTATGGCTAAATTCCAACCAAATAGCAAACACGAGAGAGAAGCAATGAGTCTCTCATCCAAATGAAAGAACGAAGTGGTTAGTCTCCTTTCCATAAGAATCTTGGAGTGGTTAGTCTTCAAGCTTCAAACAAACTTTGGGAACTTTTAACACCGAGATGAGCTTTCAAACCTAAACTTTGGTTTTATACCGGACTAACCAATGACCTATGAGATTTTACCACTGGGCTGATCTCGAACCGAAACAAGCTTTTAATATCTAGTTTAGTTGTAACCTAAACTTGGTTTTATCCAGGGTAACACAAATCTATGAGATTTTGTTATGGGCTAATCTCGAACCTAAACAAGAGACTTGATCACACAAATCCCAAACCCAGGCTTTTTACGGGTTTAGCTTCGAGCACAAACAAATAATCCCTAAGTGGATAAAATGTTCCTTGGTGAACTTACAAAACTATCCTTACAAAATTACAGCTTCCTCACTCGCAAAATGACTTTCTCGAAAAACACTTCGGCTAAATTCTTAGTGAGAGAAAGTAAACAAAAGAAATTTTAAAGAGAGAGTAAGAAGTGTGAAATGAAACACATTTCTGGATGACTTTGAAAGTGGGAAGGGAACTCTATTTATAGGCTAGAGGTTAGCACAAAAAAGGAAAATATTTATGGCCTTTCATGACTTGACAATCGATTGGGACATATACCAATTTATTGGTTGCCTTTGAATTAGTAGATTACTAATTTAGAAATTGAAAGGAAAGATATTTAGTCGTTACACCTCATTAAGATGTTGTCCTAATCACTTAGGGCACAGTTTTTAGCTGACCCAATCGATTAGGTCAAGGTGCCAATCGATTTGCAAAGACAAAAAATTTCCCAGATCTATTTTGACATCTCCAAACTCATATGGCACGACTTCAAAGTGTATTTGAAAAAGTTTTCTTGTGAAAAATAAGTTTAAAAGCAAGTTTATGTGTGTGTGATTTAGACAGGTATTTTTTACGAGAACGCCCTTATGCTTTATGTAAGTTCTATGGTTTTTAGTTTGGCAACAATTTTGTTTAAACAAGTTCACAGCAAGATGTTGAGACAGATGGCTTGACAAGTCAGTCAGACAGCATGTTCAGCATGATGTTGGGACATGTGGCAGAACATGTTATACCAGAAGTTTAGGGCTGGGACAATTTGGTATTTAAAGTGTGAGATTTGATTGTATTTTAATTCACACAGTGTCGCAATCCAAGGAGGGATATTTTAGGAACTTCTGTCTTGACATATTTGCATGTTTTTCATAAAAATGATCTTGGAGACTTTTTAGGAAACTTTTAATTCAGTTCCTATTTATGTACAGAAGATCTTGCAGAAGATTTGAATTTTTTATTTTGTGATTTGTGTTTTATTTTATTGAAGAGCCCAAGCCCATGTTGATCTGAAGGCTATTTAAATAGGAGTTCTAAACCTAATGCAAATAGAGAAGCCGTGTTTTGAAAGAAAGAATATTAGGGTTTAGAGAGTTTGTTCTTTTTGTTATTTGTTCTTTGTGATCCTCTCTTATTTCGTTAGATATTTGAGTTGGATTGTTTTTGTTTGTGCATTTGTGAGCCATTCATATACTCCTTAGGTACTTGAATTGGACTGTGTTTTTAGTTGTAATTACTCCTAAGCTTTTAAACAAAGAGTGGATTTTTGTGTCTTTTGAATTGTGACTTCTTATATTTATTATTGTTGAGTTTTGTCATTGTTGTGTGACTGGTGGGAAGTGAGACGAGTCTCATATCTAGGAGTTCCTAGGTAGAAGTTAGCACGGGTATTGATTAGGTGAGAAGCTTGTAAACCTCTGGGTGTTTGCTGTGGCTTTGAACTAATACTATTATAGTGGATTTCCTTCCTGGCTTGGATGCCCCCAGATGTAGGTGATGTTGCACCGAACTGGGTTAACAATTGACTGTGTTATTGTTTACATTCAAGTCTTTATTTTTTATGCATAAGTGTTGTATGTTGTCTTGTTCCTAATGTCTTGACATCTGTCTTAACATTTGGTATCTGTGTGCCAGAATTTTAATTGGCATCAGAGTAAGCCACCCTGTTCTATTTTGGGTGAGCTCCTGGCAGATATCCTTTCTGGCATAATGGACAAGGTAGTATAAGGGAATGTGAACAGACCTCCCATCTTAGATGGAACCAACTATGACTATTGGAAGGCACGAATGGTGGCCTTCTTAAAATCCATGGATAGCAAAGTTTGGAAGGCTATCATCAAGGGTTGGGAACATCCTGTGATGAAAGATAAAGATGGGAAGGAAACTCTAAAGCCTGAAGAGGATTGGACCAAAGAAGAAGATGAGTCTGCTCTTGGAAACTCCAAAGCTTTGAATGCCCTATTCAATGGAGTTGACAAAAACATGTTTAGGTTAATTAACACATGCATTGTAGCCAAGGATGCTTGGGAAATTCTCATGACAACTCATGAAGGTACATCTAGGGTAAAGATGTCTAGACTTCAGTTGCTCACTACCAAATTTGAAAATTTAAGGATGATGGAGGATGAGAGTATCCATGTCTTTCATATGAATGTTCTTGAAATAGCTAATGCCTTTAGTGCCATAGGAGAGAAAATATCAGAAGAAAAGTTGGTCAGGAAGATTCTCAGACCTAAGAAATTTGACATGAAGGTCACAACCATTGAAGAAGCCCAAGATATAAGCAAACTGGGAGTGGATGAACTTGTTGGGTCACTTCAAACTTTTGAATTGGTTATTAATGAAAGATCTGAAAAGAAGAACAAAAGCATAACTTTCATCTCCAACACTAATGATGAAGAGTTTTAATGTGACATGGAGACTGATGAAGGAATTTCTAATGTTATTGTGCTTCTTGGGAGGCAATTCAATAAGGTGTTGAAGAGTATGGAGAGGAAATTCATACCAGATGTCAAGGACATCTTATCTAACATCTACAAACACAGTGATCTTTAGAGAAAAGGAAGAACAAAGGAGAATCCAAATCAAGGTAGAGTTATCTAATGTCATGAGTGTGACGGTTTTGGTAACATTAGGCCAGAATGCCCAACATATCTCAAAAAGAGGAGTAAGGGACCTACTAGTGCCTGGACTGATGAGTCTGAATTGGAAATTGATGATGAAATTGCAAAACATGTTACAACACTCACTGGTAGATGTAATTCTGATAAAGATCTTTATAATGAAAAAGTCACTTATGAAGAGTTGGCTGCTTCTTACAAGGAACTGTGTGTCCGAAGTCAAGAAGTGTGTAAACTTGGAGAAAAGCAGAAGAATCTTATAGCTCACCTTCAGGATGAAAAAGAGAAGATTTGAATATCATCTCTAACCTTCAAGATGAAGTATCCCTATTGACCTCTAAAGTTGAAAATCTAACAAAATTCAGGATGCTAAATAATGGGTTGGATGAAACGCTTCAAGTTGGGAAAGAAGGTAAAGTTTTCACGAATATAGGTGAAATTATGGTACCAGATATGTGATGTTATGTGTGATGTCACAACAACACACTCTGCAATGGACAATGTAAAACAACAGCAGAGAACACAAAGAATTGTTCACCCAGTTCGGTCTAACTACCTACGTCTGGGGGCTACCAAGTCAGGGAGGAATTTCACTATTAGTAGTATTAATTTACAGACTCAACAATCCCAGTTGACATCTCCTAAACTTAATCACTACCCAATGAACCTTCTACCTAAGAAACCACTTAGATATGAGAAACCACTCACTCCCTAAATCACCTCAGTGATACAACTTAAAGATCACACTTTGAAATACACCTTGATCCTGCTTACAAGCTTTGATTAAGTAACCACACTCTCTTGCTTAACAGCTCTAAGAGATGACACTTTTTAACTCAATCAAGTAACACCAATTCAACCTAGAATGGCTTACAAAAACATACACGAAGACACAAAATTGACACCCAGTCTATGCTCTCTATCTTCTTCGTTACTTTTCCTTCAGGATTGATGCGCATTATATAGCTATTTGAATTGGGCTTGGACCTGCTACAATATCTGACCTGATTTGTTATTTAAAACTGAATCTTCAATAGATTTTCTCTCTCAAAATCTTCTTAGATCTTCAGCCTTTAAACACTCATACAAATCTGCATCAAATCTGTTTGTAACAGAAAATATCTATCCCAAGATATCCGCATCCAATGAGACTAACAACTCTCCCAATATCCAGCTAAAACGCAAACCCTAACAACATCACTAAACCTGATGTTATTAATTTTGCAGACCTGATGTCACAACATCGCATGTGACATCAGACATCCAACTTAAACACTTAACACAACCCAGTGTTAAGACTCAATGTTGTGACGTCACCCATATGACATCAAACATTGAACAGCTTCACTACTTAACACAGCCCAGTGTTAAGACTCAATGTTGCAACATCACCACCTTGACATCAACATTGAACAACCTTTGTTTTACCAAAATTCCAGCCAATCCAAGAAACTAACAATCTCCCCCTTTGGCTAATTTTGGCTAAAACAATCTCTGCACCTTCAGAGACTTCAGCAGCGGAATAAACTTGAATATTTTTTTTTACCAACCTTTGCAGCAACATTTCTTCATAACAGCTTCACAATGCTTTCAGCATGCTGCACATACTTCATCAGCTCAGCAAAGGGTCAAGCCCCCCCTCAAAACCAGAATCATCAACTGGCTGCACACAACTGCACAAACTCCCCCTTAACTTCTGCAGCACATATGGGCTAACTCTCCCCCTTTTTAGCCACAATTGGACAAACACCAAACTTACCAACGATATCCCAAGACACCAGAGATCCCTCTTATCCAGAAACCATCCATACCCTGTACAAAACCACACTTCTTCTGTCAGCAAAATCCACAGAATTGATCACAAATAACTCCTTGACCAACACATCAACCAGTAGTTGTTGATACTAGTGAAGTCTTCAAAATTAGTAGTCATGCTCTACTAAAAACAAGACCAGAATCTAAAACACATAGTCAGAAACACCTCTTCTGACACGCACAATCTCAAACATCTTCCAAATATCAGCAATCATGATGTTACAACATCTATTCTCATCACCATTCAACAACATCTTTTGGGAAATCTGCTTCTCATTACCATTCAAAGGACTCATTTCGCATAGAAGTCCTTCAAGAAGCCCCCAATAAAACACAGTCAGAGCAGCTTATTCAGGTTAACATACACACCTGAATACCATAAGCTCGCACACCCTCTTCCTAAGTAATTATTTATAATAGCTGGAGAAAACTCAGTACATTTCCTTCTCATATACACTTTTCCAAAATCCCCACCTCTTCTATCAGTAATGTCAGCAGGAATGAATTCTTTGACAAGTATCTCATAGCATTTGTAAAAACTAAAAACAATTTTTATTAGCCCAACAAACTGAATCATTTCCATAACTTCTCTAATTACCAGAGCATCTTTACTAAGATCTCTTTCCAAACCAAGCCTCCTTTGAAAAACATACATCCACCTTTTTACACTTTCCACAGAATGAAAATAAATGTTATCTAGTGGAGCCTCAGGAATTTTCTTAGAAGTTATAATCGCACCAGCTTTCTTCTCATGAGTGATGTCTTGGACATTATCATTAGAATCAGACTCATCTCTGGTCTTCCTCGTTCTGGAAGAGATGGACACTTTACTCCAGGATTTTGTAGGACCAACCACTGAGGTCTTCTGCTTATCAGTTCTCACCTTTGAACGTGATTCAATAGCTTTCCCTTTCCTTGATTTCAGTCTTTTAGCAACCCCAGGAACCACTTTTGCAATCAACTCCTTGTCAGACAGATCATCCACGTCAACCACTTTAACATTCTTCTTTATTTTAAGGATAGGAGATGTTTCATCATTAGCTCCAACATCTGCATCTTCCAAAACAGAGATTGCCAACCTTTGATGGTTGTCTTGTGAGTCATCAGTCTGCTTATCATCTTTCAGCTTCCAAAACTTCTTAAGGTCACAACTTTTGATCCTTCCATCAACATTGTAGACTTCTTCACATATGCCCAGTTTTCCACTTAAGACTTCACAAATTTCAGCACACACATCTTTAGACAAATTGTCATTACACTTCATTTCTGTATGATCAACCTCAATGACCTTATTTTCCTCAAGATTTCCTCTGAATGAATTCATAACACTAGGTTGTTTGATGATCCTTCTAATGTCACAGCAAGATGTCATGACATCACTCTTGACATTGTGATCAATCATACTATGATTACCCTCCAGATGTTCCACCTTTTGATCCCATATTTTGGTCTCATCATATGTGTAAGAGCCTGATTCAAGAGAAACCCATAAATAGCAGTTGTCTTTGGACTTAGCACCCTTCATGACAACTTCACCTTCCTCATTAGTGACTATACATTCAGCTTGAGTGAAGTGAACTTTAAGTCATTGCTCACACAGTTGACTGATACTGATCAAGTTGGCTTTCAGACCTTTGACCAGTAGTACATCCCTTAATCTAGGAGCACTTGCATAATTCAGATTTCCCATACCTTTGACTTTTCCTTGAACACCATCACCAAAGGTTACACAACCTGAATAAGGTCCAACTTCAACCAACAAATTCTTCTCACATGTCATGTGTTGAGAGCAACCACTATCAAAATACCAATCCTTCTTGGTAGAACCCCCTAGAGACATATGAACTACCAAACAAGTAGTGACAGTCTTTGGAACCCATTGTTTACTAATTTTAGGCTTGTTCTGATTCTGTTTAGGTTGAGGGACAGATTTGGGATAACCATGCAGTTTGAAACAAGAAGATTGTATATGACCAATTCTTCCACAATAGTAGCATCTTACTCTTTGAATCTCCTCTCTAAAGTAATTAACATGCCTTCTCTCTTGATGATACTGCTGAGTATTCCTTCTATCAACATATTGAGGTTGTCTATAGAATTGAGACTGTCTTGTCTGATAATGAGGCTGTCTACTCCATTGAGGTTGAGTCTGTCTTCTGCCATAATGCTGATGTTGTCTTCTCCCATACTTATGAGGTTGTCCCCTCCTATTATGTTGTCTTCTACCATGATGTTGTCTTTTCCCATGATGATGGGGCTTTCTTCTGCCATAATGATGAGGAGCAATATTATTAGTCCCATAGCCATACATATTCCCTTGATGTTGAGACATCTGATGGAACATGTTATGTTTAAACCTAGAAGCCTGCATACTCCTATGGTAATGTGGAGGCATATACTGCTTAGCTCCAGAAACCTGTGCCTTCCCATGTGGAACATGAGCATGTCCTTTCCCAGAATTTTGAGGCAGATGATGATGAACAACCTGCTTAGGTTTAGGAATATGTCTTTTTCTGTTATGTTGAGGCAATTGTTGAGACATATCCTTTTTGGTTCCAGAAGTACTAGCTTCAACAGTGATCTTCTCCTCAACTACAAAACCTAGACCAGTCTTGTCATTTGTCCCTTTTCCAGCTTCAAGAATTTTATCCAAGGTGTTAGTTCCATTGTTCAGCATTCTAATGGATTTTGACATTTGATCAAGTTGGGATTTTAACAATACAACTTCATTCTCAAGCTCAGATTTATCAGTCTCTAGTTGTATTATGACTTTCTTCTGCTTCTCCCCTTCTTGACACACCTCTTCACTCCTTAGACATAACTCTTGATAGGATGCTGCTAACTCCTCAAAAGTTAATTCCTCATCACTAGACTCTCCATCAGAGGCACATGTTCCAATCAATGCCCTAACATGCTTGGCAGACTCTTCTTCACTTTCACTGTCAGTATCAGACCAAGAAACTGTCATGCCTTTCTTCTGCTTCTTCAGGAATGTGGGACATTTTTTCTTAACATGTCCATAACCTTCACACTCAAAGCATTGAACACCCTTGTCTTGAGCAGTCTTCTCTTCATCCTTCTCCTTAGACTTGCTGATGTCAGAAGCGATGTTCTTGACATTAGGCTTGAAGTTCTTGTTCATTCTTTTGAACACCTTGTTGAACTTCCTTCCCAACATAGCAATGGCCTGAGATAAATCCTCCTGGGATTCAGCACTATTCCCTTTCTCTTCTTGAGCATTTGAAACCAAGGCTATACTCTTTGGCTTCTTTTCAGGTTCTTCCTCATTCAACCCAAGCTCAAAAGTTTGAAGAGATCCAATGAGCTCATCAACCCTCATCTGGCTGATGTCTTGTGCTTCTTCAATGGAAGTCACCTTCATCTTGTACCTCTTAGGAAGGGACCTAAGGATTTTCCTTACAAGTTTTTCTTTTGACATCTTTTCTCCAAGAGCACTGGATGCATTGGACAGCTCAAGAATACTCATGTGGAAGTCATGGATAGTCGCATCTTCCTTTATCTTTAGACTTTCAAACTTTGATGTCAGAAGTTGAAGTCTTGACATCTTAACCTTTGAAGTTCCCTCACGAGTAGTCTTCAAGATGTCCCAAGCTTCCTTAGCAACTACACAGGTATTGATCAACCTGAATATATTCTTATCCACTCCATTGAAAATAGCATTTAAGGCTTTGGAATTACCAAGGGCAAGCTCATCTTTTTCCTTGGTCCATTCTTCTTCAGGTTTCAGTTTTGAGCTGCCTTCTTTTTCTTTCCCAGCATCATCTTTCTCAACAACAACAGGTGCTTTCCATTCTTTTATGATAGCCTTCCAAGCCCTGCTGTCCAAGGATTTCAAAAAGGAAATCATCCTTGGTTTCCAATAATCATAATTAGAGTCATCCAAAATAGGGGGTCTGTTGACAAATCCTCCAACTTCTTTGTCCATCTTTACACTAGAAAGTAACTTCCCTAGATCTTACCCAGAGACAGACAGGATGCCTGCTTTGATACCAATTGAAATTTTGGTACCAGATATGTGATGTTATGTGTGATGTCACAACAACACACTCTGCAATGGACAATGTAAAACAACAACAGAGAACATAAAGAATTGTTCACCCAGTTCGGTCTAACTACCTACGTCTGGGGGCTACCAAGCCAGGGAGGAATTTCACTATTAGTAGTATTAATTTACAGACTCAACAATCCCAGTTGACATCTCCTAAACTTAATCACTACCCAATGAACCTTTTACCTAAGAAACCACTTAGATATGAGAAACCACCCACTCCCTAAATCACCTCAGTGATACAACTCAAAGATCACACTTTGAAATACACCTTGATCCTGCTTACAAGCTTTGATCAAGTAACCACACTCTCTTGCTTAACAGCTCTAAGAGAGGACACTTTTCAACTCAATCAAGTAACACCAATTCAACCTAGAATGGCTTACAAAAACATACACGAAGACACAAAATTGACACTCAGTTTATGCTCTCTATCTTCTTCGTTACTTTTCCTTCAAGATTGATGCGCATTATATAGCTATTTGAATTGGGCTTGGACCTGCTACAATATCTGACCTGATTTGTTATTTAAAACTGAATCTTCAACAGATTTTCTCTCTCAAAATCTTCTTAGATCTTCAGACTTTAAACACTCATACAAATCTGCATCAAATCTGTTTGTAACAGAAAATATCTATCCCAAGATATCCGCATCCAATGAGACTAACAGCTCTCCCAATATCCAGCTAAAACACAAACCCTAACAACATCACTAAACCTGATGTTATTAATTCTGCAGACCTGATGTCACAACATCGCATGTGACATCAGACATCCAACTTAAACACTTAACACAGCCCAGTGTTAAGACTCAATGTTGTGACATCACCCATATGACATCAAACATTGAACAACTTCACTACTTAACACAACCCAGTGTTAAGACTCAATGTTGCAACATCACCACCTTGACATCAACATTGAACAACCTTTGTTTTACCTAAATTCCAGCCAATCCAAGAAACTAACAATAGGGTTTAATTATCAGTTATTAAAAAGTAAAAGAAAAACCCCTGTTGCTCAGTTTGTTCCTGGTGAAGTAAAGGGTGAGTTCATGATGTCTGACCAGATGTTACAACATTCAGCCAGACCTCAGAATTCCCAAACCATAGGCAAATTCCAAGTTTGGAAATGCCATTACTGTGGTAAAAATGGTCACATAAAACCATTCAGTTACAAATTGTAAGGTTACCCGAAACACCTCCTCAATCTAGAACTAATCATGTAAGGATTAAAACCAGACATGGATGTGATGCTGAGGAAGTGGTCACTAGTCTCATAGCCCACACATCCTCCAGACTCTCATTTAGAGAAGACTAGTATTTTGACATTGGATGTTCTAGACATATGATAGGATATGAGAACTGTCTGGTCAACATCAAGTCTTGTCCTACCTGGTTTGTCACTTTTGGAAATGGTGCTAGCAGAAAAATTAAGGGAATGGGAAGGGTGGTTGGTACTGGACTTCCAAGTGTAGATGATGCATTTCTTGTAGAAGGACTGGTTGTCAATTTGATCAGCATCAGTCAGTTATGTGATCAGGGTTTAAAGGTAAAATTCACTAGGTCTGAATGCTTGATTTCTAATGAGAAGAATGAGATTCTGATGAAGGGAGTTCGAACCAAAGGTAATTGCTACTTGTGGGTTCCTCAAGAAACCACATGTTCTTCTAACTATTTTATTATCAAAGAAGAGATTGTGACTGAAGAGGGCCTTGAACCTAACAATGAGAAATAAATCATGATGTCAAACCAAAAGTGGCAGCATTACAACATAAATCGAAATGAAAAATTAAAGGGCAAATTAGGAATTTGTCCGTATGCGAAATTATGGCAATCATTATTGTGTAAGCATGAAATAGGATTTTTCTCTCTCCATTTAATTCTACACGTTATTCACTGCAAGTCGTTGCACCCTTACCATACTTTTCAAATTTTCAAGAAATATCCCTTCAACTACCCTACTGTTTTTGCTCTCCTCAAACTGTTCATCTCTCACTTTCCCGCTAGTATCACTCAGAGCATTTTTCTCAACATGCAATCTGAATCCAAGATGTCCAACACTCCCGTTTCAACTCCTAGCAAGTGCTCTGAAGAGAAAAGTGTTGCTACTCCAACAGAGACTAGGGTTTTTCCTTCAACAACCAAGGTGTTCTCTCCAGACGTTATCACTGATGTGATACCTATCTCAGTTGTTGTTCCTCAAGCTACAACAAAAGGAGAAGTCAAACCTTCTGGTACAAAAAAAGGTAGAACCTTAAAGGTAAATAAAGACTCTTCTTCTTCTTATTCCAAGAGTGTTGAAAAACCCCGTAGTAATAGAAAATCTGCATCCTCTAGTACTAAGAAACCTATATCTATGAGGAGCCTTTATCTTAACCCTCTTCCTACCCCTAAGGAATCCTCTGTT
This sequence comes from Lathyrus tuberosus, assembly GCA_022829125.1. Classification (NCBI taxonomy): domain Eukaryota; kingdom Viridiplantae; phylum Streptophyta; class Magnoliopsida; order Fabales; family Fabaceae; genus Lathyrus; species Lathyrus tuberosus. Next base: position 4,111,698 of record JALAZF010000387.1, read on the forward strand.
TTGAGTGTTGAGTTACCCTAAAATAATTGAGGTTGCACCTGCTATTGCTGAGCTTAATGTGAATGAGTCTGCCAGTATTAAAGAACCTAATGTTGTTGTTAACTTAGGTCAAATTGATTTGAGTACTTTTTTTCAAGAAACAAGTGGTAAGAATGTTCTAGGATCATCTCCCAAATATGTATCTACTGATCCTGGTCCTATCGTTGTGCCAGATGTTGAGACATCTTTGGCCTAAACTGAGCAACTTTCTGAAAGTCCTCAGGAAAATCCTAATTTGAGTGAGGCTGAAAAGATGACCATTGATAGAACCCTGTGTATGTTTATTGTTAGTGTTCTGAAGGAAACTAGATCTGAGGTTGGGCCAGATGTTTCTATGTCTATTGTTTAAACTACTCCACCCATTGAGAACAATCCAGAAAAATCTCAAAGTGAGGCGGTTACAAAATCAGCTTCCTTTGATCTCTCTGAGCAGAATGTCCAGAAAGAAGTGGATGTCAATGAGAAAATTGGCTTTGGTAAGGAAGATATGTGGATTGATGAAGAAGGAAGGTCCTCTGATAAAGAAGCAAATGTTGAACCAAGAACTCCTGAAGCTATGCATGAATTGAACTCAGATGATGAGCCACTGTCTAAGAAACTAGTTGCTAGTATTTCCAAGAGGTTAAGGGCTAATAAAGGGAAGTCTAATGCCTCGATAAGCAAACAACCTAAGTCTACAAAGAGAAACACAAGTGTAGGACCCAAGAAACGCTGGAGCAAGGTTGTGACCCGTATATCCAAGAAGAAATCTCTGAAGAGGAAGAAAGCCCCTTCTAGCGATTCTGAATATGAAGTGAGTGTTGAATCAGACGTCCAGGACATCGTGCCTTCTACATGAAAAGTTGTATCAGGGAAAAAGATACATGCAAATGTTCTAGAGGTGGCAATTGATAACATTTCCTTCCATTTTTTAGAGAATGTTGAGAAATGGAAGTTTGTTTGTCAAAGGAGGTTAGCTCTCAAAAGAGAACTTGGAAAGGATGCACTAGAGCTTAAAGAAGTGGTGAGTCTCATTGAGCATGCAGGGTTGATGAGAAGTGTTGCTAGAGTGGGTAAGTGTTATGAAATGCTAGTGAAGGAGTTCATAGTGAACATTCCTACTGATTGCAACAACAAGAAGAGTAAAGAATATCAAAAGGTATATGTGAGGGGCATGTGTGTTGAGTTCTCTCCTGAGGTCATAAATAGGTTTATGGAAAGAAATGAGGAATAACAAGCTGAAGTTAAAGTCAGCGATAACATGGTTTGTAAGGAGATCACAACCAATCAAGTGAAGAATTATCCTAGAAAAGGCAAGTTGTCTATTGGAAAAATGAGTTTCAAATATGTTGTTCTGCATAAAATTGGGGTTGCTAATTGGGTGCCTACAAATCACTCATCTACTATTGCTACAGGGTTGGGCAGGTTTATCTATATAGTTGGTACCAAAACTCCTTTTGATTTTGTTTCATTTGTTTTTTATCAAACCTTGAAGCATGCGGGTTCCTTTGCTGTCAAACTGCCAATCGTATTTCCTTCCTTGATTTGTGGAATCATCTTGGGTCGGCATCCTGGTATTCTGACTAATTCTGATACATCATGCAAGAGGGAGGTACATTTATCTTTGCACTATAAGCTATTTGAAGGGACACATGTCCCAGACATTGTCATGACATCTGACAAAGGAGCCGTTGGGTTAACTTCAAAAACAGGAGTCTTGGCTGAGTTAAAAGAAACCCGCAAAGAGTTGGATGAGACTATAAAAGCATGCACTGAAAGAAAAATCAAACTTGAACAAATTATTAAATCTTTGACAGAGGAGGGATCTGAGGGTGACTGATTGATACAGAGGAGGAAGCAGGAGATAGTGATGGAAATGTTGTTGCCAGTGGAGATGAGAATCCTCAAGACCGGTAGCAGCTTGTGTTGTTTGTTTGTTTGTTGTGTTTGTTTTGCAAGCTATGCCCTGAACTGCTACTTTTGTGCACTTTATTTGATGCTGGGATGTAACCTTGACTAAAAATGCTTGCTATTTCTTGCTCTATCTGTATTCGTGCATGTTACATGTTCTTTTCATGTGTTTGCTAGTAGTCTTTTCTTCTGATAACTTCTGCTCATAGGAATTCTTGGTCTATTTAGCTTTTGTCTAATTTATGGCTAAAAAGGGGGAGTAATGTGACTTGAGAAGTAATGATGCTGACTGGGAGGTGTGTGGCTGTGCTCTCAAGGGGAAGCTTTGTGACAGGGAGAGTGTTATCATTTTTGTGATGTCAAACAAGATGTCTTTACATTACCGTTTCTGTGATGTCAGACAAGATGTCTTGACATTAGTTTTGTTTGCTGAATTGTTGGTTATGCAATTCAGGGGAGTGGAGTTTTTGTTTGGAGTTTTTTCTTGCTGTGTGAGAGTTTATTTCTCTCTATGAGGCTGGTTTTCTTTTTTCACTGCGTGTGCCTCTGATTTGTGCTAGTGTACTTTTGGCTATCTTGGGTTTATTTTTGGTTCTTCATGCAAAGGTTGTTTTAGACAAAATTTTCTAAAGGGGGAGATAGTAAGTTCTATGGTTTTTAGTTTGGCAACAATTTTGTTAAAACAAGTTCACAGCAAGATGTTAAGACATATGACTTGATAAGTCAGTCAGACAGCATGTTCAGCATGATGTTGGGACATGTGGCAGGACATGTTATACCAGAAGTTTATGGGTGGGACGATTTGGTATTTAAAGTGTGAGATTTGATTATATTTTAATTCACACATTGTTGCAATCCAAGGAGGGATATTTTAGGAACTTCTGTCTTGACATATTTGCATGTTTTTCATAAAAAGGATCTTGGAGAATTTTTAGGAAATTTTCAATTCAGTTCCTATTTATGTGCAGAAGGTCTTGCAGAAGATTTGAAGTTGTTATTTTGTGATTTGCATTTTATTTTATTGAAGAGCCCAAGCCCATGCTGATTTGAAGCCTATTTAAAGAGGAGTTCTAGACCTAATGCAAATAGAGAAGCCATGTATTGAAAGAAAGAGCATTAGGGTTTAGAGACTTTGTTCTTTTTATTATTTGTTCTTTGTTATCCTCTCTTATGTCGTCTGACATTTGAGTTGGGCTGTTTTTGTTTGTGCATTTGTGAGCCATTCATGTACTCCTTAGGTACTTGAATTGGACTGTGTTTTTTAGTTGTAATCACTCCTAAGCTTTTAAGCAAAGAGTGGATTTTTTGTGTCTTTGGAAGTGTGACTTCCAATATTTCTTATTGTTGAGTTTTGTCGTTGTTGTGTAACTGGTGGGAAGTGAGAGGGGTCTCATATCTAGGAGTTCCTAAGTAGAAGTTAGCACGGATAGTGATTAGGTGAGAAGCTTGCAAACATGTGGGTGTTTGTTGTGGCTTTGAACTAATACTATTATAGTGGATTTCCTTCCTGGCTTGGATGCCCCCAGATTTAGGCGATGTTGCACTGAACTGGGTTAACAGTTGACTGTGTTATTGTTTACATTCAAGTCTTTATTTTTTCTGCATAAGTGTTGTATGCTGTCTTGATCCCAGTATCCTGACATCTGTCTTGACATCTGGTATCTGTGTGCCATAATTTCACTTTATAATGTGTTCACTCAGACTAATCGAGGTAGGGCTTTGATATACTTCAAGACTTATTAGATGCTTCACCTTATAGACACTTGCTTGAGTTTAATTTTAAAATGAGGCTTAAATTACATTCCATTTGGTTTCCATCATCAGACAATCAAGTACATTAAACCCTAATATCCTGATTTGCATCGTTAAGCTCTCAACTGTTTTATGCTTGACTTTAGTTGTTATCACTATCTAGGGCATGATCATATTTAATAATTACCATCTTCAAAATTACATTCTATGACATGCAAAACAAGGTTTCTTGTTGTCTTCCTTTTTACGATGAAGACACAACTCTTAGAGATGTGATAAAAGAACCAAAAAAATATTTGGAGTAATCAAACTCCCCCTCAATCAAGTAGAGAGTATACTTGAAGCTAGCGGGATTATACATGAGTGAATCTCACACTCAAAGATACAACAGAGTCGCCACCGAACTTTATTTAGTCCCAAAGGACAGGGAAAATATCTATAAAACCCAAGGGGAAGAGAAATGGGTAAGGGGGTCGGTTATGCGAAAGAAAGGTACTAGCATCTTACGCATCCGTCGTACTCGACGGGAACTATTTCACTTGCTTCTACGCTTGGATGGGTTATCTATCTAAAGGCTTCTAGCTAAAAGAAAGGAGAGAGAAGAGAAAAAGGAAAAGAAAGAAAGTGCTCGCGGAGGATCAGGGCCCTCATGCCTATGTACCCTCATAGTGCAATGAGGAAATCAGAGCGCCGTAGTTCATGGAACCAGGGAAAGAAAAGAAGAATGGAAGAAGGTGGCTCGCCAAGATTTTGCAATCTCGTGCCTACGTATCCTCATAGTGCAATGAGGAATTCAGAGCCTACGTAGTTCGGGGAACAAAGACAAGAAAGGAAAAGGAGAATGGTGTCAAAACCAAGAGCAAAAGAAGGAGAGAAAACTCCGTTGGGGATTCAAGAGAATTGGTGTCAGAACCAAGAAGAAGGGCAAAAGCAAAGATAATAACTGTGTCGAGGATAAAGCGCAAGAATGGTGTCAAAACCAAGAAGATAAAGGAGCAGAAGAATAAAAGTGACTCAACTGGGGAGTAAGAGAACAAAATGACTACACTGGGGATTAGAGGGTTAGCGACCCTACTGAGGAACTAGCAAAGGGATGGTGTCGAAACCAAGAGAAGAAAAGGATTCGGTATGTTAACTGACTAGCAGTGGTTAACCGAAAAAAAGAGAGATCAAGGCTCTGTGGGGAACAAGGGTTTAGTGTCAACAGGCAGGCTGTGATGAACCAAGAGAGAGAGTACTGAACCAAGAGAAGGTGTTTGACTCTGAAGGGATTTCGGTATATTAACTCATAAACAATGGTTAACCGAAGAAAGAAAAGATTGCAACTCTGCGGGGAGAAAGGTTTTAACAGATAGATTGTGATCAACCAAAAGAACGGGTGTAGAACCAAGCGAAGGTTATGACCCAATGGACGGGTGTGGAACCAAGCAAAGGTTGTGACCCAAAGGACGGGTGTGGGACCAAGCGAACTCGTGACCCAAAGGACGGGTGTGGGACCAAGCGAAGGTCGTGACCCAAAGGATGGGTGTGGGACCAAAGAATGGGTGTGAGACCAAGTGAAGGTCGTGACCCAAAGGAAGGGTGTGGAACCAAGCAAAGGTTGTGACCCAAAGGACCGGTGTGGAACCAAGCAAAGGTTGTGACCCAAAGGAGTTTGGTGCACTGACGGAACAAGCAGTAACTGACCGAAGAAAGGGTATTTGAACCACAAGAAGGTTACTAACCCAAGGGTGCGAGTATTCGAACCAAAAGAAGGTTACTAACTCACAGGGTATTAGTTTTAACATAAAGACTGTGATCAACCAAAGAAGAATGAGTGATTAACCAAGAGAAGGTGATTAACTCAAAAGGTGCTCAGTATGTTAACAGACGGGCTGTGGTTAACTGAGAAATGGGTGATTAACTAAGAGAAGGTGATTAACTCAAGAGGAACTCAGTATGTTAAAAGATAGACTGTGGTTAACTGAGAAGAAGTGAAAATCTTTGTTTTAACTGACATGCAGTGGTTAATCAATCAAAGCGAGAAGAACCAAGAGAAGGTTGCGAACTCCGCAAGGGTTTCGGTGTTTAACAGGAAAACTGTGTTTAACCAAAGAAACCAATTGAGACTCTTCTGGGAAATCAATAAGCAGTGATTGACCACAATAAAAGGATATTGAGGCAAGAGACGGGTGTTAACCCAATAGACAACAATCTTTAACCAAGGGAATGGTGTTTGATCAAGGAGAGATTGAAAGGTGCAAGAGTGATCAAGGATCGACTCGACTGAGGATTGAGAGACACTACTGCTTGGAGATAAAGATGATTATTCCAGGCACATGGTCATTCGTCCCCTACTCAAAGTAATCAAGATGAGCGTAGGAATTATCCACTCTCATCTCTTCTCTAGCACCAAAGTAAAGTGCAAAAATTGAAACGGACAACATAACAACGCCAATTTGTACAGTGCTCCAGCGCGTCGTACGAACTTCCGACTCAGCAGGGAATCAAGAGAACAAGGCTCTAAAGTATCCTAAATAGAGGGGAAATGGAGAATCAACTAATCGAAACATGGTTTCGATTAATCGATCAAAGGGAGTGAGTAAGCCAACAATTTTTCACAAGTCGAAAGATCGTCAAAGCAACGTGCGAATTACTGATTGTACATGATTAAATTTGCTCAATAAAGAACAAACTTAATGTGACCAAGGATGAAATTGCAAAGGCAGTACCAAATATCAATTAGTATGCATCACAAATCATGTTAACATGTGAACAAAGGTGTGCAAGAATCAACATGTTCAAACAATGTCAAGAACGCAAACAATTACAAGAATCGATAAATCGTGCATCGAAATATTGTAAGCATGCTTCAAACAGAGGCTAAACAGCACCTAAAACATCCACAAATATCAAGCATATCAAGCTATGAAAGTTAGATGAGGAAAAGATATCAAACAAGCTTGAAAATGCACTAAAATGGCACTCTGTTACAGTGGTAATCGATTACCATATGCAGGTAATCGATTACCTGATTGAAAATAGCAGAATTAGTGAAAATTTGAGCAGAGTAATCGATTACCCCCATATAGGTAATCGATTACCACTGTAACAGTGGCAAAAAACAACTTTTCAAGAAGCACTTTCAGCACCTAATCACTTATCCAATCCACCACATGTTATGGCATGCATTTGTGCATGAAAATTACATCATGTATGAGCATTTAAACACAAACTGAAAGCATTAAACATGAAGATCAAAGATCCAACACTCACATGATTTATCGAACCGAAAAGCTATCGAAACTACATCGTAAACGCGCGAAAGTGATCGAAACAGTAGATTAAGCAAAGAATAACCAACCTACAAGGCGAAGATTTGCCTTGGATGTTGTTGAAAAGGAAATGTGATGAAATTAAGTAGAGAAAACCAGAGAATTCTGCACTTGCGCTTCGAACCATAGTGAAACCGAGCAAAATGCGATAAAACTCCAAAATCAAATTTGTATCGAAACGATTGGAGAAATCACTTGAATTGAAGTAGAATTTGCTGTAATTCCAGAAATCCAAGCAAAATAGAAGATGAATGAAGGCTTAAGCTCAAGAGATAAGCAATTTCAATGTGAAAATTGCTTTTCTTCAATGGTGGAATTGAGCTCTAGTGTGGTTTGGGGAAGAAGATGAAGATGAATGTGTAGAACTTGCAGAAAATGCAAAGAGAAATGAGATAATTGAGAGTGAAGAGAGTAAGGAATTGTGAAAATGATTGTGGATCCTTTGTGAAATGGTGGAGCTTTGTTTATATAGAAGCTAGCTTTGGAGTAGGCTAGGTTTGGGATGTGCTTTGGAACTAGCTTTGGAACTAGCCTTGGATTTAGTTACACCCAACTCACTGAGTTGAAAGTTGACTCAGTTAGTTAGTTGGTTAACTCAGTGGAGCAATCCCAATGCAAGTCCAATCCAAAGGTCCTCATGCTTGGAAGTGAAGCAATATGATAGTCTTAATTCAAAGTGATACATTGGAATAAATGTAAGTGGAGTGTCTTGAATGGTCTTGAACTGTCTAGAATGTTCCACACAATGCTAGAACCAAATGGAACACAAGAGCAAAGAGAGTGAAAACTGTTGTCATAAAAATGCAGCAGAAACTGCAAATTTGCACAGGGTAATCGATTACCCTACTTTGCCTAGCAAAGTGGTAATCTATTACCACATGCAAAACTTGCCCAAATTGCTTAGAAACAAGTGTTGTGGTCCTGGTTTCGATTTTCCACCTCTTGCTTTGATGAATGGGCATGGAAACCCTTGTTTTGTGCTTGTATTGGTGATGTGATGACTTTGTGAAAATAAGATTAATCGGGCGTTGAAAACCTGAATATTCATGCAACAAAAACACAGAGAAAAAGTGTGAATACATATGCCAGCGATGCGAATGCACATGCTTATGCAAAAGGCAAAAGGGGAGGTCAAATTTCGGGTTACGACAATACTCTACTCCCCCTAGGAGTATACTTATCCTCCTTTGTCGAAATCAAAAAGGCAAGTAAAGATGCATTGCGATAAACTTAAATATGCAAACATGAGCAATTAAACATTTCTGAAAGGAAAAACTTATTTTATTCATTAATAGAAATGACTCGGAATTAAAAGTACAAAAAGGGAAATTGCAAGGAAAGTTAGCAACATAAGCAAGTAAAAAAATAATTAATTCATCTCATCATCATCACCATCATCATCATCATCATCATCATCATCTTCATCATCATCATCATCATCATCATCATCATCATCATCATCATCATCATCATCATCATCATTTCTTGGAGCGAATGGTAAAATGAGGTTTCTTTTCTCTATTCTTTCAATGAGCTTGTTAATATTTACAAGCATTTTCCTTTGCTTATCATGAATATCATTGAGGGTATTTGAGGAGGATGGAGGAATGTCATTATTTCTTTGCTGCTTTAATCTTATTGGAGGTAATGAAGCTAGTTTTTTCCTTGAATAATAAATCCCATTTTGCTTACAATTGTTTGCTCTATCGTTGTGTGCATGAATTTTGGATCTTCTTCTTCAAAATCGTAGCCTATGTAGGTTAATAGTTTTGTGATTAGTTTGGCATAGGGTAAGGTGATGTTTTTCTTTTTGCCATCCAGCATGTGGTGAAGTACGACGCGTTAGATGATAGGCTTCGATCTTCGGGGGGGGGGGGGGGGGGTGAATAGATTACAAATTTAAAAACAAAACTTTTGGAAAAAATTGTTTTCAAAAGTTTTATGGCAAAACGAAAACAACCCGAATCGAATCGTCTAACCGAACCTACTATCGAAAAACCTGGATATGCGTAACGTAAACCAATTGGATGATAATGAACACAAATTATTCAACAATGATCAATTCATAAATCAATTAAAAGTTAAGCTATACGTAGAACTTATTTCTAATGAACGAAAATCAATTAAAATACTCAAAGTTAAATTATCGAACACTTTGTGTGCGATCGATAACGTTTGGAAATACAACTTGTTTTGTTGATGTCAAAAGCCAATCACAATCAAAGTGATTATGATTATACCAACAAAAACACTTTAAAAGATAGTTAAAAAACAATTTTCAATCGAATTGATCAAAACAACAATGAACTCGATAATTTGCAAGAACAACAATTTAAAGAGATAGAGAGAGACACAAATATTTGTTTAGGAAATTCCCCAATCAGCCTCGCTATGAGTACGTCTACCCTCAATTTGAAATCGAATTGAGATACGTGCAATTCAGCTTATCTTTGCAAAAATGTTTATACAAGAGATGAAAAACTCTAGCCCCACAAACCTTATGGTTTTTGTTGATTCTACCACCTCCAAACCCTTGATCAAAGTTTGATAAAGTCATCAACAATCCTGCTACAATCCACCAGTTCTTGACTACTTGCTTGCAAGAGCTCCTCGTCTTCAAGGTTTTCGCTCGGTCGGATTAATCCCTAGCACACACTTGTTGAACCCAAGATTCACGAACACGATTCACCATCTCGCACTACTCCCTTACAAGGAACCACCTTGTCCCAAGGCCTTCACTCGGTCGAATTCATATTTGCGTTATCTTGTCCAAAACCTTCAAATCACAATGATCTTGAAGGAAAACCCCAGCTTTGTTTTTTTATTTGAAACACACAAAGATCCCAACCTAATATTCTTGATTACACCAACCTAATTGGATATTATTAACCCTAATCTAGATGGTCACCCAATAAAAAAATGATTATGTGTAGTTTGATTGTGTGTATGCATAGAAGAGAGGTTGAATATGATGAGATGCTTTGTAATTCTAGTTTCGTTTAGGTTTTACACTAGTACCTTACTAGAATATAATGCATGTATGAGTATAGATATGCATGAGAGGAAATAGGAAAAAGGAATGCAAGAAAAGAATAAGAGGAAAACAAAATTTGAGTTTTTGAAAGCATTAGGTCGGCTTATGAAAGCAATAGGTCGGCCTATATAAGTAACAGGTCAACCTGTAGAAGTCTTAGGTCATCCTATTTGAGGTGATCTGAAGATAGTGGCCACATACTTCATTCTTGGAGCGTGGAGGTCGGTATATCTAAGCTATATGTTGACCTATACTAAAGCAAAAGCTTCTATAGGTCGACCTGAACTCGTATGTGTCGGCCTATGCGACATTTTCAACACTTAAAACTCATTTTTGATGTATGAAACATGCCTAAGGTATTTCCAATCATTTTCAAACTTATTTCTATGTATCCTAATGCCAAGATGATCAATTCACATCTAGACTTTGGTAGATACTGCCCAATATACAAAAACGATAAATTTCCTCCTAGTTTTGACATCATTCAAAACATGACTAGATGGAAGAATGCACTCACATACTCCCCCTTTTTGATGATGGAAAAACTCGAATCATATAGAAGTTGCATTTTTCTTCGGTACACTGAATAACTCCCCCTGAATGTGTGTATTAACCTCTTCATAATCTTCTCCCCTTTGACAACATCAAAAAGAGACAAGTAATCCATTAGAAGTATCACATAAATACACATTTCACATATGTATTATACTACACAAAGGCAATTGCAAAGAATAAGTGGTGCACTCACATACAACTCATATGTAAATAACACAAGCTTAATAAACACCCCAACAATACTCGTATTTATTCAATTTGATAAATCATAGTACAAGTATTGCATCAATACATAAACCAAACAACATAACAACAAACCAAACAGAAATAACAAATGCATGGAGACACAAAAGAAAAACTAGATACATGACCAACATGAAACAAATTCTAAGACACACAAAAGGAAAAACTCAAACTTCGCACATCACTGACTTCCGCGACCTCCAGGTCTCACTCCATGAAACCAGCCTTGACCATCACTTCCAAACTGACGGTCCAGAAAGTCACACATTTCTTGATAGAAATATGTATAATGATGATGGTCTTCATTTTGGGCAGTAATCATGTGATTAACCCTCGCAATGGTGGTAGTTGTATTTGCATCAATTTCATCCTTTAAATAAAACCAACTTCTCAGTTACAAAAGATGCAAAATCCTCAAAGTTCGCATCTTGAATTTTCATGTGTTCTTGCATAGTGTAGAGCTGCTCCATTTGAGCATTCCTTTGACCAACTTCATGGTCCACATCGTGCATAGGTTCATCATCAACAACATATGGCTCGATAGTGGAGTCAGTAAATTCTGCAGAATCATTAAATTTGTACACCTTTCGTCCATTTTTACCCATCCTAAGGTAATATACTTGATGTTCCTCATCCTAAAAGTACCCTATATTTGTTAAGGTACGTTTGGAAAATTATTGAGTTGGGCCAGGCGATATGAGCAGCATGTTTGGCATGCCAATATTGAAGAAGTTGAAAATTTAGAGATCATAGACATGTAGCAGAAGGATGTACCTTTATTACACTCTTTGATTGTGAACATTCAGTAGATGAAGTAATGTGGCAAGTTGATATGAATCTTGTGCAGAAGAATATACACAAGATGGATTTCAGCACTATCTACTCTTGAGTACCCTCCTTTCTTTGGGTGTAAAATGTGTGAAACCAACCATATCAGAATCCTTGGAACCATCTACAGTTGACTGACAACCAGTGCATCACGACAGTCCTCCTGTGAGTGCAACTTCTCCGTTAGATATTTTGCACGATGTCAAAACTATAAGAAAACTTAGTATTTTTGTGTGTTGGACGGTATCTCAGAGTTTGTGTGGCACCCTTGCATTAGAGGTCTTAGGAATCATCAAAAACCACTTCAAAATTGTCCACAATAATGAAATACAGTTTTCTGTACAAAAATGCATATGTGTCGGTACATACGCTTTTCAGGCCGACACATGTAACTCAATAATGAAGCCTGTAGCCTCTGTCAAAGTCAGGTCAGTACATAAGCCTTTTAGGCCGGCACATATTGTAACATTAGTTTTATGTGCCGACACATACGTTCTTCAGGCTGGCACATCTACTACCCTAAATAAGGTTGTAGTCTTTATTTCCTTTGGTTTGACACATACATGCTTCAGGCTGGTACATCTACCGTCCTAACTAAGGCTGCAGTTTCTGGTTCATTTGGGTCGGCACATAGGTCCTTTGAGGTTGGCACATGCTGTTATTTTTTACAGTATGTGCCGGCACATCCAACGTTCAGGCCGACACATGTTATTTAAGTTGGTCAATTTTGTTCATTTTTTTACTCCGAAAATTACCTCCTTGCCACCAATCTTCCAAAATTATAAATACATCATTCATGCTTTATTCCAAATCGGTGATACCATAAAATTAGCCGGCATTTGCTCATCATTTTCAACCTCCATCCTATGTCTACACACTGACAAATCACCCATAATAATCTTTTGTTGGGGTGCTTGCTAGGCGAAGGCCTGATAACGTCCGATTAGGTTCTTGTGTAGCCTAGAATATCGGGTTGAGATTTGTAAGGGTCTTCATCCAGAAAAACCGCAGGTTTGTCCTCCAAGATCGTGTGTAGATTTAGGGGTTTTCGTGGAAGACGTTCAAGAGACGATTGCGACGTTGTGAAAGCCTTTGGAGATAAAGTACGCAAAGGATACTTTGGAGATAAAGAACACAAAGGATGTAATGGAGAATGACGAATCGAATTGGAGTCTTATGGAACAGTCGGTACAATTGATCATGGGTGAAAGCTTGGAGATAAAGAACTCAAAGGAGTAGCAATATCGACAAGTCAATTGGCATCCATTGTTATATTGGTCTTTTTCAAGATTAAAAGAAGAGAAGGGGTTGAATCAACATCAAAACCAGTGGTGTTTGTATGGTTGCTATTGAACACTTCTCCTGTACATCGATTTTTTGCATAGTAAGAAAGTATCCTAATTCCACATTGGAAATTAGGCGCAGCTGTGCCCACACGCGAGGACGAAAGTGGGGAACTGCGTAAACAAATCCTCATGTCAATCTCTCTATTATCTCTTTACTTGCTTTATTTTTCATTACACAATTTGTCAAATAGCATTGATCAATCGATCGACTCGTAAGAATTTTCCTGTGATCTTTTTGTTTTAACTTGATTGTTGATTAGCTTATAATCACTTTTGATTATAAGTGGTTTTCATATCAACAACAACACAAAGGAAAATTTGAAAATTCGTTCACACACCAAGTGTTTGATAAATTGCATAGTTCAATATTGTTGCTCATTATCATTGGAAATGGCATTACTATGTCAATTAGTTTAAACGAGTAATAATGTGATACTCGATTAAAGGTTAAATTCGATTATTGTGTTTGTCTTTTCATAATTGGCTTTGCATATCCGAGTTCCAATAACTCGGTTCGTATAAACGACTTTTGTTGATCCATACAAAAACCTTCCGCGCGCACTTTTTTTCAAATAACTTTAAAACCCAAATTTTATTTGGTGATTTTGGCTTGGGTGTCTATTCACCCCCTCTAGACAAGTCGCGTTCGTCTAACAAGTGGTATCAGAGCCCGGTTCATTCCGTGCTTCAAAACGCTTATTAGAAAATGGCTTACGAACCTATAGGGGATTATAAAAGAGCCCCAATTTTCACAGGAGAAAACTATAGTTATTGGAAATCTTTTATGCAAATTCATGTGAACTCTTATGATAAGGGTGTTTGGGAGGCCATTCAAAATGGTCCTACTCCGATAACACGTCGTGTTGATGTTCCTAAGCCCGAAGCACTATGGAATGAGGAAGACAATAAGAAGTAGGCATGCGATTAGAAAGCAAAAAACATTATCGTATCCGCTCTTGGTGTTAATGAGTTTATCGCGTTTCTCATTGTGAGACCGCTAAGGCTATGTGGGACACTCTACAAGTTGCCCATTAGGGAACTAATGAGGACAAACAAGCCCGAATTAATACACCTAATCAAGAATTCGAACTCTTTCATATGAAACATGGTGAAACCATTGCTCAAATGCAAAAGCGGTTCTCACGTATTATTAATCGTTTAAACTTGCTACGTAATCCTATTTCCAATGCTATTACTACTAACAAGGTTTTGAGATGTCTTATTCGGAATTGTTAACCGAGGGTTACGACCATCAAGGAAGCCAAGGATCTTACAACACTTGATCTCACCACCTTGTTCGGAAAGTTAGAAGAACACAAGTAAGAACTCGATTGCTTGGAAAAACATGAAAAGAAGCTTGAGAAAAAGAAGAAAAAGGAGAAAGACACCTACAAGGAGGAAGGAACGAACCCTAAAGCTCTTAGGGCTTCAAGTTCAAGATCCTCAAAGATGAACATCTTTATGATAATGATGGGAGCAACAAATATGTTTTGGATGACGAAGATATGAGTTTGTTTGTCAAAGAGTATCATAAATACTTGAATAGTAAACATGACATTTCTCGAAATATAACTTGTTACTACTGTTGTATGAAAGGTCATACTTTTTCCAAATGCAAACTTAGAATATTTTCAACCCCTAATGGCATTTCTCAATGGTCACCTAAGTGCAACAATTGTGTTACTCACCCTTAAGGACCCAACAAAGATTGGGTACCTAGTTTATCTTGTTGATGTTGCAGGAAAAAGTGTCTTGAGTCTATGAAGAAGTTGTGGGGCTTCATTTATAGTAACATCAAGACATTTGGTAGATAACATGTTCAAATCAAATTGACTTGGTGTCAAGAAGAAGGAATGTGTTTTCTAGAAGCATCAACAAGAAAGCCCTTTGGTAAAAGATATTGAGACAAATTAGAAAGGTGAAGATGAATGAATATGTGTTGAAAAGATTTTATTGATGGTACAATTGGCATTTGTTAAAGATCTTGTTCTAAAGCTTTTCGTGAAATGCTCGTGCATACTTCGTTAGTACAGTGAGGTTGTATCATTTCATTTTCTTTCTAAAAGTAAGCCATGTCTTTTATCCTATTTTATTTAAAAGTATTTTAAATATATGCTGGATGCTATTTGTTCTTGTGTTCACTTCCAAAAATTTCTAATTGAATCTGATTATTTCAATTTACATGCTTATAATGACCTAGATCAAATTTACATGCTTGTGTCGACACATGATGCAGTCAGGTCGGCCTGAAATGAAGTCATTTAAATTTTGTTGATTTTGATTCAGTATAGGCCAACACATAAGTCCTATGTGCTAACACATAAATTCATTTTTCAACTTTGTTTCAAAACTGATTCAGTATGTGATGGCACGAAAGTCGATTCATGTTACCTTTGATGAGTCTTGCCCAAGTAATGTTGGGAAAGGTATTTCTTTTGATGGTGTAGGTGCATCTACATAAGACATGCTCAATGAAACCGAAAAAGGGAATGATCAACCTAAAGTGGTGGACATTGAGAAGAAGGAAGATGACAACCATGAAAAGGAAGATGATGAAAGTCAACAAGAGAATGATGGTCTTTCATTGGAGTGGAGAACCTCCAAGGATCATCCAATTGACAACATTATGGGTGACATCACAAAAGGGTTCTCTAAGCTTATGCAGGGAGAGTTTGAAATGAGTCTAATGGGGGAGTTAAACTACTTTCTTGAACTTTATACTATTGCTCTAACGTTTCGTTTTGAGTTTTTAACATCAAGTGAGTGCAACATTTATCCCATCAAGAGTGAGGTAGTATTGTTTCAATTTCTCTTTGAAAGTAAGACTTTTCTTAATGCATGATATTTGTTGATTAAAGATGCTTGATATTTTCTTAAATGATGAAAACCATGAATGTTCATTTCCAAATTTTTTGATTGATAACCATTGTGTGTTCTCAATGTATATGCTTATAGTGACTTCATGTATTAACTCTTTCACATTTGTATAAGTTTGTTCTTTATTGTATAAGCATGTGTTTTATTATTATTTTTTTCTAGCATGATAATTCGTTGCTATTGTTCTTTTTGTGGGTGTGTTATATGTTATGTCACATTTTCACGTTGGATTGAGTAGTGACATGTTCTTGTCGTTATGCTAGGCACATGCATGTGCGGCATCGAGAGTTCCATTGTGTTGTGTTACATAGTTGTGACGCTATTAGAAGCAACTTAAATAGTTTTCTCTTTGTTGCTGGTTATTCATCAACTTCGCTTCATTACATATATATGGGGATATGTGATTGTTTCTCTTATGTGCAAAAATGCCTCTGAGTGATATATTACTATTTGTATTAGAATATGATATTTCTCACGATTTGCTTTTCTTCTTTTTGATGTTGTTAAAGGGGGAGAAGAATATGCGAGATAAAGAAGGAAAGCACAAAGTCAGGGGGAGCCTTTGATATCAACATGAAATGCCTTGTCGTAAGTTTTGCCATCATAAAAAAGGGGGAGTATGTGAGTGCAACTTCTCCGTTAGATGTTTTGTATGATGTCAAAACTATAAGAAAACTTAGTATTTCTGTGTGTCGGACGGTATCTCTGAGTTTGTGTGGCACCCTTGCATTAGAGGTCTTAAGAATCATTAAAAACCACTTCAAAATTGTCCACAATCATGAAATACAGTTTTATGTACAAAAATGCACTACATGTGTCGGCACATACGCTTTTTCAGGCCGACACATGTAACTCAATAATGAAGCCTGTAGCCTCTGTCAAATTCAGATCGGCACATAAGCCTTTCAGGCTGACACATACTGTAACATCAGTTCTATGTGCCGGCACATACATGCTTTAGGTCGACACATCTACTGTCCTAAATACGGCTGTAGTTTCTGTTTCATTTGGGTCGGCACATTGTGCTTCAGGCCATCACATCTAATGTCCTAAATAAGGCTGTAGTTTCTGTTTCATTTGGGTCGACACACAAGTCCTTTCAGGTTGGCACATGCAGTTATTTTTGACAGTATGTGCTGGCATATCCAACGTTCAGACCAACACATGCTGTTTAAGTTGGTCAATTTTGTTTATTTTTTTTACTCCAAAAATTACCTCCTTGCTGTAGCGCGATTTTTGTGGTTTCAAATCACTATCGCTTTGGTACTATAGTTCGATTCATTTTTTATCCTGCGAAGCTGATTAAGGAAGGGAAATAGATGTCTCTAATTAACCCTACTTGCATACTGAGCTTAAACAGATGACTATTGGTTTACAGATGCTATAAAAAAAGGGGGGGGTCTGTCTTAGGTTATTTTACTTAAAAATACAGTATCTGGACTATTTGCGAGGCCTTTGGTAAGGTGTTAGATCTGATGCTTTTGGTTGATTGACGGAGGTACTGGACTTTGAGTTTTTGATTAGTATGCTCGCTAAGATTTTGCAATCTTATGCCTACGTATTCCCGTTTAACGAAACAGGGAAATCAGAACGATCGTAATTCCCTCCTATTTTAAGGGAGGAAAAAGATGTTTTGGTGTCTTTTTCAAAGCCCAAGATTGAAGGTAAAAGGGTATTTGTATCTTGTTCAAAGCCCAAGATATGAAGCTAAAGGGTTTTTGACTGAGAGAACTTGTCATCTCTAAAGAGGAACTGTTGATGTTCGTATGCCTTGATCAAAGCACAAGTTTAATGCTAAAAGGTTGATTGAATCAACTGAGGATTTCTCTATACGAAGCCTAAGAGGAGGCCATTGCCCCAACAAGAGGGTGTTTATTATTTGTCTCGTATGAAGCCCGAGATAGGGGATAAAAGGGTTGACTCAATAAGAGAGTATTACAAGTGACTGACTCAACAAGAGAGTACTTTTATATGTCTTGTGCGAAGCCCAAGACGGAGGCTAAAGAGGTTTGACTCAACAAGAGAATACTCTTATACGAAGCCCAAGACGGAGGCTAAAAAGGTTGACTCAACAAGAGAGTCGGACAAGTTGATTGACTCAACAAGAGAGTCTTTTATATGTTTTGTACGAAGCCCAAGACGGAGGCCAAAAAGGTTTGACTCAAAAAGAGAGTACCTTCATCTGTTTTATACGAAGTCCAAGACGGAGGCTAAAAAGGTTGACTCAACAAGAGAGTCTGACAAGTTGATTGACTCAATAAGAGAGTCTTTTATACTCAACAAGAGAGTGATTTGCTGTCTCGTACGAAGCCTGAGATAGAGGCTAAAAGGAAAGTGACTCAATCCTTGCAGGGGAATGCAAATGGATTGATAGATCAGAAACCTTGAGGTTTTGGTTTGAGATAGTGTTAAACTGACTCGGGTTGGGGAATTTTGGGAGAAGGAAGGGGTTTTAGAACCCATAAGTTTTAACTCGGCTGGAGATTAATCCAGAATCCGGGGTTTCTCCTATGTTTGAAAGGTGCTTGAGAATGTCTTTGAGACTCAAGGGAATTAGACTGTCCAAGTCCACTGGTAGAGTTTTATCTTTTGTATGATGCCCAAGAGGAGGCCGACTCGTTTAAGGGAAGAGTATCAACCCTAAAATTAGTCTGAAGGTTTTGACTCCTTTTAGAAAGACAGCTCTGACGAAGGATGACTAAGTTCTATTCCTATACCTGTAAGAGGTCTTCAGGGTCCTTGTATTAAGCCCAAGAGAAGGCATGAGAACTTCTAAGAAGCCGAAGGGTCATTGTACAACGGCCAAGAGGAGGCGGGGATGCATTTAGGAAGCCTGTAGGTCCCCAAACCAAGAGAAGTTCAAGAAATGTAATTCACAGAGAAGAGATCATTCCAGGAAAGTTTGAGAATTTGGAAGAAACTCAAGAGATACTATTCACAGAGAATAGATCGACTCTGGGGAGTAGAGTTTCTTTGACAATTTCTAAGGGTGACAGTCTGAGAAAAGGTTCACCGAGAATACTGCCTTTCTCTTTGTTCCATATTGTTTAACCCCAAGAGAAGGGAAGATTGTATCTGGAATCCTATGGGGATCTAGTTTTGTTTGTATTCGAGAGTGACCAACAGGCTTTACCTAGTTCTAGACGTAGTTGTCGGGGAAAACTCTAAATAACTATACTAGTATTACACAGTTGATATGTGACAAGTATATAAAAGGATGTGAGGGAAGACTTATAGTGAAACAGCCCCACAATACAGTTATATACATATGAAAGCGGTAAATGAAAGTGGATAAACACTTACCCGTTGTAGAGCTTCCATGCTGTTTTGTTAGTTGTCCAACAAAGAAATTAAAGAAAGTTTTGATAACAACATATATTTGAATCTAAAATCAAAGGAGAAAGTACTTTGAAAAGATTGTTGGGGCTTGCAGCTCAAGGAGAGGCCTAAGTTTTAACGATGATCGCACCGGTGTTTTGAAAATCGTACAGAGGGACTTATACAATATGTGAGGCCCAAAAAGTTTTTATGTACAAGGGGATGGGTCTTACACTCTATTAGAGGCCCAAAGATTTATTTTTGTACAAGAGATGGGATTTACAACTCAAGGAGAGGCCCAGGGTTATTTGTTTGAAAACGGCGATCGCGCCGAAGTTTTTGAAAACACCGTGGGTCTTATACAATATCTGAGGCCCAAATCATTTTGGTTTCAAAAAGGGGTTAGGTCTTACACTCTATTAGAGGCCCAAAGAGTTTGAAAATGAATAAAGATGGGTCTTATAGCTCAAGGAGAAGCCCCGTTGATTTTGTTAAAAAGGCAACGATCGCGCCGAACGTTTGAAAATATACAGAGGGACTTATACAATATGTGAGGCCCAAAGGTATTATTTACAAAAGGGTTGGGTCTTACACTCTATTAGAGGCCCAAAGTTTTTGTTTTTGAAAATGAATGGGACTTATAGCTCGAGGAGAGGCCCAGTTGGTTTTGTTGTTTTTGAAAATACAGTGGGACTTATACAATGACTGAGGCCCAAAAAGTGGTATATTTACAAAGGGGATGGGTCTGACACCCTAATAGAGGCCCATGAGTGTTTGAAAATGATTGATGAGGGTTGAATTAATCAAAACCCTAATTTTGTTTAAAAAAGGAATTAATTTTGTTTAAAAATTAATAAAATTATTGAAAACATATGAAAAATGAGTGTTGATATTGGATCAATGTTTCAAAAATCATGTTTATATCCACAAAATGATTGGAAACCAATTAAATTTGGAAAATCAAGGAGGAAAAAATATTCTAAATGTTAAAAAACAAATAAAAGATTAATTCTTTGGAAAAATATCAAGTATAGGAAATAAATAATATTTTTGGGAATTTTTGGAAAAATAAAATATTTAAACATTTTTGTGAATTATTTAAAAAAGAATCAACTCAAAATCATTAAAACTCAGAGAGAAATTAATTTTTGAATCAATTAAATAAAATCACAAAATTCAAATATTCAAATTTGTGAAAAAGCCACCAAGAACATGGGCCAAGAACACGCGCGAAGGGAGTTTTGCTCAGATTTGCATTTTCTATCCAATCTCACTGAATACTTGATGAAATCACATAATCCACATATCAATCTGCTCGTTTTCACCTCACGATCATGTCCATGGTCTTTAATTTCATTTATTTTAAGCATAGACTAAGAAATCAAGACAAAACCTCAAGAACCCTAAAATTTGCATGAAGGCTGAGAATTTTGATACACGATTCAAACAAAGCAATTAATTGAGGGGAAACATTCTATGCATGATTATGAACATTTGAAAAAAGTATTGTGCGAGGAAATATGCATAGATTAAGAGATGACCAAGTTTAGGCTTACTTGAAGGTCGTGACAGCAAGAGCAATGTGATTTTTGAGTTGGAGGTGTTACAGATGAGTTGTGATGATCTGAACAGCTTCCCTACACCATATGGAGTGTGTTTGAATGCTTGGACTTGATTGGAAATGGCTGGATCACTTCATGGCATCTCAACTGCAACTTGGTTGAAAACTTGAGCAACTGGCTGGTGATTCTGAGAAATCAGTGTTACAATTGTGTGTTTAGTGTTTAATCAGCTCACATATGATGTTTATGAGGTGTTAGAGTAATTGGTTTGAGTGGAATTGCTCTCTACTGAAAAATTCGATAGTGACTCGCTAAGAAAGGCATTTTTTAGAGTGAGAAGATGATTTTGAGAAAGGCAAGTGTTATAGGCCTTTGGTGTACTTAAAATGAGCACAAATGAGCTCTATTTATAGTATAGCAAGTTTGTTTTACAAGCAATAGTGAATGGCAACTGCAGCAGGTCATTGTCCAATTGCATCACTTTGGAATCTTAAGTCTCCTCTAGCCATTGACTAGAGGTTAGAGCACAGGCCTTTGGTTCCCTAGTTCAGAGATTATCCTTGACTCATTCAGTTGGAAAAGGCTCAGTTCATGCCACCTTGGTGCATCCATTGAATGCTCCAAAACAAAAATGGAGTCTTGTCCGCCTTTTAGGCATTTTTAGGTTTGGCATGCTACTTTTAGTTCCAAAGACTTGGGAGGCTTATGGATCAGTGTTTGTCCCTCCCTGGTCTCCCCCTGAGGTGTTCAGATGGATAAACTTGTTTGTCATTTGCACAATTTAATTAAATCGAGCAAAATGCACAAATATGTCTTGCCATGACAGTTGTAGCAAGGCATATTGCCACTGTCATAACTCTTAGCTCAAATGGAATTTGATGGAGTTCTTGTCCATTTTGGAAAGCTCTTATATGATACAACATATGTGTGATCATAGTTTGTATTGACACTTTTTGGATCTAAGTGAAAAATTCCCCTACATTTTGAAAAAAGTGAAACAGATTCTGACTTAGTGAAAATTTCACTAAGTGTTGGAAAAAGTGGCATTTTCATGTTTTTGACATTTTGGTCACTCCATAACTAAAAATCCATGAAGAATTGGAATGAGGTGTAGTTGACACTTTTAAAGTATGCCATGAGAGCTACAAATCCATCTTTGGATCAGCCAAAATGGTTGCTTGGATCACAAGTTATGATCCTTGGAAGTTGGTACCCTAGCCCCTTTGTTCCATAACTTAGAAAATTTCTAAGTTTTTTATGGTTACCTCTTTTACAAGTTATCCCACTTTTCTTGATTTTTCTTGATGAATGATGATTCCAATCACACATTAACATCATTTTAGGGTTAGGGAACCATAATTGATCAAAAAATCAAAAAGTCAAACTTTGACTTTTGGGCATAGTTGACTTTTTATCAGATGAATTCCAAACTGTGCGATCCTCTATGAAATCAAGTCCTTGGCCTAAATCAAACTTGATGGATTGATTTCATAGGCGTTATATGGTGTATTTAATCATGTCCCAAGGTTTGGGAGCATGTCCTGGTCAAAAGTCAAAGGCACAGTTGACTTTTTCCGCGAAAACCCTAACTGTGGTTCTGATGAACTTGAAACTTGTGAATCAAGCTTCTTGGATCAATCCATTATTGCAAATAGACCAATGTAGTGTATTAGGGACCCTCAAATCATGTCTTGAGGTTTTTCTCATGCTTTGTCCCAAAAGTCAACTTAGGGGTGAATTAGGTCAAGAAACCCTAATTCCTGATTTTTGGTTAATGCATCCCCTGCGGCTAAATTGACTTGATGATGGGGTCCATGAGGTCTCTTGGAGTATCTTGGGTTATGCTTTGAAGTATTGGATCATGCTCAGATGAAAATTTCCATCTGGAGGCCCTGGTCGACCAAAACCCTAATTTGGTGACACTGGCGATCTTGAGGCTTGATCCACTTGGAATGTTGCAGCCTTGTGCTTGATCCTTGATGTGGGAGTCCTCTTGATCCATTGTGGTTGTTTGAGAGGTTTAGACAAGTTTAAGATCATGTCATTCCTTGATTGATCCTTTGTCTAAGAGCTCTGAGAGGGCTTGAAACCCTAATTCTTTGATTATAGTGAATGCTCACCCATCTTTGGGGAGGCTAATGAGTATGAAAGTTCATCCACATTGTGGTGATGATCTGCACAATGATGGGAAATCTTAGTGGTCAAAATTTGGGGTATGACAGATGCCCCTATTTAATCTTCTTGGACTCGAAGGTGTGAATGACGAAGGTATTCGGGCATTCGGGGTGCAAGAGGATTAAATATCGGAATACCCAAAATTTTGATGGTGGTTATGAATGGCAGTTTGCTCATCCATCTTCTTTTGCTAAGCGTTGATTCTTAGAAAAGGTAAAAACTTCCCCTCGATCCTAGTCTTCATCCAAGGAACTGGTCTCAGTTTTCTGAAATAAACTTCCCCACGATCCTGGTTTCCTACCAAGGAACTGGTCTAAGTTTCTGATGTAAACTTCCCCTTGATCTTGGTTTCCTACCAAGGAACTGGTCTAAGTTTCTGATGTAAACTTCCCCTTGATCTTGGTTTCCTACCAAGGAACTGGTCTAAGTTTCTGATGTAAACTTCCCATTGATCCTGGTTTCCTACCAAGGATCTGGTCTCAATTTATTTTGTCAATAAACTTTATTGACAAGGGACGCTATGAGTAGCGGTTTTCCTCAAACTTCTCGCCGAATTTTCCTGGGGAGATGCCATTTGACGGAAAAAGTTTTAATGTTAGACTCGCTGGGGAAACCCATTCGTCTGAGTTGTAGATGTGTTCAAACTTATCTATTGGAGATGCCATTTGTTGACTCTACTGGGGAAAGCAAGTCTCTTGAAAGACTGCTTTCTGCTTAGGGATATTACATCATTCTTTTCTCGAGGTCTTCTCGGACAAACGCCATGTGATGCAATCCAATTTGGAGGTGCTGATGACCTCATTTGATAGCAAATTTTCAGAGAGAAATTGCTATATTGTCGAAGCTTTGATTAAAAGGCTTTCTCTGGGGATTTTCCTTAATCCGGGAAAGCGAAGATATTATCTTTAATGGTGAAGAGTGACATTCGTCGACGATCTTCCTGTTTTTCAAAGGTTCAAGTTATCAAAGTGGTCTAGGGCCAACTCTAATCTAGAAATAAACTGGAAGAGAAACTGTTCAGACGCAACACCTTCTGACGAGGAAAGAACTGACAACTCGATGGAGAAGACTTTTATCACTAGGGGACAAGACCAACCGGAGTGATAGTGATGCAATATGAATATGAATGTAAATCAATAATGCATGATGTATGTATGTATATGCTAACAAAACTGACGTGACATACAGACTAGTGGATGAACACGACTGGATACTCGGCCACTGCGGGGGACGGAGAAGTATCACTGGTTCAAGATAGCAATTTTGCCTTGCTTAGGAGAAGTAGTCCCTGTGGGAAAAACCGTTGGTCGGGCTTAGGAGGTAAGAACTCGGCCGGGGGGGTGTCAGAAGAAACACGGTCTCTGATCCCTCGTTCAGGCGTACTGATTTAGAAGGAGTACTTTGATTCTGCACTTTGAAGCTCGATTACTTCTGGAGAAGCGATCGATGTTCTTTCGATGTTCAACAGTCAAAAGAAATTGCCATCTTTATTTTAAAAGCAGAAAAATTTGACAAGTAAAATTCATTTTTGTTTCATTTCAAGAATCGTTAATCATGTTGAAACATCGTTCTGTAAAGCTAAAACAAATAAGAATTGCAAACAAAAGCACAAGGGCTCAAATTTTATTGATAGGATGGAAATCAGCCAAACGCGTGATTCCATGGAGTATTTACAAAGTTAGAAAATGGTAATTTAAGGGAAAAAGGGCTACATTGAAACATAACGACCGTTATCTTTCTACCAACTTTGAATTCTGGACATCCTGAGCTTCTGTCGAAAATGACCCTGACTGGAGTTTTCTGATGGATGGCATTACTGCTGCTGAGGATTTACCCATTTGCTGGACGTAGTTACTTGCCATGAATCCCTAACTTTTGCCTGGATTGTACTTTGAAATTTCCTATCCACCGGGATGATTTTTGTTCATGTCTCTAATTTTTGCCTGGACCGCCCTTTCGGGTTTTCTATCCACCGAGACGTTTTTTTATTTTATTTAGGTGAAGTATTTCTTGACTACATCAACGTTCGTGGGGTAGGCAAACTCTTCTCCATCCATGTTTGCAAGTCTCAAGGCACCGCCTGAGAAAGCTTTCTTGACCACATAGGGGTCGTCATAGTTCGGGGTCCATTTGCCCCGAGAATCAGTGAGAAATGATTGTATCTTCTTGAGCACAAGGTCTCCTTTCCTGAAGTCACGAGGTCGGACCTTTTTGTCAAACGCCTTATTCATTCTTTGCTGATACAACTGACCGTGACATAGTGCCGTTATTTGCTTTTCTTCGATTAGGTTTAATTCGTCGTGTCGACTTTGACACCATTCAGCTTCTGTTAGCTTAGCTTCCATCAATACCCGGATTGATGGGATCTCTACTTCTATGGGGAGCATTGCTTCCATGCCATATACTAGAGAGAAAGGGGTTGCCCCTGTTGAAGTGCGGACAGATGTGTGATAACCGTGCAGGGCAAAGAGTAGCATCTCGTGCCAATCTTTGTAGGGTGCAACCATCTTTTGAACAATCTTTTTGATGTTCTTGTTAGCCGCTTCTACCGCTCCATTCATCTTGGGTCGGTAGGGAAATGAATTATGGTGTTCGATCTTAAACTCAGCACACAATTCTTTCATCATCTTATTGTTCAAGTTAGATCCATTATCAGTAAAGATCTAGTTTGGAACACCGTAACGGCATATGAGATTGTTCTTGATAAATTGGACCACCACTTGTCGGGTGACATTGGCGTATGACGTTGCTTTAACCTATTTGGTGAAGTAATCAATGGCTACCAGGATGAATCGATGTCCGTTCGAAGCTTTGGGTTCGATAATGCCAATCATGTCGATTCCCCATATGGAAAAAGGCCACAGGGAAGAGAGAACTTTGAGATGCGTTGGCGGTACGTGGATTCTGTCTGAGTATATCTGACACTTGTGACACCTCCTCATGTATTTGTAGCAGTCGGATTCCATGGTCAACCAATAGTACCCTGCTCTCAGAATTTTCTCGCCATCGTGTGTCTGTTGACATGTGTGCCAAAGGATCCTTCGTGGATTTCTTTTATCAGCATGTCTGCTTCTGGTCTGTCTACACATCAGAGCAAGATCATGTCAAAGTTTCTCTTATAGAGTGTTTCACTGCTCAGAAAGAAGATGCCAGCCAGTCTCTTGAGGGTCTTTATGTCTTTTCTTAATGCCCCAGGTAGGTATTCTTGTTTCTGAAGGAAGCATTTGATATCGTGATACTAAGGTTTATCGTCTATGACTGCTTCAATCGCGAAGATGTAAGCGGACCTTTCTAGGCGCATTATGTCGATCTTAGGTATGTCGTTCCATTGACCTACACTAATCATGGAAGAGAGAGTGGCTAATGCATCAGCCATGTGATTCTCTTCACGAGGGATGTGGTGAAACTCGATTCTGTTAAAGAATGGTAACAACCTTCTCACGTAGTCTTTGTAAGGAATCAGTCCTGATTGGTATATGTTCCAATCTCCTTTGATCTGATTGATAACCAGGGATGAGTCTCTATACACATCCAAGTTCTTTATTCTTAAGTAGATTGCTTCTTCGAGACCCATGATATAAGCTTCGTATTCGGCCTCGTTGTTTGTGCATTTGAATGTCAATCGGGCGGTGAAAGGAATGTGGGTACCCTGAGATGTTATGATGATTGCCCCAATTCTATTTCCATAATGATTGACAGCTCCGTCAAAGATAAGTCCCCACTGGGAACCTGGTTCTGGCCCTTCACTGGGTAGCGGTTCATCGCAATCTTTCATTCTCAAATACATAACATCTTCGTCTGGGAAGTCAAATCCGACTGATTCCTGATCGTCAATCGGTTGATGAGCCAAATGATCGGCTAAAACATTTTCTTTGACGGCTTTCTGAGCATGGTACTCGATGTCGTATTCTAATAACAACATCTGCCAACGGACTATCCTTCCCGTAAGAGCGGGTTTTTCAAAGACATACTTGATTGGATCCATCTCGGAGATTAACCAAGTAGTGTGACGAATCATGTACTGGCGAAGACGTTTGGCTGCCCAAGTCAGAGCACAACAAGTTTTCTCAAGCATAGTGTACCGAGTTTCACAGTCAGTGAATTTCTTGCTCAAATAGTGAATGGCAGACTCTTTGCTTTTCGTTTTGTCTTGTTGGCCAAGTACACAACCCATTGAGTCTTCCAAGACTGTTAGGTAGATGATCAGTGGTCTTCCTTCCATTGGAGGTGATAGAATCGATGGATTCAATAGGTATTCCTTGATACTCTCGAAGGCGGTTTGGCAATCTTCTGTCTAAACGCAATCCTGATTCTTTTTTAGTAATTTGAAAATCAACGTGCTGTAATACCCCAAAATTTGCTCTCCCTTTTTGTCATCTTAGCATAGCATTATCATCTATCATATCATATCCATCTCATTAGCATTGCATTGCATTTAACATAGAAAAATGAAGCATGGCATCCTTCTTACCATCAGGGCATGTGATCATGTGGAAGGTGGACAATCTAGGAATCATTCAAAGCACAAAAGGTCAATCAAGTGCCCTCAAGGCAAGCCAAGAGGTCTTTCATGTCTCATACCATCCCAATTGATCCTCCACAACCTCAAGAAGGTGAGATTCAATAGGAGATTGAAGCATTACATCCTACTCTATGCAAGAGGTCCAAAAATTGAAGGAAAACCCTCAAAAGAGATAGCTCATTGATTCAAAATCATCCTCAAAAGGCATATACCATCATCCTTTAAGAAGGTACACAACATACTCTGAGGAATTTGAAATTGAAGACTGCACATTTTTCTCCTAGGAGGTGGGCACCAAAACTAGGGTTTCCCATTAAATCAGGGAATCTTTGATTTTTTGAACAAAACTTGATGTCATGGTATTCCATATGTCCTTAAGTGTATGTATGTGGAAAATTGCATCTCAATTGGTTTTAGAAGTGGTTCAATTGGAAGAAAGATCAAGAATCAGGAAATTTGGGGCCAAGTCAAATAATCAGAGGAAAAAGTCAACTCTTGACTTTTTGAGCCCAAAATCATGAAATTCATGTTACATATGTCCAATGTACAAAATTTGGTCAAGAAACTCCAAAGGAATCATGAAAAAATCAAGAGGTGGAAAGTTGCCATTTTTGGAAGAGGAAGGGTTACTAAAAATAGCAAGTTTTTGCCATTTTGCATCAGAGTTTGAACCAAGGCCATTTAAAATTGAAGCACCAAATGGAAATTCCACTCGGCCACAACAAAAGATCTTGTTTTAAGCTTCAAATCCATGTGTGGAACATCTCCATTGGATAAAAATTGAGTGAGATATGATTGATCAAAGTTTGAGCAAAGTAGGTTCAAAACTAGGTCATGACCAAGATTTTCAGGGCACGCGCGCAGTCATTTTAACAAACAGTTGGTGGGCCAAATGTACACCTATTTTTCGCATGGTTAGAGGCTTCATTCTCAAAACTTTTCAACATCAAAGTTGTTCCTTATAGTGTCATCTTCAATACTCATGTTGGACAAAATTCCATTTGATCAAGTTATAGTGGAGATATATTGGTTCAAAGTCATGTTGATTGTGCTGAAATTTTGTGTGCCAAGTTGCCATGCCATGACTTGCTTGCCACGCCCCATAACCAGTTCCCAAACTTGTGTATTCCAAGTCATTTTTCAACCTCTTCCAAGCCTTATTTCAATTCATTTTTCATACCAAGCATGTCCTCTTACATCCTCTCTTTCAAATGAATCCAAAAACTCACCAAACCAATCATTGAGTAGAGAGGAAAACATCATCAAATCACCATATCTCCATTGTTCTCAACTGTCATAAAAAATCAGAAACAGAACCAATGTTGTTGATGTTGTGGTTACAAGATTGCACGTGCATTATTCATACCAGCTATCCATTGCCTTTTTAAACCAAACACATTTCATACACACCATAGCACGTGCCTCATTATGCATGAAAGTAGAAATAACAAGCTTGCTGAACAAGTTTTGTGATACAACAGCCTTTCCATTCAATTCATTTCACCTCCACCATAGTTTGTTATGAACCAGCCACACCATATCATGGCTCTCCCTAACTAACTTGACTCAGTTAGTTAGGGATGACTCACTCAAACCATTGTGACTCAGTTAACCTCACTCAGTTTAACCTTGGTTAACTCACACTATAAAACCAAATTTCACTCACATTTCTGAGAGAACACTCATTTTCTCACATTCACTTCAGAATTCTCCTCTCACTCTCTCTGATTTTGCTCATCTTCTTCTCCACGATTTCAACTCCATTGTGCTTCCATTAATCATTGTTTGGTGTGGTTGAATCAAGAGCAACAAGAACAACTCCATTTCTGCAAGTTCAGCATCATTGCAAGCTTCAACATCCTTCATCTATTTACGAATCCATAGCATTTATTTTGCTAAGTTTGAAGATCTAGAAGCTCAGCATATCAAGCTTTCCTCTGGTTTTTCTCAACATCTCCAATTGCTCCACATTTTCAGGTTTCATCATTCAACTTTGCTTCAGTTGATTTTCATTAATTTTAGCTTGTTTTTGTTAATTTAAGCTTGATAGAAGCTCTGCTTACTCCGGCTAGTTGATAGAGCTTCTTAGAAGCCTAGATCCAAAACTTAGGGCATGATTTAATCTCCTCTGTTCTCTATGTGTGTGCTTGGTATGTGAAAAACAATTGTGAATTCTTAATCTACGTGAGCTCAGCTTCATTTTGGTATAATATTTGTGCATTTCTGGAACATGTGAGAGTTGCAGACAGTGGTGCATGGCCGGAGAAGGTGACCGGAGGTCCCTCTCCGGCCGGTGATCATGTGTTAGGGTTTGGTTTGCAGTTTTAATCGTGACCGTGGATTTACTTGCATCGTGTGGTGTAGGATTGGCCAACGCATTAAAAAAGGTGTGCACCTCACGTGCTCCATTTCTGATTTCACTTAAACAAAATGTGGCGCAGTGCATGTTAGTAATTGTGTTCCCTCACGTGTGTGCATTGATCTTGCTTACTTTGACTTGTTTGTTGACCTGACTCAATCCGATGGTGATCATTGTTTGACTTTATTTGACTGAAAGTGCATGTTTGCTATTGTGTTCCACGCGCAAATGGACCCTGAAACCTTTGCTATTCACACCTAACATTTAAAGGCCCAGACCAATTTGAACAGGGAATCTGCTATGCATGCACCCCCTACTTGTTTCTATTTCTTTTTATTTTCTTCATTTTATGCACGTTTGATTTTTAATTTTTAAAAATACCAAATATCATCATAAAATTCCACAAAAATTCATGAGTATCACTAAAACATTTAGGAAATTTTCCATGATTTTATTTCTTGATTTTATGACCTTTTTACCCCTGGTCCATAATTTTCTTTGAATTTCCATTTAGATGCATTCTAAGCATGATGCATGAATTTGTTTAATTTTGTTCTTGCTCATTACCAACTGTTTTGACATGATTCTTTTTGTATTGATTCACTAATACATTGAAGTATGTTAGATGATTTTTGTTTGATATTTTAGGTCACTTTATTACATGTTTTGATGCCTATATTTGCACCACTTTGCATGATGTTTCAATTTGACCTAATTGCTTTGTTTGAAGTCATGTTGCTCTGAATTTTTACATGCTATCTTGATGTATGATGCATTTCTGACCTAGGTATTCCAATAATATGCTGGCATAATTTTCATGAATCCATTTGGTCTTTGTTTGATGCATTACCTTGGAAGTATAATCCATGGCATGTCATTACAACTTTAGTGCATGTTTACATGAATTCTTTTGTGCACATTTGTATGAGCATTTGCATATGTTATGAGCCATTCATATGATATTATAGGTCTTTGATACACATTATAGGTCATCTTTACATGTTCATTTCAATTTGAACTTTGTGCATCATTAACATGTATTGTTTGCACTTTCTTTTTGAACTTTCATTTCAATTCTTCTTATATTACTTCTTGAATGTCTTGAAGTTGATTCATAAATACTTTTGAGATGTTTATAAACCATTTTCCATTTCATTTCAATTCTGATCCATGGATTACATGTTCCATTTGTGCATATTTCTTCTTTTCTCTTTCATCTTTCATTCTTCCTTTTCTTATGATATCATGTTCTAATGTCATGGAGGATGTTTGTTGTCTATCCACTTGAGTTTGATTGATAATGACCATTTGTTCTCATATGATGTACATTCTGGTTGTGGCTCTAGGATTTGGTTTCTCATTTAATTCTTTTGAGTTTTATGATGCATTACATGTTCTTTTACTTCTTATACTTCTTATACATGTTTACTAACCATGTAGGGGCTTTGGTAAGTTTCAATTGAGTGTGGATAAGGAATCCACATTCAACTTCTATCCTTTCTCTTTTACAATTCCATTCTATGTTTTGTTAAGCACTTATGTGTTTTCTTTTAATAACTCATCACTTTCCCTTTGTGAATTACAATTCATCTTCTACTTTAGAAGTGAATTGTTTAATTCATTCTTTCTTTAGACTTTAGGTTGAAACCTCACAAACCTTAGGATCACTCCCTTAACTAATCAATTAGGATTGAGTCTTAGTCCATATAGATTTTTACCTTTATCCTCCCTTGAGTCTCTTTTCTCATCTCAAAGAAAATTCAAAATATCTAATAAAGGTAGGCACTTATTGCATTTAGGCCTTTCATATAAAGAAAAGATTATAAGGGGTCTTCTCTTATAATCTTAAAATGTGTAGCATATGGCCCATCTTAGGTCAATGTGTTAAACATTTGATCTTGTATGAGGGACTTAAATGCAATACTTGTTGAAGGTGCAAATAATAAAAAACTTCTTCATTTCTTAATCAACAAAAACACTTAATAAATACAAGTACGCTAGTGTGTTTGAACCTTGACAATTGGAACTAAGTGTGGGGGTCTTCTTCACTCTTAGTGTGCTTTCTTACCCATTCCATCTTGGAATGTGAGAATGTACACACTCCAATGACTAAGATTCAGATACACTGTCATATGCAAATAAATGGAAAAAACTTCTAAAAGACAAAAACAAACAATAACGTCTTTCCTTCGGGAATTCTTTTCTCATCTCATTCATTCTCAACGCACGAACGCGCTCCTACTCGTTCTCTTGCAAGATGGTAACGCACTCGGACCAGCGAGCCTGCAACACCTGAGCTAGAACGTAAGCCGTTCTCTAAAAAACACAATCCATCCCTAGTGAGGGGAACTACGTCGCTCTGATTCTCATGCTCCCGGTGAGATACGTAGGCAGTGGGGTAGGGCCCATGCG
This sequence comes from Lathyrus tuberosus, assembly GCA_022829125.1. NCBI lineage: Eukaryota > Viridiplantae > Streptophyta > Magnoliopsida > Fabales > Fabaceae > Lathyrus > Lathyrus tuberosus. The sequence goes on from JALAZF010000387.1 coordinate 4,143,924, forward strand.
AGCACTTCTTTTATTTTCCCTACATTTGTTTCCCGTTCCTTTTCTTTTCTTTCTCCTTTCTTTCTTTCAGTTCCTTTTCCAGTATCCTTTCTTTACACCCTTTGATTGAGACAAGCAAGCGTGGATCCCATCGGGTACGATGGACGTGAGAGGGTGCTAATACCTTCCTCTCGCGTAACCGACTCCCGAACCCAGTTCTCTTGGTCGCGAGACCATGCTCTTTCCTTTCTCTCAGGTTTACGCGGTGTTTCCTTTCCCCCTCTTGGGATAAATACACATTGCTGGCGACTCTGTTCGGTGCCATTTTCGCGTTTGTACTAGGATGAAAATCCCGGGAGCGACAGCTGGCGACTCTGCTGGGGACCGAACCCAGAATCTCTGGTTTCCTTAGCGAGTCAATCCTAGCGCTTGTCTGTTTTTTTTTCATTGGGTGTTTACTGTTGTGCTATATGTTGTTGTTTATTTATTTTACTGTATTTACCGCAGTTTAGCATTACATATCATATATTATATTGTGTTGCACTGTTTTGTCTGTTTGGCGGGATGGGTGTTCTGAGAGATAAGCTCACTACCAAGGCTTGAGTACATACATAGGTATTAGAGTGGATAGTCATGACGCTTGCGTGGTGGTGACCACGTATTGTTGTTCATGAGACCCACAACCAGACGAGGTTCTATCAGGAGCTTTCTGCTACTGCATGTTATGCAGGCCAGTAGTTATTCTCTTGAGGAATTGTCGACTCTGGTGACCATTCCCGAGGACTCAGTTGCAGCACTCCTCCCGAGATGTGACCGTGGCAGACCACATTATGTGGCAAACCCATTGCACATTCTCGATCCGAGGACCCAATGCTGGGAACTTGCTATAGGACATCCCTTTTTGAAAGAGAATCAGCGGAGGCACTCCTCGATTGGCGATAGTACTGTACCCTGAGGGATGAATGTACTATTGCTTCTCGACCTCAGTGCCAGAAGCTGAGGACCTTTTTGTTTTGGAGAATCAGTTGAGGCCTCCTCGATTGATGATGATGCCAAACCAGAAATGGTGAACGTATCATCATTTCTCGACCTGAGAGCCCGGGATACTGAACATCCTAGTACCCACATGTGAGAAGGGCGGGTTGTTTACAGGTTTGCAGGTAACCATGACCTCCTACATACCCGGTTTTCTATCATCATTGCACAAAAAGGAAGTTTCATCCTATTGTATTCAGATGGTTCTTATCTATGGTTCTATATTAGTCTCAGAGCTACACTGACACCGTTCACAGTTCAGCACAGACACCTGATTACCTGATCGCATTGCCCTTTGCATTGCATTATCATATCCTAACATACATGTTTATTCATTTCCAGGTGCATATATTACCCTTGATTCCAGTCATCAGGTCCCTGCAAAGATGAACACTAAAGAAAGGAAGAATATCATCAGCTATAAGTTCCTTACGCCTACTTTAGGCCCTATTGTTATGCTGAAGGGAATGGCGAGTCCTGCAGTACGAGAAGCTTTTGAAGAGAAATATGGGTGGATTTTATCTATGGTCCGTAATGTCAGTGATTATGAAGCCAGAGGTCTCCATACGTTGATGCAGTTCTATGATCCGCCTCTGAGATGTTTTGTATTTCCAGACTATGTGTTGGTTCCTACCTTGGAGGAGTATTCCAACATGTTGGGGATTGCTATCAAGGAGGAGCCCCCTTTCTTTGGATCGGTGGGGGATCTTGACTTTGGGAAGTTGGCTGGTGCTCTTTATTTGAGCAAGTCAGAGTTAGACGCCAATGTCTCCAACAAAGGAAAGATTCGTGGTTACAAGCTGGAATATCTGATTAAGAAGGCCCAGGAAGCAGCTAAAGGCGAGAATTGGCTTGTTTTTAATGCTTTGCTAGCCCTTTGTATATACGGCATAGTGTTGTTTCCCAATGAGCCGGATTTCATTGATACGGATGCTATACGAATATTCATGATGAAGAACCCGGTGCCAACGCTACTGGGAGATCTTCACTACTCGTTGTACAACCGAAACGAAAAGAAAAGAGGAGGGATAATTCGTTGTTGTGCACCTTTGTTCTATAAGTGGTTTGCAGGCCGTTTACCACAATCAGGGGCTTTTGTGGATTCCAAAGATTCTCTAGAGTGGAAACAGCGTTTAATGGGATTGGTGGCCAAGGACATCGTATGGGTAGATCATGGGCTGATTGGCAAGAATATTATCCACAGCTGTGGTAAGTTCCCTAACGTTCCACTGATAGGAAGACTGGGTGGGATTAACTACAATCCTTCTTTGGCCATTCGACAATTTGGGTATGCCCTGACAGGTCCGCCTATTAAGAGAGATGTGGAGGAGTCCCTCTATTTTCATACATCAGATGGGTGGGAAGCAGCACAGAAAGCTTCTGAAAGCTGGGGTAGCATACTGAAAAAGGGGAAAGTTACTCTAGGAAAGCCCAACAACCGGGTTTATCCAGCATATGAAGAGTGGGTGAAGAAAAGAGTTGAAGATTTTCTCTTGCCTTTTGGTAAGGCACCCCTTCTGTATCCGGAGAATGAGAAAGCAAGAAGCACTGCTACTGTGGAAGAAGTTGATAAGTTGCAAGCCTTGGTGAAAAAACTTCAAGGAGAGAACTCCGAGTTGAGTAGCCGTCTTCAGAATGCTCTACATGTCAACAAAGAGCTGGAGCGGAAAGCCCAAGATGCTGAACAAATCCTAACTGCAAAAGAAAAAGACTTTGCTGGAAGAGCCCAACATTTCCGGAAGATTAGTAAAGGTGCTGATGATGCTACTCAAGCCCACAAGCAAACCAAACAGGCGTTAGCACAGACCAAAGAAAAGTTAACAAAGTTTCAGCACGCTTGGGACGAAGTTAGGATAGAGAATGCTGAATTACAGGAACAATTGCAGATTAAGGACGAAGAGCTTGAAAAGGCGCATGAGCAGAGGAGAAAGTATCGGGAAAGCCTCGGTAAGAGTCAAGAACAGCTAGAAGAAGCTAGAGGTGAGCTGAGGAACACCAAGAAAGAGCTTGAAGAAGTCATGATAGAAAGGGAGATACTCAAGACGCAAGCTGGCATAAAGAGACACAAAGGAGTGTGTGATGACGAGGCTCTGATGCTGCATATGGGTTCTTTAACTGAAGCTCTTGAGAAAAGGGATGTCTTGATCAAAGAAATGATTGAAAAGCCGAATCACCAGCGTACCCGTATACTTTTTGAGGAGATCAAATACTCAAGTGATAAGCTGAAGGGTGTGGAATTGTCAGACTGATGTTCTTTTCCTTATATTTTGTTGTTAATGGTTACCATCAGGCTTGTTGATGGATCCATTTTTCCTTGTATTGCATTTGCGGTTGAACCTTTCTTAAATGTACTTGAATACTTCGTTGAATGAGTATGAGCAGTTTTATTCAGAATTATTCCTTATCAGATAGCTGCACACAAGCACATGACCACGACACGTCTCTTTATATCACAATTTCTGGTCTTCAGATTTCTGTGGTTGGATTGGAATCAGGGTATAAAGCACCTCGGAAATGACAAACATGGCATTGCATATCATTTTGCATTTTTGTTACTTGCTTTTCAGGTACTCGTTGCAGGGACTCTAACCTTTATTTGGTTTCAGGCAGTATAGCGGAGAGTCATATTCACCGATATTCGACGCGAAGGAATCAAGTAAGAATCATGGATCAAGTGCAAAGTGATTTGGCTGAAATGAGGGCGCGTATGGACCAGTTCATGACCCTCATGACTGGCATGGCGCAAAATCAGGAGAGATTGAGGCTTCTGGTAGAGCGTCCAGACAATGGGCCCGAAGGTGATCAGCATGACAATTCACATGGGGCATGGCATTCCTCCTCCCGGTGGCAACCCTCCTCCTGGTGGTAACAATCGGGGTAATGGAAATGGTAGGCATGCTGGTGTTACTCTTGAAGATACTCTGGAAGACCAATTTACTCTGCTGGATGCTGATGTGGGTAATCAAGGGGATCGAAGGTATGATGAGTTAGCAGAGAAGATCAGGGCCATAGAATGCAAGAACTCTATGGGTATTGATGTTACCAGCTTGGGGCTGGTCTCAGGAGTCAGAATTCCCCCTAAATTCAAGCCTCCCACTTTTGATAAGTATCACGGCAATGCGTGTCCCCAAACGCATCTTCAAGCTTACTTTGGGAAGATTTCAGCCCATACGGATGACGAGAAGCTATGGATGCACTATTTTCAGGACAGTCTGGCGGGGGCGTCTTTGACCTGGTATATGAAGTTGAATAGAGCTGCTGTGAAGAATTGGAAAGATCTGGCAGAAGCGTTCCTGAAGCAATACCAGTATAATATTGACATGGCGCCCAACCGCACTCAATTGCAGGGGTTGTCACAAAATGCCAAGGAGAGTTTCAAAGAATATGCACAGAGGTGGAGGGAAATGGCTGCCCAGGTTCAACCTCCCTTGTCAGACAGAGAAATGGCAGATATGTTCATGGGCACCTTGCAAGGGGCCTATCTTGACAGATTAGCTGCTTGTCCGTCAACTGGATTTGCTGATATTGTGATTGCGGGAGAAAGAATAGAAAGTCTGTTAAAGCTTGGAAAGATCCAGGATGTGAGTGGGGCTGGCTCTTCGGGGACGAAGAAACCGTTTGCTAGTAACCAGAAAAGAAGAGAAGGTGATACGAATGCTGTGTTTAGAGGACGAGGCAGAGGGCGTTCTCAAGCTTATTATCAGGTAGATGCTGTAACAATCCCCACACCGTCTGTTCAGAAACAACAATCCCAACAACAAGTTCAACAGCAACAACCTTTTTTCCAGCAAAGGTCTAGACAGAGGGATCGTAAGATGGATCCTCTCCCTATGACTTATGCCGCGCTGTTGCCCCGATTACTCGAGTTAAAGTTGGTAGAACTCCGTACTATGAAAGCTCCGGTTGCTGGAAACCTGCCACCTAACTTCGATGCTAATGCTCGTTGTGAGTTCCACTCAGGTGCTCAGGGACACTCCATTGAAAAATGCTGGGCTTTCCATCATAAAGTACAAGATTTGATTGATGCTAAAGCCATCAATTTCTCTCCCGCTCCTAATATTACTCAGCATCCCATGCCTGATCATAGTGCAGCCAATGTATATGCTATTGAAGATGGGAGGAAATTGAATTTGGTGTTAGACGTTCATCAAGTGAAAACTTCTTTGTTGGTTGTAAAAGATCGTTTATTGAAGGGACAGGTGTTCTCGGGCTGTAATCAAGATTGCTCTGAGTGTATGAATCAGGAGAACGGCTGTGATAAGTTGAAGATGGGTTTACAGAATTTGATCGATGAAGGATGTCTACAGTTCGACAGAGTCGTGAAAGACACTGATGAGATATCAACCGTGACCATCTATTACACTCCCGCTGAGATTCAAATGCCGGTCAATGCAGTTCCCGTGGCGAGTGTTACGCCAGAAGGGCCCAGTCCTGTCACTATCACGGTGCCAGGACCAATTCCGTTCACGTCTACGAAGGCTATCCCATGGCACTATGGGGCAGATGTATATTACGAAGGTAAAAAGCAGGAAGTTGAGCCGTCAGTCAGCCCAAATATTGATAATGTAGGGGGTGTAGGGGGTTTTACAAGGAGTGGAAGGTTGTTCGCTCCCCAAACCTTGAGAAGTGATAAAGAGGCAGAAGCTGCAGCAAAGGCTAAGGGTAAACAGGTGGTTGAAAGTGCGCCTACACCTGAAGCAGAGACAAAGATTACTTTTGATAAGGAAATGGAAGAATTTATGAAGATAATCAAGAAAAGTGATTATAAGATCGTGGACCAACTGAATCAGACCCCTTCAAAGATTTCAATCTTGTCACTATTGATGTGCTCTGATGCGCACCGGCAGGCGTTGTTGAAAGTGTTGAAGAGTGCGTACGTGCCACAAGAAATTACTGTTAATCAGCTCGAGGGCGTAATCTCCAATGTTAATGTTAGCCATGGCTTGGGCTTTACAAGTAGAGATTTGACGGTTGAAGGAAGAAACCACAATAAGGCTTTGCATATCACGATGGAGTGTAAGGGCGCAGTGTTATCTCATGTACTGGTAGACACTGGTTCATCACTCAATGTCTTGCCAAGAAGGCATTAATGAAGCTGGAAGTTGATGGTTTGATCTTAAGGCCTAGTGAATTGGTGGTCAGAGCATTCGATGGGACCAGACGATCTGTGTTTGGTGAGGTGGAATTGCTCGTACAAATTGGACCACAGGTATTCAAATCCACGTTCCATGTAATGGACATACAACCTGCATATAGCTGCCTATTGGGACGCCCTTGGATTCACGGAGCCGGGGCTGTTACTTCTACTCTACATCAAAAGCTGAAGTATGAGTTTGAAGGGCAGGTTGTGACGGTGTGCGGGGAAGAAGACATCTTTGTGAGTCACCTGTCCACGTTCAAGTACATTGAAATGGATGGGGAAATTCATGAGATGCTGTGCCAATCATTTGAAGCAGTCAATATTGACGATACACCTGAGTCTTCTTCTGTACCAGTTGGGGCTGGTACCTCCATTTCATCTTACAAACAAGCTGTCGAAGTCGTCAGGGCAGGCAACGCCCAAGGTTGGGGCAGGTTGATAGAGACCCCAATGAAGGAAGACAAATTTGGTATTGGTTATCATCCCTCTACAACTTCAGATGCGGGGAGCAGGGGACCCATTACTTTCAATAGTGGGGGAATTATCTACACGGACCAGTCTTGTGCAGCCACAGAGGATAGTGTTGACAGTGATTGTGACCTGGACAACTGGGTACGCCCTCATGTTCCAGGACAACAAGTGCAGAACTGGTTCGTTGAAGAAGTCATCCGGGTTACTCTTCAGACAGAGTAATTTTTCTTTGTTTTTTCTAACCATAATGCATGTCAAAATCTTGCGCTCTGCCCAAGGCGTATAGATTCATTTGTAGGGCCACCATGGTTGCATTTGCAATGTTTAATCATTAATAAAGGACGTTTTGCAATCAAATTTTGTTCTCTGTCTTTCAGTTTTTATTTTTGCACAAAAAAAAAATATAAAATGGCAATGTTTCATTTTCTTTTGTTTTGCTTAAAAATAAATTCTAAAATAAGGCATGAACCCGTTCATGCAGACTTGATCCTCCGGATACCATTGATAACGATTTTGATATGGCCATGTATGACTTTGACAATCCGATTTATCAAGCCGAAGAAGGGGATGAGAAAGATTGTGAACTTTCTGAAGAACTGGCCAGATTGTTGAAACAAGAGGAAAGGGTCATCCAGCCTCATCAGGAGACTGTAGAAATTATCAATATTGGTACCAAGGACGCCAAGAAAGAGATCAGGATTGGTGCCAGCTTGCAAGCAGATGTGAAGCAAACTTTGACGGAAATGTTGCGCGAGTATGTTGACATCTTCGCCTGGTCGTATCAAGACATGCCGGGGTTGGATACGGATATTGTCGTGCACAGACTGCCAGTAAGAGAAGAATGTCCGCCAGTCAAGCAGAAACTTCGTCGGACTCACCCCGACATGGCTTTAAAGATTAAGGAGGAAGTCCAGAAGCAGTGGGATGCTGGGTTTCTTGCTGTGACAAAGTATCCTCCGTGGGTAGCCAACATCGTGCCAGTACCGAAGAAAGATGGAAAAGTGAGAATGTGTGTGGATTATCGAGATCTTAATAAAGCTAGCCCGAAAGATGATTTTCCACTACCTCATATTGATGTGCTGGTCGATAATACAGCTCAGTTTTCAGTATTCTCATTTATGGACGGTTTCTCCGGGTACAACCAGATCAAGATGGCACCTGAAGATATGGAGAAGACCACGTTCATTACTCCGTGGGGTACATATTGTTATAAAGTAATGCCTTTTGGGTTGAAAAACGCAGGGGCAACGTACCAGCGGGCGATGGTGACATTGTTTCATGACTTGATTCATAAGGAGATCGAATGTTATGTAGATGATATGATTGCCAAGTCGAGAACAGAAGAGGAACATCTGATTAACCTGAAAAAGCTGTTTGAAAGGTTGAGAAAGTTCCGTCTGAGATTAAATCCAAACAAGTGCACGTTTGGGGTGCGTTCTGGAAGGTTACTGGGTTTCATTGTGAGCGAAAGAGGAATCGAGGTTGATCCTGCCAAGGTGAAAGCAATACAAGAAATGCCTGAACCGAGAACAAAAAAAGAGGTTCGTGGTTTCTTGGGTAGATTGAACTACATTGCAAGGTTCATATCTCACCTAACAGCCACGTGTGAGCCAATATTTAAATTGTTAAGGAAAGATCAAACGGTCAGGTGGAATGACGATTGCCAATTGGCATTCGATAAGATAAAAGAATACTTGCAGGAACCTCCGATTCTAATGCCTCCAGTTGAAGGGAGACCGCTGATAATGTATCTGACAGTGCTTGAAGGTTCCATGGGTTGTGTTCTCGGTCAACATGACGAGACAGGTAGGAAGGAGCATGCTATTTACTACCTGAGCAAAAAGTTCAATGATTGTGAGTCCCGATACTCAATGCTTGAAAAGACATGCTGTGCGCTTGCATGGGCCGCTAAGCGATTGAGGCAATATATGGTTAGGCACACGACCTTGTTGATTTCAAAAATGGATCCTATCAAGTACATTTTCGAGAAACCAGCATTGACAGGCAGAGTTGCACGGTGGCAAATGGTCTTGACAGAGTATGACATTCAGTACACTTCACAAAAGGCCATCAAAGGAAGTATCTTGTCCGACTATCTTGCGCAACAGCCGATTGATGATTACCAACCCATGAAATTTGACTTCCCTGATGAGGACATCATGTTTCTCAAAGCTAAAGACTGCGAGGAACCACTTCCGGAGGAGGGGCCAGACCCTGAATCCAAATGGAGTCTGATGTTCGATGGGGCTGTCAATATGAATGGGTGCAGAGTTGGAGCGGTTCTTATCACGCCGGAAGGTGTTCATATGCCTTTCACTGCCCGAATAACTTTCGGATGCACCAACAATGAAGCAGAGTACGAAGCTTGTATAATGGGGATCGAGGAGGCGATTAATCTACGGATTAAGACCCTTGATATATTTGGTGATTCAGCTTTGGTAATCAATCAAGTGAAAGGGAGTTGGTACACGCACCAAGCAAATCTAGTGCCGTATAGAGATTATACAAGGAGATTGCTGACATTTTTCACAACAGTGAAACTGTACCATATTCCTCGAGATGAGAATAGGTTCGCTGATGCCTTGGCCACTTTGTCTTCCATGATCAAAGTGCAAGGATGGAACCATGTACCTAAGATTGAGGTATCCCGCCTTGACAGACCAGCATTTGTGTTTGCGGTCGATGCAACGTCTGATGACAAGCCATGGTTTCATGGCATTAAGTGTTTCTTGAAAAGTCAAGAGTACCCGTCCGGGGCATCGTCCAAAGACAGGAAGACGTTGAGAAGGTTAGCTGGTAGTTTCTTCTTGAATAAAGATGGCGTGCTGTATAAAAGAAATTTTGACACGGTCCTGCTTAGATGTGTGGATAGACATGAAGCAGACTTGTTGATGATTGAGGTGCACGAAGGCTCTTTCGGTACCCATGCCGGAGGGCATGCAATGGCTAAAAAGTTGTTAAGATCGGGATATTATTGGTTGACTATGGAGTCAGATTGTTGCAAATATGCCCGCAAATGCCATAAATGCCAGATCTATGCAGACAAGGTGCATGTGCCTCCAAATCCGTTGAGTATCATGTCGTCGCCTTGGCCGTTTGCCATGTGGGGCATTGATATGATCGAAAAGATTGAGCCTACAGCTTCCAATGGTCATCGTTTCATCTTGGTGGCAATTGATTACTTCACCAAATGGGTTGAAGCCGCATCCTATGCCAATGTTACGAAACAAGTGGTCGCTCGTTTCTTAAAACGGGATATCATTTGCAGATATGGAGTTCCCGAAAGAATCATTACTGATAATAGTTCTAATTTGAACAATAAGATGATGGCTGAGTTATGCCGGGACTTCAAAATCGAACATCACAATTCTTCTCCGTACCGCCCAAAGATGAATGGCGCGGTCGAAGCGGCCAACAAAAATATCAAGAAGATTGTGCAGAAGATGGTTGTCACGTACAAAGATTGGCATGAGATGTTACCATTTGCTTTGCATGGGTATCGAACGTCGGTACGCACGTCCACTGGGGCAACCCCATTCTCACTTGTATATGGTATGGAGGCAGTGCTACCGGTTGAAGTAGAGATTCCGTCCCTCAGAGTTATGATGGGTGTTAAGCTAGATGAAGCTGAATGGGTACGAGCCAGATTTGATCAGCTGAGCCTCATTGAGGAAAAGCGATTGGCGGCTGTATGTCATGGGCAACTATATCAGCGCAGAATGAAACAGGCATTTGACCAGAAGGTGCGTCGTCGGGTTTATAAAGTCGGAGATGTGGTACTCAAAAGGATCCTTCCTCCCAATACAGATCACAGGGGCAAATGGACTCCTAATTATGAAGGTCCATTCGTGGTTAAAAAGGTCTTTTCGGGCGGAGCTTTATTGCTTACAACCATGGATGGCGAAGACTTTTCATCCCCTGTCAACTCGGACGTAGTCAAAAAAATACTTCGCATGAATAGACCCGCTGGACAATAAGAATAAAAAAATCCAGGCAAAAAAGGGCATCCCGGCGAACCAAAAACATAATAAGGTTCGGGCAAAAATTAGGGATATAATTGAAAAAAGATTTGTACACCCGGTAAGTTGAAAACCCGAAAGGGCAACTTAGGCAAAAAAGGGTATCCTGGTGGATCGAAAACCTGAAAGGGCGGTCCACACAAAAGAGGGATTTAAGCGAATGACTATGGTCTGAGTTATCTATCCCCCATTATCGTTTGAACAACTGACGTTCTGAAAGATAGGAATCGGTCCGATCATTCCTCAGAAGGCAAGGTCGGGGAGTTTTGAAGACATACTGGTCATAACAGAATGGAAACTCAGTGGAATTCCGTTTTCACATTGCCATTAGGATAGTTTCTTTTCTCAATTTTCAGCGATCACCTCTTTCCAGGGATTGCTTCCGGATGTAATTGCCTATTCTGGGCTCTCAGTCAATAAATTGAATTTCAATAAAAAGCTTTCTATTTTTGTTTTATTGCTTTGTTTGCAAAAACGTCCTAATTTTTGATAAAACATTGCATTTGAAAACATGGCAGCCTTGCAATAACATGCGCAGAAAAAAACATTTGAAATTACTTCGAATGTTGAATACTCCCGGATGGTGGATTCTAGCCACGCAATATTCGGGGCATGTGGGCATATTCTTTTGTTGCAGGTAGCAGGTGCAGATGATTTTAAGCACAAGACCAGTAATAAATCACCCCACGCAAAAGACTGGGGCAATTACGGGTAAGGAGGTCGGCGCTCATCGGTCGGTTGACGGTCGTTCAACTGGGTACCGTTGTGTCTTCCTAAGTCGATTCTCTCATACAGTACTTCCAACAACTACAAGCTTTTCTGTGTCGATAACGGTCACAGGTCCCCCAAAAGAGTGGTCTCGTCGACACCGAAACTGATGGTCATTATCCCCAGCGAAGTCGCAAGAGTTTGAAGAGGCTAAATCTTCTGTAAAATCCTCTTATGACATCCTCTTCGGGGACGAATTGTTGTTTTGCCCAAGCATGGGGCATGATTGTTTCCCCAGCATGAAGTGTTGATCATCCCCAGTAGAGTTTGAGGACAGTCGGTCTTCTGTAAAATCCTTTCAAAAGGCTTTCCCCAACACGAGACGTTTTAAAGCAGTTTCCGCCAGCAGAGTTTGTTATAAACTCGTCATCCCTAACGGAATTGTCTAAAGGGAAGCTCGCCTAACATGGGGCATTGTGGTACTTATCCTAAGCTTGACAGTCATATTCTTCAGCAGAATACTGTGGATTTGCTTTGGGTTTCCCCAACAGATCTCTAAGGACTCTTTCCTAGCAAGTTGCAGTGGAATGTTCTAACCTGGATTTGCATATCCCTGGCAGAGTAGTCCTGATCCCCAGCAAGATTGTGTCTCTGGTAATGGTATCCCCACAGAGGTCAGCATCGAATCTTGTCAGCAATACTCCCCAGCTGAGTTGTTGTTCTCCCCGCGGAGGTTTATAAGATCGACAGAATCTATTCCTCAACAAGGATGGTACAGCCTTTCCCTAGCCGGGTCAGAAGGTGGATAACCCCTACAAAGGGTCTTGGATTGGATAGATCCCCAAGCAGAGTTGTTATGACTTTTCTTCCCTAGCAAGACGCCATGCAAAGAAATTCTCATCCCCAGCAGAATCGCTGTGACCAGAATTCATTTCCCCAGCAGATGAAGTGATTACTGGCAGATTTATTATTCTTCAAGTCCAATTTATTTTCGGCAAGCTTGACAATTCGAAGCAGACGGATTGTTCATTCATTCTCCAGTGGAGAGGTTATCCTTTCAGGAGTCTCCAAAGTCAAATCATTGGTCATTGCTCCTCAGCAGAGTCAGCAGAGATGTCTGACACAGATGCAGAGAGTAATACAATTTTGTAAATTCTAAAAGTCCAACAGTGGATTGGCAAAAGTCCATCTTCGGATGGCAAAAGTCCAACAGTGGATTGGCAAAAGTCCGTCTTCGGGTGGCAAAAGTCCAACAGTGGATTGGCAAAAGTCCATCTAAGGGTGGCATATTCTAAAAGTCCAACAGTGGATTGGCAAAAGTCCATCTTCGGGTGGCAAAGCAGCTAAAAGTCCAACAGTGGATTGGCGAAAAGTCCATCTAAGGGTGGCATATTCTAAAAGTCCAACAGTGGATTGGCAAAAGTCCATCTTCGGGTGGCAAAGCAGCTAAAAGTCCAACAGTGGATTGGCGAAAAGTCCATCTAAGGGTGGCATATTCTAAAAGTCCAACAGTGGATTGGCAAAAGTCCGTCTTCGGGTGGCAAAAGTCCAATAGTGGATTGGCAAAAGTCCGTCTTCGGGTGGCAAAAGTCCAACAGTGGATTGGCAAAAGTCCATCTTCGGGTGGCACGAAGCTGCAAAGTCCACCAGTAGTGTGGCAAGCCAGTAGTCGTCTGGCGTCGTTCAAAAAGACATTATTAAAGTCCACCAGCAGTGTGGCAAGCCAGTAGTCGTCTGGCGTCGTTCAAAAGACGTTATCAAAGTCCACCAGTAGCGTGGCAGGCCAGTAGTCTTCTGGAGTTGCATAAAAGACATTATTAAAGTCCACCAGCAGCGTGGCAAGCCAGTAGTCGTCTGGCGTCGTTCAAAAGACAGATCTCTCCGACGTTTCATCGAAGATTCAATCCAGCAGTCTCGTTGGGTTTATATCCCTTTTATTCTTCATCATCCAGAGCAAATTTTTGGTTATATTTGGTATTCAATCACTATATACCTTGAAAGTCCGAAAGCAATTGCTTTCAGGCATTCAGGTCTACAGCGCTTGAATAGGGGCAGCTGTAATACCCCAAAATTTGCTCTCCCTTTTTGTCATCTTAGCATAGCATTATCATCTATCATATCATATCCATCTCATTAGCATTGCATTGCATTTAACATAGAAAAATGAAGCATGGCATCCTTCTTACCATCAGGGCATGTGATCATGTGGAAGGTGGACAATCTAGGAATCATTCAAAGCACAAAAGGTCAATCAAGTGCCCTCAAGGCAAGCCAAGAGGTCTTTCATGTCTCATACCATCCCAATTGATCCTCCACAACCTCAAGAAGGTGAGATTCAATAGGAGATTGAAGCATTACATCCTACTCTATGCAAGAGGTCCAAAAATTGAAGGAAAACCCTCAAAAGAGATAGCTCATTGATTCAAAATCATCCTCAAAAGGCATATACCATCATCCTTTAAGAAGGTACACAACATACTCTGAGGAATTTGAAATTGAAGACTGCACATTTTTCTCCTAGGAGGTGGGCACCAAAACTAGGGTTTCCCATTAAATCAGGGAATCTTTGATTTTTTGAACAAAACTTGATGTCATGGTATTCCATATGTCCTTAAGTGTATGTATGTGGAAAATTGCATCTCAATTGGTTTTAGAAGTGGTTCAATTGGAAGAAAGATCAAGAATCAGGAAATTTGGGGCCAAGTCAAATAATCAGAGGAAAAAGTCAACTCTTGACTTTTTGAGCCCAAAATCATGAAATTCATGTTACATATGTCCAATGTACAAAATTTGGTCAAGAAACTCCAAAGGAATCATGAAAAAATCAAGAGGTGGAAAGTTGCCATTTTTGGAAGAGGAAGGGTTACTAAAAATAGCAAGTTTTTGCCATTTTGCATCAGAGTTTGAACCAAGGCCATTTAAAATTGAAGCACCAAATGGAAATTCCACTCGGCCACAACAAAAGATCTTGTTTTAAGCTTCAAATCCATGTGTGGAACATCTCCATTGGATAAAAATTGAGTGAGATATGATTGATCAAAGTTTGAGCAAAGTAGGTTCAAAACTAGGTCATGACCAAGATTTTCAGGGCACGCGCGCAGTCATTTTAACAAACAGTTGGTGGGCCAAATGTACACCTATTTTTCGCATGGTTAGAGGCTTCATTCTCAAAACTTTTCAACATCAAAGTTGTTCCTTATAGTGTCATCTTCAATACTCATGTTGGACAAAATTCCATTTGATCAAGTTATAGTGGAGATATATTGGTTCAAAGTCATGTTGATTGTGCTGAAATTTTGTGTGCCAAGTTGCCATGCCATGACTTGCTTGCCACGCCCCATAACCAGTTCCCAAACTTGTGTATTCCAAGTCATTTTTCAACCTCTTCCAAGCCTTATTTCAATTCATTTTTCATACCAAGCATGTCCTCTTACATCCTCTCTTTCAAATGAATCCAAAAACTCACCAAACCAATCATTGAGTAGAGAGGAAAACATCATCAAATCACCATATCTCCATTGTTCTCAACTGTCATAAAAAATCAGAAACAGAACCAATGTTGTTGATGTTGTGGTTACAAGATTGCACGTGCATTATTCATACCAGCTATCCATTGCCTTTTTAAACCAAACACATTTCATACACACCATAGCACGTGCCTCATTATGCATGAAAGTAGAAATAACAAGCTTGCTGAACAAGTTTTGTGATACAACAGCCTTTCCATTCAATTCATTTCACCTCCACCATAGTTTGTTATGAACCAGCCACACCATATCATGGCTCTCCCTAACTAACTTGACTCAGTTAGTTAGGGATGACTCACTCAAACCATTGTGACTCAGTTAACCTCACTCAGTTTAACCTTGGTTAACTCACACTATAAAACCAAATTTCACTCACATTTCTGAGAGAACACTCATTTTCTCACATTCACTTCAGAATTCTCCTCTCACTCTCTCTGATTTTGCTCATCTTCTTCTCCACGATTTCAACTCCATTGTGCTTCCATTAATCATTGTTTGGTGTGGTTGAATCAAGAGCAACAAGAACAACTCCATTTCTGCAAGTTCAGCATCATTGCAAGCTTCAACATCCTTCATCTATTTACGAATCCATAGCATTTATTTTGCTAAGTTTGAAGATCTAGAAGCTCAGCATATCAAGTTTTCCTCTGGTTTTTCTCAACATCTCCAATTGCTCCACATTTTCAGGTTTCATCATTCAACTTTGCTTCAGTTGATTTTCATTAATTTTAGCTTGTTTTTGTTAATTTAAGCTTGATAGAAGCTCTGCTTACTCCGGCTAGTTGATAGAGCTTCTTAGAAGCCTAGATCCAAAACTTAGGGCATGATTTAATCTCCTCTGTTCTCTATGTGTGTGCTTGGTATGTGAAAAACAATTGTGAATTCTTAATCTACGTGAGCTCAGCTTCATTTTGGTATAATATTTGTGCATTTCTGGAACATGTGAGAGTTGCAGACAGTGGTGCATGGCCGGAGAAGGTGACCGGAGGTCCCTCTCCGGCCGGTGATCATGTGTTAGGGTTTGGTTTGCAGTTTTAATCGTGACCGTGGATTTACTTGCATCGTGTGGTGTAGGATTGGCCAACGCATTAAAAAAGGTGTGCACCTCACGTGCTCCATTTCTGATTTCACTTAAACAAAATGTGGCGCAGTGCATGTTAGTAATTGTGTTCCCTCACGTGTGTGCATTGATCTTGCTTACTTTGACTTGTTTGTTGACCTGACTCAATCCGATGGTGATCATTGTTTGACTTTATTTGACTGAAAGTGCATGTTTGCTATTGTGTTCCACGCGCAAATGGACCCTGAAACCTTTGCTATTCACACCTAACATTTAAAGGCCCAGACCAATTTGAACAGGGAATCTGCTATGCATGCACCCCCTACTTGTTTCTATTTCTTTTTATTTTCTTCATTTTATGCACGTTTGATTTTTAATTTTTAAAAATACCAAATATCATCATAAAATTCCACAAAAATTCATGAGTATCACTAAAACATTTAGGAAATTTTCCATGATTTTATTTCTTGATTTTATGACCTTTTTACCCCTGGTCCATAATTTTCTTTGAATTTCCATTTAGATGCATTCTAAGCATGATGCATGAATTTGTTTAATTTTGTTCTTGCTCATTACCAACTGTTTTGACATGATTCTTTTTGTATTGATTCACTAATACATTGAAGTATGTTAGATGATTTTTGTTTGATATTTTAGGTCACTTTATTACATGTTTTGATGCCTATATTTGCACCACTTTGCATGATGTTTCAATTTGACCTAATTGCTTTGTTTGAAGTCATGTTGCTCTGAATTTTTACATGCTATCTTGATGTATGATGCATTTCTGACCTAGGTATTCCAATAATATGCTGGCATAATTTTCATGAATCCATTTGGTCTTTGTTTGATGCATTACCTTGGAAGTATAATCCATGGCATGTCATTACAACTTTAGTGCATGTTTACATGAATTCTTTTGTGCACATTTGTATGAGCATTTGCATATGTTATGAGCCATTCATATGATATTATAGGTCTTTGATACACATTATAGGTCATCTTTACATGTTCATTTCAATTTGAACTTTGTGCATCATTAACATGTATTGTTTGCACTTTCTTTTTGAACTTTCATTTCAATTCTTCTTATATTACTTCTTGAATGTCTTGAAGTTGATTCATAAATACTTTTGAGATGTTTATAAACCATTTTCCATTTCATTTCAATTCTGATCCATGGATTACATGTTCCATTTGTGCATATTTCTTCTTTTCTCTTTCATCTTTCATTCTTCCTTTTCTTATGATATCATGTTCTAATGTCATGGAGGATGTTTGTTGTCTATCCACTTGAGTTTGATTGATAATGACCATTTGTTCTCATATGATGTACATTCTGGTTGTGGCTCTAGGATTTGGTTTCTCATTTAATTCTTTTGAGTTTTATGATGCATTACATGTTCTTTTACTTCTTATACTTCTTATACATGTTTACTAACCATGTAGGGGCTTTGGTAAGTTTCAATTGAGTGTGGATAAGGAATCCACATTCAACTTCTATCCTTTCTCTTTTACAATTCCATTCTATGTTTTGTTAAGCACTTATGTGTTTTCTTTTAATAACTCATCACTTTCCCTTTGTGAATTACAATTCATCTTCTACTTTAGAAGTGAATTGTTTAATTCATTCTTTCTTTAGACTTTAGGTTGAAACCTCACAAACCTTAGGATCACTCCCTTAACTAATCAATTAGGATTGAGTCTTAGTCCATATAGATTTTTACCTTTATCCTCCCTTGAGTCTCTTTTCTCATCTCAAAGAAAATTCAAAATATCTAATAAAGGTAGACACTTATTGCATTTAGGCCTTTCATATAAAGAAAAGATTATAAGGGGTCTTCTCTTATAATCTTAAAATGTGTAGCATATGGCCCATCTTAGGTCAATGTGTTAAACATTTGATCTTGTATGAGGGACTTAAATGCAATACTTGTTGAAGGTGCAAATAATAAAAAACTTCTTCATTTCTTAATCAACAAAAACACTTAATAAATACAAGTACGCTAGTGTGTTTGAACCTTGACAATTGGAACTAAGTGTGGGGGTCTTCTTCACTCTTAGTGTGCTTTCTTACCCATTCCATCTTGGAATGTGAGAATGTACACACTCCAATGACTAAGATTCAGATACACTGTCATATGCAAATAAATGGAAAAAACTTCTAAAAGACAAAAACAAACAATAACGTCTTTCCTTCGGGAATTCTTTTCTCATCTCATTCATTCTCAACGCACGAACGCGCTCCTACTCGTTCTCTTGCAAGATGGTAACGCACTCGGACCAGCGAGCCTGCAACACCTGAGCTAGAACGTAAGCCGTTCTCTAAAAAACACAATCCATCCCTAGTGAGGGGAACTACGTCGCTCTGATTCTCATGCTCCCGGTGAGATACGTAGGCAGTGGGGTAGGGCCCATGCGAGCACTTCTTTTATTTTCCCTACATTTGTTTCCCGTTCCTTTTCTTTTCTTTCTCCTTTCTTTCTTTCAGTTCCCTTTCCAGTATCCTTTCTTTACACCCTTTGATTGAGACAAGCAAGCGTGGATCCCATCGGGTACGATGGACGTGAGAGGGTGCTAATACCTTCCTCTCGCGTAACCGACTCCCGAACCCAGTTCTCTTGGTCGCGAGACCATGCTCTTTCCTTTCTCTCAGGTTTACGCGGTGTTTCCTTTCCCCCTCTTGGGATAAATACACATTGCTGGCGACTCTGTTCGGTGCCACTTTCGCGTTTGTACTAGGATGAAAATCCCGGGAGCGACACGTGCACGTCGCGGTCATGAGGAATATAAATCTGGAAATGTAATTCAAGCGTCCCAGGAATCCCCTGACTTGTTTTTCAGTCCTCGGAGAAGGCATTTCTTGAATGGCCTTGACCTTGTCGGGATCAACCTCAATTCCTTTTTGGCTGACGATGAACCCTAGCAGTTTCCCTGAACGGATCTCGAAGGTGTGCTTGTTGGGATTTAAACAGAGTTTGTACTTTCTGAACCGCTCAAATAGCTTTGACAGGTGGGTCACATGCTCCTCCTCTATTTTAGATTTGGCAATCATGTCATAGACATACACTTCGATTTCTTTGTGCATTATGTCGTAAAATAGAGTAGTCATGGCCCTTTGATAGGTTTCCTCGACGTTCTTCAAACCGAAAGACATTACCTTGTAACAAAAGGTACCCCATGGGGTAATGAACAAAGTTTTCTCCATGTCTTTCGGCGCCATTTTTATCTGATTATAGCTCGAGAATCCATCCATGAAGGAGAAGACTTTGAACTTTAATGTACTGTCAACCAGCATGTCAATGTGTGGTAAAGGAAAGTCGTCCTTTGGACTAGCCTTGTTTAGATCTCTGTAATCCACACACATTCTAACCTTTCCGTCCTTTTTCGGAACTGGTATGATGTTGGCTAACCATTGAGGGTATTTTGATGTGGCGAGGAAACCTGCGTCAATCTGTTTCTGGACTTCCTCTTTGATTTTGACGGCCATATCTGGGTGAGTTCTTCTCAACCTCTATTTTACCGGCGGACATTCTGATCTCAATGGTAGATGATGTTCCATGATGCTGGTATCCAACCCTGGCATATCCTGATAGGACCAAGTGAATACATCGGGAAACTCTTTGAGAAGCTTTGTCAAACCTTCTTTGACATTGGACTAAGCAGTACCCCAATCTTGACTTCTTTCCTCTCTTTTTCTGAACCCAAGTTGACCGTTTCCAACGGCTCCTTGTGAGGTTCAATGGACCTTTCCTCTTGTCTGAGTAATCGGGAAATCTCTTCTGGAATTTCTTCGTCATTTTCTTCTTCAGCCTCAAATACCGGGAATTCAAAGTTGGGAGAAGGCATCAGATCGTACGTTTCAATGGGGTTTAAAACAAGCAATCTGCATGACGTTATGATTTGTTTTTAGAAGAGATAGAGAGAATGCAAGAGTGCGTGCAATGTATTTTCTGAAAAATGCTTGTTTTTATTATTCGAATTGTTTTTTAGGATTACCATTTTCTGAAAAAGCTAAAAGCGAAAACAACAATAAATACGAAAATTATAGAATGACGTTATTTTATTTATGAACTTGTCGATTCTTGAAACTACAGCCATATAAAACAAAACTCTGTCGCTTTGGGCGAAGAGAAGAGGGACATTTACAGAAAGTGAGCCCTATTAAAACATCTGTTTCACCTGGACAGGGTGAAAGGTTAAGATAAAGACGACAATTACTTAGACTTATGAACAATCTTCGGAACATCAACTGCAACCCATTGGCGGCGAACTTCTCGGTGAATCACAAAGTCTGGTATCTTCCTTGATTTGTCTTCAGAAATTACACTGATTTCTGGTGGAGCAGGATTATTGGAATTTGTCTCCCAGGCAGAGTTGTCGTAGGAGGATTCCTCAGTTGTATTTTGCATAGTATTTGTGCTCTCAGGTAAATCCCCCCATCCAGTTGGCTGGATGTCCTCGAGCCTGATACGAGAGCTTTCAGGAGCAGTGTACTTGACCAAGAAGTCGTACTTGCCCTGAGTGTTGATCCCATGACATGGTGGGGACGCAGGTATTCTTTTCAATAATGCTCAGCTGATATGTATCGTTGGGCTGACTCTTTTGCCCCAAGTCTCATGGGTACGGCTGCCAGATAGGCAGGCCATCCATTGGGCCAAAATAGTCGTAGTCAAAGTTGTCTTTCATCAGAGTATCTTCCTCTAATGAGTTTGGTGGAGCACGACATCCTTCCGGATCACAATATCCGTATATCATTTTGACGTCTGACCTTGGTATAAATCTCAGACTCTGTACGGGATATAAAAATGGCGTAGGAACTTCTTCCTGAGACATATAACCGTCCTCGTTAAGATAGGACTTCCACTCTTCATCCGTATCGGAGGAGTCTCCTTCGTTGATGGTATGTAATTCTTGAGACACTGGGTGAAGGAAACCTCCACTGTGGAAGAAGTCCTGAATGGGATGAAAACTTTCATCGCTGTTATCAGTCTGGGTACAGGTTGCAGAAAAACCAAGACCCTTCTTTGTTTTATTGTCAGTAGGAATGACAAGCTGTCCCCATCCCTTTGCATTATTACTTTTGATCATCTCGAGAACATCTTTGTACGAGGAGATCGATGTTCCTTTCTCAAATTGATTCTCATTGCTTATCGAAAGTGCCTGGAACTGAGTTCCAACAACCTCCTCGGGTTCTACACAAGTGGACAATGAAAGGTTACTCAGGATCAAGGCTTGTTCTCCACAGACCGTGACGAGTTGGTCATTCTTGACGAACTTCAGCTTCTGGTGAAGTGTCAAAGTGACTGCCCCAGCCTGGTGTATCCAAGGTCTTCCCAACAAACAACTGTATGTTGCTCGGATGTCCATGACCTGGAAAGTGACTTGGAAAGTGTGGGAACCGATAGTTATGGGAAGGTCAACTTCGCCGATAACTATTTTTCGGGATCCATCAAATGCTTTGACGACGACTTCACTGCCTCTCATCGGAGATCCTTTAAATGATAGTCGAATTAGAGTGGACTTCGGCATAATGTTGAGAGCCGATCCGATATCTACCAGTACGCTGGCTAAGGCATCGTCCCGACAGTTAACTGTGATATTGAGTGCCATGTTGTGAATTTTGCCTTCTTCTGGCAATTCCTCATCACTAAACCCCAAGTTGTTGCAGGAAGTGATGTTGGATATGATGTTGTCGAATTGTCTTATTGACACATCCTGTTCCACAAAGGCCTGTTCTAAGACTTTCTATAGAGCCTCTCTGTGGGCGTCGGAACTGAGTAAAAGAGATAACACAGAGATCTTTGAAGGAGTTTTTAACAGCTGATCAACAATGTTGTATTCACTCATTTGGATGAGCTTCATCATCTCATCATCGTTCTTTGAAAGGTCGGGATCACTGGATTGACCGACTGGTGGATTGGGAGCTTCTGTCTGAAGTTCCTTTTCTCTGTTAGGTTCTCCAACTCATCTGTTGAAGACTCGACTTCTCTGTGTTACTCGACTGATGTCTGCAATATTCACGATGGAGGGTAACGAAATTTCCTTCCCATTCTCAACTGTTATTGCACCGTATTTGTAAGGGATAGCTTTATCGGACTTGTACTGTACTGGTCCTGACAGATATATAACTATAGGAGCCTTTTGATTTTTCTGACCATTGTAGGCAACTTCAATCAGTTATTGGTTAAGAACCTTCGATTCGTCAAGTAGAGGGATGATGGTACAAACATCTTTGGTCTTCTCGCGATCAGAGATTACAACAACATCTTTGATCTGGTCAGCGAAATAGTCGGGCATCAAGTTGATGGACCCCGAAACTGGACACAGTTGAATCTCTTAGCAGTCCAACTCACTCTGAAGGGCTGCTCACACGAGGTAGCATCCTTGGTTATTTTCCGAGCAGACTCTACAGCGCTCGTATTATGTGGTGGCACCTGGCCACGTCCGTTTTGAATGCAGTGTAACCTTACTAGGTCCGCTTCCATAGATCGAACATCCTGACTTTGATGCCTAGTAGGGTTCCCATTAATCATGCTGACTTGTTGCGTGTCTTCGTCTAGATAAATCGGAAGCCACCAATGATTTAACAAGTGTTGCAAAGTTTTTTGAACAAGAGCATATCCTTGGTCACTCTCACAGCATACTGTACAGTTTCGATACTCATGCGAAGTCAGAAAACCGAGCTGGACTTGCTTAGCGTGTAATTCTACCAAGCTGGTATTCATCAAGCGAATATTGAAGATCTGAATCATGTTGAGGTTTTGGGAGAATTTTGGGAGAATGACGGGGTTTTAGAACCCACAAGTTTTAACTCGGTTGGAGATTAATCCAGAATCCGGGGTTTCTCCTATGTTTGAAAGGTGCTTGAGAATGTCTTTGAGACTCAAGGGAATTAGACTATCCAAGTCCACTGGTAGAGTTTTATCTTTTGTATGATGCCCAAGAGGAGGCCGACTCGTTTAAGGGATGAGTATCAACCCTAAAATTGGTCTGAAGATTTTAACTCCTTTTAGAAAGACAGCTCTGATGAAGGATGACTAAGTTCTGTTCCTATACCTGTAAGAGGTCTTCAGGGTCCTTGTATTAAGCCCAAGAGAAGGCATGAGAACTTCTAAGAAGCCGAAGGGTCCTTGTACAACTCCCAAGAGGAGGCGAGGATGCTTTTAGGAAGCCTGTGGGTCCCTAAACCAAGAGAAGTTCAAGAAATACAATTCACAGAGAAGAGATCATTCCAGGAAAGTTCGAGAATTTGGAAGAAACTCAAGAGATGCTATTCACGGAGAATAGATCAACTCTGGAGAGTAGAGTTTCTTTGACAATTTCTAAGGGTGACAGTCTGAGAAAAGGTTCACCGATAATACTTCCTCTCTCTTTGTTCCATTTTATTTAACCCCAAGAGAAGGGAAGACTGTATCTGGAATCCTACGGGGATCTAGTTTTGTTTGTATTCGAGAGTGACCAACAGGCTTTACCTAGTTCTAGACGTAGTTGCCGGGGAAAACTCTAAATAATTATACTAGTATTACACAGTTGATATGTGATAAGTATATAAAAGGACGTGAAAGAAGACTTACAGTGAAACAACCCCACAATACAGTTATATACATATGAAAGCGGTAAATGAAAGCGGATAAACACTTACCTGTTGTAGAGCTTCCATGCTGTTTTGTTAGTTGTTCAACAAAGAAATTAAAGAAAGTTTTGATAACAACATATATTTGAATCCAAAATCAAAGGATAAAGTGCTTTGAAAAGATTATTGGGGCTTGCAGCTCAAGGAGAGGCCCAAGTTTTAACGATGATCGCACCGTTGTTTTGAAAACCGTACAGAGGGACTTAAACAATATGTGAGGCCCAAAAAGTTATTATGTACAAGGGGATGGGTATTACACTCTATTAGAGGCCCAAAGATTTATTTTTGTACAAGAGATGGGACTTACAACTCAAGGAGAGGCCCAGGGTTATTTGTTTGAAAATGACGATCGCGCCGAGGTTTTTGAAAACACGGTGGGTCTTATACAATATCTGAGGCCCAAATCATTTTAGTTTCAAAAAGGGGTTGGGTATTACACTCTATTAGAGGCCCCAAGAGTTTGAAAATGAATAAAGATGGGTCTTATAGCTCAAAGAGAAGCCCTGTTGATTTTGTTAAAATGGCGACGATCGCGCCGAACGTTTGAAAATATACAGAGGGACTTATACAATATGTGAGGCCCAAAGGTATTATTTATAAAGGGGTTGGGTCTTATACTCTATTAGAGGCCCAAATTTTTTGTTTTTGAAAAGGAATGGGACTTATAGCTCGAGGAGAGGCCTAGTTGGTTTTGTTAAAAAGGCGACGATCGCGCCGTTGTTTTTGAAAATACAGTGGGACTTATACAATGACTGAGACCCAAAAAGTGGTGTATTTACAAAGGGGATGAGTCTTACACTCTAATAGAGGCCCATGAGTGTTTGAAAATGATCGATGAAGGTTGAATTAATCAAAACCCTAATTTTGTTTAAAAAAGGAATTAATTTTGTTTAAAAATTAATAAAATTATTGAAAACATATGAAAAATGAATGGTGATCTTGGATCAATGTTTCAAAAATCATTTTTATATCCACCAAATGATTGGGAATCAATTAAATTTGGAAAATCAAGGAGGAAAAAATATTTTAAATGTTAAAAAACAAATAAAAGATTAATTCTTTGCAAAAATATCAAGTATAGGAAATAAATAATATTTTTGGGAATTTTTGGCAAAATAAAATATTTTAACAGTTTTGTGAATTATTAAAAAAAGAATCAACTCAAAATCAATAAAACTCAGAGAGAAATTAATTTTTGAATCAATTAAATAAAATCACAAAATTCAAATATTCAAATTTGTGAAAAAGGCGCCAAGAACATGGGCCAAGAACACGCGCGAAGGGAGTTTTGCTCAGATTTGCAGTTTCTATCCAATCTCACTGAATACTTGATGAAATCACACAATCCACATATCAATCTGTTCGTTTTCACCTCACGATCATGTCTATGGTCTTTAATTTCATTTATTTTAAGCATGGACTAAGAAATCAAGACAAAACCTCAAGAACCCTAAAATTTGCATGAAGGATGAGAATTTTGATACACGATTCAAACAAAGCAATTAATTGAGGTGAAACATTCTATGCATGATTATGAACATTTGGAAAAAGTATTGTGCGAGGAAATATGCATAGATTAAGAGATGACCAAGTTTAGGCTTACTTGAAGGTCGTGACAGCAAGAGCAATGTGATTTTTGAGTTGGAGGTGTTACAAATGAGTTGTGATGATCTGAACAGCTTCCCTACACCATATGGAGTGTGTTTGAATGCTTGGACTTGATTGGAAATGGCTGGATCACTTCATGGCATCTCAACTGCAACTTGGTTGAAAACTTGAGCAACTGGCTGGTGATTCTGAGAAATCAGTGTTACAGTTATGTGTTTAGTGTTTGATCAGCTCACATATGATGTTTATGAGGTGTTAGAGTAATTGGTTTGAGTGGAATTGCTCTCTACTGAAAAATTCGATAGTGACTTGCTCAGAAAGACATTTTTGAGA
This sequence comes from Lathyrus tuberosus, assembly GCA_022829125.1. Classification (NCBI taxonomy): domain Eukaryota; kingdom Viridiplantae; phylum Streptophyta; class Magnoliopsida; order Fabales; family Fabaceae; genus Lathyrus; species Lathyrus tuberosus. Next base: position 4,169,440 of record JALAZF010000387.1, read on the forward strand.
GTGAGAAGATGATTTTGAGAAAGGCAAGTGTTGTAGGCCTTTGGTGTACTTAAACTGAGCACAAATGAGCTCTATTTATAGTAGAGCAAGTTTGTTTTGCAAGCAATAGTGAATGGCAACTGCAGCAGCTCATTGCACAATTGCATCACTTTGAAATCTTAAGTCTCCTCTAGCCATTGACTAGAGGTTAGAGCATAGGGCTTTGGTTCCCTAGTTCAGAGATCATCCTTGACTCATTTAGTTGGAAAAGGCTCAGTTCATGCCACCTTGGTGCATCCATTGAATGCTCCAAAAACAAAATTGGAGTCTTGTCCCCCTTTTAGGCATTTTTAGGTTTGGCATGCTACTTTTAGTTCCAAAGACTTGGGATGCTTATGGATCAGTGTTTGTCCCTCCTTAGTACCCCCTGAGGTGTTCAGATGGATAAACTTGTTTGTCATTTGCACAATTTGATCAAATAGAGCAAAATGCACAAATCTGCCTAGCCATAACAGTTGCAGCAAGGCATATTGCCACTGTCATAACTCTTAGCTCAAATGGAATTTGATGGAGTTCTTGGCCATTTTGGAAAGCTCTTATATGATACAACATATGTGTGATCATAGTTTGTCTTGACACTTTTTGGATCCAAGTGAAAAATGCCCCTACATTTTGAAAAAAGTGAAACAGATTCTGACTTAGTGAAAATTTCACTAAGTGTTAGAAAAAGTGGCATTTTCATGTTTTTGTCATTTTGGTCACTCCATAACTAAAAGTCCATGAAAATTGGAATGAGGTGTAGTTGACACTTTTAAAGTATGCCATGAGAGCTACAAATCCATCTTTGGATAAGCCAAAATGGTTGCTTGGATCACAAGTTATGATCCTTGGAAGTTGGTACCCTAGCCCCTTTGTTCCATAACTTAGAAAATTTCTAAGTTTTTTATGGTTACCCCTTTTACAAGTTATCCCAATTTTCTTGATTTTTATTGATGAATGATGATTCCAATCACACATTAACATCATTTTAGGGTTAGGGAACCATAATTGATCAAAAAATCAAAAAGTCAAACTTTGACTTTTGGGCACAGTTGACTTTTTATCAGATGAATTCCAAACTGTGCGATCCTCTATGAAATCAAGTCCTTGACCTAAATAAAACTTGATGGATTGATTTCATAGGTGTTATAGGGTGTATTTAATCATGTCCCAAGGTTTGGGAGCATGTCATGGTCAAAAGTCAAAGGCACAGTTGACTTTTTCCGCGAAAACCCTAACTGTGGTTCTGATGAACTTGAAGCTTGTGAATCAAGCTTCTTGGATCAATCCAACATTGCAAATGGATCAATGTAGTGTATTAGGGACCCTCAAATCATGTCTTGAGGTTTTGGCTCATGCTTTGTCCAAAAAATCAACTTAGGGGTGAATTAGGTCAAGAAACCCTAATTCCTGATTTTTGGTGAATGCATCCCCTGAGGCTAAATTGACTTGATGATGGGGTCCATGAGGTCCCTTGGAGTATCTTGGGTTATGCTTTAAAGCATTGGCTCATGCTCAGATGAAAATTTCCATCTTGAGGCCCTGGTCGACCGAAACCCTAATTTGGTGACATTGGCGATCTTGAGGCTTGATCCACTTGGAATGTTGCAGCCTTGTGCTTGACCCTTGATGTGGGAGTCCTCTTGATCCATTGTGGATGTCTGAGAGGTTTAGACAAGTTGAAGATAATGTCATTCCTTGATTGATCCTTTGTCTAAGAGCTCTGAGAGGCTTGAAACCCTAATTCTTTGATTGTAGTGAATGCTCACCCATCTTTGGGGAAGCTAATGAGTATGAAAGTTCATCCACATTGTGGTGATGATCTGCACAATGATGGGAAATCTTAGTGGTCAAAATTTGGGGTATGACACTTGCCACCAATCTTCCAAAACTATAAATACATCATTCATGCTTCATTCTAAAACGGGGATACCATAAAATTAGCCTGCATTTGCTCATCATCTTCAACCTCCGTCCTATGTCTACACACTGACAAGTCACACATAATAATATTTTGTTGGGGTGCCAGCTAGGAGAAGGCCTGATAATGTCCAATTAGGTTCTTGTGTAGCCGAGAATATCAGGTTGAGATTTGTAGGGGTATTCATCCGGAAAAACCGTGGGTTTGTCCTCCAAGATCATGTGTAGATTTGGGGGTTTTCATACAAGACGTTCAAGAGAGGATTGCTACATTGTGAAATCCTTTGGAGATAAAGTACGCAAAGGATCCTTTGGAGATAAAGAATGCAAAGGAAGTAACGGAGAACAACGAGTCGAATTGAAGTCTTGTGGAATAATCAGTGCAACTGATCGTGCACAAAAGCTTGGAGATAAAGAACGCAAAGGAGTAGCAATATCAACAAGTCAATTGGAATCCATTGTTATCTTGGTCTTTTTCAAGATCAAAAGAAGAGAAGGGGTTGAATCAACATCAAAACCAATGGTTTTTGTATGGTTGCTATTGAACACTTCTCTTGTACATCGATTTTTTGCATAGTAAGAAAGTATCCTAATTCCACATTGGAAATTAGGCACAGACGTACCTACACGCGAGGATGAAAGTGCGGAATTGCATAAACAAATCCTCGTGTCGATCTCTCTATTATCTCTTTACTTGCTTTATTTTCATTACACAATTTGTCAAATAACATTGATCAATCGATCGACTCGTAAAAATTTTCCTGTGATCTTTTTGTTTTAACTTGATTGTTGATTAACTTATAATCACTTTTGATTATAAGTGGTTTTCATATCAACAACAACACAAAGGAAATTCTGAAAATTCGTTCGCACACCAAGTGTTTGATAAATTGTATAGTTCAATATTTTTGCTCATTATCATTGGAAATAACATTACTAGGTCAATTAGTTTAAACGAGTAATAACGTGATACTCGATTAAAGGTTAAATTAAATTATTGTGTTTGTTTTTCTATAAATGACTTTTCATATCCGAGTTCCAATAACTAGGTTCGTATAGATGACTTTTGTTAATCCATACCAAAACCTTCCGCGCGCACTCTTTTTCAAATAACTTTAAAACCCAAATTTTATTTGATGATTTTGGCTTGGGTGTCTGTTCACCCCCTTCTAGACAAGTCGCCGTCGTCTAACACCTCCGACCTAGGTGCTTTGAGCATCTCATTCAGATGCGTATTTCACTTGAAATCCCTATGAATGTCGAAGTCTGTTACCAGCGGATCAGGCTCTTCCTTAGTATCAGGATCACAAATGGAGATATCAAACAACTCCTTCCATATATGATCAGTAACCTCATAGACACTATTACCAATTATGAACTTGAAAGAGGATTCATTCCGATCTTGCAGGCCAGAGTAGAATACCTGGACAAGGTCTTCATTGTAATTTTGTGACAGCTGCATAAAGTAGTTTATCTACTGGTGCTCGACAAGTCGAACAACCTCTGTAATATCCAGGCATCCAACCACCACTGGCTTCCATACGTGTTGCTTCATGACAAGACGATATTGATGTTTTTTTTTTAATTCTGCAATGCACTCATCCGAAACTAGAGAGAACACGATTTCAGGAGCAGTTGAAAAAGCATCACCTGTTCCATTGTCTCTAGAATCACTCTTATTTTTCACACTTTTGGATGCCATTGAAACAAATTCATATTGATTTCTTATACAGTGGTTTTGTATGTTAAAGAGAAACTGAGAATGAGATGTGATTTAAAGCATGAAGAATGAATGCAATTTATATATAATAAAGAATGATGAATCATAATGAAACCTTGGCAAGTGGAAGGTTGAAGGAATTAATTGAAATGTTTTTAATGACAATAGTGGAAGAATTTGACCTGTTTGAGAGTTAAAAAATTTGGTGGAGTTTGGGAAAAACAATAGACACGATAGAAATATATATAATTTGAAACGATAGAAATTATCATTTTATTACTAAATAAAATACTATTCGTATTTATGTTCTTTACTACGTTATTATGTTCTTTACTATCATAAATAACTGTATAGTAATTTGTGCTCAACTGAATAGTTTATAATAAAATTAAATTGGATATTGTTCGGTGATTTTGTTAAAAGATACTAGTAAATAAAGTTTATATCTTTATTTACTGATATGTTAATTCTTCTTTATAATAAAATTAAATTGGATATTGTGCTTTTGATCTCGGGATAAAAAAGAAGCTGTTCTTCTGAAGTCTTGCCTCGAAGCATAAACATAAGTTTTACCACCTATCCAACACTTGAACAAACGTTGCGAAAAACAAATATATACAATATATAACAACTTAGAAGTATAACACTATTGCGATGTTTTAATATCTTAAACGCCAATCCTCGGCAACGACGCCAATTTGAGGTTGAGTACAATCAAATGTACGTATTTAGTTTTATCATATCCACAAGGATTGGAGCGATATCAAAACCGTTCAACAATTTCTATGATTCTAAGCAAAAGTTTCAAGATGTTTGATTGATAAGTTGCGAAAAGTAAACACATATAATAAATGAAGATAGTTTCCAGAGGAATAGATTTGTTGGGAATTGGTGTTCATCCACCGATTCAATATGTATATCACAGATCAGTTATACACAATTTAAGCATGTTTCGATATTATTACGTATCGCTTACAAACAAAGTTCATGTCTAAACTTTGATGAGATTTCTACCTTATGGTTTAATTGACGATTTCTCAGCCTATTAAACAATACGAGAGCACTAAGATTCGATACTTTTTGTGAATAATAAACCTAAATCTATGTCTAGCATTTAGGGTTTAATAGATGTTATCTTAGGTCGAGATTAAAATTGTATTTGTCAATATCAATTCAATCCATGAAATAAACGATGAAACAAAGATAACATCAATAATGATTCATACATAAATTGCATATAACGCCATGATCAATGAAAATACATACCGTTTCGGTGAACTATAACCAATTCCAACAAGAAAGGGATTTAGCTACTCATGGTAGCTTGATACAAAATGGAGGATTTGAGATGAATCAGCATCAACGAAGATTTCCCGACTCTTGATGCGTATCCATCTCGTATCCTCACTTTTCCCTCTCTTACTATCTATTACAAACTATTAAGACATAACTGTATTAAGAAAACATGAGATATCTTCTACAATGCAGTTGATCCCTTTTTATATTGTTCTTGGTAGCCTAAGTTCGCATAGCGAGAGAAAGTTCGCTATGCGAACTTCCTTTCCTTCTCCATTAAGTTTTGAATTCAACCGCCTTTCAGACACCGCTAAACTTCGCTATGCGAAGTATAGTTCGCGTCACGATCTTTGGTTGCTTCCGCTTGCTTCAAGTGAAGATTGGTCATTTTGGTTCTGTTTTGAGTTGCTGGTTCCTCGCCTTTCCTTGCGTCGCGACCTTCACTATGCGACACATAGCGATTTTCAAGCGAAGTTTGATCAATTTGATCCTGTTTTGTTCTACTGCATCTCACTTCCTTTCGCATAGCGATGCTCGCGTAGCGAAGCTTTTGGTCGCGATGCGAAAGTTGCAGGGCATGGTTTCTCTCTTTGTTCAACTAGTTTTCTTCATGCCTAATACCTGCAAAACCATACAAATTCACAAGCACCAATCTTTTGGGTCTTTTGTTAGTCAATTCTCATACAAAATGCAAAAGAACAAAGTAATTCGTTTGAGTTTCGACTAATGATACATTGTCCTTTGGATTGTTATCAATAGGCTACACCAAGGTAGTCAAGCACGGGATCTTAAGTAGGATCAGAAGGTTTGCAAAAGATCGTAAAACTAGAATCGTAGCACGACACTTAAGATCTTACCGAAGGGTAAAATGGTAATTTCACATGGCCAAAAACATGAAAAATTATAATAAATGAACAAAATAACTTATAAATCACAACACTCAACCAATTTAATTAATAACTCAACCATCATTCATAATTTAATAAGTTCAAAAGACCAAGTTTAAAATAAGTAGCTCAAAAAACATAAATATAACAAACAAGACATAAACCTAACAAGTCTAATCATCTAAAATGTTACGTATTCCCATATCATGATAGTCATATGAATCCTCCTCCTCATCTTCATTCTCTTCCATTTCAAAGGTATCATCTTCAACAATGGAAGAAACATCTAAATTATCACCAATACCACTAGCATCTTCTCCAACATCAAGGGTAATATCTTCATCATCTTCATTATCCTCCACATTCTCAATCCATTCTCTCCCTTCATTTTCAGAGTCAATTTCATCAACCTCATAGTTAACACTCTTTCTATTTTCCTTCTTTTTCCCCAATTTTGAGTTAGTCATCACAAAAACTACCTTATTCATCGTGTTTTTCTTTAAGCGATTCCTCTTCTTAGTGTGAACCTAGATGATTATAACACAAATAATTAAAACACAGTAGATGTTTAAAATACAATTGTTCAATATATTTGAAAACTTACCCTTTCAAAAGCACTTCAGTTCCTTTCACATCCCGATGAGCTACATGTCAAGCTAAGAACTCTCAAAGAAAACCATTGCAATTCAGGATGACCTCCTCCATAAGAATCCCACCATTGTGTTAGTGTTTTAGTTTGAAGTGAAAATATAGCAAATTCACTACCAAAAGATCTAATTTCCCTTTGAAATCCTCAAGTTAAAGATCAATCATGCCTCTTTGTTCTGGATATTCCACCATTCTAGCCAAACATTCATACAAGCCATTTGTAACTTCATCATCGATCGTGAATCCCAGAGCATAACGTAAGACGGGGTTCAAATAAAGGTCGGCATCATGTAATGGCCTACGAAGTTGCGTATCCCACCTTTCATCAATTATCTTCCAAAGGGGAATGTAGCTAAAAAAAGGGAGAGAATAATTGAATTTCTACTCAAACTACTAGGTGTATGATTATAAAACAAAAATTAAGGTGGAAGATAATTACCTCTTAGCAATTCCATTAAAGCTTGATCGAATATTCTCTTTCGCCCGATCCATTTCTTCCTAAATAAATCCCATGGCTGGCTTCTCATTGGAGTCTACCATACGCAACACTCTATTAAGTGGGAAAACACCTCTCATACAGTTCAAAACATTCTTCCAAAACAACTCATCCAACACAATCTTTTCCACAATGATTCCATCTTTACTCTTTGTAATTTTGCTAGTCTTCCACTCTTTCGAATTGAACATATTAATTAGTTCACCTACATGGTCATTCAAACACCCCAATGTCAAATAAGAAGTGGCAAAACTAGTCATTGCTGGTCGAAAATCTTTGTGGAGAGGGATTTTCTTCTCAAAATCTTCCAACATCAAGTCAAAGCAATGCGCAACACATGGTGTCTAATACAACCTTGTTCTCTTTTGCATCAACAATTCCTCTGCTGCTTTGTAATTTGCAGCATTGTCGGTAACAACATGTACAACATTTTCTTCCCCAACCTCTTCAACAATATCATCTATCATTTTAAAAATTTTATCTGCTGTCTTAGTTATATCAGATGCATCAACAGACTTAAAAAAAAAACAATTCCTTTGGGACTATTCACCAAAAAATTCAGTATAGTCCTTCTACTTCTATCAGTCCAACCATCTGTCACTATAGTGCATCCCAACTTACTCCAAACAACCCTATGCCCCTCTAAATCTTTGTTAATCTGACCATAATAATAATCTAAATACTTCACTCTAATCTCATGATATGATGGTGGCTTAATCCTATACCGTGTTTTATAGCAGATTCAAACATTTTTTGATATTCTTCTGACCTTGCAACATAAAATGGGATGGAGTTATAGTAGAAAAAAAGAGCAATATCCTTACATGCATCTTGCCTCAATTTCTGCTTAAATTTACCATTGATTGTGGTCTGTTTTAGTGTACTGGTGATTCCTCTTTTGAACATATCCTTAGGAGCTATCTCAATCTGACTTTTCTTTTTTCCACTTGAACAACCAATAACTTCAAGATCATCTTTGGCAGCAACACCACTATCACCTTCAATGCTAACCTCTTGTGACTTTTGCAGCAACTTCATTTGTAATTTGTAAACCTTATCGTACATTTTACTCTTGATGTCATCTGGAACAGCTGAACACGCCTTAGTATTATTTCTGGTTCCGGCCAAATGATGCTTCAAACGATAAACACCTCCTGTAACTTCACCCTTACAGAATTTACACTTGACTCTTCTAGAAATCGGGTCAAGTAACACACAATACTCCCATGCTGGATCGGTTTTCATTCCACGAGAAGTTTTTGTAGGATTAGGAGTGGGAGCAAAAGCACCACTTTCAACAGTTGATGAAACATTTTGTTTATTTGAAGCCATAAGGAGAAGAACGGTAGTAGGAAGAAGGTGAACACAGCTGGAGAAGAACGAAGATGATGAGGGAGAAGAATGGCTATGATGATGGTGGAAAGTTGCAGAGAGAAGAATCGTTAAAGGAGAAAGAAGAGTATCGAGTAAGGAGTAAAGAATAAAGATGTAGTCGTTTTGTCTTTTGGTGTCTTAGGGTTAGGTCTGAGAACTTAATTAAAAAGCTGGGTTCACTTAAAAAAACCGACCCGGTAAAAAAGCCCAACAAACCAGGCCCAGGCGCCCAACACTATATTTTTTACGATCTTACTATGGAAAACTCGATCTTGAGCTTTGGTTGGCGGCGGGTGCAAAATCCCAACCCAACCTGCCATTTTTTGGCCGGTGCACGGGCCGGCCCGGCGGTCCACTTCCCGTTTTGCCACTACTAGAAAATTCGCTTTTAGTGACCGATTTAGTGACCGAAACATTTCGGTCACTGTGGCCACCGAATTAGCCACCAAAATTTGATATCTATGAGTAAATTTTTAGAGGTCACTAAATTGGGCACTAAATAAAAATTAGCTACCGATTTAGCGACCAAAAGTTTGTGACCAACTAATCGGTCTCGAAAAAATGTTTTAATACAATATTTAGTTTATATAAAAAATTTTGAGACCAAAATTTCGGTCACTGATATTTTTGTTGTTTTTTTTCTTAATTTTTTAATCCTCTTTAATATGTTACTATTTCTCTCCCAATTTTTTTTAAAAAATTTTAATTCTATTTTTAGTAAAAGTTTATTCTTTTTATTATTTTAACAAATAAAACATAATTATATAAACAGTTATGCTTTTTTATTGTTATATACGCATAAAAAGTGAATTTTATTTTCATTATGCAATTTTTATATGTGCATAATGAAATTACATTAATATAATCAAATTTTATTTTTATTACATTCAATTAAATTAAATAATAATTAGTAATTTTTTAAATATTATTTTATTTTATTTTATTTTTTATATGTATATATATTTAAATATTGAAAATATAACAAATGATGTTAAGTGGTCTAGTGGTAAGACATAATTGAAATAGCTGGAGGTAATGGGTTCAATTCCCAAATCTGGCACGGTCACAAAATTACTTTTCGATCTCTAATTCGATCATTAAAAACAAATTTTCTAGTAGTGTGCCACCCCTAGTTTAAAGTAGGGTAAATATGGCTAATGAATAAAGACCAGGAAAGAAAGACTATTGGTGTATGATTGGTTTGATTTTGAGAGAGAGATAGTATATTTGTTGAAGAAGTGGTTGAGTGAATTTAGGTTTTTTTTTTGAGAAAAAATATCATGGTTGTCGGTGAGTTTGTGTAGTGAATGGTGGGTGCGCGTGCTGTAGTATGAAGAGGAAAAATGAGGTTTTGTAGAATGAGTGTAGTGTTTCTCAAAAGAAAAATTGCTATTCTTACACCAAAATATGACACTACACCCAATTCACTATTCATAAATACGTGAATAGTATTTTTATATTATTTTAACTTTGTAATGCATTTTTTTTAAAATTAATTTGGTTAATAAAATATTAAAATTTGGTATATATATATGATCGGAGAGGATCAGAAGGAGATCGTCGCGGCCTTCGTGTAGGACAGGAGTCGATGCTCGTAGGAGAGGAGAATGGGGGGCGTACCTGCAAGGTACTCCGATGCCAAAGTGGGAGTTTGGACAAGAGGAGAAAAGCAAGTACAAAGTAAGAATGTAAAAGATTAGATACCTGACCCTCTCAAGTGAGAGGGTATTTATAATATACCCCCGGCGCGGGGCCAAGATCTCTCCTCGCGAGTAGGATGTCTGCTCGGCGAATGAGAGACTGCCAAGTGGAGGACACAGCGCATGGTCCTCTGACTTGGTCCAATTATCCCCGCAATATCCGGGGAGGCAGTTGGTCGCGTGAACTGACAAGCGAGTGGGGGGGACGTGCCCAACGGCTATATTGTGGCCAACGGCTATATTGTGCCTATTGGGCCTGTTCGCCAACTATAATGGATTGGGCCTGATCCTTAAGGGCAGGATGCCTTGCCTGGTCCAGAACAGGAGCCCCCCAAGTCGTTGCTCTGTTGGAGAGTAATGACTTAAGATAGCTGTGACTACGACCGTACTGTCGGGGACGTGTTTGCTCGCGTGGAGTGTTCCATTCGTGTCCCGACCAGTTGTGGTCATTAGATGATTACGCTGAGTGTCGACCAAGATTCGTTACGTGCTCGTAGAAATTGGCGTTTTTCGCCGAGCAGCCCTGCAACTAATGCGTTCATTTTTGACGAGGAGATTTGCTCGTGTGGGAGCCAAGGACTTGGTGTATTTTTTGTAATAAGCCAGGCGAAGGGTTTTTGTGACACGTGGTGAGCATGCATGACTTTTGTCAGTCCTAGGGCCGCGTAGGCTATGATGACCTTCACGATCCCCCACGATCAAATGGTTATAAAAGGTGGAGGAAGGTTTTATTTTCACATTCTCACAAGTTCTCACTCCTTGCTCTTATTTGCTCTACAACTAGTCCTCCCGCCGGAGTTCCTCTTCGCCACCGTTGATCCTCCTCTTCTCCGTCACCTTCTTCTTCTTCCTGTAAGTTTGTTCTTCCTTCTCCGTATTTTTTATGAACCTTCGAGTTTTCTGGGTGTTGTTCATGGATTCTCCGGTGGGTTCATGAATTTTCCTGTTGAACTTCATGTGTTCTTTGGTGAACATATGAGTTTCTGGAAAACCCATGAAGAACATGAAGATTTTTAGGATAATTGTAGAGAATGTTTTGATGTAGATCTTTATAGATTCTGGTTAGGCGTATAGTTTAGGTTTGTAGTCGGGCACTAGGCCTGTTCGGTTCCTTGTCGTGATTTTGGGATGCGACGAGCCTGTGTCCTCATTTTGATCCTCCCTATATTAAGTCGTGGGGACTTGCCCTGCTGGTCGTTAGACAGATGAGTTAGAGCGGGCTCGAGGTTATCCTCGGCTTCATCTTCGCCCTTTCACTTGATTAGTGGTGGAAGGGTGGATTTGATCTTAGATGTCGAATTCACTTATCCTCCTATGCTTTTCAGGTGAAAATGGCTGATCCTCGGGATGAAGTTGTGCCCGGCCTTCAAGAGACACAAGAGGAGCCGGATGCACCCGCCGATTACTCCAACATCAAGGTCGCAGAGGGGGACCTGGACTGGATAGCGCACAAACCTCTGTCGTTCCGATCGACTTTCACCGAAGAGGAGATTCGAGAGTTCTCTCTGTTGGAGAACCGGGTAGGGGAAGCTCCTCGGCAATGGAAAGCATTTCGTCCTGGTGAGAATGATAGAATTTGCTCTGGGTATCCGGGATTGCGTTTCCCAATGTACGAGTTTGCTTTTACGGAGGCCAAGATGTGTCTCCCGTTTACTGATTTTCAAGAGGCTCTCTTCACCCATTTGGCGTTGTGCCCGTCGCAGCTTCACCCTAATGCTCTGGCCTTCATCCGGGCATTTGAATTAGTCTGCCGTCATCTCAATGTCGGGGCGACCGTGGATCTCTTCTTTTGTCTCTTCTAACTTCAAAGGAGTACCACGGGGACGAAACAAAGTTGGGTTTCGTTCAAACAGCAGAGCAGGCTATTCTGGTCGTACTCTGACTCGATTCGCCACTTCAAAGATAGGTTTCTGATCGTGAAGCCTATTTCAGAGGAGGCGAAAAGATCTATCTCGACTATCGAAAAGGTGACGGTTGATGTTCAGGAGGTGGATGGAGTTGTATCCATGTTTCCTCTAGAATGAGTTTACTCCCATTTTAAGCGTAGGACCGACCAATTCTTGGTGAAACACGAACAACTTTGTGAGGCCGACAAGGAGTCGTACAGGATCCTCCATGCTTATGTGGAGAGTTTTTCCCCGGCCTTCGTAGTTGATCGGGACGGGAATAAGCTGATCGGGGATGATGGGGAGCCTGTCCAAGCAGCTAGATATATTAACATCAAAGCTCTCCTCGAATGCGATAATGATGATGATGCAAACCAATTACTTGGTATGGTCCGCTGTTTGTTTTTATTTGTTCGAATTTCTGAGTTCTGACTTGTTTTATGTGTTCGCAGGTATGATGGTAGACATGAGGGAACGCCTGATGAGATCTCAAGCGGCGAAAGTTCACAAGTCGACCGCAGGTACCAAGGTCGGGGTTCCTAAACAGACTGTTCTGGAAAATTTTGCAGCTGGTCCTACCCCTGTCCCGGAGAGAGCCTCGATGCCGCTGACCCCGGATACCACCCATAAGAGGAAGAGAGATGTCGCAGGGACTTCTGTGGCCGCTGGCCCGGGAGGTTCTGGCGCCGACCAGTATGTTTTGTCCCCGTTTTATTTGCGTGGAAATATGTTTAATGAAGGGAACTCAATTGCCGTTCAGGATTCTGAAGTCGAGGCCATTGTGAGCTCCAATCCTCAGGCGAGGAGGAAACAACTCTGCCAGGACACTGCGGGCATGTTCAGGGTGCTCGAAGCAGCTCTTTCCCTAGGGGACGATGAGGCGGCTTCCCGTGTTAACCTTCGCACGGCCAAGGCGAGAATTAACGAGTTGGAAGTTGATAACAATAAGCTGTACAATGATCTGAAGCAATTCGAAGGTCACAAGGAGGCCAAAGTATTTCTTCAGCAGGAAGTTACCCAGCTGAAGTTGCAGATGATCGCGGCCGACGAGGAGAAGGCACGCTTGCAGGCCAGAATAGCTGAACTGGAGGGTTTGTCAGCGGCCGTCGAGGGTGAGAATGATGATGAGAAATCCCTGAGGACCAGAGCTGAGCTGATCGGAAGGATTCGGATCCTTGGTGAGGATAACTTGAAGGCAGTTGAGTTCGGTTTCAACGCTGCTTCAGAGCAGATGAAAGCCCTTAACTCGGACGTACCGCTTCTTACCGACGGAATGGGTCTGTTCAACAGGGTTATTAATGGTCAGGTTGTTCCTCCCGAGGATGGAAGCGAAGTTTAGGACTTGGTTGTTTTTTAACATGTTTTTTGGGCCTGCGTGCCCTTACCATTTTATATGGGTGCTTCCCCTTTTGTACTTATAACATTACCCGGTTATGACCGGTGTTTAATATACTTGGATTTTGTGTAAAAATGTTTTATCTTGGACGTTTGCTCTGTTTATTCATATGTGTGTGCTCGGCGAGTTGTGAAACCTACCAAGGAGGGCAAAGTGGTTTTGCCCATGATGAGGCTAGGACTTCGTTTGAGGTACTAATCTCATAGGCTTGGACTATTCCCATCGCGAGCTGGGTGTCCTGCCTGAATGGTGCGGCAACGGCAGAGCTCGGTCGAGGTATCCCCGTTGTGCACAGGATCTGTTCGTACAATGAGCAGAAGCTGGCCGGCGTTGTAATGCGTGTCATGCTTCACCAGGTCATGATACGATGGCCGCGCAAATCTCCCCTTTTGGGTGATTACGTCGGCAATTTGTCTAGCCTTGTGGTTAAGGACTTAGCTGTAGTATTGCTTGAGTTTTTCAGCATTCCATGGTCGAGCAAGTGGTTTTTCATCCAATGTTTACAAGTAATATGCTTCTGTGCCCGTTTTGGACTTGACCCTATAAGGTCCTTCCCAGTTTGCTGCCAGTTTCCCTTCACGCGAATCCTTCTGGTTTCTACGCAGGACCAGACTGCCCACGGGGAAGTCACGTTTTATGACCCTAGCATCATGTCGCAACGTTATCTGTTGTTTTAATGTGGCCTCGCGGAGCGCAGCTCCTGATCTTATTTCTTCGCCCAGGTCGAGCTCCTCGCGTAGAGCCTCTTCGTTCATTTCTTCGTCGAGGGGAGCTTCTGTCCTTCTGGAGGGTTCCCTTATCTCCACCGGTATTACTGCCTCTGTTCCATACGCTAGTCGGAAGGGAGTTTCCCCGGTGGTGGAGTGTGGTGTTGTTCTATACACCCAAAGGACGTTATGGAGCTCCTTAACCCATCTTTTCTTGGCCTCGCCTAGCCTTCGTTTTAGCCCGCGGAGGATCACCCTGTTCGCGGCCTCTGCTTTCCCGTTAGTCTGGGGGTGCTCGAGGAGGTGAAATGTTGTTTTGTCCCTAGTTTGGCGACGAAATCTTGGAAGTTTTTGTCCGTGAATTGGGTTCCGTTGTCGGTCACAAGGGCCTGAGGTACCCCAAACCTTGCGAGGACGTTCCTTTTGTAGAAACGCAGTATGTTGAAGTCTGTGATCTTGGCGAGTGCTTCGGCTTCAATCCATTTTGTAAAATAATCGACGGCCATGATTAGGAATTTGTTTTGATAAGATCCCATTGTAAAGGGGCCTAGAATGTCCATCCCCCACCAGGCGAAGGGCCACGGCGAGGAGAGAGTCTTCAACTCGTTGGGGGGTGCTAAGTGCATGTCCCCGTGGCATTGGCAACAGTCGCACTTTTGTACGTGTTCTTTGGCGTCGTGTTGCATGGTTGGCCAGTAATATCTTGCTCGCAAAGTTTTCCTGGCCAAGGATCTTCCCCCTAAGTGTTGTGCGTTGATGCCCTCGTGAATCTCTTGTAAGATTTCGGGGACCTGGGCCTCGTCGACACATTTCAACAGGGGGATGGAAAATCCTCGTCGATATAATTTGTCCTTGACCAGTACGTACGAATAGGCTCGTCGTTTAGTTACGCTGGCCTTCTTACTATCCTCGGGAAGTTCCCCCTTGGTGAGATAATTGTACAAAGGGGTCATCCAATGAAGGGATCTCCGATGACGTTAACATCTAGCAGGTCGGGTTTTACAATGCTCGGGCGGGCCAACATTTCTTGTATGACGGATTTGTTCCCACCTTTTTTTCTGGTGGCCAGCAGGTCGGGTTTTACAATGCTCGCGCGGGACGTGATGAACTTCCCATGCTTCAAACTCCGCTATTTTTTCTTTCACCATTACCAAATATTCGGCTAGTTGGTCGTTTTTTGCTTGGAATTCTCCCCGTACTTGGGACGCTACGAGCTGGGAATCAGTGTAAATTTTTATCTCTTTTGCGCCAACGTTTTTGGCCAATCGTAATCCTGCGAGGAAGGCTTCATACTCGGCTTGATTGTTGGATGTTTGAAGGACAGGACCAGAGATACTTCGATCAGGGTCCCTTCCTCGTTCTCGAGGATAATTCCTGCTCCGCTGCTTGAGGGGCTTGATGCGCCATCCACGTAAATGATCCACTTCTGCGTCCCTCCTGGAGAGGATAGTTCCGGAGTCATTTCTGCTACGAAGTCGGCCAGGACCTGTGCCTTGAGGGCTTTCCTCCCCTCTTAGTGAATGTCGAACTCGGACAATTCAAGGGACCATTTTAGCATCCTGCCTGCCATATCTGGTAGGCTTAACAGCTACCTAATAGGCTGGTCGGTTCTGACGATGATAGTGTGCGCTAGGAAGTAATATCTGAGTCTCCTCGCAACAACTATGAGAGCAAGGGCCACTCGTTCTATTTGTGTGTACCTGGCTTCGGGTACCTGCAGGGCTTTGCTGGTGAAATAGATGGGTTTCTGCCCGTCAGTCATCTCGCGAATAAGTGCTGTACTTACTGCTTCGTTGGCCACGGAGAGGTACAGGTATATGGTTTCCCTGCGGTCTGGTCGGGACAATACTGGTGGCTCGGACAAAGCTTGTTTGAAATGGGCAAGTGCCCGCTCGCATTCGTCCGTCCACTCGAAATTGGCTTCCTTCCTGAGTAATTTGAAGAAGGGCAGAGCGTGCTGGGCGGATTTGCTCACGAAGCGAGCAAGGGACGCGAGCATCCCGTTGAGGGATTGTATCGCCTTCTTCGACCGCTGAGTGGGGAACTCCACGAGTGCTCGGCATTTATCTGGTTTTGCTTCTATTCCTCTTTCAGTGAGGTAAAACCCGAGGAATTTCCCTGCTCGTACACCAAAGGTGCATTTTTCTAGATTGAAACGCATTTTACACTTTCGAGCTTGGTCGAACACATTTTATAAGTGGGTGGTATGGTCGGATTCCTCTTGGGATTTCACGATCATATCGTCCATATATACTTCGAGCATGTCCCCGATTTTTGATCGGAAGACTTTATTCATCATGCGCTGGTACGTGGCCCCGACATTCTTTAGTCCAAAGGGAATTAAGTTGTAGTAATAGTTCCCCGAGGAGGTTATAAACGTCGTATACCTCTTGTCCTCGTCTGCCATTGGGATTTGGTTATATCCCGAATAAGCGTCCATGAAGGACAAGAGCTTGAAACCTGCAGAATTATCTACGAGTTTATCTATGCTCGGTAGCGGATAAGCTTCTTTCGGGCAAGCCCAATTGAGATCAGTGTAATCAATGCACATGCGCCATTTTCCATTACTTTTCTTTACAAGTACAATGTTTGAGATCCAGGTCGTATACCTGGCCTCAGAA
This sequence comes from Lathyrus tuberosus, assembly GCA_022829125.1. Classification (NCBI taxonomy): domain Eukaryota; kingdom Viridiplantae; phylum Streptophyta; class Magnoliopsida; order Fabales; family Fabaceae; genus Lathyrus; species Lathyrus tuberosus. Next base: position 4,186,109 of record JALAZF010000387.1, read on the forward strand.
ATCAATTTTGCCTCTAAGAGGTCTTGTACTAGTTTCTCGGCAGCTTGTGCCTTTTCCTTGGATTGCTTTCTTCTTCGTTAGCCAATGGCGCGAGCAACTGGATCGATTGTCAAGTGGTGACATGCAGTTTCTGGATCAAGGCCGGGCATATCCGCCGCACTCCAGGCGAACAGATCGACGTTGTCGTCAAGACATTTCTTCGGCTCCTTCTTGATCTCTTCGGGGAGACCAGCAGCTATCTTCACTCCCTTGTTAGGGTTATTGCTGAAGGTGATGATCTCGAATTCCCCATCTGGGACTGGTCACAAAAGTGCAGAAGTCGGGGAGCTTTTTGCTCCTGACTGTTTGACTTCATCACGATCCTCTTTACCTGCTTCAGGAAGCCTGCTGTTGAGGTCGATGATATGCACGGGAAGCGTGGGCTTTTTGTCTGGCTGGCCACCTTCAGCTGGAACCTCATCCTCTCTTGGCCGCTTTGCTGATTTTGCCGTCGTCGCGATCTGGTTCTGCCCTTTTGTTGTGGCCTCAAAGCATCTGCGAGCAGCCTCAATGTCGCCATGCAGAGTTGCGACGTGCCCTTTCTCAGTATAGTACTTGAGTTTGAGGTGGACCGTAGAGGGGACAACAATGAGTTCTGCAAGAGCTGGCCTGCCGAGGATGCACTGATAAAGTGACGGGCAATCACTGACTAAGAACTGCGTTTTGATTGTCCGAGACGCCTCTTCCTCGCCAAAAGTGACTGGTATCTCCACGTAACCCCAAGGTCAGGCTGTTGCCCCGTTGAATCCTTAGAGGTCCGATCCCACATATGGTGAGAGGTTGGACTTATTCAGTTTCAATGCGCGGAACAGGTTGGTATACATGATGTCCACGGAACTGCCCTGGTCGACCAGGATTCTCCGAACATCGGTAGAGGACAATTTGGCCCTAATCAGCAGAGGGATATGGGAATTTGGGGATCCCCCGGGAAGTTCTTCTTGGTAAAACGTGATCGGCTACGAACACCCATTACTTTTTCCAATCGCGGATAACTGATCGGGGCTACTGTCTATCAGCTGCTCAAACTTTCATTTGATGGACCCTTTTGTAAGCTCATGGTACCCCCCACATGAGATGACCATGGCCGTAGGAAAGGCTTCTCAGGTGCTGTGTATGAATACCTGGGAAGTCGTGTCGAGGTGGTCAGGAACGAAGAAGTCCTCTGGTCGGCTGATGGCCATTGCGACCTGCGGGGGAGGACTGGATTGGGCTGATTCTGCCTCTTTCTTCGAATCGGATGTGTCTCGTCGGGAGGACTCTCCCTTCTTCACGTACTGCTTTAGGTGACCCTCTTTGATGAGGATCTCTATTGCGTCCTTAAGATGCACGCAATCTTCTGTCACGTGGCCGTGACTACGGTGGAAACAACAGTATTTGCTTTTGTCGATGTTCCCTTTGGATGTGGTCGGTTTAGGGAACCTGACACCCCCTTGTTTAAATTCCGTGTTGATGCATTCGGAGAGAATGCGCTCGCGCGAGGTCGTGAGCATGGTGTACTCCGTAAACCGGCCAGCAGGCCCTTTGCTTTCGCGAGGACGCTCGTCGCGCCTTTTCTCTTTCCCTTGTCGGGATGATTCTGGCACGTCTTTTTTTGATGCCCGGGGTACTTCGCGATCTCTTAAGTCCCGGGCATGGAATGCAGCTTCTTTTTCCTCGTAACGGATGTAGTCTTAGCTTTGCGAAGGAGTTCCGTCAGTGTCCGGGGAGCTTCGATCCCCACTGCCTTACGGAAATCGCTTTTGGGCCGGAGTCCCTTTTCGAGGAGGTACTTTTTCATGTGATCTGTTGTTCGGACTTCCACCGCTTCTTTGTTAAATATTTCAATGTATGCCCACAGGGATTCGTCCCTGCCTTGTATAATGGCCTCCAGTGTAGCCTCCGACTTAGGATGTCGTTGGAAAGCTGTGAAATGGCAGGCAATCTGGCTCTTTAACTCTCTCCATGAAGAGATGGATCCGCGAGAAAGTCGTTTAAACCATGTCATCGCTCCCTTTCTCAAGGTGATGGGGAACATTTTGCATCTGATAGCCCTGGAGACACCGTGATATTAGAGCATAGCTTCTATATTTTCGATATGCTCGCGGGGATCAGACGTCCCGTCATAGGTTGTCAACGTGGGTGGTTTCTCCAATCCGCGGGGGATTCGAGTGTCCAGGATGTCTCTTGTGAACGGGCCTGAACGTCATCGTCACTGCTGGAACTAGGAGAGAGTGAAAGGGAACGGCTGTGACTGCTGCTTCGACTTCGGCGAGGAGAACATCCGCAGGTGTGTCGGTGCTCGTACTTATTTGAGTGTCGAGACCTCTTGGATACCGGGGAGTGCCTGGATCTCCGTGGGGGAGACTGATGGCGTCGTCGTGCTAGATCGGGTGTAGGGTTTCTCGATCTTGAAGGCTGAATCTTGGTTAAAGATGGGGAAGCTGGGATTTCCCACAGATGACGCCACTGATCGGAGAGGACCAGAAGGAGATCGTCGCGGCCTTCGTGAACTGACAAGCGAGTGGGGGGACGTGCCCAACGACTATATTGTGCCTGATCGTGAAGGCTGGATCAGATCCTGTAGAATCAGGCCGCCAAGTGCGTCAGGGATGCTGTTCGTATGGAGAGGATGGGGGTGTACCTGCAAGGCACTCCGACGCTCAAGTGAGAAAGGGTCAGAGAAAAGGGGCAAGCACAAAGTATGAATTCTTAGGGTGAATATTGGATACCTGACCCTCTCCAGTGAGAGGGCTTATATAGAGCCCCCAGCGCGTGGCCAACGGTCCTATATTCGGGGCGAAATAACTGTTTTCCCCAAAGAATAGGTAACCGCCCAAACTAGTCGTTATGTCGGGCAGGGTGCCCAAAATTAGCCGTTATGCCGGGCATAACCGCAGTTCTGGACACCTGTCCTCTACTGTTCGGGCAGCGAGAAAGCCGTGCGTAACGGGCATAAACGCCGAGGAGAAATGTTGCATTCCTTGCCCGGTTGGAGGGGCGGAAAGGTCACTTTTGCCCCTCTGTGGATTGGACTTAGGCAATATGGGCCGCTCTGGAGCAGAGGCGGATTGGGCCAATTCTAGCCATTGGTCTAGTCCAGAACAGGAGCCCCCCAAGTCGTTGCTCCCGAGCATGGGAGTGATGACTTAAGGACTGCCCGTTGCTATGGAGTCGTCGTTTATAGGCGAGGAAGATTGTCTCAAAATGCTCGTGGCCCCAGGTGTTCGTGATATTCGTGGTCGTGACCTTGTTGCCCGATGTACGGGGAGACTAATGGTCAGACAGAATTTGAAACGTTGGGGCGCCACGTGTACCTAGAGCTCCGTGTTGTAATTAATAGGCAATGATAGCTAGCGGGTAGTCATAATGGCCTACGGGTGCGTGGTTGCACGTGCCCCTTTGTATAAAAAGGGGGGAAACCGTTTCATTTAAAACTTTTCCTTTCTGATTTCTCTCCGTCTCTTTCAGTTCTTGCCCGTCACCGTCTTCAGGCTTTCCGACCACCGTCACCAGCTTCGAGCAGCTTCTACCTTATTCCAAAATCAAGTAAGTTTTCTGATCTGTAACTTGTTTTACTCCTTTTTGTTGTTAGTGGTAGATTGTATGCGATTAGGGTTAACTTTAGATGACAAAATAGGTGGATTTCTGGCGAGTGTTGGTGGTGGATGGTGGTTCTGCCATTTTGCTGTCTCCATCACTTCGCTAGAGTAGATAGTCCGTTAAGCGAGTAGGATGGTCCACGGCGTGGTTGCGGTAGTTGTGCATGCGTGACCACCGTGTCTGCTCATCTTCTGATAGAGCGATGAATTTTCCGGTAGAACGTTTCCAGATTCTGGTGAAGCTTTGCGGTTTTTGGTGGAGCTTCAAACGGAATCTGGGCCTGAGTACGGGGAAGCTCCTCGGAGGAGGATGATACGTTTCGAGCATCTCCTCGCGGGGAGGTTTTAGTTTTTCTTTCGATGTTAGGGCTTAGGCCGGGGACGTTGTCCTCAGCCCTTTGCGCGCCCTTTCACTTGACTTAGCAGTGGAAAGGTGGATTTGATTTGCTATCGAATTCACTGTCTTCTCTGCTTTTCAGGTGATCGTAATGGCGACGGGGCCAGACAGAGAGGTTATCCTAGACACGTCCGAGGAGGAAACTGACTCTGAGGAAAATAGTAGCTCGACGGCTTCGAGCTCGGCAATCTCAAGTTCCTCCAGCAATGCCGGGGAGGAAGAAGAGATGGATGCCATAGAGGAATAGGTCGAAGAGTTCTCCGCGGAGGAGTGGGAGGTGGCCGAACCTTCCGAGCATATTTCTACGTTCGTAAAGTCTTTGGCAGACGTTTTTACAGAGGTAGAACCAGAAGGGGAGTGAGAGGTGCACTTCCCTCCTTTGAACGAGCGGGTCTGCATGGATTTCGGGGACCGCTTTACAATGTACGAGTATGCCTTCAAAGAGCTGGGACTGAGGCTGCCTTTCACTGATTTCTAGCGGTCGGTGTTCGAGCATCTGAAGCTGGCCCTTTCTCAACTTCACCCTAATTCGCTGGCCTTCATCTGGGCTTTTGAATAGGTGTGCGAGCATCTCTCTCTGGGGATTACTCTCCCTCTGTTCTTTACTGTTTTCCATCTTCAAAGGCAGCTGACGGGGAAGAAGTACGGATGGGTTTATTTGAAGCAGCCCAACAAGCTATTTAAGCCGTTCTCAGAGTCAATCCGAACTTTCAAGGAGCGGTACTTCGTCGTTGAACCCGTGTCTGAGGTGGCCCAGGACAACACATACGTCTGGGAAATCGAGGTTGACGAGGATGGAAATGAGCTGCTTAACGAGGAGGGGAAATATATTAGGCAGAGGCTCTACAGGTTCCCCATCCACTGGGCACCCGACCATTTCTCCAAGAAGCCCAGCGATTATGTCTTTCAGTCGAGCGATCTGCGCGGGCAGGACACTGTGGCGTACGAGAAGCTGCTGAGCTGGGTCAACTCCTTCAGTCTTGCAAGCTGCTGGACGAGCAAGGGCAGCCCTATCTTCGAGGAGGATGGGAGCCAGAGAGTTGAGCGCAGATTCGTCAATGTTAAGGCACTTCTGGAGTGCAAGACTCCCGCGGACGCTGAGAAGCTGCTCGGTAGTCTTAGTTATTTAGACTTTGTTTGTGTTATCGCTTTTCCTCGTAGCTAACGTGCTCGTTTTTTCTTTATTTGTGCAGGTGAGATGCCTCAGGCTCGCGATCGCGTGGTGAGGAACGCTATGGCGAGGAATAAAGCTGGAGCGGCTCCTCCTAAATCTCGGCCTGCTGGTGCCCGTGCTCCTCCTCTTGTTCAAACTATCGCGGGGCCTCTTCTTCTCCCTCTCCTGCTCCACGGGGATCTCCTGTGCCCTTGACTGGGCGGTCGAAGCGGCCAAGGACATCAGAAGCTGTGGACCTTACCTGCGTGCCGAAGAAAGGGAAGTTTGAGCTCCCTCTGTGTATCCTTGATAGGAGGTTCTTGGAAGGTAACTCTTTGGTCGTCCCCCGGGCGGAATCCCTTTTCTTGGAAGGCATGGATCGCCCGAGCAAGAGGGCGCTGGTGGCCCAAGATGGTTCTACCCTGGTCAGGATGCTGGAGATGGCTGCTGTCTACGCAGAAGGGGACTCTGCACTTGAGTCCGAACTTAAAGCTGCCCGACTTCTGAGGCTGCCCTCAAGGAGGAAGTTAAGTATGCCCGCGAGGCTCGGAGGAAGGCCGAAGAGGAGACGGCCAGGATGAAGGAGGATGTCTCCAAGCTGGCTGCGGAGAAAAAGGCTGCTGAGGAGCTGAACAAAGAGTTGATGACGGCCAGCGCCCCGGGTGCCGACGAGCCGGATGATGTAAAAGAGTTAAAGACTAGGTCTGAGCTGGTTGCCCGCCTCCTGTTGGCCAAAGATGACGACATCGCCATGGTAGAGGAGTCTTTTCAAAACGCTGTGGCTCAATTGCGGGTGGTGAACCCTGGGCTTGAGATCTATGCCGAGGATACTCACTATCTTGCGCGTGTTGAGGATGGTCGCATTTTCTTGCCCGAAGGTCTCCTCGTTGTTACCCCCGAGGATCAGCCTGCAGAGGAGCAGGGACCCGAGCCAGAGTCAACCGGGCACGCTGATGAATGAGGAATTTGTTTATTTTTTTGATGTTGTTGTAATGAGTCCGGCCTGCGTGCCATTGTAATTTATTTTTTGGGGGGGGGGGCATGGCCCCCGTTTTATGTAACAACATACAATTGTGGTCTTAGCGGCCACTTGTTAAATTATCACATATTTAGTTATGTTGTTTGCATGACTTTACTTGCTTTTATTTTTGCTAAGTGTTGTATGCATGCTGTGAAAGTATGTCCGCCCGTAATAGGGGGTACTTGACTTGTGTGACTATTTCTGGGGGATTGCTCATAATAGATGTGTTCGGAAGTGTGGGGAACTGGTCGAACTGCCGGGGAATATCCTGGCGGGGAGCGGAGCTCAGGTCGCGTTTGAGGCCTGAGATCGCGGCGTGAACGTCCCATCGCGAGCTAGGGTTCTGCCAATCGTGGTACTTTGACGACGGCGATGCTCGATCGAGGACCGCTATCGAGCAATTACCCAGCTCGTTACTGAGCGGGGCTATGCTTTAATCGTATGCGACACTTGTACCTAGACGTGCATAGCGGTCGGTGGTTGACGTTCGTTGTCGCGACGAGTCGGACCGAGGATTTAGCTGTAGTATTGTTTTAGCTTTTTAGCGTTCCATGGTCGAGCGAGTTCTTCCCTAGTGAGATGTTCTAGGTAGTAGGCCCCATTTTCCTTTTTTTCCCGGACGCGATAGGGTCCCTCCTAATTGGCTGCTAGTTTGCCTTCGCGAGAGTCTTTGTGGTTTCTTCTTAAGACAAGGCTTCCCACGTCGAACTCTCGTCGTATCACTTTGGCGTTGTGCCTGATGGTGATCTTTTGTTTCAGTGAGGCCTCGCAGAGAGCTGCCCCAGTTCTGATTTCCTCGACGAGGTCGAGCTCTTCCCTTAAAGATTCGTCGTTCATCTCCTCGTCTAGGGGCGACTCTGTCCGCCTGGAGGGCACGTGAACTTCGACGGGAATTACAGCCTCGGTTCTATATGCTAAACGGAAAAGTGTCTCCCCGGTCGTTAAATGGGGAGTTGTACGGTATGCCCAGAGCACGCTGTGTAGCTCCTCGACCCATGCCTTCTTTGTTTCGTCCAGCCTTCGTTTGAGGCCTCAAAGGATGACTCGGTTCGCTGTCTCATCCTACCCGTTTGTTTGAGGGTGTTCGACAGATGTGAAGTGTTGTTTCGTGCCTAGTTGGGCGACGAAGTCCTGAAACTTCCTGTCTGTGAACTGCGTCCCGTTGTCCGTTACTATCGCTTGGGGAATACCGAAACGTGCAAGGATGTTTGGTTTGTAGAAATGCAGGATGTTGAGCGCAGTTATTTTGGCTAGAGCTTCTGCTTCTATCCACTTTGTGAAATAATCTACGCCCACTATGAGGTACTTGTTCTAACTTGATCCTACCACGAAGGGTCCTAGGATGTCTAGGCCCCACCAGGCGAATGGCCACGGGGAGGACATAGCCTTGAGCTCGTTAGGCGGAGCCAGGTACGTGTCCCCGTGCCATTGGCATTTGTCCCATTTCTTCACGTGTTCTTTCGCGTCGATTTGCATGGTCGGCCAGTAGTACCCTGCTCGGAGAGCCTTGCGAGCAAGGGACCTTCCCTCGAGATGTTGGGCGTTGATTCCCTCATGGATTTCACGCAGGATGTGTGCGACCATTTCCTCCTCGACACATTTGAGCAGTAGAATAGAGAATCCCCGCCTGTATAGTTTACCTTCGACCAGGACATACGAGCAGGCTCTTCGCCTGATTGTGCTGGCCTCCTTTGCGTCGGACGGGAGTTCGTCTTTGGCGAGATAGTTGTAGACTGGGGTCATTCAGCAGTTGTTGTCACCGATCACCTGCACGTCGAGTATCGGGGAGGCCTTCTCGATGATGGGTTGAGGAAGTACTTCCTGTATGATGAATTTGTTTCCGCCTTTCTTCTTTGTGCTGGCCAGTTTAGACAGCACGTCTGCTCGTATGTTATGTTCGCGGGGAATGTGTTTCACTTCTACTGTTGTGAACTTTGCCATTTCCTTCTTTACTAGGGCCAAGTACTCGGTCAAGTTGTCGTTTTTGGCTTGGTATTCACCTCGTACCTGGAGGGCCACGAGTTGTGAATCCGTACAAATGACGACTTCTTGTGCGCCTAGGTCCTCGGCAAGGCGTAGCCCAGCGAGGAAGGCTTCGTATTCCGCCTGGTTATTGGAGGTTGGGAAAGACAGCGTGAGTGATACCTCGACGATAATTCCTTCGTCGCTCTCCAGTATGATGCCCGCGCTGCTTCCTGCCGAGCTTGAGGCACCGTCGACGAAGATGGTCCACTTGCGCGCTTCGCTAGCGGGGGAGTCTACGAATGTCATCTCGGCGACGAAGTCGGCCAGAGCTTGGGCCTTGAGGGCTTTTCTATCTTTGTATTGGATGTCAAATTCAGACAGCTCCAGCGACCATTTGAGCATTCGGCCGGCCATATCTGGTCGTCTGAGCAGCTGCTTTATGGGCTGATCTATCCGAACCACGATCGTGTGAGCCAGGAAGTAGTGTCTCAATCTCCTGGCTACGTTGATGAGGGCTAATGCCACTTTCTCTATCTGCTGGTATCTTAACTTTGGTCCTTGCAATGCTTTGCTTGTGAAGTAAATGGGTTTCTGCCCGTCAGGCGTCTCGCGGATGAGGGCGGCACTCACTGCTTCGGTCGTGACGGCCAGATATAAGTACAGTGTTTTGCCGTTGTCTGGTCGAGAGAGGACCGGCGGCTCTGAGAGTGCCCGTTTCAGATGGAGAAGGACCTCATCACACTCCTCGGTCCATTCGAATGCTGCCTCTTTGTGGAGGAGTTTGAAGAATGGCAGGGCGTGCTGGACGGACTTGGCCACGAAACGAGATAATGACGCGAGCATCCCGTTGAGGGACTGGATGGATTTTTTGGACTTGGGCATAGGAAACTCGGAGAATGCCTGACACTTATCGGGATTGGCTTCGATTCCTCATTCCGTTAAGTAGAAGCCGAGGAATTTACCTGCCCAGACACCGAACGTGCACTTCTCCGGGTTAAAATGCATTTTGTATTTCCTGGCTTGTTCGAAGACCTTTCGTAAGTGGGCAGTATGATCGGTTTCCTCGTGGGACTTAACGATCATGTCGTCCATGTATACTTCAAGCATGTCGCCTATTTCTCCCCGAAATACCTTGTTCATCATTCATTGGTACGTTGCTCCGGCGTTCTTCAGGCTGAAGGGCATTACGTTTTAGTAATAGTTCCCCGATTCGGTCATGAAGGCCGTATATTTTTTGTCGGACATTGCCATTGGGATTTGATTGTAGCCCGAGTAGGCGTCCATGAACGATAAAAGTTTAAAACCAGCAGAATTATCAACAAGTTTATCAATATTGGGGAGGGGGTAGGCATCCTTTGGACATGTCTTATTGAGATCGGTATAATCAATGCACATGCGCCATTTTCCATTAGATTTTTTAACCAATACAACGTTGGACAACCAAGTGGTGTACTTGGCTTCCGAAATAAATTTGGCCTCGAGGAGGTCCTTTACAGCTTTTTCGGAAGGCTCCGTTTTTTCTGGAGACTGCTTCCTCCTACGTTGTGCTACGACCTTGATGGCCGGGTCAATGGTCAACTGGTGACATGCGATAGATGGATCCAAGCCGAACATTTCCGCGGCGTTCCATGCAAAAAGGTCGGCATTCTCTCGGAGGCACGCTTTGAGCTGCTTCCTCCCGATGTCAGGCAGGTCCGCTCCAATCTTTACTCCCCGTTGGGGGTCTTCACCAAACAGGACTACCTCGAAGTTGCCATCCGGGATTGGACGCATTGGATGGGAGCTGCTGCTGGATGACGTGGATGGGCCGACTGAAGCTGCTCGTTCCTCCTGTTGGTCCTCGGGGAAGCGACTGTCGAGATCGATAGAGTCAACCTGGGGCAGAGGCTTGGCCTCCTCGGAGCTGCTTGGCAGAGCTGGCTTGCTCGACGCTTTAGGCTTGGGCGCAATGGCGTTGAGCCCCTTTGTAGCTGCTTCAAAACACCGTCGGGCAGCTTCTATATCACCGTGGAGGGTGGCGACCATTCCTTTTGAAGTGTAATACTTCATCTTCAGGTGGACGGTCGATGGCACTGCTACCAACTCGGCTAGAGTTGGCCTTCCGAAAATGCATCGGTAAAGCGACAGGCAGTCGATTACCAGAAATTGCACCTTGATGGATCTGGCCGTTTCAGCTGCTCCGAAGGTCACGATCAACTCGAGGTAACCCCACGGCTTGGTCACAGACCCATTGAATCTCTGTAAATCGGACCCTACGTAGGGGGTAAGGTGCGATTCGTCCAGCTGCAGCGTTGAGAATAGCTGGGAGTACATGATGTCAACCGAGCTGCCTTGGTCGACAAGTGTTCTGTGAACGTCGAAGTTCGCCATCCGGGCTTTGACGAGCAGAGGTATGCTGGAGTTCGGGGATCCGCCGAGGAGTTCCTCCTTGTAAAAGGAGATGGGGACAGAGCCCTTCTGGGCCTGATCAAGCGTGGTCACTTTTTTGGAGCTAGTGTTGATCAGGTGGTCGAACTTCCATTTCACGGAACCCACAGTGACTTTGTTGAATCCCCCGCTAGAAATGACCATGGCGGAAGGGAAAGTCTCCCACGGGCTGTGGGCCGCGAAATAAGCAGGGGCGTTGAGCCCGTCTGGGACGTAGAAGTCCTCTGGCTGCGAGATGGACATCGCGACCTGTACGTTGGCGTCGTCCGAGGAGGGTACCTCTTCCTCGACCTTCTTGGACTCCTGGGCGTCCTGCCGATGAGTGTCCTTCTTCTTCGCGAACTGTTTCAGGTGCCCGTCCCTGATCAGTATCTCTATGGCATCCTTCAGATGGATGCAGTCTTCCGTAGTCTGGCCGTGACTTTTTTGGAAGCGGCAGTATTTCGACTTGTCCACGTTTAGTCTGTTCGGTAGCTGTTTGGGGAAACGGACCCCGGCTTGTTTGAACTCCGAATTGGCACATTCGGACAGAATCTTTTCCCTGGAAACGGTCAGGGGAGTGTAATCATGGAAACGCCCAGAGGGCCCTTTGCTGTCACGGGAGTCGCGGGGACGGTCCTCGTGCCTTCGTTCACCCCGACGTGACGTCGAGGCTTCTTCTCCTTTAGAAGCCCGGGCGTTCTCCTGGCGGCAAGACGCTCGGACGTTACTGGCCACAATCTTCTCCTCGTACTGAATATGAGATTGGGCTTTGAGGAGGAGGAGGGCGTCTAAGTTCCTCGGTGGCGCGAGGCCAATGGCTTTAGCGAACTCGGAGTCCGGGCGGACCCCTTGTTCGAGCAGGAACTTCTTCATCTTATCTGTCGTCGGGACCTGGACAGCTTCCTTGTTGAACCTCTCGATGTATGCTCGGAGAGGTTTGTCTTTCCCCTGGATTATGGCTCTGAGGGAGGCCTCAGTTTTGGGGTGGCGGCGAGATACTGTGAAGTGCCGCGAGAACATCCTGCCGAGCTGTTTCCACGAGGTGATGGACTCCTCGGGCAGTTGTTTATACCATGTCATTGCTCCCTTTCGGAGCGTGGTCGGGAACAGTATGCACTTGATGGCGCCCCGTACGCCGCGGTAGTCTAAGAGCGCATCGATATTTTTGATGTGCTCGTCTGGGTCAGTGGTCCCGTCGTACGTGGCAAGTGACGGGGGTTTCTCCAAGCCTTTCGGGAGACGGGTAGCCAGGATCTCTTGGGACAACGGGTCGCGAGGCTCGTCGTCGTCACTAGAACTGGTGTATGATGGTGACCGGACGGGTTGCTCGCGTCGGAGGTTCCTTCGCGGAGAAAGTGAGCGGTTCCTTCGAGGAGAAGGTGAACGGTTCCTTCGAGTAGAAGGTGAGTGTGCCCGTCCTTTGGACTTGATCGGAGATTCCTCGTTCCTTCGAGTCCTCTTGTGGTCGTGAGCATGCTGGTCACGCGGGGAGATCTGGTCACGCTTTCGGCTATGCGAGGATCGTGCTCTTGGCGCAGTCTTCGGTCGATTTCTCTCCGTGGCTGCGGGCTTCTAGATCGTCGCTGGTTCCTCCGCGTAGGAGGGGATCTTGGATGGCGAGACTCTTCTAGTGCCCCGATCCTCTCGTTCTGCTGTAGGATCAGGGTGTTAGTCTTGTTGAGCGCCTCCAGGAGAGCTGCCACGGCCGGGTCGGCGTTGGGCGGAACGAGAATGGACTGGAGGTCAAGAGAAGGTTGATCGTTGTTGCGATCAGCAGGGGTAGGGGAAGGAGAAGCAGTGGCTCCATCCCTAAGAAAACGGGCATCTCGGAGGAGAGATGATTGGCCGTCAACGTCAGATTTGTTGACGGGGAGGATGGTGGAATGAAGAGCATCCTGGGTGCGATCTTGGGAGGCAATGATCGTGATGACGTTCGAAAGTTGTTTTGATCTTCGATTAAAGAAAGAAGGGGAGAACAAAGTTTCCCACAGACGGCGCCATTGATCGTGAAGGCTGGATCAGATCCTGTAGAATCAGGCCGCCAAGTGCGTCAGGGATGCTGGTCGTATGGAGAGGAGGGGGTGTACCTGCAAGGCTCTCCGACGCTCAAGTGAGAAAGGGTCAGAGAAAAGGGGCAAGCACAAAGTATGAATTCTTAGGGTGAATATTGGATACCTGACCCTCTCAAGTGAGAGGGTTTATATAGAGCCCCCAGCGCGTGGCCAACGGTCCTATTTTCGGTGCGAAATAACCGTATTCCCCAAAGAATAGGTAACCGGCCAAACTAGCCGTTATGTCGGGCAGGGTGCCCAAAACTAGCCGTTATGTCGGGCATAACCGCAGTTCCGAGCACCTGTCCTCTGGTGTTCGGGCAACGAGAAAGCCGTGCGTAACGGGCATAAATGTCGGGGAGGAACGTTGCATTCTGTTGCACCCCAAATTTTACCCTCATCTTTTTTGCTTGATGTTTTGTGCTTTTATTTTTCTCTGTTTATCTTAAATCTCTATTTATCTATTTTGCCTTGATTTATTTAGCGTTTTACTTCATTTATCCTATCTTGATCTAACTTTAGCATATTCTTGTTTTTTTATTATTTGGCTTAATTAATTAATTTAGTTGTTGATTTAATTTTAGCCTAACTTGTTTGATTTTTGGATTAATTACCTTAATTTCTATTTCAAGATAATTTATCAATTAAATTGGGCTAGATTTTATTAACAATTAATTTAATTGTCAATTAGTCCTTTTAATATAGCATTAAGTTTAAATTTATGTGATGGGTTAATTGTCACATAAAATGCTTAAGAGAACCATGCGCTTGTTTTTTTCTACTTGGCTTTTGAATTGGAGAATGAATAGTACCACTGGCCAATCAGAATGCACTTTGTTCCTTTGACTTTTCAACCCACCTTCATGACCAATTGGAAACCGACATGTGGCGCGTAAGAGACCAAGAGCAACTGTTTGATCTTCTTCCTCATTTTGGTTTACGGAAGCTCAGAATGGAGCAAGAATTTCAAACACAATTGAACCAATTTCAAACCATTTTCACTCCAACTCTTGGCGCGATAATGTTTTTGATTTCTCTCAAAACTTTCCCGTTCAAGCTTCCAAGGTTTAGCTTCGTCTAAAGTAATTCTGAGCATTCCATTCTCAGCTCTCCTCTGCACACCCTGCGAACCGGCCAGAGTGATGTCGTTGTCCACTTTCCTTCCTCATGCCTACCTTATTCGCCACAGAAGGGAGCCAAAGAAGCAATGCTATTTCAAGCTATTTCAACTCTGTAGCCATCTGTCAAGACTCAGAGGAGAGGAGCGTATGTTTGAAGCCAATTTCAAAACCCTAGCATTCTGAAGGGTGGAATTTTATTGACCCGGCCCATGTCTCATCCTATATAAAGGAGTTCAGCTTCAATGCAAATCACCAACAATCCTCTTTACAAATACTTAATATTCTTGAGCTTTGGGTGAACGGGGGCAAGGGAGTTTCTGTGTAGAATTCAGAGTACTCAAAGTGTTAGCAAGCTTCTGTGTGGTACCCTTCCTGCTCCTCTCTCATTTTTATCATGCTCATTCAATATTTTCTTTTTTTGCTCATGATCTTTTTAATCGTATGAATGCTTGCTTTGAGTAACTTGATGATTTTGTTATTTTATATGTTGTTGCCAATGTTGTCATACTACTTGTGTTATTGTTGATTTGTTACATGTTCATTCCTATTGAAATATTGAGGGTGATTACAGTCACAGAACTCGATCTTTTGGATTGATTTTGCTGCTGAGTTATCGTATTTTATAACCTGCTTGACAAAATGTAAGCTTTTGATTAACTAATCTTAAACTGACTTGTGGTTCTTGGCTCTTGTCTTATGCTTGCTAAGTTCTATCTTATTAAGTTTTGCACTGAAATCAGTAGAATAGATAATCTTGTGTGCACTGTTATGCTTTTTGAATTTGGTTTTAATATATGACCATAATCAGTCCATGATAAACCTGTGTTTGTTGCCAAACTGATATGCTGATATGAATTCTTGACTAGTACATGTATGTGTTAAGCCATGCTGTTTTCCATTCAGTATATGTTGTTTTCACTTGCCCTGTTGAATTTGCCTCCGTACAAGTTTTGTTTGTTTTAAGTTTTTTGAACTAAACCTAAAAACCTCACCCTGATTTTAGATTGATGACTAACTTATACTCTGCCTCACTTTTGGTGTTGTGTTTTTTATCATTGATATGCATGGATCTTTTGATGTTTGTTTAATGTCTATCATGCTGTTTTATAATTTAGGTTTTGCTACGTTGATATACGACTGTTTCTAAGTATTTGTGACACTAGTACCAACTGTTTAGTTGAGCTTTGCATCTTGGTTAAAATTGTTATCCATCTCTGCATTATATATGTTTTTCCTAACCATGTATGCTGCATTTTGATATTACTTGTGTCATGCTTCTGTCCTAAAATGTGAGTCTCAATAGGTTGTTCACATGTCTGGTTTTGTCATTGTTGATGATTAGATCATGTATTTGAGTTTGGTTTGTTTAGATTGTTAGCTCCGCAAACTAATGACTAGGGTTGCATCTTTTTGGAATGACTCTGTTTAAGGACTATGTTTATGAATAATTGAACTTGAATGTGTTGCTTTGAGTTGTTCTTCTCATATGCCTTCAATGTTCTATGACTCATTCTTCTCCATATTGTATGTGTAAAACCATTATGCTGAACTGTTAGCTCCAGAAAGTTAGGTCTGTGTGATATCATGATGTTGTCCTCTACGTTAACACTGTATTCTTGATGTGTATACTAGCCTTATTTGTGATTCTAACATGTTTCCTAAATTATGCCTTTATGAAATCATGATTTAGTCCATATGTGTGGGATAAATGTGTTGCTTGATTGTTACCTAATTTGGTTTTCATTAAGTTTTATGCTATTGTCTATTTTTTTTAATGGTACCACTTGAATGAGTTGGTTTGTTATATTGTCTTGTAGCATGTCCTATACTTGCATACTCTTGACCATCATGATGTTGGTGTACTTGTCATTATGTTTGTACCACTTGGGTGTATGTATGACTTTCTGCTTGTAATTCAGTTTGTTAGCTATTCTTGACTTGGAATGTCACTGTCATGATATGTGCCTCATAATGTATTAAATGCTATGAACCCAAATAATTTTCCTTGACCTTATATGTGTTTGGTCTGCCCTAACTTACCTCATGCGTGTTTACATGTTGAATTCTTAACTTTGTCAATCACTTGATTTTCATTCCAATACTTTCTCTGCTGCCCTCCATTAAGTGTATTAAATCTTAAAACTGTTTTGATACATAAACTAGCTTAATTGCCCTTTGGAACTGTGAGCTACATGTCTGTTTGTTAGTTGCATTTCAGGATGTTTTGAGTAAACTTCCTTTAACATGCTGCTGCTATGGCTATGTTAGTTTTTATGGCTTTGTGCATTCAGGTGTTTGTTGTTTTTGATGTCTAATATGTATGATAAAACACTTATTTGGTTTTTACATGAGTAGCCATTCTTGGTTTTGAAATGTTAACTGTTGCTGCAGTGCTTGTTGGCCTTTGAATTTTGTTATCTTGAAGGACATCTTATCTCATGAGCTAATCATTTTGTGAAACGTAGTTGCCTTGCTGACATGTTGTTTTCTGTCACTAACTGCTTGTGTTGCAATTATTGTTTGCCTTTATTTCCTTAACACCTTTTGATACATCTCTGACCTATCTTTGTTTTAACCACTCTTTGTGATTTTGGGACTTTGAACAATGTCTTTTGAAATGGTTGCATCATGCCTTAACATGTCCTTTGTTTTCTTGCATTTTAAATCATGTGATTTGAACCCTATACAACTCTGCTACCCTACTTTGAATATGATTAAGTCTTGAAGTTGTTTTGACATATATGAGGCTAAGCCCTGCTATTCTAATCTGCATCTATATGTTAGTTATTAATTGTATTACAAGCTGTTTTCATTAAACTAAATTTCCTTTAAACCTAATGCCATACCTGCTGCCATCATGTGTGTTATCTGTATTCAAGTCATATTCTTGTCTGGCTTTCTAATCTGAGCATTGTATGCATTGCTATTATTGCTGCCATGACAGTATGTTGTTTGGTTCTTATTGTCAAATATTCTTGCTATATGAATTTATGAGATAAGCCTTTGCTTGATATGTGGTATGCGTGAGACTTCATGATTTTTAGTCAGGATATTTGTTTCTGGTCACTGATGTTTGGCATGACATGATAGTTTTCATGAGTTAGTTTGATGTTGGTTGGGTTTGCATTTGGTTCATTTGAAATAGGCGCGCAAGGAGAGTTCATATATTAATTAAGTCAAGTTGTGAACGGATGAAACACGCCGTCCCAACGGTCACACACATGCACATAACTACCTTGCCTACCCTTAGGACTGGGGTTCGAATCCCCCTCGCCCCAGTCCTTTTATTTATTTTCCTGATTTTCGCTTGGTTTCAAATATATACGCACTCGGTCTTTCCTTTGGCAGCACGCGCATATAGCTCAGTTGGTTATGACTTGCTTGTTTGGTTCAAAAGGGCGTGGGTTCAAATCCCCACGGCTGCACTTCTTCTTTTTTATCACTTAGCTTCATTATTTTCACTATTTTCTTCTAGATTGTTTTATTTTATTTCTCTTTTTCTTTTTGCTTCATCTTTATATTTTAAGACTTTTTCTATATAAAAAGAATTAATAATTTTAATTTTTTTTTGAGACTTTATTTTTTATTAAGCTTAAATTGCTCATTATTTGCTTTAATGCATTTTTCTTTTTTCATTATGCCATGATATATCTAATGAGTTCGACCATTGTGTGTTTAATCTTTACTTTGCTTTGACGTCTTGATATCTTAGTCTCATATTTGTATTCATGTCATCTTTGAACATTTTTGATCTTGAAATATTATTAAATTGACTTGTTTAATTGTTAAGGTAATATATTCATGTTGATTGGCCATACGTTTGATTCTATATGAACATCATCATTGTTCTAAATATCATCTTTCATATCACTTCTCTATGTTTGTCTTCATAAAGATTGAAACATTTTGATTTGTTCTTGTATGTCATTCCTATATGTTTGTCTTCCTAAAGATTGAAGCATAATGATATACTCTTTTATCATGTTCATCTTATCCATATCTTTGTCATAACATATTGCCATCCTCATGCTTATGTTTGTTTTAGCTATTATATCAATGTCTTTTATATCTTCTTATTGTTATCAACTGATTTTCCCCTTATTCCAAAGGAAAGTTTAATAACGTTGACTCTTAAAGTCATTGACCCCCCATCTTAACCTAAATAACCTCTTAGGAAGAAACTTTGTTTCTTGGCCTCATCAAGGGCCATAGAACTCCCAACTAGCTTTAGGAAAGAGCTCTTCAACTCTTAGTGGTATTCATCATAATGAATTTATCACTTTCCCCTCCTAACTAAACTTCAACGTAGGTCCATTTCAACTAGACTTAGAGAGTTCCTAAACTCTACAATGAGCTTGTACTCATTTCCCCTCTGAATATTGGCCATAGTCAATAATTCAGTAGAAGTAGAACTACGCATACTCTGATTCTATTCCCGAGGATACGTAGGTGCAAAGTGCGATGCTTTGTCGAGTATACTTAGATACTAACCACTAGGGTTTCAACCTTTGGCATAGAACCTTTAGCAGACATAAGATAACATTTAACAAGAGGTTCCCGTAGAGTACTACAGATGGTTAGGGTGCTAATACCTTCCCTAGGCGTAACCAACCCCCGAACCTTAGATCTTTCCCCTTTAGGTTTTTCTAACGATCTTGAACCTTTCCTTTGGATAAATCAAAGTCGGTTGTAAAAGAAAATGATGCAAGTTAATTAATATCTTGTTATCCGATTTTCACCGCAACAGAAATGGCGACTTCACTGGGGAGAGTTAGACCTATTGCTGGTCCATTCCTAAGAGGGTTGAGCCTATCTTGCTTTTATGTTATTCATGTTTGCTTATTTGCTTGTATGTGCTTATGTATGTCATATCTGCTTATCTGTACATTTGTTCTTGCTTGATCCTTGGGTTGACATGGTATCTATGAGTGAGATAAGTCCTAACCCGGACTTGAGAGCACATTATTATAGGATCGTGGTGTAATCAATAGTCGGTTGTTGGCAGTAGTACCAACAATTTATGGCATATGATGACCACACTCAGATGAGGCCCTTTGGGATTGTCGATGTCTGATGTGAGAAGTCACATTGATATTACTTTTTCAAATGGGAGCCGTAGATTCTGAGGACCGTAGTTACCTCCACCCCACTTGGCCTTTTAGGATGTAGTGCGGTGACTATGAGGGAGCCAGTCCCGAGTAGTTGTCACGCGATACTACACTCAGACGAGTTTATCTTGAGAATATTATTAACTCGTGTAAGTAGTTACATGGGCCGATAATATCCGAAGGATTTACGTAGACTCTGGGAACCTCTTAGAACCCTGTTCTGCGAATGACAAACCTGTAGTCCACACCTTGTTGGGATGGGTAGACCTTGACTTCATTCAAGAGATCTTAAACCTAGGGTTTGTTTGCTGTGTGTTTATATGTGTGTTTGCCTGTGTTTGTGCATTGCATACATCTCATTGCATCCTTCTTTGGTTTTAAGGAACTCAGTCTTACTTTCCTTTGAAAATTTAGGTATCATGGATATTGAGAAGAGAAACACTAAGAAGTTCAATTTCAAGAGGCCCAAATTGGCAAAGCTGAAGAAGTTAGCAACCTTGATACGAGGACATGAGAGTTTCCGTAAGAGATATGGAAGATTGGTTAGCCTTCTTGGAACTAAAATGGAGGAAGGAATCCTTGACACCTTGGTCCAATTTTATGACCCTCTCTATCATTGCTTTACTTTCCAAGATTACCAACTGGTTCCCACTTTAGAAGAGTACTCTCATTGGATTGGCATACCTGTGAAGAAACAGAGACCTTTCAACGGTCAAGAAAAGATCCCAACTCCAAAAGAGATTGGCGAGTGTATTCATTTGGACGCATCAGAGGTCAAACCCCACATCACCACCAAGGATGGCATCAAGGGATTACCATCCAAGTTCTTGTATGAAAAAGCTTGTCAGTTTTTCAACGCAAACAGTATTGCAGCCTTTGAAGCCACCTTTGCTTTATTGGTCTATGGTCTGTTCTTATTTGCTAATGTAGAGGATTTTGTCGACGTCAATGCAATCAAGATCTTCATCAGTAGAAACCCCGTGCCTACGCTATTGGGTGACGCTCTCCATTCTGTTCACCATAGGACTCTTCGAGGAAAAGGAACTATTTTGTGTTGTGCACCTTTGCTTTACCAGTGGTACATCACCCATCTACCTCAGACGTCAGAATTCCGAGACAACCCCGACAAGCTCCGTTGGTCTCAAAGAATCAGTTCTCTTACCCATAATGACATCTTTTGGTATGACCCGGTTTATGACAAGAATGTATACCTTGACAGTTGTGGACCATTTCCTAATATACCGCTTCTTGGTATTCATGGTGGGATTAGCTACAGTCCTGTTCTCGCTAGACGCCAATTCGGATTCGCCATGAAGGAAAAGCCTAAGAGTATTCATGTGTCTGGTTTCTTCTATCTTAATGAAGAAGCCACTGATGAGACCAAAAGTGGAGCTTGGTGTGCTTGGGATAAATTCCACGAAAGTACCAAGGACGAGTTGGGAAAGAGAAACTGTGTGTCCTTGGAACCGTACCTTCAGTGGGTTCGATCTAGAGCCCGTGACCTCAAGATGCCTTATATTCCCAGGATACTTCAGCAGCCAACTATTGCATCTCCATCTGCCATTCCCATTGAGTGCATGGAAGAATATCAAGAGAATTCAACCAGGATGAAGCTTGAGAGAGACACATGGGAGTGGAAATATCATACCGTCTGCATTGAGCAAGAAATGATGAAAGAGAAGATGAAAGAGAAGGATGATCTGATTGAGTGGTTGGAAAGGCGTGTGATAGATGAACCCCAGGCACAAGAGAATTCATTTTTCTCCAGCATGAGGCCTACCCCTAGCACTCATGAGTATGCTTGCATCCCTCCAACATCTGGCGCTTGGAAAGGGATTGTTGACAAATTGATCTTCGAGAACCAAGAGCTGAAGAGACAGAAGAGAAGACGTGAAGAAGGGCAATCTTAGACAGTGTTTATTTTCCCCTCTAGGCTTAGTTGTTGTTCCTTTTGTATTTTGGGCCTTTTTGATGTACTTTCAAAGTTGTAAAACTCTACTCAATATTCAATGAAATGAGGATTTGTTTTAAGAAATTTGTCGTGCTTTGAGTTCCTTAAAACCAAATTGCATTCGCATTGCATTATACATCCCTGCTAAACTATCAAGTCACTAATCTTGTCTTGCAGATTTTGTAGAAATGGATGCCGCAGGAAAAAGAGTTTGGCCTTACTGCTTCGAGTTGCCAGAGGTGGATCGTCTGCTATGGTTGGGAGAGATGATTGAAGACCAGTCAGCCTTTGCTGATAGATATGGGTGTGTCATACCCTTGATGAAGACACCAGTAGCTATGGGACCACTTGAAGTTCTAGTCCAACTGTATCACCCAGCATACCGTTGTTTCTTGTTCCCTGAATTTCAGTTAGTACCAACCTTGGAAGAATTTTCAGCCATGATAGGGATCCCAATCAGGGATGCTCCTGTCTTTTCTGGAATTGAAGAAACACCTTCTGCCAGAGACATAGCCAGATTGACCAGAATCAGGTTATCTAATTTCCAAGCCAATTTGACCAATAAGGGAGGAAAGCGTGGTTTGCCAGCACAGTTCTTGATGGAGAAAGCTCTGTACTTTAAGAACAGGGGAAATGAAGTTTTGTTTGAATCAACTTTAGCATTGATGATATACGGTTTGTTCCTGTTCCCAAACGCCAAGGATTTCGTAGACACCCAGGCCATTCAGCTGTTTGCAGTCAATAATCCAGTCCCGACACTGTTGGCTGATGTCTACCATTCCATACAGACCAGATATATGAGAGGCAGTGGGTTGATTGTTTGCTGTGTGGCCCTTTTCTACAAGTGGTTTGTTTCTTATTTTCCGAAGACCCCAGCTTTCTGGGAGATTGAAGACTGCAAGGTGTGGTCTAAGAAGTTGATGGAACTAAAGCATACCGACATTGAATGGTATGATTCAACGGACGAGGGAATCACCATAATCATTAGCTGTGGGGACTGCCCCAATGTACCTCTCATGGGAAGGAATGGTTGTATCAATTACAACCCCGTCCTCGCTCGCCGTCAGCTGGGTCATTTGAAGGAAGGAATCCCAGATGATAAAGACATGCAGATGATGTTTTATGACGAGAAGGAAGGATTCGAGATGAAGATGTGCTTGAGACGCACTTGGCGCTATATCAACAGGGAGTTGTGGAGGTCCGAATGCCCGGTCACAGAGTCTCATTTGCAATGGTCTCGTAGCATAGCCCAAGTAATGATGAAGCCACATCCCCGCCACGAGTCCCCTACTAAAACAAAGCAGAGGATGATGGAGGAATTGGGAGAGCTGGTTCTCGCCAAGAAAGAAACCAAGGAGCGCATCATCAAGATAATGAGGGTAATTAATGGAGAAGGATCGTCAACCGGCGGATTCAATTTCTAAGTATTATTGTTGACCTTTGTGTTGTTATTGTATCTTTTCATTTTGTTGTACCTCTACTTATGTATTTGGAGTATGAGAATACCCTGCTCCAGATGTAATGTTTCCCAAACTCTTAATGAAGAAGTTGTTTTATCAAGGATCTATTCTTTATATTATTTGCAAGATGTCTTTGGTTCCTTGATAGTTTAGCTTGCATTTGCATTTGCATCTCATTTGCATCTTTGCATACGCACGCGCATTCTTCTGTGTCTCATCGCCGTTTTGTCTTCTTCAGAACCAGCACCCTGATCTCTACATTTGTTGCAACATCCGGACCAGGCTTAAGGAGGAAAGATGTCTGATAATTGTGAGAATTTGGATCAAGTCAATGAGGAGCTCAATGAGTTAAGAGTAGGCATGGGACAGATTATGGAAGTTCTGCATGTTATACGAGCAAAAATGGATACTCAAGCTACTGTAGTCTCGGAAATCGTCACCACAACTGTTGAGCCGCCAGTTATACCTGCTATGGACACTACTTTAGGGATACCGTTTGATTTTATATGAGCCACAGCTCCTCAGTACACTCAACAAGCTACACCTTTGTTTAGTGAAAACCAACAAACTATCCCAACTTATACTCCACCAGTGATTCAGACCCAGTTTCAACCCGTCTTCCAGAATCAGCATCATCTTATTAATGACAACGTATCCATGGAAGGAGACGACAGGAACGAGAAATTAAGGGCCAGTATGGAGATTATGCAGAGAAAGTTGAAGGCCATGGAGGGAGGTAATGTCTTCAGCTCTGACTTAAGGGATATGTGTTTGGTTACTGACCTAGTAATTCCACCAAAGTTTAAACTACCAAGCTTCGAATTGTACTCTGGCGCTACATGTCCAAAGGCACACTTGGTCATGTATCTCCGAAGAATGGCGGCATACATGGATAATGATAAGCTGATGATCCATTGTTTCCAGGATAGCCTGAAGGGCGCTGCTGCAAAGTGGTATTTAGGTCTAAATCAGTCTCAGATTAAGTGCTTTCAAGATGTTATGGATGTCTTTATAAAACACTATAAGTATAACCTGGATCTAGCACCTGATCGTAGGCAACTCTTGACCATGACTCAGAAAAATACCGAGTCGTTCAAAGAATACGCTCAGAGGTGGAGAGAGACTGCGTCACAAGTTGAACCGCCGTTAACCGAAAAGGAGCTAGCCGATTGGTTTGTAGACACTGTGAAACCTGAATTCTATGAGAAGATGATTAGCAACATTGGCGCCAATTTCTCTGACATTATTGCAATCGGTATGAAGGTAGAGGCAGGTCTAAAAAGTGGAAAGGTGGCTAGTTCACCTAACAGTGCTACCAGTACCAGCGTCAAAAAGTCTCCAGGCAGTTTTCATAAGAAGAAAGAAGGCGAGACTAAC
Organism: Lathyrus tuberosus; assembly: GCA_022829125.1. Lineage (NCBI taxonomy): Eukaryota > Viridiplantae > Streptophyta > Magnoliopsida > Fabales > Fabaceae > Lathyrus > Lathyrus tuberosus. The sequence continues at coordinate 4,209,739 of JALAZF010000387.1, forward strand.
ACCATCATGACAGGGAAGAAGCAGAGTCCTCGTTGGAAGCGAGCTCTTTTCCAACCACAGCCAGGTCCCAACTTTCCCCAACAGCCAGTTTATGCTATGCAATTCCCCCAGCAACCATACGTGGCATCTGTTATGCCCACCTTCAATCATCCAGTAATGCAACAAGCTCCGGTTTCTCAGCCACAAAATCAACAGCAGTGGCCAAGGAATCAGAACCAGAACTACCAGCAGCAGCGGCGGCCAGCGCCACAACAAAATACCCCGCCAAGAAAACAGGCAGTGACACCGAACTTTCCTCCTATACCAATGACATACACAACATTATATCCTTCGTTGGTGGAGCAAGGGTTAATTGTTACTAGGCCATTGGGGCCACCCTCTGAAAGGTCTATGCAGTTTTACAACCCCAATGCAACCTACGCCTTCCACCAAGGAGGAGTAGGTCATGACTTAGAAGGATGTTTGGCATTGAAGAACCTAGTAAAAGGCCTGATAGAGAAGAATGTTCTGTCTTTCGTCAATAGCCAACCAAATGTGAAAAGCAACCCTTTGCCAAACCATGGGTCAACTAATGCTATTGAAAATGAGAATGACGAGGTAGTAATCTCAGATGCAGCACAGATTAAAACTCCCTTGAATTTGTTTCATGCCAAGCTATTCAGCGCCGGTTTGGTCGAAGCTTGCCATGATGATTGTGAAGAGTGTGATGGTGTTAGCGAAGGATGTTCGTTAGTACAAGGAGATATTCAGCGCTTGATTAATGAAGGTTTCTTACAGGTTTTCAGGAAGGAAGACAGAATAGCAGTGATTGAGCCGGTATTCAACTTGCCAAAACAAGAGCAGTTGTTTATTGAAGAAGAGTACCCCTCAGTAGTCCCTGTGTTCAACAATCCAGGGGCAAATACTATGAGTCCTGTTTTTAAACAATTAGTTCCAAGATTTAACAGGCCTGAAGCTGCTGTTCCTGTTAATCGTGCTAGACAAAATAACTTCCCAAAACCAGTTCCATTCAGGTTCAGAGGAACCAAAGCAGTGCCCTGGATTTATGAGGATATCACAGGTGAAAGAAAGAAAAAAGAAATGACCCCAAGGAAAGAGGTGGGGGCCGATGAGAAAAACGCGTCTAATATAGCAGGGGCAGGGAGAATGATGAGAAGTGGAAGGATTTGTCCCCCTGTGAACATGGAAACAGCCAGAAAAGAAGGTGTTAGTCATGTACCTACCAACAATAAAGGAAAAGAAGTAATCTCCAAAGAGGACGATGAAGAGTTCCTTAGAATAATAAAAAGAAGTGACTATAGGATTGTGGATCAGCTCCATCAAACCCCGTCAAAGATTTCTGTTTTGTCTCTATTGATTAATTCACCGGCTCACCGATCTGCGCTGCAGAAGGTTTTGGCTCAGGCTCACGTGGCTCAAGACATCACTACCGGACAATTTGATCACATTGTTGCTAACATTACCGCCTGTAATACCCTCAGTTTCAGTGAGGAAGAGTTAACCCAAGCGGGTCGGAAGCATAATCTTGCTCTGCATATATCCATGACATGTCAAGAGGATACATTAGCTAGAGTCCTCGTGGATACAGGGTCCTCTCTGAATGTCTTACCAAAGAGAACTCTTGATAAATTGGCATACAAAGGAGGAGTCATGAGACCCACTTCGTTGATTGTCAAAGCTTTTGATGGTTCGCGAAGGGCTGTTATGGGGGAGATAGAGCTCCCAGTGTTGATTGGACCTCAGGAATTTAATATTCTGTTTCAAATTTTGGACATCAATCCTGCTTATAGCTGTTTGCTCGGAAGACCTTGGATCCATGAAGCAGGTGCTGTGACCTCTACGTTGCATCAGAAGATGAAGTTCGTAGCTGATGATAGGTTAGTTATCATACATGGTGAGGAGGATTTGATGGTCAGTAACCTGTGCTCATTTCGCTACATTGAGGCTGACGAAGATGCGTTGGAAACCTCTTTCCAAGCTTTGGAAATAGCCAATGCAGTTATGGTCAACAACGAGAAGCCGGTAGTTCCAGAGTATCCATCGTTTGCTTCGTATAAGAGCATACAGTCCGCCCTTCAGAAAGGCGTGCCTGCAGGATGGGGCAAAGTCATCGAGATCGAGAAAAGGGACCGACATCAGGGGTTGGGTTACAAACCAACTCCAGAAGATGAAGCTGCTTCAAGAATGAGAAGAAAGACGAAGACTGTGCAAGAGATATTTGTCAAAGGTGGACATCAGGTCCACGCAATCATTGGAAGCGCTGAAGAGGAAGAAGACTTTGATCATCTGGTTTTTCGCCAAGAGGGTGCTTTGAGCAATTGGGAGGCTATAGAGATCCCAACTGTGTACCCAGAACCAGAGTAACTTGTTTTGATTTGTTGTTTTCATTTCCCTAGTCTTGCCCAAAGCTAGTGGATTATTTTGTATGGGCCTCCGCTTTCAATATTAATCAATGAAATGACCTTTTTTGATTTTCGCTGTCTTCACTTTACTGCATTCTTTTCTAAAAATGGCAATCTTTTCAAACAAAACATCTACATTTTGCATGTTTGTGAATTGTCGTACACTTTAGTAATACAAATCATTCTATTATGCAGAATTAACCGTAAACCCATTGTATTCAATGACCTTGCTATTACTATTGACTTTGACTCCCCTGTCTATCAAGCTAAAGAGGAGGAGAATTTTGAGGTACCCAAAGAGCTGGCAGACATGTGTGATTACTAGTATACAGATCTCCAGACACATGAAGAGCAGGTGGACGTCATCAATCTTGGTTCTGAAGAAGAAAAGAAAGAAGTCAAGATTGGGGCATCTTTGAAACCAGAAATTAGACAGCAGTTGATTTCACTACTTAAAGAGTATGTGGACGTGTTTGCTTGGTCCTACCAAGATATGCCCGGTTTAGATACAGATATTGTGGTTCATAAGTTACCACTCAAGCCCGAGTGCCCGCCGGTAAAACAAAAGCTTCGTAGAAGTCATCCTGATATGGCCCTCAAAATCCGAGATGAAGTTAAGAGGCAATTGGATGCCGGATTTTTAGCAGTCTCCAAGTACCCAGAATGGGTAGCTAATATTGTTCATGTTATGAAGAAGAATGGAAAGGTGCGAATGTGTGTGGACTATAGAGATCTCAACAAAGCTAGTCCCAAGGATGATTTCCCTCTACCACATATTGACACGCTGGTGGACAACACTGCCCGTTTCGCCATGTTCTCATTTATGGATGGTTTCTTAGGCTATAATCAGATTAAAATGGATCCGGCTGACATGGATAAAATCACTTTCATTACCCCGTGGGGCACTTACTGCTATAAGGTTATGCCTTTTGGACTGAAGAACGCAGGGGCAACGTACCAAAGGGCCATGGTGACTTTGTTTCACGATATGATCCACAAAGAGATAGAGGTGTATGTGGATGATATGATAGCCAAATCTCAGAATGAGGAGGAACATGTAGATCACTTGCTGAAACTGTTCAAGAGGCTTCGGAAGTATCAGTTGAGGTTGAACCCTGCAAAGTGTACCTTTGGGGTCAGATCTGGGAAACTATTAGGTTTCATTGTCAGCCAGAAGGGTATTGAAGTAGATCCAGATAAAGTGCGAGCAATCCAAGAAATGCCAGCTCCGCAAACTGAGTCTCAAGTCAGGGGATTTTTGGGTCGTTTGAATTACATCTCTCGTTTCATCTCCAACATGACTCCAATTTGTTCACCAATCTTCAAATTGCTCCGTAAGAATCAGCCAATAGAGTGGAATGCTGACTGTCAACAAGCTTTTGAGAAACTCAAAAGTTATCTCCAGGAACCTCCTGTTCTAATTCCTCCGGTATCCGGAAGACCTCTCATCATGTACTTAACAGTTTTGGAAGAGTCCATGGGCTGTATCTTGGGACAGCATGACGAGACTGGCCGGAAAGAGCATGCGATTTATTATTTGAGTAAGAAGTTTGCAGATAGTGAAAGTCATTACTCATTACTGGAAAAGATTTGTTACGCTTTGGCTTGGGCCGCCAAACGCTTGAGGCAGTATCTGATCTGTCATACCACCCTTTTGATTTCCAAGATGGATCCGATAAAATACATCTTTGAGAAACCCGCTCAATCAGGTAGACTTGCCCGTTGGCACATGTTATTATCTGAATATGACATTCAATATGTTACTCAAAAGGCCATTAAAGGAAGTATCCTCTCAGATTATCTTGCTGATCGACCAGTTGAAGACTATGAACCACTCAAATTTGACTTCCCTGACGAGGACATTATGGCAGTAAAGGATGATGAAGAGCCAAGATCTGAAGAAGATCCCAGGGCAGAATATAGATGGAAGATGATGTTCGACGGTTCATCCAATTGCAAGGGGCATGGAGTGGGTGTTGTCATAATTAATCCTGAAGGTGGCTACACCCCTTTTACAGCTAGGCTGGATTTTGGGTGTACGAATAATATTGCTGAGTACGAAGCATGCATTATGGGTTTGGAAGCTGCAATTGATCTTGGAATCTGTTTTCTCGAAGTTATGGGTGACTCCGCTCTAGTTATTTATCAAATTAGAGGCGAGTGGGAGACCAAGGATGAGAAACTTATCCCTTATCAGGCATATGCTCTGGAGCTGGTTAAGTGTTTTGACGACATAACATTTTGTCATGTACCACGTACGGAGAATCACGTGGCCGATGCATTAGCGACACTGGCTTCAATGTGGCAAGTCAGATTTATCAATGAAGATCCAATGATCAGTATTGGAAGAAGGACTGAGCCGGCCTATTGCCAGGTCATCGAAGAAGAATCAGACAGCAAACCCTGGTTTCACGATATTTTGAACTTCCTGAAGAATCAAGAATATCCGGCCAATGCCTCCGCTCTCGATAAGAAGACTCTACGAAGGCTGTCAGCCAAGTTCTTCATCAGCAACGGTGTACTATACAAAAGGAATCATGATATGGTTTTGTTAAGATGTGTCGATAAGAGAGAAGCTGACTTGTTGATCCACGATATTCACGAAGGAGCTTTTGGCACCCATGCCAATGGGCATGCCATGGTTAAGAAGATCTTGAGGGCTGGATACTATTGGTTGACTATGGAGACTGATTGCATCCGGTATGCTAGGAAATGCCACAAATGTCAGATCTATGCAGACAGAATGCATGTTCCTCCTACTTTGTTGAATGTACTGTCATCACCCTGGCCGTTCTCCATGTGGGGCATTGATATGATTGGGGCAATTGAGCCTAAAGCGTCTAATGGGCATCGCTTCATCCTGGTGGCCATAGATTACTTTACCAAATGGGTGGAAGCCGCCTCTTATACAAACGTGACTAAGCAAGTAGTTGCTCGTTTCATCAAGAACAATATCATTTGTCGCTATGGGATTCCAAGCAGAATCATAACTGACAATGGGACCAATTTGAATAACAGAACCATGAAGGAGTTGTGTGATAACTTCAAGATCGAGCACCATAATTCTTCACCGTATCGTCCGAAGATGAATGGAGCGGTCGAAGCTGCGAATAAGAATATCAAGAAAATCCTTCAGAAGATGGTCAAAACATACAAAGATTGGCATGAGATGTTGCCGTATGCACTACACGGATATAGGACGTCTGTCAGAACATCAACAGGGGCAACCCCTTTTTCGTTGGTATATGGAATGGATGCTGTTCTCCCCATAGAGGTGGAAATACCTTCGCTGAGAATATTAATGGAGACAAAGCTTGATGAAGCTGAGTGGATTCAAGAGAGATATGACCAGTTGAATTTAATTGATGAGAAGCGCCTAACAGCTATGTGTCATGGTCAGTTGTATCAGAAAAAGATGAAGAGAGCATTTGACAAAAAAGTCCGCACTCGAGAATTCCGAGTAGGTGAGTTGGTACTTAAGAAGATCTTGCCGTCGCAAAGAGACGCCCGTGGAAAGTGGGCGCCTAATTATGAAGGTCCATACATAGTTAAGACAATATTTTCAGGAGGATCTCTTTTCCTTACAACTATGGACGGTGAACAACTTGCACATCCTGTGAATGCCGATTCGGTGCGAAAGTATTATGCTTGAGGCAATGACACCTATGTGATATCCAGGAATCCCCAGAGAAGCTCAAGTTCTGCTACAACTGGAGTCTTTAGTCATTAGGGTTATCGGTCATTGAATACAATGTAACCTTTGATAATTGCCATTTTATTGCATTTGTAATATTTCATGGGACTCTGCTATTTGGCAAGTCACCATTTTTCAATAAATATCAGCTATTGAATCATTTCCGTGTTTAACACGTTATCCTTCCTTTTGCAAGTTTAGTCATTTTCACTTGATTTTTTGAAAACGGAAATTTTGCAATATCGTGAGGAAACACAAAGATAAACTAAGTTTTACTCTGGAATTAAGACGTTTTGGAATCAAGTTCGTACAGAGAGAGTCAGCAGTACTTTTTTCCTTTTGGCATGAATCTGCCACCTCCAGTGAAAGAAGACCACCCCGGTTGTCCTTGATGTTTGGGTTTCAGGGTGTTGACTTATGTTGTTCTTTCTTCTTTCCTGTTTTGCGTCGTTCGCGTCATTTCTAGCATGTAGCTAAGCATATGCATCATACCCTAGCATCTTCGCTCCTTGGAGTTTGTTTTGCTTGTGGTCCTGTGTTGGCGTCTGTCTTTATTTCCCCAGTGAAGTGAAGACGCTCCCGGTTTGCTTTATGTCGTGCTCATTCGGTCTTAACCTTTGCGCGCCAGATTTGCATCTTTAAAATCTTTTTTTTACTCCCCAAGAAGTTTAAATTTAAAGGATTTTGGAAAGTTGTTCTTGTTTGAATCGTGTCAAACTTGAACTTGGACGCTGTTTGAATCGTGTCAAGCACTGTCTTTTGTGTTCTCGTTTGAATCGTGTTAAACTTGAACTTAGACTTTGTTTGAATCGTGTCAAGCACTGTCTTTTGTGTTCTCGTTTGAATCGTGTCAAACTTGAACTTAGACTTTGTTTGAATCGTGTCAAGCACTGTCTTTTGTGTTCTCGTTTGAATCGTGTCAAACTTGGGCTTAGACTTTGTTTGAATCGTGTCAAGCACTGTCTTTTGTGTTCTCGTTTGAATCGTGTCAAACTTGAACTTAGACTTTGTTTGAATCGTGTCAAGCACTGTCTTTTGTGTTCTCGTTTGAATCGTGTCAAACTTGAACTTAGACTTTGTTTGAATCGTGTCAAGCACTGTCTTTTGTGTTCTCGTTTGAATCGTGTCAAACTTGAACTTAGACTTTGTTTGAATCGTGTCAAGCACTGTCTTTTGTGTTCTCGTTTGAATCGTGTCAAACTTGGACTTGGACTCTGTTTGAATCGTGTCAAGCACTGTCTTTTGTGTTCTCGTTTGAATCGTGTCAAACTTGAACTTAGACTTTGTTTGAATCGTGTCAAGCACTGTCTTTTGTGTTCTCGTTTGAATCATGTCAAACTTGGACTTGGACTCTGTTTGAATCGTGTCAAGCACTATCTCTTCTGTTCTCGTTTGAATCATGTCAAACCTGAACAGAGTCTTTGTCTGAATCGTGTCGGACAATGACCCCCTTTGTTTTAAAACCGTTCTTGTTCGAATCGTGTCGAACTCAAATTGGGACGCTGTTTGAATCGTGTCAAGCACTGTCTTTTTGTTTTAAAACTGTTCTTGCCCGAATCGTGTCGGACATTGAACACCTCTTTATTTCGTTTCTTTCCTAAAAATACTTTAAGATAAATTTCTGGGAATATCTTTTTATTTAACCCTATAAGACTCCTATCTGGTGCGCAGGGTTAGCCTCTGTCTTACTGGCTTTTCTTGAAGATCCCATTTTGAACTCTTCAGTTTAGGTTCCCCAGGAAGTCCTTGCTTGTTTGTCTGTCCTTTTTAGATTGATCCCCAGTGACCAAGTTCCTCTTTCTGGTTTCATGTTCAGGAAAAGTGTGGCTTTGTTTTGTCCCCAGTAGTCTATCTCCCCGGATCTTTCCCCAGTGGAGATTGTCTGTGGCCTTTTCCCCAGGTTTTCTTTGGAGTCTCCCCAGAGGGTCTCTTTTGTTGGTTAGTTTGTATCCCTAGTGAGTTGTTTCTCATGAATACTAACCTTCGTCCTTCCCCAGCGAAGCTCTCTATTCTTTTGCTTCCTGTTTGCCCTTTGTTGTCTTGTTGTGTCTGCATTCTCCTGCATCTTCTTGGCATCATGTTTGTTGCATTGCATGTGTGGGCATCTGAGGATAAAATTTTCGGTTATCTGTATTTAAATATCCTTCACATTCGATTACATGAGGATCTTCATCTCTCATGTCATCAGGTGAAGATATTTAAATAGGGGCAACTGTTGCACCCCAAATTTTACCCTCATCTTTTTTGCTTGATGTTTTGTGCTTTTATTTTTCTCTGTTTATCTTAAATCTCTATTTATCTATTTTGCCTTGATTTATTTAGCGTTTTACTTCATTTATCCTATCTTGATCTAACTTTAGCATATTCTTGTTTTTTTATTATTTGGCTTAATTAATTAATTTAGTTGTTGATTTAATTTTAGCCTAACTTGTTTGATTTTTGGATTAATTACCTTAATTTCTATTTCAAGATAATTTATCAATTAAATTGGGCTAGATTTTATTAACAATTAATTTAATTGTCAATTAGTCCTTTTAATATAGCATTAAGTTTAAATTTATGTGATGGGTTAATTGTCACATAAAATGCTTAAGAGAACCATGCGCTTGTTTTTTTCTACTTGGCTTTTGAATTGGAGAATGAATAGTACCACTGGCCAATCAGAATGCACTTTGTTCCTTTGACTTTTCAACCCACCTTCATGACCAATTGGAAACCGGCATGTGGCGCGTAAGAGACCAAGAGCAACTGTTTGATCTCCTTCCTCATTTTGGTTTACGGAAGCTCAGAATGGAGCAAGAATTTCAAACACAATTGAACCAATTTCAAACCATTTTCACTCTAACTCTTGGCGCGATAACGTTTTTGATTTCTCTCAAAACTTTCCCGTTCAAGCTTCCAAGGTTTAGCTTCGTCTAAAGTAATTCTGAGCATTCCATTCTCAGCTCTCCTTTGCACACCCTGCGAACCGGCCAGAGTGATGTCGTTGTCCACTTTCCTTCCTCATGCCTACCTTATTCGCCACAGAAGGGAGCCAAAGAAGCAATGTTGTTTCAAGCTATTTCAACTCTGTAGCCATCTGTCAAGACTCAGAGGAGAGGAGCGTATGTTTGAAGCCAATTTCAAAACCCTAGCATTCTGAAGGGTGGAATTTTATTGACCCGGCCCATGTCTCATCCTATATAAAGGAGTTCAGCTTCAATGCAAATCACCAACAATCCTCTTTACAAATACTTAATATTCTTGAGCTTTGGGTGAACGGGGGCAAGGGAGTTTCTGTGTAGAATTCAGAGTACTCAAAGTGTTAGCAAGCTTCTGTGTGGTACCCTTCCTGCTCCTCTCTCATTTTTATCATGCTCATTCAATATTTTCTTTTTTTGCTCATGATCTTTTTAATCGTATGAATGCTTTCTTTGAGTAACTTGATGATTTTGTTATTTTATATGTTGTTGCCAATGTTGTCATACTACTTGTGTTATTGTTGATTTGTTACATGTTCATTCCTATTGAAATATTAAGGGTGATTACAGTCACAGAACTCGATCTTTTGGATTAATTTTGCTGCTGAGTTATCGTATTTTATAACCTGCTTGACAAAATGTAAGCTTTTGATTAACTAATCTTAAACTGACTTGTGGTTCTTGGCTCTTGTCTTATGCTTGCTAAGTTCTATCATATTAAGTTTTGCACTGAAATCAGTAGAATAGATAATCTTGTGTGCACTGTTATGCTTTTTGAATTTGGTTTTAATATATGACCATAATCAGTCCATGATAAACCTGTGTTTGTTGCCAAACTGATATGCTGATATGAATTCTTGACTAGTACATGTATGTGTTAAGCCATGCTGTTTTCCATCCAGTATATGTTGTTTTCACTTGCCCTGTTGAATTTGCCTCCGTACAAGTTTTGTTTGTTTTAAGTTTTTTGAACTAAACCTAAAAACCTCACCCTGATTTTAGATTGATGACTAACTTATACTCTGCCTCACTTTTGGTGTTGTGTTTTTGATCATTGATATGCATGGACCTTTTGATGTTTGTTTAATGTCTATCATGCTGTTTTATAATTTAGGTTTTGCTACGTTGATATACGACTGTTTCTAAGTATTTGTGACACTAGTACCAACTGTTTAGTTGAGCTTTGCATCTTGGTTAAAATTGTTATCCATCTCTGCATTATATATGTTTTTCCTAACCATGTATGCTGCATTTTGATATCACTTGTGTCATGCTTCTGTCCTAAAATGTGAGTCTCAATAGGTTGTTCACATGTCTGGTTTTGTCATTGTTGATGATTAGATCATGTATTTGAGTTTGGTTTGTTTAGATTGTTAGCTCCGCAAACTACTGACTAGGGTTGCATCTTTTTGGAATAACTCTGTTTAAGGACTATGTTTATGAATAATTGAACTTGAATGTGTTGCTTTGAGTTGTTCTTCTCATATGCCTTCAATGTTCTATGACTCATGCTTCTCCATATTGTATGTGTAAAACCATTATGCTGAACTGTTAGCTCCAGAAAGTTAGGTCTGTGTGATATCATGATGTTGTCCTCTATGTTAACACTGTATTCTTGATGTGTATACTAGCCTTATTTGTGATTCTAACATGTTTCCTAAATTATGCCTTTATGAAATCATGATTTAGTCCATATGTGTGGGATAAATGTGTTGCTTGATTGTTACCTAATTTGGTTTTCATTAAGTTCTATGCTATTGTCTATTTTTTTTAATGGTACCACTTGAATGAGTTGGTTTGTTATATTGTCTTGTAGCATGTCCTATACTTGCATACTCTTGACCATCATGATGTTGGTGTACTTGTCATTATGTTTGTACCACTTGGGTGTATGTATGACTTTCTGCTTGTAATTCAGTTTGTTAGCTATTCTTGACTTGGAATGTCACTGTCATGATATGTGCCTCATAATGTATTAAATGCTATGAACCCAAATAATTTTCCTTGACCTTATATGTGTTTGGTCTGCCCTAACTTACCTCATGCGTGTTTACATGTTGAATTCTTAACTTTGTCAATCACTTGATTTTCATTCCAATACTTTCTCTGCTGCCCTCCATTAAGTGTATTAAATCTTAAAACTGTTTTGATACATAAACTAGCTTAATTGCCCTTTGGAACTGTGAGCTACATGTCTGTTTGTTAGTTGCATTTCAGGATGTTTTGAGTAAACTTCCTTTAACATGCTGCTGCTATGGCTATGTTAGTTTTTATGGCTTTGTGCATTCAGGTGTTTGTTGTTTTTGATGTCTAATATGTATGATAAAACACTTATTTGGTTTTTACATGAGTAGCCATTCTTGGTTTTGAAATGTTAACTGTTGCTGCAGTGCTTGTTGGCCTTTGAATTTTGTTATCTTGAAGGACATCTTATCTCATGAGCTAATCATTTTGTGAGACGTAGTTGCCTTGCTGACATGTTGTTTTCTGTCACTAACTGCTTGTGTTGCAATTATTGTTTGCCTTTATTTCCTTAACACCTTTTGATACATCTCTGACCTATCTTTGTTTTAACCACTCTTTGTGATTTTGGGACTTTGAACAATGTCTTTTGAAATGGTTGCATCATGCCTTAACATGTCCTTTGTTTTCTTGCATTTTAAATCATGTGATTTGAACCCTATACAACTCTGCTACCCTACTTTGAATATGATTAAGTCTTGAAGTTGTTTTGACATATATGAGGCTAAGCCCTGCTATGCTAATCTGCATCTATATGTTAGTTATTAATTGTATTACAAGCTGTTTTCATTACACTAAATTTCCTTTAAACCTAATGCCATACCTGCTGCCATCATGTGTGTTATCTGTATTCAAGTCATATTCTTGTTTGGCTTTCTAATCTGAGCATTGTATGCATTGCTATTGTTGCTGCCATGACAGTATGTTGTTTGGTTCTTATTGTCAAATATTCTTGCTATGTGAATTTATGAGATAAACCTTTGCTTGATATGTGGTATGCGTGAGACTTCATGATTTTTAGTCAGGATATTTGTTTCTGGTCACTGATGTTTGGCATGACATGATAGTTTTCATGAGTTAGTTTGATGTTGGTTGGGTTTGCATTTGGTTCATTTGAAATAGGCGCGCAAGGAGAGTTCATATATTAATTAAGTCAAGTTGTGAACGGATGAAACACGCCGTCCCAACGGTCACACACATGCACATAACTACCTTGCCTACCCTTAGGACTGGGGTTCGAATCCCCCTCGCCCCAGTCCTTTTATTTATTTTCCTGATTTTCGCTTGGTTTCAAATATATACGCACTCGGTCTTTCCTTTGGCAGCACGCGCATATAGCTCAGTTGGTTATGACTTGCTTGTTTGGTTCAAAAGGGCGTGGGTTCAAATCCCCACGGCTGCACTTCTTCTTTTTTATCACTTAGCTTCATTATTTTCACTATTTTCTTCTAGATTGTTTTATTTTATTTCTCTTTTTCTTTTTGCTTCATCTTTATATTTTAAGACTTTTTCTATATAAAAAGAATTAATAATTTTAATTTTTTTTTGAGACTTTATTTTTGATTAAGCTTAAATTGCTCATTATTTGCTTTATTGCATTTTTCTTTTTTCATTATGCCATGATATATCTAATGAGTTCGACCATTGTGTGTTTAATCTTTACTTTGCTTTGACGTCTTGATATCTTAGTCTCATATTTGTATTCATGTCATCTTTGAACATTTTTGATCTTGAAATATTATTAAATTGACTTGTTTAATTGTTAAGGTAATATATTCATGTTGATTGGCCATACGTTTGATTCTATATGAACATCATCATTGTTCTAAATATCATCTTTCATATCACTTCTCTATGTTTGTCTTCATAAAGATTGAAACATTTTGATTTGTTCTTGTATGTCATTCCTATATGTTTGTCTTCCTAAAGATTGAAGCATAATGATATACTCTTTTATCATGTTCATCTTATCCATATCTTTGTCATAACATATTGCCATCCTCATGCTTATGTTTGTTTTAGCTATTATATCAATGTCTTTTATATCTTCTTATTGTTATCAACTGATTTTCCCCTTATTCCAAAGGAAAGTTTAATAACGTTGACTCTTAAAGTCATTGACCCCCCATCTTAACCTAAATAACCTCTTAGGAAGAAACTTTGTTTCTTGGCCTTATCAAGGGCCATAGAACTCCCAACTAGCTTTAGGAAAGAGCTCTTCAACTCTTAGTGGTATTCATCATAATGAATTTATCACTTTCCCCTCCTAACTAAACTTCAACGTAGGTCCATTTCAACTAGACTTAGAGAGTTCCTAAACTCTACAATGAGCTTGTACTCATTTCCCCTCTGAATATTGGCCATAGTCAATAATTCAGTAGAAGTAGAACTACGCATACTCTGATTCTATTCCCGAGGATACGTAGGCGCAAAGTGCGATGCTTTGTCGAGTATACTTAGATACTAACCACTAGGGTTTCAACCTTTGGCATAGAACCTTTAGCAGACATAAGATAACATTTAACAAGAGGTTCCCGTAGAGTACTACGGACGGTTAGGGTGCAAATACCTTCCCTAGGCGTAACCAACCCCCGAACCTTAGATCTTTCCCCTTTAGGTTTTTCTAACGATCTTGAACCTTTCCTTTGGATAAATCAAAGTCGGTTGTAAAAGAAAATGATGCAAGTTAATTAATATCTTGTTATCCGATTTTCACCGCAACACATTCCTTGCCCGGTTGGAGGGGCGGAAATGTCACTTTTACCCCTCTGTGGATTGGACTTAGGCAATATGGGTCGCTCTGGAGCAGAGGCGGATTGGGCCAATTCTAGCCATTGGTCCAGTCTAGAACAGTGCCCAACGACTATATTGTGCCTATTGGGCATGTTCGCCAACTATAATGAATTGAGACTGATCCTTAAGGGCGGGAAGCCCTGCCCGGTCCAGAACAATATATATATATATATATATATATATATATATATATATATCATTCAAATTTTTGCTAATATTATATATACATTTATAATCAAGTGCCAGACCTTTTTTTTATTCAGGTAGCATGGGGAGTTAATGAGGAAAACACTAATTATTTTTTGTCCTTTTTTTCACTTTCTTCAAAAATTAATAAAAAAAAAGAGAGATAACATGATGCATGTAACTTACATGGCTAGGGAAAGCCTGAATGATGTGGGAGTAGAATGTGTATGCATATGCTATTGCTAGGCTGTTTTACATAAAAATTTAATAAAAACCAAAATTATTTTTTTTAAAACTTAAATACTAAGTATTACTACAAAAGGAATAAAGACAAAAAATTTTAAATATTAATAAAAGAAAATATTAAATGGAAATAAATATTAACAATTAAATATAAATTCAAAAATAAAAATATGATTAATAAAAAATGATTAATTAAAAATTAAAATAAAATCGGTTTAAAATATGGAAAAACTGGACCGATATCGAAGTGTTCTAAAAAAATAAAACGAACACACCAAAATGACTAGCGCAAAATATACGTATTGGAAAAATACAGCAATCGGTCAAATTCAAAATGAATTTTATTCGCTAAAATAGATTAAATTGTTCTGAAATGCGTCTGAAAAGTGGTCGAAAAATTTAAATGAGGACGCAAATTTTTTTTTTAATAATCAAATAAACTTCATTCATATATTAATAGTTTACAATATGAATGAGCCCTTTCTAACTCCTCATGGCCAACATCTTGATTAGCCAAAAGAAAAGACAATGCAAAATAATGATTGAAATTAAACTCTAAAAACCAGCAAAAAGTGCCCTGTTGAAACCAATAATTACAAATTTTTTAGATCAATAGGCAGCTTATACCAATCATAGAAGCTTCCCAAATCATAATTCTTTCTCCTTCTCCTTCTCCATTTCCAAGTGACCAACTGAGTATCATGAGCACGCCAGATTAAACTACGCGAAACATAGATTATGATTGACGTCTACAAGCTCGATTTAAAAAATTCTCTGTCCACTGATTTTTCGTACAATTGCCTTTATTTAACCGATTCGGTTGTAAATTCCAACAAATTTATTTCAACTGATAAATTAGGTATTATGCGAGATGAAATGCGTGACATGCTATGCAGACGAAGAATACAAAATTTTAGGGTTAAAAATTAGTGTATGACAATAAGAACATCTTATTTAAATATTTAATGCAGTAAAAATATGTTATAGGAATAATTAAATTTGCACCAAATGTATGACTAGATAGCTAGTGAAAAGGCATTGGTCTTGTATTGAAAGAGTTGTGGGTTCAACACCATCCACCAATTTTAAGTATTTAGCATGTTTTTTTTAACATAAACTAAAAATTAATATAAAATAAAATTTCAACATGGTATTAAAAATAATAATAAATAAAAAAATAAGCTACTAGGCTATCCACATCGATAAAAAAAACTGTCACGTCAATTTATTTAATGACTAAATATGATAAATGTCAAAATTGAGAGAATTTATAAATGTTAAAAAAATTTATCAATTTTATTTTATAGAGGATTAAGTATATGACAGAGAGAAAAATAAGTATAAACCCTTAAATTATATAATATATGTGATCACACAACACATCTTTCTATTAATATATTTTTTTCACATTTTTTATTTATGGATTTGTCGAAAAATTGTTTGCATATAGCAAAATTATAGAGAGAAACACACCCGAAGATCCAAATCTTCATCATTAAGCCAACGCCCAAGGGGTTTCTTAAAATTTCACACTGATACATGATAATCATGATATCTTCATTTTACCCTTAACCTAACTAATACAAATATTCACTAATAAAATAATGACATTATTTTTGAGAAGGGATATTCATAATAGTTTGTTTTGGAAATCCTAATTAATTGTAATTTAATTAAAAATTTTAATAGAATTTTTTTTATATTTTTTATTTATGTTATTGTTTCTTTTTTACTCGTGAAAAAAACATACGTGTATATATATATATATATATATATATATATATATATATATATTACTTGTTTTCCTAGTTTATCAAAATCACAAAATTGAATCTTAATTTTAAATTTAAATATTATTGGTCCCTTTCACTTACTTTTACATTTAAAATTGATAATATTTCTATTTTTTAAATAACAAATTTCTTGTAAAATGTAACAAATCTTCGTATATAAATATATTTCGCGACTTTATAGATAAAAATATATATTAGAAGATGATTATTTCGGAAAAGTTACCCAAATACCCTACATTTTCGAAAAAATTCTCCAAATACTCCCACGTTTCAAAAAATTTCCCAAACTGCCCCCGTTAGGGCAAGGCTTTGTACATTGTCGCAAAATGAAATAGCGACACCCCTTTAAGGCTACAACCCTGTCGCCAATTGAATTGGCGACTCCCTTGGTTATCAAGTTGCTAGTGCAATTGACGACCCTGTACAAAGACAAAAGAGAGTCGCCAATATAATTGGCGACAGGGTTATAGCCTTAAAGGGGTGTCGCCATTTCATTTGACGACAATGTACAAAGCCTTGCCCTAACTGGGACAGTTTAGAAAATTTTTTGAAACGTGTGATATTTGGGAAATTTTTTCGAAAATGTGAGATATTTGAATAACTTTTTTGATTATTTCATTGATTTTTTATGAAAAATCGTAAAAAAAAAATCAAAACTATTTAAATTTAAAATAACGGAAGTATTTTTAGAAATAAGTTAAAAGTGGAGGATTAGAACTATAATTTAACCTTATTATAGTTATTATAATATTCTATAATTGAAAATATTGTAATAAGTAAAATGCTCTCTGAAATTATAATATTCTATAACCGAAAATATTATAATATTTTAATTGTAATATACATCATCGTTTTGCCCCGCAAATAAAAAATTATATTACCTATATTGTATGGGTAAATACACAAACTTATCACTTTTTTTTCCTTAATCTAGTATAATATTCTAAATATTGGACGGAAAGAAGTAACAAATATTTGTTTGAAATACAAAGCACTGACCATTGAACATAACCTTATTTAATACAAACTTTTTAATTAAAATAATTAAACATTCTTATAATAGATGGGAAACAAATATATTTTATAGGGTTAAATATATTTTTGGTCCCTATAAAATTACTAAATTAAGTGTTTGATTCTTATTAAAAAAAAATAGCGTATTTTGGTGATACAAAATAATTATGCATATAGTTTTAGTCCTACTGTTAAATCAATATGTATTTTTGAATGATTATTTTACAGATATGTTTAAAATATTATAAAAAGTTTCTCGAAAAAAAAGAAACTCAAAATTTGATTTATAAGTCGAGATTTTCATTACTTTTATGATTATGCTTTGAAATTTAAAAAATTCATATTTAATTCTTCTCATTTTAAAAAATTATATAACATAGTAAAGAAACATTTTATAGTAATCTAAACACGTATAAACAAAATTATTCAAAAATTTAAAAGTTTAAGTATAATTAAATAGTTTTCAAAATTTTAGAAAATAACAAGGATTAAAACTGCATGCATAAAAATTTTATAGGATCAAAATATGTCATTTTTTTATAAAGATTAAAAATGAAAAGTAAAATATTTATATGGACCAAAAATATATTTAACCCTATTTTCTAAAATAAAATACTGAATTTTATCAAATAGTGATTCTCCCCTTATACAAAAAAATTGATTTTTTCAAAAGAATTCATTGATTCTAGAAGACCTTGTTTGTTTTAACTTTAAAAAGATAAATATTTTTTTATATTTTCAAAAATGATGTTTATAAATCTTTTTTAAATATTACAATTTTGTTTTAATTTTTATGTTAAAAAATAAAAAAAAAAATTTTGTCATTCTATAACATTAATATATATATATATATATATATATATATATATATATATATATATATATATATAATTGAAAATTAAAATATAATTAAAATCACAATATTTTTGAAAAGATATATCTCAAAAATGTTTTTTATGAATAATTATTTGAAATAGTTCAAACTTAAGTAGTTTTTTAAAATTTGATTTTTAAAAAAAAACTTATGGCGAAATGATAAAATTTCTGAAATAAAATTTTAACAATAGCTATTTAAACTATTTTTCCTTTAAAGCTTTTTTCTAGAAAAAAAAAAGAAATCCTTTGTAAAAAATTTTTAAAGAAAAATATATTATATTATAAAAATCATTTTAAAATAAACTTAAACAAATTATCTAAAAAAACAAAAAGCCAGAAAATAAACCCAAAATTAATAATTGCCTTTAATTTACTTTTCCACTTGATACTATAAATACTGCACAATAATCACCCTTTTCTCACACAACACTAGTTTACACATACACTCAATTCTCAAATGGCTTCTATTTTCAACCTTCTCTCCATCACTCTCTTCCTTGCCCTAGCTTTCCAAGGTATCATACCTTTCATTGTTTGAAACATGAATAATCTCTTCAGTTAGGGTTTTTGTTTTTATCAACTCAATCATATTATTTTGAATTCATTTTTTAGTAGATAATTATTTGACTTATTTTTTTCATTAGTTTGATGTTTAATTTATGGTTGATATTGCAGCTTATGGACAGCCTTGTAGTTTGAGTAACATTGAGGTTAAGCAGACCAAAACATCAGGACCAGTGTGGAATGTTACTGTGACCAACAACTGTATTTGCACTCAAACAAATGTGAAGTTTGATACCAAAGGATTTAAGTCAAGTACACCTGTTGATCCAACAATCCTTAGCCAAGATGGTCTTCTCATCCAAGGAGCACCATTTTATGGATTTAAATCTGCCACCTTCACTTATACTTCCTTCTGAGTTTAAATTTACACCAGTTTCATCCCAAGTTGCATGTTCTTAGGAATTAGAATTATGTTAGGATTATGTTTTATTGTTAAACAAAAATAAAGTAGTTACGGATTCTATCAAGTTTTGAAACCACTATGAGGCGTTATATTGTAATATCAAATATATTATATATGATATTCTCTGTTCCTTTTTAAATTAGTTATACCAATTCAGTTTTTATTTACGATATTAATTTCTTTAAAGCATATTGTCATGTTATTTCATTTGTGTTACTATTGTTTTTGACATGAATATTTGCTAATTGACTTTAAGGTTATGGGTAAGAATTCATATTCTTCTTCATAACTATGCATATTTTATTGTTTTTTTTCTAAACTTTTTTAATATCAATTATTCTTATTTTGCTCATAAATTTTATTGAAAATTTTTTCTTCTAAATTTTCTCGTTTTTTTTTTATGAAGTATCCTTGAAGATTCATCATTGTTTGAAGATATGTGATATAAGATTTCAGAAGAATTTATCGGAAACCCCTATTGTATTTTGTTTTTTGTTGGTTCAAGATTTCTTTAATCTCTGATTAATGAATTTGCTTATCTAAAAAAACTATAAATGTAATACTGAAATGTTATTGAAAAAAATTTCACAAATAAACTTTTTTGACTATTATTTCTAAACATAGTTTTTTTTTTATAATCAAAATCGATGTATTAAAACAAAAGAAGTATTTCTCGACAATGTTCAGTTACAAAGCAACCATGCTAGTGCACTAGCTTCTTACAAAATTTCAACAAGTGCAAAACCATATCAAACAAGCATTCTTCTTGGATGTAGACTCAATCAATTTCAGGAACCAATCCAACATGTTGAAATTAATTTAATAATAATTATACAAACATTCTCAATAACAAAGATAATCTTACTTTAGTACGGAAATCCTATGAGCATATATATAAACTAGGATCTACAACATGTTAATTTATCAAGGATTGAGATTAAGAATATCAGGATAATTGAATCATTGACATGACAACTTTATACACGAATGACGAGCACCCGTTGGCTTGTGGTTCTTCTTCAACTGGTACTCCTAATGCCTTGAATTCTCTTCAGATGGAGAGAAAAGATAAATTGCTTATGTACGGTATATTGGGGCCCATAGCATATATAGTGTGATGGTCAATTAGGGTTCCAATTATTTCCAAATGGGTCATCCTGACATCCACTCATATTTGAGCCTATATCCAATTAATTAATTAATTAATTACTAAATAGAAATCTAAATAGCCTTTTAAATTTATTTGACCACTTAATCAATTAAAGCTCTTAATTTGATAAATAACTAATATAATTAAAATATATATTCCCACATAATAATTATTGGAATATAATAATTAAATAATATTAATATTATAAAATATTCCAACAATCTCCCACTTAGGCAATATACTTTTAGTAATTATATCACAATTCTTTAGGCGCGCATCTGAATGCTATTTATCTTTAGATTTCAATTTTACAATCTGATCCACCTCATACATCAATAATGGGACCACCGCGGCTATTGTCACTGATGTATAATGTGACAGAACCCCGACGACCACCACATCAATGTACTTGATGACATAGATCGATATGGATGGGTGACATGGAAATTTCATGTAATGTGATCTCTGAATCATGCTTATTTCCAACTGGTCCATCTGAATTCCTTATTGAGATCAAATTATAGTTTGAAAATTCAATATTTGCACAAACGATATATAAATGGTTATAACAATAATAACCCCATTAACTTTATTTCTGCAGATAATCTTAACATAAAATCTGTATCGATATCAAAACAATATTATAAAACATAAAGGAGTGACTCGCACTAATCTAGGACATCCTTAGTGACAATAATCATATAAAATACCTTATATGCCAAGACTTTGATTAGTAAGTCAACTAGCATAAAATTTCTATCTATATGTTTATCCTTCAACAACAATAACTTATAAGTCAATTAACTTTATAAAGCAGTTGTTGAAACATTATCCAACTGACTTATGTCACAATATAACTCAAGTAACATAAATATTTATAGTCATTTCTTGAGTTAGGATGCCCATTATATATAGACATCCAAAAGGATCACAATCGAACATCCCGATGATCTCCAAATTATTCGATCTCTAATATGTGAGCACAAGTCCTTTTGTTCTCTATAACAATCCTTATGGTTGCCTCATTTCTGTTAGAGAAGTTTCACACTAGGGAACATTGATACATAGTGTATGACTAGGCACCTTTGTGAGAGACACATCAATTGTCCACCTAAAACCTTAAGGTGATAAGTGAGTGGGCTCTCCCACTTATAAATGCTCAAGTCACCACATTCTTATCCAATGTGGGACTATTTCATTTCTTCACTTACTCACACTTGCTATATTATTCCAACAATCCCCCTCAAGTGTAAGTCCACAATGTTCCCTCTTTTTTATATACTTGTACCACCGTTTACACTTTTTTTCAAGGCACCTCTTATTAGGTATTTCGAATACACCTCTTTCTTGGGCGTTTCGATTTCAACAGAACACCACTTCCTGGGCATTTCGATACAAGTAAGTCGGTCCATTTGTGAGGGGAGATTTTAGTGCGTGAGGCACTTCTAGTGAGGAGAGAAAGAGAGAGAATAAGGAAATAAAGATTTGTATTATTGAATTGTGTGACATATACCTGTTCGCTGGTGAATTTGGCGAACAATCTCTAGTTTCCTAATTTATTAAAATTAGTTTACTAACAGGACCAACCAAACAAATCCTAGGACAAAGTGCTTTCGAGAATGTGTTTGATTTTGAAAAGTAATGTATTCGTTCTGGGTTTCTAAGATTTCTTCTAACAATTGTTTCGACTGATAGAACAAAGACACGGTAATGGCGAAGAAGTAATTGAAGATAAATTTAAACTAAAAAACAAAGTAAATTTCTTGAAGTAAAGAGATGACTTGAATATAAAGAAATGAAGGAAACTTGGAATTTTATAAAAATGCATAAACGTAGATTGGTGTTTCCCATACATACATTTCCAGAACACTCGTTTCTCTTACATGGTTACTTTGAGTATTTACGGTAATTTGTACAGAATTTGGAACACCCCTGAATCTAACACCAAGATCCCCTATTTATATACAAACAAAATAACTACCCATAACAGCTATCTCTCCTAATGGCGACAAATGTCATTCTGCATGTATTTGTGTCTTAGATGCATTCCACGCGTCCAATTTCAAAAGTGAAACTCCCTCCTGAAATTTGAAATTCA
Source organism: Lathyrus tuberosus (assembly GCA_022829125.1). NCBI lineage: Eukaryota > Viridiplantae > Streptophyta > Magnoliopsida > Fabales > Fabaceae > Lathyrus > Lathyrus tuberosus. The sequence continues at coordinate 4,231,937 of JALAZF010000387.1, forward strand.
AAACACCCGTCGAATGGACCGAATCTTCCCTCGTCGAAATTATCTTCCTTACTTGGAAAAATCTGCCAATGCTTGTTTTAAGTACCATGTTCTTTCGACTTGCCTCTTTTCGTCAAAAACTTCCTTATTGAAATATCCTGTCGAATCACCCTGTCGAATTCTTCCATTTGCTTTTAGACCATCTTCTTGGCGTCGAAATTAGCCGCCTACAAATTGCCCCCCAAAAATGCATTTTTGACCGAGGGAGAAAACCATTTTTTTGCCAGTGCAATTCGACGCCATGAATCATTCGACTAGTGACTGTTTATATGATTTAGACGTTAGAAATGTCAGAATCATCATTACGCTTTTCCCAAAATGTCTTTTCAACCCACGTTTTTTAGATATTCATCATTCCTATTCTAGCCTCTATCACATAGTGGGTCAAACCCTAACTGCCACCGTCAGAATTATCCTCTTCACATTCTCCACGTGTCCCATAATCTTCCCACTACTTTTCCCATTTCAATTCCAGAATACCAACCGCTTCCACTTTCCTAACTTATATATAAGTTAAAGATTTCATTTTTTTCCACACTTTTGCGTTTCTTCTCTCCAAAATTCTTTTCAAACTTCATCTTCCTCATTTTCTCTCTACTTCTCTGCAATCAACAATGGCGTCCTCCGCTACTCAAAAGGTCACCGGTAAAGATTCTCGGAAGTCCAACAGTCTAGCACTAGTGGAAAGGATCTTCGGTCCCAAGGTGGTGGGAAACCAAGAGTATGTTCCAGAACCTCCTAATGAAGAGGAAAAGCGCTCCATTTATCAATCCCAGGTACTTAATCCCATCTTAATTTCTGGAAAATCCCATGCCATGTTAGGACCGTTACCTGAGTTAACATTAGACCCAGTTAAGGTACGAGAATTTTTCCCAACCTATCATCGCTACAAACCCATAGCAAATGGTGTTAGACCTAGAACGGATAAGGAGAAAATTATAGATGAAAAATCCAAAATAGATGGCCAAGGGACCCCTTCTGACGAATTCATAAACCTAGAATACATGAATAATTTTAGAATTTTTAGATCCTGTCCTCTGTCGAAAGATCCCTCTGATTATCTGGCTTGGTTGGAAAAGATAGAAAAGGTTAAAAGCAATGATTAGAAAACCATGGGCATTTATGATCTTATTCAGCTGTCGAAAGTAGGGTCAGGATATTGCCCTTCCATGCTCTTAGCTTCCCTTTATTTCTGGGATAACACTTACAACAACTTCCACATTCCTTGTGGGATGATTACTCCTACCCTATTTGACATAGCTGCCATTACTGGCTTAAGCCCTCTAGGAATCGATTATGATCCAAACTTGCTAGCTGATGACTCAATAGGCTTCAACACCAACAAAGCCACCTTTACAGCCTATATTGCCAATTACCATAACAAGGAAACCAAGGAAGTATCTGATCAAGAGCATGTAGCCTTCCTGGCCCTTTGGCTGTCGAGGTGCGTTTTTTGCTCAAGATCTCTCCAAGTGGCGAAGCGTTATATTACCATAGCAAATCAGCTTCACGCTGGGCACCGACTATGTCTTAGCGAGATGATTTTGGCGAATCTATATGAATCCCTTGGCAAAGGAGTCACCATCTTGAAGAACATCAAGGAAAAGAAAACTTTGCTGTTATCAGGGCCTTTTTGGCTCTTACAATTGTGGCTCAATGCCACTTTCAAAGCTTCCCTTCCCAACAAACCAACTGTGGATATAGCTGCTCTAGGGGACAGAAGAGTTGAAGGTCTTCGTTTGGCGCAACTAACACCCCATGACGAAGGTCTGAGTCTCCAACAAACCTTTACCAGCTACGTCATGATGTTTGCTAAGCGTTATAGTTTTACACCCAACATGTCTCCTTTTGCTGAGAGGAAGGTTGGACCCTCGTGGTTTACCAGAAAACTTCCCTTGGAGCCGAAATCTCTGGAAGACGAATTTCTCAACGTCTGGGAATCTTTCCTTACTCCAAGACTTCTAGTTTCCAAACTTGGCCCTTCGAAACTCAAAGTTTCCCTTGTCAACTATCAGCCCAATCTGGTTTCTCGACAGTTTGGGTTGATACAGATAATACCAAAACCTCTTTTTCCCAGAAAACGCTCTCTGATCCATTACAACATGACTCACACTGAAGATGAATGCTCTGAGTTGTTGGCGAAGTATTCTAACCTGGTCGAAATCTAACCAGTGGTCTTTCGACCTAGCTTCCTCTGCACTCAAGAGTTTGACGAATGGTGGAGGGCCTATTATGACTCTCAAATGTTTAACGTGGATTCTTTCACCACTCAACTGACCAGAGCCTTTGCCCTTGTGCAGGACAAGACCAAGAAAAGTACTTCTCGACACATCAAAGAAATCCAAGCTTTCCAGAAATACTTTGAAACTGCCTACATGCCTAATGATCTTAGTCGAACCATACGCGAAGCAGCAGTCACTTTGAAACAAAAGTTTACAGAAAAACTTGATGAGTTAAAACTACCTACGTATGTTCGACCAGAACAACGTTATGAGGTAGCTTTTAAACTTTATCGCCCAAAATTTCCCCCTCTACCATCTGCTGAATTTGGCGTGGCTCTTAGCCCTCCATTTCCAGATTGGTTCATTTGTGGGGATTCTCTGAAAATTCTTCGCCAAGAAAACCAGAAACGTGCCAAGCGAGTGGTTCCGACTAAGTACACCCTGGACAATTTCAAAGGCCACCTTCATATTGGCATAGAACACGTTCGCGTGGAAACCCCTATATATGAAGGTGTGGAAAATGGGAAGAAGTTCAATCTCACTTTTTATATACTCAAATATATGCTATTTTATGCCTGACTCTTTCCTTATTTTCTTCTCTAGATATCAATATTTCGACCAAGAAACCCGCCACAGGTGAAGCAACAACTGCAGGAGATGCAGAACCCCGGAAAGATACTGCCAAGACACCTTTGGCGAAGGTATCAATTTACTTTTTTTTTAGTTCACCAAGTGTTTTATTTTCTGAACTACTAATAAAATTTTTCTTGATCCACAGGGCAGTCGAAGACCGCCATCGATGCCAAAGAAAAGGAAAGCGAAAGAACAAGAAGTCAAAGCTACTGACACTGATGATGGTGATGAGTCGCCAGACCAAGTAAAACCTACCAAAAATAAAAAGAAGACAACCAAACCTCCACCACAAAAACCTCCTACTCCCAGATTTTTAGAAAAAACTTTATCAAAAAATCCAGGCGAAGAAACTACTCCTGCTCCAGCAGACAGCGCAAGCTCTAGCTTGAAGACCAAAACTCCAAAGGTATGATTTTTTCTTTTCCTTTCGATGCTAAAAGGCTATTTACTTGTATTACCTTCTTTGATCTATTTATCTTTCAGGTACCTGTCGATATTCATGGACATCCCATGGTCCAAGTTCTCCCAAAAACCAGCAGTGATCCCACTTATAACCCAACCAGCGCCTCCAAATCCTCTCCTAAGAATTCGGCGAAGGAATCAGCTACTGAAGTAAATCAACCCACTGCTATTTCTAAACGAATTCTAAAATTAGTGGAAGAAGAAGCTGGTCCTGAAACTGAAGACTTAGTCGAAACTGGTGGGGATGTTGTGACGCCCACTGTAGTGGCTGCCACAAGAAATAAACCTGAAGACCAATCCCCCCCCCACTCAGAATTTGCTTACGAAGAGAAAGATGAGGAGGCTGCAAGTGATGCCGAAGAGGAAGAAGAAAAAGAAAATGAATAGCCACCAACTCCCACAGCTGCTACTGACGAAGAGACAGAAAACGTCAAAGAAAACCTTGGCAAAACAAATAAAACTGCTTCGACCGGGACGACATCGACCCAACTTTCCCACGAGGAGCTAGAAAATCTGAAGGTACAAAGACCTTTTGAATACCTAAAGACCATGCTCAGTTCCCGCTACAGATTTGCTGACACTACCATCAGTAGTTCGACCACCTCAGGGACTACTTCTGATGCCAAATCAGTGGACGAATCGTTGGCAACCATTCGACAGAAAGTTCTTGATATTGACTTATTTCAACTTCTGGAGAATGATTCATCTGCTTAATTCGACCTAAAGAAAATCCTAAAGCAAATCAATGTCCTAGAGGCTCCCCCTGAAGTCACTGATGTGGTGTTGGACCTCACCACCTTAATAGATCTTGTGGTAACTGACTTTAATCGACTTTGAGAGTACTCCAAGAAGCTTGAAAATAAGACTGAAACCCAACTCGCTGAGTGGGATGCTGCTTCGAATTCGTCCAACAAAGTAAATGAACAGGAGCAAGTGTCTGAGCAAAATAAGTAGGAAGCAGCTTTGTGTGGTGAGAATATCCTTAAGTGGAAGAAGCAAATTGCTGCTCTTCAAAGCAAAATTTCCCAGGCGAAAAAGCATCAAGCAGAACTGCAACAGAACGACCAAGAAGAAATCTGTAAAGAGCTTGAAGTTGGTGTGTATCATGTTGATAGGGCTCGCAAGCTTGGTGAGGAAATTGAGGAGCTTTCGAAAGGCAAGGCACTTTGTGAGCGTCGTCTCCAAATCCAGAGGTCGAAATTTGAGAAGCTGAAAACATCTTTTCTCGTTTGAATACTTGTAATTTTTTGTTTGGATTTTTAAATCCCTTTTGTAATGACATTGGATTTATATTATCTGGCGAGAAGATTTTCAATCCGCCATATTACTTTTCTCTACATAATTATTCGACTGTTATTTTAATTTCTTGTAATGTGGGCCTATATTTTTTCAAATATTTCCCATTTATTTTTAATATACGCTTATCTTTATCCATTTCCTCGACTTCATATGTGCCATTGGAAAATACTTGTATAATTTGAAAAGGTCCTTCCCACTTAGGGGACCATTTTCCCATAAGTTTGTCTTTTCGATCCATGGGGAGAATTACTTTCCAAACTAACTCACCAATTAGGAAAGTCTTATATTTCACTTTCTTATTGTAAAACTTTTCGACTTTTTCCTTTTGCCTTTTCAATAAATCCAACGCATTTAATATTTCTTCGTCCAAATCAACTAACTCATCCATCATCATACTCCAATATGTATCTGATGGAATTTCATGATGCCTCTGAATTCGAATCGACTGTAAATAAACCTCAACTGGTAAAACTGCATCATGTCCATATGTCAATCTAAATGAAGTAGTATTTGTTGCTTCTTTAGGGGATGTTCGACAAGCCCATAAAGTCTGATCCAAAGTCTTGTGCCAATTTTTTAACTTTGTCCCCACATGCTTTTTAATCAAACTTATCACCACCTTATTTGCTGCTTCGACTTGTCCATTTGCTTGAGCGTAATAAGGTGTCGAAGTGAGAAGCTTGAATCCCATCTCTTTTACAAACGTTTGCATATTCTTCCCAGTAAACACAGATCCTTGATCTGTTGTTATTGTCTCAGGTATCCCATATCTATAGATGATATGCTTTCGAATGAATTCAATGACTGCTTCTTGATCAACATTTACCAAAGGTATGGCTTATATCCATTTTGTGAAATAATCTATTCCAACCAAGATGTATCTTTGGCCTTTCGACGATGATGGTCGGATCTATCCAATTAAATCTAAAGCCCAACCCCTAAATGGCCAAGGTTTCACAATAGAATGTAACTCACTTGCAGGAACGTATGGTATTCCTGCATGTACTTGACATTCCTGGCAACCTTTTGCAAATTCGACACAATCCTTCAACATTGTTGGCCAATACATCCCTTGTCGAAATAATAACCATTTCATTTTATGGCCTGCTTGATGAGCACCACATGCTCCACTGTGCACATTCGATAATGCTATAAAAGCCTCATTTTCGCCCAAGCATTTTAACAAAACTCCCTCTGAAGTCTTTTTAAACAACTCATTTCCAAAAAGCACATAACTCAATGCTCTGTACTTAACTTTCCTTTTGACTTTCTGATTTGGGTCTTGTAAATAATCCTTGATGGGCTTTCTCCAATCTTCGACTCTCGAATCGTCTATATTAAATATCTCAAAGCTCTCTTCATCACCATACTCTAACTTTATTGTCTCCAAATCTGATGGGGACAACTTAGTTGATACAACTCTTCCTCTTACTTCAATGGCCTTTTCCAGCTTTTCTTTCGACACTTTATAACCAGACGCGATTTGTGCCAAATCATTCGCCACTTAATTTTCCATTCGAGGAATATGTCTGATAGTTACACTGTCGAATTTCTTCAAGAGCCTGTTAGCTATTACGTAGTACATGATTAAATTTTCTTTAACACACTTGTACTCCTTGGTCACTTGCTTTATTACCAACTCAGAGTCTCCCATTATTTCCACTCTAGTTGCCCCCAATTCCAATAAAATTTCAAGTCCAGTTATCAAAGCTTCATATTCTGCTTCATTGTTCGAACATAAGCCTTCGACTTTGTACTTGAATTTTGTTGGAATTCTATTAGGAGAAATAACCAATAGCCCAATGCCAGTTCCATTATTATGATTGGAACCGTCGAAGTATAGTTTCCATGGCTCTATTTCGACATATTCAACATAATCTTCATTTATGGCGTGGTCAGCTATAAAGTCAGCCACCACTTGTCCCTTAACAGCCTTCAAAGGCAAATACATTAAGGAATATTCAGTCAATGCCAAAGCCCATTTCCCAATTCGACTATGTAAAATTGATTTTGATAACATATGCTTTATTACGTCAAAATGAGAGGAAATATATACATCGACTGGCTTTATGTAGTGCTTTAACTTCATACACGAAAAGTAAACACACAGACATAGCTTTTCTATTACACTATACCTAGTTTCGGCATCATTTAAGACTCTACTGAGGTAATAGATGGCTCTTTCGACGCCATTCTCATCCTCTTGACATAACATACTTCCTAATGTCCCATCTGATGCCGCTATATACAACCTCATACTTTTACTTCTACAAGGAGACATCAAGATTGGGGGATGGGTCAAGTATTCCTTGATTTTGTCGAACGCATCTTGTTGATCCTGCCCCCATATAAAATCCTCCTTCTTCAGTCGAAGTAGAGGGGAGAAGGCTTGCGTTTTTCCACTAAGGTTGGAGATGAACCTTCTGAGAAAGTTGATCTTCCCAAGCAGAGACTGCAACTCCTTCTTTGTCGATGGCGCTTTCGCCTCCATTATTGCTTTGGCTTTGTTTTCATTGATTTCGATCCCCTTCTTGTGGACCACAAAGCCAAGGAAATCTCCCGCCTGCACACCAAAAGCACATTTGAGAGGGTTCATTTTTAAACCAAACTTCCTCATCCTTTCGAATGATTGTCGAAGATGGTCAATATGATTTTCGCCTGAAACAGACTTAATTACAATGTCATCTATATAGATCTGCATAAAAGTTTCGATAAAATCATGAAAAATCGAATTCATGGCTCGCTGATAAGTTGCCCCAGCATTTTTTAAACCAAAAGGCATTACCACCCATTCGTAGGTGCCTATGGCTCCAGGACAACGAAATGCCGTCTTAGGGACATCTTCTTCAGCAATAAAAATTTGATTATAGCCAGAGTATCCATCTAACATACTTAGATACTCATGGCCTGCAGCAGAATCTATAAGCATTTCCGCTACTAGCATAGGATATTCGTCCTTAGGGGTAGCTGAATTCAAATCTCGAAAGTCAATGCATACCCTTAATTTGCCATTTTTCTTTATTACAAGAACAATATTTGCAATCCATTCGACGTACCTCGTTGTGCGGATGAACTTACATTTCAGAAGTCTTTCGACCTCCTCTTTAATCTTCGACAAAATTTCTGGTGCGAAGCGTCTGGGAGTTTGCTTGACAGGCTTCTTTCCTGCTATTATAGGCAACTTCAATTCGACCAAACTCCTGTCGAGACCAGACATTTCGTCGTAGTCCCACACGAAATAATCTTTAAACTCTTTTAGCAGTTGGACTATTTTGACTTTTAACTGAGGGTCCATCTTGACACTTATGTAGGTTGGCCTTTTTTCTGCCCCCAGTCCTAAATCGACTTCTTCTAATGGATCCTGCGCCACCATCTTCATATCAGTCGAAGCTGGATCCTTTTCAAACCACAAGGGTTCGTCATCATAAATGGTGTCTAACTTTTGATGTTGCCATTCGCCAATTTCTGCGTTGAACAGATCTTCTTCAACGTCCCTTTCAGGACATTGTTTGTTGAAATCTTTTTCATTGGCTTCGACAGCCATATACTTTACTTCGGCTTCTAGAGCCGCCTTGAGCTTATTTTCGGCTACATAAGCCGTAATCCTTTCGAGCGCTGATGATTCACTCATCGTCACCAAACTCGCTTCCCCAGCCCGTTGGCTCTATATGTGCAGTCCCAAAGACGTAGTTTGCTTCGTCGACCACTTCCATATCCCACTGGAAACCATATGCGGGGTGGAGATACAGCGAACAAAATGCATTATTAGTAGCCTTCAGGTCGAAATTTGCTGGACTGCATGGAGCTATGTGGGCCAAGTGTTTGTCGAAACTGCATCGATCCACATGGTTTTCCTCAGCCATGAAATAGCTTTGATCCGCCTCTATGTTTTTGACAATACCATCAGATCGCCAAATAGCTATGCACTGATGCATCGATGAGGGCACAACACCTACTCCATGGATCCATTCTCTACCCAGAAGTAAGTTGTAATTAGCCTTCGAGGCTATGACCATGAACATCGTTGGTCTAGTTATAGTTCCAACAGTTAAATCCACTTGGATAACGCCCAAAGTGGTTCCTACTTTGCCTTCATAATTTGATAGTACCATGTTGTGGGGTTTTGTGTCGGACTCATCTTTCCCAAGTTTCTTTAGCATGTAATGGGGCATTAAGTTAACTGCAGCCCCTCCATCCACCAGGATTTTGTTTACTCCTACATTCTCCACCTTCCCCTTTATGAATAGGGGCTTGAGGTGGCCATGCATGGAGTCATCTGGCCTTTCGAAAAAGGCATTTTGTTCCTCGACACAGTCGTTATTCATGATATAGTAACACACTGGCATGTGTCCTATAACTTCACTCTCGACAACATCCTCCTCTTCTTCGACCTCCATGATTTGGTCGTATTCTTTTGGAAGGACAGAGACCACGTTGCACACAATGTCGAGAGACGCATCTGACTCAGACCTGAAATCATCCGTCATTTCGTCATCCTCCCCCACTTTTTCCTTGGATGGTACTGGCTCAATTGCATTGGATGAATTAATGCTGTAAGATGCCTCTTGTCGATTCGCTACTTCAGCATTGCTACTCGACTCTGGTTTGCTTCTTTCGACGACTACTTCCTCAGCAGCTCCTTTCTCAGCAGCTTCCTTTTCCGCCCTTTTTTGTCTTTGGAAACGCCTCCATTGGGACCTCGACATGGGATTCTTGCCTTTATAATTCTCTGAGGGATAAGGCCTTGGTTTTGGCCTTTCACCTTCCTTGTTGCCAGCCATAGACGAACCCCTCTGAACTTCAAAATTTTTCCACTTTCTCTGTCCCTGGGCTTCCCTTATTGGTTGAACACATTTGTCATTAGGAGCTTTGTTGGTGGGTTTGAAGGTATTTGGGTACCTTCGTCTAAACCTTTGCTGATTTTGATCACTTTGCCTTAAGTCGAACCTCTCCGTTCTCGCAGGTGGAGCTGCCCCCCAGTTTCCTTTCCTTTTGGCTTTTTCCATTCCCTCCAGGTTGTCCGCTGGCTTCTTGTCGAACACAGCACTACAGCGGGGGCACAGCATAACCTCAGACCTTTTCTTCTGACACCTTTGAAGGAACTCAATCAGATTCTCTTCCTCTTTAGGGTACGCCACTTTTTGATATTCCTCTCTACGACGCTCTTCGTCAGTCTGCATTGGAGCTTTCTGGGATACTTCGACCATATTAACGTTGGCTGATTATCCATCTCCAATACTCAACTTGTTCATTTTCAAAGTGAGTCCCTCCTCAATCTCATGTTTCTTCTTTGCCAGGTCGAAATCCCCTTCTGACTTCTTAATGTAATGTTGGCAGCAAAAACCCACACATTTCTCTCTGGGATCCTCTGCTGTTCTTTGTAGAATCCCATAAATAGTTGGTTTTGCAGGACCATCAGTAGTCTTTGCATTCACCTTAGCAACACCTTCGCCAATCTCAGTACTGGCTTCGTTGGCTTGGTCGATAGCAACACCAAACTCCATGCTGTCTCCCTTAAGGCCCTCAGTAGCCTTATTCTTATCTTCGACAAAGCCTTCAGTAGCTTCGTCATTCTTCACAAAGTTGAGACCCTCAGTGGCTTCATCTTTGTTCACATGGTTGAGGCCTTCAGTGGCCTCTTTGTTGATGGAAATCTTCAAGCTTCCTTCGTCAAGGTGTTGAGTAACCTTGATCATCACTGGTTTGTTGACGAAATCTTCGAATATTTCCTCCACATCACTTTCGTCTGTAGGGATCTCAGCGATCTCTACCATGTTCACATTTGCATCGAAACCTTCAGTGGCTTCTATCATCTCAAAGCTGCAGTCGGAACCCTCTTCGACCTCCACCATGTTCACAGTGGATGGTTCAGCATAGTGGGCTTCGACCATCTGCATCGGATTTGAGTCAACCTTCATTGGTGGCTTCGACTTGTCGCCGAACTTCAATCTTCTGTCACGAATGGCATTTTGCACCAGATCCCTGAAAAGGAAACATTGAGATGTTTTATGACCTAAAAAATTATGGTACTTACAAAAACCTCTCTTTTTCTGTTGTTCTATGGGAGGCACTTTGGTGCCAGGTGGCACTATCATTTGGCCATCTTTAACCAACAAGTCAAATATTTCGTCACACTTAGTGACGTCGAATGTATAAGTCCTTTTAGGAAACTCATTATTCTTCTCAGGTTCGACTGGGTTTTTTCCGTTCGACGGAGCCAATACTTTACAAGAGTATGGCGGACCCTGTTTCAATTCTGCTAAGTCAACTTCTTGTTCGTCGAAACTAAACGATTCGCTCTCGTCATCATCATCTTCTTGACATAACCCCACATAAGCCACTCTTTCTTTCTTATTTTTAGTTGCTCAAGCTTTTTCGGCTTTTAAACGTTCGACCTGCCTCACCCTGTCCGCCAATTGTGCCATATCCCTCAGATATTGAGTGTCTAACTTCTTCCTAATTGAATAATCTAGACCACCTGCTGCCATTTCGACTAACTCGTGCTCAGGCACTTGCGTGAAACATCTCGCCTTAAGTAGCCTAAACCTATTTAAATAATCATCAATCGGCTCAGAGAATTTTCTTTTAACACTAGCCAACTCCTTCAAACTTATTTTAGTTTGTCCCATGTAAAATTGTTCATGGAACAGCCTTTCTAACTGGACCCACGTGTGGATCGAATTTGCAGGCAACGATGTGAACCAGGTAAAGGCATTTTTCGTTAAAGAACTTGGAAAATATTTCATTTTTAAATTTTCATTGCGTGCAATTTCTCCTGCTTCAATCAAGTAACGGGCTATGTGTTCGATAGTGGATTCGCTAGTGTCCCCTGAGAATTTGGTAAACTTGGGGACTTTCCACCTTGGGGGTAATTCTTGTTGTAAAATATACTCAGACAATGGGGATGTATAGCTGGGCCTTTGCAATCCCACATTCACACCATTTCTGGCCATAATCCTTTCGACCATGGCTGCTAAGTTGTTTTCTGCTGGCATGTTGTTATGGCCAATTGTTGCACGACATCATCAGCATCTTGGTCTCTATGGACTAACACCCTTCTAGGCTCTTGTTGGACAGGAATTTCGACATGAGGTTGTTCAACCACTACCTCTTGGTTTCTAGGATTCCATTGAGGAACATTCGCTGGCCTCTGGTTTATTGTGGTTTCCTCTTTGACAACTACTCTGGGATTCTGAACTATTTGTTCCCTTGGTTGGGTTTGAGGAACACCAAAGAAATCAACGATACGCATCATTTGCGCTGCTAATAACTGGTTCGTTTGGGTGGTGTTTTGGATTAAAGGATTAAACACAGCCCCCATTTGTTGTGTTAGCATTTGCACCATGTCATGGTTACTTTCGTCCATTTGTTGCCTAATGACTTATGCAGAATTATTGGTGATTGCGGGCATATAAGTTTGGTATCCCGTTGACACAGGCTGACCTATTCTGCCTATGTGGTTCGCACCAGACCCTGGCCCTTGTAGGGGCGAAGTAACATTCATCAAAGGATCAGAATATAATGACGACGAATTGTGCAAACTTGCCATCACCGTTGTTGGCATTCCATAAGGTTGTTCTCTACTATGTGGAGGCATTGAAAAATTTGTCACAAATGTCCTATGAACACCCCCTAAAGGAGGAGGAGTCATCTGAGGCATTTGGGATCCCACGGTAGAAATACTGGGCGCGTTTTGGGATGCCGAAAATGCTGGAATTGACCCCGTTGATGATGGTATCGCTTCTGACACGGAAACTGACGCCGTATTGTCTCCTGTCGAAGGAATAGGCGTTGGGTTATTAACATTTTGATTACTAGGCACGTTTTGATTCGCCATTCGTCTTGCTCTTATTCTTTTTGGTCTTTCTTCATTGTTCACGGCTAACTTGCCACTTCTTAGAATCATACAACGGAATGAACTTTTCTTCCAAGAATTTGTTATAAGAACAAAAGGATAAACTAAACAAATGCACTAGGTCCCACTGGGCGTGCCAATTTGTTCGCTGGTGAATTTGGCGAACAATCTCTGGTTTCCTAATTTATTAAAATTAGTTTACTAACAGGACCAACCAAACAAATCCTAGGACAAAGTGCTTTCGAGAATGTGTTTGATTTTGAAAAGTAATGTATTCGTTCTGGGTTTCTAAGATTTCTTCTAACAATTGTTTCGACTGATAGAACAAAGACACGGTAATGGCGAAGAGTTAATTGAAGATAAATTTAAACTAAAAAACAAAGTAAATTTCTTGAAGTAAAGAGATGACTTGAATATAAAGAAATGAAGGAAACTTGGAATTTTATAAAAATGCATAAACGTAGATTGATGTTTCCCATACATACATTTCCAGAACACTCGTTTCTCTTACATGGTTACTTTGAGTATTTACGGTAATTTGTACAGAATTTGGAACACCCCTGAATCTAACACCAAGATCCCCTATTTATATACAAACGAAATAACTACCCATAACAGCTATCTCTCCTAATGGCGACAAATGTCATTCTGCATGTATTTGTGTCTTAGATGCATTCCACGCGTCCAATTTCAAAAGTGAAACTCCCTCCTGAAATTTGAAATTCAAAACACCCGTCGAATGGACCAAATCTTCCCTCGTCGAAATTATCTTCCTTACTTGGAAAAATCTGCCAATGTTTATTTTAAGTACCATGTTCTTTCGACTTGCCTCTTTTCGTCAAAAACTTCCTTATTGAAATATCCTGTCGAATCACCCTGTCGAATTCTTCCATTTGCTTTTAGACCATCTTCCTGGCGTCGAAATTAGCCGCCTACAATACCTCTTCGTCTAATGGACCATTCAGAAATGCTGACTTCACATCTAAGTGAAATGTCGATCAACCTTGGTTACATGCCAATGCTACCACTAGTCGAACAGTCTCCAGTCTTGCTACTGGAGCAAATACTTCAGAGTAGTCAAGTCCTTCTATTTGAAGAAACCCTCGAGCTACTAATCTTGCTTTATGTCTTGCTATTGACCCATCAACATTGTGTTTCAACTTGAACACCCACTTTACTTCGATAGCTTTTGTATGTGCTGACAATTCGACTAACTCCCATGTGTTGTTTCTTTCGATTGCATGTAACTCTTCGACCATAACTAACTTCCACTGTTGAATTTTTAAAGCTTCGTTATGGTTGATTAGTTCAGTAACAGCAAGTAAAGCAAAATGAACTAATTCTCCATCTGGTGTGACTTCATCATCACCAGTCACTTCATAATCATGAAGTCTTGTTGGAGGAACTCTATTCGCCGAGGTCTTTGGCTTATTTCAGCCACAACCTCTGTGTCGGGAAAGTCAACAACTTCTTCTACTTCAACTTCGAGTGGATTCTCAGCAATTCCTTCAACTTTGACTTCATTAGCTTCTTCGTTGAAATCAGAGCTCATCAATGGCTTGTTAATTGAATTACTAGAATTTCAATCCCAGGTAGAATTTTCATCAATCACAATATCTCGACTCAACACAATCTTCTCAATAATTGGATTGAATAGCTTGTATGCACCAGTCTTATGATATTCTACCAGAATTATAGGTTCACTCTTGTCATCAAGCTTCCTACTTCTTGCATCAGGAACATGCTTGTAACACATAGAGCCAAACACCTTCAGATGACTCACTGATGGTCGTTTGCCACTCCACACTTCTTCAGGAACCTTGTTCTTCAATTGCTTGGTAGGGCACCTATTCAGGATATAAACTGCAGTCGAAATAGCTTCACCCCATAAAGATTTTGGAAAATTCTTCTGCTTGAGCATACATCTCGCCATATCCAATATGGTTATGTTTCTTCTTTCATCAATTCCATTATGTTGGGGAGTATAAGGAGCAGTTACCTCATGATCAACACCATGTTCTGCTCATAATTTTTCAAACATATTCGAAGTTTATTCGCCTCCTCCATCGGTTCGCAGAACTTTGATTCTCTTCTCACTCTGGTTTTCGACAAGCATCTTGAATTTCTTAAAGATTTCAAATACTTCGTCATTTCTCTTGATCACATAGATCCACAGCTTTCGACTAAACTCATTGACAAACGAAACAAAATATCTGTTTCCACCAATGGTATGTTCTTCAAACGGACCACATACATCTGAATGTACAACTTCGAGTATGCAGGATGATCTCATTGGCATAGTCGAAACGAAAGAATTTATGGATTGCTTTCTGACTAGACAACCTTCACAGAGTTTGTCAGGCATCTCAAGACTTGGAATACCAGATACCATATCTTGAGTAATCAGCTGATTGAGTGATTGAAAGTTCAAATGTCCAAACCTTAAATGCCACAACCAACTATCCTTGTCGTCGACAATAGTTTTTAGACATTATACTTCAGTCGAACTGATCATGGTCTTAAAAGTCCTGTTCTTCGACAACGGTGATTTCAAGACCAAATTGTTCTGGGTGCCAACAATTTCAAAACTCCATCTTTCATGACAACTGAGAAGCCTTTTTCGACCAGTTGTCCACCACTTAACAGGTTGCACTTCATTCCAGGTACATAGAACACATCTCTGATCATAGCTTTCACTCCATTACTCAGTTGAAAAACTATATTTCCAGTACCTTCTGCTTGCAACGAACTGTTATCAGCAAGTTTTATCTTACTCTTCTTCGACTCATCAAAATCTGCCAACCACTCCTTTAGACCAGTCATGTGATTTGAGCAGCCTGAGTCGAGGAACTAGATCTTGGATTCAACATGGTTATCTGCCACTGTAGCCATAACCACCATACCACCTTCAGAATCATCTAAATCTTGGCATGCAAGGTTCGCTCCTTCGTCCTTGTCTTTTTTCAATCCATTGTCTTTTCTGTACCAACAATGTTTGGCCAAATGACCCCACTTTTAACAGTTATAACACTGCATACCTTTCTTATCTTCTTTTTCCTTTCGATAGTTTCCTCCTCCTCTTTTTGAGGATTCAGAAGCTCTATCTTCGACCTGATTCTTGTGAGGGTTCGACCAAGACTTCTTTCCTTGAGCCTTGTCGACTTTGCCTTTAAATTTGTTGGAACCACCATTCCTTTTCCATGACTGAGCCTGCAGTGCTTGTATCAAATCCTGAACTCCTTTTCTTTCGACAATCCTCATCTCATGCACCTCCAACGAACCAACCAAATCTTCCACTTTTAGGGTTTGAAGATTGTTGGATTATTGAATAGCTATGATAACGTTATCAAAGTGAGAGGTCAACGTTCTCATTACCTTCTAAACTATCTTCTTATCAGTTAAGGTTTCACCAGAACCCTTCATGAGATGGACGAGTTTCTGAACCTTCGACACATATTGTGCGACTTTTTCATCTTATCCCATCGACAACAACTCATATTGTCGACGCAGGGTTTGCAACTTGACAGCTTTGACTTTCTCACCTCCTTCATAATACTTCACCAGAATATCCCATGCCTCTTTCGCCGTTTCAGTATGAGAGATTCTGTCGAAGTTAACAGCATCGACCGCCGTCTGAATGCAATAAGCAGCCTTGCAATCTTTCTTCTTGACTTCGTTGTGGGCTTTTTTCTGTTCTTCGGTTGCATTTTCAGGCAACACAGGAATGCCACTGTTAACCACTTTTAGGGTCTCATGGAAACCAAATAAGGATTGCATCTATTTTTTCCATCGGATCCAATTCTTGCCGTCAAGCATTGGAAGGGAACTCAGATTGCTCTTATCACCAGTCATCTTCGCAGCGGTTGATTCACTTGCCCTGGAAACACGATCTATGACGTGAAGTTCTTGAAAAATCGATCAAAAACAATAACCGGAAGCTCTAGATAACAATTTGTTAAAGAAGTTTCACACTAGGGAACATTGATACATAGTGTAGGACTAGGCACCTTTGTGAGAGACACACCACTTGTCCACCTAAAACCTTGCGGTGATAAGTGAGTGGATTCTCCCACTTATAAATGCTCAAGTCACCACATTCCTATCCAATGTGGGACTATTTCATTTCCTCACTTACTCACACTTGCTATATTATTCCAATAATTTCAACAATTCAAATTTTGAATTTTCGTATCTACCAAATGATCTCAGTATATATACGCTTATTCCTGATGGATATACATAAGATTCCCGAAAACCGAAAAAATATAAAAAACTTAATTTTCTAAATTTTCCAGATTCTTTTATTTTGGACAATGATTGAGACTTAATAGTCTCCCTTGATAATTGAGACATACCCTAATTTATTGTCTTTCATGTCAATTTTATTTTCAGCTTTATTGATATGTACATAAATCTTTTGTGCTAACCGGATGATAACTTGAGAATAATCTCTAAGTATCTAAATGCCTAAAACATAAGAGATGTGTCCAACATCTTTCATCGCTAAACTTTTGTTAGAGATTTCTTTGTTTCACACAATAATCATATATCATTTCTAACTAAATAAAATAAAATCGACACATTAAACTAGGAACATAAACTTACTCTCACTGAACATGTAAAATCCAATAATTTTTCATAATAGACATCTCAAAACCAAACAAGACAATTACCTTATGAAATATTGTGGTATCACTAATGAGACAATTTCATTAACTCATAAATAGATTTTATCTGTTCTTAAACCATTACCTTTGTATCTATTGACACAAAATTTTCTCATGTTGCACCATATTGTATTTCTTAATGTCGCCATTAAGAAACACTAACCTGGTATCCATCTTATGAAGCTCCAAAAATTATAACAAGTAACAAGTGTCACTACTATCATAATAGAGTATTTCAATAATACCGAATAGAATTTCTCTTTTTAGTCAATTCTTTCTGACACTTCATGCTCTAGTTCTTGAGTATGTTGAGTTTGATCTTCAAAAATTAATTTCTTAATTTAATTGAGAGAAAAAACAATAAAATTCATATGAGGGTCTAAATTTGCTATATAAATAACAACTGTATGAATTGAGTCATAACCAATTCTTTCCCACTCAATTTTGTTCTTTGACCATATCTCTCCCCCAAACTCAATATTCCCAAGACACATTACAAAATTTGTCTTAAAATATTCTTTAACTTGGGACTAAAGTTTATATTTCTCAAATTTTTCAACAATTCTAGATTATCACAAGTCATGACTTAATTAACTAGAATAATATTTGAATTTAAAAGACAAATTGAATTCATTATTAAGAAAAGAAGTTATTATATTAAAACAAAACTTTATTCTTTAACCAAATTATCTTTTAAATGGAAATTTAAGCTTATAATGACAATCTAAAATAAATATCAATCTTTACAAAATTTGTGCCCTTTAAATTGATCCATTGAACATTTGTCAGTTCAAATCATATTTTCTTATTATTCTTTATTTTCCCTTATCCTTTGAGGTATTTACCAAATGAGCACTATTTTATTTTCTCTTGCTTCAATCTTTTCTTTATTGCACACTTTATGAAATTATTCTATTAAAGAATAATTTCTAACTTTAATAGATATAAACTTAATTGTGCAAAGAGAATACCATATGCTAAATTTTCGACAAAGTCACATAATTGACGTAACTATAGTGCTTTAGCAAGATTAAATAATTTCATAATGCACTTCAAGTATTTTCTTTGATTAATAATCTTAATGAAAAGTCATCACTCCAATGAGAGTTTGACTTTCGCTTTATTACTTTAGAAGCACTAGAATTTAAGCAAAGATAATATGAAAAATTTATGTCATCTTAAATAACACCTCTAATGTCTCTGGATTGCAATGCTTTAAGATTATAGACCTGTGTAAGTTAGAGTGTACTCACTTTTTAAACAAGAGTCGCACTTAAAATATATAAAGTTGTGAGGGAATTTAAGTTTCTCCATCCTTATGTAAGGTCTAGATCCAAGAACATAATGTTCCTAATTTATTCCTAAAAGTTAAAACTTTTGAGAATCAAAATCTAACTTATTTTGCAGATACATAAACTAAATTAGTTTATAGATAACAAAAAATGTACACACCAAAATACCAAGTGCATCATTCATGTCAAGTCTTAGACAACAACATCAATTGCCAGTGGTATTATGTTACAATGATCAAACATTGACAATTAATATTTATAAACAATAAATCCTTATAATCGTCACATGTTTACCATCATAGGTGTGAATATAATCCACTGAATATTTTCATGAGTTTACATTCACACGACTTTATTAGGCACATCATTAAATAATTATAGAGACATACAGATAGTTAATTGTAAATTATAAGACAATAACAAGATACCAAACACACCATTACTCCACAATCTTTTATTGCCAAGAATTAACTGCAAGCAGTACTCTCAACGTAATGATCAAATATTGGTAATAAGTCCTGTAAGATAATGTGCGTCTTTGACACCAACCATTACCCACATGGAAAAAACTTAATAATTACCACATATTCACCATCACAGGTATGTAATTATTCGGCCAAATCGTGTCTTACTTTTGGCCGACTATAACAGTTCGCATGAATAATTCCATACTACATCTTTTGTAATTTCAACTTAATCAAATATACACAATAGATGTTACTTTTGCAACTTGTTGTTTCAACCAACACAATCAAAATTACTAGACAATTTAATAAATTAAATGGAAAAAGGTTTTAAATTTTCAAGGCGTACTGCCCATAAAATGTAGGTCGAATCCGTAAGCTTTGTCGCATTCCTCATAATCATAATATTACTTAACGACCCTTAGTGTGAGAACAAACTCACAAGAAAACAATAAATAGCATGAAATAAAAAAAAAAATATTATAGAAAATTAATAACTATAAAATTCAAACATCATAATCATGCTATAAATTAAATATTCAATTTTAATTTAAATAAAAATTAAATCGTTATATATTGTAAAAAAAAATAATTCATGCTAAAATTTTTTCACGGACATACTCAATGACTCTTTAAATAAATGAAAAAATATTCTAGAAGCACAGTTTTCAAAAAACAAAAAGATAAATGAAACAAATCTTCACATGCTTATAAATAATCCATAAATCTAGAATTCAAATTTCCTAAAATTTAAAGAGTTAAAACTTAAATATTAGTACTTACAAAAATTAGATCACAATATTGAGATTCATTATTAAGTGATATATAAATGTAATTGGTCTTATAATTTTGAGAGACATTCAATATATTAAAAATAATCATAAATAATATATAATAACTAAATATACATTAAACAAATTAGTATTTGTCTTATCTCTTAAAATCTAAATTCATGTGCAGATTTTATGTGAATCAAATTGAAAGATAAAACAATAATAATTAAGAAATCATACAAAATGATTTGATAATAAAACTTCTTTTTTTTTTAATTAAAAACCAAGAATCAAATCACCAAAATAAGATTTAAATTCAATATTTATCTATATATATATATATATATATATATATATATATATATATATATATATATATATTGTAATATCCCATATTATTTAAATGCTCAATTGGATATCAGATGAGATCAGATGAGCAGCTATGTGCTCTATCTTTGGTAAATTGGATTAATGGAATCCTCTAAGTACTTTAAGTATAATCAATTGGGATCAATAGAGCAACTAATGAACTCTGAATAGATCAATTTATTATTAGTTCAAGAGAGACTTTTATGATAACTCTAATAATTGATCAATTGGATTATATTATATAATATTGATATATATATATATATATATATATATATATATATATATATATATATATATATATATTTGGAAAGAGAAGAGAAAAGATAGAAAAAGGAGAAGAAGAGGAAAGGAATTGAAGAAGAGAAGAAGAAGGGAGAAGAGAGAAACCCATGGATCATCATCATCACCATCTTCTTCAAACTCCTCTTCGACTATAAGGTGGGTTCTAGTTAGACACTCTAAGTTCTAGAATTAAGAAATTAGAACTTAGGTTAGATTTGAGAGAAAATGATTAAACAGATAAATCAATGAAATCTAACGGATGAAACTTGATATAAAATGTGTGTGTTGCACCCCAAAATTTGCCCTCCTTACTTTAGTACTAACTGACTTATGTTTCATTTCATTTTTGCATTATCATGTGTGCATATCATTGGTTCTTAGCATGGGGTCAAGGTGCCTGAGGCAAGTTCAAGAGGAGAAGATGTTCTTCAAAGCGTCAAGCAAGAGAGTTCAAGTGGATCACTTTCTCCTAACCAGTGCAGAAATTAGGGTTTTGAGATTATTGGGTTTATTGCTCCAATGGGCAAGCTCCTTGGGTTTTTATCATCACCAAATGGTATATCTTATCTTTGTTGGAGAGGATACACATCATATTTAGAGGAATTTGGATTTGGAGACTATGCTATTTCCTCCTAGACTAAGGGTACCAAGATTAGGGTTTGCTATAAAGTCAATTTATTTCTGATTTCTTGGGCAAGACTTGATTCCATGGTATTCCTTGGGTCCCTAAGTATCTAGGAATGGAAGGTTGTCCATCCGTTTGGTTCAGGAGAAGTTCAATTGGCCAATGGAGTGGGAATCAGGTGAATTGGGTAAAAGTCAACAGTGAGAGGGGAAGTCAACTGTGGAATTTTGAGGTTCTCTTCAAGGTTTTCAAGATCTCACATCCTCATATGGTCTTCAAGAGTCAAGTTTCATACCATTCATCAAGAATCAAGAGTTGGTACTAAAGTTGCTAAATATGGAAATGACCTATAATTTGAAAGTTTCCTTTTTGGGCAAGTTCTTACACTACATTCAACTTGACTTTTCACCATCAAGAAAGCTTCAAATGAATTTTCCTCAAACAAGAAAGTTGAAGATATTTTTCTCCCCTTTCCAACAAGTACTAGTGGGTCTCCATATCATTTGTGAAACTCAAGATATGACCAAAAGAAGGCAAAGTTGTTTTTAGGGTTCCATTTTCACAACTTTTGCACTTTGGGACATTTGGACCTATAATTAATTCCATTGCTTCAAGGCATATTCCAACATCAAAGAACAATCCCTAAGGAGCATTTTTGGCCTTTAAATCAAGTAGTTTCATGGTTTATTCATCACTTATTCTCCATTATGCAAAATTGCCAAATTATTTAAAACTCATGAACCAAGGCATCTCAAGGCCCAAATCAAATTCAGGTGTGATTAGGAATTGAAACTTAAGTGATCCATCATGAAATATTTGGATATCCATGCATGGAGGAGGGTGTATTCCACTTTATTCAAATTTCCAAATTTGCCCAAAACTCATTAAGTGGAGAATTACCAAGGCCCAAATCATTATCAGTGGTTTAACCTAGCCTATTTAAACTCACTCATGCTAGGGTTGGAAAGAAGACACGTGATTTCAAGGAGAAAAGAAGCTTGAACCCTAAAAACTTGGATTATTCGTATCTCACAATTCACAAGGTTTCTTCACAAAATTCTTCCACAAACTTCATTCTGGGGATCCACAGAGCACAAACCAACCATTTTTTGGAGCTAAAAGCAAGGATATGCAGTGCATAGCCTCAGGTTAGTCATTCTTTTGATGATCATAGAACTCTATTTTCTTACGTGCATAATGATCTGTGATTGGTGCTGAGTGTGATGATGTATTTTATATTAAATATGGACGTGTATTTTGGTTGCTGCATGAGTTTTAAAATTTTGATCCTTAGCTTATTTCATTCGGTTTGGCTTATAGGCTAGTTGTTTGTAATTTTTGATGGCATATTTGGAATCCTCATTGAATTCTGGACAGAAAGGTGTATTCGCGTGCGTTTTCTGGTGAGTTTTTGAGTTGCAGGTGATGGAGGGGTCGACCGAAACCCTAGTTTCGGCGACTGGTTATGGTGGCCGGCCGGTGAAGGGTTGAGCGAAGAAGATGAAGTGTGAGCCGTTGACGTGGTTGATCGTGTGGCCATCATGCTGCCACGCGTTTTAAGTTATATTTTTTTTCTGAGTTTAATTTAGTGATCGTGTGTGTGTGTTTCCATGCTTATTGTGGTGAGCCTTCAATCATGTCCTCTAATCTGAATTACCTTTTTATTTTGTTGACTTGGCCATGACCGTCTGATGAATCTGGTGGCTATTGTTACGCCAGCGCATTAATGAAGGTGCATGGAATGCACGTGCTTTTATTTTAAATACTGAGTGATCATGAGTGTGCGTGTGTTATTGCTTGTGGTGTACCGTGCAATCATGGCCATTGATTCCTTTTACCTTGTGGTTTGGTTGACTTTATGAGGTTCGTCAGATGCATCCAATGGTTGGTATTAGGTCAATCAGTTGACTGGAGCCCATGTGCACTTCTTTTTTTTTTATTTTTTATTTTCGCTGATGCTTATTGGACTGGGCTTGCTAATGGAACCCCCCTCTGAGCCCATTAGTTTATTTTAAGTGCGCAATTGTTGCTGAACGCACCCCCTTGCATTTTTCTTCATTTTTATATTTATTAATTTATTACATTTTCATTTTTAATTTTTAAAAATAGATAATTGCATTAAAAAATCCCAAAAAATTCATGCATCATATTTACAATTTTATAAAATTTTCAAAAATTTTATTTTATTATTTTATTTTATTTTTGGCGTCTGAAATAATTATTGGTTTATTTTCTTTTTGAATTGTTCATATCATGCATACTCTAACTTGTTTATTTTATTTCTCATCATCCATAAATTATTTTGAACTCATTCTTCTTACATTTTTTCACCAATACTTTGAATTGCATTAAAATATTTTTCTTGCATTTTTAAAATCCTCTCATATTGCATTTTAGTCCTTTCCTTTTGCATGTTGAGCCATGTTTCTCATCTGACTTTGCATAATTGTTTGAGTGACTTATATTTTGAATTTTTGTAGGAGTTTTTGATATGTTGTTTGTTTCTGGTTGAGCAATGGTGATAATTAATTTGGTAATTTTAGAAGCTGTTTCTCTAATTATGTGATTGCTCTTTGTTTGAGGTTTTCTTGTATGCACATTTTGACCATGTCTGGTTACCTATTTGAAAAGGCACTTGTGCCATTGTTTTGGGATTGTGTCCTTGACTTCATAAACCATATTTAGATTGTTATTATATGCCATTGCTTGGATTCCATTTGTCTCATTTCTTTTGCTTGTGTCTGTTTTGTGCTAACCTCTTATGCAGGGGCTGACGTAAGTTCTTTGAGGGTGTGGATAGTTATCCATGTCCACCTTACTCTTTCCTTCTCTCATCTTTCCTCTTCTTTAGGATTAGGTTGTCGTCAAACCTCACTAACCGTAGGTCACCCATGCATGATAACATTAGGACTCTTAGTTTCCCTTTAGAGTTTCCTTGGTGTCTTCTCTCTTCTCATCTCAGAACTTCTTGAAAATACTTAATAAGAATAAAGTGTATTGCGCACGAGCCTAAAGCGTGGGGAATGAGAAATGAGGGGCTTCCTCTCATCTTTCTAGAGTACTTAGCGAGCTTCCTGTCTTGGGACGATGCGTTAAGTATTCGCCTCTGTGCCCTAGACTTTGGTGCAATGCAAGTTATAAACTAACTCAAGTCACTTCTGTCTTAAAAAATACAAACAAACTTCAAACCTTTTTGTCCTTCGGGATTGTCAAACTAAAGGCTATTTTCAAAAAGGGCACGTTACTTTCCGTATGAGTCGCAAACAGGCATCGACCCTAACTGCCAGACGCAAACTTAGCGTCGCCCATAAAAAACACAAAAAGAACTTGGTCCGAACTACGTTGACTCTGAATTCCCCATTGCACAAAGGGGGTACGTAGGCCTAGGACGTCGACGTCCTACCGAGTCTGTCTTTGTTTTCCCCTTCCTCGTGTCAGTACAGCCATAGATGATAGGATAACTCACCCTTAGAATAGACAACAAGCGTGGATCCCATCGAGTACGATGGACGCGTGGGGTGCTAGCACCTTCCCCTCGCGTAACCGACTCCCGAACCCAGGCTATGGTTGCGATGACCATTCCTTTCCCTCTTCCTCAGGTTTATGCGGTGTTCCCTTTCCCTCTCTTGGGATAAATTTACACGGCTGGCGACTCTGTTTTCCGCGCCACTCTCGCGTTTGTACCTGGATGAAAATTCTGGGAGCGACAGCTGGCGACTCTGCTGGGGAATTCTGGTTGACCTATGCTGATCCATCCCTAAGCGAGTCAATCCTAGCGGTTGCTTGTCTTTGTTCTCTTTGGGTGTTTTTGTTTTTGTTTTGCTTTATTTGTTGTATTTTATTTTTACAGCTTTTACTGCATTGCATTTCATTTTTACTACTGTCATACTGGATATTGCTGTGTTATGCTGGTTGTTTCTGTTTTGCAGGTTGGGTTGTTCTGAGAGATAAGCCCAATACCCAGGTTTGAGTACACCCTAGGACTAGAGTGGAAAGTAGTGGAACCTATGTGCCTGCTTGGTACGTTTGTGTGTTCACGAAATTCACAACCAGACGAGGCTATCTTGGGACGCATTCTAACGTGTGTGTCTTGCGCATGTTAGGATGTCGATCTAGAGAGTTGTCGACTCTGGTGACCTATCATCGAGGACCTTAGTGGAAACACCCCTCTTTGGTGGTGACAGTGGCAGACCACATCCTGTGGCAAACCCATTCGCACCCAAGGGCCCACTTTGGAACTCGCATAGGATGGCCCCTATCTTTTGAAGAGAATCAGTGAAGGCACTCCTCGATTGACAATAGTACTGTACCCTGAGGGATGAATGTACTATTGTTTCTCGACCTCAGTGCCAGAAGCTGAGGACCTTCCGTTTTGGAGAATCAGTTGAGGCCTCCTCGATTGATGATGATGCCAAACCAGACATGGTGAACGTATCATCATTTCTCGACCTGAGAGCCCGGGATACTGAACATCCTAGTACCCACACGTGAGAGGGGATGGGTGTTTGCAGGTTTGCAGGTAACCGAAACCTTCAACCTACCCGATTTTTCTAGATTTCTCATCAATGTTTGATTATCTGGGTTCCTGGTTATCTCAGTGGTTCGGTATTTTGGAATTCTGGTTTTCTGGGTTGTGGTTCTCGTTCAGTTAACAACACAGCACATCCAGCAGTGTTGCCTTGATCCCATGTTTGCATGAGCATATCATTTTTCTTGCATTCTGACATGTTTGACATTTTTCAGGGCTTGCATCTTATTCTTGATTCCGGTTTTCTGAGGTTACCTTGGCATGGATGTCCCGAGAAAGAAGATTGTTGCCTATTTATTCCCAGATCCGACCTTGACATTGATTCACAAGCTGATTAGTATAGCTGGTCCCAGAGTTCGTACAGAGTTCAGTGGAGGGTATGGGAGACTTCTGAAATTTGTCTACAATATCTCCAAGTATGAGAAGGATGCCATTCATACACTTCTTCAGTTTTATGATCCGTCTTTGCGTTGCTTCACTTTCCCAGACTACATCTTGGCCCCAACGTTGGAGGAGTTCTCATTTATTTTGGGAATCCCCATCAGGCATGACATAGTATTCTTTTCTGAAGAACACCCCGGGATAAAAGAAATGGCTATTGCTCTTCATATTGGTGAATCCGTTCTGAGCAGTAATATTGAGGAAAAACAAGGAGCTAAGGGTTTCTTATTGAAGTTCTTATTTGATCAAGCTTGCATACATGTTAAAGAGAAGAATTGGACTGCTTTCCAAGCTATTCTGGCTATGTGCATCTATGGGATTGTCCTGTTTCCCAATGTTCCTGATCTAGTGGATATGCATGCTGTCAGAATCTTTATTTCAAAGAATCCTATACCTACCTTGCTAGGTGATGTGTATCACTCAGTCCACTACAAAAATGAAAATAGGCGGGGAAAAACCGTGAGTTGTTGTCGACCGCTCTTATCTACTTGGTTTCTGAGCCATCTCCCCGAAACCGGCGCCTTCGTTGATACAAAAGATTCTCTGAAGTGGTCAAAGAGGTTAATGGGCTTGACTGCCGACAACATTGTCTGGTTCAACCGTGACTTGCTAGGAATAGAGATTATTTGCAAGTGCGGAGAATTCCCTAATGTACCCTTGATAGGGAGAAGAGGTGGAATTAACTATAATCCTTCCCTTGTTATCAGGCAGTTTGGTTATCCTTTGAAAGGTCCACCTGAAGAGCGAGATGTCAGAGAGTCCTTATTCTTCAATGGTACTGAGGATCAAGAGATGATAAGGAAGATTGTGAATGCTTGGAAGCAGGTGACCAAGAGGGGAAAAACTTCATTCGGGAAATGTAACAACCGGGCTTTCCCCTCCTATAAAGAATGGATTAAGAAGAGAGCAGAAGAGGAGCTTCTTCCCTTCCCGGTAGAACCACCATCTTACCCCTTACTGATTGAGCCTCCTACCACAGTTGAGATAGAGAAGTTTAACAAGTTGTGGGCTGAAAAGGAAAAGCTGTGAGAAGAAAACAGTGAGATACTAAGGGAGATTTATCAGTTGAAACATGAGCGGGGTGAAGCTGTTCATATAGCCAAGTTGAAGACAGAGCTTTTCGCTAAGGCAGAAAAGGAGCTAGCTGACGTGGTCACAGCCAGACAAAGGATAAAGCAAGCTCTAGATGGTATCAGTAAGGTTCTCGAGTCTAAGAAGGAAGAGTTGGGCAAGGCGTTGTTAAAAATTCACAGGTTCAATGCTCACCGAGAAACTGCAATGGCTGGGAATAAGAGAAAGGAAGACGATTACCTGGCTCAGATTGATCAATTGAAGTCGCAGCTCAAGAAGAAAGACGTTGAGATCTTATCAGGGGTATTCCAGAGACAAGCAGTCGAGGGTCGACTCAATGAAGCCATAACCTCCATAGAGGAACTGAAGGCCCAAGCTGAAGTGAAGAGATCTAGACATGAGGGACATAGCATGGATGGTGTTTCTAGAGAAGACGCTTGGGAGTTACATTGCCGATACTTGGAGGGGATCATGCATAGGAGAGACATCCTCATTCAAGAGCTAATTCAGAGACCGAAGCATCCCGACACCAGAAAGCTGTTCAAAGAAATTCAAGACTGGAGCAAGAAGCATAATGGATTGGGGGATTGACACTTGTAGACTTTGATGACATGCCGTAGTTTTCTATTTTCTTTCATTATTCGGACCACCGCCAGACTTGTTGGTTGGGATCTATGATTATTATGTTCAGACTTGTTATCTTGGATTTGTGATTGTTGACATTTGGCTTTCCTCTGGTTTTCTTAATGTATGAGCAGATGTTCCGTTCTATCTTGCTGTTAAACTGGAATCAAGGGGTGGATCGCCCTGCGAATTTTTAAACATGTTCATTTGCATTTGCATATTCATAATCATTTTGCATAACCATTTTGCATGACAGGTGTTTATCTCCGGTATTCTTATCTTGTTCTAATCTCAGGATTGCAGATCAGCACATTCATCGGTATTCTTCCAGACAAAATCAGAAGAGACTCATGGATCAGCTACAAAATGAGATGACTGAGATGCGGACTCGCATGAACCAATTCATGGAATTAATGCAAGGGGTTGCGCAAGGCCAATAGCAGTTAAGGACTCTCGTTCATCCACTGATTGCGAGAATTGATGAAGAGGGTGTCCTTCATGGAGGACTTCATACTGGTGTTACTGGTAATAATGTTCAGAATGGCCCTCCGAGTGGAGGTATTCCTGTTACTGGCACTGTGATCCCTCCGGGCGGAGGAGATGTTGTGGTTCCTACTGTAGTAGAGGGAGGTGCATGCGCAGTTCATGGCCGTCAGTATGATGATCTTCAGGATGATGCATTCTCTGTGCCAGGTGGGGATGCTTGTCCCCAGATTGACAATGATCAGAGGTTCAGGTTGATCGAGGAACAACTGAGGGGTGTTGTAAATCAGGATGCTTTGGGTATGGATCTAGAGGACTTGGGGTTGGTTCCAGGCGTTGTTATTCCGCACAAGTTTCAGACTCCCACTTTCGAGAAGTACAATGGTATGTCTTGCCCAAGGATCCACGTGAGGGCATACACAAGTAAAATGGCTGCGCATGCGAAGAATGAGAAGCTGATGATGCATTGCTTCCAGGATAGCCTATCTGGGGCATCCCTGGAGTGGTACATGCAACTAGAGAGGAAGGATGTGCGTAGTTGGAGAGATCTGGCAGGGGCATTTATTAGGCACTATCAATATAACACTGATATGGCTCCTAACCGAACACAGCTGCAGAATTTGTCACAGAAAAACAATGAGAGTTTCAAGGAGTACGCTCAGAGGTGGCATGAGCTGGCAGCGAGGGTTCAGCCTCCCATGTTGGAACGTGAAATGATAACTATGTTTATGGCCACCTTGCAGGGTCATTACTATGAAAAGCTGGTACCGTGTATAACTGGAAAGTTTGCTGATTTGATCTTAGTAGGAGAGATGGTGGAAAGCGGAATTAAGGCGGGAAAAATATCAGGCGGTGATGGGTCCTCATCTGGAGGAAGTAAGAAGCCTTATGCCAGTGGTTACAAGAAGAGGGAGGGAGATGCAAACTCTGTGTCATCATATCGTGGTAGAGAAGGACCTCGTCAGAACTTTAATTAGCAGGTAGCTTCTGTAACCATCCCAGCAGCACCTCAGCAGCCAGCAGTGTCCCAACAACAAAATCAGGCTCCTCGCCGATTGCAGCCTCTGAATAGGCGGGATAGGCATTTTGACACTCCACCTCTTCCCTACGCTCAGTTATTTCAGCACTTGTTTAAGCTACAGTTAATTTAGACGAGAACATTAGCTCCACCTACTGGTAATCCACCTCCCGGCTATGACACCAACGTCCACTGCGAGTTTCATTCTGGGGCACCCGGACATCATATTGAGAACTGTAAAGCTTTTAAGCATAAGGTTCAAGATTTGGTGGATTCCAACGCCATCAATTTCTCCAATGATGTTCCAAATGTGAATCAGAACCCGATGCCGAATCATGGTGAGCCGAGGGTCAATGCTATTATTGAAGACTATGAAGACTTGAGTTTAATTTCAGATGTGAATGAAGTCCAAACTCCCTTGGGTGTGGTGAAGGAAAGACTATTGAAGGGAGGGGTATTTCCAGGCTATGATGAAGGTTGTGTAGGATGTGTGTCGCAGCCAGGCGGTTGTGATTCATTGAAAGCAGGTATTCAGAGAATGATCAGCGAAGGGATATTGCAATTTGACAGGGGTTGTAGGCAGAATAAAGTTACTGACAGAGAGATTGATGTTGCCACAATAACAATTCAGTTCAAGACAATAACTATATCAGTGCCGGCAAGACCAGCGCCGGTCACTATCATTGTTCCTGGACCAGTCCTGTATGAGAGTACCAAGGCCATCCCATGGAACTATGGGGCCGAGGTATTTGTTAATGGTAAGAAGCAGGAGTTGGAAGAGACATCAGCTGTGAATACAGGGGTTGAAAATCTTGTTGAAGCAGGGGCTATCACTAGGAGCGGTAGAGTCTTTATTCAGTCCAAGAATCAAGCTGGCAGTTCAAGACAAGACAAAGGTAAACAGATGATGGACGAGTCTGCATAGAGACAGGAAGCAAATAATTCTATGACAAAGCCGGTTGGGGATACTTTCTCAGAAGACGTAGAAGAGTTTATAAGGCTGATCAGGAAAAGTGATTACAAGATTGTTGATCAACTTCACCAAACTCCATCAAAGATTTCCATTCTATCCTTACTGTTGTGCTCTGAGGCACACCGAAATGCATTGCTGAAGGTTCTGAACATGGCTTATGTACCGCAGGAAATATCTGTCAACCAGTTAAAAGGGGTTGTGGCTTATGTGAATGCTGGTAATGGTTTGGGTTTTACCGATTTAGATCTGACTCCAGCTGGGAGGAATCACAACAATGCTCTGCATATTTCAGTGGAATGCCGTGGTTCTTTAATGTCGCATGTGTTAGTTGATACTGGGTCGTCTTTGAATGTGTTACCAAAGAAGGCTTTGATGAAATTGGATACTCGTGGGTTGATTTGTACACCAAGTGACTTGGTGGTACGTGCTTTTGATGGCTCCAAGAGGTCAGTGTTTGGAGAGTTATTCTGCCAATCAAGGTGGGTCCTGAGATTTTCAACACCACCTTTTACATAATGGATATTTAGCCTGCCTATAGTTGTTTGTTGGGTCGCCCTTGGATCCATGGTGCTGGGGCAGTAACTTCTACGCTGCACCAGAAGTTGAAGTATATGGTGGATGGCCACGTTGTGACTGTTTGTGGTGAGGAAGATATTATGTTGAGTCACCTATCGACCTTCAAGTATGTAGAGGTAGATGGTGAGATACAGGAAACTTTGTGCCAAGCCTTCGAAGCTGTGAAGATTCCCGAGGAACCCCCAAAGGCAATCAGTCAGCCTGAGGTGGTTGCCCAACCTGAAGTCGTCAGACAACTAGAAGTTCCAATGTCCTCTTTAAAAGAGGCGCGTGCTATAGTTGAAGCTGGTGGTTCTCAGAAGTGGGGCAATGTTATTGATGTTCAAAGAAAGCAAGATACTCATGGACTGGGTTACAAGCCACCTAGGCGTCCTGAAGAGCCTCCCAAGTTCTATGGTCCAGTCCGTTTCACCAGTGTCGGTGTTTTCTTCGACAGAGTCAATGCTATTGAGGATGAAGGAGATAGTGATTGTGACATGGATGAATGGATTCGTCCCTGTACCCCTGGTCAGAGTTTAGGCAACTGGTCCTCCGAGAAAGTCATCCAAGTGACGCGCCCAGAGTAATTTACTTTTGTTTTCTGTTATGTTGAATCCTACGTTCTGCCCAAGACGTAGTGATATTTATTTGTAGGGCTTGGATGTTTTATTTGCTATTTTTATCATCAATAAAAGACATCTTTTCATTCAAATATTTTGATCCCTGTCTTTCTGTTTTTACTTTTTGCATTAACCCACATCAAAATGGCAATGTGTTTCTTATTTGTTGCACTCATAACAAGCATAAAACATCCATCATGCAGGTTCCTTTGTTCAGATTCCACCCATGACATAGCTATGGCTCGATATGACTTCGACAATCCCATCTATCAAGCCGAAGAAGAGACTGACGAAGACTGTGACTTACTTGAAGAATTAGCCAGGTTACTGAAACAAGAGGAAAAGGTCATTCTACCTCATCAGGAGGAAGTTGAGACTGTTAATCTGGGAACTGAGGATGTTAAACGAGAAGTAAGGATTGGGGCCGCTTTGGAAGACACTGTTAAGAGAAGATTGGTTGAGTTACTTCGAGAGTATGTGGATATCTTCGTCTGGTCTTACCAAGACATGCCCGGGCTTGACACTGACATTGTTTCACACAGACTGCCGCTTAAAGAGGGTTGTACTCCAGTCAAGCAGAAACTAAGAAGGACGAAACCAGATATGGCTGTCAAGATCAAGGAAGAGGTTCAGAAACAGTTAGACGCCGGATTTCACGCTGTGACAAATTATCCTCCGTGGGTTGCTAATATTGTACCTGTACCTAAGAAGGATGGGAAGGTCAGGATGTGTGTTGATTACCGAGATTTGAATAGGGTGAGCCCGAAGGATGATTTCCCGCTCCCCCACATTGACGTGTCAGTAGACAATACAACTCAATATTCTGTGTTTTCCTTCATGGATGGCTTCTATGGGTATAACCAAATCAAAATGGCCCCAAAGGACATGGAGAAGACTACGTTCATAACACCGTGGGGAACATTTTGCTACAAGGTAATAACCTTTGGATTGAAGAATGCTGGGGCAACCTATCAACGGGCAATGGTGACTCTCTTTCATGATATGATTCACAAGGAAATTGAAGTCTATGTTGATGACATGATTGCGAAGTCACAAACAGAGGAAGAACACTTGGTAAACCTCCAGAAGTTGTTTGAAAGGTTGAGGAAGTTCAGATTGAGATTGAATCCGAACAAGTGCACTTTCAGTGTGAGGTCTGGTAAATTACTGGGATTCATTGTTAGTGAAAGAGGTATCGAGGTTGATCCTGCAAAAATAAGAGCCATACAGGAGATGCCTGAGCCAAGAACAGAGAAAGAGGTTCGTGGTTTCTTGGGGAGGTTGAATTACATTGCTAGGTTCATCTCTCATCTGACAGCCACGTGTGAACCAATTTTCAAGTTGTTAAGAAAGGATCAAGAGGTCAGGTAAAATGAAAATTGTCGAGAGGCGTTTGAAAGGATAAAGACGTATTTACAGGAACCTCCAGTCCTTATGCCCCCGGTGTCTGGGAGACCGTTGATTATGTACCTTATGGTTCTTGAGAATTCGATGGGTTGTGTGCTCGGTCAACACGACGAGACAGGTAGGAAGGAGCACGCCATTTACTACCTGAGTAAGAAGTTCACTGATTGCGAATCAAGATACTCTATGTTGGTAAAGACATGTTGTGCACTCGCTTGGGCAGCCAAGCGCCTAAGGCAGTATATGTTAAACCACACAACCTTGTTGATTTCGAAGATGGATCCGATTAAGTACGTATTTGAGAAGCAGACACTTTCTGGAAGGATAGCCCGTTGGCAGATGGTTTTGATAGAATACGATATTCAGTATATTTCCCAGAAGGCCATTAAGGGAAGTGTTCTGTCAGAATACCTTGCTGAACAGCCGGTCGAGGATTATCAGCCAATGAAGTTTGAGTTTCCAGACGAGCATGTTATGTTTCTGAAAATGAAAGATTGTGAAGAGCCTCTGCCTGATGAAGGACCTGAGATTGGGTCTCAATGGAAGATGATTTTTGATGGGGCTGTCAACTCATATGGTAATGGAATTGGGGCAATCATTACAACCCCAATGGGTTCTCATATACCTTTCACTTCCCGGTTAGCTTTCGTGTGTACCAACAACGAGGCGGAGTATGAAGCATGCATCATGGGGTTAGAAGAAGCAATTGATTTGAGAATTAAGAACCTCGATGTCTATGGTGATTCCGCGTTGGTCGTTAATCAGATTACAGGAGAATGTGAGACTCGTCAGGTGAATTTGGTGCCTTACAACAACTATGCCAGAAGGTTGTTAACTTTCTTTGACAGGGTGGATTTTCATCATGTGCCTCGAGCTGAGAATCAGATGGCTGATGCGTTAGCGACATTGGCATCCATGTATAAGGTGAACCGTTGGAATGAAACACCTTTAATTAGAATCATGCATCTGGAGATACTAGCTTTTGTGTTTGCAATTGAAGATGTGTCAGATGGAAAATCGTGGTATCATGATATTAAGGTCTTTCTGAAGAGACAGGAGTATCCAGAAGGTGCCTCCACCAAAGATAAGAAGACTCTGAGAAGGTTGGCAGGAAACTTCTTTCTGAATAAGGATGATTGTTGTATAAGAGGAACTTCGATATGGTCTTACTACGTTGTGTTGATGAACACGAGGCAGGTTTGTTGATGGAGGTAGTTCACGAGGGCTCTTTTGGTACTCATTCCAGTGGGCACACCATGGCTAGAAAGTTGTTGAGGGCAGGATATTACTGGATGACTATGGAGGCTGATTGTTTCAAGTACGCCCGAAAGTGCCATAAATGCCAGATCTATGCTGATAAGATGCATGTACCGCCTACGCCTCTAAATGTGTTGTCATCTCCTTGGCCTTTTGCAATGTGGGGCATAGATATGATTTGGAAGATTGAGCCCACTGCTTCCAATGGGCATCATTTCATTCTGGTTGCCATTGACTATTTCACGAAGTGGGTGGAGGCAGCCTCGTACGCCAACGTCACCAAGCAAGTGGTGGCCCGATTTATAAAGAAGGATATCATCTGTCGTTATGGGGTCCCGGAGAGAATCATTACTGATAATGGCTCAAATTTGAACAATAAGATGATGAAGGAACTATGTCAGAGTTTTAAGATCGAGCATCATAATTCCTCTCCATATCGTCCGAAGATGAATGGTGCTGTTGAGGCAGCAAATAAGAATATCAAGAAGATTGTGCAGAAGATGGTAGCAATGTATAAAACTGGCATAAAATGCTACCTTATGCCCTACATGGTTACCGTACTTCAGTGCGTACGTCAACTGGGGCAAGCCCTTTCTCATTGGTGTAGTGTATGGAAGCAGTTTTACCCTTAGAGGTCGAGATTCCGTCTTTGAGAGTTCTGGCAGATGTGAAGCTTGATGAGGCTGAATGGGTGCGTTCCAGGTTGGATCAGTTGAACCTTATTAAAGAAAAGAGATTGGCATCCATCACACATGGTCGGTTGTATCAGAGCAGGATGAAGCACGTCTTTGACCAGAAAGTGCATCCTCGGAGTTTTCAAACAGGTGAATTGGTTTTGAAAAGGATCCTTCCTCCTCAGATAGATCACAGGGGAAAATGGACTCCAAACTACGAAGAAACATATGTAGTAAGAAAGGTTTTCTCCGGTGGAGCCTTACTACTTTCAACTATGGATGGCGAAGATTTTGCGTCCCCTGTGAACGCAGACGTAGTAAAAAAATACTTCGGATAAAAGAGACCCGCTAGACATAAAAAGAAAGTCCAGGCAAAAAAGGGGCATCCCGGCGAACCATAAAAAGGAAAAGGTTTGGGCAAAAGTTAGGGATAAAATGTAAAAAGAAACGTGTAAACCCGCAAAGTTGAAAACCTGAAAAGGCGACTTTGGCAAAAATGGGTATCCCGATGGATTGAAAACCCGAAAAGGGCGATCCAGGAAAAAGTTAGGGATCTATAAGCGAAAGGCTATGGTCTGCGTTCGATCTGTGAGCACCTTCAATTACCTGGAAATTCTGAAAGAAAGGAATCGGTACAGTTAGTCTCTTCAGAGGTCAAGACATTTGTGGATAAGCAAGACATATGGGTCATAGCTGAGTCGAAATCATGGTGGATATCTGTAACGCCCAAATATTTAATTATTTATTTAATTGGATATTTACTAATTGTCTGTGAATTATTCGGTTGATTTTGGTGTTGCGGTGAATTAAGTCGTTAAGTCGGTATATTAAGTCGGTAAGTCGTAGAAATAATATTAGAAATAATATTAAAGTCGCGGAATAATATTAGTAGTAATATTATTCGTAGTTGGAGTGTGTTCGATTAAGTGGGCTTGGTTTCGTGTCGGAATTAGTAAATTAGGGGGTGTATGTTTAGGCCCATTAGATATTATAATTGAACATTATTATTTTAATAAAACAAATAAGATAAAGGAAATAGAAAGATTGGGGAGTTTTTGGAATCAGTTAGAGGAAAAGTTGAGAACGTGAGAGAAGAAGAAGTTGCGAGAGAAACCGCTACCGGTGTGGATTTCCGGAACCCGATCGATCGTCGAGCTGCCTTCAATCCAAGGTAAGGGTGGGTTCGATTATTATAACTGGGTTATGATGAATGGTATAAGGGTTGGGGATTATATGAGTTTTCTTCCATTGATTTTCGATAGGGTTGTCGTCTGTGTGGAAATTAATTATGATGTTGTTGAATTGTGAATACTACTGTTATGATGTTGTTGTTTCTGTGTTGAAGTGGTTGAAAATTATAGTTGAATGAATTCTTGTAAGCGTTCCCGTGAAACTGATTTGGCCAATGTAAAAAAATGTCGATTGGTTGAGTTTTTTGAAATTGTTGCTGGTAATTTTCTATGAATGTTGCAGTGAATATTTGTTTTTCTGGAAATCTTGGTTGGATTGGATAACACTGTGCAAATGCACGGGTGGCGCAGGCCACCCAGAACAAAAGAAAATATATGTGGCGCAAGCCACTTAGTTGGAAAAGGGAAGCAGGTGGGCCCGGCCACCACAAGCTATGTGTGGCGCCAGCCACCTAGCAATACATGGCGCAAGCCATGATCCCTCTCAAAGGGTGGCGCAAGCCACCCATGTAGGTGGCGTCCCACTTAATTTTCCACACCTTTAATGCTATGATTTCTAATTACTAGTACTGTAACATAAGCATGTTCTCTTATTTAAATTGATGTATTAATAAACCACATATTAGGCAACCAAGATGTTAATAATAGACTTCACAGCAGTAAATTATTATAGCCACTAATAATGTGTAGCAGAATCCTTTTAATTGGTCTGGTAGCAGAGAGATTAATTGGTAACCAGAATTAGTAAGATCAAGATTAGTAGGAAAAGCTCATGCTCAAGTTTTTGACAGAAATCTAATTAACCCAACAGTGGTAATTGGCGACAGAAAAATGAAACAATAGCAGTAAACAGGTTTTAGCAGAAAATTAGAAACGTATTAGTAGCAGTGATGGTTTTAACAGAAAATGAAAATAACAGGTTTTGTTATAACAAACAAAATTTTGACAGCAACAGGATTAATAACAATTCATGATAGAAGCTTGGAAATGATTTTAAGGAATCGTAACAGAAAGTAGAATTTTGAAATAAACTGGTATTAAATAACAGAGGTCAAGAATAGTGCAGTTTTAGTCGGTTTAGCCGGTTTAGGCGAAAAACTTAGTTGTCCGGAATTTAACGGAAATTGTAGGAGTAAGTCGGGTAATTTAGTAGGTGACTTTTGTTGAATTGTTTTGTTAAAATAATGTCGAAAAAGTGGATTCGCGGGTACAGCTGATTTTGTTGTTTCGTTCCGATACATGGACGAATTTTAAGTTGAAGGCGTAATAGCCAAAGTTGACTACGTTGTTTATATCGTAAGAGTTGCTATGTTGTTTAAGTTGATTATGTTGTGGATGTTGTTGAGTTGTTATGTTGATGAGTTGTGCATGTCATAAAACATACATTGCATTTTATGTCAGAGCGTTGCTCACACCACGTTGGCCTGGATTGGCATATGTTGAAAGTTGAAAGTTGAAGGCTTATGCCTTGATGCCTCGATAAACTGGCAATATTAAGTTGGGAGTTTTACTCCGATGGTACCACATGCATGACATTGTCGAGTCTCATTAAAGTTGCATTTTCTTAAGTTGTTGTTGATTTTTTTTATTTGTTGTTGCTGATTTTTAATTATTGTTGTTGATTTTGATTGTTGGTTGTTGGTGTGAAGTGGTGATTAATTGTATGATTTTTGCCTATATATTATTTATCATACTCCGTTTATAATTTTCGGTAACTCACCCCTTCTGTTTGAATGTTGTCCCTATGTTGGCAACGTGCAGGTAATCAAGAGGAGTAGCCGGTTACCTTAGTTCGAGTCGGTGGTTGTCGCTCTGATACGTAGCACTCGGGGGGATGACGCATGTCTTTTATTCATTAGTCTACATGCTGAATTTTTAATGAAATTGCTGAAAAATACTTTGTTGTTAAATTTGAAGTTGTTTTATGTTGAATAAAGATGCTACTAAGTTGTTAGTGAATCCGCTGCGTTGTGTTTGCTTAAGTTGAATAAAGTTGAAGACCATTTGTTGTTTTGTGTTTCCCTGAATCGTTATGTATCTTTCATGATTAATTATTACGTGGTTGATTTTAAGGTTGAAAATGTGATATCCCGTGTTATGTCGAAAAATTTTATAACTCTGATTTTAATATAATTACTGGGTAGAAATGGGGTGTTACAATATCTGTTCCCACATTGCCGACATGTGTATTTTCTTTTTTCTTTTGCGCAATTACGTCTTTTTAGGAATTGCTTCCTATTGTAAATGCCTATTTACAGGTCACTTTTCTCAGTAAAATATTCATTTCGCTCAAAGAGCTTTCCGTTGTTTGTTTTACTTTTACTGTTTTGTTTGCAAAAAACGTCCAATATTTTTGATAAACATTGCATATAAAACTTCGAGCTTTGCGGAGCATAACGAAAAGCAGTAGAAATTACTTAGGCGTTAACGGTGATAGTCATGTTGTGGCATATTCTTTTTGTTATTTGACTTGCAGGGCAATAGGATTGTATTTCCCCAGCAGGTTGCTTTCCCCAGCATTGAGATTGCACTTTCATCAGTAGAGCAAACCTTCCCCAGCAGGAGACCTGGAAAATACTTTCTCTGAATCAAGACGTTATCTCCCCACAGAATCAGGGTTTTCACTTCCCCCATCCAGTCAGGAAGCGTGCTTTCGCCGACAATGTCATATTCTAGTCCCCAGCAAGGTGGGAGTAAAGTCATTCTCCCATCAACAAGCCAGGTTCAACAGTATCCCCAAGCAGGATGGTATTATGGGCTGTTTTCCCCAAGCAGGATGGTATTATGGGGTGGCATCCCCCAGCAGGTCCTAAGCCCATCTGTTATTAGCAATCTTCAGTAACAGACTTCTGGTTCCGTTATTGGCGTTCATTCTCAACTCCCCCAGCATAGGAGGAATCTCAGGTTCGATGTCACCTTCAGTGAAAGACAGGTGTGGCCCCCGGTAGTTCTTTAGGGATTTCATCCCCAACAGAAGTTGTTGATCAGAAGAGTCGATCAGTGTGATCCTTCTCAGCAGTGTTCCTGGATTCAGAGGGCAATTTATTTTTGTCATCCCCAGCTGAATTGGTCTTTTCTCTTCGGCATTTATTTTGCTGGAGGGACCCTTTTTGCATATCATAAGCATTCGCATTGCATCCTCAAACGCGTAGCATTTCCATTTCGTATGGAGCATTACGGCAAAATTCAAACATTTGCATTCGAAGCATAAGCCAGGTTTGGTACTTTCTTTGCAAGTTCTCTTTCCCAGCAGAGATGGCATAACTCAGGAGATTTTGGAGGGATGCGTTCCTCATATTTGTGCTCCCCGGCAGAGTCTCTTATTTAGACTTCTCCTTTCCCCAGCGGAGTCATCTTATCTGTGGACCGTGAGTCCGTTAGAAGTTTGCCTTGGTTTGGCCTTTCTCTTTAGTGAAATCCAGTTCTCGCCTGGTATTCAGTTCTTGCTTGACATATTTTGCTGGCCAGTTTCCCTTTATCAGCAGGGATGGCATTTATGTTGCTAGTTCTCTTTATCAGCAGAGATAACAATCTTTTGAAGATTTTCCTTCGTCAGTTCCCTTTATCAGCAGGGATGGCATTTATTTTGCTAGTTCTCTTTATCAGCAGAGATAGCAATCTTTGAAGATTTTCTTCGTCAGTTCCCTTTATCAGCAGGGATGGCATTTATGTTGCTAGTTCTCTTTATCAGCAGAGATAGCAATCTTGTGAAGATTTTATTTCGTCAGTTCCCTTTATCAGCAGGGATGACATTTGTTTTGCTAGTTCTCTTTATCATCAGAGATAGCAATCTTTTGGATATTTTCTTTTGTCAGTTCCCTTTATCAGCAGGGATGGTATTTATGTTGCTAGTTCTCTTTATCAGCAGAGATAGCAATCTTTTGGATATTTTCTTTCGTCAGTTCCCTTTATCAGCAGGGATGGCATTTATTTTGCTAGTTCTCTTTATCAGCAGAGATAGCAATCTTTTGAAGGTTTTCTTTCGTCAGTTCCCTTTATCAGCAGGGATGGCATTTGTTTTGCTAGTTCTCTTTATCAGCAGAGATAACAATCTTTTGAAGATTTTCTTTCGTCAGTTCCCTTTATCAGCAGGGATGGCATTTGTTTTGCTAGTTCTCTTTATCAGCAGAGATAGTAGTCCTTTGAAGATTTTCTTCGTCAGTTCCCTTTATCAGTAGGGATGGCTTTTGTTTTGCTAGTTCTCTTTATCAGCAGAGATAGCAACCTTTTGAAGATTTTTTGTCAGTTCCCCTTTATCAGCAGGGATGGCATTCATTTTGCTAGTTCTCTTTGTCAGCAGGGATAACAATCTTTTGAAGATTTATTTTCTCAGTTCTCTTTATCAGCAGAGATGACATAACCTGGGAGAGTTTATTTCACTTTATACCCAGCTTACCTGGCGCTCGTCCGTATTGTGACGGTACAACATTTATGGCTAATTCTCCAGTGGAGGATTGCAAATTTCCAGGTTCTTTGGTATT
The DNA here is from genome assembly GCA_022829125.1 of Lathyrus tuberosus. Lineage (NCBI taxonomy): Eukaryota > Viridiplantae > Streptophyta > Magnoliopsida > Fabales > Fabaceae > Lathyrus > Lathyrus tuberosus. The sequence continues at coordinate 4,272,241 of JALAZF010000387.1, forward strand.
CAATCTCCGTGCATCCTGATTGTCTGAAAGCCTTCGCTATCACACCCTCAGGACCAAGTTGATTGAATAGGGGCAGCTGTTGCACCCCAAAATTTGCCCTCCTTACTTTAGTACTAACTGACTTATGTTTCATTTCATTTTTGCATTATCATGTGTGCATATCATTGGTTCTTAGCATGGGGTCAAGGTACCTGAGGCAAGTTCAAGAGGAGAAGATGTTCTTCAAAGGGTCAAGCAAGAGAGTTCAAGTGGATCACTTTCTCCTAACCAGTGCAGAAATTAGGGTTTTGAGATTATTGGGTTTATTGCTCCAATGGGCAAGCTCCTTGGGTTTTTATCATCACCAAATGGCATATCTTATCTTTGTTGGAGAGGATACACATCATATTCAGAGGAATTTGGATTTGGAGACTGTGCTATTTCCTCCTAGACTAAGGGTACCAAGATTAGGGTTTGCTATAAAGTCAGTTTATTTTTGATTTCATGGGCAAGACTTGATTCCATGGTATTCCTTGGGTCCCTAAGTATCTAGGAATGGAAGGTTGTCTATCAGTTTGGTTCAGGAGAAGTTCAATTGGCCAATGGAGTGGGAATCAGGTGAATTGGGTAAAAGTCAATAGTGAGAGGGGAAGTCAACTGTGGAATTTTGAGGTTCTCTTCAAGGTTTTCAAGATCTCACATCCTCATATGGTCTTCAAGAGTCAAGTTTCATACCATTCATCAAGAATCAAGAGTTGGTACTAAAGTTGCTAAATATGGAAATGACCTATAATTTGAAAGTTTCCTTTTTGGGCAAGTTCTTACACTACATTCAACTTGACTTTTCACCATCAAGAAAGCATCAAATGAATTTTCCTCAAACAAGAAAGTTGAAGATATTTTTCTCCCCTTTCCAACAAGTACTAGTGGGTCTCCATATCATTTGTGAAACTCAAGATATGACCAAAAGAAGGCAAAGTTGTTTTTAGGGTTCCATTTTCACAACTTTTGCACTTTGGGACATTTGGACCTATAATTAATTCCATTGCTTCAAGGCATATTCCAACATCAAAGAACAATCCCTAAGGAGCATTTTTGGCCTTTAAATCAAGTAGTTTCATGGTTTATTCATCACTTATTCTCCATTATGCAAAATTGCCAAATTATTTAAAACTCATGAACCAAGGCATCTCAAGGCCCAAATCAAATTCAGGTGTGATTAGGAATTGAAACTTAAGTGATCCATCATGAAATATTTGGATATCCATGCATGGAGGAGGGTGTATTCCACTTTATTCAAATTTCCAAATTTGCCCAAAACTCATTAAGTGGAGAATTACCAAGGCCCAAATCATTATCAGTGGTTTAACCTAGCCTATTTAAACTCACTCATGCTAGGGTTGGAAAGAAGACACATGATTTCAAGGAGAAAAGAAGCTTGAACCCTAAAAACTTGGATTATTCGTATCTCACAATTCACAAGGTTTCTTCACAAAATTCTTCCACAAACTTCATTCTGGGGATCCACAGAGCACAAACCAACCATCTTTTGGAGCTAAAAGCAAGGATACGCAGTGCATAGCCTCAGGTTAGTCATTCTTTTGATGATCATAGAACCTTATTTTCTTACGTGCATAATGATCTGTGATTGGTGCTGAGTGTGATGATGTATTTTATATTGAATATGGACGTGTATTTTGGTTGCTGCATGAGTTTTAAAATTTTGATCCTTAACTTATTTCATTCGGTTTGGCTTATAGGCTAGTTGTTTGTAATTTTTGATGGCATATTTGGAATCCTCATTGAATTCTGGACAGAAAGGTGTATTCGCGTGCGTTTTATGGTGAGTTTTTGAGTTGCAGGTGACGGAGGGGTCGACCAGAACCCTAGTTCCGGCGACTGGTTATGGTGGCCGGCCAGTGAAGGGTTGAGCGAAGAAGATGAAGTGTGAGCCGTTGATGTGGTTGATCGTGTGGCCATCATGCTGCCACATGTTTTAAGTTTTATTTTTTTTTTCTGAGTTTTATTTAGTGATCGTGTGTGTGTGTTTCCATGCTTATTGTGGTGAGCCTTCAATCATGTCCTCTAATCTGAATTACCTTTTTATTTTGTTGACTCGCCCAGGACCGTCTGATGAATCTGGTGGCTATTGTTACGCCAGCGCATTAATGAAGGTGCATGGAATGCACGTGTTTTTATTTTAAATACTGAGTGATCATGAGTGTGCGTGTGTTGTTGCTTGTGGTGTACCGTGCGATCATGGCCATTGATTCCTTTTACCTTATGGTTTGGTTGACTTAATAAGGTTCGTCAGATGCATCCAATGGTTGGTATTAGGTCAATCAGTTGACTGGAGCCCATGTGCACTTCTTTTTTTTTATTTTTTTTTCGCTGATGCTTATTGGACTGGGCTTGCTAATGGCACCCCCCTCTGAGCCCATTTGTTTATTTTAAGTGCGCAATTGTTGCTGAACGCACCCCCTTGCATTTTTCTTCATTTTTATTTTTATTAATTTATAACATTTTCATTTTTAATTTTTAAAAATAGACAATTGTATTAAAAAATCCCAAAAAATTCATACATCATATTTACAATTTTATAAAATTTTCACAAATTTTATTTTATTATTTTATTTTATTTTTGGCGTCTGAAATAATTATTGGTTTATTTTCTTTTTGAATTGTTCATATCATGCATACTCTAACTTGTTTATTTTATTTCTCATCATCCATAAATTATTTAGAACTCATTATTCTTACATTTTTTCACCAATACTTTGAATTGCATTAAAATATTTTTCTTGCATTTTTAAAATCCTCTCATATTGCATTTTAGTCCTTTCCTTTTGCATGTTGAGTCATGTTTCTCATCTGACTTTGCATAATTGTTTGAGTGACTTATATTTTGAATTTTTTGCAGGAGTTTTTGATATGTTGTTTGTTTCTGGTTGAGCAATGGTGATAATTAATTTGCCAATTTTAGAAGTTGTTTCTCTAATTATGTGATTGCTCTTTGTTTGAGGTTTTCTTGTATGCACATTTTGACCATGTCTGGTTACCTATTTGAAAAGGCACTTGTGCCATTGTTTTGGGATTGTGTCCTTGACTTCATAAACCATATTTAGATTGTTATTATATGTCATTGCTTGGATTCCATTTGTCTCATTTCTTTTGCTTGTGTCTGTTTTGTGCTAACCTCTTATGCAGGGGCTGAGGTAAGTTCTTTGAGGGTGTGGATAGTTATCCATGTCCACCTTACTCTTTCCTTCTCTCATCTTTCCTCATCTTTAGGATTAGGTTGTCGTCAAACCTCACTAACCGTAGGTCACCCATGCATGATAACATTAGGACTCTTAGTTTCCCTTTAGAGTTTCCTTGGTGTCTTCTCTCTTCTTATCTCAGAACTTCTTGAAAATACTTAATAAGAATAAAGTGTATTGCGCACGAGCCTTAAGCATGGGGAATGAGAAATGAGGGGCTTCCTCTCATCTTTCTAGAGTGCTTAGCGAGCGTCCTGTCTTGGGACGATGCGTTAAGTATTCGCCCCTGTGCCCTAGACTTTGGTGCAATGCAAGTTATAAACTAACTTAAGTCACTTCTGTCTTAAAAAATACAAACAAAATTCAAACCTTTTTGTCCTTCGGGATTGTCAAACTAAAGGCTATTTTCAAAAAGGGCACATTACTTTTTGTCTGAGTCACAAACAGGCATTGACCCTAACTGTCGGACGCGAACTTAGCGTCGTCCATAAAAAACACAAAAAGAACTTGGTCTGAACTACGTTGACTCTGAATTCCCCATTGCACAAAGGGGGTACGTAGGCCTAGGATGTCGACGTCCTACCGATTCTGTCTTTGTTTTCCCCTTCCTCATGTCAGTACAGCCATAGATGATAGGATAACTCACCTTTAGAATAGACAACAAGCGTGGATCCCATCGAGTACGATGGACGCGTGGGGTGCTAGCACCTTCCCCTCGCGTAACCGACTCCCGAACCCAGGCTATGGTTGCGATGACCATTCCTTTCCCTCTTCCTCAGGTTTATGCGGTGTTCCCTTTCCCTCTATTGGGATAAATTTACACGGCTGGCGACTCTGTTTTCCGCGCAACTCTCGCGTTTGTACCTGGATGAAAATCCTGGGAGCGACAGTGTGGAATGCTTGTTGTATGATTGGAACATGTTTAGGTATGATTTGGATGAGTTTTGGTTGAAGGAATGTTGGAGTTTTGGCCCAAAAGACCCGTTGTTACGCTGCTGGAAAACCCAGAATTCGCAGGTTCACAAAGCGAACCCATAGCGAAGAGGAAGGCGAAGGTTCGTCAGAGCTTCACAGTGCGAATGGCAAGGCGAAGGTTCACCAGGTGTTCGCAAAGCGAACTTTGTGCCCTTTTCTTTCTGCCTTGTTTCGCTAGAGCTTTGCACTGCGAAGGAGGAAAGCGAATGCTCGTTGGAGCTTCGCAAAGCGAACATGACAGTTTTCCCATTTTGTTTCCTTCATAACTTTTGATCCGTAACTCGGATCGGGACGTTCTAGGTATGGTGTGGGATTAATTATTTAAGGGTAAAATGAATGGGAATAGTGTTATGTGATATGTGGGAATCCATATCTCTTGGATCGTAAATCTGATTGAGGCATATTTACAGCCGATGTAAATCTATGGAAATATCCTACGGGATAAAAGTGAGAACTATTGATTTGATACCCAATTAAATGAATCAGAGGAACCTACGAATTGTGTTAACTATGTAAATGTGAGAAGTGATGTGTGATTATATGTGTTTATTGTAATATTTGTGATTATACCATGTCTATCAAATTGTGAATTGTGAATGAAAGAAATATGCATGCTTAAAATATGAATTAGGAAGAGTGAGGAAACTTTACCCCAAAACAAATGGTATAATTCTAGGTTATGATTAGAATTGTGATAGAAACTCTGGATGGCGACGCTTGTGCATTCATTGACGAGTTCTGGCCTAGAGTAGATAACGTAATGACGACGCTCGTGCGTGCGGTGCCGAGGCGTGTGTCTGACAACGGTCGTGCGTGCGGTGCCGAGGCGTGTGTCAGATACTAATGTCATAGAATGAGTAAACACTAGTATGGAACATGTATGTAAACCTTTGCGGTTGTGATAAGGCATTATGGTCTTGTGATTGTCGAATACAATCCCGTTTGTGTGTGAGATCACGTAATCGTAACCGGTTCTTTGAGTTGCAGTTTCATGAGTCTCGAGCTCCTCTGAAACAAGGCATGGTACTTGACAGGTTTGATTCCCGTGTGTAGTACGAATAGAACCTAAGGGTAGAGACTTGTGATGGTTAACAGGCCATGTGAAGTGACGGTTCACAGCTAACAGGCCGATGTTCCCGAATCCATTTCGTATGCCAAGTAAATTGCAAGGATCCATGACCCGGGTCGACTTCTAGACGTAGAAGAGGATGGGAAAAGGGGATGCCTTGGCATGGTTACCGATTAGTGATATCTGTGAGTTAACAGACTCATGACATGTTTCCATATAGTGTGTGTGAGTACTCGAGGTCTATTCCCTTCCCTTTTGACTCGAGTTAGGTGTGTTAGGACCTTGTACATCCGAGAGGACCTATAAGATAGAGAACTCACTGAGATTTGATGTATCTCACCCCGCTATAGTTGCTATATTTCAGGTACGGTTTACAGGTTTGATTTACCAGTGGATCTATGCTTGGATGTTTCAAGAGAAGCTTAGTTGAGCTTATTCCGCAGTGTATTTGTTGTATACAATTGAGGATATTGTATATTGATCTTAGTTTTATTGTTTTGGCTAGTTTCCATATCTTGTACCATAGCTTGTATTATATTTTTAGAATGGTCAAGTATGTGAATTACGCCATTAGGCACTTATGATGGTTGTAGCACCCCAAAATTTGCCCTTCTACTTTTAGTATTAATTGGCTTATGTTTCATTTCATTTTTGCATTGTCATGTGTGCATATCATTGGTTCTTAGCATGGGGTCAAGGTGCCTGAGGCAGTTCAAGAGGAGACGATGTTCTTCAAAGGGTCAAGCAAGAGTCCTTATATTGTCCAAGAGATCTCAAGTGGATCACCTCTCCTAACCAGTGCAGAAATTAGGGTTTTGAGATTCTTGGGTTTATTGCTCCAATGGGCGAGTTTTTTGGGTTTTTATCATCACCAAATGGCATATCTTATCTTTGTTGGAGAGGATACATATCATATTCAGAGGAATTTAGATTTGGAGACTGTGTTATTTCCTCCTAGACTGAGGGTACCAAAATTAGGGTTTGCTATAAAGTCAGTTTATTTCTGGTTTTTTGGGCAAGACTTAATTCCATGGTATTCCTTGGGTCCCTAAGTATCTAGGAATGGAAGATTGTCCAACAGTTTGGTTCATGAGAGATTCAATTGGACAGTGGATTGCAAATCAGGAGAATTGGATAAAAGTCAACAGTGAGAGGGGAAGTCAACTGTGGAATTTTGAGGTTCTCTCCAAGGTTTTCAAGGTCTCACATCCTCATATGGTCTTCAAGATTCAAGTTTCATACCATTTATCAAGAATCAAGGGTTGATACAAGAGTTACTAAATATGGAAATGACCTATAATTTGAAAGTTTCCATTTTGGGCAAGTTCTTACACTACTTTCAACTTGACTTTTCATCATCAAAGAAGCTTCAGATGAATTTTACTCAAACATGAAAGTTGAAGATCTTTTTCCCCCCTTTCGAACAAGTACTAGATGGTCTCGATATCATTTGTGAAACTCAAGTTGTGACCAAAAGAAGGCAAGGTGGTTTTTAGGGTTTCCTTATGGTTCCATTTTCACAACTTTTGCATTTTGGGACATTGTGACCTATAATTGATTCCTTTGTTTCAAACCACATTCTAAAATCAAAGAACATTCCATAAGGATCATTTTTGGCCTTTGAATCAAGTGGATCCATGGTTTATTCATCACTTATTTTCCATTATGCAAAATTGCAAGATCATTGAAAACTCATGAACCAAGACATCTCAAGGCCCAAATTCCATTCAGGTGTGATTAGCAATTGAAACATAAGTGATCCATCATAAGAGGCTTGGGTGTGCATGCATGGAGGAAGGTGTATTTCACATTATGCAAATTTCCAAAATCACCGAAAACTCATTAAGTGAGGAATTAACAAGGCCCAAGTGATGATCAGTGGATTAACCCTAGGTATTTAAGCTAACTCATGCACTGGTTAGAGAGGACACACGTTATTTTGGTGGAGATTTAAAGTGTGAACCCTAAAAGCTTCCTTCCTTCGAATCTCTCAATCCTTCAGGGTTTTTCACAAACTTCCTTCACCATCTTCATCCTGGGGCTCCATAGAGCACGAAGCAACCATCGTTTGCAGCTAACATCGAGGATACAGTTTGCATAATCTCAGGTTAGGGCATTTTTTCATGATCTTCAAACTCTCCTTTTAAATATGCATAATGATCTGTGATTGTTGCTGATGACTCTGATGTGTTTTATTTTAAGTTTAGACGTGTATTATATGCATATGGTGAGTTTGAAAGTTTTGGACCTAACTTTGTTTCATTCGACTCTCCTTATTGATGCATTGTTTGTGATTTTTGATGTGATATTATTGATCCTGGTGAAATTCTGGTCAAGAAGGTATACTTGTTTGCATTTTCTGGGTTCTTTTGAGTTGCAGGTCACCGGAAGGGACAACCGGAGCTAGGGCTCCGGCGTCTGGTTTTCTTTCTCCGGCGAGGTAGGGTTTGTGGGGAAGATGAAATCCTGGCCGTCCATTAGCCAGATCTGACGGTCTATACATTGCCACGTCTTTTAAAATATGTTTTAATTTAATGGTTCGTGTGTTTGCTAGCCTATGTTAACTATCGTGTGCCTCAGATCTTAATCTCTCATCTTGATTAATTTTTGAATGTTTGACTGATTTGCATGCGTTGATTAGATCTGACGAATGTGGTTGTGCCAACGAATTAAAATAAGCATGTGCATATCACGTGGAGTTGTATTTAGGTCAGACCATGATTAGTGTGTGTTTCCCCATGACTGATACCATGCACTTTCAATCTTGACCTTCCATCTTGCTTACCTATGATTTGTTTGACTTGATTTAGAACGCATGATTGATATGATGGTGTGTATGAGTCCCCAATGTTGACTGAATTCCACATGTTCCCTTTGACTTCGCTAATGGACCTCTTGTCTTGGGGTTACTATCTGCACCCTCTCCCTTAAGCCCATTATATTTTCCCACGTGAACCATCTGCTGAGCACACCCCCATGCTTATTTCTTTATTTTTATTTTTTCATTTAATTACGTTATTTCATTTTTATTTTTAAAAAATAGATAATTGCATTCTAAAAATCCCAAAAAATTCATGAATCATATTTATAGTTTTATAAATTTTTCCCAAATTTTATTTTATTATTTTCTTTTATTTTTAGTGACTGAATTAATTATTTAATGGATTTCTTTTTGAATTTATTCCATATATGCATACTCTAACTTGTTTATTTTATTTCTCATAGTCTATGAAATTTTTTGAGTTCATTCTTTTTGTATTGTTTCATCAACATATTGAATGTCATTAAAACATTTTTCTCTCATTTTTAAAACTTTTTCATATTGCATTCTAGTCCTCCTCTTTTGCATATTGAGTCATGTTTCTTGTCTGAACTTTGCATAATTGTTTGGGTGAACTATCTTGTGAATTTTGGCATGAGTTTTTAATATGTTGTTTACCACTGGTTGAGGTGTGTTGGTTTTTAATTTGGTAATTTTAGAGGATGTTTTGCTAATTGTTTGATTGCTCTTTGTTTGAGATCTTCTTGTATGCACATCTTTGACCATGTCCGATTACTTGTTTGAGAAGGCACATGTGCCATCATTTGGGTTTGCTTCTTTGACTTCATAATCCATGTTTAGGTCATCCACATTCTGTCTTGGTTGAGTTCCATTTGGTTTATAACCATCTCTCTTTGGTTTGTGATTTGTTTGAGTTTCATTTGTCTTATTGTCACTTATATCTGTTTGTACTAACTTTTTATGCAGGGGATGAGGTAAGTTATTTGAGGGTGTGGATAGTTATCCATGTCCACTCTCACTCTTTCTTCCTCTCATCTTTTCTTTTCTTTAGGCTTAGGTTGTTGTCAAACCTCCCCTTAGGGCCACCTTTGCATGATAACATTAGGACTAAATTCCATAGGATAGTCTCCCTCCAAACCTCCCCTTAGGGCCATCTTTGCATGATAACATTAGGATAGATTCTTCCCGTAGTGTTTTTTTTTTCTTTTCTTTTGAGTCCCTCTTCTCATCTCATAACAATTTCTAAGATACATAATAAGGTCAACTTGCATTGCACACGAGCCTTAAACATAGGAAATGAAGATTGAGGGGTCCCCCTTCTCTCTTCTAGAGTGTTGAGCATACGTCCCATTGGGGACGACCATGCGACACATTCGCTCCCGTGTCATAGACTTTGGTTCAAGTTGAGTTATGAACTAACTCAAGTCACTTCTGTCCTAAAAAATACAAACAAACTTCAAACCTTTTTATCCTTCGGGATCGTCAAACTAAAGGCTATTTTCAAAAAGGGCACGTTACTTTCCATTTGAGTCGCAAACAGGCATCGACCCTAACTGCCGGACGCGAGCTTAACGTCGCTCATAAAAAACACAAAAATAACTTGGTCTGAACTACGTTGACTCTGAATTCCCCATTGCACAAAGGGGGTACGTAGGCCTAGGACGACGACGTCCTACCGAGTCTGTCTTAGTTTTTCCCCTCCCCCGTTTTAGTGTAGCCCTAGATTTTAGGATAACTCACCCTTAGAATAGACAACAAGCGTGGAACCCATCGAGTACGATGGACGCGTGGGGTGCTAGTACCTTCCCCTCGCGTAACTGACTCCCGAACCCAGGCTATGGTTGCAATGACCATTCCTTTCCCTCTTCCTCAGGTTTATGCGGTGTTCCCTTTCCCTCTCTTGGGATAAATTTACACGGCTGGCGACTCTGTGTTCCGCGCCACTTTTGCCTTTGTACCTGGATGAAAATCCTGGGAGCGACAGCTGGCGACTCTGCTGGGGACTCTGGTTGACCTATGCTGGTCCATCCCTAAGCGAGTCAACCCTAGCGCTTGCTTGTCTTTGTTCTCTTTGGGTGTTTTTGTTTTGCTTTATTTGTTGTATTTTATTTTTACCGCATTTACTGCATGGCATATTATTATCATCTGCTGCACTGTTTTTCTGTTTGGCGGGTTGGGAGTTCTGAGAGGTAAGCCCAATACCCAGGCTGGAGTATACACGTTGGATTAGCGTGGCAAGTAGTGTGACTCGTGTGGCATTTGGCCAGACATAGTATACATGAAAACTCCACATCCAGACGAGGTTCTCTTTGGTAATGTTCTATCCTGCGCATTGGTGCAGATGATTGAATATAACCTGGAAAACTGTCGACTCTGGCGATCATTCCCGAGGACTCAGTAACGACACTCCTCCCGAGACATGATAATGGCAGACCAGAAATGGAAAACCCATTACACATGTCGGTCCGAGGACCCAATACTAGGAACTTACTATAGGGTTTCCTTTTGGGAAAGAATCAGTGGAAGCACTCCTCGATTGGCGATAGTACTGTACCCTGAGGGATGAATGTACTATTGCTTCTCGACCTCAGTGCCGAAACTGAGGACTTGCTATAGGATGTTTCTTTTTGAGGGGAATCAGTTGAGGCCTCCTCGATTGGTGATGATGCCAAACCAAAAATGGTGAACGTATCATCATTTCTCGACCTGAGAGCCCGTGATATTAAGGATCCTAGGCTTTCTAGTACCCACATGTGAGAGGGCAGGGTGTTTACAGGTTTGCAGGTAACCTTGACCTTCAACATACCCGATTTTCTGATCAACAAATTTATCAGTGTGGTACTATGGTTATTCTGGTATTCTGGGTATTTGGGTAGACCTTTGAGATTATACAGTTGTTCAGTGCAGAAGTTGTCCAGTCTGTGTGGCATCCTTGATCCCATGTGTGCATTTGCATCATCATTTTGCATCCTAACATGTTTATTCATTTGCAGGGCTGCATCCTAACTTTGATTCTGTTTTTTAAAGACTATTAAGGATGAGTACTGAGAAGAGAAAGAACATCATAGTGTACAAGTTCCCATCACTTATTCTGGATCCTGTTCACAAGATTGTGTCCATGGCAGAACCTGGGGTATTGGCAAACTTTAGAGAAGAGTATGGAAGAATTCTGAATTTTGCTCGCAACATCACTGAATACGAGTATAGGGCCTTGCACACTCTGGTGCAATTCTATGACCCTCACCTGCGTTGTTTTCTATTCACTGATTATCTATTGGCTCCGACATTGGAGGAACTTGCTCTCATTCTGGATGTTGCCATTAAAGAAGAAGCTCCTTTCTATCCTTCTGAAGAACTTCCTGATTTGGGAAAGGTTTCCGAGACTTTGCATTTGGATCCATTTTTGTTGAAAAATAACATTGCCAGTAAGGGAGGGTGTAAAGGCTTTCATGTGAAATTTTTCGTAGAACAGGCTGCTGTGTATGCTAAGGCTAGATGTTGGTCAGTTTTCAATGCCATCTTGGCTATGTGTGTCTATGGAACAGTGTTGTTTCCGAATATGAAGGATTTTGTGGACATGCACGATGTCCGGATATTTACCATGAAGAATCCGGTACCTACTTTGCTTGGAGATCTGTATTATTCAGTGCATTATAAGAATGAGAAGAGGAGTGGATGGCCCCTTTATTTTTGTGCGCCAATCTTCTACAAATAGTTTGCTGATCGTCTTCCCAAATCTGGGGCATTTGTAGATACTCAAGGAACTTTGGAGTGGTCCAAAAGATTGATGGGCTTGAGGGTAAATAATCTAATTTGGGTTAACCGTGACTTGTTGAGCCAAGATATCATGATTAGCTGTGGAGGTCTCCCAAATGTGCCTCTAATAGGAAGGAAAGGGGGAATTAACTACAACCCTATTCTTGCTATTAGGCAATTCGGGTATGCCTTGAAAGAGCCACCAAAAGACGAGGAGGTCCAAGAATCTTTATATCTGAGTGGGGAAATCAGTCCAGAACTGTTAAAAGAAGCTGCAAATACTTGGGGAGATCGTCATAAGAAGGGGAAGACCTCTTTTGGGAAGAGCAACAACAGAACATTTCCTGTATATGAAGATTGGATTCAGAAAAGGGTAGAGATGGAGCTTTTGCCATTCTCCAAAGAACCACCATCTTACCCCTTGCTGATTGAGCCTCCTACCACAGTTGAGATAGAGAAGTTTAACAAGTTGTGGGCTGAAAAGGAAAAGCTGCGAGAAGAAAACAGTGAGCTACAAAGAGAGATTTATCAGTTGAAACACGAGCGGGGTGAAGCTGTTCATACCGCCAAGTTGAAGACAGAGCTTCTCGCTAAGGCAGAAAAGGAGCTAGCTGACAAGGTCACATCCAGACAAAGGATGAAGCAAGCTCTAGAGGGTATCAGTAAGGTTCTCGAGTCTAAGAAGGAGGAATTGGACAAGGCTTTGTTAAAAATTCACAGGTTCAATGCTCACCGAGACACTGCAATGGCTGAGAATAAGCGAAAGGAAGACGATTATCTAGCTCAGATTGATCAATTGAAGTCGAAGCTCAAGAAGAAAGACTCTGAGATCCTATCAGGGGTATTCCAGAGACAAGCAGTCGAGGGTCGACTCAATGAAGCCATAGCCTCCATAGAGGAACTGAAGATCCGAGCTGAAGTGAAGAGACCTAGAAATGAGGGTCCTAGCATGGATGGTGTTTCTGGAGAAGACGCTTGGGAGTTACATTGCCGATACTTGGAAGGGATCATGCATAGGAGAGAAGTTCTCATTCAAGAGCTAATTTAGAGACCGAAGCATCCCGACACCAAAAAGTTGTTCAAGGAAATTCAAGACTGGAGCAAAAAGCATAATGGATGGGGGGATTGACACTTGTGGACTTTGATGACATGCCGTAGTTTTCTATTTTCTTTCATTATTTGGACCACCGCCAGGCTTGTTGGTTGGGATCTATGATTATTGTGTTCAGACTTGTTATCTTGGATTTGTGATTGTTGACATTTGGTTTTCCTCTGGTTTTCTTAATATATGAGCAGAAGTTCCGTTCTATCTTGTTGTTAAACTGGAATCAAGGGGTGGATCGCCCTGCGAATATTCAAGCATGTTCATATGCATTTGCATATTCATAATCATTTTGCATAATCATTTTGCATGACAGGTGTTTATCTCTGGTGTTCTTACTTTGTTCTCCTCCGTAGTACAGGATTGCAGATCAGCATATTCATCGGTATTCTACCAGATAAAATCAGAAGAGACTCATGGATCAGCTACAAAATGAGATGACTGAGATGCGGACTCGCATGGACCAATTCATGTAATTAATGCAAGGGGTTGCTCAAGGCCAAGAGCAGTTAGGGACTATCGTTCAGCCACTGATTGCGAGAATTGATGAAGAGGGTGTCCTTCATGGAAGAATTCATACTGGTGTTACTGGTAATAATGTTCAGAATGGCCCTCCGGGCGGAGGTATTCCTGTTACTGGTGTTGTGATTCCTCCGGGCGGAGGAGAAAATGTTGTGGTTCCTACTTTAGTGGGGGGAGGTAACAATGTCAGCGCAATTCATGGCCGTCAGTATGATGATCTTCAGGAAGATGCATTCTCTGTGCCGGGTGGGGATGCTGGTCCCCAGATTGACAATGATCAGAGGTTCAGGTTAATTGAGGAATAACTGAGGGGTGTTGTAAATCAGGATGCTTTGGGTATGGATCTGGAGGATTTGGGGCTGGTTCCAGGCATTGTTATCCCACACAAGTTTCAGACTCCTACTTTTGAAAAGTACAATGGTATGACTTGCCCAAGGACTCACGTCTGGGCATACGCGAGTAAAATGGCTGCGCATGCGAAGAATGAGAAGCTGATGATGCATTGCTTCCAGGATAGCCTATCTGGGGCATCCCTAGAGTGGTACATGCAACTAGAAAGGAAAGATGTGCGTAGTTGGAGAGATCTGGCAGGGGCATTTTTCAAACACTATCAATATAACACTGACATGGCTCTGAACAGAACACAGCTGCAGAATTTATCACAGAAGAACAATGAGAGTTTCAAGGAGTACGCCCAGAGATGGCGTGAATTGGCAGCAAGGGTTCAGCCTCCCATGTTGGAATGTGAAATGATAACTATGTTTATTGCCACCTTGCAGGGTCATTACTATGAAAAGCTAGTACCGTGTATGACTGGAAAATTTACTGATTTGATCTTAGTATGAGAGATGGTGGAAAGCGGAATTAAGGCGGGAAAAATATCAGGCGGTGATGGGTCCTCATCTGGAGGAAGTAAGAAGCCTTATGCCAGTGGTTACAAGAAGAGGGAGGGAGATACAAACTCTGTGTCATCATATCATGGTAGAGAAGGACCTCGTCAGAACTTCAATCAGCAGGTGGCTTCTGTAACCATCCCAGCAGCACCTCAGCAGCCAGCAGGGTCTCAACAACAAAATCAGGTTTCTCGCAGACCACAGCCTGCGTCTAGGCGGGATAGGCATCTTGACACCCCGCCTATTCCATACTCTCAATTATTTCAGCACTTGTTAAAACTACAGTTAATTCAGAAGAGAACATTAGCTCCACCTATTGGTAATCCACCTCCCGGTTATGACGCCAACGCCCACTGTGAATTCAATTCCGGAGCACCCGGACACCATACTGAGAACTGTAGAGCTTTTAAGCATCTGGTTCAAGATTTATTGGATTCCAAAGCCATCAATTTCTCCAATGATGTTTCGAATGTGAATCAGAACCCGATGCCAAATCACGGTGGGCCGAGGGTCAATGCTATTATTAAAGACTGTGAAGGCTTGAGTTTGATTTCAGATGTGAACGAAGTCCAAACTCCCTTGGGTGTGGTGAAGGAAAGACTGTTGAAGGGAGGGGTATTTCCCGGCTGTGATGAAGGTTGTGTAGGATGTGTGTCGCAGCCAGGCGGTTGTGATTTATTGAAAGCAGGTATTCAGAAAATGATCAGTGAAGGGATATTACAGCTTGACAAGGGTTGCAGGCAGAGTAAAGTTACTAACAGAAAGATTGATGTTGCCACGATAACAATTCCATTCAAGATAATAACTATATCAGCGCCGGCGAGACCAGCGCCGATCACTATCACTGTTCCTGGACCAGTCCTGTATGAGAGTACCAAGGCCATCCCATGGAACTATGGAGCCGAGGTGTTTGTTAATGGTAAGAAGCAGGAATTGGAAGGGACATCAGCTGTGAATACAAGGGTTGAAAATCTTGTTGAAGCAGGGGCTATCACTAGGAGTGGTAGAGTCTTTATTCTGTCCGAGGATCAAGTTGGCAGTTCAAAACAAGACAAAGGTAAACAGATGATGGATGAGTCTGTACAAAGACAAGAAGCAAATAATTCTATGACAAAGCAGGTTGGGGATACTTTCTCAGAAGACGTAGAAGAGTTTATGAGGTTGATCAGGAAAAGTGATTTCAAGATTGTTGATCAACTTCACCAAACTCCATCGAAGATTTCCATTCTATCCTTACTGTTGTGCTCTGAGGCACACCGAAATGCATTACTGAAGGTTTTGAACATGGGTTATGTACCGCAGGAAATATCTGTCAATCAGTTAGAAGGGGTTGTGGCTCATGTGAATGCTGGTAATGGTTTGGGTTTCACCGATTTAGATCTGACTCCGGTTGGGAGGAATCACAACAACGCTCTGCATATTTCAGTGGAATGCCGTGGTTCCTTAATGTCGCATGTGTTAGTTGACACTGGGTCGTCTTTGAATGTGTTACCGAAGAAGGCTTTGATGAAATTGGATACTCGTGGGTTGATTTGTACACCAAGTGACTTAGTCGTACGTGCTTTTGATGGCTCCAAGAGGTCAGTTTTTGGAGAGTTATTTCTGCCGATCAAGGCGGGTCCTGAGATTTTCAACACCACCTTTTACATAATGGATATTCAGCCTGCCTATAGTTGTTTGTTGGGCCGCCCTTGGATCCATAGTGCTGGGGCAGTAACATCTACGCTGCACCAGAAGTTGAAGTATATGGTGGATGGCCACGTTGTGACTGTTTGTGGTGAGGAAGAGATCATGGTAAGTCACCTATCGACCTTCAAGTATGTAGAGGTAGATGGTGAAGTACATGAAACTTTGTGCCAAGCCTTTGAAGCTGTGAAAATTCCCGAGGAACCCCCAAAGGCAGTCAGTTAGCCTGAGGTGGTTGCCCAACCTGAAGTCGTCAGACAACCAGAGGTTCCAATGTCCTCTTTCAAAGAGGCGTGTGCCATAGTCAAAGCTGGTGGTTCTCAGAAGTGGGGCAGTGTCATTGATGTTCAAAGAAAGCAGGATACCCATGGACTAGGGTACAAGCCACCCCGACGAGCTCAATAGCCTCCCAAGTATGCTGGTCCAATTTGGTTCACAAGTGCCGGGGTTTTCTTTAATCAGGTAAATGCTATTGAGGATGAAGGAGATAGTGACTGTGACATGGATGAGTGGATTCGTCCCTGCACCCCTGGTCAGAGTTTAGGCAACTGGTCTTCCGAGAAAGTCATCCAAGTGACGCGCCCGAAGTAATTTACTTTTGTTTTCTGTTATGTTGAATCCTACGTTCTGCCCAAGACGTAGTGATATTTATTTGTAGGGCTTGGATGTTTTATTTGCTATTTTTATCATCAATAAAGGACGTCTCTTCATTCAAATATTTTGATCCCTGTTTTTCTGTTTTTTTACTTTTTGCATTAACCCACATCAAAATGGCAATGTGTTTTCTCACACTCATAATAAACATAAAACATCCATCATGCAGGTTCCTTTGTTCAGATTCCACCCCTCATGACTTAGCTATGGCTCGATATGACTTCAACAATCCCATCTATCAAGCTGAAGAAGAGACTGACGAAGACTGTGACTTACCAGAAGAATTAGCCAGGCTACTGAAACAGGAGGAAAGGGTTATTCTACCTTATCAGGAGGAAGTTGAGACTGTTAATCTGGGAACCGAGGATGTTAAACGAGAAGTAAGGGTTGGGACTGCCTTGGAAGACACTGTTAAAGGAAGATTGGTTGAGTTGCTTCGAGAGTATGTGGATATCTTCGCCTGGTCTTACCAAGACATGCCCGGGCTTGTCACTGACATTGTTTCACACCGATTGCCACTTAAAGAGGGTTGTACTCCAGTCAAGCAGAAACTGAGAAGGACGAAACTAGATATGGCTGTCAAGATCAAGGAAGAGGTTCAGAAACAGTTGGACGCCAGATTTCTTGCTGTGACAAATTATCCTCCGTGGGTTGCTAATATCGTACCTATACCTAAGAAGGATGGGAAGGTCAGGATGTGTGTTGATTACCGAGATTTGAATAGGGCGAGCCCGAAGGATGATTTCCCGCTCCCCCACATTGACGTGTTAGTAGACAATACTGCTCAATATTCTGTATTTTCCTTCATGGATGGCTTCTCTGGGTATAACCAAATCAAAATGGCCCCAGAGGACATGGAGAAGACTACGTTCATAACACCGTGGGGAACATTTTGCTACAAGGTAATGCCCTTTGGATTGAAGAATGCTGGAGCAACCTATCAGCGGGCAATGGTGACTCTCTTTCATGATATGATTCACAAGGAGATTGAAGTTTATGTTGATGACATGATTGCGAAGTCACAGACAGAGGAAGAACACTTGGTAAACCTCCATAAGCTATTTGAAAGGTTGAGGAAGTTCAGATTGAGATTGAATCCGAACAAGTGCACTTTCGGTGTGAGGTCTGGTAAATTGCTGGGATTCATTGTTAGTGAAAGAGGTATAGAGGTTGATCCTGCCAAGATAAGAGCCATACAGGAGATGCCTGAGCCAAGAACAGAGAAAGAGGTTCGTGGTTTTTTAGGAAGGTTGAATTACATTGCTAGGTTCATCTCTCATCTAACAGCCACGTGTGAACCAATTTTCAAGTTGCTAAGAAAGGATCAAGAGGTCAGGTGGAATGAAAATTGTCGAGAGGCATTTAAAAGGATAAAGAAGTATTTGCAGGAACCTCCAGTCCTTATGCCACCGGTGTCTGGGAGACCGTTGATTATGTACCTTACGGTTCTTGAGAATTCAATGGGTTGTGTGCTCGGTCAACACGACGAGACAGGTAGGAAAGAGCACGCCATTTACTACCTGAGTAAGAAGTTCACTGATTGCGAATCAAGATACTCTATGTTGGAAAAGACATGTTGTGCACTCGCTTGGGCAGCCAAGCGCCTGAGGCAGTATATGTTAAACCACACAACCTTGTTGATTTCGAAGATGGATCCGATTATGTATGTGTTTGAGAAGCAAGCACTTTCTGGAAGGATAGCCCGTTGGCAGATGGTTTTGACGGAATACGATATTCAGTATGTTTCCTAGAAGGCCATTAAGGGAAGTGTTCTGTCAGAATATCTTGCTGAACAGCCGGTCGAGGATTATCAGCCGATGAAGTTTGAGTTTCCAGACGAGCATGTTATGTTTCTGAAAATGAAAGGTTGTGAAGAGCCTCTGCCTGACGAAGGACCTGAGATTGGGTCTTAGTGGAAGATGATTTTTGATGGGGCTGCCAACTCATATGGTAATGGAATTGGGGCAATCATTACGACCCCGAAGGGTTCTCATGTACCTTCCACTGCCCGGTTAGCATTCGTGTGTACCAACAACGAGGCGGAGTATGAAGCATGCATCATGGGGTTAGAAGAAGCAATTGATTTGAGAATTAAGAACCTCGATGTCTATAGTGATTCCGCGTTGGTAGTTAATCAGATCACAGGAGAATGGGAGACTCGTCAGGAGAATTTGGTGCCTTATAACAACTATGCCAAAAGGTTGTTACCTTTCTTTGACAGGGTGGATTTTCATCATGTGCCCGAGCTGAGAATCAGATGGCCGATGCGTTAGTGACATTGGCATCCATGTATAAGGTGAACCGTTGGAATGAAACTCCGTCGATTAGAATCATGCGTCAGGATAGACCAGCTTTTGTGTTTGCAATTGAGGGTGTGTCAGATGGCAAACCGTGGTATCATGATATTAAGGTCTTTCTAAAGAGACAGGAGTATCCAGAAGTTGCCTCCACCAAGGATAAGGAGACTCTGAGAAGGCTGGTAGGAAACTTCTTTCTGAACAAGGATGATGTGTTATATAAGAGGAACTTCGATATGGTCTTGCTTCGTTGTGTTAATGAACACGAGGCAGGATTGTTGATGGAGGAAGTTCACGAGGGTTCTTTCAGTACACATTCCAGTAGGCACGCCATGGCTAGAAAGTTGTTGAGGGCAGGATATTACTGGATGACTATGGAGTCTGATTGTTTCAAGTACGCCCGAAAGTGCCATAAATGCCAGATTTATGCAGGTAAGATGCATGTACCGCCTACGCCTCTAAACGTGTTATCATCTCCTTGGCCTTTTGCAATGTGGGGCATAGATATGATTGGGAAGATTGAGCCCATTGGTTCCAATGGGCATCGTTTCATTTTGGTTGCCATTGACTATTTCACAAAGTGGGTGGAGGCAGCCTCGTACGCCAACGTCACCAAGCAAGTGGTAGCCCGGTTTATAAAGAAGGACATCATCTGTCGTTATGGGGTCCCGGAGAGAATCATTACTGATAATGGATCGAATTTGAACAATAAGATGATGAAGGAACTATGTCAGAGTTTCAAGATCAAGCATCACAATTCTTCTCCATATCGTCCGAAGATGAATGGTGCTGTTGAGGCGGCGAATAAGAATATCAAGAAGATTGTGCAGAAGATGGTGGTAACATATAAAGACTAGCATGAGATGCTACCTTATGCCCTACATGGTTACCGTACTTCGGTGCGTACGTCAACTGGGGCAACCTCTTTCTCCTTGGTATATGGTATGGAAGCAGTTTTACCCTTAGAAGTCGAGATTCCATCTTTGAGAATTCTGGCAGATGTGAAGCTTGATGAAGCTGAATGGGTGTGTTCCAGACTGGATCAGTTGAACCTTATTGAAGAAAAGAGATTGGCAGCCATCGCCCATGGTCGGTTGTATCAGAGCAGGATGAAGCACGCCTTTGACCAGAAAGTGCGTCCTCGAAATTTTTAGACAGGTGAATTAGTTTTGAAAAGGATCCTTCCTCCTCAGACAGATCACAGGGGCAAATGGACTCCAAACTACGAGGGGCCGTATGTAGTTAGAAAGATTTTCTCTGGTGGAGCCTTACTACTTTCAACTATGGATGGCGAAGATTTTACGTCCCCTGTGAACGCAGATGTAATCAAAAAATACTTCGCGTAAAAGAGACCCGCTGAACATAAAAAGAAAGTCCAGGCAAAAAAGGGGCATCCCGGCGAACTATAAAAAGGAAAAGGTTCGGGCAAAAATTAGGGATAAAATGCAAAAAAGAAACGTGTAAACCCGCAAAGTTGAAAACCTGAAAAGGCAACTTTGGCAAAAATGGGTATCCCGATGGATTGAAAACCCGAAAAGGGCGATCCAGGCAAAAGTTAGGGATTTATAAGCGAAAGGTTATGGTCTGCGTTTGATCTGTGAGCGCTTTCAGCACCTGGAAATTCTGAAAGAAGGGAATCAGTACAGTTAGTCTCTTCAAAGGTCAAGACATTTGTGGATAAGCAAGACATATAGGTCATAGCTGAGTCGAATCATGGTGGATATCTGTTCCCGCATTGCCGACATATGTATTTTCCTTTTGTTTTGTGCAATTACCTCTTTTTAGGAATTGCTTCCAATTGAAAATGCCTATTTACAGGCCACTTTTCTCAATAAAATATTCATTTCACTCAGAGAGCTTTCCGTTGTTTGTTTTACTTTTACTGTTTTGTTTGCAAAAACGTCCGATATTTTTGATAAACATTGCATATAAAACTTCGAGCTTTGCAGAGCATAACGAAAAGCAGTAGAAATTACTTTTGCCTTATTGGTGATAGTCATGTTGTGGTATGTTCTATTTGTTGTTATTTGACTTGCAGGGCAACAACATTGCACTCCCCCAGTAGGGTTGCTCTCCCCAGCATTGAGATTGCACCTTTCCTCAGCAGAGCAGACTTTTCTCAGCAGGAGACTTGGGGAATATTTTCTCAGGACCAAGACGTTGTCTCCCCACAGAATCAGGGTGTTCACTTTCCTCATCCAGTCAGGAAGCGTGCTTTCACCGACAATATCATATTCTAATCCCCAGCAAGGTGGGAGTAAAGTCATTCTCCCCATCAGCAGGCTAAGTTCAGCTGTATCCCCAAGCAGGATGGTATTATGGGCTGGCATCCCCAACAGGTTCTAAGCCCATTGGTTATTAGCAATCCTCAGCAACTGACTTCTGGTTCTGTCATTGGCATTCATTCTCAACTCCCCCAGCAGAGGAGGAATCTCAAGTTCGATGTCACCTTCAGTAAAGGACATGTGTAATCCCCGGTAGAGTGTATATGCTTTTGGATTTCATCCCCGGCAGAAGTTGTGGATTCAAAGAGTCGGTCAGTGTGATCCTTCTCAGCAGAGTTCCTGGATTCAGAGGACAATTTATTTTTGTCATCCCCAGCTGAATTGGTCTTTCCTCTCCAACATTTATTTTGCTGGAGGGACCCTTTTTGCATATCATAAGCATTTGCATAACATCCTCAAATGCGTAGCATTTCCACTTCGTGTGGAGCATTACGGCAAAATTCAAACATAGGCATCCGAAGCATAAGCCAGGTTTGAGTCTTCCTTCGTCGGGAGAAAAGCAGATTTCGGAGAATATCATTCGACTTTACTCCGCAGGTGTTGGGTTTAGTCATTCAAAGAAATATTTGGCATTCCCTTGCAGAGTTGTTTGCCAGGAGCGTTAATCCATGATTTCATTTTTACCCCTTCGTCCAGGTGGTCCTTTAGTTTATTCCCTCAAGGGTTTTTACCGTCAGACACCCGTCCGTGTTCCTTTCAGCACCCGTCCGTGTTTGAACCTTTGTTTCAATGCCCGTCCGTATTGACATTTGGCACCCGTCCGTGTTCCTTTCAGCACCCGTCCGTGTTTGAACCTTTGTTTCAATGCCCGTCCGTATTGACATTTGGCACCCGTCCGTGTTCCTTTCAGCACCCGTCCGTGTTTGAACCTTTGTTTCAATGCCCGTCCGTATTGACATTTGGCACCCGTCCGTGTTCCTTTCAGCACCCGCCCGTGTTTGAACCTTTCATTTCAATGCCCGTCCGTATTGACATTTGGCACCCGTCCGTGTTCCTTTCAGCACTCGTCCGTGTTTGAACCTTTCATTCCAATGCTCGTCCGTATTGACATTTGGCACCCGTCCGTGTTCTTTCAGCACCCGTCCGTGTTTGAACCTTTGTTTCAATGCCCGTCCGTATTGACATTTGGCACCCGTCCGTGTTCCTTTCAGCACCCGTCCGTGTTTGAACCTTTGTTTTAATGCCCGTCCATACTGAACCTTTTTACACCCGTCCGTGTATCTTTTCGGTACCTGGTTCGTATCTGATATCTTTGACTCCTTGACACCCATCCGTGTTTATCCCCAATAGTTAACACTCGTTTGTGTTTATTTCATGACATTCCAATACATTGTTCGTGTTGTTTTCCAACACTCGTACGTGTTGTGACAAGTGCAGCGTTTATCGCTTGTTCCCCAGTGGAGTCGTCCCTCATTTGAGGATTGCAAATTTCAGGTTTCTTTTGGTATTCAATCCCCGTGAATCCTTTGAACGCATGACAGCTGTTACTATCATACCTTCAGGACCAAGTTGATTGAATAGGAGCAGCTGTAGCACCCCAAAATTTGCCCTCCTACTTTTAGTATTAACTGGCTTATGTTTCATTTCATTTTTGCATTATCATGTGTGCGTATCATTGGTTCTTAGCATGGGGTCAAGGTGCCTGAGGCAGTTCAAGAGGAGAAGATGTTCTTCAAAGGGTCAAGCAAGAGTCCTTATATTGTCCAAGAGATCTCAAGTGGATCACTCTCTCCTAACCAGTGCAGAAATTAGGGTTTTGAGATTCTTGGGTTTATTGCTCCAATGGGCGAGCTTTTTGGGTTTTTATCATCACCAAATGGCATATTCAAAGGAATTTGGATTCGGAGACTGTGTTATTTCCTCCTAGATTGAGGGTACCAAAATTAGGGTTTGCTATAAAGTCAGTTTATTTCTGGTTTTTTGGGCAAGACTTGATTCCATGGTATTCCTTGGGTCCCTAAGTATCTAGGAATGGAAGATTGTCCAACAGTTTGGTTCATGAGAGATTCAATTGGACAATGGATTGCAAATCAGGAGAATTGGATAAAAGTCAACAGTGAGAGGGGAAGTCAACTGTGGAATTTTGAGGTTCTCTCCAAGGTTTTCAAGGTCTCACATCCTCATATGGTCTTCAAGAGTCAAGTTTCATACCATTTATCAAGAATCAAGGGTTGGTACAAGAATTACTAAATATGGAAATGACCTATAATTTGAAAGTTTCCATTTTGGGCAAGTTCTTACACTACTTTCAACTTGACTTTTCATCATCAAAGAAGATTCAGATGAATTTTCCTCAAACATGAAAGTTTAAGATCTTTTTCCCCCCTTTCCAACAAGTACCAGATGGTCTCCATATCATTTGTGAAACTCAAGTTGTGATCAAAAGAAGGCAAGGTGGTTTTTAGGGTTTCCTTATGGTTCCATTTTCACAACTTTTGCATTTTGGGACATAGTGACCTATAATTGATTCCTTTGTTTCAAGCCACATTCTAAAATCAAAGAACATTCCATAAGGATCATTTTTTGCCTTTGAATCAAGTGGATCCATGGTTTATTCATCACTTATTTTCCATTATGCAAAATTGCAAGATCATTGAAAACTCATGAACCAAGACATCTCAAGGCCCAAATTCCATTCAGGTGTGATTAGAAATTGAAACATAAGTGATCCATCATAAGAGGCTTGGGTGTGTATGCATGGAGGAGGGTGTATTTCACATTATGCAAATTTCCAAAATCTCCGAAAACTCATTAAGTGAGGAATTAACAAGGCCCAAGTGATGATCAGTGGATTAACCCTAGGTATTTAAGCTAACTCATGCACTGGATAGAGAGGACACACGTTATTTTGGTGGAGATTTCAAGTGTGAACCCTAAAAACTTCCTTCCTTCGAATCTCTCAATCCTTCAGGGTTTTTCACAAACTTCCTTCACCATCTTCATCCTAGGGATCCATAGAGCACGAAGCAACCATCGTTTGCAGCTAATAGCGAGGATACAGTTTGCATAATCTCAGGTTAGGGCATTTTTGCATGATCTTAAAACTCTCCTTTTAAATATGCATAATGATCTGTGATTATTGCTGATGACTCTGATGTGTTTTATTTTAAGTTTAGACGTGTATTATGTGCATATGGTGAGTTTGAAAGTTTTGGACCTAACTTTGTTTCATTCGAATCTCCTTATTGATGCATTGTTTGTGATTTTTGATGTGATATTATTGATCCTGGTGAAATTCTGGTCAAGAAGGTATACTTGTTTGTATTTTCTGGGTTCTTTTGAGTTGCAGGTCATCGGAAGGGACGACCGGAGCTAGGGCTCCGGCGTCTGGTTTTCTTTCTCCGGCGAGGTAGGGTTTGTGGGGAAGATGAAATCCTGGCCGTCCATTAGCCAGATCTGACGGTCTATACATTGCCACGTCTTTTAAAATATGTTTTAATTTAATGGTTCGTGTGTTTGCTAGCCTATGTTAACTATCCTGTACCTCAGATCTTAATCTCTCATCTTGATTAATTTTTGAATGTTTGACTGATTTGCATGCGTTGATTAGATCTGAAGAATGTGGTTGTGCCAACGAATTAAAATAAGCATGTGCATATCACATGGAGTTGTATTTAGGTCAGACCATCATTAGTGTGTGTTTCCCCATGACTGATACCATGCGCTTTCAATCTTGACCTTCCATCTTGCTTACCTATGATTTGTTTGACTTGATTTAGAACGCATGATTGATCTGATGGTGTGTATGAGTCCCCAATGTTGACTGAATTCCACATGTTCCCTTTGACTTCGCTAATGGACCTCTTGTCTTGGGCTTACTACCTGCACCCTCTCCCTTAAGCCCATTATATTTTCCCACGTGAACCATCTGCTGAGCACACCCCCCATGCTTATTTCTTTATTTTTATTTTTTCATTTAATTATGTTATTTCATTTTTATTTTTAAAAAATAGATAATTGCATCCTAAAAATCCCAAAAAATTCATGAATCATATTTATAGTTTTATAAATTTTTCCCTAATTTTATTTTATTATTTTCTTTTATTTTTAGTGACTAAATTAATTATTTAATGGATTTCTTTTTGAATTTATTCCATATATGCATACTCTAACTTGTTTATTTTATTTCTCATAGTCTATGAAACTTTTTGAGTTCATTCTTTTTGTATTGTTTCATCAACATGTTTAATATCATTAAAACATTTTTCTCTCATTTTTAAAGCTTTTTCATATTGCATTCTAGTCCTCCTCTTTTGCATATTAAGTCATGTTTCTTGTCTGAATTTTGCATAATTGTTTGGGTGACCTATCTTGTGAATTTTTGCAGAAGTTTTTAATATTTTGTTTACCAATGGTTGAGGTGTGTTGGGTTTTAATTTGGTAATTTTAGAAGATGTTTTTCTAATTGTTTGATTGCTCTTTGTTTGAGATCTTCTTGTATGCACATCTTTGACCATGTCCGATTACTTGTTTGAGAAGGCACTTGTGCCATCATTTGGGTTTGCTTCTTTGACTTCATAATCCATGTTTAGGTCATCCACATTCTGTCTTGGTTGAGTTCCATTTGGTTTATAACCATCTCTCTTTGGTTTGTGATTTGTTTGAGTTTCATTTGTCTTATTGTCACTTATATCTGTTTGTACTAACTTTTTATGCAGGGGACTAGGTAAGTTATTTGAGGGTGTGAATAGTTATCCATGTCCACTCTCACTCTTTCTTCCTCTTATCTTTTCTTTTCTTTAGGCTTAGGTTGTTTTCAAACCTTCCCTTAGGGCCACCTTTGCATGATAACATTAGGACTAAATTCCATAGGATAGTCTCCCTCCAAACCTCCCCTTAGGGCCATCTTTGCATGATAACATTAGGATAGATTCTTCCCGTAGTGTTTTTTTTTCTTTTCTTTTGAGTCCCTCTTCTCATCTCATAACAATTTCTAAGATACTTAATAAGGTCAACTTGCCTTGCACACGAGCCTTAAACATAGGAAATGAAGATTGAGGGGTCCCCCTTCTCTCTTCTAGAGTGTTGAGCATACGTCCTATTGGGGACGACCATGCGACACATTCGCTCCCGTGTCATAGACTTTGGTTCAAGTTGAATTATGAAGTAACTCAAGTCACTTCTGTCCTAAAAAATACAAACAAACTTCAAACCTTTTTATCCTTCGGGATCGTCAAACTAAAGGCTATTTTCAAAAAGGGCACGTTACTTTTCGTCTGAGTCACAAACAGGCATCGACCCTAACTGCCGGACGCGAGCTTAACGTCGCTCATAAAAAACACAAAAAGAACTTGGTCCAAACTACGTTAACTCTGAATTCCCCATTGCACAAAGGGGGTACGTAGGCCTAGGACAACGACGTCCTACCGAGTCTGTCTTAGTTTTTCCCCTCCCCCGTTTTAGTGTAGCCCTAGATTTTAGGATAACTCACCCTTAGAATAGACAACAAGCATGGATCCCATCGAGTACGATGGACGCGTGGGGTGCTAGTACCTTCCCCTCGCGTAACCGACTCCCAAACTCAGGCTATGGTTGCGATGACCATTCCTTTCCCTCTTCCTCAGGTTTATGCGGTGTTCCCTTTCCCTCTCTTGGGATAAATTTACACGGCTGGCGACTCTGTGTTCTGCGCCACTTTCGCGTTTGTACCTAGATGAAAATCCTGGGAGCGACAATGGTGTCAGTACCAAATAAAATGCTTGTATTGTATTATTCTAGATAAATATCATACAAGGCGTTACAGTTGGTATCAGAGCAGGTCGTGTCCTCGACCTAGCCTTGAAACATCATAAGTAAATCTATTCCTGCCTTTTAAGTGTGTCTTGCCAGCATGACTCTTAATATCATATTATGTAGTGTTGGGCCTGATTAACCTAATACTATGCATGTGATAGGTAGAATCATGGTTGAGCGACCACGAGGATTCTGAAGTGTTGTCAGAACTTGGGCTGTGAGGGAAGTCCCAAGCCAAGAGTTAGTAGTGCGGAGTTTTGGTCAGCTCAATTGAGGTCTTAGTAGAAGTTATGATTTGGGTAGCATGAAATTAAAGAATGATGTGTTGCTCAAGTAATCCTTTGGAATGGATGGAGTCCGAAAGTTAAGGATCTCTATTGGAAGATTGGACAAGGTGTCAGGGAATATGTAAAATTGCTAGTGGAGCTGGATTGACCACTAGTATAGACAAGGTTTCAAGTAATCTCATTCTGTGGGAAGGAAAAGTTGTTTCGTGGAACGTGTGACGTAAGGTCCGGAAGTGAGATAGTTCTTGGTGCTTCAGTTCTGAGGTCGCTATGGTATCTTGAATGGACGAGAGTACCTTAAGGAATGTGTTCAGAATAATATCTTCCGACTGGTTAGGAGTTGAGAGTTAAGGACGTTCGGCTTTTATGGGAACTTAAAGTAGTAGATAAGTGTGTGAATCAACACAAGGATGTGTTTACATGCTTCAAGTGAAACAAGTGTGAGCCGAAAAGAAGAGTAAGAAATGAGTTGTGTATCTTCAGTTATGCGTGGGGATTAAGTTCGAGATAATACTTCAGGTTTTCTATTTTCAGTAAGAGACCAATTTGGAATTTGGAAATGTTAAATTACCCAAGGAACCGTATAAGGTATCGTGTTGGAGAAAGAATGAGCTTCATTTAGTAATAGAAAGTTTAGTGATACGGACCGGAGTGAGTTGTATTAAGAAGCAGAGTAAGTATCTTGGATTTAAGGAAATTTTAATATGATGATTTTATATTTGGATCTAAGAGGATTACCATGGAGAGCAAATTAAATGCGATGTAGAAATGGTATCGACAGTATATTATGAGGAAATGACAACGGAAGGTATTTTGGACGAGTGTGCAATAAGTTTTTAAGGTGGTAATGAACCTATAGTTAAGGAAATGTAATCAAGGATGGTTCACCCAAGAGGGACCCTGTTAGTATGACGTGGAATGAGAAAGTTACACCTTGGTGGTAAGGACGAGCGTAGTAGTAGCACCGTGGTCACAAGTGTACGTGATGGATTCTTATTCTTGAGAAAAGGGTGAAGGGACGTACCTTGTGAAGCAGTGAGTATTGTATCCCAAGAGGTAAGATTGCGGTAACCAACGAGAAGCAGATCAAGATTGTTATGGACTAAGTGTAAATCCTGGATCGATTTATACCTGAAGGGTTTGGTACTTAGTTGATGAGAATTATCGGTTGCGAATCTTCCATTAAGTAATTTGGTGGAAGTGGGATGTGTAATGGATATGGAAGGGTAAGAAATCCCAGTTAATATGTACGAAGTGATGGAAAGGTTCTTTAAGAGGATGCATTGCCCGATTTACTTTCAAGTATAGAGAGACTTCTGTGATTATGAATAATCGGAATATTCGGAATCTACTTTTGGACTAAGAATGTTGTTGTCTTATTTCTCACTAAGGAATTCAAGTGAGAGATATAAGGTGGCATGCTTGATATGACATGTCCATCATTTTCGTAGTACCGTATGTTGGTTGTGTGTCGTGTTTGCTTATGGACGAATCAAGTAAGAGTTGTGGCTAAGACGCTAGGATGTCGTCATTGACTTCCCGCTAGTGCAATCGTTTGAGCAGAAAAATGAACTATCCCGCTGAAGTTTTGTAGTGTGACTGTGTCAAAATTGGAAATGTTGATTGTCACTTGGTTGGGGTGTGTTGGCTGTGTGTTCGGACTTTGTCGGGGTAACCTTGATTTGATTATGGTTGGTGAATGTTATATAAGTGAAGAAGCTGCGAGTTAAGAATGATATTTTGGGTTGGAACAAAGCGGATTGATGGTTGGAGTAGGGATGGTTTTGAAATTGTGAGAAATTGGTTTTGTTTCCGCAGCAGTGTTAACCGATTAACATAATGGGGGTTAACCCATTAATAAGTGCAAGGAAGGTGTTTTACGTTGAATTTTGAGAAGTTAACCAATTAGCTCTGATGGGTAATCGATTAACGTGTGTGTAAATTGTGAAATCCCTTAGGAACCATCATCTGTGTTTGTTACTTTACGTTGCTCTGATTGATAAGTGTTCGAAGGATGGAAAACGGGATTGCAAGTAAATGAAAGAAGGATTGTGTTTTGAAATCGGGACTTCTGGAAAGGTGTTGTGTAGTTGGCCTTGGTTCAGGCAACAAGAGAGTTGACTTTTATGGGAATAATCTTGGGAACTGTGTTGAGTATGAAAAGGTCTTAGGTGTATTACCGTTGCGAGTCTTAAGGACGAAGTTGGAAAATGATCACGAAGTATTTGATCTTGCAAGAACTGTATTTCGATGTGTAGTTATGATAGTAGTAAGGTATGAAAGGTTGGGTCGAGATTGTAATTGCTATCGTCCGTGAGTTCATGGTATCGGGGTTAGACTCTATGAAAGTAGTACCAGGTGTGTACAGTTGTACCGCCATAGACTGTCTTCGTGGCTTTGCACTGCGAAGGATTTGTTCGCAAAGCGAACACTCGCTAAGAGTTCGCAAAGCGAACTAACTGATATCATTCCTCTGTTCTTTGGCAGCTTGTAGCATTTCTTGTGTCTTACAACTTTGATCATTTAATGCCTTTGTCTGCACAATAATCAGAAGTAGGAATTTGAAAGTTATCTTTCCAAGTACGAGTAAGAATTAGACGTTCTGAAGTTAAGTATGTAACTTGGAATCGTTTATGAATCGGAACGAATGAGAAAAGTGGACTCAATTGAGAAACGTGGCATAGCCTTCAAAAGTATGGGTGTATGTGAAGTGTTGTACGTGAATTGGTGAGTGGTATGAAAACTCACAATTGCGTTTTGGATGGTTTAAATTTTGGTAGCGGTAACTCGCGAATGATTGTAGTTCTATGTTGTTGTTACGTCGTTATTGGCTGAGATCTAGAATCAACAAGGAACCTTGATTATGTCGGAAAAACCGTAATAATAATCGATTTGGAATGTGGTAACCATAACCGGAGGTTGTTAAGTTATTTTGAGATGTATTGATTCGAGTTTAGAATGATTTTTGGAGTTATATGTGTTATGGTTGTAGCAGTGTAACTCTTGTGTCTTTATCGTCTGGAGAGTGTTGGACAGATGTTAAGATACTGTGTGTTGGCGAGGAAATTATTATACTATAAGACGTCAACAAGTTTCTTGTACCGTTGATTAGTAAGGACCTCAATGGATAAGTGTGTTTCTCTGTGGACTGTTAGCTACTTGGTAATGCTTAAGAATTGGTGGTATCCCATTGTTAGAATTGGAGTTGCACAGTGGAAGGTGACAAATGAAAGGGCCCAGTCAGATTTATAAGAATCGGAGGAGAAATTGATTGTAAGATTGGAAATAAGAAGATTTTGTTCTAAGTGTGTTACCCTTTGATGTGATATGAAAGAAAGGAATTATCGGATGTAATGGTTATATTGTTTAGTATCAGACTAGATGGAACTGGTAAAAGAAGTCGTCTGACTGATTTTGAAATGGTTTTGAATGTTAAAGGATTTGATGAGTGTTTGTTACCATAAATCAAGATAACATGTTACGGTTTTGTTTGTGACTCAGTAGAGGGATATGGAATGGTACATTCTTTCCGAAGGTAGAATGCGACCAAGTCTTTTGTATGGAACAAAAGGGGAATTGTGGAAGATCAAGTTGAAGTTAACCCAATATTGGAATAAGAGTATGACTAAGGACGTGAAGTTTTGATAATTTGTGGAAGACAAGGATTTTGGAATTTTAAAGTCAAGTTGGAATCGATTTTTGTCAGGAATTTTAACGAAGTAAAGATAAAAGGTGGATCTAAGGTAGTGATACAGGTTGCAGTTGTTGTCGAGTAGAGGGAATTCGGGGGCGAATTTCAATTTAAGGGGGGGAGAGTGTAATACCCCATATTATTTAAATGCTCAATTGGATATCAGATAAGATCAGATGAGCAGCTATGTGCTCTATCTTTGGTAAATTAGATTAATGGAATCCTCTAAGTACTTTAAGTATTATCAATTGGGATCAATAGAGCAACTAATGAACTCTGAAGAGATCAATTTATTATTAGTTCAAGAGAGACTTTTATGATAACTCTAATAATTGATCAATTGGTTGAGATGACAGAATATCAATTGGAGATATTTTACTCTATTGGATTATATTATATTATATATATATATATATATATATATATATATATGGAAAGAGAAGAGAAAAGATATAAAAAGGAGAAGAAGAGGAAAGGAGGTGAAGAAGAGAAGAAGAAGGGAGAAGAGAGAAACCCATGGATCATCATCATCACCATCTTCTCCAAACTCCTCTTCGACTATCAGGTGGGTTCTAGTTAGACACTCTAAGTTCTAGAGTTAAGAAATTAGAACTTAGGTTAGATTTGAGAGAAAATGATCAAACGGATAAATCGATGAAATCTAACGGATGAAACGTGATATAAAATGTGTGGAATGCTTGTTGTATGATTAGAATATGTTTAGGTATGATTTGGATGAGTTTTGTTTGAAGGAATATCGGATTTTTGGTCCAAAAGACCAGCTGTTACGCTGCTGGAAAACCCAGAATTCGCAGGTTCGCAAAGCGAACCCATAGTGAAGAGGAAGGCGAAGGTTCGCCAGATCTTCGCAGTGCGAATGGCAAGGTGAAGGTTCGCCAGGTGTTCGCAAAGCGAACTTTGTGCCCTTTTCCTTCTGCCTTGTTTCGCTAGAGCTTTGCACTGCGAAGGAGGAAAGCGATTGCTCGCTAGAGCTTCACAAAGCGAACATGACAGTTTTCCCGTTTTGTTTCCTTCATAACTTTTGATCCGTAACTCGGATCGGGACGTTCTGGGTATGGTGTGGGATTAATGATTTAAGGGGAAAATGAATGGGAATAATGTTATGTGATATGTGGGAATCCATATTTCTTGGATCGTAAATCCGATCGAGGCATTTTTATAGCCGATGTAAAGCTGTGGAAATATCCTACGGGATAAGAGTGAGAACTATTGATTTGATACCCGATTAAATGAATCGGAAGAACCTACGAATTGTGTTAACTATGTAAATGTGAAAAGTGATGTGTGATTATATGTGGTTATTGTAATATTTGTGATTATACCATGTCTATCAAATTGTGAATTGTGAATGAAAGAAATATGCATGCTTAAAATATGAATTAGGAAGAGTGAGGAAACTTTACCCCAAAACAAATGGTATAATTCTAGGTTATGATTAGAATTATGATAGAAACTCTGGATGGCGACGCTCGTGCATTCATTGATGAGTTCTGGCCTAAAGTAGATAACCTAATGACAACGCTCGTGCGTACAGTGCCGAGGCGTGTGTTTGACAACGGTCATGCGTGCTGTGCCGAGGCGTGTGTCAGATACTAATGTCATAGAATGAGTAAACACTAGTATGGAACATGTATGTAAACCTTTGTGGTTTTGATAAGGCATTATGGCCTTGTGATTGTCGAATACAATCCCGTTTGTGTGTGAGATCACGTAATCGTAACCGGTTCTTTGAGTTGCAGTTTCATGAGTCTCGGGCTCCTCTGAAACAAGGCAAGGTACTTGGCAGGTTTGATTCCCGTGTGTAGTACGAATGGAACCTAAGGGTAGAGACTTGTGATGGTTAACAGGCCATGTGAAGTGACGGTTCACGGCTAACAGGCCGATGTTCCTGAATCCATTTCGTATGCCAAGTAAATTGCAAGGATCCATGACCCGGGTCGACTTCTAGACGTAGAAGAGGACGGGAAAAGGGGATTCCTTAGCATGGTTACCGATTAGTGATATCTGTGAGTTAACAGACTCATAACATGTTTCCATATAGTGTGTGTGAGTACTCGAGGTCTCTTCCCTTCCCTTTTGACTCGAGTTAGGTGTGTTAGGACCTTGTACATCCGAGAGGACCTATAAGATAGAGAACTCACTGAGATTTAATGTATCTCACCCTGCTATAGTTGCTATATTTCAGGTACGGTTTGCAGGTTTGATTTACCAGTGGAGCTATGCTTGGATGTTTCAAGAGAAGCTTAGTTGAGCTTAATCTGATGTGTATTTGTTGTATACAATTGAGGATATTGTATATTGATCTTAGTTTTATTGTTTTGGCTAGTTTCCATATCTTGTACCATAGCTTGTATTATTTTTTTAGAATGGTCAAGTATGTGAATTACGCCATTAGGCACTTATGATGGTGTCAGTACCAAATAAAATGCTTGTATTGTATTATTCTAGATAAATATCATACAGGGCGTTACATATATATATATATATATATATATATATATATATTATGCAAAATAACCATTTTCGTCCCTTAACTTTATCCCAGAGTCCAGTTTGGTCCCTTAAATTTAAAAAGTGGCAAGTCCGTCCCTTAACTTTTAAAATGGTGTCAAAGTAGTCCTTGCAGTTAGTTAGCTCAAACGTCCGTTTATTCTTGGTTACGTGGCAGCTGACATGGATTTGGAACATCATCTTTTTCTTTCTTGGTTACGTTTGAATAAAGCCTCTGCACTGCTAAGAAATCTTTCATGTGTAAGTGGACTTCCAACTAACTTCACTTCACATTTCTCCCTGCTGAAACCTTCTCCCACTGCTCTCTCTACTGCTCTCCACATTATCTATTTGTT
The DNA here is from genome assembly GCA_022829125.1 of Lathyrus tuberosus. Lineage (NCBI taxonomy): Eukaryota > Viridiplantae > Streptophyta > Magnoliopsida > Fabales > Fabaceae > Lathyrus > Lathyrus tuberosus. Next base: position 4,306,079 of record JALAZF010000387.1, read on the forward strand.
GTTTGCAATAATAATCATCATTTCAAAACAAATATTGTTATACTTCCTGTTATGTTATTCATTCACTCAAAACACGTATTCCATGTTCACTCAATCTTGAATACTTCAAAGAGCCTTTGCATCAAGTATACTATCAGATTTGACACCAGTAAGCAAGAAAGTATTATGCCCACTCCCAATCCAAATTGTGTCCCACTAATATCTAAGCATGATCACGGGACTCCCGCAATGCTACAGATTAGCAATACAGGGAAGTTACCAGTTGAGCATTTTGATCCACAAAAGTATGTCCTTGATCTTTTTTCTATCCTTTGAAAACAAAGACAACTTTTTAGATTCTTGTAACTTCTTAGATGCATGATTAGAATGGTAATTACAATACTAAAATGTTGCTGAAATGAAATATAGTCTCAAACAAAATAAGTTCCATCTCACAATAATTTGTTTGATGTAATAAATCACTGGCATATTATTATAGTATAAAACTATTCTCTTGATTGATCAATGATGCCTTGATTGTAACATAAATATATCTTCAGTTTGACTCGCCCTTCATAATCTTGAAATGACATAATAATTTACAAAGCCTGAGGACCCATTTGAAAAAAGGTATTGAAAAGAGAAGGAGCATATCTAGCAGCAGCAGTATAAAGAACACCGAAATCTCCTAGAGTAGATAGAGGGGGAAGATCCATTGAAGGTTTGGACAAGGGACGTATTGCATCCTGTCAAAAAAATAAAACAACATTACTTACTACTTTTGTTTAACACATACCATACATACATGTTTGTAGGAAGTAGCAAAAGAGAAGAACATACTAAAATTTTCTGCCATTCTTGAACAGCTTCAGAACCAGTATAGTTTTGAAGATTCTTTAAAAACTCAGGAGGACCTATGCGTGACAAGAAATCAGCTTCAGGTACATAGACCATTCATGAATCATAAGTAGCACATGGGACAGACTCTCCCAATGCATCAAGAACTTGAGCAAGAGGGTTTACCTGAGGACCTCTTGATTGCAAACTAGAGAACAATGATGGACCTGAATCAAACTTATATCCTTTCGCATCAAAAGAATGAGCAGCACCTCCAGCAACGTCGTGACTCTCAAGAACCACAACATTTTGTTCATATCTTGCCAACAGTGTTGCACATAAAGTCCACCTGGAAATACGTGGCACCTGTTTTCAACCTTTGACTAACATAACCAGACGGAAGGATAAACGTGACGCGAGTTTAAAAGTTATGGGACGAAATTGCCACATTTTAAAGTTAAGGGACCAAACTGGACCCTGGGGCAAAGTTAAAGGATGGAAAAGGTTATTTTCCCAATATATTATCTATAGCCATAAATAAAATATTAAGAATCAAAATTCTTTTAAAAAATAGATTTTAGGATTCCCAATCATCAATCATAATCATATATGTGATTCCAAATATATTTAGCATAATATATACTACCGTTGTTCCTTTATATAAGAAGTAGTATTATATAACCTATCTCCAAACTAAAACCTAAGTTTTCACAATAACTTTTCATCCAAAAAAATATTCAAATTTTAATTTTTAATTAAATTTTTATCATATAGTTTCTATGTCAAATTCAAAACTTTCCATAAATCTCAAGTAAGTGTAACAAAAAAAATACTAAAAAATTATCATTAAACTTCATGCCTCTTAAAACTTATATATCAATATTGAAAAAAAACCATGAATTTCAAATATACGTTTCATGGTCCAAAATAATTAACCAAAATATACGTTTAGAGAACAAATCTCAATAAACTAAACTTGAAGACCTGCTCTGATACCACTTGATGGAATTAATTTAATAATTATTATACAAACATGCTCAATAACAAAGATTAAAACTATAATCTTACTTTAGTGCGGAAACCATATGAGCATATATATATATAAACTAAGATCTACAACATGTTAATTTATCAAGGATTGAGATTAGGAATACCTGGATAATTGAATCATTGACATACTTTCCTGAAACACAAAGTAAAGAGAGACGAATGACGAGCACCCGTTGGCTTATAGTTCTTCCTCAACCGGTACTCCTAATGCCTTGAATTCTCTTCAGATGGGGAAAAAAGATAAATTGCTTATGTGCGGTATATTGGGGACCATAGCCTATATATAGTGTGATGGCTAATTAGGGTTCCCATTATTCCTAAATGGACCATCCTGACATCCACTCATATTTGAGCACATATCCAATTAATTAATTAATTAATTACTAAATAGAAATCTAAATAGCCTTTTAAATTTATTTGACCAATTAATCAATTAAGGCTCTTAATTTGATAAATAACTAAAATAATTAAAATATAGATGCCTACATAATAATTATTTGAATTTAATAATTAAATAATATTAATATTATAAAATATTCCAACAACATATGCTCACAACAATTATCCAAACCTGTCAAAGACACCCCAACCCATGCACCAATCGCCCTCCACACCAACCGAATTTTAGGACAAGTTATAAACACATGTTCTATAGATTCTACACAATGAAAACAAAAAACGCAATGGGACTCGTGAGGATTAGAAATTACTCCCCTGGCTGCCAGATTTGAACAAGACGGAAGTCTATTTAAAACCAACCTCCACCCGAAGATCTTGACCTTCATTCAAATTGACGTTGACCAGAAAATTTTCAAAGCAGTTGTAATACCCTAATTTTTACCCCTAAGATCCCACATGTCATTTGCATTTCATGCCACAAACAATATCACACATTGGTTCCCTCTTCTATAGGATTGTGCCTTGCAGGGATCTTTGGGTTTGTGTGTGTGTGTTTGTTATTTGTTTATTGCTTAATTTGTTTATGTTTACTAACAATTAATTAAAATCCAAAAATATTTTGTTTTTTTTCACTAACATTTTCAGGGGAAGAACAGGTTAAAAATACCAAAAATCAGTCCTTTAGCTCGAACGAATTTCATCTTAACAAAGTCAATGTTGATCTGCAATTAATTCAAGAATTAACTGATCAAGAGTTTCCAAGATTTAATTGATTATTATTCAAGAGACTCCAAAGTTCATGTGTTTATTTCCATGACTTCTTTGACAAGCAAAGGAATCGAGCCAGAACCACAACAGTGCAACAAAATGCTCATTTTTCACAAATTTTGCACTGAGTAACCGGGTAGCAGATATGCTGTAACCGGTTACCCTCGTGAAAATTTGAAAAATGGTGGCAAATTTAAATTCAGCAATTGGCTCAAATCCCAGCCCTTGATCACATTTGGAATATTCTAGACCACCTCATTTTTATTCCCCTACATCACTTTGATCATTTTTCACCATACACCTTTACTAATCACCACTCTTTTGATAATTCCCTCCAAATTTGAATTCCAATCCTAATTTTGATCATCCAAGCCTAATTCCAAACCACCAATTTTCCCAAGCCTAAACTCTATAAATAGAGGCTTCATTTCATTCATTCTTCAAGCATTTGATAGCCAACAAACCTCTTGCAAATTCTCTTCCCAACCACAAAATTCACCAAAGCTCACTTTTCTTCTTTTGAAAGTTAACAAGAATTCACATTGAATCTTGTTCAAATTTGAGCTAAACCTTCATCCGTTCTTGTTTTTGTTCATCAATTATAGTAGATCAAGGCTTTGGAATTTGGATCTTGAAGCAATTTGAAGGAATTTTCAGATTTGAAGTGGTAATCCATTTTTCACCATTGTTGAAGCTTCATCTTCATCTTCCATAATGTAGATCTTTGGAGATCTTTGTTACTTGATCCTTTGGATCTTGTAATTGTGTTTAATTGCTGGTTTTCACTGTTATTTTACTTTAAATTTCGTGCAATTTCAGTTCCATGATCACAAAGTGTTTGTAAAAAGTTTTGAAAGTGGATCATGCTGAATTTTGCACAATTTTCAGCATTCTGGTGCAGAGTAGCCGGTTAGCAGATATGCTGTAACCGGTTACTCTGTGTTAATTTTGAAAAATTGTGCCTATTTTGAACTAAGTAACCGGTTAGCAAATATGATGTAACCGGTTACTTCGAAACAGAATGCATATTGTCACTTGTTTTTGGGGCTGTTTTGGATTTTCTTCTTCCTTTTTCCCCTTTCTTCTTGTTTTAGCCTTGAAATGCATTGTTGAAATTAATAACTCTTCAATTTCAATGGACTCTGGATATGGTTAAAGTAATTAAACATTCATTAGTTCAAATCTATCTTTTAATGAATTGTTGAATTCATTTGAGGTGCTTTGAATTAGTGATATGTTTTCACACTTAAACTTATCAATTAAAGGTGATTGAACTTGAAGATGAAAGGTTCTTGAATTTGCAATTCAATTTGGCTTTCTCTTCATCTATTTCTCTTCTCCTTTGATTGATGAAAGTCTTATGGATCTTAGAATTTCTTTGTTGAATTCTTGATCAAGACTAGATCGTTACCTATTTTCTTTTCGCGCGGTATTGCTTTCGGATGACGATCTACATATCGTTCATCTAGCATGCATTAGCAAAAAGATCTATTGACCGGCCTCATTGTAGGGTAATTACTCCGTAAATTACTCGACGATTGCTTAACATAGCGCAATATTTGTCCCTCTTTATACAATTCGTAATTTGAACTTTCGTGGTCCGGACCTTGATTGGTCGCGTCAACCCAATGTTGATTAATTTTTGCATTAGCTTCATAACCTTTGAAACTTGGCGTTGTAGAGGCTTTGGTTCTACCAATCTTCTGTCAAGTTCATTAACTTTGGCCTAAGTGCATTGTTTAATTGCTATAGTTCAAAACGAAAAACGAAATAATCGGTGAAGGCTTATGGCACTAGAGCCTTGTGCTACTAACCACTAACTTCTAACTTTACATTTCTTTCTCGCTCCCTATCTTTCTTTATTTTTTTATGATTTATGTCATTTTATCATATCATATTTATGTTCTTGTCATTTTTCTTTTGTCCACTTGGACCATATTATATTGCGCTTTGTTTTTCGTTTGTCCAGTTTTGGCTCAAAAACATTAATAAAGGATTAAACAACTAAAAGACTTGTGCTCTTAATTGTTGGACTATGGCCACTATCCTTTGCATTGGAGGACCTATACTCTTGATTATGGACTTATGGGCTTAGAGTTAGGATCGTAACCTATGCTTGGGAGTTTGTGATGGAAAACCTTGGATTTTGGATACTTGGAGTCCTCTTTTGAAGACTTATTTTGAATCAAGACCAAATCAAAAAAGGAAAAATGCTTATGCTATGGAGCTTGTCCATGTGGTTATATCTTTCTTATCCTTAGCTTTTACTTTATGCACTAGGATAGTCACTTCTTCTCCACCCCTTCTTCAATTTTCAAAATCTCCTCTCTTTTTCAAAACCTTCTTGTTTTTAAACTTAAAACCGCTTTCATAATAAAACCTTGACTTTGGTCAAGTGATTTTTTAAAACTTTGTTTTATTTAATAAATGTCAATCAATATTAACCATATTTTGACCATTTCATAAACACATAAAAAAATACAAAAACTCATCATTTTTTTTGTGTGCCTTGTGCATTTTTTTCTTTTTAAATCTTTTCATAAGTTTAGACATGATTCATTTCTTTAAGCGGAATTATTCGCTTGGAAATGACGACTTATATTTACATTTAAAATCAACCAAAACAAACAAATTTTTTGTTCTTTGTACCACGAACTACGGGGTTTTGATCCTACATTGCACATCGTGGGTACGTAGGCATGAAGCGATAAGTCTCTCCAAACACAAAAATCTTAAAAAATATTTCTCTTCTCATATCCTCAATCTCTTTACAAGCAAACCATTTTCAGACCAAAAAGCATGAATACATCAAAGCGCTCCTATAGAGTACTATAGATGTATTGGGTGCGTAAAAACTTCCCCTTACATAACCAACCCCCTTTACCCATTTCTCTTTGTCTTTTTTAGCTTGTGCTTTTTTAGACTTCTTAGGATTTATTCGCTCTTTTTTCCTTTTCCTTTGTGGAATAAATAAAAGCGCAGTGGCGACTCTGTTTTCCTTGAGTTAAGTTAATCAATAGCTTACACTCACGATTTTTACCGCTACATAAAAGTGGCGACTCTGCTGGGGATTGTAGCCTCCCTTGAGGGGTTTAGCCTACTTTGATTTATTTACTGCTTTTTGTCTGATTTTCTTGTTACTTGTTTATTCTGTTTGGGAGTTCCTCTTTGTGTGAGATAGGTCCTATACCCGGACCAGAGTGTACTTTGAGATAGGAGGATAGTATAGTTACGGGAACTTTGAAGGAGTCGAATCCTGAAAAAGAAGAACTTGAGAATCTATCCACTTGGTGGTTGCCACTTTGGAATTACTGATGCAGATCGAGCGATCAAAAAGGCATTACTTTTTCCATTGAAGCCTATAACACTAAGGACCGTAGTAACCCTTAACCCATCCTAGCCTTTTTAGGATCGTAGCGCGGAAGCTATAAAGATGCAAATCTGACTTAGCTGTCACGCGATGCTACACTCAGGTTAGATTCTCTTGAGGATAACTACCAACCTCCGAGCAAATCGGTGTGCTGGTGTGTCTGATAGTGGATTGTGGACCCCGGGCACTTTGTTAGAACCACTGTTTTTTGAAGGTACAATGAAGATAAAACCTTAGTACACACCTTTGTGGGATTGGTTCTTACCCTTGGCTTCATGCTCGTGACTTGAACCTTGACCCGTGTGCTTTGTATGATCTTGTTTGTGGGTGTTGCATTCATGCACTCATGCATTCATGAGCATTCTTCTAGAAAGGTTTCAAGGAACTTAAAGGTGTTATTGCAAACATTGCAGGAACTTTTGTTATGGATTTTGGAAGGAGAAGTACAAATAAGTACACTTTCAAGGGTCCTAAGTTAGAGGGTTTAAGAGAGCTAGGATCTTCGGTTGTTGATACCAAGAAGTTCGAGTCCTAATATGGAAGGCTTTTATCTCTCTTGAAGGTTAATATGGCTGAAGGATTGCTTGCTACTTTGGTTCAGTTCTATGACCCTTTGCTGTATTGTTTCACCTTTCCTGATTATCAAATGGTACCTACGCTAGAGGAGTATTCTCTCCTGCATGGTTTGCCTATTCATGGTCAGATTTTCTCTGGTTTGGATCCCGCTCCCGAGCATCACATTATTGCGAAGGCTACTCGCTTGAAAGTTTCTGAGGTTAAGGCTCACATGGATACCAAAGGAAAGATTCTTTGGTTACCCGCTAAGTTCTTGATGGATAGAGCTCATCACTTTGCTAGTGCGAAGAACACAGTTGCTTTTGAGGCTATTTTTTCCTTGCTTATTTATGGACTATTCCTCTTCCCGAATGTTGAGAACTTTGTCGACAACAACGCTATTCAGATCTTCTTGATTGGGAATCCAATTCCCACTTTGCTTGTCGATGCTTACCATTCTATTCACATTAGGAATTTCCATGGTGAAGGGATGATTATCTATTGTGCACCTTTGCTTTACAAGTGGTTTATTTCTCACTTGCTGAAGTCTGCAGCTTTCTGGAATCTCAAGGATGGTTTATATTTGTCGCAGAAGATCATGTCTCTCTCTCATTCTGATATTGATTGGTGTAGCCGTGTTCCTTCTGGAGCGATGATTATTGATAGTTGTGGTGATTTTCCCAACGTGCCTCTTCTTGGTACAAAGGGAGGAATCAACTACAATCCGGTGTTGGCTCATCGTCAGTTGGGATATCCTTTGCAAGAGGTACCTAAGAACATTCATTTGGCTGGTCTCTTTTTCAAGGAAGAAGAATCTCAGGTTGCTCTCAAGAGAGAAATTGTGGAAGCTTGGTGCAGCATTTGTAGAGAAGGAAAGGAAAGTTTGGGAAATCCGAATTGTGTCTCTTCGGAACCTTACCTCTAGTGGGTTAAAAATAGAGCTATTACTTTTAAGATGCCTTATGTGCGTCAGAAGCCTTTATCTCTAACTGATAAGAAGCCTATTCTCTACTTTATGGAAGACACAGAGAAGCTTCAGATCGCTTTGGCCGAGATTCAACAAGAGAGAGATGCTTAGAAGAACAAGTATCAGATTGTTGAGTTAGAGAATGCAAGACTTCAAGAGCACTTCAAGAAGAAGAATGAAGATGAAGTTGCCAACAAGAAGAGAAAGGCACAAGAGGATTTATTTTCCTCTCGCATTCAGCCAGTTCTTGATATTCTGAAGAGTTCAGAATCTCCTTGGAAGTTGATCGTTGATCAGTTGCTGATTGAGAAGACTCAGATGCAGGCCCACATCAAGAAGCTAGAAGACAGAGCTGGGACTTCTTCTCATAGGATTCTCTAGGGATGTAGTTTTCTTTATTCTCTTTTGTTTTAGGATTCTTGAATTTGTACTTCCGAGATGTAATCTTTTCCATCATTAATGAATGAGATTTTGGTATTTCAGATAACAATGTTTGAAATATGCCTTATAATTCCTTGAAACTTTACATTTGCATCTTGCACATCAAGCATCATCTCTTGCATTGTTTCTTGCCTTTTCCAGGTGTCTTATATTTCTTTTGGTCTTCATTCAGCCAAGTTGTCGCACCAGTATAATACTCGGGCTAATCTGAAGAAGAAGATGAATCAGCTGCAATAAGAGAACTGTGAGCTTCGTGAGGAAGTGAAAAATTTGAAGGATATTTTGTAGAGACTCACTGCTATGATGGAAACCCTGGTGGCTGCTCAGAATCAGCCACCACCACCTCCTCCTCCGCTTTTAACTCCTGTGCAAAGGACAGTCATTTCGGAGATTGTCTCTATGCCCATCTCTGTGGCGCCTACTAGTGTTCCTCAATACTCCATGCCTCCTGGCTTCCCCTGGGGCATGCCCATTAACTTTGAAATTCTGGTACAGATGTGTGATGTCTCGTGCAATGTCACAACATCGCAATCTGCTGTATGAACAAGGCAATAATAGTAACAGTAAATCAACACAAGGATTGTTCACCCAGTTCGGTTCAACAACCTACATCTGGGGGCATACCAAGCCAGGAAGGAAGTCCACTATTAGTAGTATCAAATTACAGACTCAACAGACCAGTTGACAATCTACCTAATTCAATCACTACCCAATGACCCTTCTATCTAAGTCCTCCCTAGATAAGAGACTCTATCTCACTTCCAACCATCGCAATGATGTCTAGCAGTCAACAACTCCGCCACTGCATCGACAGCTTGTTTACCAACAACTTTTCTAACACAGAAAACTAGAAGACACATTTCCATGACACACATTGGAGTTGCTTCAAAGCTTCCTCCAAGAACAATACAATACTCATTACCTACAGGTTTCTGAGTACTAACACCGTGACCATCTCACAACCCGAGTGGTTCACTTAGACTAAGCCCTAATGATCTACATCTTGGACCCGTGCCTCTTCTTAGGTTACAAGCATTCTATTTATAATATAATCCCAACTGGATTTAGGCCTTCAAATCTTCTGTAACAAATCTGCAACAGATCCTGCTTCTAAATAGATTTTCAATCAAATCTTCAATTAAATCTTCAATAATTAACTCTGAATATTCTCCATATCTTTATGCTGTAAACTCGCAACAAACTAATCTTCTTCATAACTTATTGTACCTGGAAATTCGCATTCAATCTAACTGACAGATATCCTTAAATCAACATAATCACCGCAGCCCATTACAGCCTGATGTTTTAATGTTCTGGTATAGTGATGTTAAGACATCGCATGTGACATCACTCTTCAGCACCTTACCTCTTCAACAATATTCACACACCAGAAGGTTAGCCAAAACATACCAATACTGTTAGAAGCTCATGTTGCAACATCAACCATGACATCAGCATTGTTTTAACAAAATTTCAGCCAATTACAAGAACTTACAATCTCCCCCTTTGGCTAATTTTGGCTAAAAGAAATATATAAACATTACACCTCAGATTACAGCAGTAATTACAACCCTACACTACTGTTAGACGTCATCTGGTCCTAACAATAAACAACAGTAGCTACTGTGTACTGCATCCATGGAGAATCATCTCTTTGGCTAATTTTGAATGATGTTAGAACATCACATCACCATATAACAGCAAACCCAGGCAGCACATCAGGAGGTGCACATGAGGAAGAAGATATCCAACACTCTCCCTCAATTACAACACATTTCTTTTTCCTTCCAGGTCAGACCCAGACCAATTGTAGAAGACACCTCCAGAAAAGAAATGTTTGTCTATTCATCAAAGACCAATGGTGGCATAAGATAATTCTGCACACCTTCATTGATCAGACACTGGGTTTAGTCTGTGGCATAAGAGGACACAAGTCACAAAGACTCAACACCAACTTAAGGATGTAACATCCTCTTCTGCAGCATCAGAAACTGCAGACTCCAGACATAACATCTGCACAACCCAATTAGCCAGACCCTTTCTTTTCTCCCCCTTTTTAGCCACAAATTGGCAAAGGAAGTCCTCACAGAACCAGACCCAAGTAGTGCTTACCCAAAAACGAACAAAAGCCATAGGACTTATGAAACAACCACACTCACTGGCTGAAGGAGAACAATATAACCCCTATAAATAGCTGACCAGTAACTTTGGAATTAACGAGCCTTGAATATGTCAAGGTGCTTGGTCAAAGAAACGCTATTTTAGGTATCAAAAACTGCATTCAAATTCAATGCCTACCTTCCAAAAACTGCCTTGACTGCTTTAAATATTTCACAACTGAATCTTACCATAAATTAGGCCAATAACGCTCCATGCATAGGCAGAGACACGTGTTACACCTTATCCTTGCACTACCGTCCAAAATACATCCTTGTTTGGCTCAAGAAAAACATGTCCTATATCATGTTCTAACATCGTATTAGACATTGTCTGCTGGCTTACAGAAATAACAACCCAGGACTCAACAAACACATCTTCTTATCTAATGTATACTGAGACGACTGCTCACAATCCCTTCTAGATTCCTTCAAAACAGCAGAAAAAACTAAAGTCACCCATATACACCAATTTTTCTTTTCAGTCTTCTCCTGCATAGGCACTATCTTCACACAGTTATGATATGTCTCATCAAGATGTTTGACATCACACTGCACAAACTTACACAGCCCACAGGCTACGTGCAGTCATAGGCTTATAGACAACAGTCTTAACAGTCAATGCTCTTTAGGCTATCACAAAGATATTGCCACAATCTGGTATATGTTGAGCAAGACCTCACCATGTTGATTTTGGACACATGGTCTGCCAATTCCAATAAACACACGCCCACCTGATTTGAAGTTTCTCACATATTCCATGACAAATGTCTTGTAACACAAGATAAGTACTGCCACCCCCTTTTACTTATATTAGAAGGAACCTCCTGGCTATAACCTTAACATCCTAATAGAGTCTTCAACATGAAAGTAGCCATGTATTCCCAGAACTACTTACCATCAAGATTAGAATCTGCCCATTCTAATCCACATTATGTCAGAACTGCCACTTCAGACGATAATGCTGCTTCTTCCAACTCCATAAGTATGATACACAACAAACTAAAATGTTGTACCACAGTGTACGAGACAAAAGACCACACCACTTAACCAGCACCAGCAGTTATACCAAAAGCAAACTAAAAGGAATAACATTAGACAATCAGACAAGACCTAGGCTCATCCTATTAGGACCACCTCTACCAAGGCACCAAACAAAAAGTTCTGGTATCCAATGTGCCAAGAAAAACAGGTTCCCAAGAAAGACAGATTCCCACACCAAAGACTTCTCTGACTGGTCAGGCGATACAAACAATGACATTTTATCCATTATGAATAACAAACCTCCTTGCTCCTATCAGCACACCAAGGAAGGAATCATGAGTCAGTCTAACAAGAATGCAGCAAAGAGACACATGCAGGAGGACAAGAAGCCAGATCCTCAGAAGTTGAAAGACACAACACTATCCACAGCTGGAGCATCTTCAGGAGCAACAAGAACACGCAAGACATCAGAAACAAGGATGAAGACCATCAAGAAAAACCAAGTGCAACTTCAAGCTTCTGATGATGAATGGGATGAAGATTGGAAATCTTTACTTGATTCGGGGGGTTGGGATAATCTTTAGACTCTTTGCTTGTTGTTTTTACTGATCTTGTAAGCTTCAAAAATGCAATAAACTTCTGTTTTAATTCTGTTCCATTTATACTAAACAAATGCAATGCACAACTGCACAAGACACTAAATCCTCATGTAAGCACCTTCCCAATAAGTGCCACACCAAAAACTGCAGTAATATCAATCCCACGTTCAGCTGCATAAAACAGTAACAATCTCCCCCTATCAAGGATAACATGTGCTTCTTCGCATCTACATGTCTTCAAGAGCTCACTCTTTGTTCAATTCACAAGTTGACCTCAATCATCACTTGCACCAAGCCTCCCATGAAAATAGCTAAATGCCATATTTTGACCTTTTTCACGTTTGCTAGAACAATCCACCAAGAAAACTTGATCTTCAAGTCACATGTTCCACTTGGTCAAAAGCAAACACACTTAGACTCCTTAAGCCATGGTCATGTAACATCTTCTCCTTCCTGCAGCTCCCGCAAACTGCCATGAGAACGATCTTTTTGAAGCATCCTATTGTTCATTCCTGTAGATCACCCTATCATTAGCTGATGTGCCACTTCACCAGCTGAGACTCCTGATGTTAAGCTAGATGTCAGAACATCCAACTGCTGAATTCAGCTCTACCTTCTGCCACTCAGAAGAACCTCCTCCCTTTGCAGAAATAGATTTCCATGCTCTCATAGACTTGATTCAATAATCAAGTTTGAGTAGACAACCTCCACTCTGCTTAGAAACTCCAAGGACTTCAGACCTACCACATCTGAATCTTCAGAAAGTAAGTAGTCCAAAACTACCCCATAGCAATACTAAAGAAAGTCACTTCCCTTAGTAGAGCCGTCAGTAGAAAGCCAGAGATAACTGCCACTTATCCTCGACCTTCACAACCAGAGCAAACACCATGCTCTAAACCACTAATCCATGCTGTAACCATCAAGATGTGATGTCTTCATATCTTACAACCTCAGCCACAGTCTGACTTAGAGATGTTGGATGTCATCAACATTCCACAATCTGTCTGCCTCTCATCCCAGACACTTGCCATAGCCACCAATCAACTCCACCAGTTGATTCAACTCCAAGATGCTTAACCTTTGAAAATACTTCCAAAACAGCCACAAAGAGTAAATTCTCAACACTTCTGCAGACCTGTATTTTAACCTCAGACAAATACAAAGTCTCCCGTCAATGTATATGCACAACATTATTCCCAGCAAACAACATTTTATCTGGTCTGACATCCTTTTCCTGCAGACTTGAGGCACTAGTTGATCCCTCTTTTGCTAATCCACACCACTGATCACTTCAGATTAGGTAAGTGGCTTGTCCTGATACTTCACCAAGAGCACAACTAACTTTCTTTGGAACTGGAATGATGTTTCAACTTTAGTTCCAACATCACATTAAGCAACTGCTATGGCTTTGGAGACTATATCCACACAAATCTCTTGGAGGGAACACATGAGAACAAAACAAAACAAGCTCAGTTTCTTTCTTGATGAAACGTCCTCCAGTTCATGTATCTTCAGATAAACATGAACTATATCATGACCAGAAGGATCCTCCTAATTAGGTCACCACTACTTAGCTTAAGAGATAACTTTTCAAGATTTTCACTCCCGCATGAAAATTTTGACAGTGGCACCTTTTTGCTATGGTTTGACCTTCTTCATCAAAGTTCTGAACAGATTGGTTTTCAATGCCTGATTAGAAATATAACCTTCAATGTCATATTCAATAGGATCCATTCATCTTTTTGGTCACTTCTTTCCCCAAAACAAAGATATGAAATAATCCTCGTTAAAGTTGTCTATAACATCAAGAATATCCTGTTGAGAAGACCAACCCCTAATGTCTTTCCATGAGAATACCTTCCTAGAATCTCACCACCAGAGATACAAGACCCTACCAGGGTTATACCATATGCAGCGGAACATACAACTCCTCAACAATAATCCTTGCACATCATCAATAACCCAAGTGCCAGCAGTTCTCCTAATGATCATGTCATGAATAGCCCATCCTTCACTTCAAGGGATCATACAAACAACTATATGAACTGACCAAGTCCATCACTCAGCAAAACTATCTTCCTTGCTCATGAACCAGAAAGTATCTTCCCTAGATCTCATCCAGAAACAGACAGGATGCCTGCTTTAATACCAATTGAAATTCTGGTACAGATGTGTGATGTCTCGTGCAATGTCACAACATCGCAATCTGTTGTATGAACAAGGCAATAATAGTAACAGTAAATCAACATAAGGATTGTTCACCCAGTTCGGTTCAACAACCTACATCTGGGGGCATACCAAGCCAGGAAGGAAGTCCACTATTAGTAGTATCAAATTACAGACTCAACAGACCAGTTGACAATCTACCTAATTCAATCACTACCCAATGACCCTTCTATCTAAGTCCTCCCTAGATAAGAGACTCCATCTCACTTCCAATAATCGTAATGATGTCTAGCAGTCAACAACTCCGCCACTGCATCGACAACTTGTTTACCAACAACTTTTCTAACACAGAAAACTGGAAGACACATTTCCATGACACACATTGGAGTTGCTTCAAAGCTTCCTCCAAGAACAATACAATACTCATTACCTACAGGTTTCTGAGTACTAACACCGTGACCATCTCACAACTCGAGTGGTTCACTTAGACTAAGCACTAATGATCTACATCTTGGACCCAGGCCTCTTCTTAGGTTACAAGCATTCTATTTATAATATAATCCCAACTGGATTTGGGCCTTCAAATCTTCTGTAACAAATCTGCAACAGATCCTGCTTCTAAATAGATTTTCAATCAAATCTTCAATTAAATCTTCAATAATTAACTCTGAATATTCTCCATATCTTTATGCTGTAAACTCGCAACAAACTAATCTTCTTCATAACTTATTGTACCTGGAAATTCGCATTCAATCTAACTGACAGATATCCTTAAATCAACATAATCACCGCAGCCCATTACAGCCTGATGTTTTAATGTTCTGGTATAGTGATGTTAAGACATCGCATGTGACATCACTCTTCAGCACCTTACCTCTTCAACAATATTCACACACCAGAAGGTTAGCCAAAACATACCAATACTGTTAGAAGCTCATGTTGCAACATCAACCATGACATCAGCATTGTTTTAACAAAATTTCAGCCAATTACAAGAACTTACAATCTCCCCCTTTGGCTAATTTTGGCTAAAAGAAATATATAAACATTACACCTCAGATTACAGCAGTAATTACAACCCTACACTACTGTTAGACGTCATCTGGTCCTAACAATAAACAACAGTAGCTACTGTGTACTGCATCCATGGAGAATCATCTCTTTGGCTAATTTTGAATGATGTTAGAACATCACATCACCATATAACAGCAAACCCAGGCAGCACATCAGGAGGTGCACATGAGGAAGAAGATATCCAACACTCTCCCTCAATTACAACACATTTCTTTTTCCTTCCAGGTCAGACCCAGACCAATTGTAGAAGACACCTCCAGAAAAGAAATGTTTGTCTATTCATCAAAGACCAATGGTGGCATAAGATAATTCTGCACACCTTCATTGATCAGACACTGGGTTTAGTCTGTGGCATAAGAGGACACAAGTCACAAAGACTCAACACCAACTTAAGGATGTAACATCCTCTTCTGCAGCATCAGAAACTGCAGACTCCAGACATAACATCTGCACAACCCAATTAGCCAGACCCTTTCTTTTCTCCCCCTTTTTAGCCACAAATTGGCAAAGGAAGTCCTCACAGAACCAGACCCAAGTAGTGCTTACCCAAAAACGAACAAAAGCCATAGGACTTATGAAACAACCACACTCACTGGCTGAAGGAGAACAATATAACCCCTATAAATAGCTGACCAGTAACTTTGGAATTAACGAGCCTTGAATATGTCAAGGTGCTTGGTCAAAGAAACGCTATTTTAGGTATCAAAAACTGCATTCAAATTCAATGCCTACCTTCCAAAAACTGCCTTGACTGCTTTAAATATTTCACAACTGAATCTTACCATAAATTAGGCCAATAACGCTCCATGCATAGGCAGAGACACGTGTTACACCTTATCCTTGCACTACCGTCCAAAATACATCCTTGTTTGGCTCAAGAAAAACATGTCCTATATCATGTTCTAACATCGTATTAGACATTGTCTGCTGGCTTACAGAAATAACAACCCAGGACTCAACAAACACATCTTCTTATCTAATGTATACTGAGACGACTGCTCACAATCCCTTCTAGATTCCTTCAAAACAGCAGAAAAAACTAAAGTCACCCATATACACCAATTTTTCTTTTCAGTCTTCTCCTGCATAGGCACTATCTTCACACAGTTATGATATGTCTCATCAAGATGTTTGACATCACACTGCACAAACTTACACAGCCCACAGGCTACGTGCAGTCATAGGCTTATAGACAACAGTCTTAACAGTCAATGCTCTTTAGGCTATCACAAAGATATTGCCACAATCTGGTATATGTTGAGCAAGACCTCACCATGTTGATTTTGGACACATGGTCTGCCAATTCCAATAAACACACGCCCACCTGATTTGAAGTTTCTCACATATTCCATGACAAATGTCTTGTAACACAAGATAAGTACTGCCACCCCCTTTTACTTATATTAGAAGGAACCTCCTGGCTATAACCTTAACATCCTAATAGAGTCTTCAACATGAAAGTAGCCATGTATTCCCAGAACTACTTACCATCAAGATTAGAATCTGCCCATTCTAATCCACATTATGTCAGAACTGCCACTTCAGACGATAATGCTGCTTCTTCCAACTCCATAAGTATGATACACAACAAACTAAAATGTTGTACCACAGTGTACGAGACAAAAGACCACACCACTTAACCAGCACCAGCAGTTATACCAAAAGCAAACTAAAAGGAATAACATTAGACAATCAGACAAGACCTAGGCTCATCCTATTAGGACCACCTCTACCAAGGCACCAAACAAAAAGTTCTGGTATCCAATGTGCCAAGAAAAACAGGTTCCCAAGAAAGACAGATTCCCACACCAAAGACTTCTCTGACTGGTCAGGCGATACAAACAATGACATTTTATCCATTATGAATAACAAACCTCCTTGCTCCTATCAGCACACCAAGGAAGGAATCATGAGTCAGTCTAACAAGAATGCAGCAAAGAGACACATGCAGGAGGACAAGAAGCCAGATCCTCAGAAGTTGAAAGACACAACACTATCCACAGCTGGAGCATCTTCAGGAGCAACAAGAACACGCAAGACATCAGAAACAAGGATGAAGACCATCAAGAAAAACCAAGTGCAACTTCAAGCTTCTGATGATGAATGGGATGAAGATTGGAAATCTTTACTTGATTCGGGGGGTTGGGATAATCTTTAGACTCTTTGCTTGTTGTTTTTACTGATCTTGTAAGCTTCAAAAATGCAATAAACTTCTGTTTTAATTCTGTTCCATTTATACTAAACAAATGCAATGCACAACTGCACAAGACACTAAATCCTCATGTAAGCACCTTCCCAATAAGTGCCACACCAAAAACTGTAGTAATATCAATCCCACGTTCAGCTGCATAAAACAGTAACAATCTCCCCCTATCAAGGATAACATGTGCTTCTTCGCATCTACATGTCTTCAAGAGCTCACTCTTTGTTCAATTCACAAGTTGACCTCAATCATCACTTGCACCAAGCCTCCCATGAAAATAGCTAAATGCCATATTTTGACCTTTTTCACGTTTGCCAGAACAATCCACCAAGAAAACTTGATCTTCAAGTCACATGTTCCACTTGGTCAAAAGCAAACACACTTAGACTCCCTAAGCCATGGTCATGTAACATCTTCTCCTTCCTGCAGCTCCCGCAAACTGCCATGAGAACGATCTTTTTGAAGCATCCTATTGTTCATTCCTGTAGATCACCCTATCATTAGCTGATGTGCCACTTCACCAGCTGAGACTCCTGATGTTAAGCTAGATGTCAGAACATCCAACTGCTGAATTCAGCTCTACCTTCTGCCACTCAGAAGAACCTCCTCCCTTTGCAGAAATAGATTTCCATGCTCTCATAGACTTGATTCAATAATCAAGTTTGAGTAGACAACCTCCACTCTGCTTAGAAACTCCAAGGACTTCAGACCTACCACATCTGAATCTTCAGAAAGTAAGTAGTCCAAAACTACCCCATAGCAATACTAAAGAAAGTCACTTCCCTTAGTAGAGCCGTCAGTAGAAAGCCAGAGATAACTGCCACTTATCCTCGACCTTCACAACCAGAGCAAACACCATGCTCTAAACCACTAATCCATGCTGTAACCATCAAGATGTGATGTCTTCATATCTTACAACCTCAGCCACAGTCTAACTTAGAGATGTTGGATGTCATCAACATTCCACAATCTGTCTGCCTCTCATCCCAGACACTTGCCATAGCCACCAATCAACTCCACCAGTTGATACAACTCCAAGATGCTTAACCTTTGAAAATACTTCCAAAACAGCCACAAAGAGTAAATTCTCAACACTTCTGCAGACCTGTATGTTAACCTCAGACAAATACAAAGTCTCCCGTCAATGTATATGCACAACATTATTCCCAGCAAACAACATTTTATCTGGTCTGACATCCTTTTCCTGCAGACTTGAGGCACTAGTTGATCCCTCTTTTGCTAATCCACACCACTGATCACTTCAGATTAGGTAAGTGGCTTGTCCTGATACTTCACCAAGAGCACAACTAACTTTCTTTGGAACTGGAATGATGTTTCAACTTTAGTTCCAACATCACATTAAGCAACTGCTATGGCTTTGGAGACTATATCCACACAAATCTCTTGGAGGGAACACATGAGAACAAAACAGAACAAGCTCAGTTTCTTTCTTGATGAAACGTCCTCCAGTTCATGTATCTTCAGATAAACACGAACTATATCATGACCAGAAGGATCCTCCTAATTAGGTCACCACTACTTAGCTTAAGAGATAACTTTTCAAGATTTTCACTCCCGCATGAAAATTTTGACAGTGGCACCTTTTTGCTATGGTTTGACCTTCTTCATCAAAGTTCTGAACAGATTGGTTTTCAATGCCTGATTAGAAATATAACCTTCCATGTCATATTCAATAGGATCCATTCATCTTTTTGGTCACTTCTTTCCCCAAAACAAAGATATGAAATAATCCTCGTTAAAGTTGTCTATAACATCAAGAATATCCTGTTGAGAAGACCAACCCCTAATGTCTTTCCATGAGAATACCTTCCTAGAATCTCACCACCAGAGATACAAGACCCTACCAGGGTTATACCATATGCAGCAGAACATACAACTCCTCAACAATAATCCTTGCACATCATCAATAACCCAAGTGCCAGCAGTTCTCCTAATGATCATGTCATGAATAGCCCATCCTTCACTTCAAGGGATCATACAAACAACTATATGAACTGACCAAGTCCATCACTCAGCAAAACTATCTTCCTTGCTCATGAACCAGAAAGTATCTTCCCTAGATCTCATCCAGAAACAGACAGGATGCCTGCTTTGATACCAATTGAAATTCTGGTACAGATGTGTGATGTCTCGTGCAATGTCACAACATCGCAATCTGTTGTATGAACAAGGCAATAATAGTAACAGTAAATCAACACAAGGATTGTTCACCCAGTTCGGTTCAACAACCTACATCTGGGGGCATACCAAGCCAGGAAGGAAGTCCACTATTAGTAGTATCAAATTACAGACTCAACAGACCAGTTGACAATCTACCTAATTCAATCACTACCCAATGACCCTTCTATCTAAGTCCTCCCTAGATAAGAGACTCCATCTCACTTCCAATAATCGTAATGATGTCTAGCAGTCAACAACTCCGCCACTGCATTGACAACTTGTTTACCAACAACTTTTCTAACACAGAAAACTGGAAGACACACTTCCATGACACACATTGGAGTTGCTTCAAAGCTTCCTCCAAGAACAATACAATACTCATTACCTACAGGTTTCTGAGTACTAACACCGTGACCATCTCACAACTCGAGTGGTTCACTTAGACTAAGCACTAATGATCTACATCTTGGACCCAGGCCTCTTCTTAGGTTACAAGCATTCTATTTATAATATAATCCCAACTGGATTTGGGCCTTCAAATCTTCTGTAACAAATCTGCAACAGATCCTGCTTCTAAATAGATTTTCAATCAAATCTTCAATTAAATCTTCAATAATTAACTCTGAATATTCTCCATATCTTTATGCTGTAAACTCGCAACAAACTAATCTTCTTCATAACTTATTGTACCTGGAAATTCGCATTCAATCTAACTGACAGATATCCTTAAATCAACATAATCACCGCAGCCCATTACAGCCTGATGTTTTAATGTTCTGGTATAGTGATGTTAAGACATCGCATGTGACATCACTCTTCAGCACCTTACCTCTTCAACAATATTCACACACCAGAAGGTTAGCCAAAACATACCAATACTGTTAGAAGCTCATGTTGCAACATCAACCATGACATCAGCATTGTTTTAACAAAATTTCAGCCAATTACAAGAACTTACAATCTCCCCCTTTGGCTAATTTTGGCTAAAAGAAATATATAAACATTACACCTCAGATTACAGCAGTAATTACAACCCTACACTACTGTTAGACGTCATCTGGTCCTAACAATAAACAACAGTAGCTACTGTGTACTGTATCCATGGAGAATCATCTCTTTGGCTAATTTTGAATGATGTTAGAACATCACATCACCATATAACAGCAAACCCAGGCAGCACATCAGGAGGTGCACATGAGGAAGAAGATATCCAACACTCTCCCTCAATTACAACACATTTCTTTTTCCTTCCAGGTCAGACCCAGACCAATTGTAGAAGACTCCTCCAGAAAAGAAATGTTTGTCTATTCATCAAAGACCAATGGTGGCATAAGATAATTCTGCACACCTTCATTGATCAGACACTGGGTTTAGTCTGTGGCATAAGAGGACACAAGTCACAAAGACTCAACACCAACTTAAGGATGTAACATCCTCTTCTGCAACATCAGAAACTGCAGACTCCAAACATAACATCTGCACAACCCAATTAGCCAGACCCTTTCCTTTCTCCCCCTTTTTAGCCACAAATTGGCAAAGGAAGTCCTCACAGAACCAGACCCAAGTAGTGCTTACCCAAAAACGAACAAAAGCCATAGGACTTATGAAACAACCACACTCACTGGCTGAAGGAGAACAATATAACCCCTATAAATAGCTGACCAGTAACTTTGGAATTAACGAGCCTTGAATATGTCAAGGTGCTTGGTCAAAGAAACGCTATTTTAGGTATCAAAAACTGCATTCAAATTCAATGCCTACCTTCCAAAAACTGCCTTGACTGCCTTAAATATTTCACAACTGAATCTTACCATAAATTAGGCGAATAACGCTCCATGCATAGGCAGAGACACGTGTTACACCTTATCCTTGCACTACCGTCCAAAATACTTCCTTGTTTGGCTCAAGAAAAACATGTCCTATATCATGTTCTAACATCGTATTAGACATTGTCTGCTGGCTTACAGAAATAACAACCCAGGACTTAACAAACACATCTTCTTATCTAATGTATACTGAGACGACTGCTCACAATCCCTTCTAGATTCCTTCAAAACAGCAGAGAAAACTAAAGTCACCCATATACACCAATTCTTCTTTTCAGTCTTCTCCTGCATAGGCACTATCTTCACACAGTTATGATATGTCTCATCAAGATGTTTGACATCACACTGCATAAACTTACACAGCCCACAGGTTACGTGAAGTAATAGGCTTATAGACAACAGTCTTAACAGTCAATGTTCTTTAGGCTATCACAAAGATATTGCCACAATCTGGTATATGTTGAGCAAGACCTCACCATGTTGATTTTGGACACATGGTCTGCTAATTCCAATAAACCCACGCCCACCTGATTTGAAGTTTCTCACATATTCCATGACAAATGTCTTGTAACACAAGATAAGTACTGCCACCCCCTTTTACTTATATTAGAAGGAACCTCCTGGCTACAACCTTAACATCCTAATAGAGTCTTCAACATGAAAGTAGCCATGTATTCCCAGAACTACTTACCATCAATATTAGAATCTGCCCATTCTAATCCACATTATGTCAGAACTGCCACTTCAGACGATAATACTGCTTCTTCCAACTCCATAAGTATGATACACAACAAACTAAAATGTTGTACCACAGTGTACGAGACAAAAGACCACACCACTTAACCAGCACCAACAGTTATACCAAAAGCAAACTAAAAGGAATAACATCAGACAATTAGACAAGACCTAGGCTCATCCTATTAGGACCACCTCTACCAAGGCACCAAACACAAAGTTCTGGTATCCAATGTGCCAAGAAAAATAGGTTCCCAAGAAAGACAGATTCCCACACCAAAGACTTCTCTGACTGGTCAGGCGATACAAACAATGACATTTTATCCATTATGAATAACAAACCTCCTTGCTCCTATCAGCACACCAAGGAAGGAATCATGAGTCAGTCTAACAAGAATGCAGCAAAGAGACACATGCAAGAGGACAAGAAGCCAGATCCTCAGAAGTTGAAGGACACAACACTATCCACAGCTGGAGCATCTTCAGGAGCAACAAGAACACGCAAGACATCAGAAACAAGGATGAAGACCATCAAGAAAAACCAAGTGCAACTTCAAGCTTCTGATGATGAATGGGATGAAGATTGGAAATCTTTACTTGATTCGGGGGTTTGGGATAATCTTTAGACTCTTTGCTTGTTGTTTTTACTGATCTTGTAAGCTTCAAAAATGCAATAAACTTCTGTTTTAATTCTGTTCCATTTATACTAAACAAATGCAATGCACAACTGCACAAGACACTAAATCCTCATGTAAGCACCTTCCCAATAAGTGCCACACCAAAAACTGCAGTAATATCAATCCCACGTTCAGCTGCATAAAACAGTAACAATCTCCCCCTATCAAGGATAACATGTGCTTCTTCGCATCTACATGTCTTCAAGAGCTCACTCTTTGTTCAATTCACAAGTTGACCTCAATCATCACTTGCACCAAGCCTCCCATGAAAACAGCTAAATGCCATATTTTGACCTTTTTCACGTTTGCCAGAATAATCCACCAAGAAAACTTGATCTTCAAGTCACATGTTCCACTTGCTCAAAAGCAAACACACTTAGACTCCCTAAGCCATGGTCATGTAACATCTTCTCCTTCCTGCAGCTCCCGCAAACTGCCATGAGAACGATCTTTTTGAAGCATCCTATTGTTCATTCCTGTAAATCACCCTATCATTAGCTGATGTGCCACTTCACCAGCTGAGACTCCTGATGTTAAGCTAGAAGTCAGAACATCCAACTGCTAAATTCAGCTCTACCTTTTCCACTCAGAAGAACCTCCTCCCTTTGCAGAAATAGATTTCCATGCTCTCATAGACTTGATTCAACAATCAAGTTTGAGTAGACAACCTCCACTCTGCTTAGAAACTCCAAGGACTTCAGACCTACCACATCTGAATCTTCAGAAAGTAAGTAGTCCAAAACTACCCCATATCAATACTAAAGAAAGTCACTTCCCTTAGTAGAGCCGTCAGTAGAAAGCCAAAGATAACTGCCACTTATACTCGACCTTCACAACCAGAGCAAACACCATGCTCTAAACCACTAATCCATGCTGTAACCATCAAGATGTGATGTCTTCATATCTTACAACCTCAGCCACAGTCTGACTTAGAGATGTTGGATGTCATCAACATTCCACAATCTGTCTGCCTCTCATCCCAGACACTTGCCATAGCCACCAATCAACTCCACCAGTTGATTCAACTCCAAGATGCTTAACCTTTGAAAATACTTCCAAAACAGCCACAAAGAGTAAATTCTCAACACTTCTGCAGACCTGTATTTTAACCTCAGACAAATACAAAGTCTCCCGTCAATGTATATGCACAACATTATTCCCAGCAAACAACGTTTTATCTGGTCTGACATCCTTTTCCTGCAGACTTGAGGCACTAGTTGATCCCTCTTTCGCTAATCCACACCACTGATCACTTCATATTAGGTAAGTGGCTTGTCCTGATACTTCACCAAGAGCACAACTAACTTTCTTTGGAACTGGAATGATGTTTCAACTTTAGTTCCAACATCACATTAAGCAACTGCTATGGCTTTGGAGACTATATCCACACAAATCTCTTGGAGGGAACACATGAGAACAAAACAAGCTCAGCTTCTTTCTTGATGAAACATCCTCTAGTTCATGTATCTTCAGATAAACACGAACTATATCATGACCAGAAGGATCCTCCTAATTAGGTCACCACTACCTAGCTTAAGAGATAACTCTTCAAGATTTTCACTCTCGCATGAAAATTTTGACAGTGACACTCTTTTGCTATGGTTTGACCTTCTTCATCAAAGTTCTGAACATATTGGTTTTCAATGCCTGATTAGAAACATAACCTTCCATGTCATATTCAATAGGATCCATTCATCTTTTTGGTCACTTCTTTCCCCAAAACAAAGATATGAAATAATCCTCGTTAAAGTTGTCTATAACATCAAGAATATCCTGCTGAGGAGACCAACCCCTAATGTCTTTCAATGAGAATACCTTCCTAGAATCTCACCACCAGAGATACAAGACCCTACCAGGGTTATACCATATGCAGCGGAACATACAACTCCTCAACAATAATCCTTGCACATCATCAACAACCCAAGTGCCAGCAGTTCTCCTGATGATTATGTCATGAATAACCCATCCTTCACTTCAAGGGATCATACAAACAACTATATGAACTGACCAAGTCCATCACTCAGCAAAACTATCTTCCTTACTCATGAACCAGAAAGTATCTTTCCTAGATCTCATCCAGAAACAGACAGGATGCCTGCTTTGATACCAATTGAAATTCTGGTACAGACGTGTGATGTCTCGTGCAATGTCACAACATCGCAATCTGCTGTATGAACAAGGCAATAATAGTAACAGTAAATTAACACAAGGATTGTTCACCCAGTTCGGTTCAATAACCTACATCTGGGGGCATACCAAGCCAGGAAGGAAGTCCACTATTAGTAGTATCAAATTACAGACTCAACAGACCAGTTGACAATCTACCTAATTCAATCACTACCCAATGACCCTTCTATCTAAGTCCTCCCTAGATAAGAGACTCCATCTCACTTCCAATCATCGCAATGATGTCTAGCCGTCAACAACTCCGCCACTGCATCGACAGCTTGTTTACCAACAACTTTTCTAACACAGAAAATTGGAAGACACACTTCCATGACACACATTGGAGTTGCTTCAAAGCTTCCTCCAAGAACAATACAATACTCATTACCTACAGATTTCTGAGTACTAACACCGTGACCATCTCACAACCCGAGTGGTTCACTTAGACTAAGCCCTAATGATCTACATCTTGGACCCGGGCCTCTTCTTAGGTTACAAGCATTCTATTTATAATATAATCCCAACTGGATTTGGGCCTTCAAATCTTCTGTAACAAATCTGCAACAGATCCTGCTTCTAAATAGATTTTCAATCAAATCTTCAATTAAATCTTCAATAATTAACTCTGAATATTCTCCATATCTTTATGCTGTAAATTCGCAACAAACTAATCTTCTTCATAACTTATTGTACCTGGAAATTCGCATTCAATCTAACTGACAGATCTCCTTAAATCAACATAATCAGCGCAGCCCATTACAACCTGATGTTTTAATGTTCTGGTATAGTGATGTTAAGACATCGCATGTGACATCACTCTTCAGCACCTTACCTCTTCAACAATATTCACACACCAGAAGGTTAGCCAAAGCATACCAATACTGTTAGAAGCTCGTGTTGCAACATCAACCATGACATCAGCATTGTTTTAACAAAATTTCAGTCAATTACAAGAACTTACAAACTTTGTTCCTGAAGGTTATCAACCACCACCACCACCTCCTGAAGTTCCAATTGTTCCTACTGTTTAACCTGTGATGACTGTACCACCGCCTGTGGTTCATCCGTTCCTTTTGGTGAAGAGCAGATTTTCCACACTGCCCCAAGTGAAAATGCCAGTGCTTATGATAAAATGGAAGAGATTTAAGACCAGTTTGCTGAAATGCAGAAAGAGATTAAAGCTCTGAGAGGTAAAGAGCTGTTTGGAAAGAATGCTCATGAGTTATGCTTGGTTCCTAATGTGAAGATCCCGCATAAGTTCAAAGTCCCTGACTTTGAAAAGTATAAGGGTAACTCTTGTCCGATGAGTCATTTAACTATGTATGCTCGTAAGATGTCAGCTCAGAAGGATAATGATCAGCTTCTTATTCACTACTTTCAAGATAGTTTGTCTGGTGCAACTTTGAAATGGTATATGGGACTCGACAGTACTCGAATTCGCACTTTCGATGATTTGGGTGAGGCGTTTGTGAAACAGTATAAGTATAATGTGGATATGGCTCCTAATCATGACCAGCTTTGGGCAATGGCTCATAAAGATAAGGAGACATTCAAAGAATATACGCAAAGGTGGTGCGAGATTGCTACTCAGATCAACCCTCCTTTGGAAGAAAAAGCGATGACTAAGATTTTTCTGAAAACTCTGAGTCCTTTCTATTATGAGCGTATGATTGCTAGTGCCCCAAGTGATTTTACTGAGATGGTTAATATGGGGATGAGATTGGAAAAAGGTGTCCGCGAGGGATGTTTGTCAAAAGATGGTAATTCTGCTGGTAATTCTAAGAAGTATGGTGGAAGGCTTGCCAAAAAGAAAGAAGGTGAGACTAATGCTATCTCTCGTGGAGGACGCAGGAAGAGTTACAGTAAGAATAATCAGTGTCAACAACATGTTGCATCTATTACTCCTGTTATCAATTCAACTCATGTTGTTTAGTCAGCTCTTGCTCAACAACGCTCTAATCAACCGAACAATCAACGGGGCCATTTTCAGAAAGATTTTGATCCGATTCCGATGACCTACATAGATTTGCTTTCTTGTTTAATTCAAAAGAATCTTGTTCAGACCCGTCCACCCCCTGCTGTTCCAAAAGATTCACCATGGTGGTATAAGCCTGAAGCTCATTGTGCTTTCCATCAGGGAGGAGCTGGGCATGACACTGAGAACTGTTATCCATTGAATATGGAAGTGCAAAGGTTGGCTAGAAGTGGTATTTTGTCTTTCAAAGATTCCAATCCTAATGTCCAATTGAATCTGTTGCCTAATCACGGCAAGGCGTCTGTCAATATGGTTTATGGTTGTCCTGGTACATTCAAAATTTTTGATATCCGTTGGATCCGAAGATCTCTTGTGGAAATGCATGCACTTTTGAGTGAATACCATGATATTGATCATGACTATCCAGCTTGCTGTATCTGTTCCGTGAATCCACGTGGTTGTGTGATAGTGAAGAGGGACATTCAAAGAATGATGGATGAGAATCTGATTGAGGTCACTGCTAAAAGAGATGAATATCAGAATGAGGTGAATGTTATTGCACCACGTTTTAATATTCCTGAAAGAGTTGTTATCTCTTATGATAGCCGAAAGATAACTGTTACGCCTTTGGTTATTCGGTTGCCCGGTCCGGTACCCTATGAATCTGACAAAGTAGTTCTGTATAAGTACAATGCTACCATGGTAGAAGATGGTAAGGAAGTGCCCATTCCTTCTTTGTCTTCTGTGGTAAGCATCGCTGATGTGAGTAAAGTGACCCGACGTGATCATGTCTTTGCTCCTGAGCCTCCAAAGATTGTGGAGAATGTTGTTGCTGGAAAACGACATCAAGATGAGAGTAATGTCGATGTTTCTGGTCAGTCCAGTGGTTCGAAGGCCTATGAGGATGAAGTATTGAAATTAATCAAGAAGAGTGAGTACAGTGTTGTAGATCAACTCTTGCATACCCCGTCCAAGATTTCAGTGTTGTCCTTACTGATGAATTCTGAAGTTCATAGGAAATCTTTGCAGAAGGTATTGGAACAAGCATATGTTGAGCATGATGTGACTGTTAATCAGTTTGATAGCATTGTTGCAAACCTCAAAACATGTAATAATTTGAGTTTTTGTGATGAAGAGTTACCCGAGGAGGGGAGAAATCACAATTTGGCTTTACATATCTCCATGAACTGTCAAGAAGATGCACTTTCCAATGTGTTGGTTGATATTGGTTCTTCTTTGAATGTGTTACCAAAATCTACTTTATCAAGGCTTTCTTACCAAGGTCCTCCCATGAGGTATGGTGGAGTTGTTGTTAAAGCTTTTGATGGCTCTCGAAAAATTGTGATTGGAGAGGTTGATCTTCCAATCAAAATAGGACCGTGCTTCTTCCAGATTACTTTTCAAGTAATGGATATTCGTCCTGCTTATAGTTGTTTGCTTGGCTGACCCTGGATTCATGAGGCTAGGGCAGTGACTTCGACTCTTCATCAGAAATTGAAATTTGTTAAGAATGATAAGTTGGTAATTGTTGGGGGTGAGCAAGCGATGCTGGTGAGCCACCTTTCATCCTTTTCGTATGTTGATGCTGATGAAACTGTTGGAACTCCATTCAAAGCTCTTTCTGTTGATGAAAAAGCTATTAAGAAGAATGAGTTGCCCATGTCTTCTTTGAAGGATGCTCTGCATGTATTAAAGACTGGTCGATCTGATGGTTGGGGCCGAGTCATTGATGTGGTTGATAACCTGGGCAAAACAGGTTTAGGCTTTACGCCTGGTACAGTCAGAAGAGATTTGAAGCGTATTAATAAGACCTTTCACAGTGCCAGATTCATCCACAAGGATCACTCTACTGCTGCCATCATTGAAGATGATGAAGAAGAAGAACTTCCCAACTTCGTGACACATGGACAGATCTGCCAGAATTGGATATTTGTTGATGTTCCCACTACTGTTCATATTTCAAAGTAATTTGTTTTTGTTTCTTTCAAAAATCCTTTCACTCTGCCCAAGGTGAAAGTGAATTTGTGAGGGCTTTGTTTCAAATTTTATCATCATCAATAAAATGTTATTTTGTTTATCCATATTATGTTTTTCCCATTTTGCTTTATTTCTGAAAAATGGTAACATAAAAAACCAAAAAAATAATAATAATGTGATAATCACTTTTATCTGCATGATACTTGCACTTCTTGTTCATATTCTAAAATCAAACATAAATCATTGTGCAGATTGATTGTTAAACCCATTGAAAACAATGACCCTATGCCCTCTCCCAACTTTGAGTTCCCTGTGTTTGGAGCTGAAGAAGAGGGTATTGAGGAGATTCCCGATGAAATTTCTCGGTTGCTTGAGCACGAGGAAAAGGCCATTCAGCCTCATGAAGAGCCGTTGGAATTGGTTAATTTGGGTTCAGATGATGATATAAAAGAAGTCAAGATTGGGGCATTGCTTCAGCCAGATGTTAAGAAGAGGATTGTGGAGCTTCTTAGAGAATATGTTGACGTGTTTGCTTGGTCCTATCAAGACATGCATGGTCTTGATACTGATATTGTGGAGCACCATTTGCCATTGAAGCCTGAATGTCCACCTGTGAAACAGAAATTAAGGAGAACTCATCCTGACATGGCTGTGAAGATCAAAGAGGAGGTTCAAAAGTAGGTTGATGCTGGTTTTCTTGTGACTTCTGAGTATCCTCAATGGGTGGCCAATATTGTGCCTGTTCCAAAGAAAGATGGAAAAGTCCGAATATGCGTCGACTATAGAGATTTGAATAAAGCGAGTCCAAAAGATGATTTTCCACTGTCACACATTGATATGTTGGTAGATAATACTGCTAAATTCAGTATCTTCTCTTTTATGGATGGATTTTCCGGTTATAATCAAATAAAGATGGCACCCGAGGATATGGAAAAAACAACATTCATTACACCCTGGGGAACATTCTGTTACAGAGTGATGCCCTTCGGTTTGAAAAATGCTGGTGCAACGTACCAGAGAGCTATGACCACTTTGTTCCATGATATGATGCATAAAGAAATTGAGGTCTATGTGGATGATATGATTTATAAGTCGAAGACTGAAGAAGATCATATTGAGTACTTATTGAAGTTGTTTCAACGTTTGAGAAAGTTTAAGCTCCATTTGAATCCTAATAAATGCACTTTTGGTGTCTGTTCTAGAAAATTGTTGGGCTTTATTGTCAGCCAAAAAGGCATTGAAGGTGATCCTGGTAAAGTTAAAGCTATTCAGGAAATGCCTGTGCCCAGAACAGAAAAACAAGTAAGAGGATTCTTGGGACGTTTGAATTATATCTCCAGATTTATATCTAATATGACTGCCACATGTGCGCCGATCTTCAAGCTTCTTCGCAAAGATCAGGGTTATGTCTGGATAGACGATTGTCAGAAAGCTTTTGAGAGGATTAAAGAGTATCTGCTTGAACCTCTGATTTTGTCTCCTCCCATGGAAGGAAGACCTTTGATCATGTATTTGACTGTGCTGGAAGAGTCTATGGGCTGTGTTCTAGGTCAACAAGATGGATCTGGTCGAAAAGAGTTGGCCATTTATTATTTGAGCAAGAAGTTCACCGATTGTGAGTCTCGGTATTCAATGCTTGAGAAGACATGTTGTGCTTTAGCTTGGGCTGCCAAGCGCCTCCGCCAGTATATGTTGAATCATACAACTTGGTTGATATCCAAAATGGATCCAATCAAGTATATCTTTGAAAAGCCTGCTTTAACTGGGAGGATCGCTTGCTGGCAAATGTTGTTGTTAGAATATGATATCGAGTACCGAACTCAAAATGCAATAAAAGGAAGTGTTTTGGCTGACCATTTGGCACACCAGCCAATTGATGATTATCAACCAATCAGGTTTAATTTTCCTGATGAGGATGTGATGTATCTAAAGGTTAAAGATTGTGAAGACCCATTACCTGATGAAGGGCCTGAGCCTGGATCCCGTTGGGGTTTGATTTTTGATGGAGCTGCTAATGAATATGGCAATGGTATTGGGGCAATAATTGTTACTCCTCATGGTTCTCACATTCCTTTCACTGCAAGGTTGATGTTCATTTGCACAAATAATGCGGCTGAGTATGAAGCGTGTATTATGGGCTTGAAAGAAGCTATTGATTTAAGAATCAAGATTCTTAATGTATACGGAGATTCAGCCCTAGTGATTAATCAGATTAAAGAAGAATGGGAGACACGTCAACCTGATTTGATTCCTTATCAAGATTATGCAAGAAGGTTGTTAACTTTCTTCAATAAGGTTGAGTTTCACCATGTACCCAGAGCAGCAAATCGAATGGCAGATGCCTCAGCAACTATATCCTCCATGATTTTAGTGAATCAGTGGAATGATGTGCCCAAAATTAATGTTATGCGGCTTGATAGACCAACTCATGTATTTGCGGTTGAAGAGGTTATTGATGATAAACCGTGGTATTATGATATTAAATGCTTTCTTCAAAATCAAGAGTACCCGCTTGAGGCATCCAAGAAAGATAAGAAGACTTTGAGAAGATTGGCTGGTAGTTTCTTCTTAAATGATGATGTCCTGTATAAAATAAATTATGACATGGTGTTGCTCAGTTGTGTGGATAGACACGAAGCAGACATGTTGATGAAAGAAATTCATGAAGGATCTTTAGGTACCCATGCCAATGGGCATGCAATGGCTAAGAAGATGTTGAGGGCAGGTTACTATTGGCTGACAATGGAATCTGACTGTTGCAAATTTGTGAAGAAGTGCCATAAGTTCCAGGTTTATGCTGACAAAATTCATGTTCCCCCAACACCTCTCAATGTTATCTTTTCTCCAAGGCCTTTCTCCATGTGGGGCATTGATATGATTGGAATGATTGAGCCTAAAGCGTCGAACGGGCACCGTTTCATATTGGTGGCTATTGACTATTTTACCAAGTGGGTTGAAGCGGCATCATATGCCAATGTGACCAAGCAAGTAGTGGTCCGGTTTATCAAGAACCAAATTATCTGTCGGTATGGTATTCTGAGCAAGATTATCACTGATAATGGGTCGAATTTGAATAACAAGATGATGAAGGAATTATGCGATGAGTTCAAGATTGAGCATCATAATTCTTCTCCTTACAGACCTAAGATGAATGGGGCTGTTGAAGCTGCTAATAAGAATATCAAGAAGATTGTTCAGAAGATGGTTGTTACATACAAGGACTGGCATGAGATACTCCCTTTTGCTTTGCATGGGTATCGTACATCCGTCCGCACTTCAACAGGGGCAACCCCTTTCTCTCTCGTTTATGGAATGGAAGCAGTGCTCCCGGTAGCAGTTGAAATCCCTTCTATGAGAGTTTTGATGGAAGTTGAATTGTCTGAGGCTGAATGGTGCCAAAGCAGATATGACCAGTTGAATTTGATTGAAGAAAAAAGAATGACGGCCTTGTGTCATGGCCAATTGTATCATTAGAGAATGAAGAAATATTTTGACAAGAAGGTTCGACCTCGTGTGTTCAGAGAAGGCGACCTCGTGCTAAAAAAGATCTCGCCTTTTACCAATGATTCTAGGGGCAAGTGGACTCCTAATTATGAAGGCCCAAATGTTGTTAAGAGAGCCTTCTCTGGCGGTGCATTATTTCTTACAACTATGGATGGTGAAGAGTTCACTCTTTCCGTGAATGTCGATGCAGTCAAGAAATACTTCGCCTAAAAAATAAAAGAAAAGCTCGCTAAGTTGAAAACCCAAAAGGGCGGCTTAGGCAAAAATGAACGTCTCGGTGGGCTGAAAACCCGAAAGGGCGGTCCAGGCAAAAATTACAGACAAAAACAGAAATAATCATCCGGTAGATTGAAAACCCGAGAGGGCAATCTAGGCAAAAGTTAGGGATTATGGCAAGTAACTGCATCTGGCCAGTCTTGATCATTTGAAAGCAACATTATCTATCGAGGATTCTGCTTCAATCATCCACATCTGAAGTTTTGAGCACAAGGGAATTCAAAGTTGTTAGGGAGAATAGTGGTCATTGTATTTCAATGTAACCCTTTCCATGTATTTACCATTTTTCAAACTTTGTAATGATCCATGGAGTTACGCCATTTGCGGACTACCATTCTATCAATAAAATTTGGGCCTCTGTCCCTTTATTTGCAATTCTTATTTTGTTTCTGTTTGCAAAATTTCATTTATTTTTTATGATGATTTTTGAAACAAAATGTGAATAATTGATTTAAATTTTTGAAAATTATAAAAAAAAAATTCTTTGATTTATGAATATAAAAAAAAATGTCAACGGTTATTCCAAGAATGGTAGGATCAATTTTTTCCTCAGCAGGGTTCGTTCTCGCTCATTTGGCAGAATTTATTGACAAATCCCCAGTAGAGTTTGTTGATATTTCCTCAGCAGAACTTGTTCCTATGAATGTGATCAGTTATTGACAAGGTGATGGGTTTGTTATGATATGTTGAATTCATAAGGTTCAATGCTGTTTGGTTTTTCCCCAACTAGGTCTTGATCCGAATCTTCTCCAGCTGATTATGTTATGGTCAGGCAGTTGAGTAGTTTTGAGGTCCACATCTCCTTATTGGTAGTTCCCAAGCAGAGATTCATTTTTGCTGTCTCCAGCAGAAATCAAATGAGGAATTTTCACTCAGAGTTTTAGCCTCTGGACGAGTTGTTGTTGCTTTGGATGTCCCCGAACAAAGAGCGATGTTATTCTCTTCTAAGAAGCATTGACGTGGTGATCGCTTGTCATGTTTCATCTTATCTTGTGGATGTTTTTCTCTCCAGGTCGTTCTACCCAGGGATTTATCCTTGATGATTCTACAACGGAGGCAGTGTATTATCATTTCCAATCATAAAGCAGTGAGGTTAATTTCTCATTTCCCCCGGCAAGTCCAAGATGTACTTCTCTCCGGATTATTTTTCAGAGATTTATCCTCCTAGTGAAGATTATGCATCATTACTGCGAACATTCCCCAATGAAGTCGTTCATGATAACTATATTCAAGGAATATTGATATACTAGTCACCTGTTGGATTTTCTCTCATTCATGATGAGTATTGATCTAAAATCCCCACAGTTTGACCTTTTGCTGTTTTCCTAGAAAGTTCAGGATGCTTTGCTCATAATTGATTAATCCTCTGAGAGTGTTCTCGTATGTCCAACGGATCTGCCTTGTTTTCCCAGTGGATTTTTGCATAGATGTTTATATGTCTACAATCCCTAATGGATTCATTTTTTTTCTCCGCAGCAGATCTCTTCATCCTTTTGAAGTGGAAGTTTCGGTGAATCTTTATTATCCCCAGAAAGAATCAGAAAGTTTAGGTTTTTATGATTCCCCGATAGATTTCCTGCCATCCTCAAAGAAGAGTTTATATTGTTATCCTCTTTATGGATCATTGATGATAGAAGTTTGATATTTGGGTTTCTCCCCAAGGAGTATCTTCCTTTCTCCAGCAAGATTTGAGCCTTGTAGTAAGATTTATTTTCCTTTGATGGCTTTCGTTTATCTCTTGCAGGATTTCTTCAGCAAAATGCCTAGAAGAGTTGCTAATGATATCTCCATCTTGTTGAGATTAGCCGAGTATTTTGTGGTGTTGTGGTGTTTATTCCACCCTCTGTTTACCCTTTATGTCTGTTTTGTCAGCATATTCATACTCATAAGCATTGCATGCGCATTCATTTGTTGTTCATAGCATGTTGTTGTTGCATTGTGCATTTTGCATTTGTGTTGGTGCTTCTTTGCTCTCTGGTGTTGTTATCCCCGTAGAGCATGTGTGTCCTCTCTCCAATTAGAGTGTCGACCCGTAAGCATAAAAATGCCTATCTTTGTTAATTCCCCACTGAGTTTGTTTCTCGTGGAAGATTTTGATTCAGTTTCCTTCCCAGTTCATTATCTGGATGGAATTAATCCCCAGTCGAGATATATCCTCCTCGCGATGAGTCTTGTTTGACCGTTTCCCTCCAGCTTGTTCTTGGATTGAACTTTGGTCCCCCGCAAAATTTGTTTGGATCTCTAGGCTGTGGAAACCTAGATTGAGAGTGCATTTATTTTGCACCTTTGAGGATTCTGCACCCTTCAGCTGAAATCTGTGTATGATTCCCCTTTTGGAAGGTTCAATACTGTTTTGTGGCATTCCTTTATTTGAGACGCCTGAGGCAATGCAGTTAATACCTTTTGTGACTCCAATGAATGGTAAGTCTCTTCGGTTAGACGGGACAGTTCGTTGTTGAGATTTTGTGACTCCGATGAATGGTAAGTCTCTTCGGTTTGACGGGACAGTTCGTTGTTGAGATTTTGTGACTCCGATGAATGGTAAGTCTCTTCGGTTAGATGGGACAGTTCGTTGTTGATATTTTGTTCTACTCCGATGAATGGTAAGTCTCTTTTGTTAGATGGGGCATTTTGTTGTTGAGATTTTGTGACTCCGATGAATGGTAAGTCTCTTCAGTTTGATGGGACAGTTCGTTGTTAAGATTTTGTGACTCCAATGAATGGTAAGTCTCTTCGGTTAGACGGGACAGTTCGTTGTTGATATTTTGTTCTACTCCGATGAATGGTAAGTCTCTTCGGTTAGATAGGACAGTTCATTGTTGAGATTTTGTTACTCCGATGAATGGTAAGTCTCTTTGGTTTGATGGGCAGTTCAATGTTGAAATTTTGTGACTCCAATGAATGGTAAGTCTCTTCGGTTAGACGGGACAGTTCGTTGTTGATATTTTGTTCTACTCTGATGAATGGTAAGTCTCTTCAGTTAGATGGGATAGTTCGTTGTTGAGATTTTGTGACTCCGATGAATGGTAAGTCTCTTCGGTTTGACGGGACAGTTCGTTGTTGAGATTTTGTGACTCCGATGAATGGTAAGTCTCTTCGGTTAGATGGGACAGTTCGTTGTTGAGATTTTGTTCTACTCCGATGAATGGTAAGTCTCTTTTGTTAGATGGGGCATTTTGTTGTTGAGATTTTGTGACTCCGATGAATGGTAAGTCTCTTCAGTTTGATGGGACAGTTCGTTGTTAAGATTTTGTGACTCCAATGAATGGTAAGTCTCTTCGGTTAGACGGGACAGTTCGTTGTTGAGATTTTGTTCTACTCCGATGAATGGTAAGTCTCTTCGGTTAGATAGGACAGTTCATTGTTGAGATTTTGTTACTCCGATGAATGGTAAGTCTCTTTGGTTTGATGGGCAGTTCAATGTTGAAATTTTGTGACTCCAATGAATGGTAAGTCTCTTCGGTTAGACGGGATAGTTCGTTGTTGAGATTTTGTTCTACTCTGATGAATGGTAAGTCTCTTCAGTTAGATGGGATAGTTCGTTGTTGAGATTTTGTGACTCCGATGAATGGTAAGTCTCTTCGGTTTGATGGGACAGTTCATTGTTGAGATTTTGTGACTCCAATGAATGGTAAGTCTCTTCGATTAGACAGGACAGTTTGTTGTTGAGATTTTGTGACTCCAATGAATGGTAAGTCTCTTCGGTTAGACGGGACAGTTCGTTGTTGAGTTCTTGTTACTCCAATGAATGGTAAGTCTCTTCGGTTAGACGGGACAGTTCGTTGTTGAGGTTTCCTACTCTGATGGATGGTTAGTCTCTTCGGTATGCTAGAGATAGTTCATTGTTGAGATATTGATTTTCCCCAGTGGAGCCTTTCTGCGCTAGGTCTTCCCTGTTGAGTTATATCCTTGTTGTGTTGTGGTTTATTTCCATATACAGTTATCCCCAGTTTGAATCTTTTCCTCAGCTGAGTCCCAATAGTTGTACGGTGTGCTCCCCGGCTGGTTGGTGGTCTCCTGTCATGTGTTTCCCTGATGGAGTTTCATTCTCCCGTTCTTCTTTTTGTTTATCTCCTGTGGCATTTTCTCCCCACAGTGGTCTTGTATCTGCATACCATTTGCATAATCATATCATTTTGTGGTCTCTTAGGGCCAAAAATTGGGTTTATTGTTATATTTAAATCTCTTCTATCTCGTCTAGACAAAGATGTCAACCTTCTTATCTCCAGATAGAAGAAACTTAAATAGGGGCAGCTGTAATACGCTCATTTTTACCCCTAAGATCCCACATGTCATTTGTATTTCATGCCACAAACAAGATCACACATTGGTTCCCTCTTCTATAGGATTGTGCCTTGCAGGGATCTTTGGGTTTGTGCGTGTGTGTTTAATTGCTGGTTTTCACTGTTATTTTACTTTAAATTTCGTGCAATTTCAGTTCCATGATCACAAAGTGTTTGTAAAAAGTTTTGAAAGTGGATCATGCTGAATTTTGCACAATTTTCTGCATTCTGGTGCAGAGTATCCGGTTAGCAGATATGCTGTAACCGGTTACTCTGTGTTAATTTTGAAAAATTGCGCCTATTTTGAACTAAGTAACCAGTTAGCAGATATGCTGTAACCGGTTACTTCGAAACATAATGCATATTTTCACTTGTTTTTGGGGCTGTTTTGGTTTTTCTTCTTCCTTCTTCTCCTTTCTTCTTGTTTTAGCTTTGAAATGCATTGTTGATATTAATTTCTCTTCAATTCTAATGGACTTTGGATATGGTTAAAGTAATTAAACATTCATTAGTTCAAATCTATCTTTTAATGAATTGTTGAATTCATTTGAGGTGTTTTGAATTAGTGATATGTTTTCACACTTAAACTTATCAATTAAAGGTGATTGAACTTGAAGATGAAAGATTCTTGAATTTGCAATTCAATTTGGCTTTCTCTTCATCTATTTCTCTTTTCTTTTGATCGATGAAAGTCTTATGGATCTTAGAATTTCTTTGTTAAATTCTTGATCAAGACTAGATCGTTACCTATTTTCTTTTCGTGCGGTATTGCTTTCGGATGCAGATCTACATATCATTCATCTAGCATGCATTAGCACAAATATCTATTGATCGGCCTCATTGTAGGGTAATTCCTCCGTAAATTACTCGGCAATTGCTTAACATAGCGCAATATTTGTCCCTCTTTATCCAATTTGGAATTTGAACTTTCGTGGTCCGGACCTTGATTGGTCGCGTCAACCCAATGTTTATTAATTTTTGCATTAGGTTCATAACCTTTGAAACTTGGCATTGTAGAGGCTTTGGTTCAACCAATCTTCTGTCAAGTTCATTAACTTTGGCATAAGTGCATTGTTTAATCGCTATAGTTTATAATGCGAAACGGAATAATCGGTGAAGGCTTATGGCACTAGAGCCTTGTGCTACTAACCACTAACTTCTAACTTTACATTTCTTTCTCGCTCCCTATCTCTCTTTATTTTTTTATGCTTTATGTCATTTTATCATATCATGTTTATGTTCATGTCATTTTTCTTTTGTCCACTTGGACCATATTATATTGTGCTTTGTTTTTCGTTTGTCCATTTTTGGCTCAAAAACATTAATAAAGGATTAAACCACTAAAAGACTTGTGCTCTTAATTGTTGGACTATGGCCACTATCCTTTGCATTGGAGGACCTATACTCTTGATTATGGACTTATGGACTTAGAGTTAGGATCTTAACCTATGCTTGGGAGTTTGTGATGGAAAACCTTGGATTTTGGATACTTGGAGTCCTCTTTTGAAGACTTATTTTGAA
Organism: Lathyrus tuberosus; assembly: GCA_022829125.1. Lineage (NCBI taxonomy): Eukaryota > Viridiplantae > Streptophyta > Magnoliopsida > Fabales > Fabaceae > Lathyrus > Lathyrus tuberosus. The sequence goes on from JALAZF010000387.1 coordinate 4,344,748, forward strand.
TCAAGGCCAAATCAAAAAGGGAAAAATGCTTATGGTATGGAGCTTGTCCATGTGGTTAGATCTTTCTTATCCTTAGCTTTTACTTTATGCACTAGGATAGTCACTTCTTCACGATCCCTTCTTCAATTTTCAAAATCTCCTCTCTTTTTCAAAACCTTCTTGTTTTTAAACTTAAAACCGCTTTCATAATAAAACCTTGACTTTGGTCAAGTGATTTTTTGAAACTTTGTTTTCTTTAATAAATGTCAATCAATATTAACCATATTTTGACCATTTCATAAAAACATAAAAAAATACAAAAACTCATCAAATTTTTTTTGTGTGCCTTGTGCATTTTTTTCTTTTTAAACCTTTTCATAAGTTTACACATGATTCATTTCTTTAAGCGGAATTATTCGCTTGGAAATGACGACTTGTCTTTACACTTAAAATCAACCAAAAAAACAAATTTTTTGTTCTTTGTACCATGAACTACGGGGTTTTGATCCTACATTGCACATCGTGGGTACGTAGGCATGAGGCGATAAGACTCTCCAAACACAAAAATCTTAAAAAATATTTCTCTTCTCATCTCCTCAATCTCTTTACAAGCAAACCATTTTCAGACCAAAAAGTATGAATACATCAAAGGGCTCCTATAGAGTACTATAGATGTATTGGGTGCGTAAAACCTTCCCTTTACATAACCAACCCCCCTTACCTATTTCTCTTTGTCTTTTTTAGCTTTTTCTTTTTTAGACTTCTTAGGATTTATTCGCTCTTTTTTCCTTTTCCTTTGTGGAATAAATAAAAGCGCGGTGGCGACTCTGTTTTCCTTGAGTTAAGTTAATCAATAGCTTACACTCATGATTTTTACCGCTACAGCAGTCTTGGAAGCAATATCTAATACTTCAAACCCACTAGCCTTTTGGATGAACTCGTAACGAGATTTGACAGTGAAGCAATTATTCCGCAAATTAAACCATATAAATAGATCATCTTCACAAATCCTTGGCTTGACTTCAAACAACAGTTGTGATAACTCCAAGAAAGAAACATGTAAATCCCCTACCAGCTCATTGTCGCGGAAGTCCAAATTCCATTGCCACAAATCCCCCGCTCAATTCCCCATCTCCCTAATGACATGTGATTTGTAGGTCGTGGCTTCATACATCATTAGAAAACTCCTGCACAATGGCAATGCTTCTAGCCAGCATGAGTTCCAAAATGAGATACAAGAGCCTTACTCTAATTTACAAGATAATTGCATCATAAAGTCATCTTCTTCCTTGGAATCTCCAATGCTTAATATGTCCTTCCACCACAACGAATAAATCCTACAACTGCTAGCTTCGTTATTCAAAATTAATCTTTGAACAAAGCCTCCATATTTGAAGGTCAGAAGCGTCTTCTGTAATACCCCATATTATTTAAATGCTCAATTGGACATCAGATGAGATCATATGAGTATCTATGTACTCTATCTTTGATTAATTGAATTTATGGAATCCTCTAAGTGTTTTAAGTATGGTCAATTGGGATCAATAGAGCAACTAATGAACTCTAAAGAGATCAATTATTTTATGAAAGAGACAGATTAATTATTTTAACTCGAGAAAGGATTTTTAAGGTAACTCTAATAATTGATCAATTGGTGTGAGACGATAAAATATCAATTGGAGATATTTTACTCTATTGGATTATATTATATAATATTGGTATTATATATATATTTGGAAAGAGAAAGAAAAGAAGAAGAAGTTAGTAAGAAGAAGAGGAAAGAAGAGAAAGAGAGAAAGTGGAGAAGGAGGAAGAAGAGAAAAACTCATGGATCATCATCTTCATCTTCTTCAAACTCCTCTTCAATTATCAGGTGGGTTCTAGATAGTGACTTTAGTTGTAGAGTTTCTTGAGTTTTGGAGTTAGGTTTGATATTGTGAGAAAATGATTAATTTTGCTAAATCAAAGAATCTAACGGTTGAAAATCGATATTAACTGCGTTGTATAGTTGTAATATGTATATGATCATTTGTTGATATTTGTTTTGTGGTTTCGAACTGATTTGGTGTGGAAAGGGTGAATTTTGGACCCTTGGAACCATTGAAAACGCAGCAAAAAGTTATGCTTCTAGTGCGTAGCGCCGGGCGAAGCCTGGAGCGCCAGGCGTGCGCCGCTGCTTCGCCGAGCGACAGCCAAGAGGTGCAGCTGGTTTTGATTCTATAACTTTGGGATTTTTCGCATGGGTCTTACGCCCCTGCTTCGCTGGGCGAAGTAGAGGCGAAGGGGGCAGCGCCGGGCGAAGTCTGGTGCCCCAGGCGCTCCTGGGACTTTTTCAAATGTTTTCTTTTCTTTTAAATTCCATAACTTTTGACTCGTTTATTCGATTTAAATGTTCTTCGTACCAATAGAAAGCTGTGAAAATAATCTATATGATGAAGGTGAAAAAATGTCGGTTGTATTGCCCGATTAAATAATCGAAGGAAATCCAAAAGGGGTGCCGTTATGTTGAATTATTATATGTAATTCAAAATGTGCAATTGTCATATGCTTTGCCTAATATTAATGTTAAACCTGATTGAAAGAATGTGCATGTTAAAATATGTAATAGAAAGAGTGAGGAAACTTTACCCCATAACAAGATGATTGTGGACCCTAGTGTCATACCCCAAATTTTGACCACTAAGATTGCCCATCCTTAGACAAATCATCATCACAATATGGATGAACCATCATACCTCATCAGTCTCCCCAAAGATGGGTGAGCACTCACTACTATAAAAAATTAGGGTTTCTAGCCCTCTCAGAGTTCTTAGACAAAGGATCAATCAAGAATTGACATGATCTTCAACTTGTCTAATCTCTCAAAATGAATCAAGAGGACTCCCACAACAAGGATTAAGCACAAGGCTGCTCCCTTCTAGGTGGATTAAGCCTCACGATCGACAGTGTCACCAAATTAGGGTTTTGGTCGACCATGGCCTCTAGATGGAAATTTTCCTCTAGGCATGAGCCAATGCTTAAAAACCTAACATATGATGCTCCAAGGGACATCATAAACCCAATCATCAAGTCAATTTTTCCTTAGGGGATGCATTCATAAAAATATCAGGAATTAGGGTTTCTTGACCTAATTCACCCCTAAGTTGACTTTTGGGACAAATCATGAGCCAAGACTTCAAGAGATGATTTGAGGGTCTCTAACACACCATATTGGTCCATTTGTAACAATGGATCGAGCCAAGAAGCTTGAGCAACAAGTTTCAATTTCATCTTAACCACAAATAGGGTTTCGCGGGAAAAGTCAACTGTATCTTTGACTTTTGACCAGGACATGCTCCCAAACCCTAGGACATGATTCAATACACCCTATAACACGTATGAAATTAATCAATCAAGTTTGATTTAGGTCAAGGACTTGATTTTATAAAGGATCGCACAGTTTGGAATTCATCTGAGAAAAAGTCAATTGTGCACAAAAGTCAAAATTTGACTTTTTGAGATTTTTCACAATTATGGTTTTTTAACCCTAAAATGATGTTAATGTGTGATTGGAATCATAATTCATCAAGAAAAATCAAGAAAAGTGGGATAACTTGTAAAAGGGGTAACCATAAAAACTTAGAAATTTTTCTAAGTTATGGAACAAAGTGGCTAAGGTACCAACTTTGGAGGATCATAACTCCTAAATCACAAGGCCATTTTTCCCCATCCAAAGCTGGATTTGTAGCTCTCATGGCCCTCTACAAAAGCTTCAACTACACCTCATTCCAATTCATTATGGATTTTGAGTTATGGAATGATCAAAATCACAAAAAGTGAAAATGTCACTTTTTTCCAACACTTAGTGAATTTTTCACTAAGTCAGAATCTGCCTTCACTTTTCTCCAAATGTAGGGGCATTTTTCACTTGGATCCAAAAAGTATCAAAACCAATTATGATCAAACAGTTGTTGTATCATATGAGGGCTTTCCAAAATGGCCAAGAACTCCATCAAATTCCACTTGAGCCATGAGATATGACAATAGCAATATGCCTTGCTGAAAACTGTCAAGGCAAGGAAGATTTGTGCATTTTGCTCGATTTGCCCAAATTTTACAAAGGGCAAGTAACTCTATCCATCTGAACACCTCAAGGGGGACCAAGGAGGAACCAACTCTGATCCAAGCCTCCAAAGTCTTTGGAACAAAAAATAGCATGCTAAACCTAGAAATCCCTAAAAGAGGGACAAGACTCCAATTTTGGATTAGAGCATTTAATGGATGCACCAAGGTGGCATGGACTGACACATTTGCAACTGAATTCAGTCAAGAATGATTCAACAACTAGGGAACCACAACTCTGTGCCCTAACCTCTAGTCAATGGCTAGAGGAGACTTGGATTCTCATTGGACAACATTGGCCAAACCTCTGCTGCAGTTGCCATTCACTATTGATCCCAAAAAAACTTGCTCTACTATAAATAGAGCTCATTTGTGCTCAGTTTGAGTACACCAAAGCCATCAAACAGATGCTTTCCTCAAAATCACTTTCTTTAGGCAAAAATACCTTCTTTAGCAAGGTAACTTTGAGTTTTTGAGTTAGAGAGCATTTCCATCACTGCTCATCATCTAAACACATCCAATATGACATATCTAAGCTGTCCAAACTCACACAAGTGACCTGTAATCCTTAAATCTCAAAGTCACCTCCCAAAACCTCAAAATAGGCTTTTTGTGCATTTTTCAAGCCATGTCTTGATTCAGTCACTTTCCAAACCAGATAAAGCCTCAAACACACTCCAAATATCATCCTTGAACTGTCCAAAATGGTTCCCCCCATTTGGAACACCATTTGAGAGAGTTGTTATTTTGGCCATTTTAACCCCTTTTGCAAGAAAGGGCCAGTTTTTGTTTTTGCAGGTTCCAGCTGATTCCAATCATCCTAAAAGCTTCTAAGGGATCTGAAATTCTGGTATCAGATATGTGATGTCAAGTGCGATGTCACAACATCAATATTTGTTGTATGAACAAGGCAATAATAGTAATCAGAAAATGCACACAGAATTTGTTCACCTAGTTCGGTCTAACAACCAACATCTGGGGGCATACCAAGCCAGGAAGGAAGTCCACTATTAGCAGTATCAAATTACAGACTCAACAAACCAGTTGACAATCCACTAACTTAATCACTACCCAATGACCCTTCTATCTAAGTCCTACCTAGATAAGAGACTTCATCTCACTCCCAATCATCGTAATGATGTCTAGCAGTCAACATCTCATCACTGCATCAACAGCTTGATTTCCAAAAACTTTCCAAACACATAGAAGACACACTCCTATAACAATACCTATACATGACCCTCATGACTAAGAACAATACTTAGAGTTGCTTAACAGCTTCCTCTAAGAACAATGACCATCTCACAATCCGAGTGGTTCACACATACCAACTCTCCTAGAGAGTGGTTCACAAACTAAGCCCTTAGAATTTACATGATGGCTGGCTTACTAAAACTAGGTTACAATGCTTCTATTTATAACCTATTTCCAAACTGGATTTGGGCCTTCAAATCACAACAAATCAGCTGCTACAAATCTGTAAAAGATTCTGCTACTAAATAGATCTTCAATTAAATCTTCTATCAAATCTTCATAATTAAATCTAATTATTCTCCATATCTTTTTGCATGAAAATAGCAATAAACTAATCTTCAACACAACTGAAATAGATTGCTTCAGAATAAATCAACTCCTTGAACATATCAGATTTGATATGAAATTAAACCAGATATGATTTGAATCTAAAATAGATTTTATCATCAAATCTTTTCATATCTTTCAGCCCTTAAAACAGCAACACGATCTGCTCCAAATTTGATTGCACCAGAATATATCTTCACCAAGATATTCGCCTGCAATCTCTCCACCAGATCTCTCAAAACACACTTAAACAAATGCAGCCCTAACAAAACACATGAGACTGATGTTCTGATGTTCTGTCAACTGATGTCAAGACATCAGGTCTAACATCAACATACACAACTACAACCCTTCTGAACTTAACATAAACTCAATGTTAAGAACTCATGTTAAGACATCAGACAAATGACATCTTGATTAAAAATCACATGACAACAAAACAGCAACACCTGCTATACCAGACTAAGATGTCATGACATCTCCTTCAACATCTGTCACACCATTACAGCCATGCACTCATACTAGTTAGGTGCAGCACAACATGTCAAGACATCTCACTTGACATTTCCACAACCTGCTGTACTGGACCCAAATGTCATGACATCTGTTGTAACACATGACAGTAATACTGTCATGACAGTTGAAGATGTTTCAACATCAGGTTCAGCATCTGTAGTGATGTCTGAGCAACCATGTCAGGACTTCTGATCTGACATCTTGTACCACCTACTATAGATCATCATCTGTTCTAACATTGACACATCCTGCAATGATGTTCTACTCTTATGTCAAGACATTCTTCATAACATTTTCCTGAGCAACATGTTTTGCAAAAATTGCTGCCAACTCAGAACTTACAATCTCCCCCTTTGGAAATTTTTTGGCCAAAACATAATTTGATCATACACATCATATTAAAGGAGAATGCAGTAGTAGAAAACAGAAGTCAGAACATCTTTTTAGGCATATATCAATCACAATCTGTTTTACCCAAAATTAATGCCAACACCAAAAGCTGAAGAACTATCAATCTCCCCCTTTGGCATATTTTGGCTAAAACCTTCTTCTTTGAAAACCCATCCAGCTCCTCCTCAACCAAGGGACACCTGATGTTTCTTAATTCTCCCCCTTTATAGCCATAATAGGAGCAAACCAAACAAATGACATGCACCAGCTAGAACACCAATAAGAACACTACTCCCCCTTAACATCACAAGTCCAAAACAGAATCTCCAAGCTCCCCCTTTAGCCAAGGAACCAAAAATCCAGAAAACCAAACAACACAGAGCATCACATCATCACAGAACATCTACTTTAGAATACTATAACACTACATGATACCAACCCCCACAGCACACAGAATACTACACTACAACACTCTCTACTCTCTACTCTCCCCTATCTTTCTCAACAGATGCTTCTTCAGCAAGAAACACTCCAAAACCACTACATGATATCCTATGACAGCTTCATGATCATATAGTGTGTGGATACCCAGAAATAAACACTCATCCACCTTTAAGAAGAATAGAACTCCTTGAGTCTTCAACTCATCACCCTTCTGCCCAAGAGTAACTTGTTCCAAGACAATCCTCAAGACCAACCAGCAACCACACTCTGATTATCTTGATTCGTCGAATCCACTAAATAGATCAACCAATTGCCACAGTTTGATCACCTCCTTTATGAATCCTCATATGAAAAAGCCAACTGCCACAAATTGTCTTCTTCACGTTCGTCAAAATTCTCCCAAAGATATCCTAATCTATCCACTGAAATTGATCTTCAAATCACATGTTCCACTTGCTTACTATCAAACACACTTAGAATCTCTAAGTCATGTAATATCTTCTCAAACCACAGCTCCCGCACACTTTATAAGACAAACCTTTTTGAAGCATCCATAACTTCCATTACTGTAGATCACCTCTAACTTAAGCTGATGTGCCACATCACCAGCTGAGACTTCTGATGTTAAGCTAAATGTCAGAACATTATGACATCCAACTGTTGAATTCAGCTCTTCCTTCTGCCACTCAAAAGAACCTACTCCCTTTGCAGAAACAGATCTCCATGCTCTCATAGACTTGATTCAACAATCAAGTTTGAGTAGACAACCTCCATCCTGCTCAGAAAATCCAAAGACTTCAAACCTACCACATCTGAATCTTCAGAAAATAAGTAGTTCAAGACTACCCCATAGCTATACCAAAGAATGCCACTTCCCTTAGTAGAGCCGTCAGTAGAAAGCAGAGATAACATCCACATATCCTCGACTTTCACATAACAAAACCCATGCTCCAAAGCACCTAGATCAGAAATAAACTGATCCAACCATCAAGATTATGATGTCTTCATAGTCTTCCATCTCCATCTTTAACAACATAATTCAGGTCGTCACACACAAACACACCACAAGGAGAAATATACAGCCACATAGAGAAAAGTAAATTCTCAACACTTCTGCAGTCCTGCACTTTTACATCAGACATATACATAGTCTCCCGTCAATGTATATTGTCATTATTTGAATGCACAACATCTTAGATAAACGCTCAGCTCCCGTCAGAGTATTCACTATCGATTAGATGCACAACCTTCTCAAAAGCAGACAAATACTCAACTACTGTTAAGTTATTTATCATATGTGATAAGGTAACCTTCTCACACAAGGTACGACATTTGATCTGGTCTGACATTCTTTTCCTGCACACTTGAGGCACTATAGCTGATCCCTCTTTTGTTAATCCACACCATTGATCACTTCATATTAGGTAAGTGGCTTGACCTGATACTTCACCATGAGCACAACTAACTTTCTTTGGCTGAGAAAGGAAAGAACTAAAATGATGTTTCAACATCAGTTCCGACATCAGTCTATATCACATTAAACAACTGCTATCGCTTTGGAGACAACACCCATAGTAAACCACACACACATCTCTTGCAAGGGATAGTAGCTGACCACCCTTTAAAACCAGATGATACACACATGCAGGAACCAGCATACTCTTCTGGTTTGATGTCACAACAACTGGTAGAAGATCATTCAAGAGCACTACCATGGGATCCTTCAATTTAGACCTATGGATGGTCTTTCAGAGAAGAGAGCAAAAATAAATTGCATCCTTCTGATCTCTCATCAACAAACTTATTGAAAATGCCTTTATGAGTGGACTTGGGTCTAACCTCAAGTATCTTTGGTCACTTTAATAAGTCAATCAATATTGTCCTTAAGTATCACAACACCATGTGATATACCTTCAGAGTGTTGTGGCCTCAACACACATAAAACCACCAGGAATTTTCCATCAGATATATATATGCAGCAGAACACACACCAGAAAACTCCTCTATAACCTTCAGGCAAACCTTAATAACTATTGCACAAACACCACACTCCAGGTGCAACAGGTCAGCATAGGTTGAAAATAAATCACCCTACAAAGTAGATCACCACAAGCCTGACAACTTCAAATAGAGCCAATACATACCCTGTCGCAAATAGTCCATCCTCCACTTCAAGGGATCATACAAACAACTATATGAATAGACCAAGTCCATAACTCAGCAAAACTATCTTCCTTGCTCATGAACCAGAAAGTATCTTCCCTAGATCTCATCCAGAAATAGACAGGATGCCTGCTCTGATACCAATTGAAATTCTGGTATCAGATATATGATGTCAAGTGCGATGTCACAACATCAATATCTGTTGTATGAACAAGGTAATAATAGTAATCAGAAAATGCACACAGAATTTGTTCACCTAGTTCGGTCTAACAACCTACACCTGGGAGCATACCAAGCCAGGAAGAAAGTCCACTATTAGCAGTATCAAATTACAGACTCAACAAACCAGTTGACAATCCACTAACTTAATCACTACCCAATGACCCTTCTATCTAAGTCCTCCCTAGATAAGAGACTTCATCTCACTCCCAATCATCGCAATGATGTCTAGCAGTCAACATCTCAGTCACTGCATCAACAACTTGATTTCCAAAAACTCTCCAAACACATAGAAGACACACTCCTACCTAGACATGACCCTCATGACTAAGAACAATACTTAGAGTTGTTTAACAACTTCCTCTAAGAACAATGATCATCTCACAATCCGAGTGGTTCACACACACCAACTCTCCTAGAGAGTGGTTCACAAACTAAGCCCTTAGAATTTACATGATGGCTGACTTACTAAAACTAGGTTACAATGCTTCTATTTATAACCTATTTCCAAACTGGATTTGGGCCTTCAAATCACAACAAATCAGCTGCTACAAATCTGCAAAAGATTCTGTTACTAAATAGATCTTCAATTAAATCTTCAATCAAATCTTCAATCAAATCTTCATAATTAAATCTAATTATTCTCCATATCTTTTTGCATGAAAATAGCAACAAACTAATCTTCAACACAACTGAAACAGATTGCTTCAGAATAAATCAACTCCTTGAACATATTAGATTTGATATGAAATTAAACCAGATATGATTTGAATCTAAAACAGATTTTATCATCAAATCTTTTCATATCTTTCAGCCCTTAAAACAACAACAAGATCTGCTCCAAATATGATTGCACCAGAATATATCTTCACCAAGATATTCGCCTGCAATCTCTCCACCAGATCTCTCAAAACACATTTAAACAAATGCAGCCCTAACAAAACACATCAGACTAATGTTCTGATGTTCTGTCAACTGATGTTAAGACATCAGGTCTAACATCAACATACACAACTGCAACCCTTCTGAACTTAACATCAACTCAATGTTAAGAACTCATGTTAAGACATCAGACAAATGACATCTTGATTAAAAATCACATGATAGAAAAACAGCAACACCTGCTATACCAGACTAAGATGTCAAGACATCTCCTTCAACATCTGTCACACCATTACAGCCATGCACTCATACTAGTTAGGTGCAGCACAACATGTCAAGACATCTCATTTGACATTTCCACAACCTGTTGTACTGGACCCAGATGTCATGACATCTGTTGTAACACATGACAGCAATACTGTCATGACAGTTGAAGATGTTTCAACATCAGGTTCAACATCTGTAGTGATGTCTGAGCAACCATGTCAGGACTTCTGATCTGACATCTTGTACCACCTGCTATAGATCATCATCTGTTCTGACATTGACACATCCTGCAGTGATGTTCTACTCTTATGTCAAGACATTCTTCATAACATTTTCCTGAGCAACATGTTTTGCAAAAATTGCTGCCAACTCAGAACTTATAATCTCCCCCTTTGGCAAATTTTTGGCCAAAACATAATTTGATCATACACATCATATTAAAGGAGAATGTAGCAGCAGAAAACAGAAGTCAGAACATCTTTTTAAGCATATATCAATCACAATCTATTTTACCCAAAATTAATGCCAACACCAAAAGCTGCAGAACTATCAGGATCATTTGAGAGTGTCCAAAGCATCAAACCATTTCTGGAACAAGAAACTTGGCAGATTGCACAAAAAATCCAAAAGCTCAAAAAGAGGTAAGCATCACAACTTGAACTCTTTGAAATATGCATTGCTTTGAGGTCCACTAATCATGCACATCTTATACATGTTATATGTGTTGTGTTTGGACCAAATTGTCATGCAATCCTTTCCTGTATCATGAGATATCACAGAAAATGCAATTAGAGACCGATTTCAAAACCACTATTGGGTTTCAAAATAGGGACATGATCTGAAAAAAACACCACCACCATTGGATTCCTTGTGAAATTCTAGGCAGGATAGACCTAAATTTTGTCTCAATCCTTGGAGAAATGAGAAAGTTATGGCCTTCATGTTTCTGAGCCAAAACTTGCCTTGGCCAGGCCTAGGACACAAGGCAAGCCTTATGTATTTGTTGGTTTGTTTCAATCAACGGATGTATCACCACCCCAGTGGTAAGGCGCGTGCCTTATAACCTTGAGGTCGTGGGTTCAAACCCCACCCAGACCATTTTGTGTTTTCTCACATTTTGCTATTTTTTTCAATATTTTCATGTTTTGTTAATTATTTGGAAAATTAATAACTCCTTCAATTTTAATTATTTTTGGTTGGTTCTTTTTGCAAAAAATCACAAAAATGTTAAAATATTTTATTCCACAAAAAATAAGATTTATATTATTTATTTAATATAATTAGTATTTTTGTGAATAAATTCCTTTTTTATTATTTTTTTAAACATTTAAAAGTGAATATTTACTTGGAAAATAAAAAACAAATGAGTTTTATATCATCTTGTGATTAATCCCTCATTTTTCAAACCTTAAACAAAAATCACAAATGGTTTATTCAAACTTATTTGGTATTTTTATTGGATTTTCTTTAAATATTTACTTTTAAAGAAAGGCAAAATTAGGGTTTCTTTGATTTTCACCCTCACAAATCATTTTGGGCCTCTAATAGAGTGTAAGACCCAATCCTTTATAAATACAAACCTATTTTGGGCCTCAAATGTTGTATAAGTCCCGTTGTATTTCAAAAGTTCGGCGCGATCATCGCGTGTTTAAAACAAACCATCTGGGCCTCTCCTCGAGCTATAAGACCCATTCAAAACCATTTTGGGCCGCTATTAGAGTGTAAGAACCAAAACCTTTGAAAACCAAAACCATTTTGGGCCTCAGATATTGTATAAGACCCACTGCATTTTCAAAAATCTCGGCGCGATCGCCATTTCAAATAAAAAATCACCTTGGGCCTCTCCTTGAGCTGTAAGCCCCACCACTTGTACAAAAATAAATCTTTGGGCCTCTATTAGAGTGTAAGTCCCAACCCCTCTTTGTAAATAAACCATTTTGGGCCTCACACATTGTATAAGTCCCAACCCCTCATTTCTTAAAATAAACCTTTGGGCCTCTAAAAGAGTGTAAGACCCAACCCCCTTTTAACCAAGACATTTTGGGCCTCAGATATTGTATAAGTCCCTCTGTGTTAAAAGAAGAAAAACCTCGGCATGATCGCCAATTCAAAAACAAATCATTTGGGCCTACCCTCGTGTTATAAGCCCCATACATTTTCTTTAAACCCTTTGGGCCTCTTGAGAGAGTGTAAGACCTATCCCTTTGTACAGAAAACCTTTTGGGCCTCAGTTACTTGTATAAGTCCTTGTACAAATTCAAAATAACAGTGCAATCACTAATAAATCCTTGGGCCTCTCCTTAAGCTGTAAGCCCCAACAATCTTTTCAAAGCACTTTCTCCTTTGATTTTGAATATAATATTGTTATCAAAGCTTTCTTTGTTGGACAACTAACAAAACAACATGGAAGCTCTACAACCGAGTAAATGTTTACTCGCTTTCTTTATCCGCTTTCATATATATATATATATATATATATATATATATATATATATATATATATGTATATATATATATATATATAACTGTATTGTGGGGCTGCTCACTGTAAGTCTTCTTTCACAAACTTTTATATACTTGTCAAATATCAACTGTGTAATACTAGTATAGTTATTTAGAGTTTTCCCCGGCAACTACGTCTAGCACTAGGTAAAGGCCTGTTGATCACTCTAAAATATAAACAAAACTAGATCCCCATAGGATTACCAGACACAGTCTTCCCTCCTCTTGGGGTTAAACAATATGGAGACGTGAAAGGCAGCATTCTCGGTAAACCCTTTCACAGACTGTCACCCTTAGACATTGTCAAAGAAACTCTATTCCCCAGAGATGATCTTTTCTCCGTGAATGGCATCTCTTGAGTTTCTTCCAAATTCTCAGACTTTCCTGACTTGATCTATTCTCTGTGAATGGCATGTCTTGAACTTCTCGGGGTTTGGGGACCCACAGGCTTCTTAAAAGCATCCCCGCCTCCTCTTGGGCGTTGTACAAGGACCCTTCGGCTTCTTAAAAGTTCTCATGCCTTCTCTTGGGCTTAGTACAAGGACCCAGAGACCTCTACAGGTATAAGAATAGAACCTAGTCATCAATTTTCTAGAGCTGTCTTTCTGAGTCAAGTGTCAGACCAGTTAATAGGTTGACCTTCATCCCTTAATAGACCAGCCTTCTCTTGGGCATCATACAATGATCGTTCACTATCTGAGAATCGATTTCTCAAGACACCAGTAGACTTGGACAGTCCCAATACCCTTTGGATTTCCCGCTTCCTTAAAGAACAGGATATAACCATGATCCTCTTATCAATACCAAAGCACAGCCTTACTGTTAATCAGTCTCTTTATAAGAACTGATTTTCTCTTTTATCCAACATATTGGACCTGTCACTCAACTGAAACAGTTACCAGCATAAACAGCCTCCTCTTGGGCTATGTACAATGATTCTCCCAACACTCTCTTGTTGAGTATAAAATACTCTCTTGTTGAGTCAAACCTTTAGCCTCCATCTCGGGCTTTGTACGAGATAGAAAACACTCTCTTGTTGAGTATAAAAGATCCTCTTGTTGGGTCAAAACCTCTTTCAGCCTCCATTTTGGGCTTCGTACGAGATACTAAATCACTCTCTTGTTGAGTATAAAAGACTCTCTTGTTGAGTCACTTCCCTTTTAGCCTCTACCTCGGGCTTTGTACGAGGCATCAAATCACTCTCTTGTTGAGTATAAAAGATTCTCTTGTTGAGTCAACCTCTTTTCAGCCTCCTCTTGGGCTTTGTACAATGATTCTCCCCAGTGGAGCTAACCTTTTCAGACTCTCTTGTTGAGTCAAACCACTTTTAGCCCCCATCTCGGGCTTCGTACGAGATACAAAAATACTCTCTTGTTGAGTATAAAAGAATCTCTTGTTGAGTCAAACATTTTCAGCCTCCATCTCGGGCTTCGTACGAGGTACAAAGACTCTCCTGTTGAGTCAAGCGCCTTTAGCCTCCGTCTTGGGCTTCGTACAAGACACATACAAAAGCACTCTCTTGTTGAGTCCAACCTTTTAGCCTCTCTCTCGGGCTTCGTACGAGACACATGAAAACACCCTCTTGTTGGGTCAATAGCCTCCTCTTAGGCTTTGTATAAGGAAACCTCGGTTGAGTCAATTAACCTTTTAGCATCAAAACATGCTTTGCTCACAACATACAAACGTCAACAACTCCTCTTTAGAGATGAAAAATTATCTCTAAAGTCAAAACCCTTCAGCTTCACATCTTGGGCTTTGAACAAGATACAAACTACGTCCAGCTTCACGTCTTGGGCTTTGAACAAGACACCAAAACAACCTTTTTCCTCCCATAGAATAGGAGAAACTACGATCGCTCTGATTTCCATGTTTCGTTAAACGGGAATACGTAGGCATAAGATTGAAAAATCTTAGCGAGCACACTAATAAAAAACCCAAGATCTCATACCTTCACACATCAATCGAAAAGCATCAGTCCTAACATCCTACCAATAGTCTAGACCTTGTGTTCTTAACAACATAACCTAAGAGAGACCCACAATCTTTGTAGCATCTGTAAACCAACAGTCATCTGTTCAAACTCAGTATGCAAGAAGGGTTAATTGGAGACATCTATTTTCCTTCCTTCATCAGCTTCAATTGGATAAAAAATGAATCGAGCTGTAGTACCCTAAAGCGATATTGCTTCGCAATCACAAAAAAAAACTCGCGCTACAGAAAAATGGCGACTCTGCTGGGGATGTCACTGTAAGATCTGTTTTACCTTAGTCATCATTTGTCCCCATTTTTCTACAGAAAAATGGCGAATCTGCTGGGGACATATGTCACTCCCGGGATTTTCATCCAGGTACAAACGCGAAAGTGGCACCGAAACAGAGTCGCCAACAATGTGTATTTATCCCAAGAGAGGGAAAGGAAACACCGCGTAAACCTGAAGGGAAGGAAAAGCATGGTCCTGCGACCAAGAGAACTGGATTCGGGAGTCGGTTACGCGAGAGAAAGGTATTAGCACCCCACGCGTCCATCGTACCCGATGGGATCCACGCTTGCTTGTCTCAATCAAAGGGTGTAAGGAAAGATGCTGGAAAAAGAACTGGAAAAGGAATGGAAAGAGAAAGAGAAACAAATGTAGGGAAAATAAAAGAAGTGCTCGAATGGGCCCTACCCCACTGCCTACGTATCTCATCGGGATCATGAGAATCAGAGCGACGTAGTTCCCCTCACTAGGGATGGATTTTTTGTGTTTTTTAAGGAACGGCAAACGTTCTAGCTCAGGCGTTGCAGGCTCACTGGTCCGAGTGCGTTACCATCTTGCAAGAGAACGAGTAGGAGCACGTTCGTACGTTGAGAGTGAATGAGGTGAGAAAAGAATTCCTGAAGGAAAGACGTTATTGTTTGTTTTTGTCTTTTAAGAAAAATGTTTGTTACTTGTTTGCATATGATAGTGTATCTAAATCTTGATCATTGGAATGTATACATCCTCACATTCCAAGATGGAATGAGTAAGAAAATACACTAAGTGTGAAGAAGACCCTCACATTTAGTTCCAATTATTAAGGTTCAAACACACTAGCATACTAGTATTTATTAAGTGTTTTTGTTGATTATGAAATGGAGAAGTGTTTTTCTTTATTTGTATCTACAACAAGTATTACATTTAAGTCCCTCATACAAGATCAAATGTTTAACACATTAACCCAAGATGGGCTATATGCTACACATTCTAAGATTATAAGAGAAGACCCCTTATAATCCTTTCTTTATATGAAAGGCCTAAATGCAATAAGTGCCTACCTTTATTAGATATTTTGAATTTTCTTTGAGATGAGAAGATGAAAGACTCAAGTGGGGGAGAAAGGTAAGAATCTATGTGAAATAAGACTCAATCCTAATTGATTAGTTAAGGGAGTGATCCTAATGGTTTGTGAGGTTGCAAAGCCTAAAGTCTAAAGAAGGAATGAATTAAACAATTCACTTCTAAAGTAGAAGATGAATTGTAACTCAAAAGGGAAAGTAATGAGTTAATCAAAGAAAGCACATAAGTACTTAACAAAACACAAGATTGAATTGTAAAAGATGAAAGGAAAGAAGTTTGAATGTGGATTCCTTATCCACACTCAATTTCAACTTACCAAAACCCCTACATGGTTAGTAAACATGGAAACAAGTATAAGAAGTAAAAAACACTTAATGCACAATAAAGTTCAAAAGAATAAGATGAAGAACCAAATCTTAATATCACAACCAGAATGTGAATCATATTGACAACAAGTGATCATCAGCATACAAGTTCAAATGCATAAGCAACAATCATCATCCATAGCATTTAAACATGTTATCATAAGAAAAGATAGATGAAAGATGAAAAGAAATGAAAGGAACATGCATAAATGGAAGATGTGATCCAAAAGTCAGAATTGAAACTAAATGAAACTTGGTTTATAAACATCTCAAAGTATTCATGAATCAACATTCAAGACATTCAAGAAGTAATAGAAGAAGAAATGAAGTGAAAGTTCAAAAAGAAAGTGCAAACAATACATGTTAAGGATGCACAAAGTTCAAGTTGAAATGAACATATAAAGATGACCTATAATATGCCAAGGACCTATAATATCATTTGAGTGGCTCATAAAATATGCAAATGCTCATACAAATATGCACAAAAGAATTCATGCAAACATACACTAAAGTTAGAATGATATGACATGTATTAAGCTTCAAATGTAATGCATCAAACAAAAATCAAATGGACCTATGAAAATTATGCAAGCAAGGTATTTGAATGCCTAAGTCAGAAGTAAATCATACATCAAGATAGCATGTCAAAATTCAAAGCAATAATGACTTCAAACAATGCATTAGGTCAAGTTGAAACATCATACAAAGTGGTGCAAAGATAAGCATCAAAACATGTCATAAATTGACCTAAAAATAAAAAAAAAATCACCTAACATACTTCAATGTATTAGTGAATTAATACAAAAAGAATCAGGTCAAAACAGTTTGTAATGAGCAAGAACAAAATTCCACAAATTCATGTATCACACTTGGAATGCATAAAAATGGAAATTCAAAGAAAATTATGAAACAGTGGCAAAAATATAATAAAATCATGAAATAAAAATATCAATAATTTCCTAAATGTCTTGACAATATTCATGAATTTATCCAGAATTTTCTAATGTTGTTTTGTAATTTTAAAAATTAAAAATGAAACGTGTTCAAAATGAAAAAAATAAAAAGAAACTTGAAATGAGAAAGGGGTGTAGGGAAGTAAATTTCCACGTTCAAATTGTTTGGGCTTTAGAAATGTGAGGTGCAAATAGAAATGACCCAAGGTCCATATACACGCAATCCACACTAACAATTGTGCACTCTCAGTCAAAATAAAGTCAAACAATGATCACCATTAGATCAAGTCCAGTCAACACAATAGTCAAAGTAACCAAATCCAATGCACACGCGTGAAGGCACACACTCACTACCATGCACTGCACCACACATTGCTTAACTGAAATCAAAAAATGAGCATGTGAGATGCACACTTATTTTAATGTGCTGGCAAGATCTCATCCATTCAACCTCCTCAATCCAACGGTCATGTTCAAAAGAAACACAAACCCTAGCATTTACAGCCACCGGCCGGAGAAAGACCTCCGGTCACCTTCTCCGGTCACGCACCACCGTCTGCAACTCCACGTGTTCACAAAAATACCCAATGCGCATACCAAAATGAAGCTGAGATAATGGAGACCACGAATACACAACTATTTTTCATAGAACAAGCACATACATGGAGAACAGAGGAAGGGAAGATATGCCCTAACTTTTGAATCTACGCCTCTAAGAGGCCTATCAACTAGCCGGAGATGAAAGAGCTTCTAGCAAGCTAAAATCAACAAGAAACAAGTGATGATTAACAGAAAACGTGCAACCAAAGTTCAAGAGATCAAACCCGAAACTGCTGAGACTTGGAGTATACAAGAACACCAGAGGAATGTGCTTCTTCCTTGAGCTTCACTTGGCCAAATAAAGGCTTTATAGCTTGAAATCGCGCAGAGAATCACACTGAAAATTCCAATGTATTGAATCTGAACTTGAGTATTTGGATATGTAGGTTCTTGTTCTTGATCTCAAATGATACAATGATGATGATGGAGATGAAATGTGATAGAAGGTGGTGGAAATTGTGTGAAATCAGAGAGAAAACAAAGAGAATTCTTGGAGTGAAAATGAGAAAATGAAGTTGAAATGAGAAATGAGAGTGAACGTTCTATTTATAAGAGAGCTTAACTATGGTTAACATGAGTTGGTTAATTGAGTTAACATGGTTTAGGTGAGTCATCCCTAACTAACTGAGCCAAGTTAGTTAGGGCGAGTTAACAATGGTTTTGCTATGGTGATGATAGTTCATGGGGTGCTATGGTGGAATGCAAAGGAACCAGTGGTGGTGATGAACTCGTGTGCAACTGGGGCAACATAAACTTGCTCTACAAGCTTCTAACCTTTTCCATTTTCATGTGTAGTGAGCATGAGTAGCACATGCAAGTAAGGACAATGCTTGGCTTAATGAGGAAAGGGAATAAACTGATTCATAAAGCATATGTAAACTGATATGAATCAGCAACAACATAGTTATTTTTGGTTTTGTGACAGCTTGGAACCAATGGAAATGTGCAAGTTTGATGATGATTTTCTCTCTTGTTAGTGAATGAAACAATGAAATATTGATGGCATTAGAAAGATGGTGCATCATAGAATCATATTAATGTGAGAATTGGAGTGAAATAATGCTAGGAAGAGGTTGGAAAATGGATTGGAACACAAAGGTTTGGAACTGGTCATGGGCGAGGCAGATGGTTGGTTGGCAAGGCAACATGGCATACAAAGCTTCAGCATGATAACCCTATCTTGAGACCAATATAACTTCTTATCCCTTGATCAAATGAACAAATCATGAACACCAACTTTGAAGATCTCACATAGAGGAACAACTTTCATGTTGAAAGATTTTTCATTTGAGGCCTCTAACCATGAGTAATTGATCAAAACATTTGGCCCACCACATGTTTGTGAAAATGACTGCGCATGACCTAAGATTTGCCCAAGCTGACTTGCATTTTGCCCAAGTTTTCCTCAACTTTGATCATCCATAACTCTCTCAATTTTGATCCAATGGAAGTGTTCTACACATGGATTTGAAGCTTAAGATGAGATATTTTGTTGTGGCCAAGTGGAATTTTTATTTGATGTCTCAATTTTGAATGGCCTTGGTTCAAAGTTTGGTGCAAAATGGCTCAAAATTACTATTTTTGGAAACCCTACTTCTTCCAAAAATGGCAACTTTTCAAATCTTGATTTTTCATGATCCTTTTGGAGTTTCTTGATCAAATTTGGTACGTTAGTCACATGTAACATGAATTTCATGAATTTGGCCTCAAAAAGTCAAGAGTTGACTTTTTCCTCTGATTATTTGACTTGGCCCCAATTTTCCTGATTTTTGACCTTTCTTCCAATTGAACCACTTCTAAAACCAATTGAGAGGCAATTTTCCACACACATACACTTAAGGACATCTAGAATACCATGACATCAAGTTTTGTCCAAAAAATCAGAGATGACCTGATTTAATTGGAAACCCTAGTTTTGGCCCCTTCTGGTTAGGAGGAAATTGCACATCTTCCAAATCCAAATTCCTCTGAGTGTGTTGTGTATCCACTTAAAGGATGATGAGATATGCCACTTGAGGGTGATTTTGAACCAATGAACTATCTCTTCTGAGGGTTTTCCTTCATATTTTTTGGACCTCTTGCATAGTGAAGGATGTAATGCTTCAATCTCCCATTGAATCTCACTTTCCTGAGGTTTTGGATGATCAATTGAGATAGTATGAGACATGAAAGACCTCTTGGCTTGCCTTGAGGCAACTTGTTTGCCCTTTTGTGCCTTGAATGATTCCTTGATTGTCCACCTTTCACCTGATCACATGCCTTGATGGTAAGAGGGATGCTATGCTTCATTTTCTATGTTAAAGATGCAATGCAAGGCTAATGAGATGGATATGATATGTGATATGATAATGCTATGTTATGATGACAAAAGAGAGAGGAAATTTTGGGGTATTACAGCTGCCCCTATTCAAACGTTGTAGACCTGCATGCCTGAAAGCGATTGCTTTCAGACTTTCAAGGTATATAGTGATTGAATACCAAATATAACCAAAAATTTGCTCTGGATGATGAAGAACAAAAGGGATATAAACTCGACGAGACCGCTGGATTGAATCTTCAATGAACATTGTCGGAGAGATCTGTCTTTTGAACGATGCCAGACGACTACTAGCTTGCCACACTATGGATGGACTTTCAACAATGTCTTTTTGAACGACGCCAGACAACTACTGGCTTGCCACTCTATGGATGGACTTTCAACAATGTCTTTTTGAACGACGCCAGATGACTACTGGCTTGCCATACTGTGGATGGACTTTCAATAATGTCTTTTTGAACGACGCCAGACGACTACTGGCTTGCCATACTGTGGATGGACTTTAGCTGCTCTGCCATTCTAAACAATGGACTTTTACCAATTCGTGTTGGATTTCTGCCAATCTGTCGTTGGACTTCAATGATTACCAAACCGGCTTTGGAATCTCAGAATTGCCATCCTCAGATGGACTTTTGCAGCTTTGCCAAACTAACATTGGACTTCGATGCTTACCAAACTGGCTTTGGAAGCTTTTCCAAACCAACATTGGACTTTGCCGAGAATATAGTTGTTTATCACCATCCCACCTGCTGGAACAATATAAACTACTGTTTGTATGATCATTCCACCTGCTGGAAAAACCATCTGCAATACTATCCCACCTGCTGGAATAATACGAACGATTGTATATAATGATCACCCCACCTGCTGGAACAACCATCTGCAATACTATCCCACCTGCTGGAATAATACGAACGATTGTATATAATGATCACCCCACCTGCTGGAACAACCATCTGCAATACTATCCCACCTGCTGGAATAATATGAACGAACTGTCTGTATAATCATCCCACCTGCTGGAAAAATCATCTGCAATACTATCCCACCTGCTGGAATAATATGAACGATTGTATATAATGATCATCCCACCTGCTGGAAAAATCATCTGCAATATTATCCCACCTAGTGGAATGATATGAACGAACGGTCTGTATGATCATCCCACCTGCTGGAACAACCATCTGCAATACTATCCCACCTGCTGGAATAATATGAACAATTGTATGCCAGAATAAATCGGACTTTGAGTTGTAAATGAGCAATGCTGAGAATTACACCACCTGCCGGGTAATGTCATATGCTGACACTTTGCTGAAGAAGAGATTCCCTCGATCTATTTAGACCTTGCTGGGGAAATTACTATCAAAATGTCAAACTCTGTGGGGAGAGAAAACAATTCAGCAGGGAATTATACCTTGACAAATTTCACATGCTGAAAAATCCGCCAGAGAATAAACTCCACAGGGGATATTACGGCGAGAGGCTTCGTCTCTTAAGAGGATTTTATAGAAAACCAAGCGTTTTCAAACTCTTAGACGAACACCCTGTCTTCAACTTCCGAACATTCGCTCCTGAACTACCCTTCGCATCGTCTGCGAGGTACCGGAGGATCTGCACTCGTTATGGACATGGAATGCTCACTGCATCAATAACCCTTATCAACACCGAAGAATTCAATCTTCGACAAACCGTTGTCGTCACAAAACTCGGTGGGAAATCTTGAATGAAAGAATCGACTTAATAAGATACAACAGTATCTTGTCATAGCAAATATCTGTTGATTATGCTGAGAGATAACCTTCGTGCTGCTTGGGTCGATCGTACTCATTACCTGCAACAGAAAAATATATGCCCATGCCCCAGGATATTGCGTGGTTTGTTGAGTCCACCATCCAAGGTTGTCCAACAAGCAAAGTAATTTTAATTGTCTTATTTGTGCATGTTTTTGCAAGGCCATGATATTTTCAAAGCAGTGTTTTATTTATCAAAAAATCGGACGTTTTTGCAAACAAAACAGTAAAATGAAACTAAAAGCTTGTGACTGAATATTCAATTTTATTGATGAAATGCCAAAATCGGCGAATTTACAATCGGAAGCAAACCCCTGAAAGAGTTGATTGCCATAAAATTGAGAAAAGAAATCTATCCTAATGATAATGCGGAAATTGGGTTCCAACTGATTTCTGATTCTGTTATAACCAGTATGTATTCCAACTCTCTTGATTATCTTCGCCTTCGGAAGCTTGTGGTCAGAACAATTCCTCCTTCGGAAACTTAGCTAGTCTGCTGAAGAGTAGAGAACGTACAGATTAATTCAGACTGCAGTTATTCGCTTAAATCCCTTTTTTGCGTGGATCGCCTTTTCAGGTTTTCAATCCACCGGGATACCCATTTTTGCCTAAGTTACCCTTTCGGGTTTTCAACTTACCGGGTGTACCATTTTTTCAATTATATCCCTAATTTTTGCCCGAACCTTTATTCTGTTTTTGGTCCGCCAGGATGCCCTTTTTTTCCTGGATTTTTTCTTTTTTTTTTCATCCAGGGGGTCTATTTATACGAAGTATTTTTTAACTGCATCTGAATTAACAGGGGATGAAAAGTCTTCACCATCCATGGTTGTCAGCAATAAGGCTCCACCTAAGAAAACCTTTTTAACCACGAATGAACCTTCATAATTAGGAGTCCATTTGCCCCTGTGATCTGTACTCAGAGGAAGTATTCTCTTGATTACCACATCTCCGACCTTGTAAACTTGAGGTCGAACCTTTTGGTCGAATGCCCTTTTCATTTTGCGCTGATATAGCTGGCCATGACATACTGTCGCTAGTCGCTTCTCCTCAATAAGGCTCAGCTGATCAAATCTGGCTCGCACCCATTCAGCTTCATCTAGCTTAACGTCCATCAATACTCAGAGAGAGGGAATCTCAACTTCGATCGGTAGAACTGCCTCCATACCGTATACCAGTGAGTATGGTGTTGCCCCAGTGGACGTGCAGATTGATGTTTGATACCCATGCAAAGCAAATGGTAACATCTCATGCCAATCTTTATACGTGACAACCATCTTCTGCACAATCTTCTTGATATTTTTGTTGGCCGCTTCGACCGCGCCATTCATCTTTGGGCGGTACAGAGAAGAATTATGATGTTCAATTTTGAAGTCCCGGCATAGCTCAGGCATCATCTTGTTATTCAAATTAGAACCATTATCCGTAATGATTCTTTCGGGAACTCCATAGCGATAAATGATATCTCATTTCAAGAAATGAGCTACCACTTGCTCAGTGACATTGGCATAAGATGCTGCTTTAACCCATTTAATGAAGTAATCAATGGCGACCAAGATGAAACGATGGCCGTTTGAAGCAGTAGGCTCAATTTTCCCGATCATATCAATGCCCCACATTGCAAAGGGCCATGGAGAGCACATGATACTCAACGGATTTGGAGGAACATGTATTTTGTCTGCATAGATCTGGCATTTGTGACACTTGCGGGCATACTTGCAGCAATCTGACTCCATTGTCAACCAATAATACCCTGATCTCAACAATTTCTTAGCCATCGCATGTCCTCCAGCATGGGTACCGAAAGAGCCTTCGTGCACTTCAGTCATCAACAGGTTTGCTTCGTGTCTATCCACGCATCTGAGCAGAATCGTGTCAAAATTTCTTTTATACAGTACGCCATCTTTGTTCAAGAAGAAACTACCGGCTAGCCTTCTTAATGTCTTCTTGTCTTTGGAAGATGTCCCAGGCGGGTATTCTTGATTTTCCAAGAAGCATTTAATGTCATGGTACCAAGGCTTGTCGTCAGACACTGCATCAACATCAAACACAAAAGCAGGTCTATCAAGACGAGATACATCAATCTTGGGTACAAAGTTCCAACCATGCACTTTAATCATCGAAGATATAGTGGCCAAGGCGTCTGCAAACTTATTTTCATCTCTAGGAACATGGTATAACTTGACAGTTGTAAAGAATGTCAGCAATCTCCTCGTATAATCTCTATACGGAATCAAATTCTGCTGGTGTGTGTGCCAAGTTCCCTTTACTTGATTGATTACCAATGTCGAATCACCAAAGACATCGAGGGTCTTGATTCGTAAATCAATAGCCTCCTCAATCCCTAGTATGCAAGCTTCATATTCTGCATCATTGTTGGTACACCCGAAAGTTACTCGGGCAGTGAAGGGTATGTGAACACCTTCTGGCGTAATGAGAACTGCACCAACTCTGCACCCATTCATATTAACTGCCCCGTCAAACATCAAACTCCATTTGGATTCAGGGTCAGGCCCCTCCTCCAGAAGTGGTTCCTCGCAGTCTTTCGCTTTGAGAAACATGATGTCCTCATCAAGGAAATCAAACTTCATGGGCTGGTAATCATCAAGAGGCTATTGCGCAAGATAATCTGATAGTATACTTCCTTTGATTGCCTTTTGCGAAGTATATTGAATATCGTACTCTGTCAGTACCATCTGCCACCTTGCAACTCTGCCTGTAAGTGCTGGTTTCTCAAAAATATACTTGACCGGATCCATTTTTGAGATCAACAGGGTTGTATGTGTGAGCATATATTGTCTTAATCGCTTTGCGTCCCATGCGAGTGCACAGCATGTCTTCTCTAGCATTGAATAACGTGATTCACAATCTGTAAACTTCTTGCTCAGGTAGTAGATAGCATGTTTTTTCCTACCTGTCTCGTCGTGTTGACCGAGAACAGAACCCATGGATCCTTCGAGCACTGTCAAGTACATAATCAGTGGTCTCCCTTGAACTAGAGGTATCAGAATCGGAGGTTCCTGCAAATATCTTTTTATATTATCGAATGCATTTTGACAATCATCATTCCACCTGACCGTTTGATCTTTTCTTAGCATTTTGAATATCGGTTCGCAGGTGGCAGTTAGGTGAGATATGAACCTTGAAATGTAGTTCAATCTCCCTAGAAAGCCGCAAAATTCTTTCTCAGTTCTCGGTACAGGCATATCTTGTATAGCTTTCACTTTAGCAGGATCAACCTCTATTCCTTTTTCACTGACAATGAAACCAAGCAATTTTCCGGACCGCACGCCGAAAGTACACTTGTTAGGATTCAGTCTCAACCTAAATTTCCTCAACCTCTCAAACAACTTCTTCAAGTTGATTAGATGTTCCTCTTCTGTCTTTGATTTAGCAATCATGTCATCCACATAGCACTCGATCTCGTTATGAATTAGATCATAGAATAACGTCACCATTGCTCTTTGATAAGTTGCCCCTGCGTTCTTCAACCCAAAAGGCATTACTTTGTAACAGAAGGTACCCCACGGGGTAATAAATGTTGTCTTCTCCATGTCTTCAGGCGCCATCTTTATCTGATTGTACCCGGAGAACCCATCCATAAATGAGAACACTGAAAACTGAGCAGTATTGTCAACCAGCACATCAATATGAGGGAGTGGAAAGTCATCTTTAGGGCTCGCCCTGTTGAGATCTCTGTAATCCACACACATTCTGACCTTGCCATCTTTCTTCGGCACCGGTACTATGTTGGCCACCCAGGGAGGATAGTCGGTTACTGCCAGAAAACCTGTATCCAACTGTTTCTGTACCTCTTCCTTGATCTTCAAAGCCATTCTGGTTTCGTTCTGCGCAACTTTTTCTTGACCGGTGGACAGTCCTCTTTCAATGGTAGTCTATGCATAACTATGTCTGTATCCAAACCCGACATATCTTGAAATGACCAAGCAAAGATATCAACGTATTCACGTAGCATGACTATCAGCTCTTGCTTTACATCAGCCCGCAAACTTGCACCAATCTTGATCTCTTTCTTGCTTTCTTCTGAACCAATATTGATAACTTCGAGATCTTCCTGATGAGGCTGAATGGTCTTTTCTTCTTGTTTCAACAATCTAGCCAACTCTTCCGGGAGTTCATAGTCCTCATCACTTTCCTCCTCAGCTTGATAGATCGAATTGTCGAAATCATACGTGGGCATAACAGAATCATTTTCAGAGGAATCCACAAAATCAAGTCTGCAGGATTGGATTGATGCTTTATTTTAGATTATTTTTTGCTTGAAAACAAAAGAAAAGAAAGTGCATTATCATTTTTAATTTTCTTTGTGCAAAAATAAAAATAAAGAAGGAATAAAGGAACACAAATTTGTAAACAAAAACGTCCTTTTTATTGATGTTTGAACATTATATGAGAAAATATGGTGGCCCTACAAATGGATCCTCACACCTTGGGCAGAGTGTGGGATTTTATGCATTATGAAAGACAAGAATTATTACTCTGAATGGTGTACAACATGAATGATTTCTTCACTAGACCAGTTTTGCAATGCCTCGCCCGGAGCCAGTGAATATACCCTTCTGTCCAGATAATCTGAGTCTTCAGCGTCATCTTCTATTGCTGAGCAGGACTGATTAGAGTTGATAATTCCCCCACTGTTGAAATTGATTGGTCCACAGAATCGGGGAACTGGCGTCTGACCCGGTTGGTATCCAATTCCGAACTTATCTTCTTTCACAAACACGTCTATAGCTTTACCCCAACCCTGGGCATTTCCGCTTTCAACCACTTCTCTGGCCTGCTTGTAGGACGCAATTGATGCACTTGGCCCAACTGGCACACTTGACACCGCTGGTGTTGAAGTAGATTCCAGGAATTTGTTGATATTCAGGGCTTCAAAAGACTGGCACAGGGTTTCATGAATTTCTCCATCCATTTCCACATATTTGAAAGTGGACAGATGACTCACAAATATATCTTCCTCACCGCAAACGGTAACCACTTGACCCTCGAACACATATTTGAGCTTCTGATGTAGTGTGGAGGTAACTGCGCCTGCTCCGTGAATCCACGGTTGGCCCAACAAACACCTGTAAGCAGGCTGAATGTCCATAACGTGAAAGATTGGCTTGAATATCTGTGGACCAACTTGTATTGTAATTCTACCTCTCCAAACACCGATCATTGGGATCCATCAAAAGCTCTCACAATCAGATCGCTGGGTCTAAGAATCAATCCATCTACTTCAATTTTCATCAGGGCCTTTTTGGGTAACACATTCAAGGAAGAACCTGTGTCGACCAGCACATGCGATAAAACAGCTCCTTTGCATTCAAGTGTGATGTGCAACGCTTTGTTGTGATTACGTCCATCTGGAGTCAAATACCTATTCGTAAATCCCAACCCGTGGCTCACGTTGACATTAGAAATTACTCCCTCTAACTGATTTACAGAAATTTCTTGGGGAGCATAGGCCATATTTAAAACTTTCAACAAAGCAGCCCGGTGTGCATCTGAACTCATTAACAGGGATAATATTGAGATTTTAGAGGGTGTCTGATTGAGCTGATCAATGATCTTGTAATCGCTCTTTTTTATAATCCTCATAAATTCCTCAACATCACTATCAAAGTTGACTTTAGGGTCCTCTTCCTGAACAGGCACCCCGTCACCAACAACCTGTTTTCCTTTTGTTCTTGCAGCGGCTTCAGCTTCTTTATCACTCCTTAGAGTCTGGGGAGAAAACAGTCGACCACTTCTGGTGAAACCACTTGGTCCACTGACATTCTCAACACTGGTACCAACAGCAGCCTCTGCTTTCTGTTGACTTCCTCCTTGATGAGTGTTAGTTCCATATTGCCATGGAACTGCCCTATTAGACACATATGAAGCAGATTCAGGAATTATAATTGTAACTGGTCTCGGCCTCTCGGGCATGATGATAGCAACAGGAGCTTCAATGGGCACCTGTATTTCAATTGGATTATAATAAATGGTAACGGAAGAAACATCTTTTTCCTTCTCTACCTTATCAAACTGAAGGCTTCCTTCGTCCATAAGCTCCTGCAGTCCAGCATTCAACTTACTGCAGCCATTAATCTATCTTGAAAAATCCTCACAATCAGAGCCACATCCAGGAAATACCTTTCCTTTTAACAAATGCTCTTTTACAATCAACAGCGGAGTCTTTACCAAATTAACATCGGTAATCAGATTCAATTTCTCGCCATCAGAAATAGCATGCATGCCTGCATCTCCATGATGAGGCATTGGATTATCACGAACATTCGGCGGCTTAGAGAAATTAATAGCTTTTGTGTCAATGAGGTCCTGCACTTTATGTTGAAAAGCCCTGCACTTTTCTATCGAATGTCCCTGCGCACCAGA
Organism: Lathyrus tuberosus; assembly: GCA_022829125.1. Lineage (NCBI taxonomy): Eukaryota > Viridiplantae > Streptophyta > Magnoliopsida > Fabales > Fabaceae > Lathyrus > Lathyrus tuberosus. Next base: position 4,373,520 of record JALAZF010000387.1, read on the forward strand.
ATGAAATTCACATCGAACATTAGCATCACAATTTTGAGGCAATTTTCCACTATCTGGCGGCCTCATAGTCCGAAGTTCAACCAACTTCTCTCTGAGCAATTGTGGTAACAAAGCAGCATATGTCATAGGAAAGGGATCAAACTTACGGTCCCTTTGTCTATTAGTCTGGAATCGGGGTCTAGCTTGCTGATCCAGAGCTTGCTGTTCTGCTGGAACCGGAATGGTTACAGCATCCACCTGATGATAGGATTGAGTCCTGCCTCTTCCCTTTCCTCTATGCATAGCACTGGACTCCCTTTCTCTTTTCCTTGGTCCATTAGCAAAGGGTTTCCTTGAACTCGAAGCACCGGTCCCACTGACGTCTTGAATCTTACCCAACTTTAGCAGACTCTCTAATTGTTCCCCAGCAATAACGATGTCGGCAAACCCTGTTGAAGGACACGCAGCCAATCTATCCAAATACGGCCCCTAGAGTGTGCTCATGAACATATCAGCCATCTCACGATCAGCCAAAGGTGGTTGGACTCGAACAGCCAATTCTCTCCATTTCTGTGCGTACTGCTTAAAGCCCTCCTTGTGATCCTGAGTCATACTCTGCAGCTGAGTACGATTGGGTGCCATGTCCAAATTATATTGATACTGCTTCAGAAATGCAGCGCACAAATCTTTCCAGCTCTTTATATGAACCCTGTCCAGCTTAATGTACCATTCCAGGGAGGCGCCTGACAGGCTGTCTTGGAAGAAATACATCCAGAGCTTTTGGTCTTCAGTATAAGCGGCAATCTTGCGATTGTAAGCTTGCAAATGTGTTTTGGGACAGGTACTGCCATTGTACTTATCCAATGTAGGAAGTTTGAATTTGGGAGGGATTCACACACCTTGCACGAGACCCATGTCCTCTACGTCAATCCCCAGAGGATTTTGGCTCTCAATAGCGTTGAGTCTTTCATCTAACCCTTCGTACTTCCAGTCTTCATTGTAGAAACCCATGTCGTTGTTGAATGCGGTAAACTGGTCATCTTGACCATCCTCTAAACCATTATTATCAAATCCCAGATGTACCCCACCAGTGGGGATGTTGACGACAGGAGGAGTCCGCACGTTGCCATTTGGAACTTCAGTCTCTAGCCTCTGAATAGTGGCTCTCATGGCATCTTGACCAACCCTCATGGTTTCCTGACCGGCCCTCAGCTCTTGCTGACCTTGAGCAATCCCCTGCATAAGGTTCATGAACTACTCCATCCTCCCCCTCAAATCAGCTAATTCAGTCTGAACTTGTTCCATGACTCTAGCTTGATTGCGTCGGGTAGAGTATCGGTGAACTGGGGTATCAGCTATCGTGCCTGGAAACCAAATAAAGGTTAGCAGGCGCCTGCACAAAGAAAACCTGTAATGCAAAAATGATATGTTATGCAAATGCAAATGCACAGTTATGTTTGTCATTTCAAGATACTTTTCATATCCTGATTCCAATCGTAACCACGAATTCCTAACGACCAGAAATCATGATTATTGAGTTTTTCCTTGAAGAGATATTCATATACGCCAATCACAAATATCTGATGACCAGAAATAGTGATTTTGTAATGTGCCAGTGTGCAGATATCTTATGACATCACATATATCTGAAGACCAGAAATTGTGAACAGAAATAGCTCATTTCCTACGAATTCCTAAAAAATTTCAAGCATACTTGTCATAGTGTCAACAACAGAATAAGAAACAAGCAGTCAAATGGATCCATCAACAATTCTGATGGTAACCATTGCAAAATACAAAGAAATGACAAACATCATTAATCTGATAGCCCTATGTCCTTCAGCTTCTGGTTGGAATACTTAATCTCTTCGAACAGGGTGTGGGTATGCTGATGATGTGGCTTCTCAATCAGCTCTTTGATTACGACGTCCCTTTTTTCCAATGCATCAGACAATGAGCCCATGTGCATCAGCAAAGCTTCATCTTCACCGGCTCTTTTGCACCTCTTAATTCCAGCTTGAATTTTAACCTGCTTCAGATCTGCCGTGACATCTTCTTGCTACATGTGCTTTCTTCATCTCTTCATCTTTATCTTTTAACTGGGTCAGCAATTCAGAGTTTTCAATTCTGACTTCATCCCAAGCTTGACGAAGTTTAGCTAATGAATCCCTGCTTCGGGCTAAAGCCTGATTTGTAGTCCTGTGAGCCTGACTAGTATCATTTGCTCCCAAAGTAAGCTTCCGGAAGTACCAAGCTCTATCATCAAAATCTTCTTCTTTGTCTGCCAAGATTTTCTCCGCTTTCAATGCTCTCTTTTCCAACTCTTTGTTGTCAGCCAAAGCTTTCTGAAGACATCTGCTCATTCCAGAGTTCTCTATATGCAACTCTCTAACCATTTTCTTCCATTTCTCGCACTCTTCAGCCGGTACCATGGAGTGTTGATTTGGACATAAGAGAATCTCTCTTGAAAAGGGTGGCAACAGCTCTTTGACCTTCATCTCAATCCAAGCATCGTAGTCAGGGTATGATCTACAGTCTCCTTTGCCAAAAATTAACTTTCCCTCTCTTTGCCTAAATTTCCAGGCATTTATTACTTCTGGCACTCTTTCATTCTTGGTTCCCACGAAAAACAGGGAAGCACTAATCTCTTCATCAGCAGGAGGATTTCTCGAAGCATAACCAAATTATCTAACAGCCAACACCGGGTTGTAATTAATCCCACCTCTTCTTCCAAGTAGAGGCACATTCAGAAAACTTCCACATTTAACAGTAAGCTCTATTGTCAGTAATTTGGGATCAAACCAAACGATGTTATTGGCAGTCAAACCTATCAATCTCTTGGACCATTTCATTGTCTCAGTAGTTTCTATGAAAGCACCAGTTCGAGGTAAATGTTTGAAGAGCCAATGACATAACAATTGGGTACAACAACTAACCAGACTTCCTCTTACCATCTCATTTTTGTAGTGTACTGAGTAATAAAAATCCCCTAGCAGGGTATGAATCGGATTCTTCGAAACGAATACTTTCATCGCCTGCATATCAACAAAGTCAGGTTGACCGGGGAAAAGCACCAAACCATAGATACAAAGAGCTAACACAACATTGTAAGTAGTCCAGTTTTTAGCCTTGGCAGCTTCCTGAGCTTGTTGGAAAAGAAACTCCAAATGAAATCCTTCATCTTCTTTAAGTTTACTCAGGCCAATTTTCACAACAGACAGGTCCAGATGTAGAACAGCAGCAATTACTTTGGGGGTAAGAGCATCTTCAGAAAAATACGGTATAGAAGACGTGACTGGAATTCCCAAAATAAATGAGAATTCCTACAAAGTGGGCATCAAAATGTAATTAGGGAACAGGAAACATCTCATTGATGGTTCTTAGAATTGCAAGAAAGTGTTCAACCCATCATTCTCATACTTTATGAATGCACGTACCATTTTAATCAGCTCTCCATATTCCTTCTGAAAAGTGCTGAGAACACCAGAATTAGCCATGCTTATCATCTTGTTCAATGAATCCAGCTTAGGATCAGGGAATTTATATGACACATTATTCTTCCTTTTAACCTCAACTTCTTGGCAACTCATGATTGGAATCAGACAATATGGTAGGTACCTGAAAATGACAAACATAACCTGTTATGATATGAGTATACAAATGCAAAAGGCATGTGATCAAGTATTCAGATGTCTGTGTCTGTGTTGAACTGTGTGCACTGTGTCTCTGTACTGAATCTGGCAATATATCTGAGGTGGATACTCAAACCACTGTAACAATCATAAAATCACAAGTAAGTTATGTAGGAGGCTGGGTTACCTGCAAACTTGTAAACATCCCACCCATACTCACGTGTGGTTCCTAGAAAACAAGGCTTGTCAGCTTCGGAGGTTTGAGAAGCGATAGCACATTCAGCCCGTAGGATACAATGCCATGCCAATCAAAGAGGTCGTCCGCTGACTCACCTTAGAAAATAAAGGCCATCCTATGCAAGTTCCAAAGTGGGCCCTCGGGTGCGAGTGGGTTTGCCATAGAATGTGGTCTGCCACTGTCACCACTAAAGAGAGATGTTTCCACTAAGGCCCTCATGATCGGTCACTAGAGTCGACAACTCTCTAGATCGACATCCTGGAATACGCAAGATGCGTACGCCATGATGGGTCCCAAGATAGCCTCGTCTAGCTGTGAATTTTGTGATTACCCAACGTACACAGATGGTACGTAGGTCCCACTACTCTCCACTCTAAATCTAAGTGTGCACTCGAGCCTTGGTAATGGGCTCATCTCTCAGAAATCCCATCCCGCCAAACAGACAGAACAGTGCAACACAGTATAATATATGAAATGTAAATGCTATCATGCTGTAAATATGGTACAAGTAATAAAATACAGTAACCAGCAAATACAATACAACAGTAAACACCCAATGAAAGAAAACCAAACAAGCGCTAGGATTGACTCGCTTAGGATGGACCAGCAATAGGTCAACCTGTCCCCAGCAGAGTCGCCAGCTGTCGCTCCCGGGATTTTCATCCAGGTACAAACGCGAAAGTGGCACCGAAACAGAGTCGCCAGCAATGTGTATTTATCCCAAGAGAGAGAAAAGAAACACCGCATAAACCTGAAGGGAAGGAAAAGCATGGTCCTGCGACCAAGAGAACTGGATTTGGGAGTCAGTTATGCGAGAGGAAGGTATTAACACCCCACGCGTCCATCGTACCCGATGGGATCCACGCTTGCTTGTCTCAATCAAAGGGTGTAAGGAAAGATGCTGGAAAAAGAACTGGAAAAGGAATGGAAAGAGAAAGAGAAACAAATGTAGGGAAAATAAAAAAAGTGCTCGAATGGGCCCTACCCCACTGCCTACGTATCTCATCGGGACCATGAGAATCAGAGCGACGTAGTTCCCCTCACTAGGGATGGATTGTTTGTGTTTTTTAAGGAACGGCAAACGTTCTAGCTCAGGTGTTGCAGGCTCGCTGGTCCGAGTGCGTTACCATCTTGCAAGAGAACGAGTAGGAGCACGTTCGTACGTTGAGAGTGAATGAGGTGAGAAAAGAATTCCCGAAGGAAAGACGTTATTGTTTGTTTTTGTCTTTTAAGAAAAATGTTTGTTACTTGTTTGCATATGATAGTGTATCTAAATCTTGATCATTGGAATGTATACATCCTCACATTCCAAGATGGAATGAGTAAGAAAATACACTAAGTGTGAAGAAGACCCTCACATTTAGTTCCAATTATTAAGGTTCAAACACACTAGCATACTAGTATTTATTAAGTGTTTTTGTTGATTATGAAATGGAGAAGTGTTTTCCTTTATTTGTATCTGCAACAAGTATTGCATTTAAGCCCCTCATACAAGATCAAATGTTTAACACATTGACCCAAGATGGGCTATATGCTACACATTCTAAGATTATAAGAGAAGACCCCTTATAATCCTTTCTTTATATGAAAGGCCTAAATGCAATAAGTGCCTACCTTTATTAGATATTTTGAATTTTCTTTGAGATGAGAAGATGAAAGACTCAAGTGGGGGAGAAAGGTAAGAATCTATGTGAACTAAGACTCAATCCTAATTGATTAGTTAAGGGAGTGATCCTAATGGTTTGTGAGGTTGCAAAGCCTAAAGTCTAAAGAAGGAATGAATTAAACAATTCACTTCTAAAGTAGAAGATGAATTGTAACTCAAAAGGGAAAGTAATGAGTTAATCAAAGAAAGCACATAAGTACTTAACAAAACACAAGATTGAATTGTAATAGATGAAAGGAAAGAAGTTTGAATGTGGATTCCTTATCCACACTCAATTTCAACTTACCAAAACCCCTACATGGTTAGTAAACATGGAAACAAGTATAAGAAGTAAAAAACACTTAATGCACAATAAAGTTCAAAAGAATAAGATGAAGAACCAAATCTTAATATCACAACCAGAATGTGAATCATATTGACAACAAGTGATCATCAGCATACAAGTTCAAATGCATAAGCAACAATCATCATCCATAGCATTTAAACATGTTATCATAAGAAAAGATAGATGAAAGATGAAAAGAAATGAAAGGAACATGCATAAATGGAACATGTGATCCAAAAGTCAGAATTGAAACTAAATGAAACTTGGTTTATAAACATCTCAAAGTATTCATGAATCAACATTCAAGACATTCAAGAAGTAATAGAAGAAGAAATGAAGTGAAAGTTCAAAAAGAAAGTGCAAACAATACATGTTAAGGATGCACAAAGTTCAAGTTGAAATGAACATATAAAGATGACCTATAATATGCCAAGGACCTATAATATCATTTGAGTGGCTCATAAAATATGCAAATGCTCATACAAATATGCACAAAAGAATTCATGCAAACATACACTAAAGTTAGAATGATATGACATGTATTAAGCTTCAAATGTAATGCATCAAACAAAAATCAAATGGACCTATGAAAATTATGCAAGCAAGGTATTTGAATGCCTAAGTCAGAAGTAAATCATACATCAAGATAGCATGTCAAAATTCAAAGCAATAATGACTTCAAACAATGCATTAGGTCAAGTTGAAACATCATGCAAAGTGGTGCAAAGATAAGCATCAAAACATGTCATAAAATGACCTAAAAATCAAACAAAAATCACCTAACATACTTCAATGTATTAGTGAATTAATAAAAAAAGAATCAGGTCAAAACAGTTGGTAATGAGCAAGAACAAAATTCCACAAATTCATGTATCACACTTGGAATGCATACAAATGGAAATTCAAAGAAAATTATGAAACAGTGGTAAAAATGTAATAAAATCATGAAATAAAAGTATCAAAAGTTTCCTAAATGTCTTGACAATATTCATGAATTTTTCCAGAATTTTCTGATGTTGTTTTATAATTTTAAAAATTAAAAATGAAACGTGTTCAAAATGAAAAAAAATAAAAAGAAACTTGAAATGAGAAAGGGGTGTAGGGAAGTAAATTTCCACGTTCAAATTGTTTGGGCTTTAGAAATCTGAGGTGCAAATAGCAATGAACCAAGGTCCATATACGCGCAATCCACACTAACAATTGTGCACTCTTAGTCAAAATAAAGTCAAACAATGATCACCATTAGATCAAGTCCAGTCAACACAATAGTCAAAGTAACCAAATCCAATGCACACGCGTGAAGGCACACACTCACTACCATGCACTGCACCACACATTGCTTAACTGAAATAAAAAAATGAGCACGTGAGATGCACACTTATTTTAATGTGCTGGCAAGATCTCATCCATTCAACCTCCTCAATCCAACGACCACGTTCAAAAGAAACACAAACCCTAGCATTTACAGCCACCGGCTGGAGAAAGACCTCCGGTCACCTTCTCCGGTCACGCACCACCGTCTGCAACTCCACGTGTTCACAAAAATACACAATGCGCATACCAAAATGAAGTTGAGATAATGGAGATCACGAATACACAACTATTTTTCATAGAACAAGCACATACATGGAGAACAGAGGAAGGGAAGATATGCCCTAACTTTTGAATCTACACCTCTAAGAGGCCTATCAACTAGCCGGAGATGAAAGAGCTTCTAGCAAGCTAAAATCAACAAGAAACAAGTGATGATGAACAGAAAATGTGCAACCAAAGTTCAAGAGATCAAACCCGAAACTGCTGAGACTTGGAGTATACAAGAACACTAGAGGAATGTGCTTCTTCCTTGAGCTTCACTTGGCCAAATAAAGGCTTTATAGCTTGAAATCGCGCAGAGAATCACACTGAAAATTCCAATGTCTTGAATCTGAACTTGAGTATTTGGATCTGTAGGTTCTTGTTCTTGATCTCAAATGATACAATGATGATGATGGAGATGAAATGTGATAGAAGGTGGTGGAAATTGTGTGAAATCAGAGAGAAAACAAAGAGAATTCTTGGAGTGAAAATGAGAAAATGAAGTTGAAATGAGAAATGAGAGTGAAAGTTCTATTTATAAGAGATCTTAACAATGGTTAACATGAGTTGGTCAATTGAGTTAACATGGTTTAGGTGAGTCATCCCTAACTAACTGAGCCAAGTTAGTTAGGGCGAGTTAACAATGGTTTTGCTATGGTGATGATAGTTCATGGGGTACTATGGTGGAATACAAAGGAACCAGTGGTGGTGATGAACTCGTGTGCAGCTGCAGCAACATAAACTTGCTCTACAAGCTTCTAACCTTTTGCATTTTCATGTGTAGTGAGCATGAGTAGCACGTGCAAGTAAGGACAATGCTTGGCTTAATGAGGAAAGGGAATAAAATGATTCATAAAGCATGTGTAAACTGATATTAATCAGCAACAACATAGTTATTTTTGGTTTTGTGACAGCTTGAAACCAATGGAAATGTGCAAGTTTGATGATGATTTTCTCTCTTGTTAGTGAATGAAACAATGAAATATTAATGGCATTAGAAAGATGGTGCATCATAGAATCATATTGATGTGAGAATTGGAGTGAAATAATGCTTGGAAGAGGTTGGAAAATGGATTGAAACACAAAGGTTTGGAACTGGTCATGGGCGAGGTAGATGGTTGGTTGGCAAGGCAACATGGCATTCAAAGCTTCAGCATGATCACCCTATCTTGAGACCAATATAACTTCTTATCCCTTGATCAAATGAACAAATCATGAACACCAACTTTGAAGATCTCACATAGAGGAACAACTTTCATGTTGAAAGATTTTTCATTTGAGGCATCTAACCATGAGTAATTGATCAAAACATTTGGCCCACCACATGTTTGTGAAAATGACTGCGCATGACCTAAGATTTGCCCAAGCTGACTTGCATTTTGCCCAAGTTTTCCTCAACTTTGATCATCCATAACTCTCTCAATTTTGATCCAATGGAAGTGTTCTACACATGGATTTGAAGCTTAAAATGAGATCTTTTGTTGTGGCCGAGTGGAATTTTTATTTGATGTCTTTGGAAACCCTACTTCTTCCAAAAATGGCAACTTTTCAAATCTTGATTTTTCATGATCCTTTAGGAGTTTCTTGATCAAATTTTGTACATTAGTCACATATAACATGAATTTCATGAATTTGGCGCAAAAAGTCAAGAGTTGACTTTTTCCTCTGATTATTTGACTTGGCCCCAATTTTCCTGATTTTTTACCTTTCTTCCAATTGAACCACTTCTAAAACCAATTGAGAGGCAATTTTCCACACACATACACTTAAGGACATGTAGAATACCATGACATCAAGTTTTGTCCAAAAAATCAGAGATGACCTGATTTAATTGGAAACCCTAGTTTTGGCCCCTTCTGGTTAGGAGGAAATTGCACATCTTCCAAATCCAAATTCCTCTGAGTATGTTGTGTATCCACTTAAAGGATGATGAGATATGCCACTTGAGGGTGATTTTGAACCAATGAACTATCTCTTATGAGGGTTTTCCTTCAGATTTTTTGGACCTCTTGCATAGTGAAGGATGTAATGCTTCAATCTCCCATTGAATCTCACTTTCCTGAGGTTTTGGATGATCAATTGAGATAGTATGAGACATGAAAGACTTCTTGGCTTGCCTTGAGGCGACTTGTTTGCCCTTTTGTGCCTTGAATGATTCCTTGATTGTCCACCTTTCACCTGATCACATGCCTTGATGGTAAGAGGGATGCTATGCTTCATTTTCTATGTTAAAGATGCAATGCAAGGCTAATGAGATGGATATGATATGTGATATGATAATTCTATGCTATGATGACAAAAGAGAGAGCAAATTTTGGGGTATCACAACATATTTTATTCATTGTATTATCTTTTCCTATCTCTTAGGCAGAGACCTTGAGTTCACGTTCATGTCATAGAAATGACAGCTCTGCTGGGGTGTCATTGTCTGTATAGGATCGTAAGACTAGAGGTCTAGGATGATTAAGACAAATATATATACTGCTTTTCCTAATTGATATTTGTGTTTATTTTTCTGCTAATGGGAATGCGTGTGATGCCGCATGTGGAAAGATTTAGTATACACCTAAGATAGGTGATGACAATGTGGGTTATCTTACTGGGAGTGAATTCCAGTTAAGAACCCCCGATCGACCATCAAACTCAATGGAGACTCCCTTTGCAGATACATTGCCTATACGACTTCGGTTGTTGAAAGTAGTGTGGTCGACTGGGTTATCTGAGAAGCTGAGGTTTTTAGCAGACTGCAGCCATTTTGTAGTGCGGAAGCTATCAGAAATAGTTGTCACGCGATACTACCCTCATCTGAGATCACTCCAGGATACATCAGCTCGCTGGCGATCCGCTTGCTGTTGTTATCCCGGAGGGGTCAATGATTTTGCGGACAGGTACAAGAAATCACCAGTATAAACCTTTGGGGGGGGGGGGGGGTAGAGCCTTGACTTCATGACACCGACCCTTTGACCCCATGTTTTTTCTATGTTTTTGTGTGCTGCATTCATACATTCATTTAAAAAACATTAAAACAGAAAAAATCTTCTCTTCTAGTCTCTTTTTTTCAAATTAAACTGAGACAATGATTGCAAATTTCAGAGAGAAAGGAGATTGCGCTAATGGATTTTGGTAGAAGGAAAACTCATAAATACACCTTCAAGGTTCTAAAGTTAGAGGATTTGAGAGCTTTGGAGAGAATGATCACCAACCACGAGGCTTTCAGAGCCAAGTATGGATGACTGCTATCCTTGTTAAGGGTCCACGTAATTGAAGGAATCTTGTCCACGTTAATCCAGTTCTACGATCCTATTTATCACTGTTTCACATTACCGAATTATCAGCTTACACCAACGCTGGAGGAGTATTCTCACTTGACTGATTTACACATTACTGATCAAGATCCACTTTCTGGACTGGAAGAAATTCCAAAGGATCAGACTATTGCAAGAGCAATTTATTTGGACGAGTCAGAAGTCAGGACTCACAGGACCACTAAGGGTGGCATCTAAGGTTTGCCAGCCCAGTTCTTGACAAAGAAAGCCCTGTACTTTGCTAGTATAGGGAACGTGGCCGCTTTCGAGAGCATCTTTGTTTTGCTCACCTACGGGTTATTTTTGTTTCTCAACATTGATAACTTCGTAGATATCAACGCCATTAATATTTTGTTGATCGTAAACCCCGTACCGACCTTACTCACAGATGCGTATCATTCGGTACACTTAAGGAATTTATACAGCGGAGGAATGATCACATGCTGTGTACCCTTGCTTTAGAAATGGTTCACTTCCCATTTGCCCAAGTCTGCTGCATTTTGGGATCAAAATAATACTTTACGTTGGTCGCAGAGAATCATGTCTCTTACCAACTCTGACATCGATTGGTACAATCGAATCTATGACGGGATCAGAATTATTGATCGTTGTGGAAATTTCCCAAATGTACCCCTTATAGGAACTAAGGGAGGAATCAACTATCATCCGATATTGGTTCGTCGTCAATTTGGATAACCGATGAGGCATGTCCCGTGGAATGCTCATCTGGAAGGCCTTTTCTTCAAGGAAGGAGAAAATGATAGGGCACTAAAGACAGAAATAGTGCACGCTTGGAAACACGTTCATAGGAAAGGACAAGAGTCTCTAGGAAAACCAGACTGTGTCTCGGTGGAGCCCTATCTCCACTGGGTACAAACTAGAGCTCTCAAGCTGAGGATGCCTTACCCTCATCAGGAAGTTCTTCCATTAAGGGACTCTACCCTTTATTTTATGTCTGAGACGGAAAAACTTCAAGTTACTCTCAACAAAGTTCAACAGGAGAAGAGGTCTTGGAGGAACAAGTACTGTATTCTTAATGTGGAGTGTAAGAAAATACAACAACTATTAAGAGAAAAAGATACTCTGATTGAAATTTTAGAGCAACATGCTGTAGAAAATCAGGATGACCAAAGGAATTTGCTCGCTCCTTTCACTTGGCAAAGGAATGACAACCCGACAACGGCCCAAGAGCCCCGGTCAAAGAAAAGGAAAACACCAGAACCGGCACTTGAGCTCTCTTCAAAGAGGACTCAGGATCCATTAGTTTAGGTTTCCTTTTTCAGCACTTTGTAATCTACTGTATATCCATTTTCTCAATCCTTTGAATTTAATAAAATGGGGTTTCCCCACTGTTTGATATTTGCAATCCAATTGTCGAAGTTTACTTTGATTAAACAAAAACATACAATTAATATAATCATTGCATATCATTCATCATTCTCGCATAAACGCATTCTTATTACCTACGAATCTCACGTTTGCGTCTCGATTCTATAGTCAAACTGTCTCATTCGTACAATACTCGGGCCAATCGTCAGAAAAAGATGGATGATCTCGAGGAAGAGAATAGAGAGTTGAGAGAAGAGATCGACACTCTGAAAGAGGATCTGAGAAAGCTTCATAACGACATGCAAGCTCTAGCAGAAGCTCAGATGCAACAACAAAGAACTGTGATCTCAGAGATCACATCAATGTCCATAGTGGAGAAGTATGATCCTAGGTACAGAATGCCAAAAGATCGTCCCTGGGGCATGCCACTTAACTATATCCTGGAAGGATATGTTCCGCCGATCGCTGAGGATCAGGGAACCGCAGCAGGAACCGCTGGGCCTGAAGGTTACAAACTTCGGGAAAGTGAAGATGCCAGGGGCATGATAGCAACTCCTGAAGGTTACAAACTTCGGGAGACACTGAGAGTCTCGGCCATAATGACTATACCACCACCCGTGGTACACACTGTCCCGGAAGGACAAATTTCACAGATACCTTCTGGTGGAAACGACAGCATGTTCGATAGAATGAATGAATTCCAGGAACAGTTCTTGGAAATGTAGAAAGAACTGCAAGCCCTTTGCGGTCAGGATCTATTTGGAAAGGACGCCGCGGACCTCTGCTTGGTCCCCAATGTGAAAGTCCCGCACAAATTCCAGGTGCCCGACTTTGAAAAGTACAAGGGTAACTCTTGCCCTCAGAGCCATCAGGTAATGTACGCTCGGCGAATGTCTGCTCAGACAAAGAACTAGGAGCTACTGATTCACTACTTTCAGGATAGTTTAACCGGTGCCGCATTAAAATGGTACATGGGTTTAAACCGTGCCACGATCGGCACATTCAGAGATCTGGGCGCTGCCTTCGTTCAGCGGTACAAATATAATCTGGACATGGCACCGGACAGAGATCAACTCAGATCGATGTCACCAAAGGACAAGGAAACCTTTAAGGAGTACGCTCAGAGATGGCGTGAAATTGCCGCTCAGATTTCTCCACCTCTGGAGGAAAAGGAGATGACAAAGATCTTCTTAAAGACCTTAAGCTCATTTTACTATGACCGAATGGTCGCCAGTGCGCCCAGTGACTTCACCGAGATGGTGGGCATGGGAGTTCGTCTTGGAGAAGCCGTCCGAGAAGGACGTTTAGTAAAAGGCGCTGGATCATCAAGTAATACAAAACGATACGGTAGTGCTCTCCCTAAGAAAAAAGAGCAAGATATCGGGAATATCTCTCTCGGAAAGCAAAGGCGACGATATCAACCAGTAGCGGCGGTAACTCCTGCTATCAATCCTGTGTCTGTTCCTACGTATCAACCTCAGGTTGCGCAGAGCCAACCTAATCAACAGCAATATCAACAAAGGACACAACAACCTCTTCAGCAGGCTCGTCCTCCGTACAACAACAACCGTACAACGCGACCACTAGGGTTTGACCCTATACCTATGTTGTACGCAGAGCTATTTCCGTTACTGCTGGTCAAGGGGCAAGTCCAGACTAAGTTTCCTCTTACAGTACCGGAAAATCCGCCTTTTTGGTTCAAAGCGGATCAAACCTCTCCTTACCATCAAGGAGGACCAGGGTATAACATAGAGAACTGTCTCAGTTTCAAATCTGATGTACAAAGCTTGTTAGGAGCGAGGTTTTATCTTTCAAGGATACGAATCTGAATGTTCTCACGAACCCGCTGCCTCAACACGAGAAGGCTACAGTCATTTTGATAGAGGGAGAGTCTAACAACATTTATAAAATTCATGATGTACTCTTGTTAAGGGCCAACTGGGTCAAGATGAATTGTAGACAGAGTGGATATGGCCATGTGCCACCTCATAACTATCACCAGTGTAATATCTGCTCTAAAAATAATCAGGGATGTTCTGTGGTGCAATCAGCTCTACAGGAACAATTAGATCTTGGATGGATCCAGGAGCATCGAGTTCGTGGAGTCAACATGACATACACAAATTCCAACATCATTCAAAACCACGACATCCGTGCAATGAATATCAACTTGGTGGCAATGCACTCAAGAAACGATTATAATTCCTGTCTGACTTGCTCGGTAAACAAACAGGGATGCTCTTTTGTACAAGAGGCCCTCCAACGTCACATGGATCTTGGATGGATCCAGGACTACCATGATAGAAATCCTTATTGTAATACCCCAAAATTTGTTATCTCTTTTGTCATCATAGCATAGCATTATCATATATCATATCATATCCATCTCATTAGCCTAGCATTGCATAGAAAAATGAAACATAACATCCCTCTTACCATCAAGGCATGTGATCAGGTGAAAGATGGACAATCAAGGAATCATTCAAAGCACAAAAGGTCAAACAAGTTGCTTCAAGGCAAGCCAAGAGGTCTTTCATGTCTCATACTATCTCAATTGATCATCCAAAACCTCAAGAAAGTGAGATTCAATAGGAGATTGAAGCACTACATCCTTCACTATGCAAGAGGTCCAAAAAAACTGAAGGAAAACCCTCAAAAGAGGTAGTTCATTGGTTCAAAAACACCCTCAAGTGGCATATCTCATCATCCTTTAAGAGGATATACAACATACTCTGAGGAATTTGAAATTGAAGACTGCACATTTTTCCCCTTAGTGGGTGGGTATCAAAACTAGGGTTTCCAATTAAATCAGGTCATCTCTGATTTTGTGGATAAAACTTGGTGTCATGGTATTCTACGTGTCCTTAAGTGTATGTGTGTGGAAAATTGCCTCTCAATTGGTTTTAGAAGTGGTTCAATTGGAAGAAAGATAAAAAATTAGGAAAATTGGGGCTAAGTCAAATAATCAGAGGAAAAAAGTCAACTCTTGACTTTTTGAGGCCAAATTCATGAAATTCATGTTATATGTGACCAATGTACAAAATTTGATCAAGAAACTCCAAAAGGATCATGAAAAATCAAGATTTGAAAAGTTACCATTTTTGGAAGAAGTAGGGTTTCTAAATAAGGAAAGTTTTGGCCATTTTGCACCAAACTTTGAACCAAGGCCATTCAAAATTGAGACATCAAATAAAAATTCCACTCGGCCACAACAAAAGATCTCATCTTAAGCTTCAAATCCATATAAAGAACAGCTCCATTGGATAAAAATTGAGTGAGATATGATTGATCAAAGTTTGAGCAAAGTAGGTCCAAAATCAGGTCATGACCAAGGATTCCTAGGTCCACGTGCCATCATTTCTACAAACATGTGGTGTGCCAAATGTCAAGCTTAATTTCTCAATGATAAAAGCCCCAAATGGAAAACTTTTCAACATCAAAGTTGTTCCTTACAATGCCCTCTTCAATGTTGATGTTGGGGAAATTTTGATTTGGTCAAGTTATGAGGGAGAAATATTGGTCTCAAGATAGAGTGACCACAGTGAAATTTCATGCACCACATTGCTAGGTCACGACTTTTTGTTGCACGCCCACCAACCAGCTTTGCATCCTTATGTTCACATCCATTTTTAAGCGTGTTCAAAGACTTAATTCAATCCAAGATTCATACCAATATTGTTCTATGATCCACTCTCTTTCCAATGACCCATAAATTTCATGTTCTCATACATTATAATGAAAGAATTTCACTTCCAAAGATGCATTGATGTATTGAGTATGTTGTGACTGAAAAACCATAAAATAAATGTTGTTGTTGTTAGTGCAAAGTTTGCACGTGCATTGCTCACACCCTCCAACCATTTCTTCATTTAACCAAACATATATCCCATTCACCATACCACGTGCTTCATGATACATGGAAATGGAAAGAACAAACTTGCTGAACAAGTTTTATGCTACACCAGCCGTGCCATGTCAGTTTCACTCTCATCTCCACCATAGCACACCATAAGTCACCACCATCATATCACATCCATTGTTAACTCGCCCTAACTAACTTGGCTCAGTTAGTTAGGGATGACTCACCTTAACTCACATGACTCACATTAACTAACTCACTTAACCACTGTGGTTTAATCCTAACTCAACTTATATATAGAAACTTCACTCACATTTCTAACTTCAACTTCATTTTTTTCTCATTTTCACCCCAAAACTCTCTCTACTTTCTCTCTGATTCTCTCACTTTTTTCACCAACTCTCTCAAAACTTGTTCTCTGAGTGCACGATACCTTCATCTACTTCATCTATATCATCATCAATGGCGCATGATTGAAGGAAGATTTATCACAATTCACACAATTTCTTCAAGTGTATGTCAGCAAACTTTGAATCTCTCTGCTATCAAGATAACAAATTCCAGCAGCATTTATTTTGCTTGATTTGAAGCTCCAAGGTTGAAGAGCAAGTGTTTTCTGTGGTTTTCTCAAGAATCTCCAAGAACTGCAAGTTCAGGTTCTAAAACTCTCAAACATTTCTCTCACGTTTTATTGATTATTTTGATGTTTTCATAATGATATAAGCTTGCTAGAAGCTCTTTTTACTCCGGCTAGTTGATAGGCCACGTAGAGGCTTAGATCCAAACGTTAGGGCATGTTTTAACCTCCTCTGTTCTCCATGTATGTGTTGGTTCTATGAAAAATAGTTGTGTATTCGTGCTCTCCATAACCTCAGCTTCATTTTGATATAAGAATTGTGCTTTTCTGTGAACATGTAAGATTTGCAGGTGGTGGTTCTCGCCAGAGAAGGCGACCGGAGGTCCCTCTCCGGCCGGTGATTTTAGGTGTTAGGGTTTATGCCAGTTTGAATTACAGTCGTTTGATCTTTTAATCCTACGCTCCAAAATGTGACAACTCATTAAAATCCACCGTCTCCCTTACGTGCATTTTTTTTAATCAGATTGACCATGTGTGTGTGAGTTCATGATTGTTGTGATGTACTGTTGGTCTGAGCCGTTGATTTGTATTACCTTGTTAATTGATTGACTGATTTTGGTGCGTATGATGAATCATGTGGATGAGGTTTTGCCAGCGAATAAAAAGATCCATGTGCTACTCACGTGGTTGTCTATGGTGTTCTGAATGATTGTGCATGCGCGTGTGTTTGTTATTTGTGGTGTGCGTGTGATCTGAACCCTCCATCATGTGTACTTGATCATTTTGTTTACTTAGTTGTGAGCGTATGATTGATCCTAGGGTTGATAGTGAGTCTGAGTGTTGACTGATTTCCACATGTTCTTGATTGACTTCGCTATTGGACTTTTGTAACTTGGGCTTGTTATACGCACCCCCACTTTAGGCCCATTGTAACTTTTGAACGTGGAAATTTACTTCCCTACATCCCCTACTTGTGTTATTTCATTTTTATTTTTCTTGTATGTACATATTTCATATTTGATTTTTAAAATTACAAAACAACATCAAAAAATTCTGGAAAAATTCATGAATATTATCAAGACATTTAGGAAAATTTTGATATTTTTATTTCATGATTTTATCACATTTTTATCACTGTTTCATAATTTTCCTTGAATTTCCATTTGTATGCATTCCAAATATGATACATGAATTTGTAGAATTTTATTCTTGCTCATTACAAACTGTTTTGGCCTGATTCTTTTTGTATTAATTCACTAATACATTGAAGCGTGTTAGGTGATTTTTGTTTGATTTATTTTAGGTCACTTTATGACATGTTTTCATGCTTGTCTTTGCACCACTTTGCATGATGTTTCAACTTGACCTAATGCATTGTTTAAAGTCATTTTGCCTTGAATTTTGACATGCTATCTTGATGTATGATTTACTTCTGACTTAGGCATTCAAATACCATGCTTGCATAATTTCATAAGTCCATTTGATTTTTGTTTGATGCATTACATTTGAAGCCTAATACATGTCATATCATTCTAACTTTAGTGTATGTTTGCATGAATTCTTTTGTGCATATTTGTATGAGCATTTGCATATTTTATGAGCCATTCATATGATATTATAGGTCCTTGGTACACACCATAGGTCATCTTTACATGTTCATTTCAACTTGAACTTTGTGCATCCTTAACATGTATTGTTTGCACTTTCCTTTTGAACTTTCACTTCACTTCTTCTTCTGTTACTTCTTGAATGTCTTGAATGTTGATTCATGAATACTTTGAGATGTTTATAAACCATTTTTCATTTAGTTTCAATTCTGATTTTTGGATTACATGTTCCATTTATGCATGTTCTTTTCATTTCTTTTCATCTTTCATCTATCATTTCTTATGATAACATGTTTAAATGCTATGGATGATGATTGTTGCTTATTCATTTGAACTTGTATGATGATATTCACATGTTGTCAATATGATTCACATTCTGGTTGTGATATTAAGATTTGATTCTTCATCTTATTCTTTTGAACTTTAATGTGTATTAAGTACTTTTTACTTCCTATACATGTTTCCATGTTTACTAACCATGTAGGGGCTTTGGTAAGTTGAAATTGAATGTGGATAAGGAATCCCCATTCAAATCTCTCTCCTTTCATCTTTTACAATTCAACCTTGTATTTTGTAAGTACTTATGTGCTTTCTTTGATTAACTCATTATTTTCCCTTTTGAGTTACAATTCATCTTCTACTTTAGAAGTGAGTTGTTTAACTCATTCCTTCTTTAGATTTTAGACTTTGCAACCTCACAAACCTTTAGGATCACTCCCTTAACTAATCAATTAGGATCGAGTCTTAGTTCACATAGATTTTACCTTTCTCGCCCACTTGAGTCTTTCATCTCCTCATCTCAAAGAGAATTCAAAATATATAATAAAGGTAGGCATTCATTACATTTAGGCCTTTCATATAAAGAAAAGATTATAAGGGGTCTTCTCTTATAATCTTAGAATGTGTAGCATATGGCCCATCTTGGGTCAATATGTTAAACATTTGATCTCGTATGAGGGACTTAAATGCAATACTTGTTGAAGATACAAATAAAAAACACTTCTTCATTTCATAATCGACTAAAACATTTAATAAATACAAGTATGCTAATGTATTTGAACCTTAATAATTGGAACTAAGTGTGAGGGTCTTCTTCACACTTAGTGTACTTTCTTACTCATTCCATCTTGGTATGTGAGAATGTATACATTTCAATGACTAAGATTTAGATACACTATCATATGCAAACAAATAAAAGAAAAACTTTTAAAATACTTCAAACAAACAAACAATTCTTTTCTCATCTCATTCATTTCAGTCTTAAGGACTCGTCACGTCCGTTCTACCGCAAACAGGTAATGCCTAAGTCTCCATACAGCGAGCCGCAATACCTAAACTGTTGGGACGCGTACTTTGACATTTCCACTAAAAAACACAAACAAAGCGACCCTCGTTGAGGGGAACTACGTCGTTCTGATTCTCATGTTCCCGATGAGATACGTAGGCAGTGGGGTAGGGCCCATTCGAGCACTTCTTTTATTTTCCCTACATTTGTTTCTCCTTCTCTCTCCTTTCCTTTTCCAGTTCTCTAGCTTACAGTTCCTTTTTCCAGTATCCTTTCCTTACACCCTTTGATCGAAACAAGCAAGCGTGGATCCCATCGGGTACGATGGACGCGAGGGGGTGCTAATACCTTCCTCTCGCATAACCGACTCCCGAATCCATTTCTCTTGGTCGCAAGACCATGCTCTATCCTTTCCTTCAGGTTTACGCGGTGTTTCCTTTCCCTCTCTTGGGATAAATACACATTGCTGGCGACTCTGTTTCGGTGCCACTTTCGCGTTTGTACTTGGATGAAAATCCCGAGAGTGACAGCTGGCGACTCTGCTGGGGACAGGTTGACCTATTGCTGGTCCATCCTTAGCGAGTCAATCCTAGCGCTTGTTTGGTTTTCTTTCATTGGGTGTTTACTGTCATCTTGTATTTACTGTTTACTGTATTTTATTACTTGTACCATATTTACAGCATGTTAGCATTTACATTTCATATATTATACTGTGTTGCACTGTTCTGTCTGTTTGGCGGGATGGGATTTCTGAGAGAGGAGCCCATTACCAAGGCTTGAGTGCACACTTATATTTAGAGTGGAGAGTAGTGGGACCTACGTACCATCTGTGTACGTTGGTAATCACGAAATTCACAGCTAGATGAGGCTATCTTGGGACCCATCATGGCGTACGCATCTTGCGTATTCCAGGATGTCGATCTAGAGAGTTGTCGACTCTAGTGACCGATCATGAGGACCTTAGTGGAAACATCTCTCTTTAGTGGTGACAGTGGCAGATCAAATTCTGTGGCAAACCCACTCGCACCCGAGGGCCCACTTTGGAACTTGCATAGGATGACCTTTATTTTCTAAGGTGAGTCAGTGGACGACCTCTTTGATTGGCATCGCATTGTATCCTACGGGCTGAATGTGCTATCGCTTCTCAAAACTCTGAAGCTGGCAAGTCTTGTTTTCTAGGAACCACACGTGAGTATGGGTGGGATGTTTACAGGTTTGCAGGTAACCTAGCCTCCTATATACCTTACTTGTGATTCTATGATTGTTACAGACACTGTATCCTATGACAGTGGTTTGAGTATTCATCTCAGATATATTGCCAGATTCAGCACAGAGACACAGTGCACACAGTTCAACATAGACACAGACACCTGAATACTTGATCGCATGCCTTTTGCATTTGCATACTTATATCATAACAGGTTATGTTTGTCATTTTCAGGTACCTACCATAGTGTCTGATTCCAATCATGAGTTTCCAAGAAGTTGAGGTTAAAAGGAAGAATAATGTGTCATATAAATTCCCTGATCCTAATCTGGATTCATTGAACAAGATGATAGACATGGCTGGTTCTGGTGTTCTTAGCACTTTTCAGAAGGAATATGGAGAGCTGATTAAAATGGTATGTGCATTCACAAAGTATGAGTAGGATGGGTTGCACACTTTCTTACAGTTCTATGAACCATCAATGAGATGTTTCCTGTTCCCTGATTACACTTTGATGCCCACTTTGGAGGAATTCTCATTTATTTTGGGAATTCCAGTCATGTCTTCTATACCGTATTTTTCTGAAGATGCTCTTACCCCCAAAGTAATTACTTCTGTTCAACATTTAGACCAGTCTGTTGTGAAAAGTGGCCTGAGTAAACTTAAAGAAGATGAAGGATTTCATTTGGAGTTTCTTTTCCAACAAGCTCAGGAGGCTGCCAAGGCTAAAAACTGGACTACTTACAATGCTGTGTTAGCTCTTTGTATCTATGGTTTGGTGCTTTTCCCCGGTCAACCTGACTTTGTTGATATGCAGGCGATGAAAGTGTTCGTTTCGAAGAATCTGATTCCTACCCTACTAGGGGATTTTTATTACTCAGTACACTACAAAAATGAGAAGGGAAGAGGAAGTCTGGTTAGTTGCTGTACCCAATTGTTATGTCATTGGTTCTTCAAACATTTACCTCGAACTGGTGCTTTCGTAGAAACTACTGAGACAATGAAATGGTCCAAGAGATTGATAGGTTTGACTGCCAATAACATCATTTGGTTTGATCCCAAATTACTGACAATAGAGCTTACTGTTAAATGTGGAAGTTTTTCGAATGTGCCTCTACTTGGAAGAAGAGGTGGGATTAATTACAACCCGGTGTTGGCTGTTAGACAATTTGGTTATGCTTCGAGGAATCCTCCTGCTGATGAAGAGATTAGTGCTTCTCTGTTTTTCGTGGGAACCAAGAATGAAAGAGTGCCAGAAGTAATAAATGCCTGGAAATTTAGGCAATGAGAGGGAAAGTTAATTTTTGGCAAAGGAGACTGTAGATCATACCCTGACTACGATGCTTGGATTGAGATGAAGGTCAAAGAGCTGTTCCTACCCTTTTCAAGAGAAATTCTCTTATGTCCAAATCAACACTCCATGGTATCGGCTGAAGAGTGCGAGAAATGGAAGAAAATGGTTAGAGAGTTGCAGATAGAGAACTCTGGAATGAGCAGATGTCTTCAGAAAGCTTTGGCTGACAACAAAAATTTGGAGAAGAGAGCATTAGAAGCGGAGAAAATCTTGGCAGACAAGGAAGAAGATTTTGATGATAGAGCTCGGTACTTCCGAAAACTTACTTTAGGAGCAGATGACACTAGTCAGGCTCACAAGACTACAAAGCAGGCTTTAGCCCGAAGCAGGGATTCATTAGCTAAACTTTGTCAAGCTTGGGATGAAGTCAGAATTGAAAACTCTGAATTGCTGACCCAGTTAAAAGATAAAGATGAAGAGCTGAAGAAAGCACATGTAGCATGAAGAAAGTATCGAGAGGATCTTGGCAAAAGTCAAGAACAGGTAAGGAATGCTGAAGATAAACTGAAAATTTCCAACAAAGAGCTTGAAGATGTCACGGAAGATCTGAAGCAGGTTAAAATTCAAGTTGGAAATAAGAGGCGCAAAGGAGCCGATGAAGATGAAGCCTTGCTGATGCACATGGGCTCATTATCTGATGCATTGGAAAAAAGGGACGTTGTAATCAAAGAGCTGATTAAGAAGCCATATCATCAGCGTACCTGCATCCGGTTCGAAGAGATTAAGTATTCCAGCCAGAAGCTGAAGGACGTAGAGCTATCAGATTAATGACTTTTGTCATTTCTTTGTAATTTGCAATGGTTACCATCAGAATTGTTGATGGATCCATTTGACTATTTGTTTCTTTTTTCTGTTGCTGAAACTATGATAAATGTGCTTGAAAATTTTTGGGAATTCGTATGAAATGAGCTATTTCTGTTCACAATTTCTGGTCTTCAGATATATGTGATGTAATAAGATATCTGCACACTGGCACACTACAAAATCACTATTTCTGGTCATCAGATATTTGTCATTGGCGTATATGAATATCTCTTCAAGGCAAAACTCAATAATCATGATTTCTGGTCGTCAGGAATTCGTGGTTACGATTGGAATCAGGATATGAAAAGTATCTTGAAATGACAAACATAACTGTGCATTTGCATTTGCATAGCATATCATTTTTGCATTACAGGTTTTCTTTGTGCAGGCGCCTGCTAACCTTTATTTGATCTTCAGGCACGATAGCTGATACCCCAATTCACCGATATTCTACCCGACGCAATCAAGCGAGAGTCATGGAACAAGTTTTGACTGAATTAGCTGATTTGAGGGGGAGGATGGAGCAGTTCATGAACCTTATGCAGGGGATTGCTCAAGGTCAGCAGGAGCTGAGGGCCGGTCAGGAAACCATGAGGGTTGGTCAAGATGCCATGAGAGCCACTATTCAGAGGCTGGAGACTGAAATCCCAATTCACAATGTGCGCACTCCTCCTGTTGGCAACATCCCCACTGGTGGGGTGCATCTGGGATTTGATAATGATGGTTTAGAGGATGGTCAAGATGACCAGTTTACCGCGTTCAACAACGACATGGATTTCTACAATAAAGACCAGAAGTACGAAGGGTTAGATGAAAGACTCAAGGCTATTAAGAGCCAAAATCCTCTGGGGATTGACGTAGAGGACATGGGTCTCGTGCAAGGTGTGAGAATCCCTCCCAAGTTCAAGCTCCCTACATTGGATAAGTACAATGGCAGTACCTGTCCCAAAACACATTTGCAAGCTTACAATCGCAATATTGCCGCTTATACTGAAGACCAAAAGCTCTAGATGTATTTCTTCCAGGACAGCCTGTCAGGCGCCTCCCTGGAATGGTACATTAAGCTGGACAGGGTTCATATAAAGAGCTGGAAAGATTTGTGCCCTACGTTTTTGAAGCAGTATCAATATAATTTGGACATGGCACCCAATCGTACTCAGCTGCAGAGCATGACTCAGGATCACAAGGAGGGCTTTAAGCAGTACGCGCAGAGATGGAGAGAATTGGCTGCTCGAGTTCAACCACCTTTGGCTGATCATGAGATGGCTGATATGTTCATGAGCACACTCCAAGGGCCGTATTTGGATAGATTGGTTGCGTGTCCTTCAACAGGGTTTGCCGACATTGTTATCGTTGGGGAACGAATAGAGAGTTTGCTGAAGTTGGGTAAGATTCAAGACGTCAGTGGGACTGGTGCTTCGAGTTCGAGGAAACCCTTTGCTAATGGACCAAGGAAAAGAGAAGGGGAGTCCAGTGCTGTGCATAGAGGAAAGGGCAGAGGCAGGACTCAATCATATCATCAGGTGGATGCTGTAACCATTCCGGTTCCAACAGGACAACAAGCTCCAGATCAGCAAGCTAGACCCCGATTCCAGACTAATAGACAAAGAGACCGTAAGTTTGATCCCTTGCCTATGACATATGCTGCTTTGTTACCACAATTGCTCAAAGAGAAGTTGGTTGAACTTCGAACTATGAGGCCGTCAGATACTGGAAAATTTCCTCAAAATTATGATGCTAATGTTCGATGTGAATTTCATTCTGGTGCGCCGGGTCACTCGATAGAAAAATGCTGGGCCTTTCAACATAAGGTTCAGGATCTGATTGACGCAAAAGCTATTAATTTCTCTAAGCCGCCGAATGTTCGTGATAATCCAATTCCTCATCATGGAGATGCAGGCATGCATGCTATTTCTGATGGCGAGAAATTGAATCTGATTACCAATGTTAATTTGGTAAAGACTCTGCTGTTGATTGTAAAAGAGCGTTTGTTAAAAGGAAAGTTATTTCCTGGATGTGGCTCTGATTGTGAGGATTGTTCAAGACAGATTAATGGTTGCAGTAAGTTGAAAGTTGGACTGCGGGAGCTTATGGACGAAGGAAGCCTTCAGTTTGATAAGGTAGAGAAGGAAAAAGATGTTTATGCCGTTACCATTTATTATAATCCAGTTGAAATACAGGTGCCTGTTGAAGCTCCTGTTGCTATCATTGTGCCCGAGAGGCCGAGACCAGTTACGATTATAGTTCCTGAATCTGCTTCTTATGTGTCTAATCGGGCAGTTCCATGGCAATATAGAACTAACACTCATCAAGGAGGAAGTCAACAGAAAGCAGAGGTTGCTGTTGGTACCAGTGTTGAGAATGTCAGTGGACCAAGTGGTTTCACCAGAAGTGGTCGACTGTTTGCTCCCCAGACTCTAAGGAGTGATAAAGAAGCTGAAGCCGCTGCAAGAACAAAAGGAAAACAGGTTGTTGGTGACGAGGTGCCTGTTCAGGAAGAGGACCCTAAAGTCAATTTTGATAGTGATGTTGAGGAATTTATGAGGATTATCAAAAAGAGCGATTATAAGATCATTGATCAGCTCAATCAGACACCCTCTAAAATCTCAATATTATCCCTGTTAATGAGTTCATATGCACACCGGGCTGCTTTGTTGAAGGTTTTGAATATGGCCTATGTTCCCCAAGAGATTACTGTGAATTAGTTTGAGGGAGTAATTTCTAATGTCAATGTGAGCCACGGGTTGGGGTTTACGAATAGGGATTTGACTCCAGATGGACGTAATCACAACAAAGCGTTGCACATCACACTTGAATGCAAAAGAGCTGTTTTGTCGCATGTGCTGGTCGACACAGGTTCTTCCTTGAATGTGTTACCCAAAAAGGCCCTGATGAAAATTGAAGTAGATGGATTGATTCTTAGACCCAGCGATCTGATTGTGAGAGCTTTCGATGGATCCCAAAGATCGGTGTTTGGAGAGGTAGAATGACCAATACAGGTTGGTCCACAGATATTCAAGACTATCTTTCACGTTATGGACATTCAGTCTGCTTACAGCTGTTTGTTGGGCCGACCGTGGATTCACGCAGCAGGCGCAGTTACCTCCACACTACATCAGAATCTCAAATACGTGTTCGAGGGTCAAGTGGTTACCGTTTGCGGTGAAGAAGATATATTTGTGAGTCATCTATCCACTTTCAAATATGTGGAAATGGATGGAGAGATTCATGAAACCCTGTGCCAGTCTTTTGAAGCCCTGAATATCAACAAATTCCCAGAATCTACTTCAACATCAGTGGTGTCAAATGTGCCAGTTGTGCCGAGTGCATCAATTGTGTCCTACAAGCAGGCCAGAGAAGTGGTTGAAAGCGGAAATGCCCAAGGTTGGGGTAAAGCTATCGACGTGTTTGTGAAAGAAGATAAGTTCGGCATTGGATACCAACCGGGCCAGACGCCAGGTCCCCGATTCCGTGGGCCAATCAATTTCAACAGTGGAGGAATTGTCAACCCTAATCAGTCCTGCTCAACAATAGAAGATGACGCTGAAAGCTCATATTATCTGGACAGATGGGTGTATTCACTGGCTCCGGGCGAGGCATTGCAAAACTGGTCTAGGGAAGAAGTCATTCATGTTGTACACCATTCAGAGTAATAATTCTTGTCTTTCATAATGCATAAAATCCCACACTCTGCCCAGGGTGTGAGGATCCATTTGTAGGGCCACCATATTTTCCCATATAATGTTCAAACATCAATAAAAAGGACGTTTTTGTTTACAAATTTGTGTTCCTTTATTCCTTCTTTATTTTTTATTTTTGCACAAAGAAAATTAAAAATGATAATGCACTTTCTTTTCTTTTGTTTTCAAGCAAAAATAATCTAAAATAAAGCATCAATCCAATCATGCAGACTTGATTTTGTGAATTCCCCTGAAAATGATTATGTTATGCCCACGTATGATTTCGACAATCTGATCTATCAAGCTGAGGAGGAAAGTGATGAAGACTATGAACTCCCAGAAGAGTTGGCTAGGTTGTTGAAACAGGAAGAAAAGACCATTCAGCCTCATCAGGAAGATCTTGAGGTTATCAATATTGGTTCAGAAGAAAGCAAGAAAGAGATCAAGATCGGTGCAAATCTGCGGGCTGAGGTAAAGCAAGAACTGATAGTCATGCTACGTGAATATGTTGACATCTTTGCTTGGTCATATCAAGATATGCCAGGTTTAAATACAGACATAGTTGTGCATAGACTACCATTGAAAGAGGCCTGTACACCGGTCAAGCAGAAGCTGTGCAGAACGAAACCAGAAATGGCTTTGAAGATCAAGGAAGAGGTACAGAAACAGTTGGATGCAGGTTTTCTGGCAGTAACCAACTATCCTCCCTGGGTGGCCAATATAGTACCGGTGCCGAAGAAAGATGGCAACGTCAGAATGTGCGTGGATTATAGAGATCTCAACAGGGCGAGTCCTAAAGATGACTTTCCACTCCCTCATATTGATGTGCTGGTTGACAATACTGCTCAGTCTTCAGTGTTCTCATTTATGGATGGATTCTCCGGGTACAATCAGATAAAGATGGCGCCTGAAGACATGGAGAAGACGACATTCATTACCCCGTGGGGTACCTTCTGTTACAAAGTAATGCCTTTTGGGTTGAAGAACGCAGGGGCAACTTATCAAAGAGCAATGGTGACGTTATTTCACGATCTAATTCATAAAGAGATCGAGTGCTATGTGGATGACATGATTGCTAAATCAAAGACAGAAGAGGAACATATGATCAACTTGAAGAAGTTGTTTGAGAGGTTGAGGAAATTCAGGTTGAGACTAAATCCTTACAAGTGTACTTTCGGCGTGCGGTCCAGAAAATTGCTTGGTTTCATTGTCAGTGAAAAAGGAATAGAGGTTGATCCTGCTAAAGTGAAAGCTATACAAGATATGCCTGTACCGAGAATGGAGAAAGAAGTTTGTGGCTTTCTAGGGAGATTGAACTATATTTCAAGGTTCATATGTCACCTAACTGCCACTTGCGAATCGATATTCAAAATGCTAAGAAAAGATCAAACGGTCAGGTGGAATGATGATTGTCAAAATGCATTCGATAAAATAAAAAGATATTTGCAGGAACCTCCGATTCTGATACCTCCAGTTCAAGGGAGACCACTGATTATGTACTTGATAGTGCTCGAAGGATCCATGGGTTGTGTTCTCGGTCAACACGACGAGACAGGTAGGAAAGAACATGCTATCTACTACCTGAGCAAGAAGTTTACAGATTGTGAATCACGTTATTCAATGCTTGAGAAGACATGCTGCGCACTCGCATGGGCCGCAAAGCGATTGAGACAATATATGCTCACACATACAACCCTGTTGATCTCAAAAATGGATCCGGTCAAGTATATTTTTGAGAAAACAGCACTTACAGGCAGAGTTGCAAGGTGGCAGATGATACTGACAGAGTACAATATTCAATATACTTCGCAAAAAGCAATCAAAGGAAGTATACTGTCAGATTATCTTGCGCAACAGCCTCTTGATGATTACCAGCCCATAAAGTTTGATTTCCCTGATGAGGACATCATGTTTCTCAAAGCGAAAGACTGCGAGGAACCACTTCTAGAGGAGGGCCCTGACCCTGAATCCAAATGGAGTTTGATGTTTGACGGGGCAGTTAATATGAATGGGTGCGGAGTTGGTGCAGTTCTCATTACGCCAGAAGGCGTTCACATGCCCTTCACTGCCCGAGTAACTTTCGGGTGTACCAACAATGAAGTAGAATACGAAGCTTGCATACTAGGGATTGAGGAGGCTATTGATTTACGAATCAAGACCCTCGATATCTTTGGTGATTCAGCACTGGTAATCAATCAAGTAAAGGGAACTTGCCACACACATCAGCAGAATTTGATTTCGTATAGAGATTATACAAGGAGATTGCTGACATTCTTTACAACTGTCAGGTTGTACCATGTTCCCAGAGATGAAAATAAGCTTGCAGACGCCTTGGCCACTATATCTTCGATGATCAAAGTGCATGGTTGGAACTTTGTACCCAGGATTGATGTATCTCGTCTTGATATACCTGCTTTTGTGTTTGATGTTGATGCAGTGTCTGACGACAAGCCTTGGTACCATGACATTAAATGCTTCTTGGAAAGTCTAGAATACCCGCCTGGGGCATCTTCCAAAGACAAGAAGACATTAAGAAGGCTAGCCGGTAGTTTCTTCTTGAACAAAGATGGCGTATTGTATAAAAGAAATTTTGACACGGTTCTGCTCAGATGCGTGGATAGACACGAAGCAGACTTGTTGATGATTGAAGTGCACGAAGGCTCTTTCGGTACCCATGTCGGAGGACATGCGATGGCTAAGAAATTGTTGAGATCGGGGTATTATTGGTTGACAATGGAGTCGGATTGCTACAAGTATGCCTGCAAGTGTCACAAATGCCAGATCTATGCAGACAAAGTACACGTTCCTCCAAATCCGTTGAGTGTCATGTCCTCTCCGTGGCCCTTTGCAATGTGGGGCATTGATATGATCGGGAAAATTGAGCCTACTGCTTCAAACGGCCATCGTTTCATCTTGGTCGCCATTGATTACTTCACTAAATGGGTTGAAGCAGCATCTTATGCCAATGTCACTAAACAAGTGGTAGCTCGTTTCTTGAAACGAGATATCATTTGTCGATATGGAGTTCCCGAAAGAATCATTACTGATAATGGTTCTAATTTGAATAATAAGATGATGGCTGAGCTATGCCGAGACTTCAAAATCGAACATCACAGTTCTTCTCCGCACCGCCCAAAGATGAATGGCGCGGTCGAAGCGGCCAACAAAAATATCAAGAAGATTGTGCAAAAGATGGTTGTCACGTACAAAGATTGGCATGAGATGTTACCATTTGCTTTGCATGGGTATCGAACATCAGTCCGCACGTCCACTGGGGCAACACCATACTCACTTGTATATGGTATGGAGGCAGTTCTACAGGTCGAAGTTGAGATTCCCTCTCTCCGAGTATTGATGGACATTAAATTAGATGAAGCTGAATGGGTACGAGCTAGATTTAATCAGCTGAGCCTTATTGAGGAGAAGCGACTAGCAGCAGTATGTCATGGCCAGCTATACCAGCGCAGGATGAAGAGGGCATTCAATCAAAAGGTTCGACCTCAAGTTTATGAGGTCGGAGATGTGTTAATCAAGAGAATACTTCCTCCGAGTACAGATCACAGGGGCAAATGGACTCCTAATTATGAAGGTCCATTCGTGGTTAAAAAGGTTTTCTCAGGTGGAGATTTATTGCTGATAACCATGGATGGTGAAGACTTTTCATCCCCTGTTAATTCAGATGCAGTTAAAAAATACTTCGTATAAATAGACCCGCTGGATGAAAAAAAAAGAAAAAAAATCCAGGTAAAAATGGGCATCCTGGCGAACCAAAAACAGAATAAAGGTTCGAGCAGAAATTAGGGATATAAGTAAAAAAAATTGTACACCCGGTAAGTTGAAAACCCGAAAGGGCAACTTAGGCAAAAATGGGTATCCCGGTGGATTGAAAACCTGAAAAGGCGATCCACGCAAAAGAGGGATTTAAGCAAATGACTGCATTCTGAATTAATCTGTACGTTCTCTACTCTTCAGCAAACTAGCAAAGTTTCCGAAGGAGGAATTGTTCCGA
Source organism: Lathyrus tuberosus (assembly GCA_022829125.1). Taxonomy (NCBI): domain Eukaryota; kingdom Viridiplantae; phylum Streptophyta; class Magnoliopsida; order Fabales; family Fabaceae; genus Lathyrus; species Lathyrus tuberosus. The sequence continues at coordinate 4,403,951 of JALAZF010000387.1, forward strand.
CCACGAACTTCCGAAGGCGAAGATAATCAAGAGAGTTGGAATACATACTGGCTATAACAGAATTAGAAATCAGTTGGAATCCAATTTCCGCATTGTCATTAGGATAGATTTCTTTTCTCAATTTTATGGCAATCAACTCTTCCAGGGGTTTGCTTCCGATTGTAAATTCGCCGATTCTGGCATTTTATCAATAAAATTGAATATTCAGTCACAAGCTTTTATTTTCATTTTACTGTTTTGTTTGAAAAAACGTCCGATTTTTAATAATAAAACATTGCTTTGAAAATATCATGGCCTTGCAAAAACATGCACAAAAAAGACAATTAAAATTACTTTGCTTGTTGGACAACCTTGGATGGTGGACTCAAAAAAACCACGCAATATCCTGGGGCATGTGCATATTTTTTTTCTGTTGCAGGTAATGAGTACGATCGATCCAAGCAGCACGAAAGTTATCTCTCAGCATAATCAACAGATATTTGCTATGACTTGATACTGTTGTATCTTATTAAGTCGATTCTTTCATTCAAGATTTCCCACCGGGTTTTGTGACGACAACGGTTGTCGAAGATTGAATTCTTCTGTGTTGATAACGGTTATTAATGCAGTGAGCATTCCATGTCAATAACGAGTGCAAATCTTCTGGTACCTCGCAGACGATGTGAAGGGTAGTGCAAGAGCGAATGTTCGGAAGTTGAAGACAGGGTGTTCGTCTAAGAGTTTGAAAATGCTTGGTTTTCTATAAAAGCCTCTTAAGAGACGAAGCTTCTCGTAGTAACATCCCCTGTGGAGTTTATTCTCAGCAGGATTTACCAGCAAGTGGTAGTGTCAACAAGGTATATTTCCCAGAGGTTTCAGCATGTGAAATTTGTCAAAGAATAATTCCCTGCTGAATTGTTTTCTCTCCCCACAGAGTTCGACATTTTGATAGTAATTTCCACAACAAGGTCTAAATAGATCGAGGGAATCTCTTCTTCAGCAAAGTGTCAGCATATGATATTACCCAGCCGGTGGTGTAATTCTCAGCATTGCTCATTTACAACTCAAAGTCCAATTTATTTTTGGCATACAGACAGTTGTTCATATTATTCCAGCAGGTGGGATAGTATTGTAGATGATTGTTCCAGCAGGTGGGATGATCATACAGACAGTTTGTTCATATTATTCCAGCAGGTGGGTTGATCATTATATATAATCGTTCATATTATTCCAGCAGGTGGGATAGTATTGCAGATGGTTGTTCCAGCAGGTGGGGTGATCATTATATATAATCGTTCATATTATTCCAGCAGGTGGGATAGTGTTGCAGATGGTTTTTCCAGCAGGTGGAATGATTATACAAACAGTAGTTTATATTGTTCCAGCAGGTGGGATGATGATAAACAACTATATTCTCAGTAAAGTCCAAAGTTGGTTTGGCAAAGCTCCCAAAGCCAGTTTGGTAGGCATCGAAGTCCAATGTTAGTTTGGCAAAGCTGCAAAAGTCCATCTGAGGATGACAAGTTTGAGATTCCAAAGCCGGTTTGATAATCATTGAAGTCCAACGATAGATTGGCAGAAATCCAACACGAATTGGTAAAAGTCTATTATTTAGAATGGCAGAGCAGCTAAAGTCCACCAGTTGAGTGGCAAGCCAGTAGTCGTCTGGCGTCGTTCAAAAAGACATAGTTGAAAGTCCATCCATAGAGTGGCAAGCCAGTAGTCGTGTGGCGTCGTTCAAAAAGACATTGTTGAAAGTCCATCCATAGTATGGCAAGCCAGTAGTCGTCTGGCGTCGTTCAAAAGATAGATCTCTTCGACAATGTTTCATTGAAGATTCAATCCAGCAGTCTCGTTGGGTTTATATCCCTTTTGTTCTTCGTCATCCAGAGCAAATTTTTGGTTATATTTGGTATTCAATCACTATATACCTTGAAAGTCTGAAAGCAATCGCTTTCAGGCATTCAGGTCTACAGCGTTTGAATAAGGGCAGCTGTAATACCCCAAAATTTGCTCTCTCTTTTGTCATCATAGCATAGCATTATCATATATCATATAATATCCATCTTATTAGCCTAGCATTGCATAGAAAAATGAAACATAGCATCCCTCTTACCATCAAGGCATGTGATCAGGTGAAAGATGGACAATCAAGGAATCATTCAAAGCACAAAAGGTCAAACAAGTTGCTTCAAGGCAAGCCAAGAGGTCTTTCATGTCTCATACTATCTCAATTGATCATCCAAAATCTCAAGAAAGTGAGATTCAATAGGAGATTGAAGCACTACATCCTTCACTATGCAAGAGGTCCAAAAAAACTGAAGGAAAACCCTCAAAAGAGGTAGTTCATTGGTTCAAAAACACCCTCAAGTGGCATATCTCATCATCCTTTAAGAGGATATACAACATACTCTGAGGAATTTGAAATTGAAGACTGCACATTTTTTCCCTTAGTATGTGGGTATCAAAACTAGGGTTTCCAATTAAATTAGGTCATCTCTGATTTTGTGGACAAAACTTGGTGTCATGGTATTCTACGTGTCCTTAAGTGTATGTGTGTGGAAAATTGCCTCTCAATTGGTTTTAGAAGTGGTTCAATTGGAAGAAAGATCAAAAATCAAGAAAATTGGGGCTAAGTCAAATAATCAGAGGAAAAAAGTCAACTCTTGACTTTTTGAGGCCAAATTCATGAAATTCATGTTATATGTGACCAATGTACAAAATTTGATCAAAAAACTGCAAAAGGATCATGAAAAATCAAGATTTGAAAAGTTACCATTTTTGGAAGAAGTAGGGTTTCTAAATAAGGAAAGTTTTGGCCATTTTGCACCAAACTTTGAACCAAGGCCATTCAAAATTGAGACATCAAATAAAAATTCCACTCGGCCACAACAAAATATCTCATCTTAAGCTTCAAATCCATATAAAGAACAACTCCATTGGATAAAAATTGAGTGAGATATGATTGATCAAAGTTTGAGCAAAGTAGGTCCAAAATCAGGTCATGACCAAGGATTCATAGGTCCACGCGCCATCCTTTCTACAAACATGTGGTGTGCCAAATGTCAAGCTTAATTTCTCAATGATAAAAGCCCCAAATGGAAAACTTTTCAACATCAAAGTTGTTCCTTACAATGCCCTCTTCAATGTTGATGTTGGGGAAATTTTGATTTGGTCAAGTTATGAGGGAGAAATATTGGTCTCAAGATAGAGTGACCACACAGAAATTTCATGCACCACATTGCTAGGTCACGACTTGTTGTTGCACGCCCACCAACCAGCTTTGCATCCTTATGTTCATATCCATTTTTAAGTGTGTTCAAAGCCTTAATTCAATCCAGGATCCATACCAATATTGTTCTATGATCCACTCTCTTTCCAATGACCCATAAATTTCATGATCTCATACATTATAATGAGAGAATTTCACTTCCAAAGATGCATTGATGTATTGAGTATGTTGTGACTGAAAAACCAGAAAATAAATGTTGTTGTTGTTAGTGCAAAGCTTGCACGTGCATTGCTCACACCCTCCAACCATTTCTTCATTTAACCAAACACATATCCCATTCACCATACCACGTGCTTCATGATACATGGAAATGGAAAGAACAAACTTGCTGAATAAGTTTTATGCTACACCAGCCGTGCCATGTCAGTTTCACTCTCATCTCCACCATAGCACACCATAAGTCACCACCATCATATCACAGCCATTGTTAACTCGCCCTAACTAACTTGGCTCAGTTAGTTAGGGATGACTCACCTTAACTCACATGACTCACATTAACTAACTCACTTAACCACTGTGGTTTAATCCTAACTCAACTTATAAATAGAAACTTCACTCACATTTGTAACTTCAACTTCATTTTTTTCTCATTTTCACCCCAAAACTCTCTCTACTTTCTCTCTGATTCTCTCACTTTTTTCACCAACTCTCTCAAAACTTGTTCTCTGAGTGCACGTTACCTTTATTAACTTCATCTATATCATCATCAATGGCGCATGATTGAAGGAATATTTATCACAATTCACACGATTTCTTCAAGTGTATGTCAGCAAACTTTGAATCTCTCTGCTATCAAGATAACAAATTCCAGCATCATTTATTTTGCTTGATTTGAAGCTCCAAGGTTGAAGAGCAAGTGTTTTCTCTGGTTTTCTCAAGAATCTCCAAGAACTGAAAGTTCAGGTTCTAAAACTCTCAAACATTTCTCTCACGTTTTATTGATTATTTTGATGTTTTCATAATGATATAAGCTTGCTAGAAGCTCTTTTTACTCTAGCTAGTTGATAGGCCTCGTAGAGGCTTAGATCCAAACGTTAGGGCATGTTTTAACCTCCTCTGTTCTCCATGTATGTGTTGGTTCTATGAAAAATAGTTGTGTATTTGTGCTCTCCATAACCTCAGCTTCATTTTGATATAAGAACTGTGCTTTTCTGTGAACATGTAAGATTTGCAGGTGGTGGTTCTCGCTGGAGAAGGTGACCGGAGGTCCCTCTCCGGCCGATGATTTTAGGTGTTAGGGTTTATGCCAGTTTCAATTACAGCCGTTTGATCTTTTAATCCTACGCTCCAAAACGTGACAACTCATTAAAATCCACGGTTTCCCTCACGTGCATTTTTTTTTAATCAGATTGACCATGTGTGTGTGAGTTCATGATTGTAGTGATGTACTGTTGGTCTGAGCCGTTGATTTGTATTACCTTGTTAATTGATTGACTGATTTTGGTGCGTATGATGAATCATGTGGATGAGGTTTTGCCAGCGAATAAAAAGATCCATGTGCTACTCACGTGGTTGTCTATGGTGTTCTGAATGATTGTGCATGCGCGTGTGTTTGTTATTTGTGGTGTGCGTGTGATCTGAACCCTCCATCATGTGTACTTGATCATTTTGTTGACTTAGTTGTGAGCGTATGATTGATCCTAGGGTTGATAGTGAGTCTGAGTGTTGACTGATTTCCACATGTTCTTGATTGACTTCGCTATTGGACTTTTTTAACTTGGGCTTGTTATACGCACCCGCACTTTAGGCCCATTGTAACTTTTGAACGTGGAAATTTACTTCCCTGCATCCCCTACTTGTGTTCTTTCATTTTTATTTTTCTTTTATGTACATATTTCATATTTGATTTTTAAAATTACAAAACAACATCAGAAAATTCTGGAAAAATTCATGAATATTATCAAGACATTTAGGAAAATTTTGATATTTTTATTTCATGATTTTATCACATTTTTATCACTGTTTCATAATTTTCCTTGAATTTCCATTTGTATGCATTCCAAATATGATACATGAATTTGTAGAATTTTATTCTTGCTCATTACAAACTGTTTTGGCCTGATTCTTTTTGCATTGATTCACTAATACATTGAAGCGTGTTAGGTGATTTTTGTTTGATTTATTTTAGGTCACTTTATGACATGTTTTGATGCTTGTCTTTGCACCACTTTGCATGATGTTTCAACTTGACCTAATGCATTGTTTAAAGTCATTTTGCCTTGAATTTTGACATGCTATCTTGATGTATGATTTACTTATGACTTAGGCATTCAAATACCATGCTTGCATAATTTTCATAAGTCCATTTGATTTTTGTTTGATGCATTACATTTGAAGCCTAATACATGTCATATCATTCTAACTTTAGTGTATGTTTGCATGAATTCTTTTGTGCATATTTGTATGAGCATTTGCATATTTTATGAGCCATTCATATGATATTATAGGTCCTTGGTACACACTATAGGTCATCTTTACATGTTCATTTCAACTTGAACTTTGTGCATCCTTAACATGTATTGTTTGCACTTTCCTTTTGAACTTTCACTTCACTTCTTCTTCTGTTACTTCTTGAATGTCTTGAATGTTGATTCATGAATACTTTGAGATGTTTATAAACCATTTTTCATTTAGTTTCAATTCTAATTTTTGGATTACATGTTCCATTTATGCATGTTCTTTTCATTTCTTTTCATCTTTCATCTATCCTTTCTTATGATAACATGTTTAAATGCTATGGATGATGATTGTTGCTTATTCATTTGAACTTGTATGATGATATTCACTTGTTGTCAATTTGATTCACATTCTGGTTGTGATATTAAGATTTGATTCTTCATCTTATTCTTTTGAACTTTAATGTGTATTAAGTACTTTTTACTTCCTATACATGTTTCCATGTTTACTAACCATGTAGGGGCTTTGGTAAGTTGAAATTGAATGTGAATAAGGAATCCACATTCAAACCTCTCTCCTTTCATCTTTTACAATTCAACCTTGTATTTTGTAAGCAGTTATGTGCTTTCTTTGATTAACTCATTATTTTCCCTTTTGAGTTACAATTCATCTTCTACTTTAGAAGTGAGTTGTTTAACTCATTCCTTCTTTAGATTTTAGGCTTTGAAACCTCACAAACCTTTAGGATCACTCCCTTAACTAATCAATTAGGATCGAGTCTTAGTTTACATAGATTTTACCTTTCTCTCCCACTTGAGTCTTTCATCTCCTCATCTCAAAGAGAATTCAAAATATATAATAAAGGTAGGCATTTACTGCATTTAGTCCTTTCATATAAAGAAAAGATTATAAGGGGTCTTCTCTTATAATCTTAGAATGTGTAGCATATGGCCCATCTTGGGTCAATATGTTAAACATTTGATCTCGTATGAGGGACTTAAATGCAATACTTGTTGAAGATACAAATAAAAAACACTTCTTCATTTCATAATCGACTAAAACATTTAATAAATACAAGCATGCTAATGTATTTGAACCTTAATAATTGGAACTAGGTGTGAGGGTCTTCTTCACACTTAGTGTACTTTCTTACTCATTCCATCTTGGTATGTGAGAATGTATACATTCCAATGACTAAGATTTAGATACACTATCATATGCAAACAAATAAAAACAACTTTTAAAATACTTCAAACAAACAAACAATTCTTTTCTCATCTCATTCATTTCAGTCTTAAGGACTCGTCACGTCCGTTCTACTGCAAACAGGTAACGCCTAAGTCTCCATACAGCGAGCCACAACATAACCTAAGAGAGACCCACAGTATTTGTAGCATCTGTAAACCAACAGTCATCTATTCAAACTCAATATGCAAGCAGGGTTAATTGGAGACATCTATTTCCCTTCCTTCATAAGCTTCAATAGGATAAAAAATGAATTGAGCAGTAGTACCCTAAAGCGATAGCGCTTCGCAACCACAAAAAAAACTCGCACTACACCTAGTGATGGCTAGGAAATTGTTGAATAACATAATGACGACACTCGTGCAAGAGAGGCCGAGGCGTGTGTCCCTTACCGAATGATATAGAAAGAATAAGACACTAGTATGGAACACGTGTAATTGTTATGTTTTATTGATAAGGCATGAGAGGCCTAAAGGCTAATGTGGCCTAGAATTGTTGAATACAATTATGATTGTATGTGAAATCACGTAATCGTAACCATTGCCCTTGAGAGGCATTAATGAGTCTCGAGCTCCTCTGAAATGCAGGCAAAATTACTTGGCAGGTTTGGTTCCAAATGTTATAGTATGAATGGAACCTACAGGTAGAGACTTGTGATTGAATAGAGGCCATGTGGAGTGACGAATTAAGGAGATAATGCATCCCTTAATTCCAAATCCATTTTGTATGTCAAGTAAATACAAGGATCCATGACTCGGGTCGACTTCTAGACGTAGAAGCGGACGAGAAAAGGGGATGCCTTGGTAAGATTACCGATTAGTGATAAACTTTTGAGTTAACAGACTCAATAACGTGTTTCCATATAGTGTGAGAATGTTTGAACTCAAGGTCTAGTTCCTTTCCCCCGACTTGAGTTAGGCTAAGATAGAACCTTGTAAAGCCGAGAGAATCTATAAGATAAGGAACTCACTGAGATTTGATGTATCTCACCCCACTATTGTTGATTATTTTCAGGAGGTATTTGCAGGTTGATTTACAAGTGGAGCTATGCTTGGATGTTTCAAGAGAAGCTTAGTTGAGCTTATTCCGCTGTGTATTTGTTGTATACAATTGAGAATATTGTATATTGATCTTAGATTTTATTTTTTGGCTAATTTCCATGTCTTGTACCATAGATTGTATTATGTATTAGAAATGGTCAAGTATGTGAATTATGCCAATAGGCACTTATGATGGTGTCAGTACCAAATAAAACACTTGTATGGTATTATTCTAGATTTATCTTATACAGGGCATTACAGTTAGTGTCAGAGCAGGTCGTATCCTCGACCTAGCCTTGAAACATCATAAGTAAATCTATTCCTTCCTCTTAAGTGTGTCTTGCTAGAATGAAACTTAATATCATACTATGTAGTGTTGGGCCTGATCAACCTAATACTATGTATGTGATTGGTAGAATCATGGTTGAGCGACCACGAGGATTCCGAAGTGTTATCGGAACTTGTGCTGAGAGGGTAGGCTCAAGCCAAGAGTTAGTAGTGATGAGTTTTGGTCAGCTCAGTTGAGGTCTTAGTAGAAGTTGTGCTTTGTGTGGCATGGAATTGAAGAGTATTGTGTTGATTAAGCAATCCTTTGGAATGGATGGAGTCTGAGAGTTGAGGATCTCTATCGAAGGATTGGTCAAGGTATTGAGGAATATGTAAGATCGCTAGTAGAGATGGATTGGCCACTAGTATGGATAAGAATTTCAAGTAATCTCATTCCGTAGAAAAGAAAAGTTGTTTTGTGGAATGTGTGACGTAAGGTCCGGAAGTGAGATAAATTTTGGTGCTTCAGTTTCTAAGGTCACTATGGTATCTTAAATGTACGAGAGTACCTTAAGGAATATGTTTGGAACAATATCTTCCAATTAGTTAAAAGTGAAGATTTAAGGACGTTCAGCTTTTATGGGAACCTAAAGTAGTAGAGAAGTGTGTGAAAGAACACAAGGATGTGTTTACATACTTCAAGTGAAACAAGTATGTGTCGGACGAAGGGTATGAGATAAGTTGCGTATATTCAGTTATGAAAGAGAGATCAAGTTTAGGATAATAATTCAGGTTTTCTATTTTCAGTAAGAGACTAATTTGGAATTTGGAATTTGTTAAATTACCCAAGGAACCGTATAAGTTATTGTGGTGGAGAAAGAATGAGCTACATTTAGTAACAGAAAGTGTAGTGATACGGACAGAAGAAGTTTGTATTAAGAAACAGAGTAAGTACCTTGGATTCAAGGAATTTTTAGTAAGATGGTTTTATATTTGGACCTAAGAGGATTACAAAGGAAAGCCAAGTAAATCCAGTATGAAATCGGTATTAACGGTATGTTATGGGGAAGTGACAACGGAATGTATGTTGGACGAGTGTGCAATGGAGTTTCTAAGGTGTTGATGAACTATAGTTAAGGAAGTGTAATCACGGATGGCTCATCCGTGAGGGCCCTAGTAGTAAGATGTGAAACGAGAAAGTTACACCTTGGTATTAAGAACAAGCGTAGTAGTAGCACCGTGGTCACAAGTATACGTGATGGATTCTTATTCTTGAGACAAGTGTGAAGGGATGTACTTTGTGGAACAGTGAGTGTTATATTTTAAGAAGTAAGATTACGGTAAACAATGAGAAACAAAACGGGACTTATTACGGACTAAGTATAAATCATGGAATGGTTTAAACCAGAAGGGTTTTGTGAATAGTTGATGAGAATTGTCGGTTGCGAATCTTCCATTAAGTAATTTGGTGTAAGTGGGATGTGTAATGGATAGTAAAGGGTAATAAATCCCGGTTAGTGTGTACGAAGTGATGGAAAGGTTCTACAAGAGGATGCATTGCCCCGATTTATTTGCAAGTATAGAGAAACTTCTATATTTGTGAATAATCAGAATAATTGGAATCTACCTTTTGTTGGACCAAGGATGCAGTTGTTTTAGTTCTCACCAAGAAATTCAAGTGAGAGAACAAGGTTGTATGCTTGACATGAGATGTCCATCATTTTCGTAGTACCGTGTGATGGTTGTGTGTTGGATTTTTCTTATGGACGAATCAAGTATGAGTGGTGGTTGAAACCCTATAATGTCGTCGTTATTGGCTTTCATCTAGGGTAGTTGTATGAGCTGAGAAGGAATTATCCCGCCAACGATTCGTCGAGTGACTGCGATAGAATTTGGAATTTTGCCTTGTCACTTGGTTGAAGTGTGTCGTCTGAATGTTTTAACTTTGTTCTGTATTACCTTGAGTGGATCATGGTTGGTGAATGTTATATAAGTTAAATAGACACGAGTTGAGAATGATATTCCAAGTTAGAACAAATCGGATTGATGGTTTTGGGTAGGGATGGTTTTGAATTAAACACAATTATTTATTTTCAGCTTCTGCAGCAGTGTTAACCGATTAACACAACGGGGTTAACCGATTAACACGTGCAAGGATAGTGTTTTGTACTAAATTTTGAGGAGTTAACCGATTAGCTCAAATGGTTAATCGATTAACATGTGTGTAAATTGTGAAATACCTTAGGAACCATCATCTGTGTTTTGTTACTTCATGTTGCTCCGAGTGGAGAGTATTGTGCGAATGTAAACGGGATTGCAAATAAATGAAAGACAGAATTGTGTTTTGAAATCGGAACTTGTGGAAAGGTGTTGCGTAGTTGGGCATTTGTTCAGACAACAAGAGAGTTGACTTTGGGGAATAATCTTGTGAACTGTGTTGAGTACGAGAAGGTCTTAAGTGTATTGTTATTGTTACCATTGTGAGTCTTAAGGACGAAGTTGGAAAATACTCACGAAGTATTGATCTTGCAAGGGAATATATTTTGATGTGTAATTATGGTATTATTAAGGTTTGAGCAGTTGATCAGAGTTTAGTATTGGTTATGTTCCGTGAATTCATGGAATCAGATTTAGACTATGCGAGAGTAGTACCAGGGGTGTACAGTTGTACTTTAATCAGAAGTATGAAATTTGAAGGTTATCCTTCTAAGTAAGCGTAAGAATTGAACGTTCTGAAGTTAAGCATGTAACTTGGAATCGGTTATGAAACGGAACACATGAGAAAAATGGATTCGATTGAGAAACGTGGCATGGTCTTCAAAAGTGTGTGTATGTGGGGTGTTGTTTATGAATTGGTGAGTGGTACGGAAAATCACAATTGTGCTTTGGATGGTTTGAATTTTGTTAAGTGGTGACTCGCATATGATTGGAGTTCCGTGATGGTGTTACGTATGATTGGTTGAGATCTCGTGTCGATAAGAAACTTTGAGTGAGCCAGAAACCCGAAAGAAGAATCGATTTAGAATGTGGTAACCAGGACCGAAAGTTGTTAAACTACTTTGGATATATGGGTTCGAATTTAGAATGGATTTGGAGTTGTGTATGTTATGTTTGTAACAGTGTAACTCCTGGACCTCTATCTTCTGGAGAGTATTGAGCAGATATTATAATATTGTGTGTTGGCAAAGAAATTATTCTACTGTAAGACATCAGTAACTTTCTTGTACCGTTGGTTAGTAAGGATCCAGTGGATAAGTGTGTTCCTTCGCTGACTGTTATCTACTTTGTAGTGCTCGAGGATTTGTGGTGTTCCACTGTTTGGATTTGGATTGCGCAGTGGAAGGTGAAAGACGAAAGAGTTAAGCCAGGATAATGAGAATTTAGAAAGATTATTGCTTGTAAGTATGGAAATAACGAGATCTTGTTTTAAGTGTGTTACCTTTTGGTGCGACACGAAAGAAAGGAAATATCGGATTTAGTGAGTACAGTGTACAACATCAGACCAGATGGAACTCGTAAAGAAGTCGTTTGACTAGTTATGAAGTGGTTTGAATGTTAAAGGATTTATGAAATGATAGTTGTCGATAATTATATGAAGTTAAGAAATCACTGTTTTACCTCGCAAAGATTTGATGAGTGTTTGTTACCTTAAACCAAGACAAGGTATTATGGTTTTGTGGTGTGACTCAGTAGAAGAGCATAGAATGGTATATTTCTTCCGAATGTAAGATATGACCAAGTCTTTTAGTAAGAAACAATAGATGAATCACGAAAAAAGAAATGTTTGAAGTTAACGCAATATTAGAACAAGAGTATGATTAAGGACGTGAAGTTTGTTAATTTGTGAAAATAAGATTTTTGGTCTGTGAAGTCAAGTTGGGAATTGAGTACGTCAATGGTTTTAACAGAGGTAAAGTTAAGTGTGGATCGAAGACAGTGATAAAAGTTGCAGTTGTTGTCGAGTAGAGGAAATTCGGGGGCGGATTTCAATTTAAGGGGGGAGAGTGAAATACCCCATATTATTTAAATGCTCAATTGGATATCAGATGAGATCAGATGAGTATCTATGTACTCTATCTTTGATTAATTGAATTTATGTAATCCTCTAAGTGTTTTAAGTATGGTCAATTGGGATCAATAGAGCAACTAATGAACTCTAAAGAGATCAATTATTTTATGAAAGAGACAGATTAATTATTTTAACTCGAGAAAGGATTTTTAAGGTAACTCTAATAATTGATCAATTGGAGTGAGACGATAAAATATCAATTGGAGATATTTTACTCTATTGAATTATATTATATAATATTGGTATTATATATATATATATATATATATATTTGGAAAGAGAAAGAAAAGAAGAAGAAGTTTGTAAGAAGAAGAGGAAAGAAGAGAAAGAGAGAAAGTGGAGAAGGAGGAAGAAGAGAAAAACTCACGGATCATCATCTTCATCTTCTTCAAACTCTTCTTCGATTATCAGGTGGGTTCTAGATAGAGACTTTAGTTGTAGAGTTTCTTGAGTTTTGGAGTTAGGTTTGATATTGTGAGAAAATGAGTAATTTTGCTAAATCAAAGAATCTAACGCTTGAAAATCGATATTAACTGCGTTGTACAGTCGTAATATGTATATGATCATTTGTTAATACTTGTTTTGTGGTTTGGAACTGATTTGTGTGGAAAGGGTGAGTTTTGGACCCTTGGAACCATGGAAAACGCAACAAAAAATTCTGCTTCTGGTGCGTAGCGCCGGGCGAAGCCTGGAGCGCCGGGCGACGCCAGGCTTGCGCCGCTGCTTCGCCGGGAGACAGCCAAGATGCGCATCAGGTTTTGATTCTGTAACTTTGGGATTTTTGGCATGGGTCTTACGCCCCTGCTTCGCCGGGCGAAGTCTGGAGCGCCGGGCGCTCCTAGAACTTTTTCAAATGTTTTCTTTTCTTTTAAATTTCATAACTTTTGATTCGTTTATCAGATTTAAATGTTCTTGGAACCGATAGAAAGCTGTGAAAATAATCTATACGATGAAGGTGAAAATGTAATACCCCGTAAATTATTTTACTCTGGATAATATTGGTATGATAAACTGGGTTCCGATTTACTCTGAGAATTTATTGGATAAAATAATTAGAGTAAATTGATGAGCTCAGAGCAGATCCAATTAATATTATCTGACTCTGAGGTTTTAATTGTTGGAGATTTAGAGACTATTTGGACAATTAGTAGTGTTACTAATTGATGATATCTTACTATATCATTTACTTTCCACCCTTTTTCCACTTAGAAACAAAGAAAGGAAAAGATTGAAGGAAGTTGGAGAGAAAGGAAAGGAAAGGAAAGAAGAGGAAAAAGCTCAAGAACTCAAGATCTTTAACCATCATCCATTCTTCATCAAATCATCTTCCAATCTTCATCATCATCATCTATTCAAGGTGGGTTATAGATAGAAACCTTTGTTTTAGATTTTCTTGAGTTCTAGAACCTAGGTTAGAATTGTGAGAAAATGAATAATCTTGATAATTAACGAATACAACGGTTAAAATGTGGTATAAACTGTGTATTATAATCATTAGCCATGTATGGTCATCTGTTAATGCATGTTTGTATGTTTGGGTGAAGTTTTGGTTGGGATTTTGATCACAAAGCTCTGTTTTCACGCTGCTGGAAAACCCAATTTTCGCAGGTTCTCACAGCGAACCCTTGGCGAAGGGGAATGCGAGCATTCGCTGGCTATTCGCACGGCGAACGTGAGGACGAACGTTCGCCAGAGGTTCGCAATGCGAACTTTACCTCGTTTCAGTTCTGGGTAGATTTGCCAGAGCTTCGCAGAGCGAATGGTAAGGTGAAGGTTCGCCAGGTGTTCGCAAAGCGAACTTTGTGCCCTTTTCTTTCTGCCTTGGTTCGCTGGGAGCTTCGCAATGCGAATGGGAAAGCGAACATTTGCTGGTACCTCGCAGTGCGAACATGATAGATCCTCCAACTTGTTTCTTCTATAACTTTTGAACCGTGACTCCGATCGGGGCGTTCTTGGTACCGATGGAGAGCTTTGAGAATACTCTATCTAATGGAAGTAGAAATTATCGGTTTTAGTGCCCGATTAAATAATCGGAGGAAAACCAAGAGTGGTACCATTATGTTGAATTATCATATGTGATTCTTTTGTGCCGATGTGTTATGCTGTGCTTACCCTACTGTTGTTTATCATAATTGTGAATGAATCTGCATGCTAAAATGAAATGAAATAGGTAGAGTGAGGATGATTGCCATAGAACAATATTGAACCTAGTACGGCTTGGAATGGTTGAATAATATAGCGACGACGCTCGTGAAAGAGAGGCCGAGGCGTGGGTCTATTACCGAAAGGTTTGGAAATAATTACACTAGTATGGATCATGTTTAATTGTGTTTTAATTTATAAGACAAGAGAGGTCTTAAGGCTAATATGGTCGGGTGATTGTCGAATACAATCACATTTGTGTGTATGATTACGTAATCGTAACCATCGCCCTTGAGAGGCATTCATGAGTCTCGAGCTCCTCTGATTGCAGGCATTACTACTTGGCAGGTTTGATTCTCAATGTTATAGTACGATGGAACCTACGGGTAGAGACTTGTGATGGAATGAGAGGCCATGAGAAGTGACGAATTAAGGTGATAATGCATCCCTTAATTCCGAATCCATTCGTATGCCAAGTAACTACAAGGATCCATGACCCGGGTCGACTTCTAGACGTAGAAGTGGACGGGAAAAGGGGATGCCTTAGTAAGGTTATCGATTAGTGGTATTGTGAGTTAACGGAACTCACGAACATGGATCCATATAGTGTGTGTGTACTCAAAGTCATTTTCCTTCCTTTTTGAGTTGAGTTAGGTTACTAGAACCTTGTAAAGCTGAGAGGACTTTAAGATAGATAACTCACTGATATTTGATGTATCTCACCCCATGTTGTTGTTTACATCACAAGTACTACAGGTTCGGCGAAGGGTAAGGACAAAGTTGTTTGACTTTTCCTTACGGATCGTGGCTTTTGTGTGGCAAGGCTTCCTCTGTGGAGATTTTGAGATCATTAGTTGATCTAGTTCATAGTTTTATCTTTTGGAACATCTTGTATATATAACATGCCATAGTTGTTGTATTAGGTTTTTGGGCATTTATATGTATACTGTGTTACTAGGAACTTGTATATTTCAGTACCAAACATATTATTCATGTATAATATATGCTTTGATGTATGTATATATATATATGGGCATTACAGTTGGTATCAGAGCAGGTCGTATCCTCGACCTAGCCATGAAATAGTATAAGTATTTTCTTTCCGTTTCATATGTGTTGTGTCGCCATTGGTCTTACGTGTTATATTTATGGTATTGAGCCTGATCAACTTAATCCTATCTGTATGACATTTAGGAACATGGCCGACAGGCGCAGAAACAACCGGGGTAGACCGAGAACCACTCCGGTAGGGACAAATCCACTAGGTGGCGAGGAGAATGCCCCTTTGTATCAATTCATGCAACAGATGCAGCAACAACAAAATTAGTTTGTGCAACAAATGGTACAGCAAATGGCTGGTGGTCTGCATCCTCCAGTGGTTGTTCCTGAAGCTGCAGAGGGAACCTTTAGGGATTTCATTCGTATGAATCCTCTAGAGTTTCCGGGAGGATTAGATCAGGTAAAGGCGCATGAATGGATATCCGGTATGGAGTGGATTTTCTTAATAGTTCAGTGCAGTGAGGAAAATAAGGTGGTCTTCGCTTCTCACATGTTAAAGGGTTCTGCCATGAGGTGGTGGGAAAGCACTTCAGCCTTAATGACAATTCAAGAGGTACCAAAGGTATGGGAACAGTTTAAGATAACTTTTATGGAGAAGTATTTTCCAAGTTCCTTAAGGTCTCAGAAAGAATTCAAGTTTCAACAGTTAAGACAAGGTAACTTGACCGTAGCTTCTTATGCGAAAAAGTTTGAGGTTATGGCTGCTTACTCTAGGCAGGCCATGTATGCTCCTGACGAGAGGTGGAAGATCGATCAGTTTCTGTTTGGTTTGAGGGCTGAAATTTCACATAGCGTGTCTCAGAGGGAATTCACTAACTATGTTGAATTGTTACGGCAGTGTTATGTGACAGAACATAGCTTAAAGAAGGTGCAAGCAGAAGGATAGTTGAGTAGGGTGAATCAAAGTGATCGTGGAAGATCGAATCAACAATTTAGACCAAGGCAACAAGCTTTCAAGGGAAAGCAAATTCAGGGTTCTAGATCTAGCGCACTTCGTGTGTGCCGTTTTTGTGGAAAGAGGCATGGTGGTAGATGTCATTTCGAAGGAGTAGAGTGCATCGGTGTCGTAGAATAGGCCATTTGGCGAGAGATTGTCCCCAAAATAGGAATCAAATGCAAGAGAAGAATATCGGGCGAGTGTATACCTTGGATGCAAGGAAAACAAAGGGTGACAATTCTTTGATTGCTGGTACGTGTTTCGTTAATGGACATCCTTGCATTGTATTATTTAACTGTGGAGCTACACATTATTTTGTATCAATGCAATGTGTGAAGCGACTTGGGTTGCACACTATTCCGTTGTCTCCACCCATGGTAGTTACTACTGCCATGGATGAGATGGTTGAAACATTGTTGGTGTGTGAAAATTGTGTTTTGTCGGTGGATGGAAGAATTTTTCAAATAGACCTGATTTGTTTGCCGCTTAAGAAAGTGGATGTTGTTTTGGGAATGGATTGGCTTTCTGCTAATTCGGTATTTATTGGGTGTGAAGAAAAGCTAATCATTATTCCATCTACCGAGGCTACTTCGAAGGATGTTTTGACAACTATTTTAGAAGGTACGGTTGGGATGATAAATTTCTTGTTTGAGGAGGAAAAGTCTGTTCTTTTGATTCTCACTAAGGAGGAGAGTAGTAACCTTCCGGTTTTGAGCGTTCCGGTAGTTTGCGAGTTTCCTGAAGTTTTCCCCGAGGATGTCACTTCTCTTCCTCCGGAGAGGGAAGTGGAATTCTCTATTGACCTGATACCGGGAACGGCTCCAATATCTGTTTCTCCGTATCGGATGGCACCACTTGAGTTAATGAGAATTAAAGGATCATTAGGAAGAGTTGTTGGCTAAGCATTTTGTTCGACCCAGTGTTTTGCCTTGGGGAGCTCCGGTGTTGTTGGTAAAGAAAAAGGATGGTGGGATGCAGTTGTGTATCGATTATTGTCAGTTGAATAAGGTCACCATCAAGAATAAATACCCATTACCAAGGATAGATGACCTGTTAGATCAATTGAAAGGAGCCTTTGTTTTCTTGAAGATTGATTTACGGTCGGGATATCATCAGATACGGGTGAAGAATTCAGATGTACCAAAGACTGCGTTTAGAACCCGTTATGGTCATTATGAATTTTTGGTGATACCCTTCGGGGTGACTAATGCCCCGGCAGTTTTCATGGATTATATGAATCGGATATTTCAAACTTATTTGGACCAATTTGTGGTGATTTTAATTGATGACGTTCTTATCTATTCTCGTGATCCTCAAGAGCATGGAGAACACCTAAGAATCGTTTTATCCATCTTACAAGAGAGGCAAATTTTTGCTAAGTTAAGCAAGTGCGAGTTTTGGATGTCGGAGGTAAATTTTCTTGGTCACGTCATATCTCAAGGAGGTGTGGCGGTAGACCCATCAAAAGTCGAAGCTGTAATTAATTGGGAGAGACCGAAGAATGTTTCTGAAGTTAGAATTTCTTGGGACTGGCCGGTTATTATAGAAGGTTTATCAAAGGTTTTTCTCAATTGGCCTTACCAATGACGAAACTTACTCGAAAGGATTGTTCTTATGAGTGGGATTCGGCTTGTGAAAGAAGTTTTATGAGTTGAAGAAGAGATTGACGACCGCTCCTGTTTTGATTATTCCTGATCCTAGCAAGTTGTATGAAGTATATTGTGATGCATCGAAGAAGGGATTAGGAGGTGTGTTAATGCAAGATGGACATGTGGTGGCTTATGCTTCTCGACAGTTAAAAGTTCATGAAGAGAATTATCCAACACATGATTTGGAATTGGCGGCAGTTGTGTTTACTTTGAAAGTGTGGTGTCATTATTTGTATGGTGTACATTTGGAGATGTTCAGTGACCACAAGAGTCTAAAGTATCTTTTCAATCAGAAAGAGTTGAACATGCGTCAAAGGAGGTGGATGCAGTATTTGAAGGATTATGATTTGGAACTAAAATACCATCCAGGTAAAGCGAATAAAGTAGCGGATGCACTGAGTAGAAAAGTGTTGCATAGTGCCGACTTGATGATGTTAGAGTATGCCTTAATGGAAAAGTTTAAAGATCTAAATCTTCAATTTAATTGGACACCAAATGGTGTGATTATTGGGAATTTGAATGTCACCTCTACTCTTAGAGAGGAAATCCAACAAGGACAAGGGTTAGATGAGAAGTTACAAGAAATGTTGACTCAACCAGGTTTTGTGCGAACTACCGACGGGATCATTTTGTTTAACCAGAGAGTTTGTGTTCCGGACAATGCGGTGTTAAAAAGAAGGGTTTTGGAAGAAACACATAAGAGTACTTTTACCATACATCCTGGTTCTTCGAAGATTTATCAAGATTTAAAGAGGGACTATTGGTGGTCCGGGATGAAAAAGGATGTTGCGGTGTATGTGTCGGAATGTGCGATATGCCAACAAGTGAAGATTAAACACCAAAGACTGGGTGGCTTATTGCAACCTTTAGAAATTCCGGTGTGGAAGTGGGATAGTATTTCGATGGACTTCGTAGTGGGATTACCTCGTGCACAAGGCGGTTATGATTCGATATGAGTAATTGTAGATCGGTTGACGAAGTTTGCTCATTTCTTAGCCGTAAAGACTACTTATAAGGCGAGTCATCTCACAAAGTTGTTCATTTCGGAAATTGTGAGATTGCATGGTGTTCCTTCTAGTATTGTTTCGGATAGAGATCCAAAGTTTACTTCAAGATTTTGGAGAGCTTTTCAACAAGCTCTGGGAACGAAGTTGTGTTTGAGCACGTCAAATCATCCGCAGACAGATGGTCAGACAGAACGGACAATACAAACCATGGAAGATATGTTAAGAGCTTGTGTACTAGAAAGTGGAGGAAATTGGATAGAACTCCTACCGTTGATTGAATTTTCGTACAACAATAGTTATCATGCAAGTATTGGTATGGCTCCTTATGAGGCGTTATACGGGAGGAAGTGTAGAACGCCATTGTGTTGGGCGGAGGTTGGAGAAGATAGAATTTTGGGACCCGAAATTATTCACGAAACTACCGAAAAGGTTAGGATGATCCGTGATAAAGTTAAACAAGCACAAGATCGTCAGAAAAGTTATGCAGATAACCGTAGAAAACCTTTGGAGTTTGATGAGGGTGATCACGTGTTTTTGAAAGTTACTCCGAGATTGAGATTGAAAGGACCATTTAAGTCGCGGAAGTTAAGTCCGATATATGTGGTACCGTATCAGATTTTAGAAAGAATTGGTGAAGTAGCTTACAGATTGGCCTTACCGCCTTCTCTGTCAGAGATACACGATATTTTTCATGTATCTCAGCTTCGAAAGTTTGTTCCAGATCCTCTTCAGCCAATTCTACCCGATACTATTGAGATAGAAGAAGATTTAACGTTTGAGCCTCAACCGAGTCGTATTACGGGAAGAGAAACTAAGGTGTTAAGGAATAAGGAGATTCCTCTGGTTAAGGTTCAGTGCGATGAAACGCATCCGGGTGATGCAACGTGGGAACTAGAATTCGAGATGCGAGACGTTTATCCTTATCTTTTCAGGTAATTGTTTTAAATTCATGGGTGAATTTCTATTTAAGGGGGGAGGATGTAATACCCCGTAAATTATTTTACTCTGGATAATATTGGGATGATCAACTGGGTTCCGGTTTACTCTGAGAATTTATTAGATAAAATAATTAGAGTAAACTGATGAGCTCAGAGCAGATCCAATTAATATTATCTGACTCTGAGGTTTTAATTGTTGGAGCTTTAGAGACTATTTGGACAATTATTAGTGTTACTAATTGATGATATCTTACTATATCATTTACTTTCCACCCTTTTTCCACTGAGAAACAAAGAAAGGAAAAGATAGAAGGAAGTTGGAGAGAAAGGAAAGGAAAGGAAAGAAGAGGAAAAAGCTCAAGAACTCAAGATCTTCAACCATCATCCATTCTTCATCAAATCATCTTCCAATCTTCATCATCATCTATTCAAGGTGGGTTATAGATAGAAACCTTTGTTTTAGATTTTCTTGAGTTCTAGAACCTAGGTTAGAATTGTGAGAAAATGAATAATCTTGCTAATTAACGAATCCAACGGTTGAAATGTGGTATAAACTGTGTAGTATAATCATTAGCCATGTATGATCATCTGTTAATGCATGTTTGTATGTTTGGGTGAAGTTTTGGTTGGGATTTTGATCACAAACCTCTGTTTTCACGCTGCTGGAAAACCCAATTTTCGCAGGTTCGCACAACGAACCCTTGGCGAAGGGGAATGCGAGCATTCGTTAGCTATTCGCATGGCGAAGGTGAGGGCGAACGTTCGCCAGAGGTTCGCAATGCGAACTTTACCTCGTTTCAGTTCTGGGTAGATTCGCCAGAGCTTCGCAGAGCGAATGGTAAGGCGAAGGTTCGCCAGGTGTTCGTAAAGCGAACTTTGTGCCCTTTTCTTTCTACCTTGGCTCGCTGGGAGCTTCGCAATGTGAATGGGAAAGCAAACATTCACTGGTACCTCGCAGTGCGAACATGATAGATCCTCCAACTTGTTTCTTCTATAACTTTTGAACCGTGACTCTGATCGGGGCGTTCTTGGTACCGATGGAGAGCTTTGAGAATACTCTATCTAATTGAAGTGGAAATTATCAGTTTTAGTGCCCGATTAAATAATCGGAGGAAAACCAAGAGTGGTACCATTATGTTGAATTATCATATGTGATTCTATTGTGCCAATGTGTTATGTTGTGCTTACCCTATTGTTGTTTATCATAATTGTGAGTGAATTTGCATGCTAAAATGAAATGAAATGGTAGAGTAAGGATGATTGCCATAGAAAAATATTGAACCTAGTACGGCTAGGAATGGTTGAAAAACATAGCGACGACGCTCGTGCAAGAGAGGTTGAGGCGTGCATCTATTACCGAATGGTATGGAAATAATTACACTAGTATGGATCATGTTTAATTGTGTTTTAATTTATAAGACAAGAGAGGTCTTAAGGCTAATATGGTCGGGTGATTGTCGAATACAATCACATTTGTGTGTATGATCACGTAATCGTAACCATCGCGTTTGAGAGGCATTCATGAGTCTCGAGCTCCTCTGATTGCAGGCATTACTACTTGGCAGGTTTGATTCCCAATGTTATAGTACGATGGAACCTACGGGTAGAGACTTGTGATGGCATGAGAGGCCCTGAGAAGTGACGAATTAAGGTGATAATGCGTCCCTTAATTCCAAATCCATTCGTATGCCAAGTAACTACAAGGATCCATGACCCGGGTCGACTTCTAGACGTAGAAGCGGACGGGAAAAGGGGATGCCTTGGTAAGGTTATCGATTAGTGGTATTGTGAGTTAACGAAACTCACGAACATGGATCCATATAGTGTGTGTGTACTCAAAGTCATTTCCCTTCCTTTTTGAGTTTAGTTAGGTTGCTAGAACCTTGTAAAGCTGAGAGGACTTTAAGATAGATAACTCACTGAGATTTGATGTATCTCACCCCATGTTGTTGTTTACATCACAGGTACTACAGGTTCGGCGAAGGGTAAGGACAAAGTTGTTTGACTTTTCCTTACGGATCGTGGCTTTTGTGTGGCAAGGCTTCCTTTGTGGAGTTTTGAGATCATTAGTTGATCTAGTTCTTAGTTTTATCTTTTGGAACATCTTGTATATATAATATGCCATAGTTGTTATATTAGGTTTTTGGGCATTATATGTATAGTTTGTTACTAGGAACTTGTATATTTCAGTACCAAACGTATTATTCATGTATAATATATGCTTTGATGTATGTATATATATATGGGCGTTACAAAAAAAATGTCGGTTTTATTGCCCGATTAAATAATCAAAGGAAATCCAAAAGGGGTACCGTTATGTTGAATTATTATATGTAATTCAAAATGTGCAATTGTAATATGCTTTGCCTAATATTAATGTTAAACCTGATTGAAAGAATATGCATGTTAAAATATGGAATAGAAAGAGTGAGGAAACTTTACCCCATAATAACATGATTGTGGATCCTAGTGATGGCTAGGAAATTGTTGAATAACATAATGACGACGCTCGTACAGGAGAGGCTGAGGCGTGTGTCCATTACCGAATGATATAGAAAGAATAAGACACTAGTATGGAGCACGTGCAATTGATATGTTTTATTGATAAGGCATGAGAGGCCTAAAGGCTAATGTGGCCTAGAATTGTTGAATACAATTATGGTTGTATGTGAAATCACGTAATCGTAACCATTGCCCTTGAGAGGCATTCATGAGCCTCTAGCTCCTCTGAAATGCAGGCACAATTACTTGGCAGGTTTGATTCCCAATGTTATAGTACGAATGGAACCTACGAGTAGAGACTTGTGATGGAAGAGAGGCCATGTGAAGTGACAAATTAAGGAGATAATGCGTCCCTTAATTCCAAATCCATTTCGTATGCCAAGTAAATACAAGGATCCATGACTCGGATCGACTTCTAGACGTAGAAGTGGATGAGAAAAGGGGATGCCTTGGTACGATTACCGATTAGTGATAAAATTTTGAGTTAACGGACTTAATAACGTGTTTCCATATAGTGTGAGAATGTTTGAACTCAAGGTCTAGTTCCTTTCCCCCGACTTGAGTTAGGCTAAGACAGAACCTTGTAAAGTCGAGAGAATCTATAAGATAGGGAACTCACTGAGATTTGATGTATCTCACCCCACTATTGTTGATTATTTTCAGGAGGTATTTGCAGGTTGATTTACAAGTGGAGCTATGCTTGGATGTTTCAAGAGAAGCTTAGTTGAGCTTATTCAGCTGTGTATTTGTTGTATACAATTGAGGATATTGTATATTGATCTTAGATTTTATTTTTTTGGCTAATTTCCATGTCTTGTACCATAGATTGTATTATGTATTAGAAATGGTCAAGTATGTGAATTATGCTAATAGGCACTTATGATGGTGTCAGTACCAAATAAAACACTTGTATGGTATTATTCTAGATTTATATTATACAGGGCGTTACAGTTTCCATATTGCATTATGCTCATGAATCAACCTCCATAACTATTTAGACAAAAGGGCTCTATTGAACATGTTTAGATCCTTAATCCCAATGCTACCATGTTCCTTTGACTTGCAAACCAAAGACCAACCCAAAATCATCCTCATTACCTCGTTAGAACCAGACCAAAGAAAACTAATCTAAATTGACACCAACTCATTAACCACTTTTGTTGGCGCTTTGTTGAAAGAAAGATGATGAAACTTAGAAACTTTGTTATAGTGAATTGTGGATGATTAAATTTTAATTGTCACAGTTACGATTCAACAAAATAAAAAAATAAAAAAATACATAAATATTGTTGATTAAAAATATTAAAATGTCACATTTTAGATTATATTATATTATTATAAATGAATGTTTTTTCTATATATATATATATTAAGTTTGAAGTGATAGAAATTATCATTTTACTAATAAATAAATATAATATTTAATATTATATTCCTTTTTTTATAATAAGAATCATAATTTTAGATCTACTTGTTTCTATTGTAATGAAAAACGTCATACTACTATTGCTTGCTACATAAGAAATTATGGTATTCCTTATAATGAGTATGTATGGGTGAGAAATGTATCTAACCCAAAAGGACCCAAAGAAAATTGGATACCTATATGAAACTAATCGCTTTATAGGTACTTGAAGGTCATATGCTAGCATTTTCCAATAAAGATTGATCCTTCAAGATACAAGACCATATGATATGGTAGTTCTAAAAGTTTCGTTGATTGAAAAGATGTTTTGAAGAAGCATCAACACTGATATCAACTTTGACATCAAATCCTTGTTAAGGAGATAAGTGTCTAATTTTGTGCCATTAATTTTTAATTCTATTATTATATTCTTCCTATGTTATCACCTTGCTTTGTACTTCATTCTATTTTGTCTTATTTTTGATGATGTCAAAAGGGGGAAGAAAAAGTAGGTATTGTATTTTTCTTGTCCATAATACTTTCAGGGGAGAAAGCCTTGAATTGTATAAGCAAGGGGGAGATATTTAAGACAGAGGGAAATTCTATTGCTACTCAACTTTCAAAAAATAACATTTTGAAGAAACTCATGATGAACAAGTATTTCAAAGGATATTTTGTCATCGTCAAAAAGGGGGAGAATGTGAAGAAGAGTTCTTCTTATATTTGTTTATAGTTTTGATGAAGACAAACACATCAACAAAAAGAAGTCAAAGCTTGAAGGCAAGAGCAATCAAGTTTCTATTCATTTAAGAAGTCAAAGCTTGAAGACAAGATAAATTAAGTTTCTATTCACTTAGATATATTAAATACTTGACTAAAACATTTCTTAGTGCCCAAAATATTTCTTGCATTGGAAAAATTATTTTTCATACTTGAGCCATATTAAATCACTTTTGAATATAATCTATTGAGTTGGATAAATCAATAGATGTTGCATAAGATGGGTTCACATACTTAGACAAATTTTCAATTTTTCAATTTTTTCAAACATTCAACTTTTGGTAAATTATGGGGTTTTGAACCGTCGTAACACCACAAAAACCGCCACAGTTTGCACAAGTCTGAAACAATATTTTAAATTTTAAATTTGAAAAATATTGCAAATTTGTTAAGTCAAATATCCGTTTAACCGACTTAACAAGTACTGTAGTAGAATTGAAAAATGCTTTGTTTGAATGCACCTTTTCATCATATCTTTTCATGGCATCCCTTACATCATTTCTCTTATTAAAATTCATAATTTCTCAAACCATTGCCATGACTTTTGAATGGTTTCTTTCATCACTATAAATTCATTTCAAATTTTCATTTTTCATTTACCTCTTTCATATAAATATTAAAATCTCTCTACATTTATTTTCTACACATCTTTCATACTTAGATACTTTTTGAAATACATTTTCACATTATTATTGTAAAAGTATCTTGAGCACTTAGAGAGAATTTTTCTTGAATCTTCATACTTCAAAGAGAAGAAGGCTTTGTTATAAGTCTTAAAGAATACTACAAATCTTCATATATTCATTTTATTGAAATTGTTGTAAAAATTCCTAAGTTCCAAGGATTGTTTGGAATTAGGTGTGTACAATAAGAAGGAGGATTGTTTCTTCTAATAGGGTTTATTGTAATCGTTGTTGTCTAGGATTGTATTCAAACAAGAAAATTGGTTTTGACAGGATTGTTCTCATTTCAACTTAGTGAAAAATTCCAAGAGGATTGTTCTTGGTGATTGTGTTAGAATCTTGTATAGGAAAACTAGGATTGTCTTGTCCATAAGATCTAACAATATTAAAATTTCTTACATGTGGTAAGGGGACTGGAGTACTCTCGGACTGTGAGGGGAATCGGAATATATCCTTTTGTCGTTTAGTTTCCGCACTTTATCGCTTTCATAACTTAGTAAATAATCAGGAAAGACAACTCAACATAAGATAAAACCGTAAAAATTTCAAAGTACCTAATTCACCCCCCTCCTTCTTAGGTGTAATATCTACTTACAATTGGCTTGAGAGCAGGTTATAGGTAACCTGTTCCTACAGATCCAGTATGGCTTCCGCAAGTACAAACCCGATTTTCAAAGATAGCGGTAGTAGCAACAAACCCCCACTATTCTCTGGGTGAATATTTTGATTTCTGGAAAATCCGTATGAAGGCTCATTTAGAAGCACAAGGAGATGGAATATGGGAAACCATCGAAAATGGACCATATCAACCAGTTAGTGTCTTAAATGGTGTCGGAACTCCAAAGACTAAAAGTTTTTATGATGAAGATGATAAAAAGAAAGTTCTTGATGAAAAGAGAGTCACAGAGCACATTAAGTATGGATGAATTCTTCCGCATTTCTCAATGTAAATCTGTAAAAGAAATTTGGGACACTTTGGTGGAAACTCATGAAGAAACCGCTGAAGTGAAAAGATCAAGATTAAATACCTTGAGTAAAGAGTACGAAATATTCAGAATGCAGCCCCAAGAATCAATATGTGCTCTACAAAAGAAATTTTGTTCACTTAACCTATCACCTGATCGCTCTTGGTAAGACTTTTACTAACAATGAATTAAATTTTATAGTGCTTAGATATTTAAACATGTAATGGCAACCAAAGGTGACGATAATACCAGAAAAGAAGAGTCTTTCTACCATGACATCTGCTTCCTTGTTCGAAAAACTTCAAGAGCATGAATTAGAACTTGAAAGATTGGAGAAGCATGAAATACAAGTAAAAGATTCAAAAGACGTTGTATTAAAGACAAGAGTCAAATTTCATGATAGCAATAAAGAGGAGGAATCCACTGACGGTGATAATGATCCTATCAAAAAGTTTAAAAAATTCTTGAGAAAAGAAAGAAAATAAAGATCATTCAGAAAGAAGCATCAACAAGGAAAGTTACATGTTTTTGAATGCGGAGAAAGAGGACATGTTAAAAGTGAATGCCTTACACTTCAAAAGAAGAATAAATTCAAGAGAAAGAAGAATAAATTCAAGAGAAAGACTCATAAAAGGGAAAAGAGAGCATATGTAGCATGGGATGACAATGAAATAAGCTCATCTTCAAACGAAGACCATGCAAACAAGGCATTGATGGCCTCACATCATTCAAGTGATGAAGAACATGAGGTTAGTGATTCTGAAACTGATGATATTCAATCTTATGATGAATTAGAAAGTGCTTTTCATGAATTACGTGATGAAGTTTTAAAACTTTCTAGAAAATGTTCAAGTCAAAAGAAAACTATTTTAAATCTAGAAAGTAAGGCTAATAACACTCAAGTGGAGTTAGACTTAATAAAAAATTCAGCATGCAATAATTTTTCATCTCTTGAGTCTAAAATTGATAAATTAAATCAAGTAATTATGAAATATGAAAATGAATTCAACAATGTATAATCAAAGAAAGAACATGTTGCAAATCATCATAAATTTTTTTATAATAAGAATCATAATTTTAGACCTACTTGTTTCTATTGTAAAGAAAAACGTCATACTACTAATGCTTGCTACATAAGAAATTATGGTATTCCTTATAATGAGTGTGTATGGGTGAGAAAAGTATCTAACCCAAAAGGACCCAAAGAAAATGGGGTACCTATATGAAACTAATCGCTTTATAGGTACTTGAAGGTCACATGCTAGCATTTTCTAATAATGATTGATCCTTCAAGATAGAAGACCATATGATATGGTAGTTCTAAAAGTTTCGTTGATTGGAAAGATGTTTTGAAGAAGCATCAACACTGATATCAACTTTGACATCAAATCCTTGTTAAGGAGATAAGCGTCTAATTTTGTGCTATTAATTTTTAATTCTATTATTATATCCTTCCTATGTTATCACTATGCTTTGTTTTTTATTCTACTTTGTCTTATTTTTGAGGATGTCAAAAAGGGGAGAAAAAGTAGGTATTGTATTTTTATTGTCCTTAATACTTTCAGGGGAGAAAGCCTTGAATTGCATAAGCAAGGGGGAAATATTTAAGACAGGGGGAAATTCTAGTTGCTACTCAACTTTCAAATAATAACATTTTGAAGAAACTCATGATGAACAAGTATTTCAAAGGATATTTTGTCATCATCAAAAAGGGGGAGAATGTGAAGAAGAGTTCGTCTTATATTTGTTTATAGTTTTGATGAAGACAAACATATCAACAAAAAGAAGTCAAAGCTTAAAGGCAAGTGCAATCAAGTTTCTATTCATTTAAGAAGTCAAAGCTTGAAGACAAGAGCAATTAAGTTTCTATTCATTTAGATATATTAAATTCTTGACTAAAACATTTCTTAGTGCTCAAAATATTTCTTGTGTTGGAAAAATTATTTTTTATATTTGAACCATCACTATACCAAAGAAGGGCTTAGACATCGCTTTTTTTGGGCTTAGAAAGCACTTAAAAGCGCTGCCTATTCAAGCGATGCTATAAGTAAAGACAGCGCTTTAGTTAATGAGAAAGCGCTGCTAAATGTCAGCTTTAGCCAGCGCTTTTACTTTGAAAGTGCTTTCTGTTTGTCACTTTAGCTAGCGCTTTGTCTTTAAAAGTGTTGTCTAAAGAACCCCTTTAGGCAGCGCTTTGACTTTAGACAGCGCTTTTGGTTATCTTTAGGCATTGCTTTAGACGGCGCTTTTCTTTAAAAGCGTTGTCTATTCTCTACTTTAAGCAGTGCTTTTTATTTAAAGCGCTGTCTAATCCCCACTTCAGGCAACGCTTTTTTCTTTGAAATGCTGTCTAATGTCCACGAAATTTTTTATTTATAAAACTTAAAAAAAGCGCTGTCTGATATATACAATAAATATTTACCAGATTATCACTATATTTTGCACCAGGTTTTCACCACATTTTGCACCAGAATATGCATTTAGAATTTGCACCAAATTTTCATAAATTAGAGCTTCAATCCAATAAATATGCACCAAATTTGTCTATTTATATATACATCTTTAATCCAATAATTTATATATTCAAAAAATTGATGATATTCAAGCTAAAAAACAACAACAAATCATATATCTTGTTAGCTACAAAAAATATGATATTCAAGCTAAAAAACAACAACAATGAACTTGTTAGCTCTATCTTCTACATCTGCACATATAACCTGAAACAAAACAACAACAACATTAGACAAAATATAGAAGAAAACAAAGAAGGCACTGTTCTTATCTGATATTCAAGCTGCAAGCATTGCCAAATCTGATATTCAAGCTGCAAGCATTGCCAAAAATGTCAACAAATGATCACAAGTTATTGAATATTGCCAAGTGCCTATGAAAATCAGTATATGATTCCAACCTTCTATGGCCAAGATATCAATCAATATTTGGCAGCACCAACACAATTTATGATTCCAGCCTACTATAACAAACAACAACAACATTGCAACACAATTTAATATACTAATGAAGACATATTATCTCATCAAAACTCAAACTTATATATACTCAAAATTCTCATCAATGAAAGAAAGATAATATACCTTATAAAACTCTCAGCTCAATAATGAATTGACATCATTCCTCCTTAAGTTCATCCAATTGATCTTTTGAGTAATGAGCACATTTGAATTCATCAAAGTACTACATAATAATATAACATAGTATGATTTAGCTAAAACTATTTGATTATATGAGACATATGTGGTAAATATTAAAATAATTCCTAAGTTCGAAATCCATACCTTGGATGGAATATCTATTAGATCCAAAAGAAGAGTTTCTTTCATAAACCTCAACATGAAATATCTGCAATCTATTCCACTACGCTGACGAGGACACTACACATGGAAAGAAAATACGGATATATATCAGGATATACCCCTTAACTAGTTTTATCAAGTATCATCACTAATATAATCAAAATTGTGAAAATATACCTCCACTCTAATCCATGTAATGTTGTTGGCTTTGCTCTTTGGAACTTGAATATCTCTTTGTGATTGAAAAACTTGTATAACGCTAATAAAATATAAACGAATATTTAGAACATGTCACATAAATAAATAAATATACACACGAATATTTAGAACAATCTCACTTACGTATCAATCAACTTCTTCATATCTGGGTATGTTGCTTGATCATTGTGTAAAGAATCCAGATAATATACAATTTCTCTTATCGGATTAATTGCCACCAACAACCAATATCCACTGTAAGATTAAACAAAGGTTAGATGGAAACTTTCTACACAACTTCAAAAAACAAAAAATTATAATAGATGAAGTTAGAATGAAAATCTAACCTGTTGCCAGTATTATATGGTAAAAAGAACAACTTTTCTGTATCTTTACTGGCCATAAATAAACCGAGTACATACTGTATGACATCATCTGGTTTCTGTACGATTAACCATGAGTTGATAGTCATGGGAGATAAGAAAGCAAATCTTTGCTCCAATCCACGCGGGTGCATCAATTTGTCATACAAAAACCTTAAATAAAAACATCATTAACATATTAGACTATTCATTTGAAATGAGTAAATAAATTGTTCAATTAATTAAACAAAGTTGATCAGAGTATACCTAATGTATGTATCGACAACACCAATGCCTATTTCCAAATGTTTAAAAACTTGCTCCATATCCTCTCTACTAATTGTTTCCGAATATTCAAAACCAAAAATACCTTCCTCCATAGGTATAAGCCGAGTACCACCATCCGGAATATCTGTTATAAGTAAACATGTCTGAAGGCACGACCTATACTGAGAAGTAGGTTTTTTTCTAGCCGCGGTCTTCTTAGCAACACCCTTTGTTTGTGTGGGAATGTTGCTAATTTCAGGCATCTTACCCCTACTAACTTGTTCAATCTCTTTAGCCTGAATCTAAATATCATATAATCAGTTAGGTGAAGTATAAGATCACGAATTAACATTTTCCATGCATAAATATCATATAATTGTGTTGTACCTCTTTTCTCAATGCAACTGACTCGGTTTGCCGCATAATCCCCTTATCATTTGATTTGGATTTTGTTGGAGTCTAACATTACCATGTAAAAAAAATGTACGTAAAATGTCCGTAAAAAATTTGTATACCCAAAGGTTCATAATGGTTTTAAGCTTACCTTATCATCTAGGCAAATGAGGCTTGACGGCCATGCAACAAACGATCCTATTGCATCTCCCAACAATGTTGCATCCGAAACATCGTCAGGTAGTGGTAATAAGGCATCCCCCTCTAATACAATATCAATCGATACTTTCAAAAGTCCAGTGGGGAGCGGTTTATGGTGAAGCATTTCTCCCAAAGTGTTATGCACTTTTCCCTTGCCAACCATCCGATAAGTCGGTGACGATAAATAGAGTTGACAACGAGAAATGCCCTAAAACCAATAATAAATATGACATTGTTAATGTGTATGTATGTCAATTAAATAAATTAAGCTAATTTAATTTCATAATAATATATATAATTACCTCGGGAATATTCAGTTGAAAATTACAATTGATACTATCTTTCTCACTAGTATCTTTAAAAGCTGAAGCTTAATCTCTTTCTTTTTCCTTTTTCAATTCACGAACTTAAGATTGTAATGCTTCCAACTTTTCTTGCAGTTCTTTATTGATAGCCATTTTTTTCTTTGGTTTTTTCAAGGATGTTGGAGTGATCCCATATCCCTTACCCCTCACACGACCAGAATACTCACAAACATCTAATGCTCGACTAAGTAGGCTCCTGCAATCATTGTCTTCATCTGGAGATATAGACTGAGATAGAGTCTCCTGAAATTCATATGAATATCGAAAATTTGACTTAATTATATGTTAATAAACTTTTGATTTAATTCAAGCAATAATGTTATACTTACACATTTCTCAAAAATTTGTTGAACATCTTCTTTAACAACTCCATCCTTACCCACACGGGCTTCCTTCCACAAAACATGTTCCGGAAGAGATGTTTCAGAACTTTTCTCCTTTGTTAACCACACATTAAGGCAAATAACATGATAAAAAATAACTCATGATGAACAAGTATATCATTGCAATTTATAGATACTTACTATAGATTGTTGTAAGCGTGCATATCCCATATGCCCTTTTTTGTATGGATACGCGGGACTTGATGCTCGTTGCCCTTCTCGTTTCGATTTAAAAGTTTCCCATTCTTGAGGTGTAATCAAATCTGCATATTTCTGTGGAAGCTCTGCATCAATAAATTTTTTATCCGCATCCTTAAGAAACTTGTTTGATAAAAAAGATCTAAACCCTCTACGAAAATCATTCACAGAGTGCGTTAGTATAAGTAATTTAAATACATAATCGTCATTAAAAACAAATAACATCACATATGATACCTGTATCTCAATCCATATTTTGTCTTTAGCGTCTTTCAACGCTTTGTTTCTCCAATCATCACAAGTAATTGGAACTTCTCTCCTTGCAACTGAACCAAGATAACTTGTCAACGTTGAACCGTTAGGCTCAATTAGTTGGTTATCTTGACTCCAATGCACATCATGTTTTATGCCTCGATCTCTATCACGAATGAGTCTCTTCATAGTTGTTATTCCTCGTCTAATTTCCCTTTCCACTGCATTACCGGTCTCATCTCCATCATGAATAGAATCATCATGTGGGTGATCCTCGTTACTAGCCATCTAACCTGTAATAAGAGATTGTAATAGTTACAATTCCAACGAAAACTCATAAACATTTTTACTGAAACACTGAATTAGCCGACACTCTTATTGAGTTCTACTATTTTGTTTTGTTTTCTTTCCACAATCAACAGAACCGAACAAATCGGAATTAAACTTCAAACAAACAAAAAACCTAGAGTTCAGAACAACAACATCAACAGAGTCAGAAAATGGGGAACGTTACAGTTCCTTTTGTAGGGATGATACTTGCAGAGTGTGTTCAAGTTGCGTTAATCATATTAAGCAAACAAGTCATGGCACAAGGAATGAACATTTCCAACGAAAACTATCAAACTTCATAGCAATGAGTAACAAGAGAAAAAAATAATTGAAAACCTTAAATTGATGAACACTAAACTAAGCATAGAAATTAAGAACCGAATCAATCAAAGAAAAAGTATACCGTGAAAAAGCTTCAGTTAAAAGATTCCAACTATATCTTCTTCCTCTGATTGTGGAACCCAGGAGCCTCGCCGGAGAAAGCAAACAACCTTATGATGGAATGGATGTAATAACGACTATGTAATAAAAAATTGATGATTACAATGAAGAGGACGGAGGTGCGTGAGAGAAGAAGAGAAGATTTTTTCTGGGTTTAGGGTTTTTCGCGAGAGAAGAGAAACAGTTCTGAGAATAGAAAGAATGAATAGAACCTATTTTTTAATTTTAATATTAAACGACTTTAGCCAGCGCTTTTGTGAAGCGCTGACTAATGAGTGATTTTAGCAGCGCTTTCGCTTTCTAGTTGGGCCTTTAGCTGCGCTTTGAGTAAAGCGCTTTCTAATATGGGCCTTTAGCAGCGCTTCGTACATGGGCCTTTAGCAGCGCTTTTGAGAAACGCTGTCTAAGGTGGAACTTTTAGCAGCGCTTTTGAAAAGCGCTGTCTAAGGTAGGCCTTTTAGCAGCGCTTTTGAATAGCGTTGTCTAAGGTGGGCCTTTTAGCAGCGCTTTTAAACAATTTCGTACATACTTTCCGTGTTTTATTTTTTATGTAACTTATAGCAGCACTTTTGGAAAAAAGCGTTGTCTAAGGTGCGCTGCCTAAAATCATTTTTGGCGTAGTGCATATTAAATCACTTTCAAATATAATCTATTGACTTGGATAAATCAATAGATGTTGCATAAGATTGGTTCACATACTTAGACAATTTTTCAATTTTCCAATTTTTTCAAACATTCAATTTTTGGTAAATTATGGCGTTTTGAACCGTCGTAACACCACAAAAATAGCCACAATTTGCACAGGTCTGAAACAATATTTTAAATTTTAAATTTGAAAAATGTTGCAAACTTGTTAAGTCAGATATCCGTTTAACCGACTTAACAAGTGCTGTAGTAGCATTGAAAACTGCTTTGTTTGAATGCACCTTTTCATCATATCTTTTCATGGCATCCCTTACATCATTTCTCTTATTAAAATTCATAATTTCTCAAACCATTGCCATGACTTTTGAATGGTTTCTTTCATCACTATAAATTCATTTCAAATTTTCATTTTTCATTTACCTCTTTCATATAAATATTAAAATCTCTCTACATTTATTTTCTACACATCTTTCATACTTAGATACTTTTTGAAATACATTTTCACATTATTATCATAAAAGTATCTTGAGCACTTAGAGAGAATTTTTCTTGAATCTTCATACTTCAAAGAGAAGAAGGCTTTGTTATAAGTCTTAAAGAATACTACAAATCTTCATATATTCATTTTATTGAAATTGTTGTAAAAATTCCTAAGTTCCAAGGATTGTTTGGAATTAGGTGTGTACAATAAGAAGGAGGATTGTTTCTTCTTATAGGGTTTATTGTAATCGTTGTTGTCTAGGATTGAATTGAAACAAGAAAATTGGTTTTGAGAGGATTGTTCTCATTTCAACTTAGTGAAAAATTCCAAGAGGATTGTTCTTGGTGATTGTGTTAGAATCTT
This sequence comes from Lathyrus tuberosus, assembly GCA_022829125.1. Taxonomy (NCBI): domain Eukaryota; kingdom Viridiplantae; phylum Streptophyta; class Magnoliopsida; order Fabales; family Fabaceae; genus Lathyrus; species Lathyrus tuberosus. Next base: position 4,438,503 of record JALAZF010000387.1, read on the forward strand.
GTATAGGAAAACTAAGATTGTCTTGTCCATAAGATCTAACAATATTAATATCTCTTACATGTGGTAAGGGGTCTGGAATACTCTCGGACTGTAAGGGGAATCGGGATATATCCTTTTGTCGTTTACTTTCCGCACTTTATCGCTTTCATAACTTAGTAAATAATCAGGAAAAAAATCACATTAAGATAAAACCGTAAAAATTTCAGAGTAACTAATTCACCCCCCCCCCCCCCCCTCTTAGGTGCAAACTAGAATTACATATGCTTCCAACTTCCTTGAGAAGAGGAAGGAGTTATGGAAAGACATCAACAATATTCATGACAATCTTAATGGTCCCTGGTGCTTCATGGGAGACTTCAACAATGATGTGAGAGCCCATGACATAATAGGTGGTAACCTGGTCAATGAGAAGGAGTATAGAGATCCGAGGGATATGATGAATAAAACTGGCCTGTTTGAAAAGGACAATCGGGGAGAGCACTTCACTTGGTGCAATAATTAGAGAAACAATATGGTTTACTCTAGAATAGATAGGGTCTTGGGGAATGTTGACTGACAGTAGGAAAATATGGAGACCAAGTTCACCATAATGAATCATGGGGTGTCTGACCATGATTTACTTTGCCTGCAAGGAACCACTATTAATAGACCTCATAAAACTCCCTTCAAGTTCCAAAATGCTATCATAAATAAGGCTGAGTACTCAAATGCAATGAATCAAAGTTTGGTGGAGCTTATAGAAGGTAATCTTATGTTTGTGGTGTGGAAAAAGCTCCAAAGGCTTCAACCTGTGATAAAGAAGCTTAACAAGTATTTCAATGGGATCAGTCGCCGGTTAAGGGAAGCTAGAGAAAAGTTATCCATTGCTCAAGATAACTAGGTGAGAGATAGGATGAACCTTCAGAATATTGACAGAGTAAAAAACTGTACTAATGAAGTCTTAAGGATGAGTAGTCTAGAGGAAAACAAAATTCAACAAAAATCTAAAGTGGACTGGATCAAGCTTAGAGATGGGAATAACTCATACTTTCATGCTTCTTTGAAAGCCAGACATAGACAAAATCAATTGAACAAGCTAAAAGATGATAGAGGGAAAGAGTTGAACTAGTAGGAGGAGATAGAAAATGAGATCATTAGTTTTTACCAAAACCTCATTGGGACTTCCAATAGCAACTTGACCAGCATTGATATAGTTGCCATGAGGGAAGGGCCCTAATTGATAGTGGATCATAGTGACTTCTTAACTGCTCCTGTGACTGAAACAGAGACTCTGAATAGCTTGAAGGGTATCAGGGACCTATCTGCTCCAGGTATTGATGGTTTTAATGCCAAATTTATTAAGATCTCGTGGGAGTGCATCAATTATGACTTTACCAAAGCCATTCAAGATTTTTTTTGAAAGGGAGAGGATGTACAAAGCAATCAACTGCACCTTGATCACCCTCATTCCCAAGACCAATGATGCCAACATGGTGAAGGACTTTAGGCCTATCTCATGTTGTACTGTTATATACAAAGTTATCTATAGAATAATGGCAAAAAGACTTGGGCAGGTTTTGAACAGTATCTTCCACAGCAGCCAAGCTGCTTTTGTGCTTGGAAAAAAGATACATGATCACATTCTTTTGTCCTTTGAATTAATCAGAGGTTATAATTCTAAACAAGGAGCCCCTAAGTGTATTCTGTAGATGGATTTACAGGTCTATGACACTGTGGAGTGGACAAACTTAGAGTCAATTCTGAAAGAGCTTAGCTTTCCTCACCAGTTCATCAGGTGGATCATGCTAACTGTTATAACTGTTTCTTACAAATTTCAGGGGAATGGGAATATTACTAAAATTGTGGAAGCTAAGAGAGGGCTTAGACAAGGGGATCCCCTCTCCCCCTTGTTATTTGTGAAAGTTATGAAGTACTTGCATATGCTGTTGCAAAAGTTAAAGGACAAGCCAAAATTTAACTTTTATTCAAGATGTGAGAAGATGGAGATCATCAACCTGAGCTTTGCTGATGATTTGTTCCTGTTTGCTAGAGGAGACACAAAATTAGTGGCAATGTTGATGAAAGTGTATGCAGAGTTTTCCAATTCCACAGGGCTCAAGATTAACCATACCAAGTTTAAGGCTTACTTTGGCTCTGTGGAGGATGAGTTCAGGCACAGAATTCAGGAGATCACCCATTTCACTGAAGGTCAATTGCCATTTGGATATCTTGGCATTCCTTTAACTATCAAGAAGTTGAACCTCATTCATTATCTTCCTCTAGTAGACAGGCTCTGCACTAAAATAAATCATTAGAGTTCTAAGCTTCTCTCTATGACAAGTAGAACTCAGCTTATAAATAATGTTCTTTTTGCTTTGTCCAACATTTGGTTGCAATGCCTGCCTATGCCAAAGGTTGTTCTGGCTAAAATTGGTGCCTTGTGTAGATCTTTCTTATGGACTGGTTCTGATAAAGTTAGCAGGAAAGGACCAGTTGCTTGGAAAAAAACTTGTGCCTCTAAAAATTAAGGTGGTTTGAATATTATTTATCTTACAAATTGGAACAATTCTTGCATTGCCAAGTTATTGTGGAACATTAAGAGGAAGTCTTACAGTTTATGGATCAAGTGGATCCACTATTATTACATTAAAAACCATAATGTGATGACAATGGGCCTAAAAAAGAATTCATCTTGGATCTTAAAATAATTATGAAGATGAGACCTATTGTGACTGCCTTGAATATGTGGGATAAATTTGTGATGGAAGACAAGTTCTCCATGAGGAAGCTCTATGCATTGCTGAATGATAGAGAACACGTCATGGGGTAGAGGAAAGTGCTATACAGTAACACTGCCAGACCCAGAGCCCATCTCACTCTCTGGCTGGCCTGTCATGGGAGGCTGGCAACTAAGGACAGGTTGACCAGATTTGGGATCCTTAATGATGAAGAGTGATGTTTTTGCAAAAAGAATGAGACTCTAAATCATTCGTTCTTCAACTGCAGGCCTATGAAGATGGTTTGGATGCAAATTTTACATTGGCTACAGGTTGTGCATAACCCTAGTAACTGGAAGGATGAGCTGTCGTGGGCTATTATGATAAGCAAATCCAAGAGTCCTAGATGTAGAATTATAAAGTGTGCTTTAGCTAAAACTCTATGTATGAGTTATGAAGAATTATGAATGATACTTGCTTTTGTAATGATTGTAATTTCAACAAGGTTGGTCCTAAAATCATAGTCTCCATTGTCCATAGATGTTGGATGAAAGCCAACCTTAGAAAACCTTAGGTAGCTTGCTTATGCCTTAGGTTTGGTCATTTGGTTCCTCTTGTCTTCTTGCTTTGCTGGATCCCTATGTAGGATCACTTGTTTGTAACCGTTCTTTTGGGCGAATAAAGTATTTTATTTTCCAAAAAGAAAAATTACTGTTCTATCCCGTATTTTGTAGAATCATAATTTTTTACACAATTTATTTGGATAAATAAATTGTTCTAGATTTATTTTTAAAACTGAACAAAACTCTTAATATTTTAATAATAATTTATTGTCATAATTAAATTATTATTGAAATATTGAGCCTCTTCTTTAGTTTTAATAGTAAGCTTAGAACGATTTATTTATAACAATAAATTCTTAGGAAAAATATGATTCGAAATACATAGTTTATTTAATTAAATTAAGATACAAAGAGTGATTGTAAAAAAAAATAGATTATATGACATAATTTTACATAAAAATAATTTTAATACTAGAAAGAAAAGGAAACAATTTATGCTTTTGGCTATTTTTAAATTAACATTATTTTTCTAAATTGTTTTTGAATTTTTTCTTTTAGTTTTGAAAAAAATATTTATAATTTAGATAATTTTTAATTTTATATAAAAAAATACATTTTAATTATATTTTATAATAATATTCTAAATTAATATTAACTATGGTTATAACAAATATTTTAATAACGAAATAATAAACACTAAACAAATATTTTTGGTAAGAATATATATTTTTTAAATTATTTAAGTAATTAGTGTAATAGAAAGTTATTGAATATGGTGTTCTTTATATAGAATTTTTAAATCTTATACAGTAATTAAATCTGACTATAGATAATAATAATTCTTGTTTTCTACTATCGACATCAGTTCTCACTTAATATATATATATATATATATATATATATATATATATATATATATGAATGAGCATAACTGGTAAGAAATAATATCTTTTGTGAACAACGAGATATATCTTTATTAGTCGTCAGATACAATAACATTTAAGATTTAAAAATTCTATATAAAAAATACCTTACATAATCTTTTTCTATTGCACTTATATTTTAAAAATTCTATAAAACAGGATTCTTATAAAAAATATTTTTATTGTGATTATTAAATTGTTATTAAAATATTTGTTACAAACAGACTTAATAATTAGTTAGTATATTTATCATAAAATAAACCTCAATTGTATTTTCTACTTTTTATAATAAAAATCATCTAAATCATAAATATTTTTCAAAACTAAAAGAAAATTTTCAAAATAAAACTTCTGAAAAACAAAATTTGCTATAAAATAATCAAAAACATAAATTGTTTAATCATATTCATAGTAATAAAATTATTTTTATATAAAATTACGTCATATCCTTTTTTTTTTAAATCACTTTTGAAAATTAACTTAATAAAATATATATTTTAATGTTCTATCTCGTATTTTATAGAACCATAATTTTTTACACAATTTATTTGGATAAATAAATTATTCTAGATTTATTTTTAAAACTGAATAAAACTCTTAATATTTTAATAGTAATTTGTTGCCATAATTAAATTGTTATTGAAATATTGAGACTCTTCTTTAGTTTTAATAGTAAGCCTAGAACAATTTATTTATTACAATAAATTCTTTAAAAAAATATGATTCTAAATACCTAGTTTATTTAATTAAATTAAGATTCAAAGAGTGATGTTTTAAAAAAAAATATTATACGACATAATTTTATATAAAAATAATTTTAATACTAAAAAGAAAAGGAAACAGTTTATTCTTTTGGTTATTTTTAAATTAACATTATTTTTTAAAAAATATGTTAAATTATAAAAATCATTTTAAAAAATAGAAACAAACTATAAAAAAAAACGGAATAAACCCAAAATTAATAATTTACTTTAATTTACTTTTCCACTTGATGCTATAAATAGTGTGACAATGAACTCTCTTTTCTCACACAACACTAGTTTACAAATACACTCAAATCTCAAATGGCTTCTATTTTCAACCTTCTCTCCATCACTCTCTTCCTTGCCCTAGTTTTCCAAGGTATCATACCTTTCATATTTTATAGCATGAATAATCTCTTCAATTAGGGTTTTTGTTTTATCAACCAAATCATTTTTTTTAATTTCATTTATTATTTTAATGATTTTGATGTTTAATTTATGATTGATATTGCAGCTTATGGACAGCCTTGTAGTTTGAGTAACATTGAGGTTAAACAAACCAAAACATCAGGATCATTGTGGAAGGTTACTGTGACCAACAACTGTATTTGCACTCAAACAAATGTGAAGTTCAATACCAAAGGATTTAAGTCAAGTACACCTGTTGATCCAGCAATCCTTAGCCAAGATGGTCTTCTCATCAAAGGAGAGCCACTTTATGGATATAAATCTGCCACCTTCACCTATACTTCTGCTTCTGAGTTTAAATTTACACCAGTTTCATCCCAAATTGCATGTTCTTAGAAATTAGAATTATGTTAGGATTTATATTTTTTGTTAAACAAAAATAAAGCAGTTATGGATTGTATCAAGTTTTGAATTGTTATATCAATTCAGTTTTTATTTGTTATGGTAATAAATAGTTATGAATATTATACATTAAGAATGTTTAATATGGTATCTCTCAATAAACTCCCACTATTAAATATTGATTAATATAATATTGTTCTATAAGTAAATGAAAGCTGGCAAATTGCCAGGTGGAAATAATAATATAATTTTTTTCTTCTTCATCTCTACTTTAATCTTTTTTTACTATATATATTGTTTTGGCTAAGGTTGTGGGTTAGAAATCATCATCTTTATACCTATCTTATTGTTTTTCATTTTTTTTTTAAATATCAATTACTCTTATTTTGCATATAAATATTGTTGGAAAATTATTTTATTATAAATATTTGAAGGATTCTCCAAATAAAGTTTTTTTTTTTGTGATATTGTTAATGAAGAATTACAAATTTAATATTGAAATATTATTTAAGAATTTTCCACAAATAAATATTCTGATCATTATATCTAAAATATAAATTTTGGAAAACTAATAATTTAATTTTAAACAACTGTTAAGAATTGTATGTTTTTTTTTTGTTGAACTTTGTTATAGTGAATCTGATTAAATTAAAAGATAAATTATATTTTTTGAACAATTAGTAAAATAAACAATATAGTTTCAAAAATAGTTTTCACCATTATGATTGAAAAAATTAATAAATAAATATTGTTAATTAAAAATATTAATATATCATATAAAAAAAATACTTTTTTAAGAAATAATGTATCTGAACTATATAGTTCAGTTACATTAACTTTTTAATGAATCTAAAAAATAATTTTTCTTATACTAAAGATGAATGATAAAATACTATTAGCTATTTTGTTCTTACTATCATGAATAACTGTATAGTAATTTGTGCTCAATTGAATAATTTATAATAAAATCAAATTGGGTATTGTTTGATGTTTTTTTTTTTTTTGTAATAAAGGGGGATATATTATAAACCAAAAAACAGTTAATACACGCCGATCAAGTGATCCAGGCTACAAGAAGACATATAACAAAACCGCTACTCTAGCTTAATGCATAAGTTTAAGAATTCCTCTGAAAATAAGTCAACAGTTTCTTGTCTGCTTCCACTTGGGGCATTACCCATTCTTTAATCCTTTGCATATTCAAGTCGTCCTTTTTTCCATTTTGAAAAATGATTTTGTTCCTGCTCGACCATATATGGTATATTGTTTCCGCCGCGATATACTTTGTCATTTTTGCTTTCAAACCCTTGCCTTTGGTAGCACTAATTAACCAACTTAAGTTTATGGTTCTGAGACCTGGGAGGGGTATGTTGAACACTCTTAAAACCCGAATCCAAAGTTGTTGTATAGTTTTACAGTAAAAAAGGATATGCATATTCGTTTCTTGGTGCGAGCAGTAAACCAACATGCCGTCTGTGTTAACCCCCATTTTCGCAAGTCTGTCCTTAGTCATCAACCTACTTTGACATGCCAACCAAGTAGTGAAGGTCGCCCTTGGCCTAACAATGTTTTTAGTCACTAAACTGCTCCAGTCAACCTTATGTTTCTCCCCTCGTAAGTAGCAATAAACCCCTCTGGTATCATATTTGTCTGCTTCCAACAAAGCATGCCAGGTGGTTGATGCAGTGACATTATCTCTGATTTTGATGATACTCCGGGTAATCCAAGAACATGTATTGTCTGGTATGTACTGAGCAACATGGCCTCCCTTGATGAAGTACGAATGCAGCCACTTGACACAGAGGATGTCCTTTCTTGTCCACAATTTCCAAAGGAGCTTCCCTACGGTTGCCAAGTTCCATTCCTTCAGCGAAATAATGTTTCTACCACCTGTCGACACCGAGTCGCAGACTTTATACCAAGCAACGAGTGCTTTCTTATTGTTTTCAGCTCTCCCAGACCACAAAAAAGTTCTGCAGACCTCTCTATGTGGTTTGTCACTTTCTTGGGCAAGGGGAAAACTTGCATCCAATAGTTGGTTATGGAAAAAAGCACACTTTTCACCAATTGCAGCCTTCCTGCATACGACAGTAGTTTCATGCTCCAAAGATGAATTCTTGCAAGTATTTTGTCAATCAAGGGCTGGCAGTCTTTCACTGTTAGTTTACGATTATTGAGTGGCACACCCAAATACTTGAACGACATTATTCCACTGGTTAGGCCTGTGACCTGGTACAGGTGATTTTTGGAAGCTTCATCCACACCTCCCACATATAGCTTGCTCTTGGCATGACTGATGTTCAAACCTGTGGAGGCTGAAAACTCCTGAAGTTTCTGCATAATCAGGTGGAGTGAGCCTGCATCACCTCGAGTAAATAAAATAGTATCATCAGCAAAAAAGAGATTAATGATTTTAAGCCTTTCACCTTTGGGGTGAAAGTTAAAATCAGGGTTTCTTGCCAAGGTATGGAGCATCCTATGCAAGTATTCCATTGCTATGACAAACAAAAGAGGTGAGATGGGGTCTCCCTGTCTCAGCCCTCTTCTTGCTCTAAGTTCTCTTGAAGGTCTTCCATTGATCATAAACCTGTAAGTAACATTAGAAACACAGTTCATAATCCAATTGATAAACATGTGAGTTATACCAGGTTCTTGCATAATTTGAGACAAAGCTTGCCACTCCAAGGTATCATAAGCTTTTTGGATATCAAGTTGAAGCATGCATCTAGGGGAGATGTGTTTCCTGTTATAACCCCTCACTAGCTCATGGGACATAATTATGTTATCTTGGATCAATCTGCCAGGAATGAATGCAGACTGAGAATCAGAAATTATAGTGCCAATTACTGATCCTAGCCTCATAGTGAGAATTTTTTATATTATCTTGTAGATTGTGCTGCAGCAGGCTATAGGCCTCATATCTTTGATTGTTCTTGCCTCGGGGTTTTTTGGGATTAGAGTAATGAGAGAGCAGTTGAAAGATTTATGGATTTGACCTTTCATGAAGAACTCTCTGACTGCTGTTCTTACATCATGTTTCAAGTAGGCCAAGCTTTCTTGAAAAAGTAGGAGTTGTAGCCATCCACTCCTGGTGCCTTTGTATCACCAATACTACTTAGGGCTTCCCAAATCTCTATGTCCTCCATAGGTCTGATAAGAGTTTGGGATCCATTCTAGAGAGGGTGTTTCCTTCCCTAATGACAGGTAGAACAATGCTCTTAATGCTTTGATTAGAACTTCTCCATTCATTGCTTGGAGGGAGTAGAGGCCTTTGTGCTTGTTTTTTCCTTGACATGGGCATGAAAATAAGTACTATTATTATCTCTCAACTTGAGCCAGGTGATCTTTGACTTTTGCCTCAGAATCTCCTCCTCAATCTGGTTGAGATGAATAACTCTGCTTGCTTGTTCCTTAACCTGATACATCAACTTCTCATTGAATGGATCCTTATGTAGATTTTCTTATGCAGTGTGTAGTTCATCTCTGGCTTGAATCAGGTTTTGCTGGTTGGCTGTGACAGTTTTAGTCATGGTCTTAAGCACAGGTTGGAGTCTCTTTAACTTCCTCCACAGTCTGTGCATAGGTCCTCCTTTTGTGTCTCCCCTCCAATTATCTTCTACTGCATTCTGAAATCCCTCAGCATTGGTGATGCAGTTTAGGAACCTGAATAGCCTGGCTGGAGGTTTAGTAGTATGTTGGTCTTGAAGCCACGCCTTAACAGGAGTGTGGTCAGAGATGTTTTCTGGCAAGTTCTCAATGACAGCATTGTGAAATTTCTGATACCAAGCAGCATTGCCCAGTAATCTATCAATTCTAGAGTAGATAACCCCAGATGTATGGTTGTTTGTCCAAGTAAAATAAGGACCTTTTGATGTGGCTTCATACAAACCAGTACTATGCATCAGATTCTCCAAGTCTTTATACTCTGCCTCTATTACAGCCTTTCCTCCTACTCTATCCTGGCAGGTTGTGACATTGTTAAAGTCACCAATGACAATCCAAGGGCCCATAGCAGGTTTGCAAGTGAACTCTATGTCTCTCCACAGGCTTCTCCTATATTCTAGTTGGTTGTAGGCATATATAATAGTGATAACTTGAATGTAATTCTGTTCAAGGGTGTACACCTCCACATGAATGAATTGTGCATTGTTGGTGATGACTTTTAGTTGAACTTCCCTATGCTTCCAAAGTAGCCATATTCTTCCATTATTATAGTGTTCATAATTATCCTCAAAACTCCAAGTATTTCCAAATGTTTTCCTAATCCTATCAGCATTATGCTTTTTGACTCTTGTTTCCATTAAGGCATATATAGACACATTGAATGTTGAGATATAGGAGCCTATCTCCCTGTGCCTTGCCTCTTTATTCATGCCCCTAGAACAGTCTCCAATTCGTAGGGGAGTGAAAAAGTTATTGTATTTGATAAATGCACTCTTATGTGGGGTGTGCATACCTTGCTTCTCCTTAGTCGTCTTGGTTGCTGATCCCACCTTTGTCCATTCTTCTTCATGTTCTATTTGATTAGATGTGGAACCCTCTGTGATGCATTGTGTGGGTTATTGTACTTCCTTCTGTGTGTTTCTCCTTGCAGGGGGGTTTTCCCTTGTTGGTGTGATTGGTGTCTTGATTGGTCTTGGATACTTATTTCCAAACCCTCTGAGGTTTGTCAGTCTTCCTTTTTATGTCACAGTCATGGCCTATTTTCAAGCACCTCTGACAATACAATGGTTTCCACTCGTAATCAACTCTTTGCTCCATTAGTTTACCTTGATGATCTCTGATGTTGATAGTGTCTCTTGGCTTTTATGTAATATCAACTTCAATCAGGACTCTTGCATAGGAGATTCGAAGCTTTTTTGCCGTGCACTCATATGTTGTTATAGGCTTACCAATTGCACTAGCCATCTTTGATAGGCTTTTGTCACCCCACATGTGTAAGGGGAGGTTGGGGAAATTCACCCAAAGGGGAAGAACCCTCAGTAGATCGTCCTCCATCTCAAAGTCAGAGCTCCACACTCTGATAAACACTGGTTTGCCATGGATAAAGTATGGACCCTTGGACATCACTTCCTCCCAATCTTGTTGTGTTCTGAATCTAACTACGAAAAAACCTTCGTCATTGTAGTAGAGTTCTGGCATCGATACGAAATTTGCCACGTTTTCCATTAATTTTTTGACAGAATTCATTGATGGGGGCTCCCCTAGGGCAAATAGGATTAGTGCATTGCTCCAATAGTCCAATTCATCTTCAACATCCTCTTCTTATATCTGAATCTCCAGGTCTCCATTGATGATATTGGGTGCTATGAACTCCACCAGTATACCTCTGTTCGATGTACGGTTCCCTTTGATGACTTCAACCCATGGTTTGGTGGCTGCTTCCTTCATGCTCTTTGGTGAAACAGTGTTGTCCCTACCAATGTTTTCCAAGTCATTGTGATGCTTTGTGGCTTCTGACTGGTTATCGATTATTGGCAAAGGTGGATTGTCGTCGTTTGCATTCTGATCAGGTTGTTCTTGATTATCTGGTGCTTCCTCTAAAGGCTCCATGATAGCTTGCGTTGATGTTATAAAATCCATTTAAGGGAATATGAAATGCATTAATGTTACTTTATAATTATAATTAATATAAAATTATTGTTGTATTTTTTTTATTAATAGCAAGAGATAAAAAAAATAGGGATATGAAATCTAAATATATTCTTTTTCATTTTTTTTATAAGTGTATTTTTCTTATGCTGTTTACAACAATCACTTATTAATTTTTTCTTATCTTTATTCAGTTTTACTTATTTAAATAAAATATTTAAAATTTTGCATTAGAAATTAAAAAAATTATAATCAATAGTAAAAAAATTGATCATTAGAATATATTGTTATAAGCCTTTATTTGAATACAAATTATAAAAATTGTGTCATATATATTACTATAAATGAGAAGTTTATAATATACTATTGTAAACCAAAAGTTTACACATGACAACCATGTTGTTGGAAAATTTGATTGAGTCTTCCAAAATTTAATATGTGAAAGCTAATTTTAATAAATAAATAAAATAAAGTATATGAAAAATGAAAATGGTCGTTGCAACTAGAATGTGAATAGGCAAGACTAATTAATAGGGGTCTACAGTCTAACCTACACAGACTAAGGCTATGCGATACTTTTTTAAGTAGAAAATGCCTAGACTTTTTATAAGTCTATTTGGTTAAATAGGCCCGACACAGGCCATAAAAAAAAGCTTTTTAAGCCTATTAGACCAACCTATTTTAATAAATATATTATTTTTTATATTTTATTTTGTATTTTATATCAAAATACAAAAGTAAAGGTTAGTTATCTTGAATAACTTGTGAAAAAAAGTTGAAATAACTTTATGAATAATGTCATATTTGTTTTTACAAGTTCTCATAAATAAATAATCTCACAAAACTTATGCTTCTATGTAAGCCCAAATAGGTCTATGTAAATAAACATTTAGTCTCATTGTACTTTTGATTTTCTAGTATATTTAAACATTAATTGAATCATTTATTTAGGCTAATTAGACATTCAAAAAGTCCAGACTCAGGACAGAAAATGAGCCTCTGATAGGCCACATGTCATGCTTAGAGTTTTATTATCTTAGTAGGTCAGGCTCAGGCTTGGCAAATCATAGCTCGGCCCAGCCTATTTTCACCCCTAGTTGCAACCATATTCGGGTTTGGGAATCGATTACACAAGGGGAAGCTATTAACACCCCTCACTTCCATTGTACTCAACAGAAACCTTTTAGTTAAAATTACAATTGAATGTTAGCTTACGTTAATTATTTTCTTCGAGTAATTAATAGTGCAAAAAGGAAAAGAAAAGAGGGCGCAAAAATATTTTTATTAGGGTGCTTGACGAGATTGCGGGTCTCGCTCCTATGCATCCTTGGGTGTAATGAGAAACTTAATGCTTCGTAGTTCAGGGTGACTGTTACAGTTTATTGGTTTGTTTTATTGAAAAAATGTTTAGATCACATTCTAATGATTAAATATTGACTTGTTTGCTCGTTGTGGAGGTTTAAGCGCTAGTTTGTATTCACATTAAAACAGAATAAAAAATGTTCTTTTACAAAAACAAAAGTTGTTGATCGCATGGGGGAGAGAAATTAGGTTTGATTTTCAAATTCTGGCACGGATATCAGATGTCCTACACAGTTGTTGAGACATTGATATCCAACACAATGAACAAGATAACAAAAAAAATAGTGCAGAAAGTAAATAACACAGTGATATGTTTACCCAGTTCGGTCTAACACACCTACTCTGGGGGATACCAAGCCAGGGACGAAATCAATATACGATAGTATCAACTCACAGATCATACAATAACCGAATAATCTGCTCACTTAATCACTACCATTCCTATGACTTCTACCTAAGACTCACCTAGGTATGAGGCCCTCCTTAAATCCCTCTACAACCACAACCCGTGATTGGTATCTTTCCACACAAGTAACAAACCGAAAGTTACACTTTCAAAACACAAAATTCTCAATACTTCACAGCTTATGAGAATTGACACACAAGAAACTCAATGCTTAAAAGCTTATGAGTAACTGACAGAACTTACAACACAAAAATCCAGTCCTTATACTGTTATCAGAATGATACCAGTTAGGCTCACAAAATACACTCGAAAACCCTAACAAAACACAAGTAAGTTCCACACCTAAACTAGGTTTACATCAGTCAATATATAGCATTTAATCTGGACTGAATTGGGCTTTAAAAACGCAGCAAATAGACTGCTCACAAATCTGTAAAATAAACTCCAACAAAATAGGTCTTCAATCCAAAGTTTCCTATTATGTCTCCATAATTAGAAACAGCAGCAAATCCGAAAACCAACAAATAATCACAATCCAAAAATGCTTTGGATGCCACATAGGATAACCAAATATTCACAGAATATTTAGTAACAATTAACAGCAACAGAATCTGCTTTAAAACTGAATGCAAACGCGATGTCCTATGAGCAGGTATGGGACATCTTCATTCGACATCTTGAATGCAGCAAATTAGAACTCCATGTTTCAACTTCTTGCTGCTATAATAGTTTTAGCAAAATAAATGCCAACCACAAAAGCACAGAAATAACAATCTCCCCCTTTGGCTTATTTTGGCTAAAACTACACACACAAAAAAACTTTCAAAGAAGAAGCAAGCAGCACACAAAAAAAAACATCCATATCAGACAGCAGCAGCGAAATACCAACATCACACAACAACAACAAAAAAATATATCCAGCATAGCAGCACTCCCCTTCAGCTGCATACAACACACAGCACACAACATATCATAGCAGCATAGCAAAACTCCCCTTCAACTGCAGCAACATTCCACAATCTCCCCCTCAACTACTGCAGCAGCACAAGCATCCAAGCACAAACAAACAAACATACTACTCCCCCTTTTTAGTCATAAATATGACAAAGGCAAGTAGAACAAGTCAAAGTAAAAATAAACCAGAATAAACACCACATCACATGACCAAGTGTCATGCTCAAACTTCAGCATTTTCCCTCCATGCACACACTGCACTACCAGAACCTCCTTTACTCTTTCCAATCTGGCAGCCAGAAGAAACATTAATTTCTATAGGTCTTCATGAATGCAAACCCCAAGTCTGTTCCTCAGGTTTTCAAGCTGAACTGCATCCAGAGCCTTGGTAAATATGTCAGCAAGCTGATTTTTTGTGCTCACATGTTCTAGAGTTATGACTTTGTCCTCCACAAGTTCTCTAATGAAGTGATGCCTAATATCAATGTGCTTAGTCCAACTGTGTTGAATGGGATTTTTGGAAATATTAATAGCGCTCAGGTTGTCACAAAACAATGTCATGACATCTTGTGTGACATTATACTCAGATAACATCTGTTTCATCCATACCAGTTGAGCACAACTACTACCAGCTGCTATGTACTCAGCTTCAGCAGTAGAAAGGGATACATAATTTTGCTTCTTACTAAACCATGAAATAAGATTATTTCCCAAAAAGAAACATCCTCCAGAGGTACTCTTCCTATCATCAGCACTTCCAGCCCAATCACCATCACAGTAACCTACTAAAATGGGACTTGAGTCATGGGAGTACAACAACCCATAATCACATGTACCACTCACATACTTAAGAATTCTCTTTACTTGATTGATGTGACTGACCTTGGGTTCTGGTTGGTATCTTTCACACACACCAACAATAAATGTTATGTCTGGCCTGCTTGCTGTAAGATACAGCAGACTGCCAATCATACTTCTATACAAACTTTGTTCAACATTTACTCCCTTTTCATCTTTGGATAACTTCAAGTGAGTAGGAGCAGGAGTCCTCTTATGCTTGGCATTATCCAGTCCAAACTTCTTCACAATGTTCCTCGCATATTTGCTCTGACAAATAAAAATGGAATCTTCCATCTGCTTGACTTGTAATCCAAGGAAGTAGGTCAATTCACCTACCAAGCTCATCTCAAATTCAGACTGCATTTGGTTGACAAAATGTTGGACCATTTCATCCGACATCCCACCAAACACAATATCATCTACGTAAATCTGAGCAATCATTAGTTTCCCATCCTTCTCCTTGACAAAAAGTGTTTTATCAATACCACCCTTCCTGTATCCATTGTTGACTAAGAACTCAGTCAGTCTTTCATACCAAGCTCGTGGAGCTTGTTTCAGCCCATACAAAGCCTTCTTCAGCTTGAAAACATGATCAGGAAAATTTGGATCCACAAACCCTTTAGGCTGCTCAACATAGACTTCCTCATTAAGATAGCCATTCAGAAAAGCACTCTTGACATCCATTTGAAACAATCTGAATTTCAACAAACATGCCACTCCTAGCAGCAATCTGATGGATTCCAATTGAGCCACAGGCGCAAATGTTTCATCGAAGTCTACTCCTTCAATATATGTGTATCCTTGGGCAACTAATCTGGCTTTGTTCCTAGTAACAACTCCTTATTCATCAGACTTATTCTTATAAACCCATTTTGTTCCAATCACATTTGTTCCTGCTGGTCTTGGTACCAGTTCCCAGACTTCATTCCTCTTGAATTGACAAAGTTCTTCTTGCATGGTACTTATCCAGAACTCATCTGTCAATGCTTCTTTGACATTCTTTGGTTCAATCTTTGAAACAAAGCATGCATTTGACACAGTCTCCCTCGTTCTGGTTCTTACACCTTCATTCAGATCTCCAATAATCAATTCTTTAGGGTGATCCTTCTGAATCCTTATAGAGGGTCCCCTGTTAGCATCCTCTACCTCTTCATTCTCAGGTCTAGTGTTGGTTTCTTGAGCACTATCTTCTACAGACTCAATGTCTTGGGAGATTTCATTATTCATGGGCAGACATACTCCAACATCATCTGGGACATCTTCGTCTTTGCCAGAGTCATCAACCACCACATTTATGGATTCCATCATCACCTTAGTTCTGGAATTAAATACCCTATATGCTTTACTGTTTGTAGAGTATCCCAAAAATATCCCATCCTCACTCTTGGGATCCATCTTTTGCCTCTGCTCACGATCCGCCAAGATATATCACTTACTCCCAAACACATGGAAATACTTCACATTTGGCTTTCTACCTTTCCATAGCTCATAAAGAGTGACAGAAGTACCTGATCTGATAGTCACCCTATTGTGTATATAGCAAGTAGTATTCATGGCTTCAGCCCAAAAATGATATGGAAGCTTTTTGGTATGAATCATGACTCTTGCACACTTTTGCATAGTCCTGTTCTTGCGTTCCACCACACCATTCTGATGAGGAGTGATCGATGATGAGAATTCATGAGTGATTCCCTGAGATAAGCAGAACTCTTCAAACCTGCTATTTTCAAAATCTTTCCCATGATCACTTCTGATTCGAATAACACCACAATCTTTTTCCCGTTGAATCCTTTGACACAACTCTTTAAAGACTGCAAATACTTCAGACTTTTCTTTAATAAAACTTATCCAAGTGAATCTGGAGTAGTCATCTACGAAAACATAGGCATACTTCTTCCCACCAAGGCTTTCAACCTGCATAGGTCCCATTAAGTCCATGTGAAGAAGTTCTAGAACTCTGGAAGTTGTGGTAAGATGTTGAAGCCTCTTGTGTGACACCCTTGTTTGCTTCCCAACTTGACATTCACCACATATTTTATCCTCATCAATCTTCAGCTTGGGAATACCTCTAAAGCTTCACTTGACATAACTTTCTTCATCCCTTTCAGGTGTAAGTGACCCAATATCTGATGCCACAGTTTGGTTTCATCTTCCTTTGACATCAAACAAGTAGACAGACTTTTAGGTTCTTGAGGATTCCACAGATAGCAGTTATCCTTAGACCTGGTTCCCTTCATAACAACTTCATCTTTCTCATTGGTTACTAGACATTCAGATTTGGTGAAATTTACTTTGAGACCCACATCACACAGTTGGCTTATACTGATTAAATTTGCGGTCAGCCCTTTGATAAATAGAACATGATCCAGATTTGGTTGTCCTGTGTAGTCCATCTTTCCAACACCTTTTATTTCACCCTTTGATCCATCCCCAAAGGTGACATAATTGGTGGAGTGAGGCTTGATATCTGACAAGAATTTCTTCACACCAGTCATGTGTCTTGAGCAACCACTGTCAAAGTACCAATCTTCTCTTGCAGATGCTCTAAGAGAGGTATGTGCTATGAGACCAACCATCATTTGTCTAGGAATCCATCTTCTCTTCACTTTACCCCAACTCTGTCCTTTATTTTGTTGCTGAGCAGTTTTGGGATAGCCGTGCAACTTGTAGCAAAAGGACTTTAAATGACCAATCTTTCCACAGTAATGGCATCTCCATGGTTTATACTTTGATCTACAAACTCTTTTCTGATGCTTCATCTGATGTTGAAACATGTGATTTGATGTCCCCTCTTCTTGTTTTATTTTCTAAGGAACAAACTTCAATACAGGCTTCTTGTAAGTCTCTGCTTGATTGTTAAAACCAAGGCCTTGCACATTTCCAGCATCTTTCCTAGCCTGAAGAATCTCATCCAGCTGTGTGGTACCATTGTTCAGCATTCTTATAGATTTGGTCATATTGTCAAGTTTTGACTTTTGCCATTCAACCTCCTCTTTCAGATCAGCAATGGTTCATAGATGTTCTTCCTTCTCAGCTTCTAGTTGAGCTATCAGAATCTTCCGTTCCAATATTATCTGGCACCTTTCTTCATTCTTGATACATAACTCTGAAAACCCTGTGAAGACTTCTTCCTTTGTGAGTTCTCCAACATAGGATTCTTTGTCAGAGTCAGACTCACAAGTAGTTTCTCCATCAGCCTTACAGATCCCAGTCAAAGCTGTCACAAATTTTGCTGATTCTTCTTCAAGATCACTCTCAGACTCTCCTTCTGACCAAGACACTGATAAGCCCTTCTTCTGCCTTTTGAGATACGTGGGACACTCAGTCTTTATGTGCCCATATCCCTCACATTCAAAGCACTGAACTCTCTTCCCTTGATTGGAGTCTTCTTTAGTTCTGGTTCTTCTGCCTCCATCCTGGTTCTTACTGATGTCGAGTGACTTGTTCTGAGCATTTGCTCTCGACTTCCAGTCAATCCTTTTCAACACTTTGTTAAATTGTTTTCCAAGCAATACCAGATCTTTAGACACCCATTCATCTCTGACCAGGTCACCTTCATCTTTTGAGTCACCAGCATTTGACACAAAAGCTATGCTCTTCTTCTTTTCAAACTTTTCACTGATCCCTAATTCAAATGTTTAAAGAGATCCCACCAGTTCATCCACTTTCATCTTGTCTATATCCTGAGCTTCCTCTATAGCAGTCACTTTCATGTCAAATCTCTTAGGTAGAAATCTGAGGATTTTTCTGACCAGTTTGCTGTCAGACATCTTTTCACCTAGGGCACTAGAGGCATTAGCTATCTCAATAATGTTCATATGAAAATCATGAATGCTCTCATCCTCTTTCATCTTCAAACTCTCAAACTTGCTAGTGAGAAGCTGAAGTTTTGACATCTTCACCTTTGAAGTCCCTTCATGAGCAACCTTCAAGACCTCCCACGCCTCTTTAGCAATGGTGCAGTGTTCTATCAACCTAAAGATATTCTTGTTAACACCATTGAACAATGCATTCATGGCTTTGGAATTTCCCACGGACCCTTTGTAATCTGCATCATCCCAGTCTTCCTCTTCCTTCACCACATCAGCAGGGGTACCTTTTTCATCTTTAACCTTTGGGGGCTCCCATCCTTTTATAACAGCTTTCCATGCTTGATCATCCATGGATTTGATGAATGCTATCATCCTTGGTTTCCATTAGTCATAGTTGGAACCATCAAGCAGAGGTGGTTTGTTCAGAAATCCTCCATCTTTGTCCATTGTACCAGAAAGTACCTTCCCTGAATCTCACCCAGAACCAAACCAGGGTGCAAGCTCTTGATGCCAATTGAAATTCTGGCATGGATATCAGATGTCCTACACAGATGTTGAGACACTGATATCCAACACAATGAACAAGATAACAAAAAAAACAGTGCAGAAAGTAAATAACACAGTGATATGTTTACCCAGTTCGGTTTAACACACCTACTCTGGGGGCTACCAAGCCAGGGACGAAATCAATATACGATAGTATCAATTCACAGATCATACAATAACCGAATAATCTGCTCACTTAATCACTACCCTTCCTATGACTTCTACCTAAGACTCACCTAGGTATGAGGCCCTCCTCAAATCCCTCTACAACCACAACCCGTGATTGGTATCTTTCCACACAAGTAACAAACCGAAAGTCACACTTTCAAAACACACAATTCTCAATACTTCACAGCTTATGAGAATTGACACACAAGAAACTCAATGCTTAAAAGCTTATGAGTAACTGACAGAACTTACAACACAAAAAACCAGTCCTTATACTATTATCAAAATGATACCAGTTAGGCTCACAAAATACACTCGAAAACCCTAACAAAACACAAGTAAGTTCCACACCTAAACTAGGTTTACATCAGTCAATATATAACATTTAATCTGGACTGAATTAGGCTTCAAAAACGCAGCAAATAGACTGCTCACAAATCTGCAAAATAAACTCCAACAAAATAGGTCTTCAATCCAAAGTTTCCTATTATGTCTCCATAATTAGAAACAACAGCAAATCCGAAAACCAACAAATAATCACAATCCAAAAATCCTTTGGATGCCACATAGGATAACCAAATATTCACAGAATATTTAGTAACAATTAACAGCAATAGAATCTGCTTTAAAACTGAATGCAAACGCGATGTCCTATGAGCAGGTATGGGACATCTTCATTCGACATCTTGAATGCAGCAAATTAGAACTTCATGTTTTAACTTCTTGCTGCTATAATAGTTTTAGCAAAATAAATGCCAACCACAAAAGCACTGAAATAACAGATTTGTTTGAGTATGTTTTATATTTGAAAGACGAGTATTCATCACTTACAAGCGATTACCACTTGAGCCTAATACTCGAGACTATGACTGAACCTTTCACCCAGGTAGTCTTTTTCCCTCAATCTATTTACGAAAATGTTTGAATAGTTATAAGTGTTTTGAATGAAAGACGAACACTTGAGCTTGAAGCAATTACCACTTGGGCTTAGTATTTTGGACAATGATTGACTCTTTCATCCAAGTAGTCTTTCAATTTATTGCGAAAAGGTGACGCATCTGGATTTTAGAGAAAGACAAGTATTTATGACTTACAAACGATTACCACTTGGGCCTAATACTCGGGACTATGACTAGACCTTTCACCAGGTAGTCTTTTTCTTTCATTATTGTTAAAAGGTCAAAGTATGACTTAGTCGTTTTGAGTTTGATTATGAAAAGAGCTAGATGTTGGGTCAAGTGTTTGATTTGCGTTTGAACAGATTGAATTGTGAAAATTGTTTAAAGTGTGTCGGGTCTAAGAATCGACTTGGCGTTGGATCAAGGTTTTCGAAAAGCCCACATAGTGTTTGACCAAGGGTCTTTGAATTTTGAAAGGTTCATTTTACAAAATTAAAGTCTTTATTTATTCATCAATTAGTTGATTAATTGTCCAATTATACAAATATTAACAAATATAATAAAAAAGATAATGGATATAATTTGTATTGACAAGAGTAAAAATGCATGAACATATAAGGATGATAATCATGGTAATTAGACAAAAATAAAGGATTAATTAATTAAATTATATTTAAATTAACTATTTAGGTCTATTAATTTTAATTATTTTAATTAATTAGGTGAAAAAAATCAATTTATTAATTGAATTAATTAATAGTCAACTTACCTAAATATCTAATTAAAATAAAATCTAGATTAGTCAATTAATATAATCCTAATAAAAGAGATAGTAATAAGAAAATAAAAATAAATGAATAAACAAGTTCTGATCATGGGCTTAACCCACAATTAGTTGATAAGTTGTTCATTTAAACAAATATAATGAAAAAGATAATGGATATAATTTGAATGACCAAGAGTAAAAATGCATAAACATATAAGGATGGTAATCAAGGTAATTAAACAAAATTAAATGCTTAATTAATTAAATTATATTTAAATTAACTATGTAGGTCTATTAGTTTTAGTTATTTTAATTAATTAAGTGAAAAAATTCAATTTATTAATTAAATTAATTAATTGGAAACTAACCTAAATACCTAATTAAAATAAAATCTAGATTAGTCAATTAATATAATCCTAACAAAAGAGATAGTAATAAGAAAATAAAAATAAATGAACAAACAAACTGAAATGGGGGTGCAATCTGATCATGAATTTAACCCAAAGCCCAACAAAAAATAAGGTAAATATTTAATGAATGAATGATATGGGGTGTAGAAAACGATCAAACGCAAGGCCCAAAAGATGTAGGCCCACTCTAGCAAATTAATGGGCCAATCAAAGGAGAGAGTAAACACTATTGACTATATCCCAGACCTTTGGATCATTATAGCACAAGATCTAAAGGACCATGGCGCGTGTGCATGGACTATGATGGGGGGATCCATGTAGGATCCCTTGGTTGACCATGTTGGAATTAATTTAATAATAATTATACAAACATGCTCAATAGCAAAGATTAAAACTATAGTCGTACTTTAGTGTGGAAACCATATGAGCATATAAATATACTAGGATCTACAACATGTTAATTTATCAAAGATTGAGATTAGAAATAGCTAGATAATCGAATCATTGACACGATAACTTTATACTTTCCTGAAATACAAAATAAAGAGAGACGAATGATGAGCACCCGTTGGCTTGTGGTTCTTGTTCTAGCAAACAATGGTTAGATACACCAAAAGTGCTAGCCTTCTACTTTAGGGGAGAGAAGACTACACTGTCTATGCTGTTTGATTATATTTGGGGATTTGAGAGCTATGCAAGTGTTGTATATTGTCTCAAGATGAATGTGTCTTGCTTAACGCTCATGTGGGAGCCCCTTTTATAGCCTTTATCACTCCTTATTTAAGGTATGCCATTAAGAGAAGTCTTTTGGCCTTCTAACGTTGCATGTCCATCATTACCTTAACTCCTCTTCATGAATGCATGCTTTGAAGACCAGGTAACGTCTGCATTGATGTACCGCCGCCATTACAACCTTTGGTGTGCCTTGTTGAGTTCATGACTGGCGTAGGTTCCGGGTTGATGGGGTATAGTACCCAGCCTCGTAAGGATTCGGCTGATGGAAGTCGGGCTCCATGACCGGCCCGACTTGATAATGACTCTTGCCTAGCTCTTGGTGCTACTCGTCCCTTCTTGCTTTCGTAGCCGAACTCACGTCTAGCCATGGATTTCCATACAACTTGGCTCCAAATATATTTGGCATGTACATAAGCCCCCTGAGTACTATATCCGTTTATAAGGATATAGTACTCGGCAGTAATATGAGCCCAAATATATTTGACTAACGTCGTGTTATAAGTCGACCTTTTATTTTAGGTCCTTACTTTAATGCATCATGAGAGGCTATTCTCTAGCTATTCTTTGAATGTTGGGCTCCTATTAAAGTCATTTTTCTCTTCCCTTTACTCCCACGCTCTTATTCTTATTTAAACACGTCCGTTTCAACTTCAAGCGTTCTTCATTTCAGGTTTTTTTTTCTTTCACTCTTGATTTTCCTCTATCTTTCTTAAACAAAAATTGTAGTCCTTAGGGAATGTGATGATGAGGGTAAGGTCATCCATAAGAGTGACGAGGAGAGCAAAAGATTATGGAAAGAAAACATGCAAGAGATGATGGATTCTATAAGGGTAGAAGAGTATAAGCGAGTCATGGATAAGTTTTATAATGAGATTCTCACTTCTAAAAGTGACTTTGACTCTGACTCTTTAGGTTTTGTAGAATTTCTAATGGAGAATGCTGCTCCCTTCGATTCTGAGGTTATGAACCATAAGAATAATACTATTGATGACCTGGAAATTTCTAAAACCCGATCCCTGAGGATTATATCCTCTACTGGTTCTGAGGATGATGTTATTTTGGAACATGTGGTCCAAAGGAAAGAGTGTGTATACTTCGGCCAAAAGATGTTTCTGAACAATTTTTCTACTTCTATCCTAGCATTTTGGAAGATTTCAACATCCATATCCCTTTTTCTGACTTCGAGGTGGACGTGTTGAAGACCGTCCATATAGCACCTTCCCAACTCCATCCCAATAGTTGGGAATTTATAAAATCTTTTGAGAGGGTTTGTGAGGTTTTGAACATTGTTCCGACCATAGGTTTTTTCTTCTCCTTCTTTGAGGTGAAAGGAGTTAATAACCGAAGTTGGGTTCAAATCAGTGGAATTCCTGGCCGAAGCTTTCTTCAGGCTTACACCTCAAATTATAAGAATTATAAAGATCATTTCTTGAGGGTCCGATGTGGGCCGAGATGTCCGCAGGTGTTATATGCCTTAGATGGACATCCGTGCTTTCCTCACTACTGGACCAAAGATCCCTTGTCGGTTACTGGATTTAACTATGACAAACTGAATGACTTGGAACTCCAATCCTTGGCCATTCTTGACTCATTCCGTATGATAAGGATTAAAGAATTATTTCCCTTAGATGACGACCGACTTCTTTCCTTTCTGGGTAATCATCATTTTTTGTTTTAAATATTTCTCGTCTTCCTTTTATTCAAACCTTATGTTGCTTGTTTGCAGACAAGATGATTGATCTGACTGTAGCCGAGCAAACGAAATTGATGCTGGTAGCTCAGGAAGCCCGAAGAGGAGTTGGGGGTGCGTTTGCATCCAAATCCGGTTTAAGTGGGTTAGAGGTCCGAACACCAAAATGACCCAGGGGAACGAGTACTAAAGTCGTCCTGAGTAAAGGTGAGCCTCAGCCTCTTGTTGTTCCTATTCAATATGAGATCTCTCAAGGTGATCTGAAGAACCTGAAGGTTCTAATGAATGAAGATATCCATCAAGCCGAAATAGAGATCAACTCCCTCATCCGAGGCCCTAGGGAGGATTATGCGTCTGGGGAATTCAAGTTTTGGTCCAGTGATTTTGATGGCTTTAAATTTCTACGTGATCACCTCAATGCTACCGAGGATGTTAATAAACTTAAAGTCAATGGACAACATAAGATTACCCATAACCTTAGTTCTTATCTGATGATATGTGTCGTCCTCGCCCGTGGTTTATTTGAATTATCTGATGACTCTGAAAAGATTGAGTCAAAATTTAAGGATGAAATCATTCAGTTGAAGAACACCCAAGATTCTCAGTCTAAGAAGCTTTGCAGATTGGAGAAGAATTTGGCTAATGTGAGGAAGGAGAGATAGACTTTGGAGTCGTATCACAAGTCGAACTTAGCCCGACTTGCCGATAAATTGAAGCTTTCTAAGGCCTCTAATGCCGAGCTGTTATCATCCAATAAAGATCTTAAAGAATCTCTTAAGAAGGCTCAGATCGACATTTTGTCCGCTGGTGATGAAGCTTTTGATAAAGCCAAATATCAAGTTCTCTGTCTCCATCCTGACTTGGATTTGTCGGAGATGGATTACTTCAAGGTGGTGCAGGATGGTCGTCTTGTGGATCTTGGCGAGCCAGAGAAAGATAGCCCATAGAGATCTCAAGGCCCGGTCACTAGCACTGACAGGAATGCGAACCCGGTCGATAATGATGTTGCCAATGAAACTTCGACTGCTACATAACCTTGATGTTTTCTTATTTTAGTTAGTCATCCTTCTGGATGCGTTTTTAAATTTTGGCGAGGGAGTGTGGTGTTGTCCCCCCTTATGCTCATGACTTTTTAGCCTTCGGGCTTTGTAATGTACAATGTTTGGCCCCTCTAAGGCTTTTGTTTATTTCATTTCTGTTTATCGTGTTTATTCCTTTACAAAATAATCTCGTGCGTAAATCCAGCCCCTCGGGCACTAAGTTAAAATAACTTAAGGAGACCGATTATAGAGTGCCAGGTATTTTCACCTATTTACTTTGCTTATGTTTGATTTCTAATACTTTTTGGATAGCTCACCGTGAAGCTAATTATTAAGAAGCCTTTAGCTATCGCGTGTGTATAGCCTTGACACTTTTGAGAGTCCTGGACTCTTGTAGGCTTAGGTGCCGATTATGGTATGGACTCATGTGTCCTTTTATCAAAAAATTTCTCTCAGTTCTTATTAGCCTTTGGCATTTGGTCATGTCTGACTTGGATACTCACAAGCCTCAAGTTTCTTTTAACGTGTTTATGCTTGGATGTTTCATCACTTTCTTAGTTGATTGTCCGACCTGTGTGCACGGAACGAGTAGACACATTTATAAGTGTTTATTCAACCCGTGTACACAGAGCGCATGTGGGCGACCTATGTATGCATAGCAGGTCATCACGTTTATAGGAGTTTAATCAACCCTTATACGCGGAGCGTTTATGGACGACCTATGTATGCGGAGCAAGTCAACACGTTTATAGGAGTTTAATCAACCCTTGTACGCGGAGCATTTATGGGCGACCTATGTACACGGAGCAAGTCAACACATTTATAGGAGTTTAATCAACCCTTGTACGCGGAGCATTTATGGGCGACCTATATGCGCGGAGCAAGTCAACACGTTTATAGGAGTTTAATCAACCCTTGTACGCGGAGCGTTTATGGGCGACCTATGTACGCGGAGCAAGTCAACACATTTATAGGAGTTTAATCAACCCTTGTACGCGGAGCATTTATGGGCGACCTATGTACGCGGAGCAAGTTAACACGTTTATAGGAGTTTAATCAACCCTTGTACGCGGAGCGTTTATGGGCGACCTATGTACGCGAAGCAAGTCAACACATTTATAGGAGTTTAATCAACCCTTGTACGCGGAGCATTTATGGGCGACCTATGTACGCGGAGCAAGTTAACACGTTTATAGGAGTTTAATCAACCCTTGTACTCGAGGCGTTTATGGGTGACCTATGTACGCGGAGCAAGTCAACACGTTTATAGGAGTTTAATCAACCCTTGTACGCGGAGCGTTTATGGACGACCTATGTACCCAGAGCAAGTCAACACGTTTATAGGAGTTTTCCGAGTTATAACTCATCATCTCCAGCCGAATACTTATAAACAAGACATAAATTGTTTTTAAGTCTAGGTGCCTCATTAAGAACCCTCGCCCTTGCAAGGGAAAAAAGTACAACCCGGATCCTTTATTCATTATTGAATTACATTATATTTTGGTGAAAATATAGCCTAAGACTGGATACATTCCATGTCCTAGGTATTTATACTCCCCCTAATGTTTCCAGCTTGTATGCTCCGTTGTTTAGTTTTCGAAGTACCTTGAACGGGCCTTCCCAGTTGGTGGCGAGCTTTCCCTTGCTTTTTGGGTCTGTGATTTTCTTCAAGACCAGGTAGCCTTCCAAGAATCCCTTTGCCGGACTTTCAGGTTGTATCCTTTTGTCAACCTCTGTTTTGCAGCGACTTCTCTAATATGTGTTGTCTCTCATACCTCATCTATCTGTTTAGCCGAGATGTTCAAATTATCCATGTTGGCGACTTCATCAAAGTGTTCATGCCTCCAAGTCAGGGTGTTGATTTCCACCTGTATCATTGCATCAGCTCTATACACCATCTTGAAGGGTGTCTCTTGAGTAGTATAATGTGGTGTTGTGTGGTATGACCATAAGATCTCGGGTAATTACTCGGCCTACATTCCTTTTGCTTCCTCCAGCTTCTTTTTTATTCCACTTAGGATAACCTTGTTGGCAGCTTCTGCTTGGCCATTGGTTTGGGGGTGTTCCACATATGTGAACTTGTTTTTTATTCCATAATCCCTACAAAAGTCTATGACGAAAGTGCTTGCAAATTGGGCTCTATTATCTGAGACTATGATTCCCAGCAAACCAAACCGGCATATGATATTCCTCCAATAAAATTTGCAAACCCTCTCGGCAGAGATCCGAGAAACAGCCTCGGCTTCCACCCATTTCGTGAAATAGTCAACTGCAACGATTAGGAACTTGAGCTGTCCAAAAGCAACTAAGAATAGTCCTAGGATGTCTGCTCCCCAGTGATGGAATGGCCATGGGGATGAAATCAAATGGAGCGACTCAACTGGTAGATGTTTAAATGGAGCGAATACTTAGAACTTTTCACATTTACTAACGTACTCGATGCAATCTTGCATCATATGCGGCCAGTAGTACCCGACTCTTAGGATTTTTCTGGATAGTGCTCTCCCACCAATGTGGCTACCACAGGCTCCCTCGTGGACCTCTTTAATTACCAGCTCAATCTCAGGCTCTGACACACATCTAAGCATAGGTGTTGACCTACCCATCTTGTACAGCGTGTTTGAGATTATGACGTATTAGGAAGCTGTCCTTTTAATCTTCCGGGCTTCATTGACATCTTCAGGTAATATTTCATGGGTCAGATAGCTGATGATGGGTCTCATCCATCCTTGAACATCCTCTATTGTTAATACTTCCTCTGATTGTATGTTGGGTGCTTCGAGAACTTCTTGGATCACAGTCTTATCATTCCTGAATTCTTTGAGCTTGCTAATCGGGCTAGGAGGTCGGTCGGGAATTATCTTCTCTTGGGATGTGGACTACTTCAAATTCTGAGAATTCTTTGGATATTCCCGAAGCATTCTGAAGGTACTTTATCAGGGTGGAATCCTTTGTCTGGTACTCGTTCTTCATCTTTTCGACCACTAGCTCAGAGTCAGTCTTCAATAATAAGTGTGTTACTCCGACTTCTCTCACCAATTTCATTCCGAAAATCAAGGCCTCATACTCTGCCTGGTTGTTGCTACCTGAAAATTGAAACATAAAGAGTATTCTAATGTTAGATCTCCGGGTCCTTCTAGAATTATTTTGACTCCGATTCCCTTGAGATTTGAAGATCCATCTACATAGAGGACCCATCTGTTTGAGATCTCTTCTCTAGCTGGTGCACTTAATTCTACCACAAAGTCGGCCAGTGTCTGTGACTTTATACTGGTTCTGGGAACAAAGTTGATGTTATACTCGGAGAGCTCTACTGCCCACTTGACCATCCGTCCTGCTAAGTCGGGCTTTTTCAGTATTTGTTTGATTGGTTAATTCGTCTTCACCGTGATGGGGTGACCTTGAAAATAATGTCTCAGTTTCCGGGCTGTGATAACTACTGCCAGCGCCAAACGTTCAATCTTCTGGTCCCTTAGCTCTGCCCCTTTTAGAACTTTGCTGATAAAATACATGGGTCGCTCTCTGTCTTCTCCATCTTGTACTAAAACCGAGCTCAGGGCTTTATCCGTGACCGACAAGTATGAGACCAAAAGTGTGTTTTCCTTGGGCCTTACTAGGATAGGAGGCGAGGACAGAAAACACTTTACTTCTTGAATGGCTTCTTCGCATGCATGTGTCTATTTAAACTCCTTAAACTTCCTTATAGTTGGAAAGAAGTGTATTGATTTGTCTCCTGCACATTGTAGCGTGCGGTTTTTTTTGGTGACGCGACCACCTTACCGCAAATTATTTGGGGTGCTACTTTCTGATTTCTGTATTTATCCTATGAAGCTGGTTAAGGAAGGGGAAGATATCTTAAACTAACCATGCACGCAAATGTTTTCTTTAACAAATGCTAAGAGATCGGGGATCGGGGTCTGGTTATACAAAGGGAAGCTATTAACACCCAGTGTATCTATGGTAATCCATAGGAACCTTCTTTTGCATGTATTTCTGTTAATTTGAAATGCTTTCTTGTGTTTATCTACTGTGGATTGGGAAAGTTTCTCCTATGGGAGTGTTGAGAGAGGGGTTTTGTTGTTTTTGGGTTTTTTGTTGTTTTTGGGAAGGTACTGGACCTAAGATTTTTTATTTGTGTGCTCGCTAAGACTTCACAATCTTATGCCTACGTATTCCCGTAAAGAGATTCGGGAAATCAGAGCAATCGTAGTTCCTCCTATTCTATGGGAGTAAAGAAATTTGATGTCTTGTTCAAAGCCCAAGATTGAAGCTATCATAGTATTTGTGTCTTGTTTAAAGCCCTAGATTGAAGCTAAAGGGGTAACTGAGAGAGAATTTATCATCTATAAAGGGAGATATCTCACCTATTCATCACAAATATTGAGAAATTGGTTATAAGAGAAATTACTTTAATTGGGATATGAGAAATCCAGCAATGCCATAATTTCCTTTATAAGAGAGATGTCATGAAGGAAGAAAGCTTTAACTCAGTGTAGAGCAATGCCACTTTTTCTTTATGAGTCTTTCATGCTAAGAGAGGGACATTGGCTTGGATGTATAGAATCCAGAGGCTTGCCACTTATAGCTGTTAGATGAAAGAGTAGTTTTAGCCAGGATAAGGGAAGGACTCCAGCTTGGATTTTGAATCAACAAGTGTGCCACTTACAGCAATTATCTGGAAAAAGGTTTTGAGTGTTTGTTTTGATATGTGATGTTTAGAGGATATATCTTCCTACAGAGACGAATCATGGTCTCATCTAAGGGGATGTTGATATTTGTGTGCCTTGATCAAAGCCCAAGGTTGAAGCTAAAGGAAAATGACTCCACTGGGGAGTGTTATATATGTCTTGTACAAAGCCCAAGATTGAGGCTGACTGGGGAAAATTCTTATATAAAGCCTAAAAGGAGGATATCTCTTGCTGAGGATTTATTGAAATTCAAGAGCAGGTCCAAGTTGTGTTGGGGGGAATCCAAAGGGATTTACTCTTGCTGGGAATCAGGGAAGAGTTTAAGCACCAGATGCCATGAGGCTCTAATTTCATTGAGGATTTGTTGATGGTCAATTGACCCTGGATGTGATGTTTAGGGTGAAAGTTTAAACCTTGTTGGGTGTCAGGGGAGTTTAAAGATGAGTTTGAAAACCTTAGAGGTTTTCAATTCTGCTGGAGACTGATGTAGTGGTAAAATGACCAGGGTTTATCCTGTGCCTTATGGGTTTTGGTGTTCAGTCTAAAAGTAGACTATGAGACTTTCCAAGTTTAATTTATAGGAAGCCCCAGATGAGGCTGAGACTGTCCAAGTCTCTCAAGAAGTGGTAGGCTCTGGTGTAGAGAGGGGTCTTTGTATGATGCCCAAGAGAAGGTTGTTGGTTTAAGGGATGAAGATCAACCCTAGAATGGTATGATGTTCTAGAATTTTGACTCTCTTGGGGATTGAACTAGTAGAGATAACTAATTTCTATCTATGCGTTTAGGAAGCCTTTGGGTCCTTGTATTAAGCCCAAGAGGAGGCTGGGGAACTTCTAAGAAGCCTGTTGGTCCTTGTACTAAGCCCAAGAGGAGGCTGGGGATACTTCTAGGAAGCCTGTGGGTCCAAGCCAAAGAAAAGTTCAAGAAAGGTTTCACCGGGAATAATCCTTTCTTTGTTGAACAGTTATAAGGTTTGAAGAAATTCAAAAGAGGTTTCACCGGGAATTAATCATATCTAGGGAAATGAATTTCATGTACACACACACACACACACACACACACACACACACACACATATATATATATATATATATAAGTTTTGACAGTCTTGAGAAAAGTTTCACTAGGAATAATGCATTTCTCTGTTCCATATTGAATAAGCCCAATAGGAGGTAGACTGTATTGAGGGAGCTTCCTATGAGGGAACCAGTTTTGACTAAGTTAGAAAATAACCACTGGTTTGACCCTTGGGTAGACCTAACTGCTGGGGAAATTCTAAACAAATATGCACAAGAATATATACAAATAAGTGAATTGATAGGTATATAAACAAATATGCATTGAATTGAAAAGATGTTGAGACTTACACTCTGCGAGGAGGCACAAGTGTATGGTGATTGATTGTATGATTTTAACTGTACGATTAAGGTTTTAAGAAATTGAAGAAAGTTTTGAGAAAATTTGAATTAAAAGAAATTTGTTTGAAAGAAAAGAAATTTTTGGGGCTTATAACTCAAAGAGACGCCCAAGTGGTCTAAGAGCAGTTTCAGCGGGAATAATGCTCCTCTTAGTACTAGTTAAAAAACACACAAATGATTTTGAAAACAGAGGTATGGGGCTTACAACTCAAGGAGAGACCCATGGAATTTATTTTATTGTTTTAAACAAAGTTTATGTACAAAAGATTGGGGCTTATACTCAAGGAGAGGCCCAGATGATTTATTTGAAAAGGCGACGATCACGTCGCAGTTTTGAAAACCATAGAGGGACTTATATAATGATTGGGGCCCAAAATATTTATTTACAAAAGGGATGGGTCTTACACTCTACAAAGAGGCCCAAAAAGTTACTTTTATACAAGAGTTGGGGCTTTTAGCTCAAGGAGATGCCCAGATGAAAAACAGCGATCACACCGTTTAATTTGAAAATCGTATTGGGACTTATACAATGACTGGGGCCCAAAATTATGTATTTACAAAGGGGATGGGTCTTGCACTATACAAAGAGGCCCAAAAGTGTTTCAAATGAAGTTTGAAAAATTAAAATTAAGGAAAACCCTAATTTTATTTTATAAAAAAACAAAATTTCAAAGAAAATTAAAGAGAAAATGATATAAAATATCAAATATATTTAAAAAAAAGTTGTGAACTTTAAAATATGTTTTGGAAAATCATGTTATGTTTATATGAAAGTGTGAAATTCATTTGAATTTGGAAAATCAAGAGGAAATTTTCATTAAAAATGTTTAAAAATAATTAAAATAAAATTCTTTACAAAAATTTAAACTATATTAAATAAATAATATAAATTTGATTTTTTTGTAGAATAAAATATTTTAACATTTTTGTGAATTTTTAAAAAAAGAACCAATAAAAAATGATTAAAATTGAGAGAGAAATTAATTTTTGAAATCAATTAAGAAAATAACTTAAAAATTCAAAAATTCAAATAATTTGAAAAAGGCGCCAACGGTCACCTTCTTCTTCCTCGTGCCCGCGCCATGGATGATTTGCAAAATCTCACTTTTCTCTCTGATTGCTCAATGATTTTGCATGATTCAAACATCAATCTCACTCGTTTTTGAACAAGGATTCCAATGGTACCAATTAATTGTATTTATTTTCAGTGTGGAGTGAGAAATCAAGTGATGAACAAATGAACCCTAATTTCTGCAAGAACACTATGAAATCCTATACATGATAGTTATAAAGCAATTGATTGAGGGGAAACACTCTACATAAGTGCAGAAACATGTTTGTAACTTGAAAACACATTTATGATGCATGGATCATAGAGTTTGAGAGTTCAGGCTTACCTCTTGCAAGAAGAAATCGAATTGTGTGTTCTAGGTGTTACAGATGTTGTTTGGTGACCTGGACAGCTTCAATGGACCTTATGTAAGGTGTTTGGAAGCTTGGAATGGATTGAAACAACCTGGATCACCTTGTGGCAACTCAACTGCAAATAGGCTTGAGTTTGATTTGGAGCTTTGTGATTCTAAGGTTACAGATGTGTGAGAAGTGTTTGGATAACTCACATATGATGTATATGATGTGTCTACAACATTGGTTTTGATAGAATTGCTCTCTATTTGAAAATTCGCATGTTACTTGAAAAAGAAGCAATTTCTGATTTTTTGAGAGTGAAATGAAGAAGAGCATGTGTTGTTATGCTTTGGTGTACTCAAACTAATTATAAAGGGTCCCTATTTATAGTAGAGAAAGTTTTTTTTGGGAGCAATAGTGATTGGGGGCTGGATCACCCTATTATCCATTGAGTTTTGTCATGTAGCCAAAGTCTACTCTAGCCATTGACTTGAGTCAATCTTGCAGGCCTATGGTCTTTTGATTCTTGGACTAATCTTGACTCATTTACAATTTTATAGACTGATACATGCCAGCTCTATGCATCTATTCAATGCTTCATGACAAAGTTAGAGTTTTTGGAAATGAATCTTGAATGCCACATGCCTAAGGGATTGGATATTTGACTTGGTGGCCTTGTGATCAGATTCTTTATCATTCATGTTGATTTTGAACAGAAATACAATGATGCAAGTGTCCAAAATTGGCTCAAGAAATTGTGGGATACAAGTCATGTACCCATGCTGTTGTGTAGGCAGGGTGAAAAATGCCATTTTTGGAGGCTTATAATTTCTTACTTAAGTTGAACCATGGGAGGCTCTTGTACTTTTTGGAAAGCCCTTATATCATACTTTAACTTTGAATTTTAACTTTGGTCTTGAATCATCATGGATCATAATGAAAAATGGCCTCAAAGTTGGTGAAAATACAAAACAAATTCTGTCCAAAAATTTCACTAAGTGTTTGAAAAATGTCCATTTTCAATTTTTTATGATTTTGATCAATACATAACTCAAAATCCATGAGGATTTGGAATATGTTGTAGTTGACAATCTTGAAGTATGTAATGAGAGCTTTCTTTTGAGTTTTGGATGGGAGAAAAAGGTTACTTGGATCACAAGTTATGGTCTTGCAAAGTTGGGTAAAAATCACTTTTTTCATTGACTTAGTGAAAATTCAAGTTTCTTAAGGTTGCCCATTTTGCAAGTAACCCCACTTTTCTTGATTTTTCTTCATGGATGATGATCAAAACCATAAGTTAATATTGTTTTTGACTTAGAGAAGCCATGTTTGTCAAGAAATCCCAAAAGTCAAACTTGGTTTTTTGGTATAGTTGACTTTTTGTCAGATGAATTTCAAACTTTGTGATTTTCTATGAAATCAAGTTCTTGACCTAATTTAAACCTAATGGATAGATTCCATAGGTGTTTTAGAGTGTCTTGAATCTTTTCCCAAGGTTTGAGATCATGTCTTGGTCAAAAGTCAAAGGTAGGGTTGACTTTTCCTCAAAAACCCTAGTTTATGGTGCAGATGAATTTGAATCTTTGTATTGGTTATAAACCAAGTTATTTGTGTCAATTTAAATGTGTAAGAGGATCAATGTAAGATATTTGAGATCTTCAAAACATTCCTTGAGTTCTTGGCTCACTTCTTGTTCCAAAAGTCAACTTAGGGGTGAATTAGGTCAAGAAACCCTAATTCCTGATTTTTGATGAATGCATCTCATGAGGCCATTTTGAACTTATGAATGGACTCATAAGGTTCCTTTGAGCTTCTTGAATCATATTTTGAATTATTGGCTCATGCTCAGATGAAAATTTCTCTCTGGAGGCCTTGGTCCACCAAAACCCTAATTTGGTGACAATGATGATCATAAGGCTTGATCAACTTGAGATGTAGCACTCTTGTGCTTGATTCTTGATGTGGGAAACCTCTTGATCCTTCATGGATGTTTGAGGGGCTTGACAAGTTGAGGATCATGTCCATTTTTTACTGATCCTTTGCCTGAGTACTCTGAGAGGGCTCAAAACCCTAATTCTTGATTGGAGTGAATGCTCAGCAATCTCTGAGAGGATTGATGAGGCATGAAGGTACATCCATATTGTGGTAATGATTTGCATAGCGATGGGAAATCTTGCGGTCAAAATTTAGGGTATGACAGATGCCCCTATTTGATCTTCTTGGACCTAAAGGTGTGAATGGCAAAGACGTTCGAACATTCAAGGTAAAAGAGGATTAAATATCGGAATACCTGAAATTTTGACTATGGTTATGAATAGCAGTTATTTGCCCATCCACCTTCTTTTGCTAAGCAATGTTACTTAAAAAAGGGTGAAACTTCCCCTCGATCCTGGTCTTCAGCCATGGAACTGGTCTTAGTTTCCTTTTGAAATAAACTTCCCCTTGATCCTGGTCTTCAACCATGGAACTGGTCTCAGTTTCTTTTTGAAATAAACTTCCCCTCGATCCTGGTCTTCTGCCATGGCACTGGTCTCAGTTTCTTCTTTTCAAGTCCTTTTCTGGACAAGGAATGCTATTTGTGATAGTTTTTTTTCAAACTCCTCACCGAGATTTTCTGGGGAGATGCTATTTGATAGAAAAAGATTCGATGACAGACTTGCTGGGGATAACCATTCGTATGAACTACCGAGGTGTGCAAACTTCTCTGTTAGAGATGCCATTTGCTTGGAGATGTTACATCATACTTCCCTCCGAGACCTTTTCGGAGCGACGCCATGCGATGTAATTCAATTTTGAGGTGCTGATGACTTCATTAAAAACAAATTTTTCGGGGAGAAACTGCCGTATTGCCAAGAGTCTTTTGTAGAGAGGCTTTCTCTGGGGATTTTTCCTTTATCCGGGAAATCAAAATATCATCTTCAACGGTGAAGAGTGATGTTCCAAAGGTGTATAACCAAACGGCTTCTAGTCGTTCAGAGGTTCAAGTTATCAAAGTGGTCGAGGACAGATTCCAATCCAGAAATAAACTGGAGAGAGATTATTTAGACGGTGTTTCCTGACAAGGAAAGAACTCAAACCAGGATTTTGGTCCCATCTGTCGTAGAAAGGAAGACTGGCGACTCTATCGGAGAGAGGACGCTTATCACTTGGGGATGAATATCACCAGAGTGATATTAATGCAACATGTGTATGAATATGAATCAATATGGGTGATGTATGTATGTTTATGCTAACAAAACAGACACAACATACAGCCTGGTGATGAACACAACCGGATACTTGGCCACTCTGGGAGATGGGGGTATCACTGGAGATTCTGACAGTTGTACTTTTGCTTGGAAGTAAGGATTCCTGTGTTCGTTCTGGTTCCCGGAGATAGAAACCTGCTAGGGATAGAAATCTGTTCTGGCTCTTCAAGGGTAGATTCTATTGGGGAGAAAAACCAATCATTGGTTCTCAGAGGTAAGAACCCTACTGGGGATGATAAATGGATCATTCCGTCTGAAGCCATTGATCCTTTATTCCGGGTGTACTGGTCAAAAGGAGTACTTTGATTTTGCATTTGAGGTTTGATCACTACCGGAGAAGCCGTCGATGTTCCTTTTTGCACTTATTAATCAAAAGGAAATTGCCATCTTTATTTTAAAAGCACAAGTAAAACTTGAACTTTTCGTTTTGAAAACAACAGTAAATTCATTTTTGTTTCAAGAATCGTCGATCATATTAAAATGTCATTTTGTAAAGCAGAATAAATGAGAATCGCAAACAAAAAGCACTAGGGCCCAAATTTTATTGATAGAATGGTAATCAGCCAAACGCATGATCCCATGAAGCATTACAAAGTTTATAAAATGGTAATTTAAAAGAAAAGGGGCTACATTGAAACATAACAGCCGCTATCCTTCCACCAACTTTGAATTCTGGACATTCTGAGCTTCTGTCGAAGGTGACCTTGACTGAGGTTTTCCTGACGGATGACGTTACCGCCGAGGAGCCAATCTTGTCGGACGTAGTTACTTGCCATGAATCCCTAATTTTTGCCTAGATTTCCCTTTCAGGTTTTCAATCTATCGGGATGATCATTGGTTATGTCTCTAATTTTTTCCTGGACCGCCCTTTCGGGTTTTCAGTCCAACGAGATATTTTTTTTATTTAGGCGAAGTGTTTCTTGACTACATCAACATTCGTGGGGTAGGTAAACTCCTCTCCATCCATGGTTGCGAGTCTCAAGGCACCACCAGAGAAGGCTTTCTTAAAAACATAGGGGCCATCGTAATTTGGAGTCCATTTGCCCCTAGGATCAGTAAAAATGATTGTATCTTCTTGAGCACAAGATCTCCTTTCCTGAAGACACGGGGTCTGACTTTTTTATCAAACGCCTTCTTCATCCTTTGCTAATATAACTGACCATGGCATAAAGCCATCATTCTCTTTTCTTCGATCAGATTCAGTTCATCGTGTCTACTTTTACACCATTCAGCTTCTGTTAGCTTGGCTTCCATCAATACTCTCAGTGATGAGATCTCTACTTCTATGGGATCTCTACCTCCATGCCATATACTAGAGAGAAAGGGGTAGCCCTGTTGAAGTGTGGATAGAAGTGCGATAACCGTGAAGAGAAAAGGGTAGCATCTTATGCCAATCCTTGTAGGTTACAACCATCTTCTGAATGAACTTCTTGATATTCTTGTTAGATGCTTCTACCTCTCTGTTCATTTTAGGCCAGTAGGGAGATGAGTTATGGTGTTCAATTTTGAACTCAACACACAACTCTTTCATCATCTTGTTGTTCAAGTTGGATCCATTATCAGTAATGATATGGCTTGGGACACTATAACGGAAGATGAGATTGTTCTTGATAAATTGGACCACCACTTGTCGGGTCACATTGGTGTATGATACTGCTTCGACCCACTTGGTGAAGTAATCAATGGCTACCAGGTAGAACCGATGTCCGTTTGAAGCTTTGGGTTCAATCATGCCAATTATGTCGAACCCCCATATAGAGAAAGGCCATGGAGAAGAATGAACCTTGAGATGTGTCGGAGGCACATGAATTTTGTCGGCATATATCTGACACTTGTGACACCTCCTCATATACTCGTAGCAATCGAATTCCATTGTCACCCAATAATATCATGCTCTCAGTATTTTTCTTGCCATTGTGTGTCCATTGGCATGAGTGCCAAAGGAACCTTCATGAACCTCTTTCATTAACATGTTTAATTCTTGTCTGTCTACGCATCTGAGCAAGACCATGTCGAAGTTTCTCTTATAGAGTGTATCACAGTTCAGGAAGAAGTTGCCAGCCAGTCTTTTGAGAGTCTTCCTATATTTTCTTGATGCCCCAGGCGGGTACTCTTATCTTTGAAAGAAACACTTGATATCGTGATACCACGGTCTGTCGTCTATGACTGCTTCAATCGCGAATATGTAAGCGGCCCTTTCAAGGCGCATTATGTCAATCCTGGGTACGTTGTTCCATTGACTCACACTAATCATAGAGGATAGATTGGAAAATGCATCAGCCATGTGATTTTCTTCATGAGGGATATGATGAAACTCGATTCTGTTAAAGAATGGTAACAACCTTCTCTCATAGTTTTTGTAAGGAATCAACCCTAATTGATATGTATTCCACTCTCCTTTGATTTGATTTATAACCAGGGCCGAGTCTCGATACACATCCAAGTTCTTTATCCTAAGGTCAATAGCTTCTTCGAGACCCATGGTACAAGCTTCGTATTCGGCCTCATTATTTGTGCATTTAAATGTCAGTCTAGAAGTGAAAGGACTATGGGTACCCTGAGGTGTTACGATGATTGCTCCAATTCTGTTTCCTTAAGCATTGAAGGATCCGTCGAATATTAGTCCCCATTGGGAACCTGGTTCTGGACCTTCGCTTGGTAGTGGTTCATCGCAATTTTTCATCTTTGAGTACATCACATCTTCGTCTGGGAAGTTAAATTTAACTGATTCCTGATCGTCAATTGGTTGATGAGCTAAATGATTGGCTAAAATACTTTCGTTGACGAATTTATAAGCATGGTAATCGATGTCGTATTTCGATAACAACATCTATCAATGGGAAATCCTTCCCGTTAAAGAAGGCTTTTCAAAGACGTACTTAATCGGATCCATTTCTGAGATTAACCAAGTAGTGTGACAAATCATGTACTGGCGAAGACGTTTGGTTGCCCAAGCCAGAGCGCAACAAGTTTTCTTGAGCATAGTGTATCGAGTTTCACAGTCCATGAACTTCATGCTTAAGTAGTAAATGGTAGACTCTTTTCTTTTTGTCTTATCTTGTTGGCCAAACACACAACCCATGGAGTCTTCCAATGTTGTTAAGTAGATGATCAGTGGTCTTCCTTCCACTGGAGGAGACAGAATAGGTGGATTCAACAGATATTCTTTGATGCTGTCGAATGCTTTTTGGTAATCTTCTGTCCATACACAACTTTGGTTCTTTCTGAGTAGTTTGAAGATCGGTGCGCATGTCGCGGTCATAAGGGATATGAATCTTGATATATAATTCAGACGTCCCAAAAATCCTCTGACCTGCTTTTCAGTCTTTGGGGAAGGCATTTCTTGAATGGCCTTGACTTTGTCGGGATCAACCTGAATTCTTTTTTGGCAGACGATGAATCCTAAGAGTTTTCCTAAGCGAACACCGAACATGCACTTATTAGGATTCAAGCGGAGTTTGTATTTTCTCAAACGCTCGAATAACTTTGATAGGTGTTATGCATGCTCTTCTTCTGTTTTAGATTTGGCAATCATGTCATCGACGTACATTTCAATCACTTTGTGCATCATGTCATGAAACAGAGTTGTCATGGCCCTTTTATAGGTTGGCCCTGCATTCTTTAGATGGAACGACATTACCTTATAACAAAAGGTGCCCCATGGGGTGATGAATGAAGTTTTCTCCATATCTTCTGGTGCCATTTTGATTTGATTATAGCCTGAGAATCCATCCATGAAGGAGAAGACTTAAAAGTTTGTTATGCTGTTTACTAGGATGTCAATGTGTGGTAGGGGGAAGTCATCCTTTGGACTTGCTTGGTTCAAATCCCTGTAGTCTACACACATTCTGACTTTTCCGTCCTTTTTGGGAACTAACACTATGTTGGCTAGCCATTGAGGATATTCTAAGGTGGCGAGGAAACCTGCGTCGATCTGCTTCTGCACTTCCTCCTTAATTTTGATGGCCATATCTGGATGAGTCCTTCTCAGTCTTTGTTTTAC
The DNA here is from genome assembly GCA_022829125.1 of Lathyrus tuberosus. Lineage (NCBI taxonomy): Eukaryota > Viridiplantae > Streptophyta > Magnoliopsida > Fabales > Fabaceae > Lathyrus > Lathyrus tuberosus. The sequence goes on from JALAZF010000387.1 coordinate 4,478,222, forward strand.
TAGAGGACATTCTGTTTTCAGTGGTAAGTGATGTTCCACAATGCTGGTATACAACCCTGGCATGTCTTGGTAGGACCAAGCAAACACATCTGGAAACTCTTTGAGAAGTTTTATTAAGCCTTCTCTGACAGTTGGACTGAGCAGTGCTCCAAATTTTAACTTCCTTTCTTTCTTCTTCTAAACTCAAAATGATCGTTTACAACGGCTCTTTGTAATGTTTAATGGACCTTTCTTCTTGTCTAAGTAATCGAGAGATATCTTCTGGAATTTCTTCTTTCTCTTCTTCTTCAGCTTCAAATACCGGGAATTCAAAGTTGGGAGAAGGCATTGGATCGTATGTTTCAATGGGGTTTAAAACAAGTAATCTACATGATGTGATGATTCCTTTTTAGAAAAGACAGAGAGGATGTAAAAGTGTGTGCAACGTATTTTCTGAAAAAGTTTGTTTTAATTTTGGTTTGTTTTTTTTAGGATTACCATTTTCTGAAAAACGAAAAGTGAAAATATCAATAAAATGCGGGAATTCAAAATGACATTATTTATTCATGATTTGTCGATTCTTGAAACACAACCCTATAAAACAAAACTCTGTCGCTTTGGGCGAAGCGAAGAGGGATATTTATAGAAAATAAGCCCTATAAAACATCCATTCACCCGGGCATGGTGAAAGGTCAAAACAAACAACTTTCGGGACATAACCGCATCCCAATGGTGACGAACTCCTATATGGATCACAAAGTCTGGTACTTTCTTTCTTGGTTTGTCTTCAGAAATGAAACCGATTTCTGGCGAAGTGGGATCATTGGAGTCTTCTTCCCATGTAGAGTTGTCATAAGAGGATTCTTATGTCGCATCTTCCATGGTGTTTTCACTTTCCAGAGGATCTCCCCATCCAGTTGGCTGGATGTCCTCGTATCTGATGCGAGAGCTTTCAGGGGCAGTATATTTGACTAGAAAGTCGTACTTGCCGCTTGGCTTCCCCAAGTTATACCAGGTTTCTGTGGGGATAGATGAGTCATCTTCTTCAATGACGTTGACCTCAGGAAATGCATAGTTAATGAATTCTTGTCCTGCAATCTTTGCGAATTCATCAACAGGGTGCTGGACATTTTTGGAATGTTCTGAGTAAGGATTCTATGACTCTGGGAGAACAGGCTTGTTCTTTTCAAGATTATTCTGCTGATAGACTTTATCCAGCTGACTCAGTTTCCCCGAGTCTTCCATGTATGGCTTCCAGATAGGAAAGTCATCCAGGGGATCATAATAATCGTAGTCAAATTTGTCTTTCATCAAAGTGTCTTCCTCTAATGAGTTGGGTGGAGTACGATATCCTTTGGGATCACAATCTCTATATATCATTCTGACATCTGATCTTGGTATATATCTGGGACTTTGCTTTGGAGAGAAGAATGGAATGTACATTTCTCCCTGAGATATATAACCTTTATCGTTGAGATAAGACTTCCACTCTTCCTCGGTATCAAAAGAGTTGTTCCCATTGATGGTGTAGACTTCTTGAGATACTGGGTGGAGGAAGCCTCCGCTGTGGAAGAAATTCTGAATGGGATGAAAAATTTCATCCTTCTTCGTAGTCTGGGTACAGGTCAGAGAGAAACCAAGACCTTTTCTTGTCTTGTTATCAGTAGGAATTACAATCTGTCTTCATACTTTTATGTCACTACTCCCTATTACTTTGAGAGCGTCCTTGTATGAGGAAATCGATGTTCCTTTTTCGGGGTGATTCTCATTGCTCACCGAGAGTGCTTGAAATTGAGTTCCAACAATCTCCTCTAGTTCTACACAGGAGAATGATGATAAGTTGCTCACGATTAAAGCTTGCTCTCCGCATACCATGACTAATTTGTCGTTCTTGACGAACTTTAGCTTCTGGTGAAGTGCCGAAGTGACTGCTCCGGCTTCGTGTATCCAAGGTCTTCCTAATAAACAGGTGTATGCTGCTCAGATGTCCATGACCTAGAAAGTGACTTGGAAAGTGTGAGGACCGATGGTTATGGAAGATCGACTTTGCCGATAACTATTTTCCTAGACCCGTCAAAGGCTTTGACGATGATCTCACTGCCTCTCATCGGAGTACCTTGAAAAGATAGTCGAACCAAAGTTGACCTTGGCATGACGTTCAAGGATGAACCTGTGTCTACCAGTACGCTGGCTAAAGCATTGTCAATTGACTGTGATATTGAGTGCCATGTTATGGTTCTTGCCTTCCTCTGGAAGTTCTTCATCACTAAATCCAAAGTTGTTGCAGGAAGTGATGTTGGAGATAATGCTGTCAAATTAACCCACGGTCACATCTTATTCTACAAAGGTCTGTTCTAAGACCTTCTGTAGGGCTTCTCTATGAGCTTCTGAACTAAGCAATAGAAATTGTAACACCCATATATATTAACATACATTAAAGCATATATATTATACTTGAATCCAAGTTTTGGTATTGAAATACCATAAGTTCCTAGTTAACACATTGTATACATTATATGCCCAAAATACAAAGGAACTAAAACTATGGCATAATGTATACAAGATGTTCCAAAGCACTAAGAACCAGATCAAAACAATGATCTCAAAATAAATCTCCACAACGGAAGCCATGCCATCCCAAAAAACCAAGATATGTAAGGATAATCCAACGACTTTATCCTTACCCTTCATGAAACCTGAGTACCTGTAATATAATCAAAAACATAGGGTGAGATATTAAATATCAGTGAGTTCCCTATCTTATAGATTCTCTCGACTTTACAAGGTTCTATCATCCTAACTCAAGTCAAAAGGGAAGGGAAGTGACCTTGAGTTCAAAATCCCACACTATAAGGAAACATGTTTATGAGTCCGTTAACTCAAAAATTATCACTTATCGACAACCTTATCAATGTATCCCTTTTTCCCTTCCTCTTCTACATCTAGAAGTCGGAACGAGTCATGGATCCTCGTAGATTACTTAGTGGATTCGGAACTAAGGGACACATTATCACCTTAATTCGTCACTTCACAGGGTTCGTACACCGTCACAAGTCTCTTTAGCTTATAGGTTTCATTCGTACTATAATCGGGAATCAAACCTACCAAGTAATCGCGCATTCATTCCAGAGGAGCTCGTTACTCATGGAACGACACATTTTGGGGAAATGGTTACGATTATGTGATTTCACATACAACCGTGATTGTATTCAACAATTCTAGGCCACACTTGCCTTAAGGACTCATTTGCATTTTCTTAATATTACAATGTTTTACACATGTTCCATACTAGTGTCTAATTCTTTGCTAGACCATTCATAATTTCCTAGTCACACTACTAGGTTCCACTATAGTTTTATGTTAAGATTTTCCTCACTCTTCCTATACCATATTTTAAACATGCATACTCTCTCAATGATGCTTAACAACAATAGATTAGATAAAGCATAATACAATTGTGTAATAAAATTACATATAATAATTCAATCACAAAGTTACACAATTCTTGGGTTCCCTCCGATTTATTTAATCGGGTATCGAAATTGATATTTTTCCTTTTTATCACGTAGGATATTTTCATAGCTTTCCAACAACTATCACAGTGCCTCTATCGGAATTACGATCCAAAAGATATCAATTTTTAAACATTTTTCAAAAATCATAACAGTGGTAACCGGTTACCTCAAAGTGAGTAACCGGTTACTTCATTCATTTTTCACGCAGGACATCTAATTTTCCTGCATGTAACCGATTACTTCAAAGTGAGTAACCGGTTACCACTGAACCAGAAGCATAAAAACCTGTTTTTAATGGTGTAAACTCAAACCAAAACCAATCAAAACATGATTCATCATAATAACAAGTATTATTCAGCAATTTCTCACACAACCCAATCATGTTATGCATTATATTCCATGTTTTAACCATAGAAACAACATTTAACACATTAAATCAAAATCCACCATTTTCATTCCAAGTTCTAACCTAAGTTTCTACACTTAGGGTTCTAACTAGAACTCACCTATGATTAAGATGAAGAAGATGTTAGAATGATTTGATGAAGAAGACATGATGATCCAAGCTCTTTGCTCATCCTCTAGGTTTCTCCTCTTTCTCCCCTTTCCTCTTCCTTCTCTCTATCTCTTTCCAACTTTGTTTATATTTTTGAAACAAGTGTGGAAAATGAAATGATATAGAGAAATTTCAATTAGCTAGGAACACTACTAAATGTCCAAATATCTCTATAGCACCAAATGCTAACACCTCAGAGTCAGATAATATTAGTTTGATCTGATATGAGCTCATCGGTTGCTCAAATTATCTTTGCAGATAATTTCTCAGAGTACACTAGAACCCAGTTGATCAAAACTAATATTATCCAGAGCAAAATAAAATACGGGGTATTACATCCTCCCCTCCTTAAATTGAAATTCGTCCACGAATTTAAAGATTACCTCAAAAGACGAGGGTAAGCATCCCGCATCTCCGATTCGAGTTCCCAAGTTGCATCACCCGGATGCGTCTCATCCACTGAACCTTCACAAGAGGAATCTCTTTATTCCTTAGTACCTTAGTTTCTCTTCCTGTGATACGACTTGGTTGAGGTTCAAAAGTCAAATATGCTTCTATCTCAATTGTATCTGGTAGAATTTGCTGAAGAGGATTTGGAACAAACTTTCGGAGTTGAGACACGTGAAAAACATCGTGCATCTCTGACAGAGAAGGCGGTAAGGCTAATCTGTAAGCTACTTCACCAATCCTTTCTAATATTTGATACAGTCCCACGTATCTCGGACTTAACTTCCGTGACTTAAACTGTGTCATACCCCAAATTTTTACCACTAAGATTCCCCATCATTGTGCAAATCATCATCATAATATGGATGAACCATCATACTTCAGCAGTCTCCCCAAAGATGGGCGAGCACTTACTACAATCAAAATTAGGGTTTCAAGCCCTCTCTGAGTGCTTAGACAAAGGATCAATCAAGGAATGACATGATCTTCAACTTGTCTAACATCTCAAACATCCACAATGGATCAAGAGGACTCCCACTTCAAGGATTAAGCACAAGGTTGCTCCCTTCTAGGTGGATCAAGCTTCAAGATCGCCAGTGTCACCAAATTAGGGTTTTGGTAGACCAGGGCCTCCAGACGAAAATTTTCATCTGGGCATGAGCCAATGATTCAAAACATATCCTAATATACTCCATGGAACCTCATGGACCCAATCATCAAGTCAATTTAGCCTCAAGGGATGCATACATAAAAAATCAGGAATTAGGTTTTCTTGACCTAATTCACCCCTAAGTTGACTTTTGGGACAAATCTTGAACCAAGACCCCAAGACATGATTTGAGGGTCTCTAATATACCATATTGATCCATTTTGAACAATGGATTGATCCAAGAAGCTTGAGCAACAAGTTTCAATTTCATCTGAACCACAGTTAGGGTTTTGCGAGAAAAGTCAACTGTGACTTTGACTTTTGACCAGGACATGCTCCCAAACCCTAGGACATGATTCAATATACCCTATAACACCCATGGAACATGTCCATAAAGTTTAATTTAAGTCAAGGACATGATTTCCCAAAGGATCGCACAGTTTGGAATTCATCGGATTAAAAGTCAATTGTGCACAAAAGTCAACTTTGACTTTTTGAGATTTTTCACAAAAATGGATTTTTAACCCTAAAATGGTGTTAATGTATGATTTGAATCATCATTCATCAAGAAAAATCAAAGAAAGTGGGATAACTTGTAAAAGGGGTAACCATAAAAACATAGAAAATTTCTAAGTTATGAAATAAAGTGACAAAGGTACCAACTTTGGAGGATCATAACTCCTAAACCACAAAGCCATTTTATCCCATCCAAAGCTTGATTTGTAGATCTCATTGCCCTCTACAAAAGCTTCTTACTGACCTATGTCCAAATTCCTCATGGATTTTGAGTTATGGTGGGATCAAAATCAAGAAAAGTCACTTTGTTCCAACACTTAGTGAAAATTTCACTAAGTCAGAATCTGCCTTACTTTTTTCCAAATGTAGGGGGATTTTTCACTTGGATCCAAAAGGTATCAAAACCAAATATGATCAAACAGTTGTTGTATCATATAAGGGCTTTCCAAAATGGCCAAGAACATCACCAAATTTAGTTTGGGCCATGAGATATGACATTGGCAAGTTGCCTTGCTGAAATCTGCCAAGGTAAGGCAGATTTTTGTACTTTTGCTCGATTTGCCAAAATCAGCCAATTCCAAGCCCTATCATCACTTTGGACACATATGAGGATTGAATCTAAAGAGGACAATCACTGAGCCAAGCCTCCAAAGTCCTTGCAATAAGAAATAGCATGCTAAACCTAAAACTGTCCAAAATAGGGACAAGACTCCAATTTTGGATTGGAGCATTCAATGGAAGCACCAAGGTGGCATGGACTGAGCCATTAGCAACTGAATTCAGTCAAGACTTATCCAAGACCAAGGGGACCAGCAGCCTGTGCCCTAACCTCTAGTCAATGGCTAGAGGAGACTTGGATTTTCATTTGCCAACATTGGCCAACCCTACTCAGTAGTTGCCATTCACTATTCCTTGCAAAACAAACTTGCTCTACTATAAATAGAGCTCAATTGTGATCAGTTCAAGTACACCAAAGGCTTACAACACTTGCCTTTCTCAAAATCCACTTATCACTCTCAAAAATGCCTTTCTTAGCAAGTCACTATCGGGTTTTTCATTAGAGAGCAATTCCACTCAAACCAATCACACACACATCTCATATACATCATATGTGAGCTGATCAAACACTTAAACAACATCTGCAACACTGATTTCTCAGAATCACCAGTCAATTGCTCAAGGTTTTAACCAAGTTGCAGTTGAGATGCCATGAAGTGATCCAGCCAATTTCCATCAACTCCAAGCATTCAAACACACTCCATAGGGTGTAGGGAAGCTGTTCAGATCATCACAATTCATCTGTAACACCTCTAACTCATAAATCAATTTGCTCTTGCTGTCACGACCTAGAGGTAAGCCTAAACTTGGTCATCTCTCAATCTATGCATATTTCCTCGCACAATACTTTTGCCAAATGTTCATAATCATGCATGGAATGTTTCCCCTCAAGTAATTGTTTTGTTTGAATCGTGTATCAAAAATCCCAGCCTTCATGCATAATTTAGGGTTCTTGAGGATTTATCGTGATTTCTTGTTTTATGCTTAATTTAAATGAAATTAATTGTCATAAACATGATCGTGAGGTGAAAATGAGCAGATTGATATGTGGATTGCATGAATCTGGGCCTACCCTCGAGTAGTAAGACCCGTTTCTTTTCTTTAAACTCTTTTGGGCCTCTTGAGAGAGTGTAAGACCCAAACCCCCTTGTACAAACCATTTTGGGCCTCACTTATTGTATAAGTCCCCCTGTATAAGTAAATGGTGCGATCTTCGCCTTTTAAAAATCAATTGGGCCTCTCCTCGAGCTATAAGACCCATTCAAAACTTTTGGGCCTCTATTAGAGTGTAAGACCCAATCCCCTTTTAACCAAAACAACTCTGGGCCTCAGATATTGTATAAGCCCCTTTGTGTTAAAAGAAAATCTCGGCATGATCGCCATTTCAAAACGAAAAATCATCTGGGCCTACCCTCGTGTTATAAGCCCCACTCTTTTGCTTTAAACCTTTTGGGCCTCTTGAGAGAGTGTAAGACCCAAATCCCTTTGTACATCAAACCATTTTTTAGGCCTCAGTCACTTATATAAGTCCCTCTGTACAAATTCAACAGTGCGATCACTGATAAATCATCTGGGCCTCTCCTTGAGCTGTAAGCCCTAAATATTTCTTTTTCAAAGCACTTTCTCCTTTGATTTTTAAATATAATGTTGTTTTCAATCTTTCTTTGTTGAACAACTAACCAAACAACATGGAAGCTCTACAACCGGGTAAGTGTTTATCCGCTTTCATTTACCGCTTTCATATACATATAACTGTATTGTGGGGCTGTTTCGATGTAAGTCTTCATTCATAAACTCATATCAACTGTGTAATAATAGTATAGATATTTAGAGTTTCCCCGGCAACTACGTCTAGCATTAAGACCGTTGATCACTCTTAAATAGTCAAAACTAGATGCCCATAGGATTACCAGACACAGTATTAGCTTCTCTTGGGGTTAAACAATATGGAGATGTGAAAGGCAGATTCTTTTTGAACCCTTTCTCAGACTATCACTCGTAGAAGTTGTCAAAGAAACTCTACTCCCCATAGATGATCTTTTCTCCGTGAATGGCATCTCTTGAGTTTCTTCCAAATTCTCGAACTTTCCTGGCTTGATCTATTCTTTGTGAATAACCTGTCTTGAACTTCACAGGGTTTGGGGACCCACAGGCTTCTTAAAATCACCTTAGGAATTGTCAAGAAACTCTATTCCCTAGAGATGATCTTTTCTCTGTGAATGGCATCCCTTGAGTTTCTTCCAAATTCTCGAACTTTGCTGGCTTGATCTATTCTTTGTGAATAGTCTGTCTTGAACTTCTCAGGGTTTGGGGACCCACAGGCTTCCTAAAAGCATCCCCGCCTCCTCTTGGGCGTTGTACAAGGACCCGTCGGTTTCTTAGAAGTATTCACAGCCTCCTCTTAGGCTTCGTATAAATGATTTCTTCCTCCGGGAATGATAGCCTCCTCTTGGGTTAGTACAAATTATCCATCGGCTTCTTAAAAGTTTCCAGCCTCCTCTTGGGCTTCGTACAAATTGTCCCGACGACCTCCTAAAGGTATATGAACAGAAATCAGTCATCTTAATAGAACAGTCTTTCCAAGAGTCTACTACTGTTTCTCAAAGCATAGTACAAAAGATTAAACTCTAGACTTAGACAGTCTAATTTCCTTGAGTCTCAAAGATATTCTCAAGCACCCTTCAAGAATAGGAAGGAACCCCGTAGACTCGGACAGTCTCAATACCCTTTGGATTTCCCATTTCCTTAAAGAACAGGAAATAACCCCGATCCTAGGAACAAATCCATGAGTACAACATTACTCATATAAGAACTGATTTTCTCTTTGAACCAATATAATGAACCTGTCACTCAACTGAAACAGTACCATAGCCTCTCTCTTGGGCTTTATACAATGATTCTCCCCAGTGGAGTCAAACACCTTTTAGCCTCCACCTCGGGCTTTGCACGAGATACAAAAACACTCTCTTGTTGAGTATAAAAGACTCTCTTGTTGAGTCAAAACTTCCTTTTTAGCCTCCGTCTTGGGCTTTGTACAAGACACAAATCACTCTCTGGTTGAGTATAAAACCCTTGGCCTCCATCTCGGGCTTCGTACGAGATACCATAGAGGAATCTCTTGTCGATTCACTTCCCTTTTAGCCTCTATCTCGGGCTTTGTACGAGACAGATAAAAAATACCCTCTTGTTGGGCCAATAGCCTCCTCTTAGGCTTTATATAAGAAAACCACTGGTTGATCCAAATCAACCTTTTAGCATCAAAACTGTGCCTCGTTCACAGTACACAAACATCAACAACTCATTCCCCTTCATCTAATCGCTGTAAGCGGCAAGCCTCTGGATCATCTACATCCATGCCACTGTCCCTCTTTTAGCATGAAAAATTCCTAAGGAAAGATAGCATTGCTCTACACTGAGTTAAAGTCTTCTCCTTCTGGTTGGAAATCCCCTATAAAGGAAATTATGGCATTGCCAGATTCACACATCCCGGTTAAAGTAATTCTCCTTTATAAACAGTTATGACAGACAAACCCCTCTTTAGAGATGACAAATTCACTCTAAAGACAAACCCTTTTAGCTTCACATCTTGGGCTTTGAACAAGATACAAACTACTTTTAGCTTGACATCTTGGGATTTGAACAAGATACAAACTACCTTTAACTTCACGTCTTGGTCTTTGAACAAGACACCAAAACACCACTTCCTCCCATAGAATAGGAGGAACTACGATCACTCTGATTTCCCTGTTTCAGAAAAACGGGAATACGTAGGCATAAGATTGAAAGAAAAATCTTAGCGAGCACACTAATCCAAAACCAAAAATCCCATACCTTCACATCTCAATCGAAAAGCATCGGTCTTAACCTCCCACCAATCGACCAGACACTTTTTTTTAACAAAATAACCTAATAGAGACCCACAATCTTTGTAGCACCTGTAAGCCAACAGTCATCTGTTCAAACTCAGTTTGCAAGCAGGGTTAATTGGAGACATCTATTTCCCTTCCTTCATCAGCTTTAATAGGATAAAAAATGAATCAAACTGTAGATACCAAAGAGCGGTAGTGCTTCGCAACCAAGTCTGAAATCGCTCGCTACAGAAAAATGGCGACTTCACTGGGGAGTGCCATTGGGATCTATCTTACCTTAGTCATCATTCGTCACCATTTTCCACAGAAAAATGGCGACTTCACTGGGGACGACGAGATCTTGTTCTCTTCCCATCTATTAGGTAGAAACCTTAAAAAAGGTGGCGCCCACCGTGGGGCCGGTCTTTCTTTCTTTTTTTCTTTCTTTTCTAGGAAAAGACTTTTTGTTGACTTCACTAAGATCTTAGGTCGAAACCCTTTAAGTGAGGAAGGAACCACAGAATGGCGTCTCCGCCGGGAGCCATTTTCTGTCAGGAACATAAGATTTGTTGCTTTTAAAAGTCTAGGACATTAGGACAAATATATATACTGCTTTTCCTAATTGATATCTGTGTTTATTTTTCTGCTAATAGGAATGCATGTAATGCCGCATGTGGAAAGATTGAGTATACACCTAGAAAAAACCACTTTAGTGGCGCAGAGGCTATCGGAAATAGTTATCATGCGATGCCACCCTCTTCTGAGGACTCTTCAAAAAACACTACCTAGCACGGTTCCCGACCCGCTGGTGTTTTCTTGACAAGGGTTAATGATGAAGAGAGACAGGTACAAAAATCCCTAGTATAAACCTTTGGGGATAGGTAGAGCCTTGACTCCATGACAACGACCCTTTGAACCCATGTTTTTTCTATGTTTTTGTGTGCTGCATTCATGCATTCATTTAAAAAACATTAAAACATTCAAAAAATTTCTCTTCTAGTCTCTCTGTCTATTTAAAATAAACTAAGACTGTGATTGCAAATGTCAGAGAAAAGGATTGCGCTAATGGATTTCGGTAGAAGGAGAACTCATAAGTACACCTTCAGGATTCCAAAACTAGAGGATTTAAGAGGTTTGGCGAGGATGGTCACAAACCAAGAGGCTTTTAGAGCCAAGTACGGAGGTTTCCTATCTCTGCTAAGAGTCCATGTGATTGAGGGAATCATGGATGCACTCGTTCAGTTCTACGATTCGGTTTATCATTGTTTCACATTTCCGGATTACCAGCTCGCACCAACGCTGGAGGAATATTCTCATCTGATTGATCTACACATTACAGATCAAGCTCCATTTTTTGGACTGGAAGAAATTCCAAAGAATCAGACCATTGCAAGAGCAATTCATTTGGACGAGTCTGAGGTCAGGACTCACATGATCACTAAGGGTGGCATACAAGGTTTGCCAGCCCAGTTCTTGACAAAGAAAGCCCTGTACTTCGCCAGTATCGGGAACGTGACTGCTTTTGAAAGCATCTTTGTTTTACTCACCTACGGGTTATTTTTGTTGCCCAACATTAATAACTTCGTCGATATCAACGCCATTAAGGTTTTTCTCATTGGAAACCCTGTGCCGACTATGCTCGCAGATGTGTATCATTATTACACTTAGGGAATTTGTACAGTGGAGGGGAGATCACATGCTGTGTACCTCTACTTTATAAATGGTTTATCTCCCATTTGCCTAACTCTGCTGCTTTTTGGGATCACAAGAGTGCCTTACGTTGGTCACAGAAAATCATGTCCCTCACCAACTCTGACATAGATTGGTGTAGTAGGATTTATGACGGAATTAGGATCATTGACCGTTGTGGAAACTTCCCCAACGTACCCCTTATAGGAACTAAGGAAGGAATCAATTACCATCCAGTTCTCATTTATCGTCAATTTGGATACCCGATGAGGCACGTCCCACGGAGTGTTCATCTGGAAGGTCTTTTCTTCAAGGAAGGAGAAAGTGACAGAGCACTAAAGACGGAAATAGTGCATGCTTGGAAACATGTTCATAAGAAAGGACGAGAGTCTCTAGGAAAACCCGACTGTGTCTCGGTGGAGCCTTATCTCCACTGGGTACAAACTAGAGCTCTCAAGCTAAAAATGCCTTATCCTCGTCACAGAGTTCTTCCATCGAGGGAGTCTGTCATGTACTTCATGACTGAGACTGAAAAGCTTCAGGTTACTCTTAACAAAGTCCAGCGGGAGAGGAGGTCTTGGAAGAACAAGTACCGCACCCTCAACGTGGAGTGCATCAAAATACAACAACTACTGAAAGATAAGGCCGCTCTGATTGAAATTTTGGAGCAACATGCTGTAGAGAATCAAGATGACCAAAGGAATTTTCTCACTCCTTTCACCTGGCAAAGCCCAAGAGCCCCGGTCAAAGAAAAGGAAAGTACCAGAGTAAGCACCCGATTTCTCTTCAGAGAGGACTCGGGACCCCTTAGCTTAGGTTTCTGTTTCTGCACCTTGTAATCTACTGTATTTTCATTTTTGTAATCCTTTGAATTTAATAAAAAGGGGTTTCCCCACTGTTTGATATTTGCAATCTAATTGTCGAAGTTTATTTTGATTAAACCAAAAAACAATTAATATAATCATTGCATTCATCATTCTCACATCGCGTATTCTTCTTACCTACAAATCTCACGTTTGTGTCTCGGTTCTAGAGTCAAACTGTCTCATTCGTACAATACTCGGGCCAATCATCAGAAAAAAGATGGATGATCTTGAGGAAGAGAATAGAGAGTTGAAAGAAGAGATCAACGCTCTAAGAGAGGATATGAGAAAGCTTCGTAACGGCATGCAAGCCATGGCAGAAGCTCAGCTACAAAGGACTGTGATCTCAGAGATCACCTCAACTCCTATAGTGGAGAAGTATGATCCTAGGTATCAAATGCCGAAAGATCGTCCTTGGGGCATGCCTGTTAACTATATCCCGGAAGGATATGTTCTGCCAATCACTGAAGATCAGGGAATTATAACAGAAGCCGCTGGGCCTGAAGGTTACAAACTTTGGGAAAGCGAAGATGCCAGGGGCATACTGAAGACTCCTGAAGGTTACAAACTTCGGGAAACGCCAAGATTCACTGCCGTAGTCACGGTACCACCCCCTGTGGTGCACACTGTCCCGGAAGGACAGATTCCCCTGATACCTTCTGGTAAGAAGGAAACTATGTTTGATAGAATGGATGAATTCCAGGAACAGTTCCTGGAAATACAGAAGGAACTGCAAGCCATCCACGGTCAGGATTTATTTGGAAAGGACGCCGCAGACCTTTGTCTGGTCCCCAATGTGAAAGTCCCGCACAAATTTTAAGTGCCCGACTTTGAAAAATACAAGGGTAACTCTTGCCCATCAGAGCCATCTGGTGATGTACGCTGGGCGAATGTCATCTCAGATGGAGAATCAGGACATACTGATTCACTACTTTCAGGATAGTTTAACCGGTGCCGCACTCAAATGGTACATGGGTTTAAACCGTGCTACGATTAACACATTCAGAGATCTTGGTACTGCCTTCGTCCAACAATACAAATACAATTTGGACATGGCACCGGACAGAGATCAACTCAGATCAATGTCACAAAAGGACAAGGAAACCTTTAAGGAGTACGCTTAGAGATGGCGTGAAATTTCCGCTCAGATTTGTCCACCTCTTGAGGAAAAAGAGATGAAAAAGATCTTCTTAAAGACCTTAAGCTCATTTTACTATGACAGAATGGTTGCCAGTGCGCCCAGTGACTTCACCGAGATGGTGGGCATGGGATTTCGTCTTGAGGAAGCCGTCCGAGAAGGACGTCTAATAAAAGACGCTGGATCATCAAGTAGTACAAAACGATACGGTAGTGCTCTCCCTAAGAAAAAAGAGCAAGATATTGGGAATATCTCTCTCGGAAAGCAAATGCGACGTTATCAACCGGTAGCAGCTGTAACTCCTGCTATCAGCCCTGCGCCTATTCCTACGTATCAACCTCAGGTTGCGCAGAGCCAACCTAATCAACAAAGGACACAACAGCCTCTTCAGCAGGCTCGTCCTCTATACAATAACAACCGTACAACGCGGCCACCAGGGTTTGATCCTATACCCATGTTGTACGCAGAACTATTTCCGTTACTACTGGCTAAGGGGCACATCCAGACTAAGTCTCCTCTTACAGTAACGGAAAATCCGCCTTTTTGGTTTAAGGTGGATCAGACATGCCCTTATCATCAAGGAGGACCAGGGCATAACATAGAGAATTGTCTCAATTTCAAATCCGACGTGCAAAAGCTTGTTAGGAGTGAGATCTTATCTTTCAAAGATACGAATCCCAATGTTCTCACAAACCTGATGCCTCAACATGAGAAAGCTGTAGTCAACCTGATTGAGAAAGAATTTAACAATGTCTATCAAATTCATGATGTACTTTTGTTAAAGACCAATCTGGTCAAGATGCATTGTAGACAAAGTGGATATGGCCATGTGCCACCTCATAATTATCATCAGTGTGATGTCTGCTCTAAAAACAATCAAGGATGTTCTGTGGTGCAAGCAGCTCTACAGGAACAGTTGGATCTCAGATGGATCCAAGAGCACCGAGTTCGTGGAGTTAACATGGTCTACACGAATTCCAACATCATTCAGAACCACGACATCCATGCGATGAATGCCAACTTGGTGGCAATGCACTCAAGGCAAAGCCAATATCATAATCTGCCACGACACGATTATAGTTCTTGTCTGACTTGCTCGGTAAACAAACAGGGATGCTCTTTCATACAGGAGGCCCTCCAGCGTCAGATGGATCTTGGATGGATCCAAGACTACCATGATAGGAATCCCTATCAGATCAATATGGTTCAGATCTTCGACATTCGCTTCATGAATACCAACTTGGTAGAGTTGTGTAACACCCCAATTCCCATCGCAAATAAATAATACATAAATAAAATCATAGTAACTAAAAATTTATTTTTCCGACAGAAATAAGGATGCCACATTTGAAGAAAGAAAATACATTCCCTGCTCATAAATTTGATACATAACACAAAATGGAATCACCTCAAAGAGAAACTTTTTCCATATAAAAGGAAAGTTCAGTTATGGAATAAAGCGGAAAGATCCATAACTGACTTGTTTTACAAACTAAATTGTTTTATAACACCAAAATATTCATACAAGCGTAATACAAAATATATTCAACAAATGTATACATATATAACTAAAGCGTTCCCCGACTCCCGTGCTACGTATCAGAGCAGACAATAAGACCGACAAAAGAATGGAGAACTAATCTTAACAAAAGCCTCCGAGATTCAAATCTGCAATTGCCTCATAGAGCAACAAACCACAGCAGAAGGGTGAGAAATAACAACTAAATCAAGATTGCATAATAATATGCAAACACACATTTAAACACATGTATAAATCATCTCACCCATACCATCACATACTAACACATATAGCGTGCCACAAATACAAAACATATGACACATAATCCAACCACATTTATGACATATGGAACCACACCACCACATCACCACAAAACATAGCATATATCAATTATCCCCACATAACCACATGTTCACACATAATGCATATGTCTATACACAAAACATATCATTCCTAACCAATGCATTTAACATGAATGCATATCTATTCACCAATCCAATCACAAACTTAACACATAATCACTCCATTCACAAAGGCATATCAATCATGCACAATCCATTTATCAACAATGCATATCAATCATGCACAATATATTTATCACAAATGCATATCACAAATTCTCACACATAATCAATCCATTCATAATTTATGCAAATGCACAGAGACCGACACGACGACTCTATGCAATGCACATGCGGTACCATCCATCCATCTTTTCTCGTCACCAGTTCACTCAGGAACTCTGCTGGAATCATCGCTTGTTACTTAATGTAACTCCCCGTCGGGCACACCTCTTATTTATAAGGTACACGATCCGATCCGATCGATTTAGGTCCCCTTATTTTTAAGGCACACGACGTTTATGGATCGCTCACACCTCTTTGTATAAGGCACACGACCCGATTGCTCACACCTCTTTGTATAAGGCACACGATCGTCTATAACCAACGCTCACACCTCTTATTTTTAAGGCACACGATCCATCCGATCGCTTTAGGTCCTCTTATTTTTAAGGCACACGATGTTATAGTGGATTCCCTCTGGAATCGATTCGTTGCTCACACCCACTAGGGCACACAACATCACAAGATGCATATCATGATGCTTGACACACAAGAACTCATGACAATCAAATGCATCTTCACAATTCAACCATATGAATTATCTCATCATCATTATTCATGCATTGAAAACACTTCAAATAATGCATTTCAAACCATAATGGCCACCGCACAACATACATTGAATTTCACATAAACAATGCATTTCATCACAAACCACAAACCACAACAATCATACAATCATAATTACTTCCACAAGGGGTTCACACCACAAAGGCTACCCACAATACATCATAACAACATACATTGATATTCAATCAAACAATGTATTTTACCACACAACAACATCATTAATCACGCATCGAGGTCCAATCTAAACAATGCACATATTTGCCATAAGGCCACAACCCATCATCACAACATTCCATCATATATATTCACATCATATAACAGTACACAAGCTGCACGTTACATAACAAAAGCATATAGCATGATAACACATCAATCACACACAATTAATGCGATAAAAACTCGACAACCCGACTATTTTTCAAAAAAACACGAATTAATTAAATCATCTTTTATCCTCCAAACCATTTTTAATAGAAAGAATATTTCATTAGCTTTTCAACGCTTCAAACGGGGGTCAAAACGGACTTACGGTTCAAAAGTTATGAAGAAAACAAAATCGGACATTTTGGAAAATTTGTGTCACGCGCAGGTATGCTCAGGTCGAGTCTTTAGGTCGACTCAAGGTTCTTTAGGTCGACTCATAAGTCGTTTAGGTCGACTCATACTGCGCAGAATTTGTTAAAAACTCAGTTTTCGATCGTTAAATGACTTTCGGACCTCCGATTTCGATTCCGTAAAAAGCTGCGATCTCAAAATTCAACATACTACAATATTTTCACTATTAAGAGCCATCCAACACATTTTCCATTTTTGAAATATTTTGAAACATAATTTTATCAATTTATCCCAACTCCAAACTCGCTCAAAACCACTCGAAAACACACAAACAACCATTCCCGATTAATTCCTATCCTCACCCGACTATACTACACAACTTATTCCAAATTCCAACCGTGAAAACATCGATTTCCACTCGATTTACCATTAATGCCCTAAACTCCAATTCTCGATAACTCGACACCAAACCCCTCAAATCTCACCAACGTGCCTTTCCGATTAAACCCACTCCTCGCTCGACTATTCTACACGAACAGTTCCGAAATCTAACCGCGAAAACATCGATTTCTATCAATTGTTCATAATTCTAATCAAATAGAAAACATACATATTTCAACCAAACAAACACATACATATACATATACAATCGAAATATAATTGAAACTTCTCACCCTTACCCGATTATTCGCGATTGAAACGGAGATTTCCTCGATTTTCCTCTTTCTCCTCTTCTCTCTTTTCCTTCTCTTCTTTCTCTCTGTTTTTCTTCTTCTTTTCTAACTTTCTCTTTTTCTCTCTTTCTAACCAATATATATATAATACTTATTATATAATATAAATCCAATAGGGTAAAATATCTCCAATTGATTTTTTGTCTTCTAATACCAATTGATCAATTATTAGAGTTACCTTAAAATACTCTCTTTTTCTCTCAAATCTCTATTTATAAAAATATCTAATTTTTCTAAAATATCTAACTAATCAAATGACCATTTTACCCTTACGCCCAAATATCTCCCACACGCTCTCAAAACGCGATAAAACATAAACATACCGATGAAAAACATATCGTGCAATAAAAGTTAAAAAGAAAAATATAATTTAATGCAAATATTTTACCTATCAGAGAAATTAACCAATTAACTCAATTAGCAGGTAAAATACGATAAATTCACACATTTCACAAAATTCACATAAATGAAATAAATAAATACAATTAAACAAATCGGGGTGTTACAAGTTGCATGCTGAGCAGGTCCGACTCGGATTCCTGATATCACATAATTATCACAGCTTTAAAGCGGGTTGCGAAAACGATCAGGGATGTGCCTTTGTCCAGGAAGCACTTCAGCACTTGTTAAATCATTGGTGGATGCCAATCTACATAGATGAAGATACTCAGCAAATTAGTATCAATAACGGAAACCCCACTCGGCGTCAAAGTCAGGATGTCCGACTCGTGGAAGCTAACCTAGTGAGGTTACATTGTATTCAAAGTGGGCGTGGCCGGGTGCCACCACACAATTATGAACGTTGTGGAGTCTGTTTGTAAAGTAACCAAGGGTACTACCTTGTGCGAGCAGCTCTCTAGGGGCAGGTGGATCGTGGAGAGATTCGCCCATATCCAGGTTCCGGACCCATCAATTGGTCGCCGAACTACCTTGCCAATCAAATTGAGGACGTTGTCGTCATCTCTGATCATCAGAGGACCAAGAATGTTTTTACCATTATCCCTCTACTTGACGAATCAAGAATTCCCAACCGGGAATGGATCGAGATTACGTACGATGGTCAGAAAAACCAAAAGGTTCCCATAGTCATCTATCTGCCGGGACCACTACCGTATGAATCAACTAAGGCTATCCCTTACAAATACGGTGCAACAACAATTGAAAATGGAAAGGAAATTCCATTACCCTCCGTCGTGAATATTGCAGACATCATCGAGTAACACGGAGTGGTAGAATCTTCAACAGAGAGGTTGGAAAACTTAACAAAGAAAAGGAACTTCAGACAGAAGCTCCTGATCCATCAGTCGGTCAATCCAGTAATCCCGACCTTTCAAAAATTGATGATGAGATGTTGAAGCTCATTTAAAGGAGTGAATACAACATTGTTGATTAGCTGTTACAAACTCCTTCAAAGATCTCGGTATTATCACTGTTACTCAGCTCAGAAGCGCACAGGGAGGCTCTACAGAAAGTCTTGGAGCAAGCCTTTATGGAACAGGATGTAACAATCAGACAGGTCGATAGTATTGTCTCTAACATCACTTCTTGCAATAATTTAGGATTTAGTAATGAGGAATTACCGAAAGAGGGTCGCCGTCATACCATGGCGCTCAATATCACAGTCAACTGCCAGGACTATGCTTTAGCCAGCGTACTAGTAGACACAGGGTCATCCCTGAATGTTATGCCGAAGTCCACTTTGATGCAATTATCATTCAAGGGCCCTCCGATGAGAACCAGCGAGGTCGTCGTCAAAGCGTTCGACGGATCCAAAAAACGGTTATCGGCAAAGTTGACCTTCCCATAACTATTGGTCCTCACACTTTCCAAGTCACCTTCCAGGTCATGGACATCTGGGCAACGTACAGTTGTTTATTAGGAAGACCTTGGATACATCAGGCTGGACCGTTTACCTCGACCCTCCACCAAAAGCTAAAGTTCGTCCAGAACGGCCAACTCATCACAGTCTGTGGGGAACAGGCCTTGCTCGTCAGCAATTTATCATCATCCACTTATGTAGAACCGGAAGGGATAATCGGAACCAAGTTCCAAGCGCTTTCGTTACACAAGGACGATCAACCCGGAGGAGGAACTTCGATTTCCTCATACAAAGATACTATTAAAGCAGTCGAGAGTACCGATACAACAGGATGGGGACAGCTTGTCATTCCTACTGACAATACAACAAAGAAGGGCCTTGGTTTTTCTGCAACCTGTACCCAGACAGCTACTAACGATGAAAGTCTTCATCCCATTCAGGACTTCTTCCACAGTGGAGGTTTCCTCCACCCAGTGTCTCAAATAGTCCATGCTATCAATGAGGAGGATCCCTCAAACACAGATGAAGAATGGAAGTCCTATCTTAACAAGGACGGTTATATGTCTCAGGAAGAGGTGCCTATGCCATTTTGTAATCCCGCACAGAGTCCAAGATTTATACCACGGTCAGATGTCGAAATGATATATGGAGGTTGTGATCCGGAAGGATGCCGTGCTCCGCCAAATTCATTAGAGGAGGACACTCTGATGAAAGACAACTTTGACCACAATTACTATGGCCCGATGGATGGCCTGCCAATGTGGCAGCCTTACCCTGGAGACTTGGGGCTAGAAAATCAGCCGAGTAATGAAACTCAGCTGAGCATCATTAAACAGAATACCTATGTCCCCACCATGTCATGGGATCAACACTCAGGACATTCAGAAACTACTCAACATGACGATGAATTTGCAACGTTTGCAGGACTAGAATTCATTAACTATGCTTTTCCCGAGGTCAACGTCATCGAGAGGGATGACCCCTCCAGTTCCAAGGAAGTGTGGGACACCTTGGGACAACCGAGTGGAAAGTACGACTATATGGTCAAGTACACCGCTCCCGAAAGCTCTCGTATCAGGCTCGAGGATATCCAGCCAACTGGATGGGGAGATACAGCTGAGAGCACAAATGCTATGCAAAATACAACTGAGGAATCCTCCTACGACAATTTTGCCTGGGAGATAGATTCCAATGATCCTGCTCCACCAGAAATCAGCGTCATTTCTCAAGACAAATCAAGGAAGGTGCCAGACTTTGCGATTCATCGAGGAGTTCGCCGCCAATGGGTTGTTGTCGATGTTCCGAAGGTCGTTCACCAATCAAAGTAATTGCCATCTTTAACCTTTCACCCTGCCCAGGTGAAACGGATGTTTTAATAGGGCTCGCTTTCTGTAAATTTCCCTCTTCGCTTCGTCCAAAGCGACAGAGTTTTGTTTTATAGGGTTGTAGTTTCAAGAATCGACTTGTTCATTAATAAAATAACGGCGTTCTGTAATTTCCGCATTAATTGTTGTTTTCTCTTTTCGCTTTTCTCAGAAAATGGTAATCCTAAAAAACAATTCTATAATAAAAACAAGTAGTAATAAAAAAAATACACTGCACACACTTTTGCATTCTCTCTATCTCTTCTAAACACGAATCATCACGTCATACAGATTGCTTGTTTTAAACTCCCGTTGAAACATACGATCTGATGCCTTCTCCCAACTTTGAGTTCCCGGTATTTGGGGCTGAAGAAGAAGTTGACAACAAAATTCCAGAAGAGATCTCCCGACTACTCAGACAAGAGGAAAGGTCCATTGAACCTCACAAAGAGTCGTTGGAAACGGTAAACTTGGGTTCCGAAAAAGAGAGAAAAGAAATCAGGATTGGGGCACTGCTCAGTCCAACTGCTAAAGAGAGTTTGATAAAGCTTCTCAAAGAATTCCCCGATGTATTCGCTTGGTCCTATCAGGATATGCCAGGGTTGGATACCAGCATCGTGGAACATCACTTACCGTTAAGATCGGAATGTCCGCCTGTAATGCAGAGGTTGAGACGCACTCACCCGGACATGGCCATCAAAATCAAAGAGGTACAAAAACAGATTGACGCAGGTTTCCTCACCATATCAGAATATCCTTAATGGTTAGCCAATATCGTACCTGTTCCAAAAAAGGACGGAAAAATCAGAATGTGTGTCGACTACAGAGATCTGAACAAGGCTAGTCCAAAGGACGACTTTCCTTTACCACACATTGACATGCTGGTAGACATCACAGCAAAGTTCAAAGTTTTCTCCTTCATGGATGGATTCTCGGGCTATAACCAGATCAAAATGGCGCCGAAAGACATGGAGAAAACTTCGTTCATTACCCCATGGGGTACCTTTTGTTACAAGGTAATGTCGTTCGGTTTGAAGAACGCCGGGGCAACCTATCAAAGGGCCATGACTACTCTGTTTCATGACATGATACACAAGGAAATTGAAGTGTATGTCGATGATATGATTGTAAAATCTAAGACAAAGGAGGAGCATGTAACCCACCTGTCAAAACTATTCGAGCGTCTGAGAAAATACAAACTCCGCTTGAATCCCAATAAGTGCACCTTCGTTGTCCGTTCAGGGAAACTCTTAGGGTTCATCGTCAGCCAGAAAGGAATTGAGGTTGATCCTGACAAGGTCAAGGCCATTCAAGAAATGTCTTCTCCGAAAATTGAAAAACAAGTCAGAGGATTCCTGGGATGTTTGAACTACATCTCCAGATTCATATTCCTCATGACCGCCACGTGTGCGCCGATTTTCAAATTACTGAAAAAGAACCAGGACTGCGTTTGGACAGAAGACTGCCAAACTTCCTTCAACAGTATTAAGAAATATCTATTGAATCCCCCGATTCTATCACCTCCAGTGGAAGGAAGATCACTGATCATCTACCTCGCAGTCTTGGAAGACTCAATGGGGTGTGTACTTGGCCAACAAGACGAAACCAAAAGGAAAGAGTATGCCATTTACTATCTAAGCAAGAAGTTCACCGACTGTAAAACTCGGTACACGATGCTCGAGAAAACTTGCTGTGCTTTGGTTTGGGTAGCCAAACGTCTTCGCCAGTACATGATTCGTCACACTACTTGGTTGATCTCCGAAATGGATCCAATCAAGTATGTATTTGAAAAACCTGCTCTCACGGGAAGGATTGCCCGTTGGCAGATGTTGCTATCAGAATATGACATAGAGTACCACGCTCAAAAAGCCGTTAAAGGAAGTATTTTGGCCAATCATTTGGCTCATCAACCGATTGACAATCAAGAATCAATCGGGTTCGACTTCCCAGACGAAGATGTCATGTATCTAAAGATGAAAGATTGCGATGAACCGCTACCCAGTGAAGTGCCAGAACCTGGTTCCCAATGGGGACTTATCTTTGACGGAGCAGTTAATCATTATGGAAATGGAATTGGGGCAATCATTGTTACCCCTCAGGGTACCCACATTCCTTTCACTGCCAGACTTACGTTCAAATGTACAAACAACGAGGCCGAATACGAAGCTTGTATTATGGGTCTCGAAGAAGCGATTGATTTAAGGATAAAAAACTTGGACGTATATGGCGACTCAGCCTTAGTTATCAATCTAATAAAAGGAGATTGGAACACATACCAATCAGGACTGATTCCTTACAAAGATTATGCAAGAAGGTTGTTACCTTTCTTCAACAGAATCGAGTTTCATCACATCCCTCGTGATGAGAATCACATGGCTGACGCCTTAGCCACTCTCTCTTCCATGATTAATGTATGTCAATGGAATGACCTACCTAAGATTGACATTATGCGCCTTGAACGGCTACATTTTCACAATCGAAGCAGTCATAGACGACAAACCTTGGTATCACGATATCAAATGCTTCCTTCAGAAACAAGATTACCCACCTGGGGCACTAAGGAAAGACAGAAAAACCCTCAAAAGACTAGCAAGCAGCTTTTTCTTGAGTGGTGATACTCTCTATAAGAGGAACTTTGACATGGTCTTGCTCTGATGCGTAGACAGGCCAGAAGCAGACATGCTGATGAAAGAAATTCAAGAAGGATCCTTTGGCACTCATGCCAACGGACACACAATGGCAAGAAAAATTCTGAGAGCAGGGTACTACTGGTTAACCATGGAATCCGACTGCTACAAGTACATGAGAAGGTGTCACAAGTGTCAGATATACTCCGAAGAAATTCATGTACCGCCATCACATCTCAAAGTTCTCTCTTCCCCATGGCCTTTTTCCATATGGGGAATCGACATGATTGGCATGATTGAACCTAAGGCTTCGAACGGACATCGGTTCATCCTGGTAGCCATTGATTACTTCACCAAGTGGGTCGAAGCAGCTTCGTAGGGTAATGTAACCCGACAAGTGGCTGTCTGATTTATCAAAAACAATATCATCTGCCGTTATAGTGTTCCAAGCCAGATCATTACTGATAATGGATCTAAATTGAACAATAAGATGATGAAAGAGTTGTGCGCAGAGTTCAAGATCGAACACCATAACTCATCTCCCTACCGACCTAAGATGAACGGGGCGGTAGAAGCGGCTAACAGGAACATCAAGAGGATTGTTCAGAAGATGGTCGTAACCTAAAAAGATTGGCACGAGATGCTACCCTTTGCTCTTCACGGTTATCGTACATCTGTCCGTACTTCAACAGGGGCAACCCCTTTCTATTTAGTATATGGCATGGAAGCAGTGCTCCCCATAGAAGTAGAGATCCCATCAATCTGGGTATTGATGGAAGCTAAGCTCACCGAAGCTGAGTGGTGTCAAAGTCGACACGACGAACTGAATTTGATTGAAGAAAAAAGAATCACGGCACTATGCCACGGTCAGTTGTATCAACAGAGAGTGAAGAGGGCATTCGACAAAAAGGTTTGACCCCGTGTCTTCAAGAAAGGAGACCTTGTGCTCAAGAAGATACAATCATTTCTCACTGATTCTCGAGGCAAGTGGACCCCGAATTATGATGGCCCCTATGTGGTCACGAAAGCTTTCTCAGGCAGCGCCTTGAGACTTGCAACCATGGACGGAGAGGAATTTGCCTACCCCACAAATGTTGATGTAGTCAAGAAATACTTCGCCTAAAAAAAACGTCTCGGTGGATTGAAAACCCGAAAGGGCGGTCCAGGCAAAAGTTAGAGAAAAAAAAATCATCCCGGTGGATTGGAAACATCAAAGTACAATCCAGGAAAAAGTTAGGGATAATGGCAAGTAACTATGTTCAACAGAGGCAAGTCCCTCAGCAGCAGTTACACCATCCATCGGAGGAAAACTCCAGTCAAGGTCATCTTCGACAAAAGCTCAGGGTGTCCCGAATTCAAAATTGGTAGAAGGATAGTGGTCGTTATGTTTCAACGTATCCCTTTTCCCAGTAAATTATCATTTTCTAACTTTGTAAATACTCTTTGGAATCAAACGTTTGGCTGATCTCCATCTTATCAATAAAATTTGAGCCCTTGTGCTTTTGTTTGTAATTCTCATTTGTTTTAGCTTTACAGAACGACATTTTAATATGATCAATGATTCTTGAAATGAAACAAAAATGAATTTACTTGTAAAACTTTTTCTGCTTTAAAATAAAGATGGCAATTTCTTTTGACTGTTATACATCAAAAGAACATCAATCGTTTCTCCAGGAATAAGCGAACTTCAAAGTGCAGAATCAAAGTACTCCTTCAAACCCAGTACGCCTGAATGAAGGGATCAACTGTGTCAGAGACCTTGTTTCGTCTGACACGCCTCAGCCGAGTTCTAATCTCCTAAGCCTGACCAACATAGTTCCCCGCGAGGACTACTTCTCCTAAGCAAGGTAGAATTGCTACTTATTGGACCAACGGTACTTCTTCGTCCCGCGATGGCCGAGTATCCAGTCATGTTCATCTATTAGTTTTATGTTGCATCAGTTTTGTCAGCATATACATGCATACATCATACATTATTGATTTACATTCACATTCATATTGCATCACTATCACTCTAGTCGGTCTTGTCCCCTGGAGATAAAAAGTCCTCTCATTTGAGTTGTCAAGTTGGTCCTCGTCAGGAAGTGCTGCGTCTGAACAATCTCTCTCCTCCACTTTATTTCTGGAATGAAGTTGGCTCCTCGACCACTTTGATAGCTTGAACCTCTGAAAGACCAGAGAACCTTCAACAAATGTCACTCTTCGCCATTGAAGATGATATCCTTGCTTACCCGGATTAAGGAAAATCCCGAGAGAAAGCCTTTTAATAAAAGATTCGACAATACAGCAATTTTTCTCCAAAAAAACCGCTGATGAAAAGGTCATCGGCACCTCAAAATTGGATCTCATCATATGGCATTTCTCCGAGAAGATCTCCGAGAAAAGTATGATGTAATACCCCAAACGAAGGCAGTCTTTCAAGAGACTCGTCTTCCCCAATAGAAACAAATGGCGTCTCCAACAAAGAAGTTTGTGCACCTCTATAACTCAGACGACTGGATTCCCCAGCGAGTCTGACATCCACTTTTTCCATCAAATGGCATCTCCCCAGGAGGATTCGGCGAGAAGTTTGAGGAAAACCGCTACGAATAACGTCCCTTGTCAATAAAGTTTATTGACAAAAGAAACTAAGACCAGTTCCTTGGTAGAAAACCAGGATCGAGGGGAAGTTTATTTCAGAAACTAAGACCAGTTCCTTGGTAGGAAACCAGGATCGAGGGGAAGTTTAAATCAGAAACTAAGACCAGTTCCTTGGTAGGAAACCAGGATCGAGGGGAAGTTCATCTCAAAAGAAAACTAAGACCAGTTCCTTGGTGGGAAATCAGGATCGAGGGGAAGTTTACACCAGAAACTAAGACCAGTTCCTTGGTAGGAATCCAGGATCGTGGGGAAGTTTTTACCTTTTCTAAGCATCGTTGCTTAGCAAAGGAAGAAGAATGGGCAAGATGTCATTTTTAACCACCATCAAAATTTCGGGTATTCCGATATTTAATCCTCTTGCACCCCGAATGTCCGAATACCTTCGTCATTCACACCTTCGTGTCCAAGAAGATTAAATAGGGGCATCTGTCATACCCCAAATTTTGACCACTAAGATTCCCCATCATTGTGCAAATCATCATTACAATATGGATGAACCATCATACTTCAGCAGTCTCCCCAAAGATGGGTGAGCACTTACTACAATCAAAATTAGGGTTTCAAGCCCTCTCTGAGTGCTTAGACAAAGGATCAATCAAGGAATGACATGATCTTCAACTTGTCTAACCCAATGTTTTAAAAATCAGACCGGAGATCGAACCGATAAAACTTACGGTTTAAGGTTCAATTGGTTAAACCGGTTAAACCTACGGGCGAACCGTTTATTAAATAAACTAATAATATGAAACTAAATTTCAAAAATATGTCACACATAATTATATATTCTCAACTTAATAAAATAAATATTTCAAAAATCCATTACAAATTTAATACAACAATATCAATAATATATAACATTAACATAATTCTACACTTTATTTCAACCATCATTTAAGAATATTTTGACCAAACTAAAGAATTACAACAAAATAAATTAAATTAATTCAAAGCAAGATTAAAATAATAGAATATAATAACTAAAATAAAGTTCAAATAATTAAGAATACCTAAATTAAATAAGATAGAATATCAAAATATAAATAATACAATATACTTTATTAAACAACAAAAAATCGAATTTGAGTTGAACTACGACAAATAAGTCTTAATAGACAACAACAAACAATATTGACTTGAACGACAATCAATAGAGTTGGACATCGTGACTATGTTTGAAAGAGACAGCATAATAATGATGGAGTGTGCTATAATGGAGGGACAAAACTTAAAAGCTTGTATGGTTGTAAAAAACACACGAAATTCGTTTTTGTGATTGGGGAATGTATGTTAAGTTTTGATATTAACATACTAAAATTAAAAAAAAAAATTTAAAAATGGTCAATTTGATGATTTTTTTTAACTGGGCGGTTTTACAAAACCGGCTCCGGTTCTTTGGTTCGAATGGTTTTGGACGGTTCAATCCGGTTTTTTCGGTTTAACCCCGGTTTTGACCCACTAGCGGTTTTGAAAAGTTGACCCAACCGGATTCATCTCCGGGTCCCGGTCTAGCCGGTTGAACCGGCCGGTTCGGTCCGGTTTTTAAAACATTGGCCTAACCTCTCAAACATCCACAATGGATCAAGAGGACTCCCACTTCAAGGATTAAGCACAAGGTTGCTCCCTTCTAGTTGGATCAAGCTTCAAGATCGCTAGTGTCACCAAATTAGGGTTTTGGTCGACTAGGGCCTCCAGATGAAAATTTTCATCTGGGCATGAGCCAATGATTCAAAACATATCCTAATATACTCCATGGAACCTCATGGACCCAATCATCAAGTCAATTTGGCCTTAAGCGATGCATACATCAAAAATCAAGAATTAGGGTTTCTTGACCTAATTCACCCCTAAGTTGACTTTTGGGACAAATCATGAACCAAGACCTCAAGGCATGATTTGAGGGTCTCTAATATACCATATTGATCCATTTGGAACAATGGATTGATCCAAGAAGCTTGAGCAACAAGTTTCAATTTCATCTGAACCACAGTTAGGGTTTTGCGAGAAAAGTCAACTGTGACTTTGACTTTTGACCAAGACATGCTCCCAAACCCTAGGACATGATTCAATATACCCTATAACACCCATGGAACATGTCCATCAAGTTTGATTTAGGTCAAGGACATGATTTCCCAAAGGATCGCACAGTTTGGAATTCATCGGATAAAAAGTCAACTGTGCACAAAAGTCAACTTTGTCTTTTTGAGATTTTTCACAAAATGGATTTTTAACCCTAAATGATGTTAATGTATGATTTGAATCATCATTCATCAAGAAAAATCAAAGAAAGTGGGATAACTTGTAAAAGGGGTAACCATAAAAACTTAGAAAATTTTCTAAGTTATGAAATAAAGTGACAAAGGTACCAACTTTGGAGGATCATAACTCCTAAACCACAAAGCCATTTTATCCCATCCAAAGCTTGATTTGTAGATCTCATTGCCCTCTACAAAAGCTTCCTACTGACCTATGTCCAAATTCCTCATGGATTTTGAGTTGTGGAGAGATCAAAATCAAGAAAAGTCACTTTGTTCCAACACTTAGTGAAAATTTCACTAAGCCAGAATCTGCCTTACTTTTTTCCAAATGTAGGGGGATTTTTCACTTGGATCCAAAAGGTATCAAAACCAAATATGATCAAACAGTTGTTATATCATATAAGGGCTTTCCAAAATGGCCAAGAACATCACCAAATTCAATTTGGGCCATGAGATATGACATTGGCAAGTTGCCATGCTGAAATCTGCCAAGGCAAGGCAGAATTTTGTACTTTTGCTAGATTTGCCAAAATCAGCCAATTCCAAGCCTTGTCATCACTTTGGACACATCTGAGGATTGAATCTAAAGGGGACAATCACTGAGCCAAGCCTCCAAAGTCCTTGGAACAAGAAATAACATGCTAAACCTAGAACTGCCCAAAATAGGGACAAGACTCCAATTTTGGATTGGAGCATTCAATGGAAGCACCAAGGTGGCATGGACTGAGCCATTAGCAACTGAATTTAGTCAAGACTTATCCAAGACCAAGGGGACCAGCAGCCTGTGCCCTAACCTCTAGTCAATGGCTAGAGGAGACTTGGATTTTCATTTGCCAACATTGGCCAACCCTACTCAGCAGTTGCCATTCACTATTCCTTACAAAACAAACTTGCTCTACTATAAATAGAGCTCAATTGTGATCAGTTTAAGTACACCAAAGGCTTACAACACTTGCCTTTCTCAAAATCCACTTCTCACTCTCAAAAATGCCTTTCTTAGCAAGTCACTATCAGGTTTTTCATTAGAGAGCCATTCCACTCAAACCAATCACACACACACCTCATATACATCATATGTGAGCTGATCAAACACTTAAACAACATCTGGAACACTGATTTCTCAGAATCACCAGTTAATTGCTCAAGGTTTTAACCAAGTTACAGTTGAGATGCCATGAAGTGATCCAGCCAATTTCCATCAAGTCCAAGCATTCAAACACACTCCATAGGGTGTAGGGAAGCTGTTCAGATCATCACAATTCATCTGTAACACCTCCAACTCAGAAATCAATTTGCTCTTGCTGTCACGACCTAGAGGTAAGCCTAAACTTGGCCATCTCTCAATCTATGCATATTTCCTCGCACAATACTTTTGCCAAATGTTCATAATCATGCATGGAATGTTTCCCCTCAAGTAATTGCTTTGTTTGAATCGTGTATCAAAAATCCCAGCCTTCATGCAGAATTTAGGGTTCTTGAGGATTTATCGTGATTTCTTGTTTTATGCTTAATTTAAATGAAATTAATTGTCATAAACATGATCGTGAGGTGAAAACGAGCAGATTGATATGTGGATTGCATGATATAATCAAGTATTCAGTGAGATTGGATAGAAAATGCAAATCTGGGCAAGGCAGAAAACGCGCATGTTCTTGGCCCATGTTCTTGGCGCCATTTTCGCAAATTCCAATATTTGAATTTTGTGATTTTATTTAATTGATTCAAAAATTAATTTCTCTCTGAGTTTTAATGATTTTGAGTTGATTCTTTATTTAATAATTCACAAAAATGTTAAAATATTTTATTTCATGAAAAAATCCCAAAAATATTATTTATTTCATATAATTGATATTTTTGCAAATAATTAATGTTTTAATTGTTTTTGACATTTAAAATATTTTTTTCCTTCTTGATTTTTCAAATTTTAATGATTTCTAATCAATTTGTAGGTCAAAACATAATTTATGAAACATTAATCCAAGATCACAATTTGTTTTCCACATGTTAAACAATTTTGATCATTTTAATTGAATATTTTATTCAATTAAAACACATTTTGAAAACAAATTAGGGTTTTTGATTAATTCAACCCTCATAAATCATTTTCAAAACACTTTGGGCCTCTATTAGAGTGTAAGACCCAACCCCTTTGAAAAACAAGTCATTTTTGGGCCTCAGGCTTTGTATAAGACCCCCAGTGGTTTCAAAATCTCGGCGCGATCGCCATTTCAGCAAAAAAAAAGTCATCTGGGCCTACCCACGAGTAGTAAGACCCATTTATTTTCTTTAAACTCTTTTGGGCCTCTTGAGAGAGTTTAAGACCCAAACCCCCTTGTACAAACCATTTTGGGCCTCACTTATTGTATAAGTCCCCCTGTATAAGTAAACGGCGCGATCGTCGCCTTTTAAAAATCAATTGGGCCTCTCCTCGAGCTATAAGACCCATTCAAAACTTTTGGGCCTCTATTAGAGTGTAAGATCCAATCCCCTTTTAACCAAAACAACTTTGGGCTTCAGATATTGTATAAGCCCCTTTGTGTTAAAAGAAAATCTCGGCACGATCGCCATTTCAAAACGAAAAATCATCTGGGCCTACCCTCGTGTTATAAGCCCCACTCTTTTACTTTAAACCTTTTGGGCCTCTTGAGAGAGTGTAAGACCCAAATCCCTTTGTACAACAAACCATTTTTTGGGCCTCAGTCACTTGTATAAGTCCTTTTGTACAAATTCAACAGTGCGATCGCTGATAAATCATCTGGGCCTCTCCTTGAGCTGTAAGCCCCAAATCTTTCTTTTTCAAAGCACTTTCTCCTTTGATTTTGAAATATATTGTTATTTTCAATCTTTCTTTGTTGAACAACTAACCAAAGAACATGGAAGCTCTACAACCGGGTAAGTGCTTATCCGCTTTCATTTATCGCTTTCATATACATATAACTGTATTGTGGGGCTGTTTCGATGTAAGTCTTCTTTCATAAACTCATATCAACTGTGTAATAATAGTATAGATTTTTAGAGTTTCCCCAGCAACTACGTCTAGCATTAAGACCGTTGATCACTCTTAAATAGTCAAAACTAGATCCCCATAGGATTACCAGACACAGTCTTCCCTCCTCTTGGGGTTAAACAATATGGAGATGTGAAAGGCAGATTCTTTTTGTACCCTTTCTCAGACTGTCACTCGTAGAATTTGTCAAAGAAACTCTATTCCCCAGAGATGATCTTTTCTCCGTGAATGGCATCTCTTGAGTTTCTTCCAAATTCTCGAACTTTCCTGGCTTGATCTATTCTTTGTGAATAGCCTGTCTTGAACTTCTCGAGGTTTGGGGACCCACAGGCTTCTTAAAAGCACCTCAGGAATTGTCAAGAAACTCTATTCCCCAGAGATGATCTTTTCTCCGTGAATGGCATCCCTTGAGTTTCTTCCAAATTCTCAAACTTTCCTGGCTTGATCTATTCTTTGTGAATTGCCTGTCTTGAACTTCTCGGGGTTTGGGGACCCACATGCTTCCTAAAAGCATCCCCGCCTCCTCTTGGGCGTTGTACAAGGACCCGTCGGCTTCTTAGAAGTATTCACAGCCTCCTCTTAGGCTTCGTATAAATGATTTCTTCCTCCGGGAATGATAGCCTCCTCTTGGGCTTAGTACAAATTATCCATCGGCTTCTTAAAAGTTTCCAGCCTCCTCTTGGGCTTCGTACAAATTGTCCCGACGACCTCCTAAAGGTATATGAACAGAAATCAGTCATCTTAATAGAACAGTCTTTCCAAGAGTCTACTACTGTTTCTCAAAGCATAGTACAAAAGATGGAACTCTAGACTTGGATAGTCTAATTTCCTTGAGTCTCAAAGACATTCTCAAGCACCCTTCAAGAATAGGAAGGAACCCCGTAGACTCGGACAGTCTCAATACCCTTTGGATTTCCCATTTCCTTAAAGAACAGGAAATAACCCTGATCCTTGGTACAAATCCATGAGTACAACATTACTCATATAAGAACTGATTTTCTCTTTGAACCAATATAATGAACCTGTCACTCAACTGAAACAGTACCATAGCCTCTCTCTTGGGCTTTATACAATGATCCTCCCCAGCGGAGTCAAACACCTTTTAGCCTCCATCTCGGGCTTCGTACGAGATACAAAAACACTCTCTTGTTGAGTATAAAAGACTCTCTTGTTGAGTCAAAACTTCCTTTTTAGCCTCCGTCTTGGGCTTTGTACAAGACACAAATCACTCTCTGGTTGAGTATAAAACCCTTGGCCTCCATCTCGGGCTTCGTACGAGATACCATAGAGGACTCTCTTGTCGAGTCACTTCCCATTTAGCCTCTATCTCGGGCTTTGTACGAGACAGATCAAAAATATCCTCTTGTTGGGCCAATAGCATCCTCTTAGGCTTTATATAAGAAAACCACTGGTTGATCCAAATCAACCTTTTAGCATTAAAACTGTGCCTCGTTCACAGTACACAAACATCAACAACTCATTCCCCTTCATCTAATCGCTGTAAGCGGCAAGCCTCTGGATCATCTACATCCATGCCACTGTCCCTCTTTTAGCATGAAAAATTCCTAAGGAAAGATAGCATTGCTCTACACTGAGTTAAAGTCTTCTCCTTCAGGTTGGAAATCCCCTTTAAAGGAAATTATGGCATTGCCGGATTCACACATCCCAGTTAAAGTAATTCTCCTTTATAAACAGTTGTGACAGACAAACCCCTCTTTAGAGATGATAAATTCTCTCTAAAGACAAACCCTTTTAGCTTCACATCTTGGGCTTTGAACAAGATACAAACTACTTTTAGCTTCACATCTTGGGCTTTGAACAAGATACAAACTACCTTTAGCTTCACGTCTTGGGCTTTGAACAAGACACCAAAACACGACTTCTTCCCATAGAATAGGAGGAACTACGATCGCTCTGATTTCCCTGTTTCGGAAAAACGGGAATACGTAGGCATAAGATTGAAAGAAAAATCTTAGCGAGCATACTAATCCAAAACCCAAAATCCCATACCTTCACATCTTAATTGAAAAGCATCGGTCTTAACCTCCCACCAATCTACCGGACACTTTTTTTTAACAAAATAACCTAATAGAGACCCACAATCTTTGTAGCATCTGTAAGCCAACAGTCATCTGTTCAAACTCAGTTTGTAAGCAGGGTTAATTGGAGACATCTATTTCCCTTCCTTCATTAGCTTTAATAGGATAAAAAATGAATCAAACTGTAGATACCAAAGAGCGGTAGTGCTTCGCAACCACGTCCAAAATCGCTCGCTACAAACGGTCATTTCAACCTCAATCTCGGAGTAACCTTCAAAAACACGTGATCACCTTCATCGAACTCTAAAGGTCTCCTACGGTATTCCGCATAACTCTTCTGACGATCTTGTGCTTGTTTAACTTTGTCACAAATCATCTTAATCTTTTTTGTGGTCTCTTGAATAATCTCGGGTCCCAAAATTCTATCTTCGCCAACTTCCGCCCAACACAAAGGCTTCCTACTCTTCCTTCCATATAATGCCTCATAAGGAGCCATACCAATGCTCGCATGATAACTATTATTGTACGAAAACTCAATCAACGGTAAAAGTTCTATCCAATTTCCTCCACTTCCAAGTACACAAGCCCTTAACATATCTTCCATCATTTGTATCGTCCATTCCGTCTGACCATCCGTTTGAGAATGATTCGACGTTCTAAAACTCAACTTTGTTCCCATAGCTTGTTGAAAAGCTCTCTAAAATCTTGAATTAAACTTTGGATCTCCGTCGGACACAATACTAGAGGGAATACCATGTAACCTCACAATTTCCGAAATGAACAACCTTGCAAGATGACTTGCCTAGTAAGTAGTCATCACGGCTAAGAAATGCGTAGATTTCGTCAACCGATCCACAATCACCCAAATAGAATCATAACCACCTTGTGCACGGGGTAATCCGACTACAAAGTCCATAGAAATACTATCCCACTTCCATACCGGAATTTCTAATGGTTGTAATAAGCCACCGGTCTTTGGTGTTCAATCTTTATTTGTTGGCATACCGCACACTTCGATACATACACCGCAATATCTTTTTTCATACCGGACCACCAATAGTCCCTCTTTAAGTCTTGATACATTTTTGAAGAACCAGGATGTATAGTAAAAGTACCTTTAAGCGCTTCCTCTAAAATCCTTCATTTCAACACCGCATCATCCGGAACGTAAATCCTTTGGTTAAATAAAATGATTCCGTCGGTGGCTCGCACGAGACCCAGTTGAACTAACACTTCTTGTAACTTCTCATCCAACACTTGCCCTTGTTGAATTTCCACTCTAAGAATAGAAGTAACATTCAAGTTTCCCATAAACACACCATTAGAAGTCCAAATAATTGTCGAGAAGCATAAGCAACCACGTGACTATCTTGCATAAAGACACCTCCTAATCCCATCTTTGATGCATCACAAAATACCTCATATGACCTGCTAGGATCAGGAATGATCAAAACAGGAGCAGTTGTCAATCTTTCCTTCAAACTCATAAAACTTTGTTCACAAGCCGAATCCCACTCATAAGGACAATCCTTTCGAGTAATTTTGGTTATTGGTAAGGCCTATTGATAAAAGCCTTTGATAAACCTTCTATAATAACCTTCCAGTCCCAAGAAACTTCTAACTTCGGAAACATTCTTTGGTCTTTCGTAATTAATCACCGCTTCAACTTTTGATGGATCTACCACCACACCTCCTTGAGATATGACATTACCAAGAAAACTAACCTCCGACATCCAAAACTCACACTTGCTTAGCTTGGAAAAAAGTTGTCTCTCTTGTAAGATCGATAAAACGATTTTTAAATGCTCTTCGTGCTCTTGAGAAGTACAAGAATAAATAAGAATGTCATCAATGAAGATCACTACAAATTGGTCCAAGTAAGCTTGAAATATCCGATTCATGTAATCCATAAAAAATACCAGAGCATTCGTCACACCGAAAGGCAATACTAAGAATTCATAATGGCCATAACGGGTTCTAAATGCGGTCTTCGATACATCCAAACTCTTCACACGGATCTGATGATAACCCGACCGTAAATCAATCTTCGAGAACACACAGGATCCTTTCAACTGATCTAACAGGTCGTCTATCCTGGGTAATGGGTACTTGTTCTTGATGGTGACTTTATTCAATTGCCGGTAATCAATACATAACCGCATTCCACCATCCTTCTTCTTTACTAGTAACACCGGAGCTCCCCAGGGCGAAACACTAGGTCGGACAAAATGCTTAGCCATTAACTCTTCCAATTGATCCTTCAATTCTCTTAATTCAAGTGGTTCCATCCAATACGGAGAAACGGATATATGAGTCGTTCCTAGTATCAGGTCAATAGAGAATTCCACTTCCCTCTTCGGAGGAAGAGAAGTGACATCCTCGGGGAAAACTTCGAAAAACTCACAGACTACAGGAATATTCAGAACTTGAAGGTCGCTACTCTCCTCCTTAGTGAAAACCAAAAGAACATATTTTTCCTTCTCAAACAAGAAATTTATCATTACAACCGTACCTTCTAAAATAGTAGTTAACACATCTTTCAGAGTAGTTTCAACATATGGAATGATGATTAACTTTTCTTCACAACCAATAAATACCGAATTAGCCGAAAGCCAATCTATTCCCAAAACAACATCTACTTTCTTAAGTGGCAAACAAATAAGATCAATCTGAAAAACTCTTCCATCCACAGATAAAACACAATTTTCACACATTAAAGGTGTTTCAACCATCTCATCCATGGCAGTAGTAACCACCATGGGTGTAGACAACGGAATAGCTTGCAACCCAAATTGCTTCATACATTGCATTGACACAAAAGAGTATGTTGCTCCACAATAAAATAATACAAAACAAGGATTCCCATTAACGAAACATGTACCAACAATCAAAGAGTTATCACCCTTTACTTTCTTCGCATCCAATGTATAAACTCGATCGGTGCTCCTTTCTTGCATTTGATTCCTATTCTGAGGACAATCTTTCGCCATATGACCCACTTTATGACAACGATGACACTCCAATCCTTCGAAGTGACATCTACCAAAATGCATCTTACCACAAGCATGACACACAGGAGGTGCACTTGCTCTAGAATTCTGAACCTGTTTTCCTTTGAAAGCTTGTTTTCTAAGCATAAACTGTTGATTTGATCTCCCACAATCATTCTAATTCGGCCTACTCAAATCCCCCTCTGCTTGAACTTTCTTCAAACTGTTCTCAGCCACATAACATTGCCTTAGCAATTCAGCATAAGTAGTGAATTCTCTTTAGGACACACTGTGAGAAATCTCAGCTTTCAATCCAAAAAGAAATTGGTCAATCTTCCATTTTTCATCTGGAGTATACACGACCTACCTAGAGTAAGCAGCCATGATCTCAAACTTTTCAGCATAAGCAGCCACAGTCAAAGAACCTTGCCTCAACTATTGGAAATTAAACTCTTTTTGGGTCCTCATGGAACTAGGGAAATAATTCTCCATAAAAGTAATCTTAAATTGCTCCCAGACCTTAGGCACATCTTGGATAGTCATTAAAGCTGAAGCACTCTACCACCACCTCATAGTAGGACCTTTCAAAGATTGAGAAGCAAACCCTACAGCATCTGGAATAACTACTGGAGGATGAAGACCCCCATTCATCTGTATACCATCTGCTGCATGAATTGGTTCTGCTGTTGCTGCATCTGTTGTAAAAACTAGGGCCATGGGACATATTCCTCGCCACCTGGTGAATTCGTCCCTGCAGGAGTGGTTCAGGGTCTACCACATTTGCTTCTACGTCCGTCAGCCATGTTCCTAAACGTCATACAGATAGGATTAAGTTGATCAGGCTCAATGCCATAAATGTAACACTTAAGACCAATGGCGACACAACGCATATGAAACGGAAAGAAATACTTATACTATTTCATGGCTAGGTCGAGGATACGACCTGCTCTGATACCATTTGTAACACCCATATATAATAACATACATCAAAGCATATATATTATATATGAATCCAAGTTTTGGTATTGAAATACCATAAGTTCCTAGTTAACACATTGTATAAATTATATACCCAAAATACAAAGGAACTAAAACTATGGCATAATGTATACAAGATGTTCCAAAGCACTAAGAACTAGATCAAAACAATTATGTCAAAATAAATCTCCACAACGGAAACCATGCCATCCCGAAAAGCCAAGATATGTAAGGATAATCAAACAACTTTATCCTTACCCTTCGCAGAACCTGAAGTACCTGTAATATAATCAATAACATGGGGTGAGATATTAAATCTCAGTGAGTTCCCTATCATATAGATTCTCTCGACTTTACAAGGTTCTATCATCCTAACTCAAATCAAAAGGGAAGAGAAGTGACCTTGAGTTCAAAATCCCACACTATATGGAAACATGTTTATGAATCCGTTAACTCAAAAATTATAACTTATCGAGAACCTTATCAAGGCATCCCTTTTTTCCATCCTCTTCTACGTCTAGAAGTCGGAATGAGTCATGGATCCTCGTAGATTACTTGGCATACGAGATGGATTCGGAACTAAGGGACACATTATCACCTTAATTCGTCACTTCACACGGTCCGTACACCGTCACAAGTCTCTTTACCTTATAGTTCCATTCGTACTATAAGCGAGAATCAAACCTTCCAAGTAATCGTGCATTCATTCCAGAGGAGCTCGTTACTCATTGAACGACACATATTGGGGAAATGTTTACGATTACGTGATTTCACATACAACTATGATTGTATTCAACAATTCTAGGCCACACTTGCCTTAAGGCCTCATTTGCCTTTTCTTAATATTACAATGGTTTACACATGTTTCATACTAGTGTCTTATTTTTTTCTGGACCATTCATAATTTCCTAGTCACACTACTAGGTTCCACTATAGTTTTATGTTAAGATTTTCCTCACTCTTCCTATACCATATTTTAAACATGCATACTCTCTCAATCATGCTTAACAACAATAGATTAGATAAAGCATAATATAATTGTGTAATAAAATTACATATAATAATTCAATCACAAAGTTACACAATTCTTGGGTTCCCTCCGATTTAATTAATCGGGTATCAAAATCGATATTTTTCCTTTATATCACGTAGGATATTTTCATAGCTTTCCAACTATCACTATGCCTCGATCGGAATTACGATCCAAAAGATATCAATTTTTAAACATTTTTCAAAAATCATAACAGTGGTAATCGGTTACCTCAAAGTGAGTAACCGGTTACTCAAGCTGCACTGTTCAAAACAGAATCAAAATGAGAGTTAGAGACACATTTTGGTAACCGGTTACCTCAAAGTGAGTAACCGGTTACTTCGTTCATTTTTCACGCAAGACCTCTAATTTTCCTGCATGTAATCGGTTACTTCAAAGTGAGTAACCGGTTACCACTGAACCAGAAGCATAAAAATCTATTTTTAATGGTGTAAACTCAAACCAAGACCAGTCAAAACATGATTCGTCATAATAACAAGTATTATTCAGCAATTTCTCACACAACTCAATCATGTTATGCATTCTATTCCATGTTTTAACTTATAGAAACAACATTTAACACATTAAAACAAAATCCACCATTTTCATTCAAAGTTCTAACCTAAGTTTCTACACTTAGGGTTCTAACTAGAACTCACCCATGATTAAGATGAAGAAGATGAAGAAGATGTTGGAATGATTTGATGAAGAAGAGATGATGATCCATGCTCTTTGCTCTTCCTCTAGGTTTCTCCTCTTTCTCCCCTTTCCTCTTCCTTCGCTCTATCTCTTTCCAACTTTGTTTCTATTTTTGAAACAAGTGTGGAAAATGAAATGATATAGAGAAATTTCAATTAGCTAGGAACACTACTAAATGTCCAAATATATCTATAGCACCAAATGCTAACACCTCAGAGTCAGATAATATTAATTTGATCTGACCTGAGCTCATCGGTTGCTCAAATTATCTTTGCAGATATTTTCTCAGAGTACACCGGAACCCAGTTGATCAAAACTTATATTATCCAGAGTAAAATAAAATACGGGGTATTACAGAGATAATACAGAAATTCGAGACGGAGTTTGCAACAATTGATTCACAATGTTGTACTCGCTTTTCTGAATGAGCTTCAACATTTCATCGTTGTTCTTCACAGGTTCCGCATTGCTGGATTGAATGACTTGTTGATTAGGAATTTCTATTTGAGGTTCCTTTTCTTTGGTAGGTTCTCCAACTACTTTGTTGAAGACCCGACCGCTCTGGGTAACTCGGCTGATGTCGGCAATGTTCACAACAGAGGGTAATGGGATTTCTTTTCCCTCTTCTATGGTAGTTGCAATGTACATGTATGGAATAGCCTTTTCTGACTTGTATGGCATTGGACCTAGTAAGTAGACGACCACATGGGTTTTTTGGGACTTTTGACTGTCGTAGGCAACCTCGATCAGCTCTAAGTTTGGAATTTTCCTACTGTTAAGAGAGGTTTTTGACTCATTGAGCAGAGGAATTATGGCGCAAACATCCTTGGTTATTTCGTGATTGGACATTTAGTAATCTTGTATCATGTTGATTGATTTAGAATTCAAACATGGTTGAATTTCCTTTCGGTCTAACTGATACTGGAGAGCTGCTCGTACGAGATAGCATCCTTGGTTATTTCCAAGGCATATTCCATAGCATTCATAATTGTGAGGTGGTACCCGACCATATCCGCTTTGTATGCAGTGCATCCTTACCAGATTCGTTTCCACTAAGCGGACATCATAACTTTGGTCTCTATCAGGATTCCCATCATTCATGCTAACTTGTTGCGTGTCTTCATCTTGGTAGATCGGAAGCCACCAGTGGTCTAACAGATGTTGAAGAATTCTTTGTACAAGCGCACAACCTTGGTCGTTTTCTGAGCATTCTTTGCAATCTTGATAATCGTGCGAGGCCAGAAAACCAAGTCTGACCTGCTTGGCATGCAATTCCACTAGACTGGTATTCATTAAGCGGATGTTAAAGATCTAAAACATGTTAACCTGATGATCATTTCTTTCACGGTAGTCTTGGATCCATCCAAGATCCATTTGATGCTGGAGGGTCTCTTGTACAAAAGAGCATCCCTGATTGTCTTTCGAGCAAATTGGGCAAGCGCTGTAATCGTGCCGCAAAAAATTATAATACTGACTTTGTCTTGAATGAATTGCCACTAGATTGACCACCAAGATTTCCCATCATTGTGCAAATCATAACCACAATATGGATATACCTTTAGGCCTCATTAATCTCCTCAAGGATTATTGAGCTTTCACTACAACCAAGAATTAGGGTTTCAAGCTCTCTCAGAGCACTTAGACAAAGGATCAATCAAGGAATGACATGATCTTCAACTTGTCTAACCTATCAAACACCTATAAAGGGTCAAGAGGACTCCCACATCAAGAATCAAGCACAAGGTTGCAACATTCTAAGTGGATCAAGCCTCAAGATCGACAGTGTCACCAAATTAGGGTTTTGATCGACCAAGGCCTCCAGATAGATATTTTCATCTGGGCATGAGCCAATGCTTCAAATCACAACCCAAGATACTCCAAGGGACCTCATGGACCCAATCATCAAGTGAATTTAATCTCAGGGGATGCATTTACCAAAAATCAAGAATTAGGGTTTCTTGACCTAATTCACCCCCAAGTTGACTTTTAGGGCAAAGCCTGAGCCAAGACCTCAAGACATGATTTGAGGGCCTCAAATACACCACATAGATCCATTTACAATAATGGATTGATCCAAGAAGCTTGATTCACAAGTTTCAATTTCATCTGGACCACAATTAGGGTTTTGAAGAAAAAGTCAACTGGATCTTTGACTTTTGACCAGGACATGCTCCCAAACCTTGGGACATAATTCAATACACCCTATAACACCTATGGACTCCATCCATTAGGTTTTATTTAGGTCAAGGACTTGATTTCACAAAGGATCACACAGTTTGGATTTCATCCGATAAAAAGTCAACTGTGCACAAAATCAACTTTGACTTTTTGGAATTTTTCACAAATATGGTTCCCCTAAGTCAAAAATAAAGTTAATGTATGGAATTGATCATCATTCATTAAGAAAAATTAAGAAAAGTGAGGTTTCTTGCAAAATGGGCAACCATAAGAAACCAAAATTTTTCTAAGTTATGGAACAAAAGTGGTGTTGGTACCAACTTCCAAGGACCATAACTTCTGATCCAAACAACCATTTTGGGTGATCCAAAGCTGGATTTGTAGGTCTTACTACACTCTACAAAAGCTTCAACTACCTCAGACTCTAATTCTTCATGGATTTTGAGTTATGGATTGATCAAAATCACAAAAAACATGAAAATGACACTTTTTCCAACACTTAGTGAAAATCTTCCTAAGTTACCAGCCTTGAACATCAATGTTCATGGGGTTTTTTAAGTTGGATCCAAATTGTTTCAAAACAAACTATGATCACACATGTTTTGTATCATATGAGGGCTTTCTAAAAAGCACAAGAGCCTCTCATAACTCAACCTGAGCAGGGAGATATGATCCCCTCAAAATCACTATTTCCAAAAGCCTTGTACAAGGCAGATTTTGTGCATTTGCTCGATTTAGAAAAATTGGACAACTCCAAGCCTTGTCATCCACTTGGACACATCAGAGGATAAAACAAAAGGAGAATGATCTGATCCCCAAGCCTTCAAAGTTCAAAAATCTACACATAGCCATAACAAACCTAAAATGGCTAAAAAAGTGCCAAGACTCCAATTTTGTTTCCAAGCATTAAATGGATGCACGAAGGTGGCTTGGACTAACACATTCCTAACTGAATAAGTCAAGAATCAGAACTGAATCAAAGAACCATAGGCATGTGCCCTAACCTCAAGTCAATGGCTATAGGAGACTAAAGATTCCCTTGGATCAACATTGGCCAAAGGCCTATACCAGCAGTCATTCACTATTGCTTGCAAAACAAACTTGCTCTACTATAAATAGAGCTCATTTGTGCTCAGTTTGAGTACACATAAGCACTACAACTGATGCTTTCCTTAAAATCTCTCTCTTTAGGCCAAAATACATTCTTTTACAAGTCATCTTTGAGTTTTTAAGTTAGAGAGCAATTCCACCACAACTCATGATCCAAATTCATCCAATATGTTATATCTAAGTTGTCCAAACACTCATTTGTGACCTGAAACACCAAAATCAGAAAATCCACTTCCAAAACCTCAAAATTGGACTTTTCTGCATTTTCCATGCCATGTCTTGATTCAGTCACTTCCAAAACCAAACAAGGCCTCAAACACACTCCAAATATCATCCTCAAACTGCCCCAATTGGTTTCCCTCATTGGAACACCATTTGAGAGAGTTGCCATATTGGTCACTTTTGCCCTTTTTGCAAGAAAGAGCTAAAACTTGTTCCTGAGGATTCCAACTGGTTTTGATCATCGTAAAAGCTTCTAAGGGATCAATCAAGAGTGTCCAAAGCATTGGATTACTTCTGGCACAAGGATCTTGACAGTTAGCACAAGAAGCTCCAAGAGGTAAGTGCATCACAACTTTAACTCTTTGAATTATGCATTCCTTTGATGTCCATTTATCATAAACATCTCATACATGTTGTATATGTTGTGTTCGAACCAATTTGCCCTGCTATTGTTGACTGGGTAGTGAGATAGCATAAAACATGCAAATCTAGGCCTATTTTGAAACCACTATCGGGTTTTAAAATAGGGACACTTTTTGAAAATTCAAAAAGCACCATTGGATTCCTCATGAAATTCTAGGCCAGATGCACCTAAATTTTATCTAAATCCATGGAGAAATGAGAAAGTTAGAGGCTTCACGTAAATTGCCAAAACTTGCCTTGCCTTGGCCTTGGCCAAGCCTGAAAACAAGGCACCCGTATATGCACATGGGGTGGTTTTGATACACGGATGTATCACCACCCCAGTGGTAGCGCGCATGTGTGTTTGTGTATGAGGTCGTGGGTTCATACCCCACCCAGACCTTTTTTACTACTCTCTCATTTTTGCTATTTTTTTTTCAATATTTTCATGTTTTTGTTAATTAATTCAAAAATTAATTTCTCTCTCAATTTTAATTATTTTTTATTGATTATTTTTTTTTGAAAATTC
The DNA here is from genome assembly GCA_022829125.1 of Lathyrus tuberosus. Taxonomy (NCBI): domain Eukaryota; kingdom Viridiplantae; phylum Streptophyta; class Magnoliopsida; order Fabales; family Fabaceae; genus Lathyrus; species Lathyrus tuberosus. Next base: position 4,521,870 of record JALAZF010000387.1, read on the forward strand.
ACAAAAATATTAAAATATTATATTCCATGAAAATTTTGCAAAAATTTTATTTATTTCATATATTTGATATTTTTGTAAAGAATTATATTTTTATTTATTTGTAAACATTAAAAATATTTCTTTCTCTTGGTTTTGCAAAATTCAAATGATTTTTAAATCATCCCATGAATGAAACATGATTTTCCAAATATAAATCCAAGATCATAACCTTTTTTCACATGTTTGATTATTTTATTTGAATTAAAATACATTTTAAATCAAAAAATTAAGGCTTTGATCATTACCACCTTAAAAAATATTTTCAAACATTTTTGGGCCTCTTGATAGAGTGTAAGTCCCACCCCTTTGTAAATATAAACCTTTTTGAGCCTCAGTCATTGTATAAGTCCCACTGCGATTTTAAAATCTCGGCGCGATCGTCGCCTTTTAAACAAAAAAAACATTTGTGCCTACCTTTTTGTTGTAAGTCACATTTCTTTTCTTTTTCAAACACATTGGGCCTCTATTAGAGTGTAAGACCCAATCCCCTTTTGACCAAAACCTTTTTGGCCTCAGTCAATGTATAAGACCCACTGTGTTTTCAAAAAATCATCGGCGCGATCGTCGCCTTTTTAGCAAATTAATTTGGGCCTCTCCTAGAGTTGTAAGCCCCATCACTTGTACAAAAATAAAATTTGGGCCTCTCCTTGAGTTGTAATACCCACCCTCTTTGTAAATACAATAATTTTTGGGCCTCAGTCATTGTATAAGTCCCAATACAATTTTCAGAACAACGATGCAATCACTGTTATTTCTGGGCCTCTCCTTGACTGTAAGCCCCGGTCTTCTTTTCAAAAACAACTTCCCTTTTGATTTAGGTTCAAATCCATAGTTGTTATCAAAACTTTCTTTAATTTCTTGAACAACTAACCATACAGCTGTTACAATGGAAGCTTGCTCGCCTGTAAGTTTTTATCAGCTTTCTTTACATGCTTTCATATATATATATATATATATATATATATATATATATATATATATATATATATATATATATATATGTCTGTATTGCTGGAAGCTTGCTCACCTGTAAGTCCTTCTTTCATATCCTTTAAAATACTTGCCATATATGAACTATATATATACTTATATATATGCTAAGAGTTTTCCCCAGCAACTAAGTCTAGAATTAGGTAAAGCCAGTTGGTCACTCTTAAATACAGTCAAAACTAGTTCCCCATAGGAGTTTCCAGATACAGTCTTGCCTTCTCTTGGGCTTAAACAATATTGAACAAAGAGAAAGGCATTATTCCCGGTGAAACTTTTCTCAGACTGTTACTATAAGAAATTGTCAAAGAAGTTCATTTCCCAAGAGAGGATTAATTCCCGGTGAAACTTCTCTTGAATTTCTTCAAACCCTAGAACTGTTCACTAAAGAAAAGATTATTCCCGGTGAAACTTTTCTTGAACTCTTCTTAAGTTTCGACCCACAGGCTTCCTAAAAGCATCCCCGCCCCCTTTTGGGATTTGTACAAGGACCCTCCGACTTCTTAGAAGTTCTCATGCCTTCTCATGGGCTTAATATAAGGACCCTGAAGACCTCTTAAAGGTATAAGAAAGAACTTAGTCATCCTTTGTTAGAGCAGTCTTTCCAAAGAGTCAAAACCTTTGACCAATTTTAGGGTTGATTCTCATCCCTTAAAACACCAGCCTCCTCTTGGGCATCATACAAAGATAAACTGTAACACCCCCAATCTATACCCCCAAGCTATTAAAGAGATAAATAAAATTAAAAATTTCATTAGAGTATATTTAAAACATTCACGGCATAGACCGAGGGGTCACATCAATTTGGAACAAAATACACATAAACATGCCCATAAAGATATGCAACAATCAGGTAGCAATTAATAGAGTAACTTAGTTCCTACTACCCACAATTCAGATACAGAATAAAAGCGGAAAATCTGTACTGAAATCTCATATATATATATATATATATATATATATCATGAAAAGTTTGTCTGCCAAATACAACCATACATGTACAATCTCAAAAGAACATATACATATACACACAAATCACCAACGGTCTCCCTAACTACCCGGTGTCACATATCAGAGCCGACCGACAAAAGAATGAAGACCTAAGCTTCACAAAAAGACCTCCAGCAATCTAATCTGCAATGCCTCATAGAGCATTAAAATAGCAGAAGGGTGAGAAACACAATCATAATATAATTGCATACAATTATATAACATAAAAATACACATACGTAATATTCTCACCACAACAACAACAGAATCCAAATACAACACAACCCAATACATATCTCATTTATCCATCACCAAAGTATATCAACCATATACTCATATATAAACTCATCAATCTCACCCATAATTCCACACACAATCAATCCAATCATTGTTTTCCACACGTAATGCATCCATTCACAATTCTCACACATAATCATTCATATTCATGATTTATGCAAATGCACAGAGACCGACACAACGACCCTATGCAATGCATATGCGGTACCATCCATCCAGCAATTCTCAACATTAGTTCACTCAGGAATTATTGGAATCATCGCTTGTTACTCAACGTAACTCCCCGTCGGGCAAACGATGTTCCCCGTCGCTTTAAGTCCTCTTGGTATAAGGCGTACGACGTTTATGGATCGCTTTAAGTCCTCTCGGTATAAGGCGCACGATCCGATCGCTTTAAGTCCTCTTTGTATAAGGCGCACGATCGTCTATAATCATCGCCTTAAGTCCTCTCGGTATAAGGCGCACGATGTTATAGCGGATTCCCTCTGGAATTGTTTCGTCGCTCACACCCACTAGGGCACACGACATCACCAACATGCATATCATGATGCTTGGCATACAATGACTCATGACATTCCAATGCACACATATACACATTCCATGATCATGCATATATCATTAAATACCACACATAGCATTTTCTTGCCCTTAGGCCACAAATCATCATCACAACATATATCACGTGCATATTCATTTCACAACAGCACATAAGTCATACAATTCATACCACAAGCATGTTACATAATAACACATCAAATGCACATCATTAAAACGGTAAAAGTCCACAAACAACACATTCCAAATTCCCGACATAATTAAATCGACCAACAATGTAAAAATCATTTTAATAAGAAAGAACATGCTACAAGCTTTCTAACGCATCCAACCACGCCTCAAACCGACTCACGGATCAAAAGTTACAGAGAAAACAAATTGGAATAAACTTTCATGTTCGCAGTGCGAAGCTCCTAGCGAGTCCTTCGCTCCCTCATTCGCAGTGCGAATGTCCTAGCGAACAGTGGCAGAAGCCAAATAGCCTAGAAAATTCCCAACGTTCGCAGTGCGAACTCCCAGCGAATGCTCGCTACCCCATTCGCAATGCGAATCCTCCAGCAAACAGTGGCAGAATGAAAAATATCACAACGTTCGCAATGCGAACCTCACGCGAACGCTCGCCACCCATTCGCTGACCATTCGCAGTGCGAACCTGCGATTTCAGCAAAACCCAGCAGCGCACCAGATCATCCCGAAACCATATTTTCTCCACCCAAAACATTTCCAAACCAACATATAGCAATCAAAACATAGCCCAAGCATGGTAACAAGTATTCTACCGCATTTACACCGATTTCCAACCGCGAAAACATCGATTCTTCATCATTTTTCCCATTTCCAACCTAGAATCAAAAGCTATAGAAAGACAAGAAAATATGCAAACATACACATACATAATCATACACAAGCATAAGATAATCGAGTTTCACACCCTTACTCGATTTAATCGTGTTTTAGAAAGTCGGTTGATCGATTTCCTTGATTTCCAAGATTTCTCTCTTTTCTTCTTTTCTCTTCTCTTTCTCTTCTCCTCTTTTTCTTCTCTTCTTACTATTTTTCTCTCATTCTATTTCTATTCATACTAACTTAGGAAAAATAAATGAAAAGACCAAAATACCCCTACACTCAAATATCTCGCAAACGTTCCCAAAACGCGATAAAATATAATCACGATGAAAAATAACATATTTTCAGATAAAAGTCGGAAATAAAATAATATAATAATAAAATAATCAAAACGACTCGATTAATTAAAACAGACTAAAACTGGGTTGTTACAACTCTCCCCCACTTAGAAATTTTCGTCCTCGAACATATTACCTGAGACGAACAACTCTGGATACGACTCCCGCATCCGACTCTCCAACTCCCAAGTCAAATTGCCCTCAGCAGCGCCTCCCCACGCTACCTTCACAAGTGCAATATCCTTGCCCCTTAACCGCTTCAACTCGCAATCCAAAATCCTCACTGGTAATGCCCCAACCGTAAGGTTCTCCCTTACCTCAACCTCATCCATCGGAATCACATGCGACGGATCCGGAACATACTTCCGAAGCTGTGAAACATGGAACACATCATGCAAATTCGACAGATTCGGCGGCAACGCCACCCTATAAGCCACATCACCCACTCTCGCGGATATCTGGTAAGGACCAATAAACCGAGAAGTAAGCTTCTTCGATTTCAATGCACGACCAACACCCGTCACCGGCGTAACTCTCAAAAATACATGATCGCCCTCTTGAAACTCAAGACCTTTCCTCCTTCGATCATGATAACTCTTTTGCCTACTCTGAGAAGCCTTCATTTTCTCATGAATAAGTTTCACTTTTTCTGTAGTCTGTTGCACCAACTCCGGTCCAACCACCGAACTCTCACCAGATTTGTGACAACACAACGGTGTTTGACACCTTCGTCCATATAACGCTTCAAACGGTGCCATTCCAATACTTGAATGGAAACTGTTATTATACGTGAATTCAATCAATGCAAGATAACTATCCCACGCACCACCTTGTTCAAGAACACAAGCCCTCAACAAATCTTCCAACGATTGAATCATTCTCTCTGTCTGCCCATCCGTTTCCGGATGATAAGCCGAACTCAATCTCAACTTAGATCCCAACGCCTTTTGTAAACTTTCCCAAAATCTCGAAGTAAACCGTGGATCTCGATCAGAAATAATACTTAACGGCACACCATGCAACTTCACAATCACACTGATGTAAATCTCAGCCAACCTTTCTAAAGAAAAACTGATGTCAATCGGAATAAAATGCGCCGATTTAGTCAGCCTATCCACAACCACCCAAATAACATTATGCCCTCGCTGAGTATTCGGAAACTCTGTCACAAAATCCATAGATATGCTGTCCCATTTCCACTCAGGAATATCCAACGGTTGCAACAAACCACTAGGCCTCAGATGTTCCACCTTCGACTTCTGACAAGTCAAACACGCATACACAAACTGAGCCACATCTCTTTTCAAACCCAACCACCAGAAAATCTTCTTCAAATCTTGATACATCTTATTCGCTCCCGGATGTATACTCAGATTATTCCGGTGTCCTTCCTCCAAAATCATCCTTTTCAACACCACATCATCAGGAATACAAATTCTACCGCGGAACCTCAAAACACCATTATCATCCACTTTAAAGTCCTCATTCACACTTTTATCCCCAACCGTCAACAGAAAATCATTAGTAACCTTTAGCATTCCAAGCCTTACGTTATCCGACGTCACTTCACATACCAAACTCAAATCTCTAAACGATTCCAAAAGTTCCCACTCTTTAACCATTAAAGCGGACATATGTAACGATTTTCGGCTCAACGCATCGGCTACCACATTAGCTTTACCAGGATGGTAATTCAAGCCAAAGTCGTAGTCCTTCAAAAATTCCAACCATCTACATTGCCTCATATTTAACTCTTTCTGATCAAACAAATATTTCAAACTTTTATGATCACTAAAGACTTCGAATCTTGCACCGTAAAGATAATGCCTCAAAATCTTCAACACAAAAACCACAGCCGCTAAATCAAGATCATGAGTAGGATAATTTTTCTCATGAATCCTCAATTGCCTCAAAGCATAGGCCACATCCTTACCTTCTTGCATCAACACTTCACCTAAACCAATCAAAGACGCATCACAATACACCACAAACGGTTCATTAGGATCCGATAAAATCAAAATCGGAGTTGTCGTCAATCTTCTCTTCAGCTCATTAAAACTTTCCTCACACCGAATATCCCAAACGAACGCTTGACCTTTACAAGTCAACTGGGTCAAAGGAAGTGCTAGCTTAGAAAAACCTTCAATGAATCTTCGATAATATCTGGCTAATCCCAAAAAGCTTCTAATTTCAGTAACAGATCTCGGAGCCTCCCACTGTAGAACTGCTTCTACTTTAGATGGATCCACAACAATACCATTACCTGAAATTACGTGTCCAAGAAAACTCACTTCCGACACCCAGAATTCACACTTGGACAATTTAGCAAAAAGTTTCCTTTCCTTCAAAACCTGCAACACAATACGCAAATGCTCTGCGTGCTCCTCCCGAGACTTAGAATAAATCAGGATATCATCAATGAACACAACAACAAAACGATCCAAATGCTTATGGAAAATACGATTCATGTACTCCATAAACACACCTGGCGCATTAGAAACCCCAAACGGCATCACAGAATATTCGTAATGACCGTAACGTGTCCTGAAAGCCATCTTCTGAATATCTTCCTCATTCACCCTTATCTGATGATACCCCGACCTCAAATCAATCTTACTAAACACACTAGCACCAACCAACTGATCCATCAGATCATCAATTCTCGGAAGAGGATACTTATTCTTAATCGTCACCTTATTCAACTGGCGATAATCAATACACAATCACATACTTCCATCTTTCTTTTTCACCAAGAGAACTGGAGCACCCCAAGGAGAAATGCTTGGTCTCACAAAGCTTGTAATTTCTGTGCTTTTGTGGTTGGCATTTATTTTGCTAAAACTACTATAGCATCAAGATGTTGAATCATGATGTTCTAAGTGGCTGCACTCAACATGTCGAATGAAGATGTCCCATACCTGCTCATAGGACATCGCGTTTGGATTCAGTTTTTAAAGCAGTTTCTGTTGCTGTGAATTGTTACTAAATATTCACTGAATATTTGGTTATCCTATGTGGCATCCAAAGCATTTTTGGATTGTGATTATTTGTTGGTTTTTCGGATTTGATGCTGTTTCTAATTATGGAGACATAATAGGAAACTTTGGATTGAAGACCTATTTTGTTGGAGTTAATTTTACAGATTTGTGAGCAGTCTATTTGATGCGGTTTTGAAGCCCAATTTAGTCCAGATTAAATGCTATATATTGACTGATGTAAACCTAGTTTTAGGTGTGGAACTTACTTGTGTTTTGTTAGGGTTTCAAGTGTATTTTGTGAGCCTAACTGGTATCATTCTGATAACAGTATAAGGACTGGGTTTTGTTGTAAGTTCTGTCAGTTACTCATAAGCTTTTAAGCATTGAGTTTCTTGTGTGTCAATTCTCATAAGCTGTGAAGTATTGAGAAATATGTGTTTTGAAAGTGTGTCTTTCGGTTTGTTTCTTGTGTGGAAAGGTACCAATCACGGGTTGTGGTTGTAGAGGGATTTGAGGAGGGCCTCATACCTAGGTGAGTCTTAGGTAGAAGTCATAGGAAGGGTAGTGATTAAGTGAGCAGATTATTCGGTTGTTGTATAATCTGTGAATTGATACTATCGTATATTGATTTCGTCCCTGGCTTGGTAGCCCCCAGAGTAGGTGTGTTAGATCGAACTGGGTAAACATATCACTGTGTTATTTACTTTCTGCACTATTAATTTTATTGCTATCTTGTTCATTGTGTTGGATATCAGTGTCTCAACATCTGTGTAGGACATCTGATATCTGTGCCAGAATTTCAATTGGCATCAAGAGCTTGCACCCTTTTTGGTTCTGGGTGATATTCAGGGAAGGTACTTTCTGGTACAATGGACAAGGATGGAGGATTTCTGAACAAACCACCTCTGCTTGATGGTTCCAACTATGACTATTGGAAACCAAGGATGATAGCATTCATCAAATCCATGGATGATCAAGCATGGAAAGCTGTTATAAAAGGATGGGAGCCCCCAAAGGTTAAAGATGAAAAAGGTACCCCTACTGATGTGGTGAAGGAAGAGGAAGACTTGGATGATGCAGATTACAAAGGGTCCGTAGGGAATTCCAAAGCCATGAATGCATTGTTTAATGGTGTCAACAAGAATATCTTCAGGTTGATTGAACATTGCACCATTGCAAAAGAGGCGTAGGAGGTCTTGAAGGTTGCTCATGAAGGGACTTCAAAGGTGAAGATGTCAAAACTTCAGCTTCTCACTAGCAAGTTTGAGAGTTTGAAGATGAAAGAGGATGAGAGCATTCATGATTTTCACATGAACATTATTGAGATAGCTAATGCCTCTAGTGCCCTAAGTGAAAAGACGTCTGACAGCAAACTGGTCAGAAAAATCCTCAGATCTCTACCTAAGAGATTTGACATGAAAGTGACTGCTATAGAGGAAGCTCAGGATATAGACAAGATGAAGGTGGATGAACTAGTGGGATCTCTTCAAACATTTGAATTAGGGATCAGTGAAAAGTATGAGAAGAAGAAGAGCGTAGCTTTTGTGTCAAATGCTGGTGACTCAGAAGATGAAGGTGCCTGGTCAGAGATGAAGGGGTGTCTAAAGATCTAGTATTGCTTGGAAAACAATTTAACAAAGTGTTGAAAAGGATTGACTGGAAGTCGAGAGCAAATGCTCAGAACAAGTCACTCGACATCAGTAAGAACCAGGGTGGAGGCAGAAGATCCAGAACTGAAGAAGACTCAAATCAAGGGAAGAGATTTCAGTGCTTTGAATGTGAGGGATATGGGCACATAAAGACCGAGTGTCCCACGTATCTCAAAAGGCAGAAGAAGAGCTTATCAGTGTCTTGGTCAGAAGGAGAGTCTGAGAGTGATCTTGAAGAAGAATCAGCAAAATTGGTGACAGCTTTGACTGGGATCTGTAAGGCTGATGGAGAAACTACTTGTGAGTTTGACTCTGACAAAGAATCCTATGTTGGAGAACTCACTAAGGAAGAAGTCTTCACAAGGTTTTCAGAGTTGTGTATCAAGAATGAAGAAAGGTGCCAGATAATTTTGGAACAGAAGATTCGGATAGCTTAACTAGAAGCTGAGAAGGAAGAACATCTATCAACCATTGCTGATCTGAAAGAGGAGGTTGAATGGCAAAAGTCAAAACTTGACAATATGACCAAATCTATAAGAATGCTGAACAATGGTACCACACAGCTGGATGAGATTCTTTAGAATGGGAAAGAAGCTGGAAATGTGCAAGGCCTTGGTTTTAACAATCAAGCAGAAACTTCCAAGAAGCCTGTATTGAAGTTCGTTCCTCAGAAAATAAAGCAAGAAGTGGGGATGTCAAATCACATGTTTCAACATCAGATGAAGCATCAGAAAAGAGTTTGTAGATCAAGGTATAAACCATGGAGATGCCATTACTGTAGAAAGATTGGTCACTTAAAGTCCTTTTGCTACAAGCTGCATGGCTATCCCAAAACTGCTCAGCAACAAAATAAAGGACAGAGTAGGGGTAAAGTGAAGAGAAGATGGATTCCTAGACAAATGATGGCTGGTCTCATAGCACATGCCTCTCTTAGAGCATCTGTAAGAGAAGATTGGTACTTTGACAGTGGTTGTTAAAGACACATGACTGGTGTGAAGAAATTCTTGTCAGATATTAAGCCTCACTCTACCAATTATGTCACTTTTGGGGATGGATCAAAGGGTAAAATAAAAGGTGTTGGAAAGCTGGACTACATAGGACAACCAAATCTGGATCGTGTTCTATTTGTCAAAGGGCTGACCGCAAATTTAATTAGTATAAGCCAATTGTGTGATGTAGGTCTCAAGGTAAATTTCACCAAATCTGAATGTCTAGTAACAAATGAGAAAGATGAAGTTGTTATGAAGGGTACTAGGTCTAAGGATAACTGCTATCTTTGGAATCCTCAAGAACCTGAAAATCTGTCTACTTGTTTGATGTCAAAGGAAGATGAAACCAAACTGTGGCATCAGAAATTGGGTCACTTACACCTGAAAGGGATAAAGAAGGTTATGTCAAGTGAAGCTGTTAGAGGTATTCCCAAGCTGAAGATTGATGAGGATAAAATATGTGGTGAATGTCAAGTTGGGAAGCAAACAAGGGTGTCACACAAGAAGCTTCAACATCTTACCACAACTTCTAGAGTTCTAGAACTTCTTCACATGGACTTAATGGGACCTATGCAGGTTGAAAGTCTTGGTGGGAAGAAGTATGCCTATGTTGTCGTAGATGACTATTCCAGATTCACTTGGATAAGTTTTATCAGAGAAAAGTCTGAAGTGTTTGCAGCCTTTAAAGAATTGTGTCAAAGAATTCAACGGGAAAAGGATTGTGGTGTTGTTCGGATCAGAAGTGACCATGGGAAAGAATTCGAAAATAGCAGGTTTGAAGAGTTCTGCTTATCTGAAGGAATCACTCATGAATTCTCATCACCGATCACTTCTCAGCAGAATGGTGTGGTGGAACGCAAGAACAGGACTATACAAGAGTGTGCAAAAGTCATGATTCATGCCAAAAAGCTTCCATATCATTTTTGGGCTGAAGCCATGAATACTACTTGCTATATACACAATAGGGTGACTATCAGATCAGGTACTTCTGTCACTCTTTATGAGCTTTGGAAAGGTAGAAAGCCAAATGTGAAGTATTTCCATGTGTTTGGGAGTAAGTGCTATATCTTGGCGGATCGTGAGCAGAGGCGAAAGATGGATCCTAAGAGTGAGGAAGGAATATTTTTAGGATACTCTACAAACAGTAAAGCATATAGGGTATTTCATTCCAGAACTAAGGTGATGATGGAATCCATAAATGTGGTGGTTGATGACTCTGGCAAAGACGAAGATGTCCCAGATGATGTTGGAGCATGTCTGCCCATGAACAATGAAATCTCCCAAGACATTAAGTCTGTAGAAGATAGTGCTCAAGAAACCAACACTAGACCTGAGAATAAAGAGGTAGAGGATGTTAACAGGGGACCCTCTATAAGGATTCAGAAGGATCACCCTAAGGAATTGATTATTGGAAGTCTGCTGTATCTTACAGCAAGTAGGCCAGACATAACTTTTGCTGTTGGTGTGTGCGCAAGATACCAAGCAGAACCCAAGGTCAGTCACATCAATCAATTAAAGAGAATTCTTAAGTATGTGACTGGTACATGTGATTATGGGTTGCTTTACTCCCATGACTCAAGTCCCATTTTAGTAGGTTACTGTGATTCCGATTGGGCTGGAAGTGCTGACGATAGGAAGAGTACCTCTGGAGGATGTTTCTTTTTGGGAAATAATCTTATTTCATGGTTTAGCAAGAAGTAGAATTCAGTATCCCTTTCTACTGCTGAAGCTGAGTACATAGCAGCTGGTAGTAGTTGTGCTCAACTGGTATGGATGAAGCAGATGTTATCTGAGTATAATGTCACACAAGATGTCATGACACTATTTTGTGACAACCTGAGCGCTATTAATATTTCCAAAAATCCCATTCAACATAGTAGGACTAAGTACATTGATATCAGGCATCACTTTATCAGAGAACTTGTGGAGGACAATGTCATAACTCTTGAGCATGTGAGCACAGAAAATCAGCTTGCTGACATATTTACCAAGGCTCTGGATGCAGTTCAGTTTGAAAACCTGAGGAGCAGACTTGGGGTTTGCATTCATGAAGAACTATAATAATCAATGTTCATTCTGGCTGCCAAAGTGGGAAGAATAAAGGAGGTTCTGGTAGTGCAGTGCGTGAATGGAGGGAATATGCTGAAGGTTGAGCATGACACTTGGTCATGTGATATGGTGTTTATTCTGGATGATTTTTACTTTAACTTGTTCTACTTACCTTTGTCATATTTATGGCTAAAAAGGGGGAGTAGTATGTTTGTGTGGGGAGTGCTTGTGTGCTTGTGCTGGTGCTGCTGCAGTAGTTGAGGGGGAGATTGTGGACTGTTACTTAGTTGAGGGGGAGTTTTGAAGTGCTGCTATGATGTGTTGTTTGCTGTGCTGTGTGTTGTATGCAGCTGAATGTATGCAGCTGAAGGGGAGTGTTGCTATCCTGGATGTTTTTGCTGTGAGCTGTTGTGAGCTGTTGTCTATTTCACTGCTGTCTGATATGGATGTTTTTTTTTGTACTGCTTGCTGCTTCTTTGAATGTTCTTTTGTGTGTGTAGTTTTAGCCAAAATAAGCCAAAGGGGGAGATTGTTATTTCTGTGCTTTTATGGTTGGCATTTATTTTGCAAAAACTATTATAGCAGCAAGATGTTGAATCATGATGTTCTAAGTGGCTGCACTCAACATGTCGAATGAAGATGTCCCATACCTGCTCATAGGACATCGCGTTTGGATTCTGATTTTAAAGCAGTTTCTGTTGCTGTGAATTGTTACTAAATATTCACTGAATATTTGCTATCCTATGTGGCATCCAAAGCATTTTTGGATTGTGATTATTTGTTGGTTTTTCGGATTTGCTGTTGTTTCTAATTATGGAGACATAATAGGAAACTTTGGATTGAAGACCTATTTTGTTGGAGTCAATTTTGCAGATTTGTGAGCAGTCTATTTGCTGCGTTTTTGAAGCCCAATTCAGTCCAGATTAAATGCTATATATTGACTGATGTAAACCTAGTTTTAGGTGTGGAACTTGTGTTTTGTTAGGGTTTCGAGTGTATTTTGTGAGCCTAACTGGTATCATTCTGATAACAGTATAAGGACTGGTTTTTGTTGTAAGTTCTGTCAGTTACTCATAAGCTTTTAAGCATTGAGTTTCTTGTGTGTCAATTCTCATAAGCTGTGAAGTATTGAGAATTGTGTGTTTTGAAAGTGTGTCTTTCGGTTTGTTTCTTGTGTGGAAAGGTACCAATCACGGGTTGTGGTTGTAGAGGGATTTGAGGAGGGCCTCATACCTAGGTGAGTCTTAGGTAGAAGTCATAGGAAGGGTAGTGATTAAGTGAGCAGATTATTCAGTTGTTGTATGATATTTGAATTGATACTATCGTATATTGATTTCGTCCCTGGCTTGGTAGCCCCCAGAGTAGGTGTGTTAGATCGAACTGGGTAAACATATCACTGTGTTATTTACTTTCTGCACTGTTAATTTTATTGCTATCTTGTTCATTGTGTTGGATATCAGTGTCTCAACATCTGTGTAGGACATCTGATATCTGTGCCAGAATTTCAATTGGCATCAAGAGCTTGCACCCTTTTTGGTTCTGGGTGATATTCAGGGAAGGTACTTTCTGGTACAATGGACAAGGATGGAGGATTTCTGAACAAACCACCTCTGCTTGATGGTTCCAACTATGACTATTGGAAACCAAGGATGATAGCATTCATCAAATCCATGGATGATCAAGCATGGAAAGCTGTTATAAAAGGATGGGAGCCCCCAAAGGTTAAAGATGAAAAAGGTACCCCTACTGATGTGGTGAAGGAAGAGGAAGACTTGGATGATGCAGATTACAAAGGGTCCGTAGGGAATTCCAAAGCCATGAATGCATTGTTTAATGGTGTCAACAAGAATATCTTCAGGTTGATTGAACATTGCACCATTGCAAAAGAGGCGTAGGAGGTCTTGAAGGTTGCTCATGAAGGGACTTCAAAGGTGAAGATGTCAAAACTTCAGCTTCTCACTAGCAAGTTTGAGAGTTTGAAGATGAAAGAGGATGAGAGCATTCATGATTTTCACATGAACATTATTGAGATAGCTAATGCCTCTAGTGCCCTAAGTGAAAAGACGTCTGACAGCAAACTGGTCAGAAAAATCCTCAGATCTCTACCTAAGAGATTTGACATGAAAGTGACTGCTATAGAGGAAGCTCAGGATATAGACAAGATGAAGGTGGATGAACTAGTGGGATCTCTTCAAACATTTGAATTAGGGATCAGTGAAAAGTATGAGAAGAAGAAGAGCGTAGCTTTTGTGTCAAATGCTGGTGACTCAGAAGATGAAGGTGCCTGGTCAGAGATGAAGGGGTGTCTAAAGATCTAGTATTGCTTGGAAAACAATTTAACAAAGTGTTGAAAAGGATTGACTGGAAGTCGAGAGCAAATGCTCAGAACAAGTCACTCGACATCAGTAAGAACCAGGGTGGAGGCAGAAGATCCAGAACTGAAGAAGACTCAAATCAAGGGAAGAGATTTCAGTGCTTTGAATGTGAGGGATATGGGCACATAAAGACCGAGTGTCCCACGTATCTCAAAAGGCAGAAGAAGAGCTTATCAGTGTCTTGGTCAGAAGGAGAGTCTGAGAGTGATCTTGAAGAAGAATCAGCAAAATTGGTGACAGCTTTGACTGGGATCTGTAAGGCTGATGGAGAAACTACTTGTGAGTTTGACTCTGACAAAGAATCCTATGTTGGAGAACTCACTAAGGAAGAAGTCTTCACAAGGTTTTCAGAGTTGTGTATCAAGAATGAAGAAAGGTGCCAGATAATTTTGGAACAGAAGATTCGGATAGCTTAACTAGAAGCTGAGAAGGAAGAACATCTATCAACCATTGCTGATCTGAAAGAGGAGGTTGAATGGCAAAAGTCAAAACTTGACAATATGACCAAATCTATAAGAATGCTGAACAATGGTACCACACAGCTGGATGAGATTCTTTAGAATGGGAAAGAAGCTGGAAATGTGCAAGGCCTTGGTTTTAACAATCAAGCAGAAACTTCCAAGAAGCCTGTATTGAAGTTCGTTCCTCAGAAAATAAAGCAAGAAGTGGGGATGTCAAATCACATGTTTCAACATCAGATGAAGCATCAGAAAAGAGTTTGTAGATCAAGGTATAAACCATGGAGATGCCATTACTGTAGAAAGATTGGTCACTTAAAGTCCTTTTGCTACAAGCTGCATGGCTATCCCAAAACTGCTCAGCAACAAAATAAAGGACAGAGTAGGGGTAAAGTGAAGAGAAGATGGATTCCTAGACAAATGATGGCTGGTCTCATAGCACATGCCTCTCTTAGAGCATCTGTAAGAGAAGATTGGTACTTTGACAGTGGTTGTTAAAGACACATGACTGGTGTGAAGAAATTCTTGTCAGATATTAAGCCTCACTCTACCAATTATGTCACTTTTGGGGATGGATCAAAGGGTAAAATAAAAGGTGTTGGAAAGCTGGACTACACAGGACAACCAAATCTGGATCGTGTTCTATTTGTCAAAGGGCTGACCGCAAATTTAATTAGTATAAGCCAATTGTGTGATGTAGGTCTCAAGGTAAATTTCACCAAATCTGAATGTCTAGTAACAAATGAGAAAGATGAAGTTGTTATGAAGGGTACTAGGTCTAAGGATAACTGCTATCTTTGGAATCCTCAAGAACCTGAAAATCTGTCTACTTGTTTGATGTCAAAGGAAGATGAAACCAAACTGTGGCATCAGAAATTGGGTCACTTACACCTGAAAGGGATAAAGAAGGTTATGTCAAGTGAAGCTGTTAGAGGTATTCCCAAGCTGAAGATTGATGAGGATAAAATATGTGGTGAATGTCAAGTTGGGAAGCAAACAAGGGTGTCACACAAGAAGCTTCAACATCTTACCACAACTTCTAGAGTTCTAGAACTTCTTCACATGGACTTAATGGGACCTATGCAGGTTGAAAGTCTTGGTGGGAAGAAGTATGCCTATGTTGTCGTAGATGACTATTCCAGATTCACTTGGATAAGTTTTATCAGAGAAAAGTCTGAAGTGTTTGCAGCCTTTAAAGAATTGTGTCAAAGAATTCAACGGGAAAAGGATTGTGGTGTTGTTCGGATCAGAAGTGACCATGGGAAAGAATTCGAAAATAGCAGGTTTGAAGAGTTCTGCTTATCTGAAGGAATCACTCATGAATTCTCATCACCGATCACTTCTCAGCAGAATGGTGTGGTGGAACGCAAGAACAGGACTATACAAGAGTGTGCAAAAGTCATGATTCATGCCAAAAAGCTTCCATATCATTTTTGGGCTGAAGCCATGAATACTACTTGCTATATACACAATAGGGTGACTATCAGATCAGGTACTTCTGTCACTCTTTATGAGCTTTGGAAAGGTAGAAAGCCAAATGTGAAGTATTTCCATGTGTTTGGGAGTAAGTGCTATATCTTGGCGGATCGTGAGCAGAGGCGAAAGATGGATCCTAAGAGTGAGGAAGGAATATTTTTAGGATACTCTACAAACAGTAAAGCATATAGGGTATTTCATTCCAGAACTAAGGTGATGATGGAATCCATAAATGTGGTGGTTGATGACTCTGGCAAAGACGAAGATGTCCCAGATGATGTTGGAGCATGTCTGCCCATGAACAATGAAATCTCCCAAGACATTAAGTCTGTAGAAGATAGTGCTCAAGAAACCAACACTAGACCTGAGAATAAAGAGGTAGAGGATGTTAACAGGGGACCCTCTATAAGGATTCAGAAGGATCACCCTAAGGAATTGATTATTGGAAGTCTGCTGTATCTTACAGCAAGTAGGCCAGACATAACTTTTGCTGTTGGTGTGTGCGCAAGATACCAAGCAGAACCCAAGGTCAGTCACATCAATCAATTAAAGAGAATTCTTAAGTATGTGACTGGTACATGTGATTATGGGTTGCTTTACTCCCATGACTCAAGTCCCATTTTAGTAGGTTACTGTGATTCCGATTGGGCTGGAAGTGCTGACGATAGGAAGAGTACCTCTGGAGGATGTTTCTTTTTGGGAAATAATCTTATTTCATGGTTTAGCAAGAAGTAGAATTCAGTATCCCTTTCTACTGCTGAAGCTGAGTACATAGCAGCTGGTAGTAGTTGTGCTCAACTGGTATGGATGAAGCAGATGTTATCTGAGTATAATGTCACACAAGATGTCATGACACTATTTTGTGACAACCTGAGCGCTATTAATATTTCCAAAAATCCCATTCAACATAGCAGGACTAAGTACATTGATATCAGGCATCACTTTATCAGAGAACTTGTGGAGGACAATGTCATAACTCTTGAGCATGTGAGCACAGAAAATCAGCTTGCTGACATATTTACCAAGGCTCTGGATGCAGTTCAGTTTGAAAACCTGAGGAGCAGACTTGGGGTTTGCATTCATGAAGAACTATAATAATCAATGTTCATTCTGGCTGCCAAAGTGGGAAGAATAAAGGAGGTTCTGGTAGTGCAGTGCGTGAATGGAGGGAATATGCTGAAGGTTGAGCATGACACTTGGTCATGTGATATGGTGTTTATTCTGGATGATTTTTACTTTAACTTGTTCTACTTACCTTTGTCATATTTATGGCTAAAAAGGGGGAGTAGTATGTTTGTGTGGGGAGTGCTTGTGTGCTTGTGCTGGTGCTGCTGCAGTAGTTGAGGGGGAGATTGTGGACTGTTACTTAGTTGAGGGGGAGTTTTGAAGTGCTGCTATGATGTGTTGTTTGCTGTGCTGTGTGTTGTATGCAGCTGAATGTATGCAGCTGAAGGGGAGTGTTGCTATCCTGGATGTTTTTGCTGTGAGCTGTTGTGAGCTGTTGTCTATTTCACTGCTGTCTGATATGGATGTTTTTTTTTGTACTGCTTGCTGCTTCTTTGAATGTTCTTTTGTGTGTGTAGTTTTAGCCAAAATAAGCCAAAGGGGGAGATTGTTATTTCTGTGCTTTTATGGTTGGCATTTATTTTGCAAAAACTATTATAGCAGCAAGATGTTGAATCATGATGTTCTAAGTGGCTGCACTCAACATGTCGAATGAAGATGTCCCATACCTGCTCATAGGACATCGCGTTTGGATTCTGATTTTAAAGCAGTTTCTGTTGCTGTGAATTGTTACTAAATATTCACTGAATATTTGGCTATCCTATGTGGCATCCAAAGCATTTTTGGATTGTGATTATTTGTTGGTTTTTCGGATTTGCTGTTGTTTCTAATTATGGAGACATAATAGGAAACTTTGGATTGAAGACCTATTTTGTTGGAGTCAATTTTGCAGATTTGTGAGCAGTCTATTTGCTGCGTTTTTGAAGCCCAATTCAGTCCAGATTAAATGCTATATATTGACTGATGTAAACCTAGTTTTAGGTGTGGAACTTGTGTTTTGTTAGGGTTTCGAGTGTATTTTGTGAGCCTAACTGGTATCATTCTGATAACAGTATAAGGACTGGTTTTTGTTGTAAGTTCTGTCAGTTACTCATAAGCTTTTAAGCATTGAGTTTCTTGTGTGTCAATTCTCATAAGCTGTGAAGTATTGAGAATTGTGTGTTTTGAAAGTGTGTCTTTCGGTTTGTTTCTTGTGTGGAAAGGTACCAATCACGGGTTGTGGTTGTAGAGGGATTTGAGGAGGGCCTCATACCTAGTGAGTCTTAGGTAGAAGTCATAGGAAGGGTAGTGATTAAGTGAGCAGATTATTCAGTTGTTGTATGATATTTGAATTGATACTATCGTATATTGATTTCGTCCCTGGCTTGGTAGCCCCCAGAGTAGGTGTGTTAGATCGAACTGGGTAAACATATCACTGTGTTATTTACTTTCTGCACTGTTAATTTTATTGCTATCTTGTTCATTGTGTTGGATATCAGTGTCTCAACATCTGTGTAGGACATCTGATATCTGTGCCAGAATTTCAAACCTCTTCTCCAACAATTCGTTCAATTGCTTCTTTAACTCAACCAACTCAGATGCCGACATTCGATAAGGTGCCATAGAAACAGGTCTAGTACCAGGAACTAGATCTATAGAAAACTCCACCTCTCTCTCTGGCGGCACATCTGAAATATCCACAGGAAACATTTTCGGAAATTCACACACAACATGAAACACATCAAGTGAAACTTGACTCTCCACAGGCAACGACACAAACAACCCAAACAACTGAGCTTCATCCACCAAAAGTTTCTTCAACTCTTTGGTAGATAAGAAACTCGAGTCTGCGTCTTCCTCAAGAGAAGGAAATCTTACCAGCTTATGATAACAATCAATATGAACCCTATTGAACTGCAACCAATTCATTCCCAGAACCACATCTAAACCCTCCAATGGTAAACACACCAAATCCATCTCAAAGTATTTACCATAAATGGTCAAAGGACAACTTAAACAAACCAAAGAAGTAGTTACTGACCCCATTGCTGGAGTATCAATAACCATTTCACCACCCATCGACGACAACACAAGATTCAAACGCTTCGCGCACTCAGACAAAATAAACGAATGAGTCGCTCCAGTATCAATAATAGCAACTAAAGGCGTACTATTAATAAAATAAGTACCTCTGATCAGACGGTCTAAACTTGAAGTCTGAGTTCCTGCGAGTGCAAAAACTTTCCCACCAGCTGGAGCTTGCTTCAGTTTTGGACATTTTGTACTAATATGACCAGGTTCACCACAGTTGAAACACTTCACCACATTCTTCCTCTTGCACTCCGCCGCTACATGTCCTAAACCTCCACAATTAGTACACTTCCTCATACTCTTCCTACATTCGAACTGACGATGTCCTAATTCACCACACCCAAAACATCTCGGAGAATTAGACATACCCCTTCCACTTGGTCTTCTCTCAAAATTCCCCCTTTGCTTACCCTTATCAGCTGGTGTCACATACGGACCACCACAAAACTGTTGCTTCCCTTTCCTCTCGTTCACACTCTTATAGTGAGTAGAACGAGCCTTACTATCCTCCTCAAAAATCCTACAACAATCTACCAAATCAGAAAACCTCCTTATCCTTTGATAACTGATTTCCTGCTTAATCTCAGGACGCAATTCGTTCTCAAACTTCACACACTTAGAAAACTCTGCATTAGCTTCAGCATAATGAGGGTAAAACTGCACAAGTTCCACAAACTTAGCAGTATAATCAACAACAGGCATACTACCTTGTTTTAATTCCAAGAACTCAATTTCCTTCTTTCCTCTAACATCCTCGGGAAAATACATCCTCAGAAACTCAATACTAAACACAACCCAAGTGATCTCCTTCTCTGCAGCTTCCAACACATGACAAGTACTAACCCATCAATCATCAGCTTCCTCCAGTAACATGTGAGTACCCAGTCTCACCTTCTGATCCTCATCACAATCCATCACTCGGAAAATCCTATATATTTCTTTAAGCCAAATCTGTGCACCATCAGGATCATATCTTCCTTTGAAGACAGGCGGTTTGTTCTTCCTGAACTCATCATTACCCGCAGCATTAGGTGCACACTGCACAGCCCGAGCCATAGCTTGCATAGCCTCAGCCAAAGCAGCATAATTCCTACCAGCCATATTCTGTTCATTTCCAATAACAGCAACTATGGTTAAACAAACAGCTCACCGAACCACAAAGACCAACAAGGACTGACACAAACTGACACGGACTAGCTCTGATACCACTTAATGTAACACCCCCAAGCTATACCCCCAAGCAATTAAAGCGATAAATAAAATTAAAAATTTCATCAGAGTATATATAAAACATTCACGGCATAGACCGAGGGGTCACATCAATTTGGAACAAAATACACATAAACCTACCCAAAAAGATATGCAACAATCAGGTAGCAATTAACAGAGGAACTTAGTTCCTACTACCCACAATTCAGATACAGAATAAAAGCGGAAAATCTGTACTGAAATCTCATATATATATATATATATCATGAAAAGTTTGTCTGCCAAATACAATCATACATGTACGATCTCAAAAGAACATATACATATACACACAAATCACCAACGGTCTCCCTAACTACCCGGTGTCACATATCAGAGCCGACCGACAAAAGAATGAAGACCTAAGCTTCACAAAAAGACCTCCAGCAATCTAATCTGCAATGCCTCATAGAGCATTAAAATAGCAGAAGGGTGAGAAACACAATCATAATATAATTGTATACAATTATATAACATAAAAATACACATACGTAATATTCTCACCACAACTACAACAGAATCCAAATACAACACAACCCAATAAATATCTCATTTATCCATCACCAAAGTATATCAACCATATACTCATATATCAACTCATCAATCTCACCCATAATTCCACACACAATCAATCCAATCATGGTTTTCCAGACGTAATGCATCCATTCACAATTCTCACACATAATCATTCATATTCATGATTTATGCAAATGCAAAGAGACCAACACAACGACCGTATGCAATGCATATGCGGTACCATCCATCCATCAATTCTCAACATTAGTTCACTTAGGAACTATTGGAATCATTGCTTGTTACTCAACATAACTCCCCGTTGGGAAAACGATGTTCCTCGTCGCTTTAAGTCCTCTTGGTATAAGGCCCACGGCGTTTATGGATCGCTTTAAGTCCTCTCGGTATAAGGCGCACGATCCGATCGCTTTAAGTCCTCTTTGTATAAGGCGCACGATCGTCTATAATCATCGCTTTAAGTCCTCTCGGTATAAGGCGCACGATGTTATAGCGGATTCCCTCTGGAATCGTTTTGTCGCTCACACCCCACTAGGGCACATGACATCACCAACATGCATATCATGATGCTTGGCATACAATGACTCATGACATTCAAATGCACACATATACACATTCCATGATATGCATATATCATTAAATACCACACATAGCATTTTCTTGCCCTTAGGCCACAAATCATCATCACAACATATATCATGTGCATATTCATTTCACAACAACACACAAGTCGTACGATTCATACCACAAGCATGTTGCATAATAACACATCAAATGCACATCATTAAAACAGTAAAAGTCCACAAACAACACATTCCAAATTCCAGACATAATTAAATCAGCCAACAATCTCAAAATCATTTTAATAAGAAAGAACATGCTACAAGCTTTCTAACGCATCCAACCACGCCTCAAACCGACTCACGGATCAAAACTTACAGAGAAAACAAATTGGAATAAACTGTCATATTCATAGTGCGAAGCTCCTAGCGAGTCCTTCGCTCCCTCATTCGCAGTGCGAATGTCCTAGCGAACAGTGGCAGAAGCAAAATAGCCTAGAAAATTCCCAACGTTCGCAGTGCAAACCCCCAACGAATGCTCGCTACCCCATTCGCAATGTGAATCCTCCAGCGAATAGTGGCAGAATGAAAAATAACACAACGTTCATAGTGCGAACCTCACGCGAACGCTCGCCACCCATTCGGTGACCATTCGCAGTGCGAACCTGCGATTTCAGCAAAACCCAGCAGCGCACCAGATCATCCCAAAACCATATTTTCTCCACCCAAAACATTTCCAAACCAACATATAGAAATCAAAACATAGCCCAAGCATGGTAACAAGTATTCTACCGAATTTACACCGATTTCCAACCGCGAAAACATCGATTCCTCATCATTTTTCCCATTTCCAACCTAGAATCAAAAGCTATGGAAAGACAAGAAAATATGCAAACATACACATACATAATCATACACAAGCATAAGATAATCGAGTTTGACACCCTTACCCGATTTAATCGTGTTTTAGAAAGTCGATTGATCGATTTCCTTGATTTCCAAGATTTCTCTCTTTTCTTCTTTTCTCTTCTCTTTCTCTTCTCCTCTTTTTCTTCTCTTCTTACTATTTTTCTCTCTTTCTATTTCTATTCATACTAACTTAGGAAAAATAAATGAAAAGACCAAAATACCCCTACACTCAAATATCTCGCAAACGTTCCCAAAACGCGATAAAATATAATCACGATGAAAAATAGCATATTTTCAGATAAAAGTCAGAAATAAAATAATATAATAATAAAATAATCAAAACGACTCGATTAAATAAAACGGACTAAAACTGGGTCGTTACATAAACTATTCCATACCAGTAGACTTGGACAGTCTAATCTCCTCTTAGATCTCAAAGACATTCTCAAGTTCCCTACAAACCTAGGAAGAAACCCTGGTCATTTAACCAATCTCCAGTAGAGTTGAAACCTCTATAGGTTTTCAAAACTCAATCTTTAAACTCTCACTTTAAATTTCCCTAGCTAGGGTCAGCTTATCATCAGAACCTCAAGGCATCTGATACCTCAACTCTTCTGTAAATCCTCAGCAAGAGTTGATTCCCCGACTTGGACCTGCCTCTAGATCTCAATAATCCTCAGCAGGAGCCAGCCTCCTCTTAGGCTTTGTATAATGATTTTCCTCAGTAGAGTTAGCCTCAAAAGCACCCTTTTGTTGAGTCCACCTTCTTAATAAAATCACTCTCTTGTTGAGTTAATCTTTTTCAGCCTCATTCTTGGACTTTGTACAAGACAAACAAAGTACTCTCTTGTTGAGTCAATAACCTTTCACACTCTCTTGTTGAGTCAATGGTAAAAAATAAAACCACTCTCTTGTTGAGTCAATTACCTTAAGGCACTCTCTTGTTGAGTCGACCTTTCTCAGCCTCCTCTTAGGCTTTGTATAATTATATTCCCCAGCTGAGTTAGCTTCAAATGGACTCTCTTGTTGAGTGAATCACCTTTCCATACTCTCTTGTTGAGTTAAATGGTACAAAAGTACTCTCTTGTTGAGTCAGTCATTCTTTTAGCCTCAATCTTGGGCTTTGTACAAGACATATATAAACTTTCTCCAACAAAGTCAAAATCTTCATAACCTTCTCTTAAGCTCTGGATAAATATCTTCCTCAGCAAAGTCAATTCCTCCCAGCCTTCTTTTGGGCTTTGAAAAATAATATCCCTAAGGAGAATCAATCTTCTTTTCCGCCTCCTCTTAGGCTTTGTATAATGATTTTACCTAGTAAGTTCAGCCTCAATCTTGGGCTTTGTACAAGACACCTAAAAATCCTTAGATGAGTCAGTCAACTACCTTTCCAGCCTCAATCTTGGGCTTTGTACAAGACAGATAAAGATTTCTTTCCCACAGAGTCAGTTTCTTTTTCAGCCTCAATCTTGGGCTTTGTACAAGACACCAAATAAAACACTCTCTTGTTGAGTCAGTCTCATTTCAACCTCAATCATGGGCTTTGTACAAGACACCATATAAAATCTCCCTAAGCAGAGTTAATGCTCTCTTTTTTGCCTCCTCTTAGGCTTTGTATAATGATTTTCCTCAGTAGAGTTAGCCTCAATCTTCGGCTTTGTACAAAACGAATCATACTCTCCAGCTGAGTCAATCCTTTTTTTAGCCTCAATCTTGATCTTTGTACAAGACAGATAAAACCTCTCACCAGTAGAGTCAGTTTCCCCCTTTAGCCTCAATCTTGGACTTTGTATAATACACATACAAATATTCCCCAGTGGAATCAAAAGTTCTATTTTAGCCTCAATTTTGGGCTTTGTACAAGACAAAAAAAATATTTCCCTGAAAAGGTCAAAATTCAGCCTCCTCTTAGGCTTGTATAATGATATCCTCAAAAGAGTCAGTCTCTTTTTAGCCTCAATCTTAAGACATATATAAACACTCTCTTGTTGAGTCATTCTTTTCCAGCCTCCTCTTAGGCTTTGTATAAAGACTTCCCCAGTGGAGTCAATCAATCTCTTAGCTTCAACCTTGGGCTTTTATCAAGGCACACAAAAATCAACATCCCCTCAGAGGAAATCAAAATCTCTCTGCATGAAGACATTTCTCTGTGTTATCACACATCAAAACAAACAAATTAAACAAACCCTAATCCCAGATAACTGCTATAAGTGGCACACTTGTTGATTCAAAAATCCAAGCTGTCGTCCATCTCTTATCCTGGTAAAAATCCTCTTTTTCATATAATTGCTGTAAGCGGAAAGCCTCTGGATTATTTACATCCACGCCACTGTCCCTCTCTTAGCATGAAAGACTCCTAAGAAAAAATGGCATTGCTCTACACTGAGTTAAAGTTTTCTCCTTCAGGACAAATCCCTCATAAAGGAAATTATGGCATTGCTGGATTTACATATCCCAGTTAAAGTAATTCTCCTTTTATAATCAGTCACCCAATAGTTGTGATTAACAGAAGAGATGTCTCCCTTTAGAGATGACAAATTCTCTCTCAGTCAAACCTTTTAGCTTCAATCTTGGGCTTTGAACAAGACACAAATACAACTTTTAGCTTAAATCTTGGGCTTTGAACAAGACACCAAAACATCATCTTTTCCTCCCATAGAATAGGAGAAACTACGATTGCTATGATTTCCCCCTTTCTTTAAACGGGAATACGTAGGCATAAGATTGCGAAATCTTAGCGAGCATACCAATCAAAAACTCTAGGTCCTGTACCTTCGCATACTAATCAAACACTCTAGGTCCAGTACCTTCACAACGATCAAAACTGAGGTCCAGTACCTCACCAAAATCATAAAAAACTCTCTCTCTCATATCTCCCAAAGAAGAAACTTTCCCAACCCATCAACAGATAAACACCATCAACTATAAAAGCAGAACCTAATGCTAACAACCTGTGGATAACCACATATAGGATGGGTAATTGACAACTCCCTATTGTATAACCTGACCCCGAACTCCCCGAATCTCTTTAAGTGTTTGTTCAGTTAAACACTCGCATGCAAGGTTAGTTTTAGATAGCTTCCCTTTCCCTTCCAGCTTCACGGGCTAAATAAGAAATCAGAAAGTAGCACCCCACTCCTACCATTGCGGTGGAGAAACCCAATTGGCGATAAGGTGGTCGCGTCACCGACAAAAATTGCACGCTATAGTGAAATGGCGACTCTGCTGGGGATATTTTATTTTGTCTGTATAGGACTAGGATTATAGTTCCTAAGAGCTCTAGGATGTTAGTTTTAAGAATCATACTATATATATATATATATATATATATATATATATATACTGCTTTTCCTACTTGATATCCGTGTTTATTTTTCTGTCAATGGGAATGCGAGTGATGTCGCATGTGGAAAGTTTGAGCAATACCTAAGATAGGTGATGGCATAGACGGGTAGTCATACAGGGAGTGAATCCCGAATAAGCTATCCCGGTAGACCATCAAATCAGTGGAGATACCCTTTGCGGATTCAATGCTTAACAACTCCGTTGTGAAGGTAGATTGTCTCAATGTGGTATCTGTGAAACTGAGGATTTAGTAGACAGTAACCATGTGGCCATTTGGTAGTGCGGTAGCTATTAGAAATAGTTGACACGCGATACTACACTCAATTGAGATTACCCTAGGATGCTACAGCTCGCTCGGGTGAACCAGATTGTTGTTGTTATCCCTAGGGGGTCAATGATTTTGGGAACTTTTAACCCGTTCTACAGGTACAAAAATTAACCAGAATACAACCTTTGGGGATGTGTAGAGCCATGACTCCATGCTCGTGACGTTGCACCCTTGAACCCATGTTTTTTCAATGTTTTTGTGTGCTGCATTCATGCATTCATCTAAAAAACTCTTAAACGAATAAAAAAACTTCTTTTCTCTTCTCTCTTTTTTCAAATTAAACTAAAACAATGATTGCAGATATCAGAGAGAAAGATTGCTTATGGATTTCGGTAGAAGGAAGATGCACAAGTACACCTTCAAGACTCCAAAACTAGAGGATTTAAGGGGGTTGGCAAGGATGATCACCAACCCTGATGCTTTCAGGGCTAAGTACGGAGGACTGTTGTCTCTATTAAGGGTCCATGTGATTGAAGGGATCCTGTCTACGCTGATTCAGTTCTACGATCCGATTTATCACTGTTTCACATTCCCGGATTATCAACTAGCACCAACACTGGAGGAGTACTCTCACCTGACTGATTTACCCATCACTGACCAAGCTCTATTATCTGGACTTGAAGAAATTCCAAAGGATCAAACCATTGCAAGAGCAATCTATTTGGACGAGTCAGAAGTCAGGACTCACATGACCACTAAGGAAGGAATCCAAGGTTTACCGGCCACGTTTTTGGTAGAGAAAGCCCTATACTTTGCCAATATAGGGAAACATAACTGCTTTCGAAGATATCTTTGTTCTACTCACATACGGGTTGTTCCTTTTTCCCAACATCAATAACTTCGTCGATACCAATTCCATTAAGATATTTCTGATTGGAAACCTTGTACCAACTTTACTCGCAGACGCTTATCATTCTGTACACTTAAGGAATTTGTACATTGGAGGAATGATCACATGCTATGTACCCTTGCTTTACAAATGGTTCACTTTCCATTTACCCAAATCTACTACTTTTTGGGATCATAAGATTACTCTACGATGGTCACAAAGAATCATGTCTCTTACCAACTCTGACATAGACTGGTACAATCGGATCTATGATGGGATAAGGATCATCGACAAGTGTGGAAACTTCCCTAATGTACCCCTCATAGGAACTAAAGGAGGAATAAACTATCATCCGATTTTAGTTCGTCGTCAACTCGGATACCCGATGAGGCATATCCTGCGTAATGTTCATCTGGAAGGTCTTTTCTTCAAGGAAGGAGAAAATGACAGGGCACTAAAGACGGAAATAGTGCATGCATGGAAACATGTTCACAGGAAAGGAAGAGAGTCTCTAGGAAAACCAGATTGTGTCTCTGTGGAAACTTATCTCCATTGGGTACAAACTAGAGCCCACAAGTTGAGGATGTCTTACCCTCGTTAAGAAGTTCTTCCGTTAAAGGAATTTGTCCTTTATTTTATGTCTGATACGAAAAAACTCCAGGTCACTCTCAACAAAGTTCGACGGGAAAAGAAATCTTGGAAGAACAAGTATCGTATTCTCAATGTGGAGTGTACCAAAATTCAGTAACTATTAAAAGAAAAAGGATGCTCTGATTAAGATATTAGAGCAACATGTTATAGAAAATCAAGAAGACTAAAGAAATTTGCTCGCTCATTTCACTTGGCAAAGGACTGACAACCCGACAACGGCTAACGAGCCCCGGTCAAAGAAAAGGAAAATACCAGAACCAGCACCTGAGCTCTCCTCAGAAAGGACACAGGATCCATAAGCTTAAACTTTTCCTTTTATAGCACTTTGTAAAATACTGTATTTCCCTTTCTGCAATATTTCAAATTTCAATAAAACGGGGTCCCCCCACTATATGATATTTGCAATTTATTTGTTGAAGTTTTTTTTATTAAAACAAAAAAAATTAATATATAATCATTGCATAGCATTCATCATTCTCACATAACACAGTCTTCTTACCTTCGAATCTCACACATGTGTCACGATTCTAAAGTCAAACTGTCTCATTCGTACAATACTCGGCCTAATCAACAAAAGAAAATGGACGATTTTGAGGAAAAGAACAGAGAGCTGGGAGAAGAAATTGACGCTCTGAAGGAAGATCTGAGAAAACTTCACACAGATATGCAATCTATGGCAACAGCTCAGAGGAAACAACAAAGAATTGTGATCTCAGAGATCACATCTATGCCCATAGTGGAGACGTATGATCCTCAGTACAACATGCCTAAAGATCGTCCCTGGGGTATGCCTATCAACTTTATCCCTGTAGGATATATCCCGCCCATCACAGAAGACCTGGAAACTACAGTAGGAACCACTGGGTCTGAAGGTTACAAACTTTGGGAAGGCGAAGATACCAGAGTCATGACAGAAACTCTTGAAGGTTACAAATTTCGGGATAGGGAAGCACCAAGAGTCACCACCGTAATGACTATACCACAACCAGTGGTACAAACTGTCCCGGAAGGACAGATTCCACAAGTAATTTCTGGTGGAAATGAAGATATGTACGACAGAATGAATGAGTTCCAGGAATAATTCTTGGAGATGCAGAAGGAACTGCATGCCATTCGCGGCCAGGATTTATTCGGAAAGGACGCCGAAGACCTTTGTCTGGTCCCCAATTTGAAAATCCCGCACAAATTCAAGGTGCCTGACTTTGAAAAATACAAGGGCAACTCTTGCCCTCAAAGTCATTTGGTGATGTACGCTCGAAAAATGTCAACTCAGACAAATAATCAACAACTATTGATCCATTACTTTCAAGACAGTTTAACCGGTGCCGCACTTAAATGGTACATGGGTTAAACTGCACCAAGATCGTCACTTTCAGAGATCTTGGCGCTGCCTTTGTTCAACAGTATAAGTATAACCTAGACATGGCACCAGATAGAGATCAACTCAAAGCCATGTCGCAAAAGGACAAGGAAACTTTTAAGGAATATGCTCAGATATGGCGTGAAATTGCCGCCCAGATCTGTCCCCCTCTTGAGGAAAAAGAGATGACCAAGATCTTTTTGAAAATCTTGAGCTCATTCTACTACAAATGAATGGTTGCCAGTGCGTCCAGCGACTTCAATGAGATGGTGAACATGGGAGTTCGTCTTGAAGAAGCAGTCCGAGAAGGACGTCTGGTCAAAGATACAGGACCATCAAGCAGTACCAAGAGATACAATAGTGCTTTCCCTAAGAAAAAAGAGCAAGATATCGGTAATATCTCTCTCGGAAAGCAAAGGCGAAGGTATCAACCCTGCGCCGGCTCCAACGTATTAACCTCAGGTTGCTCAAAGCCAATCAAGTCAACAACAGTATCAACAAAGGACACAACAGCCTCTTCAGAAGGCTCATCCCCAGTATAACAACAATAATCATATCACACGACCACCAGGGTTTGACCCTATACCGATGTTGTACGCAAAACTGTTTCCACTACTACTGGTCAAGGGGAACGTCCAAACCAAGTCTCCTGTTACAGTACCGGAAAATCCGTCTTTTTGGTTCAAAGCAGACCAAACATGCCCTTACCATCGAGAACGACCGGGGCACAACATTGAAAACTGTCTCAGTTTCAAATCTGATGTACAGAAGCTTGTCGAGAATGGGGTATTATCCTTCAAGGTTACAAATCCAAATTTTCAGACGAACCCATTGCCTCAACATGAGAAAACTGCTGTAAATTTAATAGAGGAAGACTTTAACCACAGTTATCAAATTCACGATGTACTCCTATTAGGAACCAATCTGGTCAGGATGCATTGCTGACAGAGTGGGTACGGTCATGTACCACCTCAAAATTATCACCAGTGTGATGTATGTTTAAAGAATAATCAAGGATGTTCCGTAGTGCAACCAGCTCTATAAGAACAGATGGATCTCAGATAGATCCAAGATCACCGAATCCGTGAGGTCAATATGGCTCACGCAAATCCCAACATTGTTCAGAACCACAGAATTCTGCCATGGCACGATTACAATTCCTGTCCGATATGCTCAATAAACAATCAGTGATGCTCTTTTGTACAAGAGGCCCTCCAGCGTCAGATGGATCTCGGATGGATCCAGGATTACCGTGATAGAAGTAGCCATCAAGTTAATATGATTCAAATCTTTGATATTCGCTTGATGAATACCAATCTAGTGGAATTACATGCTAAGCAAGTCAGGCTCAGTTTTCTGGCTTCACATGATTATCAAGGCTGTAAAGTGTGTCGTAAGGACGACCAAGGATATGCATTTGTCCAAAGAACACTTCAACACTTATTGAACCACTGGTGGCTTCCGATCTACCTGGATGAAGACACAAAACAAGTCATCATGACTGATGAGAGTCCTGATAGGTATCAAAGTCAGGATGTCCACTCGATGGAAATAGATCTAGTGAAGTTGCACTGAATACAAAGCGGACGTGGCCGGGTGCCACCACACAACTACGAGTGCTGTAGAGTTTTCTCAGAAAATAACCAAGGATGCTATCTCGCGCGGTCACCTCTTCAAAATCAGTTGGACCGGAAAAAGATCCGGCCATGTTCAAGTTCTGGTTTGATCAACGTAATGCAAGATTATCTTCCTGATCAAAGCAAAGACGTTTTCTTAATCTCTAATCATGAAAAGACCAAAGACGTATGCGCCATAATCCCTCTACTCCATGAATCAAGAGCTCTTCTTGATAGTAGAAAGATTCTCAACCTCGAAACAATTGAGGCCGACTAAGATGGTCAGAAAAATCAAAAGGCTCCTATGGTTATCTATCTGCCAGGACCAATACCGTACAAATCCGATAAGGTTATCCCTTACAAGTACGGTGCAACAACAATTGAAAATGGAAAGGAAACTCCATTACCCTCTTTATTAAACATTGCAGACATCAGTCGAGTAAAACGAAATGGTCGGATCTTCAGCAGAGGAGTTGGAGAACCCACCAGAGAAAAGGAACCTCAAACAGAAGTTCCCAATCAACCAGTCGGTCAATCCAGTAATCCCGACCTTTCAAAGAACAACGATGAGATGCTGAAGCTCATCCAAAAGAGCGAGTACAACATTGTAGACCAAATGTTGGAAACTCCTTCGAGAATCACTGTGCTGTCTCTCTTGTTCAGTTCCGAAGCTCACAAAGAATCCTTACAAAAAGTCTTAGAGCAAGCCTTTGTGGAACAAGATGTGACAATAAGACAATTTGACAGCATCATTTCCAACATCACTTCCTGCAACAACTTGGGATTTAGTGATAAAGAACTGCCAGAAGAAGGCAAAAATCACAACATGGCGCTTAACATTTCAGTCAACTACCAGGATGATGCTTTAGCCAGCGTACTGGTCGATACAGGATCAACTCTGAATGTTATGCCAAAATCAACTCTGATGCGACAATCATTTCAAGGATCTCCGATAAGGGGCAGCGAGGTCATCGTCAAAGCCTTTGACGGATCCCGAAAAATAGTTATCGGCGAAGTTGATCTTCCCATATCCATCGGTCCTCACTTTTTCCAAGTCACTTTCCAGTTCATGGACATCCAGGCAGCATACAACTATTTATTAGGAAGACCTTGGATACACGAGGTTGGGGCAGTCACTTCGACACTTCACCAGAAGCTGAAG
Source organism: Lathyrus tuberosus (assembly GCA_022829125.1). Taxonomy (NCBI): domain Eukaryota; kingdom Viridiplantae; phylum Streptophyta; class Magnoliopsida; order Fabales; family Fabaceae; genus Lathyrus; species Lathyrus tuberosus. The sequence goes on from JALAZF010000387.1 coordinate 4,553,570, forward strand.
TTCATCAAGAATAACAAGCTAATCACAGTATGCGGAGAATAGGACTTAATCGTAAGCAACTTATCATTGTTTTCTTGTGTAGAACCAGAGGAGGTTGTTGGGACTCAGTTTCAAGCACTTTCGGTGAGCAATGAGAATCAATCAGAAAGAGGGACATTGATTTCCTCCTACAAAGATGTTCTCAAAGTGATCGAGAGTAACAACGCAAAAGGGTGGGGACAACTTGTCATTCCTACTGATAACAGGACAAAGAAAGGTCTTGGTTTTTCCTCAACCTGTACCCAGACTGCTACTAACAATGAAAGTCTTCATTCCATTCAGGACTTCTTCCAGAGTGGAGGCTTCCTTCACCCAGTGTCTCAAGAATTACATACCATCAATAAGGGTGATTCATCCGATACAGATGAAGAGTGGAAGTCCTATCTCAACAAGGACGGTTACATGTCTCAGAAAGAAACGAATACGCCATTTTCCTATCCCACGCAAAGTCTGAGATATATACCAAGATCAGACGTCAAGATGATGTACGGAGATTGTGATCTGGAAGGATGTCGTACTCCACCTAACTCATTGGAGGAGGACACTCCAATGAAAGACAACTTCGACCATGACTATTATGACCCAATGGATGACTTTCCTATCTGGAAGCCGTACCCAGAAGACTTGGGGCAAAAGAGTCAGCCTAACGATATATATCAGCTGAGCATCATTGAAAAGAATACCTGCGTCCCCACCAAATTGTGGGATCATTACTCAGGACATTCCGAAAATATCCAGCACAACGATGAATCTGCAAAGATTTTAGGACAAGAATTCATCAACTATGCTTTCCCCAAGGTCAACCTCATTGAGAAGGAGGACTCCTCCAGTTCCACAGAAGTATGGGGCACCTTAGGACAACCGAGTGGCAAGTACGACTTCGTGGTCAAGTACACCGCTCCTGAAAGCTCTTGTATCAGGCTCGAAGACATCCAGGAAACTGGATGGGAAGATCCTCCTGAGAATGAAAACACTATGCAAGATACAACAGAAGAGTTCGTCTACGACAACTCTGCCTAGGAGGAAGACTCCAATGATCCCGCTCCGCCAGAAATTAGTGTCATTTTTTAGGACAAACCAAGAAAGAAGGTACCAGATTTTGTGATTCACCGAGGAGTTCTCCGCCAATGGGTTGCTGTCGATGTCCCGAAAGTCGTCCATAAGTCTAAGTAATTGCCATCTCTGTTTTAAACTTTCACCCAGCCCAGGTGAAACAGATGTTTTTATAGGGCCCACTTTCTGTAAATGTCCCTCTTCGCTTCACCCAAAGCGACATAGTTTTGTTTTATAGGGCTGTAGTTTCAAGAATCGACCAAATCATAAATAAATAACGTCACTATGTAATTTCTGCATTTTATTGCTATTTTCACTTTTCGCCTATTTTAGAAAATGGTAATCCTAAAACAACTCAAAAATGAAAACAAGCATTTTTCAGAAAATACACTGCACACACTCTTGCATCCTCTCTATCTCTTCTAAAAATAAATCATCACGTCATGCAGATTGCTTGTTTTAAACTCCATTGAAACATACGATCCAATCCCTTCTCCCAACTTTGAATTCCCAGTATTTGAGGCTGAAGAAGAAGAAGACGAAGAAATTCCGGAAGAGATCTCCCGATTACTCATACAAGAGGAAAGGTCCATTGAACCTTACAAAGAGCCGTTGGAAACGGTCAACTTGGGTTCAGAAGAAGAGGGGAAAGAAGTCAAGATTGGGGCACTGCTCAGTCCGACTGTCAAAGAAAGTTTGATAAGACTTCTCAAAGAGTTTCCGGATGTATTTGCTTGGTCCTATCAGGACATGCCAGGGTTGGATACTAGCATCGTGGAACATCATTTACCGTTGAAATCAGAATATTCGTCGGTAAAACAAAGACTGAGACGGACTCATCCAGACGTGGCCATCAAAATCAAAGAGGAAGTACAGAAACAGATTGACACGGGTTTCCTCGCCACCTCAGAATATCCTCAATGGTTAGCCAACATAGTACTAGTTCCGAAAAAGGATGGAAAAGTCATAATGTGTTTAAATTTCAGGGATCTGAACAAAGCCTATCCAAAGGATGACTTTCCCCTACCACACATAGACATGCTGGTAGACAGTACAACAAAGTTCAAAGTCTTCTCCTTCATGGATGGATTCTCGGGCTATATTCAAATCAAAATGGCACCGGAAGACATGGAGAAAACTTCATTCATCACCCCATGGGGAACCTTTTGTTACAAGGTAACCCCGTTTGATTTGAAGAACGCTGGGGAAACCTATCAAAGGGCCATGACTACTCTATTTCATGACATGATACACTAAGAAATCGAAGTGTATGTCGATGACATGATTGCCAAATCTAAAACAGAAGAGAAGCATGTGACCCACTTGTCAAAATTATTCGAGCGTATGAAGGAGTACAAACTCCGCTTGAATCCTAACAAGTGCATGTTTGGTGTCCGCTCAGGAACACTGCTAGGGTTCATCGTCAGCCAGAAAGGAATTGAGGTTGATCCTGACAAAGTCAAGGCCATTCAAGAAATGACTTCTCCAAAGACTGATAAACAAGTCAAAGGATTTCTGAGACATTTGAATTACATTTCCAGATTCATATTCCTCATGACCGTGACATGCGCGCCAATCTTCAAATTAATCAAAAAGAATCAGGACTGCATATGGACAGAAGACTTCCAAACCACCTTCGACAGTTTCAAAGAGTATCTGTTGAATCCACCTATCCTGTCACCTCCAGTGGAGGGAAGACCACTGAACATATACCTAACAGTCTTGGAAGACTCAATGGGTTTTATACTTGTCCAACAAGACGAAACAAAAAGAAAAGAGTCTGCCATCTACTATTTAAGCAAGAAATTTACCGATTGTGAAACTCGGTACACTATACTTGAGAAAACTTGTTGTGCTCTGGCTTGGGCAGCCAAGTGTCTTCGTCAGTACATGATTTACCACACTACTTGGTTAATCTCTGAAATGGATCCGATCAAGTATGTCTTTGAAAAACCTACTTTCACGGGAAGGATCGCTCGTTGGCAGATTTTGTTATCAGAATACGACATTGAGTACCATGCTCAGAAAGCCGTCAAAGGGGATTATTTTAGCCGATCATTTGGCTTATCAACCGATTGACGATCAAGAATCAATCGAATTTGACTTAATAGATGAAGATGTCATGTACTTGAAAATGAAAGATTGCGATGAACCGCTACCCAGTGATGGGCCAGAAACAGGTTCCCAATGGGGACTAATCTTTGACAGAGCTATCAACAATTATGGAAATGGAATTGGAGAAATCATCATGACACCTCAGGGTACCCACATTCCTTTCACTGCCAGATTAACATTCAAGTGTACAAACAACGAGGCCGAATACGAAGCTTGTATCATGGGTATCAAAGAAGCAATTGACTTAAGGATAAAGAACTTGGATGTGTATGGAGACTCAGCCCTGGTCATCAATCAGATCAAAGGAGATTGGAACACATACCAATCAGGACTGATTCCTTACAAAGACTACGCAAGAAGGTTATTACCATTCTTCAACAGAATCGAGTTTCATCACATCCCTCATGAAGAGAATCACATGGCTGATGCACTATCCACTCTCTCCTCCATGATTAGTGTAGGTCAATGGAACAACGTACCTAAGATTGACATATTGCGCCTTGAACGGCCCACCTACATATTCACGATTGAAGCAGTCATAGACGACAAACCTTGGTATCACGATATCAAATGCTTCCTTCAGAAATAAGAGTATCCACCTGGGGCATTAAGAAAAGACAGGAAAAACCTCAGAAGACTGGCAGGAATCTTCTTCCTGAGCAGTGATACATTCTATAAGAGAAACTTTGACATGGTCTTGCTCTGATGTGTAGACAGACCAGAAGCAAACATGCTGATAAAAGAAATTCACGAAGGATCCTTTGGCACTCATGTCAACGGACACACAATGGGGAGAAAAATTCTAAGATTAGGGTACTATTGGTTGACCATGGAATCTGATTGCTACAAGTACATGAGGAGGTGTCACAAGTGTTAGATATACTCCGACAAAATCCATGTACAACCAACGCATCTCAAAGTTCCCTCTTCCCCATGGCCTTTTTCCATATGGGGAATCGACATGATTGGCATGATCGAACCCAAGGCTTCGAACGGACATCGGTTCATCCTGGTAGCCATTGACTACTTCACTAAGTGGGTCGAAGCAGTATCATACACCAATGTAACCCGACAAGTGGTGGTCTGATTTATAAAAAACAATCTCATCTGCCGTTATGGTGTTCCCAGCCAGATCATTACTAATAATGGATCTAACTTGAACAACAAAATGATGAAAGAATTATGCGCTGAGTTCAAGATCGAACACCATAACTCATCTCCCTACCGGCCTAAGATGAACGGAGCGGTAGAAGCAGCTAACAAGAATATCAAGAAAATCATTCAAAAGATGGTTATAACCTACAAATATTGGCATGAGATACTGCATTTTGCTCTTCACGGTTATCGTACATCTGTCCGCACTTCAACAGGGGCAACCCCTTTCTCTCTAGTATATGGCATAGAAGCAGTTCTCCCCATAGAAGTAGAGATCCCATCCATCAGGGTATTGATGGAAGCCAAGCTAACAGAGGCTGAATGGTGTCAAAGTCGACACGATGAACTGAACCTAATCGAAGAAAAGCGAATAACGGCTTTGTACCATGGTCAGTTGTATCAGCAAAGAATGAAGAAAGCATTCGACAAAAAGGTCTGACCTCGCGTCTTCAGAAAAGGAGACCTCGTGCTCAAGAAGATACAATCATTTCTCACTGATTCCCGGGGCAAATGGACACTGAATTACGATGGCCTCTATGTGGTCAAGAAAGCTTTCTCAGGCGGCGCCTTGAGACTCGCAACCATGTATGGAGAAGAGTTTTCCTACCCCACGAATGTTGACGTAGTCAAGAAATACTTCTCCTAAATAAATAAAAAACGTCTCGGTGGATTGAAAACCCGAAAGGGCGGTCCAGGTAAAAAATAGAGACACAAGCAAAAATATCCTGATGGATTGGAAATCTCAAAGTACAATCCAGGAAAAAGTTAGGGATTCATGGCAAGTAACTACGTTCGACAAGGTTAAATCCCCAGCAGTCATGCCATCCATCAAGAAAACTTCAGTCAAGGTCATCTTCGACAGAAGCTCAGGATGTCTAGAATTCAAAGTTGGTATAAGGATAACGGTTGTTATGTTTCAATGTAGCCCTTTTCCCTTAAATTACCATTTTCTAAACTTTGTAAGTACTCTATGGGATCATGCGCTTGACTGATTTCCATCCCATCAATAAGATTTGAGCCGTAGTGCTTTTGTTTGCGATTCTCATTTGTTTTAGATTTACAGAATCACATTTTAACATGATCAACGATTCTTGAAATAAAACAAAAATGAATTTACTTATCAAAAATTTTCTGCTATTAAAATAAAGATGGCAATTCTTTAGACTTTGAACATAAAAAAGAACATCAATAGCTTCTCCAGAGGTGATCGAACCTCAGAATGCAGAATCAAAGTACTCCTTCTAAACCAGTGCACCTGAATGAAGGATCAACTGTGTCAGATGCAAATGTCCCATCTGATATCATCGACAGAGTTCTTACCTCTTAAGACCGATTAACCAATTCTCTCTCCCGACAGGGACCACCTCTCCTAAGCAAGGCAGGATTACTATCTTGAACCAATGATACTTTTCATCCCCTGCAGTGGCCAAGTATCTAGTCATGTTCATCCACTAATTTGTATGTCGCGGCAGTTTTGTCAGCATAAGCATACATACATCATGCATTATTGATTCATATTCATATTTATGTTGCATCACTATCACTCTGGTCATCCTCATTTCCCTAAGTGATAAAAGTCCTCTTATTAATCGAGTTGTCAGTTCTTTCCTCGTCGGGAAATACAGCGTCTGAGCAATTTCTCCTCAGTTTATTTCTGGATTGGAGCCGGTCCTTAACCACTTTGATAACTTGAACCTCTGAAAGGCAAGAAAACAATCAATAAACGTCACTCTTCACCATTGAAGATGATATCTTCGCTTTCCCGGATTAAGGACAATCTCTAGAGAAAGCCTCACAACTTAAGACTCTCAACAACACATTGGTTTTTCTCTTCAGAAAGTCAATGGTAATAAAGTCATCAGCACCTCAAAATTGGATTGCATCACATGGCATTTCTCCGAGAAGGTCTCAATGAAAAGTTTGATGTAGTATCCCCAAGCAGAAAGCATTCTTTAAAAAAGACTCGTTTTTCCCCAGTAGAGTCAACAAATGGCATCTCCAACAGAGAAGTTTATACACCTCTACAACTCTATCAAATGGCATCTCCCCCAGTAAACTCGGTGAGAAGTTTGATGAAAACCGCTACACATAGCGTCCCTTGTCAAGGAAGGAAATTGATGAAAAACAAAAAACTAAGACCAGTTCCGTGGCTGAAGACCAGGATCGAGGGGAAGTTTATATCAGAAACTGAGATCAGTTCTGTGGCTGAAGACCGGGATCTAGGGAGAGTTTATTGACAAATGAAACTAATACTAGTTACATGGCTAAAAACCAGGATCGAAGGGAAGTTTTTACGCTTTTCTAAACATTACTCCTTAGAAAAAGAAGATGAATGAGCAAATAGCCATTCATAACCACTATCAAAATTTCGGGTATTCCGATATTTAATCCTCTTGCACCCCGAATGCCCGGATACCTTCGCCATTCACACCTTCGGGTCTAAGAAAATTAAATAGGGGCATCTGTCATACCCCAAATTTTGACCACCAAGATTTCCCATCATTGTGCAAATCATAACAACAATATGGATGTACCTTCAGGCCTCATCAATCTCCTCAAGGATTGTTGAGCTTTCACTACAACCAAGAATTAGGGTTTCAAGCCCTCTCAGAGCACTTAGACAAAGGATCAGTCAAGAAATGACATGATCTTTAACTTGTCTAACCTCTCAAACACCTATAAAGGATCAACAGGACTCCCACATCAAGAATTAAGCACAAGGTTGCAACATTCCAAGTGGATCAAGCCTCAAGATCGACAGTGTCACCAAATTAGGGTTTTGATCGACCAAGGCCTCCAGATGGAAATTTTCATCTGGGCATTAGCCAATGCTTTAAAGCACAACCCAAGATACTCCAAGGGACCTCATGGACCCAATCATCATGTCAATTTAACCTCAGGGGATGCATTTACCAAAAATCAGGAATTAGGGTTTCTTGACCTAATTCACCCCTAAGTTGACCTTTGGGACAAAGCCTGAGCCAAGACCTCAAGACATGATTTGAGGGCCTCAAATACACCACATTGATCCATTTACAACAATGGATTGATCCAAGAAGCTTGATTCACAAGTTTCAATTTCATCTGGACCACAATTAGGGTTTTGAAGAAAAAGTCAGGTGTATCTTTAACTTTTAACCAGGACATACTCCCAAACCTTGGGACATGATTCAATACACCCTATAACACCTATGGAATCCATCCATTAGGTTTGATTTAGGTCAAGGACTTGATTTTACAAAGGATCGCACAGTTTGGATTTCATCCGATAAAAAGTCAACTGTGCACAAAATCAAGTTTGACTTTTTGGAAATTTTCACAAATATGGTTCCCCTAAGTCAAAAATAATGTTAATGTATGGTATTGATCATCATTCATTAAGAAAAATCAAGAAAAGTGAGGTTTCTTGCAAAAGGGGCAACCATAAGAAACCAAAAATTTTCCAAGTTATGGAACAAAAGTGGTGTTGGTACCAACTTCCAAGGACCATAACTTCTGATCCAAGCAACCATTTTGGGTGATCCAAAGCTGGATTTGTAGGTCTTTCTACACTCTACAAAAGCTTCAACTACCTCAGACTCCAATTCTTCATGGATTTTGAGTTATGGATTGATCAAAATCACTAAAAACATGAAAATGACACTTTTTCCAACACTTAGTGAAAATCTGCCTAAATTACCAGCCTTGAACATCAATGTTCATGGGGTTTCTTTCAGTTGGATCCAAATAGTTTCAAAACAAACTATGATCACAGATGTTTTGAATCATATAAGGGATTTCTAAAAAGCACAAGATCGTCCCATAACTCAACCTGAGCAGGGAGATATGATCCCCTCAAAATCACTACTTCCAACTGCCTTGTACAAGGCAGATTTTGTGCATTTGCTCGATTTGGCAAAGTTGGACAACTCCAAGACTTGTCATCCACTTGGACACATCAGAGGATAAAACAAAAGGAGAATGATCTGATCCCCAAGCCTTCAAAGTCCAAAAATCTACACACAGCCATAACAAACCTAAAAAGGCTAAAAAGGTGCGAAGACTCCAATTTTGTTTCCAAGCATTCAATGTATGCACCAAGGTGACAAGGTCTGACACATTCCTAACTGAATAAGTCAAGAATCAGCACTGAATCAAAGAACTATACGCCTGTGCCCTAACCTCAAGTCAATGGCTATAGGAGATTAAAGATTCCCTTGGATCAACATTGGACAAAGGCCTGTACCAGCTGCCATTCACTATTTCTTGCAAAACAAACTTGCTCTACTATAAATAGAGCTCATTTGTGCTTAGTTTGAGTACACCAAAGCACTACAACTGATGCTTTCCTCAAAATCTCTCTCTTTAGGCCAAAATGCCTTCTTTTACAAGTCATCTATGAGTTTTTGAGTTAGAGAGCAATTCCACCACAACTCATGATCCAAACACATTCAATATGTTATATCTAAGCTGTCCAAACACTCACTTGTGACATGAAACACCAAAATCATAAAATCCACTTCCAAAACCTCAAAATTGGACTTTTCTGCATTTTTCAAGCCATGCCTTGATTCGGTCACTTCCCAAACCAAACAAGGCCACAAACACACTCCAAATATCATCCTCAAATTGTCCCAATTAGTTTCCCTCATTTGGAACACCATTTGAGAGAGTTGCCATATTGGTCAGTTTTGCCCCTTTTGCAAGAAAGAGCTAAAACTTGTTCATGAGGATTCCAGCTGGTTTTGATCATCCTAAAAGCTTCTAAGGGATCAATCAAGAGTGTCCAAAGCATTGGATTACTTCTGGCACAAGGATCTTGACAGTTAGCACAAGAAGCTCCAAGAGGTAAGTGCATCACAACTTGAACTCTTTGAATTATGCATTCCTTTGATGTCCATTGATCATAAACATCTCATACATATTGTATATGTTGTGTTTGAACCAATTTGTCCTGCTATTCTTGACTGGGTAGTGAGATAGTATAGAACATGCAAATCTATGCCTATTTTGAAACCACTATCGGGTTTTAAAATAGGGACACTTTCTGAAAATTCCAAATGCACCATTGGATTCCTCATGAAATTCTAGGCCAGATGCACCTAAATTTTGTCTAAATCCATGGAGAAATGAGAAAGTTAGAGGCTTCACGTAAATTGCCAAAACTTGCCTTGCCTTGGCCTTGGCCAGGCCTGAAAACAAGGCACCCCATATATGCACATGGGGTGGTTTTGATACACGAATGTATCACCACCTCAGTGGTAGCGAGCATGTGTGTTTGTGTATGAGGTCGTGAGTTCATACCCCACCCAGACCTTTTTTACTACTCTCTCATTTTTGTTATTTTTTTCGATATTTTCATGTTTTTGTTAATTAATTCAAAAATTAATTTCTCGCTCAATTTTATTTATTTTTTATTGATGATTTTTTTGAAAATTCACAAAAATATTAAAATATTTTAGTCCATGAAAATTTTACAAAAATATTATTTATTTCATATATTTGATATTTTTGTAAAGAATTATATTTTTATTTGTTTTTAAACATTAAAAATATATCTTTCTCTTGGTTTTGTAAAATTCAAATGATTTTTAAATCATCCCAGGAATGAAACATGATTTTCCAAATATAAAGCCAAGATCATAACCTTTTTTCACATGTTTGATTATTTTATTTGAATTAAAATACATTTTAAATCAAAAAATTAGGGGTTTGATCATTACCACCTTAACAAATCTTTTCAAACATTTTTGGGCCTCTTGATAGAGTGTAAGTCCCACCCCTTTGTAAATATAAACCTTTTTGGGCCTCAGTCATTGTATAAGTCCCACTACGATTTTAAAATCTTGACGCGATCATCGCATTTTAAACAAAAAAAACATCTGGGCATACCCTTGTGTTGTAAGTCCCATTTCTTTTCTTTTTCAAACACATTGGGCCTCTATTAAAGTGTAAGACCCAATCCCCTTTTGACCAAAACCTTTTGGGCCTCAGTCATTGTGTAAGACCCACTGTGTTTTCAAAAAAGCTCGGCGCGATCGTCGCCTTTTCAGCAAATTAATATGGGCCTCTCCTAGAGTTGTAAGCCCCATAACTTGTACAAAAATAAAATTTGGGCCTCTCCTTGAGTTGTAAGACCTAACCCTCTTTGTAAATACAATAATTTTTGGGCCTCAGTCATTGTATAAGTCCTAGTACAATTTTCAGAACAACGGTGCGATCACTGTTATTTCTGGGCCTCTCCTTGAGTTTAAGCCCCAATATTCTTTTAAAAAACAACTTCCCTTTTGATTTAGGTTCACATCCATAGTTGTTATCAAAACTTTCTTTAATTTCTTGAACAACTAACCATACAGCTGTTATAATGGAAGCTTGCTCGCCTGTAAGTTTTTATCAGCTTTCTTTAGATGCTTTCATATATATATATATATATATATATATATATATATATATATATATATATATTTGTCTGTATTGCTGGAAGCTTGATCACCTGTAAGTCTTTCTTTCATATCCTTTTAAATACTTGTCATATATAAACTGTATATATACTTGTATATCTGCTTAGAGTTTTCCACGACAACTAAGTCTAGAATTATGTAAATCTAGTGGGTCACTCTTAAATACAGTCAAAACTAGTTTCCCAAAGGAATTTCTAGATACAGTCTTGCCTTCTCTTGGGCTTAAACAATATGGAACAAAGAGAAAGGCATTATTCCCGGTGAAACTTTTCTCAGACTGTCACTATTAGAAATTTTCAAAGAAGTTCATTTCCCCAGAGAGGATTAATTCCCAGTGAAACCTCTCTAGAATTTCTTCAAACCCATAGGCTTCCTAAAAGCATCCCCGCCCCCTCTGGGGCTTTATACAAGGACCCTCCGGCTTCTTAGAAGTTGATGCCTTCTCTTGGGCTTAATACAAGGACCCTGAAGACCTCTTAAATGTATATGACATAACTTAGTCATCCTTTGTGTCATACCCCAAAATTTGCCCTCTCATCTCTTCATAGCATTTAGCATAGAAAAAATTTAACATCAAGCATTGCATTGCATCTTGCATAAGGGCATGTGATCAGTTGTTCCTCAAAGGTGTGGATCATCCAAAGCAAGGAAATAAGAGCCTAGGGTTTCCCACAAACCTCAAAGGTCTCTTACATCACATGTCATCTCAATTGGTCCCACAAGGCATGTGAAGAGGAGAATTCATCATGAAAATTGGGCAGTGCATCATTTCCTACACAAGGCAGTCAAAATTGGGATTTGACCCCCAAATGGGCAAGGTCTTTGAGTTTTTATCATCTCCAAGTGCCATATCTCATATTTGTTAGACAAGATACACATCATATTCAGAGGAATTTGGATTTGGAGGACGTGTTATTTCCTCCTAACCAGAGGGTGCCAAAATTAGGGTTTGACCTAAAATCAGTTTGTCTCTGATTTTTTGGACAAAACTTGATCTCATGTTATTCCTTATGTTCTTAAATGTATAGGGATGGAAAATTGCTCATCAATTGGTTTCAGAAGCGTCTCAATTGATCAGTTGCTTGATAATCAAGGAATTGGGGGAAAAGTCAACTGTGCAGTGAAAAAAAGTCAACTCTTGACTTTCTAAGGTCAAATTCATGAAATTCATGTTACATATGTTCATTGGAAAAAATTTGATCAACAAATGAAGGAGGAATAATGAAAAATAAAAAATGTATAAAACTACCAAAAATAGAAACTTTAAGGTTGCCAAAAATAGTAAGTTTGGACCATTTTGCACCCTACTTTGAGGATCTCTTTCTCCAAGATAAAAGCTTCAAACCTCAGGCCCAATTTGAGCCAATTAAAGTTCATGTTCTAAGCTTCAAATCCATATAAAGAACTCCTCCATTGAATAAAAATTGAGTGAGTTATGGTTGATCAAAGTTTGATGAAACTAGGTCCAAAACCAAGTCATGACCAAGCATGCCCAGGCCCACGCGCCATAATTTTGACAAACACTTGGTGTGCCAAATGTCAATCTGAATTTCTCCAAGATAAATGCTCCAAATGAAAAACTTTTCAACATCAAAGTTGTTCCTTGCCATGCCCTCTTCAATGTTGATGTTGGACAAATTTTGAGTTGACCAAGTTATGATGGAGATATATTGGTCTCAAGTTAGTATGTTCATACTGAAATTCCACACACCAAGTTGCCTTGCCAACCAACCATTTGCCATGCCTATGAAATCAGTTCCACCTTCATGAGTTCCAAGCAACTTTTCACTACTCTACAAGCTTCATTTCAATCCCAATCTCACACCAAACTTGTTCTATGATCCATCATCTTTTCAATGACACCTAAATTTCATATTTTCATTCACTAACAAAGAGGAAATCCTTCACAAACTTGCACATTCCCATTGAACCTCAAGCTGCCACAAAATCAGAAAAACAAACACTATTGTTGTTGTTATTTCAAAGTTTCCACATCAGTCACCTCTCTTTTCCTCATTTAAACCAAACATAATTATTACACCATGCATACATGCTTACCATACGTCGAAATGGAAAAGAATAAACTTGCTGAACAAGTTTCTATGCTGCAGCCGTGACCTTATCCTCACCATTCACTTTCATCAACCTCCACCATAACACCATGGATATTCATCACCATATCACACCCAAGGATAACTCGCCCTAACTAACTTGACTCAGTTAGTTAGGGACAACTCAGTTAACTCAACTTGGACTCAGTTAACTCACCCAATTAACCTTGGTTCAAGCTATTAAACTCAACATATAAATCAAATCACACTTCACATTTTCATTCCAACACTTCATTCTCACACTTTCTCTCAAATCATTCTCACTTATTCCTCTGAGATTCTCTCTACTCTCTCACTCTCACGTGATTTCATGATTCTTCTCAATCATCTTCATCATTTTGCTGATTATTGAACAAGAACACTCAAGAGCACACTCACTTCTCCAAGATCAACATCATTGCAATTGTTGTTTTCTTCTCATACTCAAGATCAACAGCATTTATTTTTCTTAAACCTGAAGTTCTATAAGCTCAAGATCTCAAGTTCTCTAGTTTTCTCAACACTTCAAGTTTCTCCATATTTTCAGGTTTTGATTTACTCAACCTTAATGCTTAGTATCAATGTGATTTAACTTGTTTCATGATGTTTAGAGCTTAGTAGAAGCTATGCGTGAGTCCTGGCTAGTTGATAGGCTCTCTAGGAGCTTAGGTGTGATTTTAGGGAAAATTGTTTTGGCTCGGTTTGTGTTGTATGTGCATGATCTATGAGAAATAATTGTGTATTCTTGAGCTCCGTAACTTCAGCTTCATTTTGATATATTGTTTGTGTATTTCTGGAGAAATTGAAGTTGCAGGTGGTGGTTGTTCGCCGGAGAAGATGACCGGAGGTCCTTCTCCGACCGGTGAGTTCAATGCTAGGGTTTTGCATGTTTGAATTGTGACCATTTGATCTATGCATCATGTGGTTGATATGTTGCCAACACATTAAAAATCATCTCATAACGTGAGTGTTTGAGTGCATGTATTCCATGGTTATTATTGTGTGCTTTCAGTATGATCCGTTCATCATGTGTGATTGATCCTATCAAAATGATCAAATGGTTGGTGTGTTGCCAATGCATTAATGAAACATGTGCATCACACGTGCAATTTATTTTTAATCTGAGTATTTCTTTTGAGTGCATGTACATGGTTGCTTTGGTGCGCGTGTTATATGGTGCGTTAGACCATGTGATTTGATTCATTGTATGGTTATGATTGCATCCTTATGGTGAATGATTGTACACTGCATCACACGCGCACATATTTTTAATTGGATTGGACTCAAATCAATATCAGCACCCCCACTCTGAGCCCATTGTGAATTTTGAACGTGGAATTACTCTGATTGCACCCCCATGTTCATGTTATGTCATTTTAGTTTTATTTTGCATATCTTGTTTCATTTTTTATTTTTAAAAATAGTAAAACACTTCAACAAATCATAATAAAATTCATGAACCATCTTCATAGTTTTATAAACCTTTTACAAATTTTATTTTCCTTTTTTCTATTATTCTTTGAATCTGAATTAATTGTTGTTTAAATTTCTTTTTGAAATGCTTCATTTGTGAACACTTTGCATTGTTGATTTTATATCTCATGATTCGTACATAGTTTGATCCTCATTCTTTTTGCATATGTCAGAGGACACTTTGAAGCATTTAAAAACAGTTTTGTCATATTTTTAAAATCATCTTTGCACCCTTTTTGATTCATTTCTTTGTGCATGATCATGTGAAATCTTAATGACTTTCCCATGTTTGTTTGATGGAGTTTCTTTGTGTTTCTTTGCAAGAGTTTTTGGGATGATATTTACCTCTGTTTGAGGTCTATTTAGACCTAATTTGGTGATTTTTGAATTATGTTTGGTATTATTTTGATGGCTCTTGTTTGAGGTCTCTTTTTATGAACTTCCTTGGTCATGTTTGTTTGCTTGCTTGAGAAGGCACTTGTGCCATTGTATGATATCATTTTGCTTGACTTCTTGAGCCATGTTTAGATCATTATAGGTCTGTTGAATGAAGTGATAGGTCATTGGTTTGAAGTTGGTGCTTTCTTTGTGTACATGTTCAATACTTGTTTCACATGTTTCCTTTTGACCTAATTCACCATTCCTTTTGCATTTAAGTGCCAACTTGACTTGTAATTGGTTTGTTGATGCCATGCCATACTATCCATTTGCATTTCATATGATGTATGCTTCTGACTTTAAAGCATTGCATTCATTCCATATGCCATTTATGTCTTACTTTGCATACTTGAACATGTTGCATCCAAATGCATGTTTCTTTTTCCTCTAACTTCTAAATGACTTGTAATTGCTTGAATGTGATTGTATTGTGCATCTTATGTTCATATTAATATGTCATACCACTTCTGATTGTGATACTTGAGTTTCATCTTGAACTTTTTAGGTTTGACTTATGCCTTGAATGTTTTCTTTCCATGTTAAATTCATGTTCATATCTTCTCACTTCTTCTCCTAATCACTCCTAATGCTTGGATACTTGATTGTTTGCCTCATGTGAGATTTGTACATCATGTTTAGGCACATGTTTAGATCATCCTCATTCTGACTTTGGCATTACTTGAAGCATTATTACATGATCACTTTGCATATCCACTCATTCTTCATCTACTTCTTTCATAATGCATTTCTTTGTGACATTATCGTGTGCATTTGATTTGTGTTTGATCTTATATCATTAGAGGACATTCTTATGATGTGCATTATGACTTTGTGCTTCCCTTAACGTTTAATATGCTTTTACTTTGGTTATTGATTTGTGTAAGTCTTATTTGCTCATCTTAACTTGTTTCTTCACTTGTGAATAATTGTACTAACCATTTCAGGGGATAATGGTAAGTCACTTGAGTGTGGATGTACATCCACATTCTAATTTCTTCCTTCATCTTTTAATCATTCAATTTGTGTTGTTTAAGCATTTAATAATGCTTTGCTTTCACAATCTTCTTTCTTCCCTCTTAGAAATAACTTAACTTCCATCATGGAAGTAAGTTGCTTTCTACCTTCTACTTCTCCTTTCTTTTAGGGTTAGACTTCTTAAACCACATTAACCATAGGGTCTCCAAGCATGCTAACATTAGGGCGAGTCTTAGTCCCCGTTAGTTTTTACCTTTACTCCGCTTTTGAGTCTCTTCTTCTCATCCTCAAAGCCAAAATAAAAAACACTTAATAAAGGCATAACAAATATTGTATTTGAGCCTTTCATGTTAGAATAAGATAGTGAAGGGTCTTCTCTCACTTTCTTAGAATGTTTAGCAAACGTCCTGTCTTGGTTAGATATGCGAGGCATTCGATCTTACATGAAATACTTAAATACAATATGTGTTACAAAACACAAAAACAATCAAAACACTTCTTTCTTAAAAGCCAAAAACAAACAAATCAATTCTCTTCTCATCTCTTCACTCCTTCCTTAATGACTCGTCCGGTCCATCCTACCGCAAACAGGTAACGCCTAATTCTCCATACAGCGAGCTGCAACACCTAACTGCGGGGACGCGCACTCTGACCTTTCCATAAAAAATACAAATAATCCATCCCTAGTGAGGGGAACTACATCGCTCTGATTCTCATGTTCCCGATGAGATACGTAGGCAGTGGGGTAGGGCCCATTCGAGCACTTCTTTTATTTTCCCTACATTTGTTTCTCTTTCCATTCCTTTTCCAGTTCTCCAACTACCAGTTCTTTTTTCAATATTCTTTTCTTACACCCTTTGATTGAAGCAGCAAGTGTGGATCCCATCGGGTACGATGGACGCGTGGGGGTGCTAATACCTTCCTCGCGCATAACTGACTCCTGAATCCAGTTCTCTTGGTCGCAAGACCATGCTCTTTCCTTCTCTCGGGTTTATGCAGTGCTTCCTTTCCCTCTCTTGGGATAAATACACAATGCTGGCGATTCTGTGTTTCCTTGCCAATTTCGCGTTTGTACTAGGATGAAAATCCCGGGAGCGACAGCTGGCGACTCTATTGGGGATAAGAGGGTAGACCATACACTCTGAGATTGATGAAAAATGACATTCGCTCTGAGATTGAGAAAATTTGAAGTAAACAATAACACTGAGGTTGAGGATAAGGTAGACATCAACTCTGAGGTTGAGAAAAACCATAACTTCAACTCTGAGGTTAGAAGAACGATATACGACAACTTTGAGGTTGGAGACATGCCACAATACGTCTACTCTGAGGTCGGGGACAAAAGGCGTCAACTAGGAGTTTTAGGAAGAAAGGGACGTTCATCAACTCTGAGTTTGAGAAGAGGTACACGACAACTTTGAAGTTGGTAAGGTTGGAGTCAACCCTGAGGTTAGGGGAAAGAAGGTATTTATCAACTCTGAGTTTGAGAAAAGGACCACGACAACTTTGAAGTTGGTAAAGAAAAGGATATTCATCAACTCTGAGGTTGAGAAAAGGAGGTGCGACAACTCTGAGGTTGGAGAAGGGAGGCGTCAATTCTGAGATTGAGAGCAAAAGAAGGTACGACAACTCTGAGGTTGGGGACGAAAGGCTTCAACTCTGAGGTTGGAGAGAAGATATACAAAAACTTTGAAGTTGGGGAAGAAAAGGATATTTCATTAACTCTGAGGTCGAGAAAAGGTACACGAAAACTTTGAAGTTGGTAAAGAAAAGGATATTCATCAACTCTGAGATTGTGAAAAGGAGGTGCGACAACTCTGAGGTTGGAGAAGAAAAGCATTTTCATCAACTCTGAGGTCGAGAAAAGGTGCCCGACAACTTTGAAGTTGGTAAAAGAGGGTATTAACTCTGAAGTTGGACAAAACAGGCGTCAACTCTGAAGTTGGGGCTCTCTTCGGAGGATTGGAATCACTGTTTTGATTGAGGGTTGATCCGGGCTTTCGCACAAGGTACTAAATCTGGCTTATGCTTCGATGCATGTTAGAATTTTCTTTCTATTGCGTAATGCTCCATATGAAATGGAAATGCTACGCATTTTGAGGATGCAATGCAATGATGATTACTATATGCAAGAATGAGAGGACACTCCACTAAGGAATGCGCAGAACAGAACAAGCAAACTTCACTGAGGAAGGGATCACCAATATTTGATCTCCCGTGGGGAGATAACCAACTGTACCACCAATAATCACTGGTGCTGTAAACCCTGTTGGGGAAGCGCAAGCTGAATTGCAAACTCTGTTGGGGAGATGCCAACAAAGATTAAACTTTGAACCGCTGAGAATGCCAATAACCTTTGTACTTTGACTTACGAGGAAATACCAAACCTGACTTTTGAGGAAGAGAATATTCTGATGTCTCACCGTCTTCAAACTGCATGAAAATATTCCATCGTCTTACCCTAATGAGAATGAGGAATCCACCTGCACTGCTGGGATAAGAAATCTTCATCAAGAACCCTTTTCGATTTGAGGACGCTTTCTCATAGATCATGCACATACAACACAAATCGAGCCAAAACAATTTTCCCTAAAATCACACCTAAGCTCCTAAAGAGCCTATCAACTAGCCAGGACTCACGCATAGCTTCTTTGTATGAGTTTTTGGTATGATATTTTCCTCTGGTTGAGGTCTATTGAGACCTAATTTGGTGATTTTTGAATTATGTTTGGTATTTGTTTGATGGCTCTTGTATGAGGTCTCTTTTTATGAACTTCCTTGGTCATGTTTGTTTGCTTGCTTGAGAAGGCACTTGTGCCATTGTATGATATCATTTTGCTTGACTTCTTGAGCCATGTTTAGATCATTATAGGTCTGTTGAATGAAATTATAGGTCATTGGTTTGAAGTTGATACTTTCTTTATGTACATGTTCAATACTTGTTTCACATGTTTCCTTTTGACCTAATTCATCATTCCTTTTGCATTTAAGTGCCAACTTGACTTGTAATTGGTTTGTTGATGCCATGCCATACTATCCATTTGAATTTCATATGATGTATGCTTCTGACTTTAAAGCATTGCATTCATTCCATATGCCATTTATGTCTTACTTTGCATACTTGAACATGTTGCATCCAAATGCATGTTTCTTTTTCCTCTAACTTCTAAATGACTTGTAATTGCTTGAATGTGATTGTCTTGAGCATCTTATGTTCATATTAATATGTCATACCACTTCTGATTGTGATACTTGAGTTTCATCCTGAACTTTTTAGGTTTGACTTATGCCTTGAATGTTTTCTTTCCATGTTAAATTCATGTTCATATCTTCTCACTTCTTCTCCTAATCACTCCTAATGCTTGGATACTTGATTGTTTGTCTCATGTGAGATTTGTACATCATGTTTAGGCACATGTTTAGATCATCCTCATTCTGACTTTGGCATTACTTGAAGCATTATTACATGAACACTTTGCATATCCACTCATTCTTCATCTACTTCTTTCATACTGCATTTCTTTGTGACATTATTTGTGTGCATTTAATTTGTGTTTGATCTTATATCATTAGAGGACATTCTTATGATGTGCATTCTGACTTTGTGCTTCCCTTAACCTTTAAGATACTTTTACTTTGGTTATTGATTTGTGTAAGTCTTATTTGTTCATCTTAACTTGTTTCTTCACTTGTGAATAATTATACTAACCATTTATGGGGCTAATGGTAAGTCACTTGAGTGTGGATGTACATCCACATTCTAATTTCTTCCTTCATCTTTTAATCATTCAATTTGTGTTGTTTAAGCATTTAATAATGCTTTTCTTTCACAATCTTCTTTCTTCCCTCTTAGAAATAACTTAACTTCCATCTTGGAAGTAAGTTGCTTTCTACCTTCTTCTTCTCCTTTCTTTTAGGGTTAGACTTCTTAAACCACATTAACCATAGGGTCTCCAAGCATGCTAACATTAGGGTGAGTCTTAGTCCCCTTTAGTTTTTACCTTTACGCCGCTTTTGAGTCTCTTCTTCTCATCCTCAAAGCCAAAATAAAAAACACTTAATAAAGGCATAACAAATATTGTATTTGAGCCTTTCATGTTAGAATAAGATAATGAGGGGTCTTCTCTCACTTTCTTAGAATGTTTAGCATACGTCCTGTCTTGGGTAGATATGCGAGGCATTCGATCTTACATGAAGGACTTAAATACAATATGTGTTACAAAACACAAAAATAATCGAAACACTTCTTTCTTAAAAGACAAAAACAAACAAATCAATTCTCTTCTCATCTCTTCACTCCTTCCTTAATGACTCGTCCGATCCATCCTACCGCAAACAGGTAATGCCTAAGTCTCCATACAGCGAGCTGCAACACCTAACTACTGGGACGCGCACTCTGACGTTTCCATAAAAAATACAAACAATCCATCCCTAGTGAGGGGAACTACGTCGCTCTGATTCTCATGTTCCCGATGAGATACGTAGGCAGTGGGGTAGGGCCCATTCGAGCACTTCTTTTATTTTCCCTACATTTGTTTCTCTTTCCATTCCTTTTCCAGTTCTCCAGCTAGCAGTTCTTTTTTTAGTATTCTTTTCTTACACCCTTTGATTGAAGCAGCAAGCGTGGATCCCATCGGGTACGATGGACGCGTGGGGGTGCTAATACCTTCCTCCCGCGTAACCGACTCCCGAATCCAGTTCTCTTGGTTGCAAGACCATGCTCTTTCCTTCTCTCAGGTTTATGTAGTGTTTCCTTTCCCTCTCTTGGGATAATACACATGGCTGGCGACTCTGTGTTTCCTTGCCACTTTCGCGTTTGTACTAGGATGAAAATCCTAGGAGCGACAGCTGGCGACTCTGCTGGGGATAAGAGGGTAGACCATACACTCTAAGATTGATGAAAAATGACATTCTCTCCGAGATTGAGAAAATTTGAAGTAAACAATAACACTGAGGTTGAGGAAAAGGTAGACATTAACTCTGAGGTTGAGAAAAACCATAACTTCAACTCTGAGGTTAGAAGAACGATATACGACAAATTTGAGGTTGGAGACATGCCACAATACGTCTACTCTGAGGTCAGGGACGAAAGGCATCAACTAGGAGTTTTGGGAAGAAAGGGACGTTCATTAACTCAGAGGTTGAGAAGAGGTACACGACAACTTTGAAGTTGGTAAGGTTGGCGTCAACCCTGAGGTTGGGGGAAAAAAGGTATTCATCAACTCTGAGGTTGAGAAAAGGACCACGACAACTTTGAAGTTGGTAAAGAAAAGGATATTCATCAACTCTGAGGTTGAGAAAATGAGGTGCGACAACTCTGAGGTTGGAGAAGGGAGGCGTCAATTCTGAGATTGGAAGCAAAAGAAGGTACGACAACTCTGAGGTTGGGGACGAAAGGCTTCAACTCTGAGGTTGGAGAGAAGATATACAACAACTTTTAAGTTGGGGAAGAAAAGGATATTTCATCAACTCTGAGGTCGAGAAAAGGTACATGACAACTTTGAAGTTGGTAAAGAAAAGGATATTCATCAACTCTGAGGTTGAGAAAAAGGAGGTGCAACAACTCTGAGGTTGGAGAAGAAAAGCATTTTCATCAACTCTGAGGTCGAGAAAAGGTGCCCGACAACTTTGAAGTTGGAAAAAGAGGGTGTCAACTCTGAAGTTGGACAAAACAGGCGTCAACTCTGAAGTTGGGGCTCTCTTCGGAGGATTGGAATCACTGTTTTGATTGAGGGTTGGTCCGGGCTTTTGCACAAGGTACTAAATTTAGCTTATGCTTCAATGCATGTTTGAATTTTCTTTCTATTGCGTAATGCTCCATACGAAATGGAAATGCTACGCGTTTTGAGGATGCAATGCAATGATGATTACTATATGCAAGAATGAGAGGACACTCCACTAAGGAATGCGCAGAATAGAACAAGCAAACTTCATTGAGGAAGGGATCACCAATATTTGATCTCCTGTGGGGAGATAACCAACTGTACCACTAATAACCACTAGTGCTGTAAACCCTGTTGGGGAACCGCAAGCTGAATTACAAACTCTGTTGGGGAGATGCCAACAAAGATTGAACTTTGAACCACTGAGAATGACAATAACCCTTGTACTTTGACTTACGGGGAAATACAAAACCTGACTTTTGAGGAAGAGAATATTCTGACTTCTCACCGTCTTCAAACTGCTTGAAAATATTCCATCGTCTTACCCTACTGAGAATGAGGAATCCACCTGCACTGCTGGGATAAGAAATCTTCATCAAGAACCCTTTTCGATTTGAGGACGCTTTCTCATAGATCATGCACATACAACACAAACCGAGCCAAAACAATTTGCCCTAAAATCACACCTAAGCTCCTAAAGAGGCTATCAACTAGCCAGGACTCACGCATAGCTTCTTTGCATGAGTTTTTGGTATGATATTTACCTCTGGTTGAGGTCTATTGAGACCTAATTTGGTGATTTTTGAATTATGTTTGGTATTTGTTTGATGGCTCTTGTTTGAGGTCTCTTTTTATGAACTTCCTTGGTCATGTTTGTTTGCTTGCTTGAGAAGGCACTTGTGCCATTGTATGATATCATTTTGCTTGACTTCTTGATCCATGTTTAGATCATTATAGGTCTGTTGAATGAAATTATAGGTTATTGGTTTGAAGTTGATGCTTTCTTTGTGTACATGTTCAATACTTGTTTCACATGTTTCCTTTTGACCTAATTCATCATTCCTTTTGCATTTAAGTGCCAACTTGACTTGTAATTGGTTTGTTGATGCCATGCCATACTATCCATTTGCATTTCATATGATGTATGCTTCTGAATTTAAAGCATTGCATCCATGTTTAGATCATTATAGGTCTGTTGAATGAAATTATAGGTCATTGGTTTGAAGTTGATGCTTTCTTTGTGTACATGTTCAATACTTGTTTCACATGTTTCCTTTTGACCTAATTCATCATTCCTTTTGCATTTAAGTGCCAACTTGACTTGTAATTGGTTTGTTGATGCCATGCCATACTATCCATTTGCATTTCATATGATGTATGCTTCTGAATTTAAAGCATTGCATTCATTCCATATGCCATTTATGTCTTACTTTGCATACTTGAACATGTTGCATCCAAATGCATGTTTCTTTTTCCTCTAACTTCTAAATGACTTGTAATTGCTTGAATGTGATTGTCTTGTGCATCTTATGTTCATATTAATATGTCATACCACTTCTGATTGTGATACTTGGGTTTCATCCTGAACTTTTTAGGTTTGACTTATGCCTTGAATGTTTTCTTTCCATGTTAAATTCATGTTCATATCTTCTCACTTCTTCTCCTAATCACTCCTAATGCTTGGATACTTGATTGTTTGTCTCATGTGAGATTTGTACATCATGTTTAGGCACATGTTTAGATCATCCTCATTCTGACTTTGGCATTACTTGAAGCATTATTACATGATCACTTTGCATATCCACTCATTCTTCATCTACTTCTTTCATACTGCATTTCTTTGTGACATTATTTGTGTGCATTTAATTTGTGTTTGATCTTATATCATTAGAGGACATTCTTATGAAGTGCATTCTGACTTTGTGCTTCCCTTAACCTTTAAGATGCTTTTACTTTGGTTATTGATTTGTGTAAGTCTTATTTGTTCATCTTAACTTGTTTCTTCACTTGTGAATAATTATACTAACCATTTATGGGGCTAATGGTAAGTCACTTCAGTGTGGATGTACATCCACATTCTAATTTCTTCCTTCATCTTTTAATCATTCAATTTGTGTTGTTTAAGCATTTAATAATGCTTTTCTTTCACAATCTTCTTTCTTCCCTCTTAGAAATAACTTAACTTCCATCTTGGAAGTAAGTTGCTTTCTACCTTCTTCTTCTCCTTTCTTTTAGGGTTAGACTTCTTAAACCACATTAACCATAGGGTCTCCAAGCATGCTAACATTAGGGTGAGTCTTAGTCCCCTTTAGTTTTTACCTTTACGCCGCTTTTGAGTCTCTTCTTCTCATCCTCAAAGCCAAAATAAAAAACACTTAATAAAGGCATAACAAATATTGTATTTGAGCCTTTCATGTTAGAATAAGATAATGAGGGGTCTTCTCTCACTTTCTTAGAATGTTTAGCATACGTCCTGTCTTGGGTAGATATGCGAGGCATTCGATCTTACATGAAGGACTTAAATACAATATGTGTTACAAAACACAAAAATAATCAAAACACTTCTTTCTTAAAAGACAAAAACAAACAAATCAATTCTGTTCTCATCTCTTCACTCCTTCCTTAATGACTCGTCCGGTCCATCCTACCACAAATAGGTAATGCCTAAGTCTCCATACAGCGAGCTGCAACACCTAACTACTGGGACGCGCACTCTGACGTTTCCATAAAAAATACAAACAATCCATCCCTAGTGAGGGGAACTACGTCGCTCTGATTCTCATGTTCCCGATGAGATACGTAGGCAGTGGGGTAGGGCCCATTCGAGCACTTCTTTTATTTTCCCTACATTTGTTTCTCTTTCCATTCCTTTTCCAGTTCTCCAGCTAGCAGTTCTTTTTTTAGTATTCTTTTCTTACACCCTTTGATTGAAGCAGCAAGCGTGGATCCCATCGGGTACGATGGACGCGTGGGGGTGCTAATACCTACCTCCCGCGTAACCGACTCCCGAATCCAGTTCTCTTGGTTGCAAGACCATGCTCTTTCCTTCTCTCAGGTTTATGTAGTGTTTCCTTTCCCTCTCTTGGGATAATACACATGGCTGGCGACTCTGTGTTTCCTTGCCACTTTCGCGTTTGTACTAGGATGAAAATCCCAGGAGCGACAGCTGGCGACTCTGCTGGGGATAAGAGGGTAGACCATACACTCTAAGATTGATGAAAAATGACATTCTCTCCGAGATTGAGAAAATTTGAAGTAAACAATAACACTGAGGTTGAGGAAAAGGTAGACATTAACTCTGAGGTTGAGAAAAACCATAACTTCAACTCTGAGGTTAGAAGAACGATATACGACAAATTTGAGGTTGGAGACATGCCACAATACGTCTACTCTGAGGTCAGGGACGAAAGGCATCAACTAGGAGTTTTGGGAAGAAAGGGACGTTCATCAACTCTGAGGTTGAGAAGAGGTACACGACAACTTTGAAGTTGGTAAGGTTGGCGTCAACCCTGAGGTTGGGGGAAAATAGGTATTCATCAACTCTGAGGTTGAGAAAAGGACCACGACAACTTTGAAGTTGGTAAAGAAAAGGATATTCATCAACTCTGAGGTTGAGAAAATAAGGTGCGACAACTCTGAGGTTGGAGAAGGGAGGCGTCAATTCTGAGATTGGGAGCAAAAGAAGGTACGACAACTCTGAGGTTGGGGATGAAAGGCTTCAACTCTGAGGTTGTAGAGAAGATATACAACAACTTTTAAGTTGGGGAAGAAAAGGATATTTCATCAACTCTGAGGTCGAGAAAAGGTACACGACAACTTTGAAGTTGGTAAAGAAAAGGATATTCATCAACTCTGAGGTTGAGAAAAAGGAGGTGCAACAACTCTGAGGTTGGAGAAGAAAAGCATTTTCATCAACTCTGAGGTCGAGAAAAGGTGCCCGACAACTTTGAAGTTGGAAAAAGAGGGTGTCAACTCTGAAGTTGGACAAAACAGGCGTCAACTCTGAAGTTGGGGCTCTCTTCGGAGGATTGGAATCACTGTTTTGATTGAGGGTTGGTCCGGGCTTTTGCACAAGGTACTAAATTTAGCTTATGCTTCGATGCATGTTTGAATTTTCTTTCTATTGCGTAATGCTCCATACGAAATGGAAATGCTACGCGTTTTGAGGATGCAATGCAATGATGATTACTATATGCAAGAATGAGAGGACATTCCACTGAGGAATGCGCAGAATAGAACAAGCAAACTTCACTGAGGAAGGGATCACCAATATCTGATCTCCTGTGGGGAGATAACCAACTGTACCACTAATAACCACTAGTGCTGTAAACCCTGTTGGGGAACCGCAAGCTGAATTACAAACTCTGTTGGGGAGATGCCAACAAAGATTGAACTTTGAACCACTGAGAATGACAATAACCCTTGTACTTTGACTTACGGGGAAATACCAAACCTGACTTTTGAGGAAGAGAATATTCTGACTTCTCACCGTCTTCAAACTGCTTGAAAATATTCCATCGTCTTACCCTACTGAGAATGAGGAATACACCTGCACTGCTGGGATAAGAAATCTTCATCAAGAACCCTTTTCGATTTGAGGACGCTTTCTCATAGATCATGCACATACAACACAAACCGATCCAAAACAATTTTCCCTAAAATCACACCTAAGCTCCTAAAGAGGCTATCAACTAGCCAGGACTCACGCATAGCTTCTTTGCATGAGTTTTTGGTATGATATTTACCTCTGGTTGAGGTCTATTGAGACCTAATTTGGTGATTTTTGAATTATGTTTGGTATTTGTTTGATGGCTCTTGTTTGAGGTCTGTTTTTATGAACTTCCTTGGTCATGTTTGTTTGCTTGCTTGAGAAGGCACTTGTGCCATTGTATGATATCATTTTGCTTGACTTCTTGATCCATGTTTAGATCATTATAGGTCTGTTGAATGAAATTATAGGTCATTGGTTTGAAGTTGATGCTTTCTTTGTGTACATGTTCAATACTTGTTTCACATGTTTCCTTTTGACCTAATTCATCATTCCTTTTGCATTTAAGTGCCAACTTGACTTGTAATTGGTTTGTTGATGCCATGCCATACTATCCATTTGCATTTCATATGATGTATGCTTCTGAATTTAAAGCATTGCATTCATTCCATATGCCATTTATGTCTTACTTTGCATACTTGAACATGTTGCATCCAAATGCATGTTTCTTTTTCCTCTAACTTCTAAATGACTTGTAATTGCTTTAATGTGATTGTCTTGTGCATCTTATGTTCATATTAATATGTCATACCACTTCTGATTGTGATACTTGAATTTCATCTTGAACTTTTTAGGTTTGACTTATGCCTTGAATGTTTTCTTTCCATGTTAAATTCATGTTCATATCTTCTCACTTCTTCTCCTAATCACTCCTAATGCTTGGATACTTGATTGTTTACCTCATGTGAGATTTGTACATCATGTTTAGGCACATGTTTAGATCATCCTCATTCTGACTTTGGCATTACTTGAAGCATTATTACATGATCACTTTGCATATCCACTCATTCTTCTTCTACTTCTTTCATAATGCATTTCTTTGTGACATTATTTGTGTGCATTTGATTTGTGTTTGATCTTATATCATTAGAGGATATTCTTACGATGTGCATTCTGACTTTGTGCTTCCCTTAACCTTTAAGATGCTTTTACTTTGGTTATTGATTTGTGTAAGTCTTATTTGTTCATCTTAACTTGTTTCTTCACTTGTGAATAATTGTACGAACCATTTCAGGGGCTAATGGCAAGTCACTTGAGTGTGGATGTACATCCACATTCTAATTTCTTCCTTCATCTTTTAATCATTCAATTTGTGTTGTTTAAGCATTTAATAATGCTTTGCTTTCACAATCTTCATTCTTCCCTCTTAGAAATAACTTAACTTCCATCTTGGAAATAAATTGCTTTCTACCTTCTTCTTCTCCTTTCTTTTAGGGTTAGACTTCTTAAACCACATTAACCATAGGGTCTCCAAGCATGCTAACATTAGGGTGAGTCTTAGTCCCCTTTAGTTTTTACCTTTATTCCACTTTTGAGTCTCTTTTTCTCATCTTCAAACAAAAGTAAAAACACTTAATAAAGGCATAACAAATATTGTATTTAAGCCTTTCATGTGAGAATAAGATAGTGAGGGATCTTCTCTCATTTTCTTAGAATGTTTAGCGTACGTCCCATCTCGGGTCGATATGCGAGGCATTCGATCTTACATGAGGGACTTAAATACAATATGCGTTGTAAACACAAAAAGAACTACAAAAACACTTCTTTCTAAAAAGACAAAAACAAACAATAATGTCTTTCCTTCGGGAATTATTTTCTCATCTCACTCATTCTCAACGTACGAACGTGCTTCTCCTCGTTCTCTTGCAAGACGGTAACGCCTAAGTCTCCATACAGCGAGCTGCAACACCTGAGCTAGAACATTAGCCGTTCCTTAAAAAAACACAAACAATCCATCCCTAGTGAGGGGAACTACGTCGCTCTGATTCTTATGCTCCCGATGAGATACGTAGGCAGTGGGGTAGGGCCCATTCGAGCACTTCTTTTATTTTCCCTACATTTGTTTCTTGTTCTCTCTCTCCTTTCTTTTTTCTTTTTCCTATTCCTTTTCCTTTCCAGTAGCAGCGAAGCTCCAGTTTTCTACACCCTTTGATCGAGACAAGCAAGCGTGGATCCCATCGGGTACGATGGACGCGTGGGGGTGCTAATACCTTCCTCGCGCGTAACCGACTCCCGAACCCAATTCTCTTGGTCGCAAGACCATGCTTTTCCTTCCCTTCAGGTTTATGCGGTGTTTCCTTTCCCTCTCATGGGATAAATACACATTGCTGGCTACTCTGTTTCCGTGCCACTTTCGCGCTTGTACTTGGATGAAAATCCCGGAAGCGACAGCTGGCGACTCTACTGGGGATCGAACCCAGAATCTCTGGTTTCCTTAGCGAGTCAATCCTAGGGCTTGTCTGTTTCTCTTTCATTGGGTGTTTAGTGTTGTGTTGTATTTACTGTTGTATTGTACTACTATTTACTGTATTACCGCTTTACTGTATTTTACTGTATACTATTGTATTTACCGCATTTTAGCATTTCCATTTCATATGCTATATTATGCTATACTGGACTGTGCTGCTTTGTCTGTTTGGCGGGATGGGGTATTCTGAGAGATAGGCCCAATACACAGGCCTGAGTGCACTTATGTTTAGCGTGTTTCATGTCCTCTCGCGTTCCATCTCGGTTCGAGGAGGGAATATGAAACACAATCTGGATGTGGTTCTCTCTAGAGAATTCTGCGTTGTGGATCTTCCACGATGGTAGAGCTATCTGGAAGAGCTGTTAAGTCTGGATGACCTTTTAGGATGACCCCTCTTTATTTTGAGGTGAATCAGAGGACGATCTCTTTGTTTGCCGATAGCATTGTATCCTTCGGGCTGAATGTGCTATTGCTTCTCATTCTGAGATTCGAACTTGAGGATCCTCATCTTCTAGTACATACATGTGAGAGTGGGGGGACTGTTTACAGGTGTGCAGGAACCCTTGACCTTCAGAATACCCGGCTTTCTTATTTGTTCTGGATTGGTTACTGAATCTATGATCCTGATCAGCTCACATTTTGTTCTGAATTTGTTATTAGACTTCTCACCAAATTCAGATTGCAGTACAGTGGGTTCAGCATTATTTGTGCAGCACTGATCACATGCCCTTGCATACATATCATCATTTGCATTCTTGCATTTAACCTTCATGTTTATTCATTTGCAGGGTATACTTCCTTTCGATTCTGGTTGACAGTTCCCTGTTGCAGCTATGGAGATTCCCAGGAAGAACAATGTGCATTATACTTTCTTTGACACAAAGGTGGGACAGTTACGAAAGATGGTTTCTCTTATTACTCCAGACCATGTGGGTATGTTCTGAAAGGCTTATGGGGAGACTATGACTGTGGTTGTTGACTTGAATGCTTCAGAAAGGAGTGTCATCCATACGTGCTTACAGTTTTATGACCCACAGCTAAGGTGCTTCACTTTCTCAGATTTTCAGTTGGCCCCGATGCTAGAAGAGTATGCCCTGCTTCTAGGTGTGCCTCTCAAGTACCAGATTCCTTTCAACTCTGACATGCGCCCTCCAAAGCCTGAAGAGATAGCTAAGTCCCTCCATCTGAGCGTACCTGTGGTAGAAGATAACCTCGCCGCCAAAGGAGGTTTATCTGGTTTTCATTTGGACTTCTTGGTTGCCAAGGCTGAAGAATGTGCTGCTAAGTCTCAGTGGGAAACCGTTTGTGCAATCCTGGCTTTGAGCATCTATGGAATTATCCTGTTTGCTGATGAACCTAAGTTTGTGGACATGAGTGCAATCCATATTTTTGTGCTGAAGAATCCTATACCTACACTCCTGGGCGATTTGTACTATTCTGTGCATTTTAAAAATGAAAAGAAACGAGGAGGTTTAGTTAGATGTTGCGCACCTCTTTTCCATAAGTGGCTCATCAGTCATTTACCAAATTCAGAGGCCTTTTTGGATCCTCATCCTGCAAAGAATTGGGCTAAGAGGATGATTCAGTTGACAGCAAAGGACATTCGTTGGTTCAATTAAAGGACGATGGGTGGAGATTTTGTCAGTAGCTGTGGAAGACATCCTAATGTGCCACTCTTGGGAATAAAGGGTTGCATCAATTATAACCATGTTATTCTCAGGAGACAATTAGGATTTTCCTTAATAGAGCCTCCGAGGGATAGTAATTTGGAAGAATCTTTCTTTTTCCCTGTGAAGGACAATCTTTTGTTGGTAAGGCAAGCGGCTGGAGCTTGGGGCAATTTGCAAACGAAGGGTAAAGTTGTCTTCGACAAGTGCAACAATGTGTCTTCTCCTCAATTTGATGCTTGGTTGAAAAGAAGAGTTCAGATCACTCTTTTGCCGTTTTCTCAGGAAAGACCGTCAGATCCAGTTGCTGTAGAACCGGTGACCATGATAAGCGTTGATGAATATAACAAGCTTAAAGCGAAGATGGATAAGATAGTCAAAATGAATGAGAAGCTGAGCGAAGGACTCAGAAAGACACTTTGTGAAAAGCGTAATGTTGAATATGAACTGCAAAAGCTGACTGAGCGTCATGAGGCGAATGAGAAAAGAATGGCTGAAGACACCATCTATATTCGCAAGGTCAAACAGAATGAGATGGCACTAAAAGAGGCGTGCAAGCGCATCAATGAGCAGTTGACCAAGTTCGAGAATGCCCTTGCCAAAAGACAACAGAGATGGGATGAGTTTTCTGAATGCCGGAGGGAGATCGAGGCGAGAATCAGGGCTGAAAATGACGAGTTGAGGAAAAATTTGAAGAGCAAAGAAAGTGAATTTCTCCAGCAACTAAGTTCAGCTAATCAAGAGATCGAAGATCTGAAAGTCCGCATTGGAATAAAGAAAGCCAAAGATCTAGCTGTTAAACATCAAATCCGAAAGCTAGAAGAAGCTGTCAAGTTAAGGAGTCAACTGATCAGAAGTCTTACCGAGCGCCCAAATGATCCAGTTACTGAAGCGCTTCTCAAAGAGGTCCGGGAAGATTTATATGGGCTCGGTGTTTGAGTTGTTTTGTTGTTATTCTGGGGAATCACCATCAGGCTTGTTGATGGGTTTTCTTTTGTTTGTATTCATGTTATTCAGTTGTATTGGTTCAGGAACAATTTGTATTTGACTGTTCCACACCTGGCTATGGGTTTTTTTCATTTATGCTATTGGATTTGTTTGGTATTATTGAGGTGGATTCTTCGTCAAATTATAAAATGATTCACACACTCACTGGGCCGTATGAGGGTGTTCTGAATTATTAATATGCACCTCTGATGTTCTGTCACTGTTAGCAATTGTAGGAGTATGCACTGTTCCCTTTCAGTCAAACTGGAATCGAAGGAAGGAATGCCTCAAAATGAATAAACATTTCATTGCATTGCATATCATTGTGTATTTTGTTGCTTGCTTTTTCAGGTACTTGTTACAGGAGATCTCTAACCTTTATTTGGTTTCAGGCATTATAGCTGAGAATCACGTACACCAATACTCAACTCGAAGAAATCAAGCAAGGATTATGGATCAAATGCAGAATGATTTGGCTGAAATGAGGGCACGCATGGACCAGTTCATGACTCTCATGACTGGTATGGCACAAACTCAAGAGAGATTGAGGCTTCTGGTCGAGCATCCAGAGACTACGCCAGGAGGTAATCAGAATGACAATTCACAGACTCATGGAACTCCTCCTCCGGTTGGCAATCCTCCTCCTGTTGGTAATCTGGGTAATGAAAATGTCAGAAATGCTGGTGTTGTTCAAGAAGATGCTCAGGAAGACCAGTTCACCCTAGTGGATGCTGAGATGGGTAATCCTAATGAAAAAAAGTACGATGAGTTGGCTGAGAAGATACGGGCTATGGAATGCAAGAATTCTATGGGCATTGATGTCACCAATCTGGGTCTGGTACCAGGAGTCAGAATTCCTCACAAATTCAAGCCGCCTACTTTTGACAAATATCATGGCAATACGTGTCCCCAGACATATATTCAGGCTTATTTTGGGAAGATCTCGGCCCATACTGATGATGAGAGCTATGGATGCATTATTTTCAGGACAGTTTGGCTGGAACATCGTTGACCTGGTATATGAAATTGAACAAAGTTGTTGTGAGAAGTTGGAAGGATCTGGTAGAAGCATTCCTAAAGCAATATCAGTACAATATCGACATGGCGCCCAACCGCACTCAACTGCAAGGGTTGTCACAGAATGCTAAGGAAAGTTTCAAGGAATACGCTCAAAGGTGGAGAGAGATGGTTGCACGGGTTCAACCTCCTTTGCTAGATAGAGAAATGGCAGATATGTTTATGGGCACCCTGCAAGGGGAATTCCTTGATAGATTGGTTGCCCGTCCATCAACAGGATTTTATGACATCGTGATTGCGGGTGAAAGAATCGAGAGTCTGTTAAAGCTTGGAAAGATTCAAGACGTAAGTGGTGCTGGTTCCTCTGGAACGAAGAAACCGTTTGCTAGTGGTCGGAAAAGGAGAGAAGGTGATACAAATGTTGTGTATAGAGGACGGGGAAGAGGACGTTCTCAGGCTTACCATCAAGTAGGTGCAGTGCCAATCCCAGCACCAGTTGTTCAGCAGCAGCAACCTCAACAATAGGTTCAGCAGCAGCAACCTCCTTTCCAGCAAAGATCAGGGCAGAGGGATCGCAAAATTGACCCTCTCCCTATGACCTATTCAGCATTGTTACCCCAGTTACTCAAATTAAAGTTGGTTGAGCTTCGTACTATGAAAGCTCCTGCTGCTAGAAATTTGCCACCTAATTTTGATGTCAATGCTCGCTGTGATTTCCATTCTGGTGCACAGGGACATACCACTGAGAAGTGTTGGGCGTTTCAAAATAAAGTACAAGATCTGATCGATGCTAAAGTAATCAATTTCTCTTTGCCTCCTAATGTTCTCCAGAACCCCATGCCTGATCATGGTGTGGCAGATGTGCATGCTATTGAAGACGGAAAGAGATTGAACTTGGTGACAGATATCAGTCAGGTGAAGACTTCCTTGTTGGTTGTAAAAGATCGTCTGTTGAAGGGACAGGTGTTCTCGGGTTATGATCAAGATTATTCTGAGTATATGAGTCAAGAGAATGGCTGTGATAAATTGAAAGTTAGTCTGCAGAATCTGATCAACGAAGGTGGTCTACAGTTTGACCGGATTGTGAAAGATATTGATGAGGTGTCAACTGTGACCATTTATTATACTCCTGCGGAAATTCAGGTGCCTGCAAGTACAACTCCTGTAGCAAGTGTTGTGCAAGAAAGACCCAGTCTTGTTACCATCACGGTGCCAGGACCTATTCCATTTACATCTACGAAGGCATTCCCATGGCACTATGGGGCAGACGTGTACTACAGAGGGAAAAAGCAGGAAGTCGGGACATCAGCCAGTTCGAATATTGATAACGTGGGTGGTGTAGGTGGCTTTACTCGGAGCGGAAGGTTGTTTGCTCCCCAAACTTTGCGAAGTGATAAAGAAGTTGAGGCTACGGCAAAAGCTAAAGGAAAACAGGTGGCTGAAAGTGTGCCTGTGCTTGAAACAGAGACAAAGATTACCTTTGACAACGAGGTAGAAGAGTTCATGAGGATAATAAAGAAAAGTGATTATAAGATTGTCGATCAACTGAATCAGACGCCCTCGAAAATCTCAATCTTGTCATTGTTGTTGTGTTTTGACGCGCACCGAGAGGCTTTGTTGAAAGTATTGAAGAGAGCCTATGTTCCACAGGAAATCACCGTTAATCAGCTCGAAGGTGTGATCTCTAATGTCAATGTCAGCCACGGATTGGGGTTCACAAGCAGAGATTTGACTTCTGAAGGAAGGAACCACAACAAGGCTTTGCACATTACAATGGAGTGCAGGGGTGCAGTGTTGTCTCACGTATTGGTAGACACTGGTTCCTCACTCAATGTCTTGCCTAAAAAGGCTTTGATGAAGCTAGAAGTTGATGGATTGATATTAAGGCCAAGTGAGTTGGTTGTCAGAGCGTTCGATGGGACTAAAAGATCTGTGTTTGGTGAAGTGGAATTGCCGGTGTAAATTGGGCCGCAAGTGTTCAAATCTACATTCCACGTGATGGACATACAGCCTGCTTATAGCTGCTTATTAGGTCGCCCTTGGATTCATGCGGCCGGGGCTGTTACATCCACCTTACACCAAAAGCTGAAGTATGAGTTTGAGGGACAAGTTGTGACTGTGTGCGGTGAAGAAGACATCTTTGTTAGTCATTTGTCCATATTTAAGTATGTTGAGATGGACGGGGAAATCCACGAGATGCTTTGCCAGTCGTTTGAAGCGGTAAATATTGACAATGTGCCTGAATCTTCCTCTACACCAGATAGAGCTGGTACATCTATTTCGTCCTATAAGCAAGCTGTCGAGGTGGTCAGAGCAGGCAACGCCCAGGGTTGGGGCAAGTTGATAGAGACACCAATGAAGGAGGACAAATTTGGTATTGGCTATCGTCCCTCTATGACTTCAGTTACAGAGAACAGTGGACCCATCACTTTCAGCAGTGGAGGAATCATTTACCCAGACCAGTCTTGTGCAGCTACAGAAGATGGTGTTGACAGTGACTGTGACTTGGACAACTGGGTACGCTCACGTGCTCCGGGACAATCATTGCAGAATTGGTCTGTTGAAGAAGTCATCCGAGTTACTCTTCAAACAGAGTAATTTTCTTTGTTTTTCTAACCATAATGCATGTTAAAATCTTGCGCTTTGCCCAAGGCATATAGATTCATTTGTAGGGCCACCCTGTTTGCATTTGCAATTTTAATCATCAATAAATGACATTTTGCACTCAAATTTTGTTCTTTGTCTTTCATTTTTATTTTTGCACAAATATAATAATATGGCAATGTTTCTTTTCTTTCTTTTTGCTTTGAAATAAATTCTAAAATAAAGCATGAACCCGTTCATGCAGACTTGATCCTCCGGATTCCATTGATAACGGTTCTGCTATGGCTATGTATGACTTTGACAAACCGATTTATCAAGCCGAAGAAGGGGATGAGAAAGGTTGTGAACTCCCTGAGGAACTGGCCAGATTGTTAAAACAAGAAGAGAGAACCATCTAGCCTCATCAAGAGACCATAGAGATCATCAATATTGGTACTGAGAATGCTAAGAAAGAGATCAAGATTGGCGCCAGTTTGAAAGCGGATGTGAAGAAAGCTTTGACTGAGATGTTGTGTGAATATGTTGATATCTTCGCCTGGTCGTATCAAGACATGCCAGGGCTGGATACTGATATTGTTGTACACAGGCTGCCATTGAGAGAAGAATGCCCGCCAGTCAAGCTGAAACTTCGTCGGACTCATCCTGATATGGCCATAAAGATCAAAGAAGAGGTTCAGAAGCAGTGGGATGCAGGGTTTCTTGCTGTGACTAACTATCCTCCCTGGGTTGCCAACATCGTGCCGGTACCAAGGAAATACGGAAAGGTGAGAATGTGTGTGGATTATCGAGATCTTAACAAAGCTAGCCCGAAAGATGATTTTCCACTACCCCACATAGATGTGCTGGTTGACAATACAGCTCAGTTTTTAGTGTTCCCGTTTATGGACGGTTTCTCCGGGTACAACCAGATTAAGATGGCGCTTGAGGATATAGAGAAGACCACGTTCATTACTCCATGGGGTACATACTGTTATAAAGTGATGCCTTTTGGGTTGAAAAACGCAGGGGCAACGTACCAGCGGGCAATGGTAACACTATTCCATGACTTGATTCACAAAGAGATTGAATGTTATGTGGATGACATGATTGCCAAGTCGGGAACGGAAGAAGATCATCTGATTAACCTGAAAAGGTTGTTTAGAAGGTTGAGAAAGTTCCGCTTGAGATTGAATCCAAACAAGTGCACTTTTGGGGGAGTTCTGGAAAGCTGCTGGGTTTCATTGTGAGTGAAAAAGGGATTGAGGTTAATCCTGCCAAAGTGAAAGCAATACAAGACATGCCTGAACCGAGAACAGAAAAAGAGGTTCGTGGTTTTCTGGGTAGATTGAACTACATTGCAAGGTTAATATCTCATCTAACAGCCACTTGCGAACCAGTATTCAAATTGCTAAGAAAAGATCAAACGGTCAGGTGGAATGACAATTGTCAATTGGCGTTCGATAAAATAAAAGAATATTTGCAGGAACCTCCAATCCTCATGCCTCCAGTTTCAGGAAGGCCTTTGATAATGTATTTGACAGTACTTGAAGGTTCTATGGGTTGTGTTCTCGGTCAACACGACGAGACATGTAGGAAAGAGCATGCTATCTACTACCTGAGCAAAAAGTTCAATGACTGCGAGTCCCGATACTCAATGGTTGAGAAGACATGTTGTGCACTTGCATGGCCCGCTAAGCGATTGAGGCAGTATATGGTCAGGCACACAACTTTGTTAATTTCCAAAATGGATCTTATCAAATACATTTTCGAGAAACCAGCGCTAACAGGCAGAGTTGCACGGTGGCAAATAGTTTTGACAGAATATGATATCCAGTATACTTCTCAAAAGGCCATTAAAGGAAGTATCTTGTCAGACTATCTTGTGCAATAGCCGATTGATGATTACCAACCCATGAAATTTGATTTCCCTGATGAGGACATCATGTTTCTCAAAGCTAAAGACTGCGAGGAACAACTCCCGGAGGAGGGGCCAGACCCTGAATCCAAATGGAGTTTGATGTTTGATGGGGCCGTTAACATGAATGGGTGCGGAGTTGGAGCAGTTCTTATCACGCCGGAAGGTGTTCACATGACTTTCACTGCCCGAATAACTTTCGGATGCACCAACAATGAAGCAGAATATGAAGCTTGTATAATGGGGATTGAGGAGGCGATTAATTTACGAATTAAGACCCTTGATATCTTCGATGATTCAACTTTGGTAATCAATCAAGTGAAAGGAAGTTGGTACACGCACCAAGCAAATATGGTTCCGTATAGAGATTATACAAGGAGATTGCTGACATTTTTCACAACAGTGAAGCTATACCATATTCCTCGAGATGAAAATAAGTTGGCAGATGCCCTGGCCACGCTATCTTCCATGATCAAAGTGCAAAGATGGAACCATGTACATAAGATTGAAGTATCTCGTCTTGACAGACCTGCATTTGTGTTTGATGTTGATGCAACATCTAATGATAAGACATGGTTTCATGACATCAAGTGTTTCTTGAAAAGTCAAGAGTACCCGCCTGGGGCATCTACTAAAGATAAGAAGACGTTGAGAAGGTTATCTGGTAGCTTCTTCTTGAATCAGGATGACGTGCTGTACAAACGGAATTTCGACATGGTTCTGCTCAGATGCGTGGATAGACACGAAGCAGACCTTTTAATGCAGGAAGTGCATGAAGGATCTTTCGGTACCCATACTGGAGGACATGTAATGGCTAAGAAATTATTGAGGTCAGGATATTACTGGTTGACAATGGAGGCAGATTGTTACAAGTATGCCCGCAAGTGTCACAAATGCCAAATTTATGCAGACAAAGTGCATGTTCCTCCAAATCCGTTGAGTGTCATGTCCTCGCCTTGGCCCTTTGCAATGTGGGGCATTGATATGATCGGGAAAATTGAGCCTCCTGCTTCAAACGACCATCGTTTCATTTTGGTCGCCATTGATTATTTCACTAAATGGGTTGAAGCAGCATCTTATGCCAACGTCACTAAGCAGGTGGTAGCTTGTTTCTTGAAACGGGATATCATTTGTCGCTATGGAGTGCCCGAGAGAATCATTACTGATAATGGTTCTAATTTGAACAAAAAAATGATGGCTGAGCTGTGCCGAGACTTCAAAATTGAACATCATAATTCTTCTCCGTATCGCCCGAAGATGAATGGCGCCGTGGAGGCGGCCAACAAGAATATTAAGAAGATTGTGCAGAAAATAGTTGTCACATACAAAGATTGGCATGAGATGTTACCATTTGCTTTGCATGGGTACCGAACATCAGTACGCACGACCACTGGGGCAACACCATTCTCACTTGTATATGGTATGGAGGCAGTACTACCGGTTGAAGTGGAGATTCCATCCCTCAGAGTCGTGATGGATGTCAAGTTAGACGAAGCTGAGTGGGTTCGCGCCAGATTTAATCAGTTGAGCCTTATTGAAGAGAAACGGTTGGCAGCTGTGTGTCATGGGCAGTTATACCAGCGGAGGATGAAGCAAGCATTCGACCAAAAGGTGCGTCCTCGGGTTTACAAAGTGGGAGATGTGGTACTCAAAAGGATCCTTCCTCCTAGTACAGATCACAGGGGCAAATGGACTCCCAACTATAAAGGTCCATTCGTGGTTAAGAAGGTCTTCTCGGGAGGAGCCTTGTTACTTACAACCATGGACGGCGAAGACTTTTCATCCCCTGTCAACTCAGACGTAGTCAAAAAATACTTCGCATAAATAGACCCGCTGGACAAAAAAAAAAGAAAAGTTCAGGAAAAAAAGGGCATCCCGGCGAACCACAAAAACAGAATAAAAGGTTCGGGCAAAAATTAGGGATATAAAATAAAAAATTGTACACCCGGTGAGTTGAAAATCCGCAAGGACAACTTAGGTAAAAAAGGGTATCCCGGTGGATTGAAAACCCG
The DNA here is from genome assembly GCA_022829125.1 of Lathyrus tuberosus. NCBI lineage: Eukaryota > Viridiplantae > Streptophyta > Magnoliopsida > Fabales > Fabaceae > Lathyrus > Lathyrus tuberosus. The sequence continues at coordinate 4,592,208 of JALAZF010000387.1, forward strand.
AAAGGGCGGTCCACGCAAAAGAGGGATTTAAGCGAACGACTATAGTCTGAGTTATCTGTACTCTATCACCGTTTCAGCAACTGACATTCCAAAGGGTAGGAATCAGTCTGATCATTCCTCAGAAGGCAAGGTCGGGGAGTCTCGAAGATATACTGGCCATAGCAGAATTGAAACTCAGTGGAATGTCGTTTTCACATTGCCATTAGGATAGTTTCTTTTCTCAATTTTCAACGATCACCTCTTTCCAGGGATTGCTTCCTGATGTAATTGCCTATTCTGGGCTTTTCTTCAATAAATTGAATTTCAATAAAAAGCTTCTTATTTTGTTTTACTGCTTTGTTTGCAAAAACGTTCGAATTTTTTGATAAAACATTGCATTTGAAAACATGGTGGCTTTACAATAACATGCGTAGAAAAACATTTAAAATTACTTTGAATGTGAATAATCCTGGATGGTGGATTCAAACCACGCAATATCCTGGGGCACGTGTGCATATTCTTTTGTTGCAGGTAACAGATCCAGATGATTTCAAGCACAAGAGGCTTTTCTCCTAGACGAGTAGTCACTTATTCCTACGCAGAAGACTGGGGCAATCATATTCAGGGAAGGATTCTCTTTTCACCCTTTTGCCACAATGTTTACTGATTGAGTCTATCGTTCGGTCGACGGTCGTTCACGACGTTTCGATATCGGTGAAGTGAGTTCAACTGAGTATCGTTGTATCTTATTAAGTCGATTCTCTCATTCAGTACTTCCAACAGCTACAAGCTTTTATGTGTCGATAACGGCTGCGAATTCTCCAGCAGAGTTGCTTCGCAGACACCGAAGTTAATGGTCAATCCCTAGTGAAGTCGTCAGGAGTTTGAAGATGCTTAATCTTCTGTAAAATCCTCTTGTGACATTTTCTTCAGATCAGTCTTGTATCATGGGGCAAAAGCAAGTCGTTGATCCTCTCAAACATGGGGCATATTGAATTTCCCCAGCAAAAGATATTCCAAATCTATTATCCCCAGTAGAGTTTGAAGATGTTGGGTCTTCTGTAAACTCCTCTTAAGAGACATTCCCCAGCACGAGACGCTTTGAAGCAATTCTCCCCAGCAAAGTTTGTTATAAACTCGTTATCCCCAGTGGAGTCGTCAAGAGGAAAGTTTGCCTAATGTGGGACATTGTGGCACTTATCCTAAGCTCGACAGTTTCGTTCCTCAGCAGACTACCGTGGAAGTTGTTTTGTGTTTCCCCAGCAGATCTCTAAGGACTCTCTCCCAGCGTGTTGCAACAGAACGTCTTCTAACCAGGATTTGTGTATCCCCGACGGAGTAGTTCCGATCCCCAGCAAGATCATATCTCTGGTAGTGGTATCCCCACAGAGTTCATCATCGAATCTTGCCAGCCATACTCCCCAGCTGAGTTATTATCCTCCCTGCAGAGATTTATAAGATCAACAGAATCGCTTCCTCAACAAAGTGGTAGTACATTCTTTCCCCAGCTGAGTTAGAAGGCTAATGATCCCTGCAAAAGATCTCAATTTGGGTAGATCCCCAAGCAGAATTTTAATGACTTGTTTCCGCAGCAGAACGTCAGTTAGAAAATTCTCATCCCCAGCAGAGCTGCTATGACCAGAATTCATCCCCAAGCAGATGAAGTAATTCCTGGCAGAATCCCCACTCCCCTCATATCCCAAAGTCCAATTTATTTTTGGCAAGCGTGACAATTCGAAGCAAGCAGATTGTTCATTCATTCTCCAACAGAGATACCATCCTTGCAGGAGTCTCTAACGGTAAATCATTGATCATTGTTCCTCAGCAGAGTCAGCAGAGATGTCTGACATACATGCAGAGTGTAATCCAGTATTGGAATTATCAAAGTCCAACAGCAGATTGGCAAAAGTCCATCTTCGGGTGGCAAATCCTCAAAGTCCAACAGCAGATTGGTAAAAGTCCATCTTCGGGTGGCAAATCCTCAAAGTTCAACAGCAGATTGGCAAAAGTCCGTCTTCAGGTGGCAAATCCTCAAAGTCTAACAGCAGATTGGCAAAAGTCCGTCTTCGGGTGGCAAATCCTCAAAGTCCAACAGCAGATTGGCAAAAGTCCATCTTCGGGTGGCAAATCCTCAAAGTCCAACAGCAGATTGGCAAAAGTCCGTCTTTGGGTGGCAAATCAGCAAAGTCCAACAGCAGATTGGCAAAAGTCTGTCTTCGGGCGGCAAATGAGCAAAGTCCACCAGCAGCGTGGCGAGCCAGTAGTCGTCTGGCGTCGTTCAAAAAGACATTATTGAAGTCCACCAGCAGCGTAGCGAGCCAGTAGTCATCTGGCGTCGTTCAAAAAGATATTATCAAAGTCCACCAGCAGCGTGGCAAGCCAGTAGTCGTCTGGTGTCGTGCAAAAAGATGTTATTAAAGTCCACCAGCAGTGTGGCGAGCTAGTAGTCGTCTGGCGTCATGCAAAAAGACGTTATTAAAGTCCACCAGCAGTGTGGTAAGCCAGTAGTCGTCTGGCGTCGTTCAAAAGACAGTTTTCCAATGCTATTCTTCCCATCAGAGTTTTTCTACAGGCAGAGTTCATTTGGTGGGGTTTATATCCCTTTTCTTCTCCACAGAGTGCAAATTTTCGACTTTTCTTCGGTATTCAATCCCTCCATACCTTGAACGTCTGAAAGCAATCGCTATCATCCATTCAGGTCTACAGTGATTGAATAGGGGCACTTTGTTAGAGCAGTCTTTCCAAAGAGTCAAAACCTCTGACCAATTTTAGGGTTGATTCTCATCCCTTAAAACACCAACCTCCTCTTGGGCATCCTACAAAGATAAACTCTTCCATAACAGTAGACTTGGACAGTCTAATCTCCTCTTGGATCTCAAAGACATTCTCAAGTTCCCTACAAACCTAGGAAGAAACCCTAGTCATTTAATCAATCTCCAGTCGAGTTGAAACCTCTATAGGTTTTCAAAACTCAATCTTTAAACTCTCACTTTAAATTTCCCCAGCTAGGGTCAGCTTATCATCAGAACCTCAAGGCATCTGATACCTCAACTTTTCTATAAACCCTCAACAAGAGTTGATTCCCCGACTTAGACCTGCCTCTGGATCTCAATAATCCTCAGAAGAAGCCATCCTCCTCTTAGGCTTTGTATAATGATTTTCCTCAGCAGAGTTAGCCTCAAAAGCACCCTTTTGTTGAGTCCACCTTCTTAATAAAAACACTATCTTGTTGAGTTAATCTTTTTCAGCCTCAATCTTGGGTTGTGCACAAGACAAACAAAGTACTCTCTTGTTGAGTCACTAACTTTTCCACACTCTCTTGTTGAGTCACTGGTACAAAATAAAAGCACTCTCTTGTTGAGTCAATCACCTTAAGGCACTCTCTTATTGAGTCGACCTTTCTTAGCCTCCTCTTAGGCTCTGTATAATGATTTTCCCCAACTGAGTTAGCTTCAAAAGAACTGTCTTGTTTAGTCAATCACCTTTCCATACTCTCTTGTTGAGTCAAATGGTACAAAAACACTCTTGTTGAGTCAGTCATTCTATTAGCCTCAATCTTGGGCTTTGTACAAGACGTATATAAACTTTCTCCAACAAAGTCAAAATCTTCATAACCTTCTCTTAAGCTCTGGATAAATATCTTCCTTGGCAAAGTCAATTCCTCCCAACCTTCTTTTGGGCTTTGAGAAATAATATCCCTAAGGAGAATCAATCATCTTTTTAGCCTCCTTTTAGGCTTTGTAAAATGATTTTACCCAGTAAGGTCAGCCTCAATCTTGGGCTTTGTACAAGACACCTAAAAATCCTCAGTTGAGTCAGTCAACTACCTTTCTAGCCTCAATCTTGGGCTTTGAACAAGACAGATAAAGATTTCTTTCCCACAAAGTCAGTTTCCTTTTCAGCCTCAATCTTGGGCTTTGTACAAGACACCAAATAAAACACAATCTTGTTGAGTCAGTCTCATTTCAGCCCCAATCTTGGGCTTTGTACAAGACACCATATAAAATCTTCCTAAGCAGAGTTAATTCTCTTTTCAGCCTCCTCTTAGGCTTTGTATAATGATTTTCCTCAGTAGAGTTAGCCTCAATCTTGGGCTTTGTACAAAACGAATCATACTCTCTAGCTGAGTCAATCCTTTTTTTAGCCTCATTCTTGGGCTTTGTACAAGACAGATAAAACCTCTCACCAGTAGAGTCAGTTTCCCCCTTTAGCCTCAATTTTGGGCTTTGTACAAGACACATACAAATATTCCCCAGTGGAATCAAAAGTTCTTTTTTAGCCTCAATCTTGGGCTTTGTACAAGACAGACAAAATATTTCCTCGGAAAAGTTAACTTTCAGCCTCCTCTTAGGCTTTGTATAATGATATCCTCAAAAGAGTAGTCTCTTTTTAGCCTCAATCTTGGGCTTTGTACAAGACATATATAAACACTCTCTTGTTGAGTCAGTCTTTTCCAGCCTCCTCTTAGGCTTTGTATAAAGACTTCCCCAGTGGAGTCAATCAATCTCTTAGCTTCAACCTTGGGGTTTGATCAAGGCACACAAAAATCAACATCCCCTCAGAGGAAATCAAAATCCCTCTGCAGGAAGACATTTCTCTGTGTTATCACACATCAAAACAAACAAATCAAACAAACCCTAATCCCAGATAACTGCTATAAGTGGCACACTTGTTGATTCAAAAATCCAAGCTGTCGTCTATCTCTTATCCTAGTAAAAGTCCTTTTTTTCATCTAATTGCTGTAAGCGACAAGCCTCTGGATTATTTACATCCACGCCACTGTCTCTCTCTTAGCATGAAAGACTCCTAAGGAAAAATGGCATTTCTCTACACTGAGTTAAAGTTTTCTCCTTCCGGACAAATCCCTCATAAAGGAAATTATGGCATTGCTGGATTCACATATCCCAGTTAAAGTAATTCTCCTTTTATAATCAGTCACCCAACAATTGTGATAAACAGATGAGATGTCTCCCTTTAGAGATGACAAATTCTCTCTCAGTCTAACATTTTATCTTAAATCTTGGGCTTTGAACAAGACACAAATACAACTTTTAGCTTCAATCTTGGGCTTTGAACAAGACACCAAAACATCATCTTTTCCTCCCATAGAATAGGAGGAGCTACGATTGTTATGATTTCCCTGATTCTTTAAACGGGAATACGTAGGCATAAGATTACGAAATCTTAGTGAGCCTACCAATAAAAAACTCTAGGTCCAGTACCATCGCATACTAATCAAACACTCTAGATCCAGTACCTTCACACCGATCAAAACTGAGGTCCAGTACCTCACCAAAATCATCAAAAACTCTCTCTCTTATATCTCCCAAAGAAGAAACTTTCCCAACCCATCAACAGATAAAAACCATCAAGTATAAAAGCAGAACCTAATTCTAACAACCTGTGGATAACCACATATAGGATGGGTAATTGATAACTCCCCATTGTATAACCTAGCCTCGAACTCCCCGAATCTCTTTAAGTGTTTGTTTAGTTAAACACTCGCGTGCAAGGTTAGTTTTAGATAGCTTCCCTTTCCCTTCCAACTTCACGGGATAAATAAGAAATCAGAAAGTAGCACCCCACTCCTAACATTGCGGTGGAGAAATCCAATTGGCGATAAGGTGGTCGCGTCACCGACAAAAATTGCACGCTACACATGGTTCTGAACAATGTTAGGATGGTAGTGTGCGATTTATGTCGGTGACGCGACCACCTTATCACCATTTGGTTTTTCCTCACCGCAATGGTAGGGATTGGGTGCTACTTTCTGATTTCTTATTTATCCAATGAAGCTGGAAAGGAAAGGGAAGCTATCTCAAACTAACCTTGCATGCAAATGTTTACTTGAACAAATGCTTTAAAGAGGTCGGGGAGTTTGGGGTTAGGTTATACAATGGGGAGTTGTCAATTACCCATCCTATATGTGGTTATCCGCAGATTGTTAGCAATTTTCCTTACTGCTTTCCACTTACTGGTGTTTATCTGTTGTGGGTTGGGAAAGTTTCTTTTTTGGGAGTGTTGAGAGAGAGAGTTTTTGTTGATTTCGGGTTTTCCGATGTTTCTGGGTAAGGTACTGGACCTAAAGTTTTTGATTGGTGTGCTCGCTAAGATTTCACAATCTTATGCCAACGCATTCCCGTTTAAGAAAAACAGGGAAATCAGAGCAATCGTAGTTCCTCCTATTCTATGGGAGGAAAGAGATGTTTTGGTGTCTTGTTTGAAGCCCAAGATTGAAGCTAAAAGTATTTTTGTCTTGTTCAAAGCCCAAGATTAAAGCTAAAAGGTTTGACTGAGAGAGAATTTGTCATCTCTAAAGGGAGACATCTCGTCTGTTTATCACAACTGTTGGGTGACTGATTATAAAGGAGAATTACTTTAACTGGGATATGTGAATCCAGCAATGCCATAATTTCCTTTAAAGGGGTGTTGTCCTAAAGGAGAAAACTTTAACTCAATATAGAACAATGCCATTTTTCCTAAGGAGTTTTTCATGCTAAAAGAGGGACATTGGCTTGGATGTAGATAATCCAGAGGCTTGCCACTTACAACTGTTAGATGAAAAGAGGTTTACCAGGATAAGAGATGGACTACAGCTTGGATATTTGGATCAACAAGTGTGCAACTTACAACAGTTATCTGGAATTAAGATTTGTTTTGAATGTGTGATATACAGAGAAATGTCCTCCGACAGAGAGGTTTTTGATTTCCTCTGAGGGGATTTTAGTTTTTTGTATGTGCCTTGATCAGAGCCCAAGGTTGAAGCTAAGAGATTGATTGACTCCACTGGGGAGGTCATTATACTAAGCCTAAGAGGAGGCTGGAAAAGACTGACTCAACAAGAGAGTGTTTATTTGTCTTGTACAAAGCCTAAGATTGAGGCTATGAGAAAATTGACTCTTTGTGGGAAAATCATTATATAAAGCCTAAAAGGAGGCTGAAAGGGGCTGACTCCACTGGGGAATATTATTATATGTCTTGTACAAAGCCCGAGATTGAGGCTGAAAAGAGAAACTGACTCTATTGGTGAAAGGTTTTAACTGACAAAGAAGATTGACTCTGCTGAAGAGAATGATTTGGGGTGTCTTGTATAAAGCTCAAGATTGAGGCTAAAAGGGAGATTGAATCTGCTTAGGGAGATTAATTCACAGAGCCTAAAAGAAGGCTGGGAGGAATTAATTCCATTGGGGAGATATTTATACTGAGCTTAAGAGAAGGTTTGGAAGGATTTGACTTTATTGGAGAAAGTTTATATATGTCTTGTACAAAGCCCAAGATTGAGGCTAAAAAAGATGATTGACTCAGCCGAGGATATTTCAGGTGTCTTGTACAAAGCCCAAGTTTGAGGCTGAAAGGACTGATTGACTCAACAAGGGAGTGTTTTTTATTTGACTCAACAAGAGAGTGTTTTTATCTGTCTTGTACAAAGCCCAATATTGAGGCTAAAGAGGTTGATTCAACAAGAGAGTGTTTTGAGAAAGAAGATTGACTCAACAAGAGAGTGCTTTTGAGGCTAACTCTGCTGAGGAAAATCATTATACAAAGCCTAAGAGGAGGCTATCTTCTGCTGAGGATTATTTAGATCCAGAGGCGGGTCCAAAGTGGGGAATTAACTCTTGTTGAGGATTACAGAAGAGTTGAGGTATCAGATGCCTTCAGGTTCTGATAGGCTAGTTTTGATGATAAGCTGACCCTAGCTGGGGAAATTTAGGATGAAAGATTGAGTTTCAGAACCTATGGAGGTTTTAACTCTACTGGAGATTGATCAAATGACCAGGGTTTCTCCGGTGTTTGTAGGGAGCTTGAGAATGTCTTTGAGATCCAAGAGGAGATTAGATTGTCCAAGTCTACTGGTATGAGAGAGTTTATCTTTGCATGATGCCCAAGAGGAGGCAGGTGTTTTAAGGGATGAGAATCAACCCTAGATTGGTTTGATGTTTTGACTTTTTGGAAAGACTGCTCTAACAATGGATGACTAGGTTTTGTCCTACACCTGTAAGAGGTCTTTAGGGTCCTTGTATTAAGCCCAAGAGAAGGCATGAGAACTTCTAAGAAGCCTGAGGATCCTTGTACAAAGCCCAAGAGGAGGCCGGGGATGCTTTTAGGAAGCCTACGGGTCCAAACTTAAGAAAAGCTCAAGAAGGGTTTCACCGAGAATTAATCCTTTCTTTAGTGAACAGTTCTAGGGTTTGAAGAAATTCAAGAGAGGTTTCACTGGGAATTAATCCTCTCTGGGGGGAAATAAATTTCTTGGACAATTTCAAATAGTAACAGTTTGAGAAAGGTTTCACCGGGAATCATGTCTTTCCCTTTGTTCCATATTGTATAAGCCCAAGAGGAGGCAAGACTGTATCTAGAAATTCCCATGGGGAACTAGTTTTGACTGTGTTGAAAGAGTGACCACTGGCTTTATCTAATACTAGAACTAATTGCCGGGGAAAACTCTAAGCAGACATATACAAGCATATATATACAGATGAAATATATACTGTATGTAAAAGAGGGTAGGAGGACTTACAGGTGAGCAAACTTCCAGCACAAACAATATATATATATATATATATATATATATATATATATATATATATATATATATATATATATATATATATCTGTGTGTGTGTGTGTGTGTGTGCAAGTATGTAAAAGAAAGTTGTTTAAAACTTACAGGTGAGCAAGGTTCCATTGTAGCAGCTGTATGGTTAGTTGTTCAAGAAATTAAAGAAATTTTTTATGACAACTATGAGTTTGAACCTAAATCAAAAGGGAAAGTTGTTTTGAAAAGATTGGGGCTTACACTTAAGGAGAGGCCCAAAGAATTGTTTAAAATGCGACGATCGTGCCGTTGTTTTAGAAACACGGTGGGACTTATACAATGACTGAGGCCCAAAATTATTTATGTACAAAAGGGTTGGGTCTTACACTCTATTAGAGGCCCAAGGTGTTTATTTTTGTACAAGAGATGGGGCTTACAACTCAAGGAGATGCCCAGATGAAAAACAGTAATCATATTGTTGATCTGAATATTTATCGGGACTTATACAATGACTGAGGACCAAAGAGGTTTATATACAAAGAGATGGGTCTTACAACTCAAGGAGAGGCCCAAAGTGTTTGAAAACGAAAAGAAATGGGACTTACAACACAGGGTAGGCCCAGATGATTTTGTTTTGAAATGGGGATCGCGCCGAGATTTCTAAAAATGTGTCGGGACTTATACAATGACAAAGGCCCAAATTATTTTGTATTTACAAAGGGGATGGGTCTTACACTCTATTAGAGGCCCAAAGTGTTTTAAAGATCAAAATTTAGAGAAAACCCTAACTTTTGAATTTAAAAGATATAATTTTCAAAGTAAATTAAATAAAAAATGATATAAAATATCAAATATATTTAAAAACAAGTTGTACACTTTGAAAAATGTTTTGAAAAATCATGTTTAATCACATGAAAGCTTGAAATCCAATTGGTTTTGAAAATTCAAAGTGGGAGTTTCATTTAAAAATGTTTAAAAATAATAAAACGAAATTAATTACGAAAATTCTAACTATATTAAATAAATAATATAAATTGGATTTTTTTAGATAAATAAAATATTTAAACTTTTTTGTGAATTTTGAGAAAAAGAATCAATTCAAAAACACAAATATTCAGAGACAAATTAATTTTTGAATCAATTAACAAAAATATCAAAATATTCAAAAATTCAAATTTTGAAAAAGGGCGCCAACGGTCAAGAAAGAACACGTGTGCACCCTGTTTCTGCAGATTTACATTTTCTCACTTTTCTCCATGATTACTCAATGGTTTTGCATGATTCAAGTATCAATCTTGTTCGTTTTTGAACAAGGATCACAACCATATAGATTAATTGCATTTATATTAAGTATGGAGGAAGAAATCAATGGAAAACCTCAAGAACCCTAATTTCAGCATGAACACAATGAAATTCTATACACAATCGATTCATGGCAATTGATTGGGGTTTATCACTCTACATACATGCATAAACAATATGGTAACTCAAAAATTCATTCATGATGCATGGATCATAGAGTTTGAAGGGTTCAGGCTTACCTCTTGCAGCTGGTGATCGAGTTTGATGATGGAGGTGTTGCAGATAGGTTCCAATGATCTGAACAGCTTCTTTAGGTGCCAAGGAGTATGTTTGAATGCTTAGAGTGGATTGAAATGAGCTGGAACTGGTTGTGGTACCTCAACTGCAATTCTGTCAAGAACTTGAGCAATTGGCTGGTGATTTGATGAATTATATGTTCCAGATGTTGTGTTAGTGTTTAGATCACTCACATATGATGTTTATGAGGTGTTTGTGTGATTGGTTTGGTTGGAATCAATCTCAATCACAAAACCTGATAGTGACTTGAGTTAGAAGGAAAAATTGGAGTGAAAGGGAGATTTTGAGTAAAGCATCAGTTTGGGTGCTTTGGTGTACTCAAACTGATCATAAATAAGCTCTATTTATAGTAGACCAAGTTTGTTTTGGTTGCAATAGTGAATGGAAATTCCAGCAGGTCTGTGCCAAATGTTGATCCAATGGAACCTCAAGTCTCCTCTAGCCATTGACTTGAGGTTAGAGCACAAGCTATGAGTCTTCTGTGGCAGGGATAAGGCTTGACTGAACTTGGATAACATTGTCTTGATGAATTCCACCTCTATGCATCAGCTAAATGCTTGAAAGCAAAATTGGCCATTTGAAGCATCTTGAATTTTAGGAGTGTCATGCCTAAACATATATCCATGGACTTGTGAGGCTGGTGGATCAGTGTTTGTCCCTTGGTTGTTCCCCCTTGAGGTGTGCAGATGGATAACCATGTTTTTTATTACACAAATTGATCAATTCGAGCAACAATGCACAAATCTGCCTTGCAAAAATTAGTGAAAAATGACATTTTCAATGGATCATATCTTCTTGCTCAAGTTGAGTTATGGGAGGCTCTTATACTTTTTAAAGAGCCCTCATATGGTACTATCCATGTATGATCATAGTTTGTCTTGAAACTATTTGGATCCAACTGAAAAAACCCCATGAACTTTGATGTCCAAGGCTGGTAACTTAGGCAGATTTTCACTAAGTGTTGAAAAAGTGTCATTTTCTTCATTTTTGTCATTTTGATCACTCCATAACTTAAAATCCATGATGAATTGGAGTTTGATGTAGTTGAAGCTTTTGTAGAGTTTAGGAAGACCTACAAATCAGGCTTTGGATCACTAAAATGGCTGCCTAGATCAAAAGTTATGATCCTTGAAAGTTGGCACCAAAACCATCCAAATTTAGTAACTTAGAAAAATTTTCAATTTTTCAAGGTTACCCCTTTTACAAGTTATCTTGGTTTCTTGATCAATTCTTGTTCAAATGACATTATAAATCAAATTTTATGAAAATATGAGTCATAAGAATCATTTTTGCCAAAAAAGTCATGTTTTGACTTTTGGCTCCGGAGCGGTTCGGCGCGTAAAAACCCTAATTCCCGACTTTTAGGGAATGCATCTTCTAAGGGTAATTTAGCTTTGCAAATGGATTCCTAGGGTTATTTTGAGCATATTGAGTCACATGCCGAAGTCTTGGCTCATCCCCTTGTGAAAATCTCACTCTGGAGGTCCCAGTCGTCCAAAACCCTAATTTTGCGACATCAGGTGTTTCGAGGCTCAAACCACTTGGAATGTGGCAACTTTGTGCTTGATTCTTGATTTGGGAGTCCTCTTGATCCCTTATGGGTGTTTGAGAGGTTAGACAAGTTGAAGATCATGTCATTTCTAGATTGATCCTTTGTCTAAGTGCTCCGAGAGGGCTTAAAACCCTAATTCTTGGTTGTAGTGAAAGCTCAACAATCCTTGAGGAGATTGTTGAGGCATGATGGCATATCTAATATGTGGCAATGATCCTCACAATGATGGGAAATCTTGGTGGTCAAAATTTGGGGTATGACAGATGCCCCTATTTAATCTTCTTGGACCCGAAGGTGTGAATGACGAAGATGTTCGCATATTCAGGGTGCAAGAGGATTAAATATCGGAATACCCAAAATTTTGATGGTTGTTATGAATGGCGGCTTGCTCATCCATCTTCTTTTGCTAAGCAGTGTTACTTATAAAAGGGTAAAACTTCCCCTCGATCTTGGTCTTCAGCCAAGTAACTGGTCTCAGTTTCTGAAATAAACTTCCCCTCAATCCTGGTCTTCAGCCAAGGAACTGGTCTAAGTTTCTTTTGAAATAAACTTCCCCTCGATCTTGGTCTTCAGCCAAGGAATTGGTCTCAGTTTCTTCTTGCCGAGTTTCTTCCTTGAAAAGGGATGCTATTTGCAACGGTTTTCGTCAAACTTCTCGCCGAGTTTTACTACTAGGGAGACGTCATTTGATGGAAAAGTTTTGAGGTCAGACTTGTTAGGGAAACCCATTAGTCTGAGTTGTAGAGGTGTGCAAACTTCTCTGTTGGAGACGCCATTTGTTGACTCTACTGGGGAAAACGAGTCTCTTGAAAGACAATTTTTTGCTTATGGACGTTACATCATACTTTTCTTCGAGATATTTTCGGAGAAATGCCATGTGATGCAATCTAATTTTGAGGTGCTGATGACTTCATTAACATCGATTTTATTGGGAGAAAAACTGATGTATTGCCGAGAGTCTTTAGTTGAGAGGCTTTCTCTAGGGATTTTCCTTAATCCGGGAAAGCGAAAATATCATCTTCAATGGTGAAGAGTGATGTTCCAAAGGTGTCCATCGAATATATTCTTGCCATTCAGAGGTTCAAGTTATCAAAGTGGTCGAGGACCGTCTCAAATCCAGAAATAAACTGGGGAGAAATTGCTCAGACAACTCATTTCCTGACGAGGAAAGAACTGACAACTCGATTGATAAGAGGACTTTTATCACTTGGGAAATGAGTATGACAGAAGTGATAGTAATGCAATATGAATATGAATATGAATCAATAATGCATGATGTATATATGTTTATGCTGACAAAACTGACGCGACATTCAGACTAATAGATGAACACGATTGGATACTCGGCCACTACAAGGGATGAAAAGTATCATTGGTTCAAATCTTGTTTTTATTTGGAGAAGTGATCCCTGTGGGGGAGAAACGTTAATCGGTCTTAAGAGATACAAACTCTATCGGGGATATCAGTTGGGACGTTCGCATCTGAAACAGTTGATCCTTCATTCATGCGTATTGGTTTTGAAGGAGTACTTTGATTCTGCATTCTGAGGTTCAATCACCTTCGGAGAAACTATTGATGTTCTTTTTTATGTTCAAAGTCAAAAGGAATTGCCATCTTTATTTTAAAAGCAGCAAAATTTTGACAAGTAAATTCATTTTTGTTTTATTTCAAGAATCGTTAATCATGTTAAAAATGTCATTCTGTAAAGCTAAAACAAATGAGAATTGCAAACAAAAGCACTAGGGCTCAAATTTTATTGATAGACTGGAAATCAGCCAAGAACGTGATCCCATAGAGTATTTACAAAGTTTAGAAAATGGTAATTTAAAGGAAAAGGTGCTACATTGAAACATAACAACCGTTATCCTTCTACCAACTTTGAATTCTGGATATCCTTTGCTTCTGTCGAAGATGACCTTGACTAGAGTCTTTTGACGAATGGCGTTACTGCTGGGGATTTAACCTTGTTGGACATAGTTACTTGCCATGAATCCATATCTTTTGCCTAGATTGTCTTTTGAGATTTCCAATCCACCGGGATGATTTTCGCTTATGTCTCTAATTTTTACCTAGACCGTCTTTTCAGGTTTTCAATCCACCGAGACATTTCTTTTATTACTATTTTAGGCGAAGTATTTCTTAACTACATCAACATTTGTGGGGTAGGTGAATTCTTCTCCATCCATGGTTGCGAGTCTCAAGGAGCCGCCTGAGAAGGCTTTCTTGACCACATAGGGGCCGTCATAGTTCGGAGTCAATTTGCCCCGGGAATCAATGAGAAATGATTGTATCTTTTTAAGCACAAGGTCTCCTTATCTGAAGACTCGGGGTCTGACCTTTTTATCGAACACTTTCTTCATTCTTTGCTGATACAGCTGACCATGGCATAGTGTCGTTATTCTCTTTTCTTTGATTAAGTTCAGCTCATCGTGTCGACTTTGATAGCGTTCAGCCTCTGTTAGCTTAGCTTCCATCAATACCCGAATTGATGGGATCTCTACTTGTATGGGAAGCACTGCCTTCATGCCATATACTAGAGAGAAAGGGCTCGCCCCCGTTGAAGTGCGGACAGATGTGCGATAACCGTGAAGAGCAACAGGCAGCATTTCGTGATAGTCTTTGTATGTTACAACCGTCTTTTGAATAATCTTCTTAATATTCTTGTTAGCCGCTTCTACCAATCCGTTCATCTTAGGTCGGTAGAGAGATGAGTTATGGTGTTCGATCTTGAACTCAGCACACAACTCTTCATCATTTGTTGTTCAAGTTAGATCCATTATCACTAATCATCTGGCTTGGAACACCATAACGACATATGATATTGTTTTTGATAAATCGGACCACCACTTGTCGGGTTACATTGGTGTATGACGCTGCTTCAACCCATTTGGTGGAGCAGTCAATGGCTACCAGGATGAACCGATGTCCGTTTGAAGCCTTGGGTTTGATCAAGCCAATCATGTCGATTCTCCATATAGAAAAAGGCCATGGGGAAGAGAGAACTTTGAGATGTGTTGGCTGTAAATAGACTCTGTCAGCGTATATCCGACACTTGTGACACCTTCTCATGTACTTGTAGCAATTGGATTCCATGGTCAACCAATAGTATCCTGCTCTCAGAATTTTACTTGCCATTGTATGTCCGTTGGCATGTGTGCCGAAGGATCCTTCGTGAATTTCTTTCATCAGCGTGGTTGTTTCCGGTCTATATACGCATCAGAGCAAGACCATGTCAAAATCTCTCTTATAGAGTGTATCACCGCTCAGGAAAAAGTTGCCTGCCAGTCTTCTGAGGGTCTTCCTGTCTTTTCTTGATGCCCCAGGTGGGTACTCTTGTTTCTGAAGGAAGCATTTGATATAGTGATACCAAGGTTTGTCGCTATGACTGCTTCGATTGTGAAAATTTAAGCGGGCCTTTCAAGGCGCATTACGTCAATCTTAGGTACGTCGTTCCATTGACCTACACTAAACATGGAAGAGAGTGTGGCTAATGCATCAGCCATGTGATTCTCTTCACGAGGGATATGATGAAACTCGATTCGGTTGAAGAATGGTAACAACCTTCTCGCATAATCTTTGTAAGGAATCTGTCCTGATTGGTATGTGTTCCAATCTCCTTTGATCTGATTGATAACCAAGGCTGAGTCTCCGCATACATCCAAATTTTTTATCCTTAAGTCAATTGCTTCTTCGAGACCCATAATGCAAGCTTTGTATTCGGCCTCATTGTTTGTACACTTGAATGTCAGTCGGTCGGTGAAAGGAATGTGGGTACCCTGAGGTGTTACGATGATCGTCCCAATTCCGTTTCTGTAGATGTTGACAGCCCAGTAAAAAATTAGTCCCCATTGGGAACCGGGTGCTAGCCCTTCACTGGGTAGCAGTTCATCACAATCTTTCATTTTCAAGTACACGACATCTTCGCCTGGGATGTCAAATCCGACTGATTCCTGATCGTCAATCGGTTGACGAGCCAAATTATCAGCTAAAATACTTCCTTTGACGGCTTTCTTAGCATGGTACTCGATGTCGTATTCTAATAAAAACATCTGCCAATGGGCAATCCTTCCAGTGAGAGCAGGTTTGTCAAAGACATACTTGATCGGGTCCATTTCAGAGATTAACCAAGTAGTGTGGCAAATCATGTACTGGCAAAGAAGTTTGGCTACCCAAGCCAGAGCACAACAATTTTTCTCAAGCATAGAGTACCGAGTTTCACAGTCGGTAAATTTCTTGCCCAAATAGTAAATGGCAGACTCCTTTCTTTTGGTTTCCTCTTGTTGGCCAAGGACACAACCCATAGAGTCTTCTAAGACTGTTAAGTATATGATCACTTGTATACCCTCTACTGGAGGTGACAAGATTGGTGGATTCAATAGAGATTCTTTGATACTGTCGAAGGCTTTTTGGAAATCTTTCGTCCACACATAGCCTCGATTCTTTCTGAGTAGTTTGAAGATCGGCGCGCATGTCGCAATCATGAGGGATATGAATATGGAAATGTAATTCAGATGTCCCAGGAATCCTCTGACCTGTTTTTTATTCTTTGGTGAAGGCATTTCTTGAATGGCCTTGACCTTGCCAGGATCAACCTCAATCCCTTTCTGGCTGACAATGAACCCTAAAAGTTTGCCTGAGCGGACACCAAACGTGCATTTGTTGGGGTTCAAGTGGAGTTTTTATTTCCTCAGATGCTCGAATAACTTTGACAAGTGGGTCACATGCTCCTCTTCTATTCTAGATTTGGAAATCATATCATCGATCTACACTTCGATTTCTTTGTGCATCATGTCGTGGAACAGAGTAGTCATGGTCCTTTGATAGGTTGCCCCGACGTTCTTTAAACCGAATGGAATTACCTTGTAATAAAAGGTGCCCCATGGGGTGATGAATGAATTTTTCTCCATGTCTTCCGGTGCCATTTTGATTTGATTATAGCCCGAGAATCCATCCATGAAGGAGAAGACTTTGAACTTTGTTGTACTCTCTACCAGCATGTCTATGTGCGGCAAGGGAAAGTCATCCTTTGGACTGGCTTTGTTCAGATCCCTGTAGTCTACACACATTCTGACTTTTCCGTCCTTTTTCAGAACTGGCACTATGTTGGCTAGCCATTTAGGATATTCTGAGGTGGCGAGGAAACCCGCGTCAATCTGTTTCTGCACTTCCTCTTTGATTTTGATGGACATGTCTGGATGAGTTCGTCTCAGCCTTTGTTTTACCGGCAGACATTCTGACTTCAACGGTAAATGATGTTCCACGATGCTGGTATCCAACCCTGGCATGTCCTGATAGGATCAAGCAAACACATCTGGAAACTCGTTGAGAAGTTCTAGCAAGCTTTCTTTGACAGTCAGACTGAGCAGTGCCTCAATCTTAACTTCTTTCTTTTCTTCTTCTGAACCCAAGTTGACCCTTTCCAACGGCTCTTTGTGAGGTTCAATGGACCTTTCCTCTTGTCTGAGTAATCGAGAGATCTCTTCTAGAATTTCTTCGTCCTCTTCTTCTTTAGCCTTAAATACCGAGAATTCAAAGTTGGGAGAAGGCATTGGATCATGTGTTTCAACGGGATTTAAAACAAGCAATCTGCATGACGTGATGATTCGTTTTTTAGAAGAGATAAAGAGAATTCAAGAGTGTGTGCAGTGTATTTTCTGAAAAATGCTTGTTTTTATTTATTTCTGGGCTGTTTTAGGATTACCATTTTCTGAAAAAAAACAAAAAGTGAAAACAGTAAAAAATGCAAAAATTACAGAACGACGTTTATTTATGATTTTGTCGATTCTTGAAACTACAGCCCTATAAAACAAAACTTTGTCGCTTTGGGCGAAGCGAAGAGGGATATTTACAGAAAAGTGAGCCCTATAAAAACATTTGTTTCACCTGGGCAGGGTGAAAGGTTAAAACATAGATGACAATTACTTAGACTTATGGACGACTTTCGGGACATCGACAGTAACCCATTGGCGGCGAACTCCTCGGTGAATCACAAAGTCTGGCACCTTCTTTCTTGGTTTGTCCTCAGAAATGACGCTGATTTTTGGCGGAGCTGGATCATTGGAGTCTTCCTCCCATGCAGAGTTGTCATAGATAAACTCTTCTGTTGTATCTTGCATAGTGTTATCACTCTCAGGCGGATCTCCCCATCTAGTTGGCTGGATGTCCTCGTATCTGATGCGACAGCTTTCAGGAGCGGTGTACTTGACCAAGAATTCATACTTGCCACTCGGTTGTTGGGATTCAGTGTTGAAGAATTTCCAGAGGAAGGCAAAAACCATAACATGGCACTCAATATCACAGTCAATTTCCAGGACGATGCTTTAGCCAACGTAATGATAGACAAAGGTTCATCCTTGAACGTAATGCCAAGCTCAACTTTGGTACGACTTTCATTTCAAGGTACTCCCATTAGAGGCAATGAGATCATCGTCAAAGACTTTAATGGATCCAGGAAAATAGTTATCGACAAAGTCGATCTTCTCATAACCATCGGTCCTCACACTTCCCAAGTCACTTTCCAGGTCATGGACATCCAAGCAGCATATAACTGTTTATTAGGAAGACCTTGGATACATGAAGCTGGGGCAGTCACTTCGACACTTCACCAGAAGATGAAGTTCGTCAAGAACGACAAATTAGTCACGGTATTAGGAGAGTAAGCTTTAATCGTGAACAACTTATCATCATTCTCCTGTGTAGAACCAGAGGAGGTCGTTGGAACTCAATTTCAAGCACTCTCGGTGAGCAATGAGAATCACCAAGAAAAAGGAACGTCGATTTCCTCATACAAAGACGCTCTCAAAGTAATGGGGAGTTGTGACATAAAAGGATGGGGACAAATTGTAGTTCCTGCTGATAACAAGACAAGAAAAGATCTTGGTTTTTCTTTGACATGTACCCAGACTACAAAGAAGGATGAAAGTTTTTGTCCCATTCAAGATTTCTTTCACAGTAGAGGCTTCCTCCACCCAGTATTTCAAGAAGTCCACACCATCGAGGAGAACAACTCTCCTGATACAGATGAGGAGTAGAAGTCTTATCTCAATGATGAAGGTTATGTATCTCAGGGAGAAACGTACATGTCATTCTGCCCTCCAAAGCAAAGTCACATATATATACCAAGATCAGATGTCAGAATGATCTACGGAGATTATGATCTTGAAGGATGTTGTGCTCTGCCTAGGGGTGGGAATAGGCCAGGCCAACTAACAGGGGCCTACGACCTTGCCTACATAGGCCAAGGCCTGGCCATGCTTTTTTTTAAAATAGAAAAGGTCTAGGCTTGTTTATAACCCTATTTACCTAAATAAGCAAGGTCGCGGGCCATACAAAAAACCTTGTAAGCCTATTAGGCCGACCTATTTATTAAACATGAATGAATTTATTTTTTTTATATTGTATTTTATACTTTATATTAAAATACAAAATTAAACTTAGTTATATTTAAGAACTTATGAAAATAAGTTGAAAGAAATCCTATGAATAATGTTATAAGGTGTTTTCATAAGTTCTCTCAAACAAATCATCTCACAAAATTTATACCACTAGGTAAGCTCAAATAAGTCAACGGAAACAAACATTTAGTCTCATTGTACTTTTGATTCTTTAGTATATTTAAATATTAATTGAATTTCTTATTTACATATGTTCAAATGATATAGGATTTTTAAGTGGGCTAATAGGCCAATCAGGCCTTCAAAAAGGCCAGGCTCAAGCCAAAAAATAAGCCTTTGATAAGCTACAGGCCAGGCTTAGGCTTTGAAATTTTTAGCAGGCTAGGCTCAGACTTGGCAAAGCCTTGCTCGACCCAGCCTATTCCAACCCCTACCTCTGCCTAACTCATTAGAGGAAGACACTCTGATGAAAGGCAACTTTGACTACGATTCTTATGAACCTCTGGATGATTTGCCTATCTGGAAGCCATACATGGAAGACTCGGGGCAAAAGAGTCAGCCGGATAATGTCTCTCTGCTGAATGATCTTGAAAAGAATACGCCTGTTCTCCCAGAGTCATGGAATTCTTACCCAGAACATTCCGAAAATGTCCAACACCATGTTGATGAATTTGCAAAGGTTGCAGGACAAGAATTCATTAACTATGCATTTCTTGAAGTCAACGTCATTGAAGAAGATAACTCATCTATTCCCACAGAAACCTAGGATACCGTGGGGCGGCCAAGCGGAAAGTACGACTTTCTAGTCAAATACACTACTCCCGAAAGCTTTCGCATCAGATATGAGGACATCCAACCAACTGGATGGGGAGATCCTCTTGAGAGTGAAAATACTATGGACGATGCGATAGAAGAGTCCTCTTATGATAACTCTGCATAGGATGAAGACTCCAATGATCCCACTCCTCCAGAAATTAGTGTCATTGCTGAAGACAAACCAAGAAGGAAAGTAGCGGACTTTTTGATCCACAGAGGAGTTCGTTGCCATTGGGTTGCGGTCGATGTCCCGAACGTCGTTCATAAATCGAAGTAATTGCCATATCTTTGTTTTGACCTTTCACCTTGCCTGGGTGAAATGGATGTTTTATAAGGCTTACTTTTCTGTAAATGTCCCTCTTCACTTTGCCCAAAGCCATAGAGTTTTGTTTTATAGGGTTATGTTTCAAGAATCGACAAATCATGAATAAATAATATCATTCTGAATTCCCGCATTCATTTCTATTTTCACTTTTCATTTTTCAGAAAATGGTAATCCTAAAAAATAACCCAAAGATAAAAACAAGCATTTTCAGAAAATACACTGCACACACTTTTGCATTCTCTCTGCCTTTTCTAAAAAAGGAATCATCACGTCGTGTAGATTACTTGTTTTAAACCCCATTGAAACATACAATCCAATGCCTTCTCCCAACTTTGATTTCCCAGTATTTGAAGCTGAAGAAGAAGAGAACGAAGAAATTCCAGAAGAAATCTCCCAACTACTCAGACAAGAGGAGAGGTCCAATGAGCCTCACAAAGAGCCGTTGGAAATAGTCAATTTAGGTTCGGAAAAAGGAAGGAAAGAAGTTAAGATTGGAGCACTGCTCAGTCCAACTGTCAGAGAAGGCTTGATAAAACTTCTCAAATAATTTCCAGATGTGTTTGCTTGGTCCTACCAAGACATGCCAGGGTTGGATACCAGCATCATGGAACATCACTTACCACTGAAAACAGAATGTCCTCCGGTAAAACAAAGACTGGGAAGGACTCATACTGATATGGCCATCAAAATTAAGGAGGAAGTGCAAAAGCAGACCGACACCAGTTTCCTTGCCACCTCAGAATATCCTCAATGGCTAGCCAACATAGTACCAGTTCCCAAAAAGGACTGAAAAGTCAGAATGTGTGTAGACTACAGAGATTTAACCAAACCAAGTCCAAAAGATGATTTTCCTATACCACACATTGACATGCTGGTAGACAGCACAACAAAATTCAAAGTCTTCTCCTTCATGAATGGATTCTCGGGCTATAATCAAATTAGAATGGCACTAGAAGACATGGAGAAAACGCCATTCATCACCTCCATGGGGCACCTTTTGTTACAAGGTAATGTCGTTCGGTCTGAAGAACATAGGAGCAACTTATCAAAGGGCGATGACAATTCTGTTTCACGACATGATGACCTAGAAAGTGTCGTAGAGTGGGCGGTGGTGTCTTTCCAAGAGTGATTTCACGTCTTTCAACGTCCTACTTCTTGAAGGCGACGCAGTACTTGTTCTTTATATATTTACGGCCATTTTGCTCTTTTGTATACGACCTGCGCAATACTTTAACATGAGCACTTCCTCAAAAAACTCTGCGGCCAAGAAGGTGACCGAGAAAATGAAGAAGGACGGTCCAAATGTTGCAATATCTGCTGCATCATCAATCGGAGCAACCTTGTCCGGGAAGAAATCTGTGACAAAGATGAAATCCTTTACAAAAGACCGCGCTCCGAAACGTGATTTTGGTGCAGATGTTGATGAGGACTGGGATGAAGACTAGTTCAATTTTATTCATTCAGAAGGCTGGAGAGAGAGCGATTAGCTTCTAGAGGGGAAGATGTATTTTGTTGTTGTTTTGATTGTCCTGTTATATGGTTGTTTTGTGGTTGTTATTTTGTTGTTTTTGATTGTTTCTTTTTAATTGTATTGTACAATGTTTTGGCTCATCTGAGGCATTTTATATAATATGTCGTTTTTCCTCCTGCAAGGAATTACCCTTTTATGTACCAAGCGTTATTTTTTTGCCTTTTTGTTTTCTGAGACTTTATATTAGCTCAACACCCAGACGTACACAAGAAGCCCCACTTTAGAAAGCATAAAAGGCCAGAAAAAGCGCTGCTAAAGGCCCACTTTAGACAACGCTTTTCCAGAAAAAACGCTGCTAAAGGCCTACTTTAGAAAGCGCTTTTCCAGAAAAAGCGCTGCTAAAGGGCTACATAAGGCAGCGCTTTTGCATAAAACAAAAGCGATGTCTTTACCTATAGCAGCGCCACCTTAGGCAGTGCTTTTAAGCGTTGTTAAAAGCCAAAAAAAGCGCTGTCTTTTCCCTTCTGTGGCATAGTGAAATCATCACCATAATATGGATGTACCTTCATACCTCATCAATCCTCTCATAGATTGTTGATCATTCACCTCAATAAAAAATTAGGGTTTTGGACCCTCTTAGAGCACTCAGACAAAGGATCAATCATGAATTATCATGATCTTCAAATTGTCAAGTTTCTCAAACATCCATAAAGGCTCAAGAGGTCTCCCACATCAAGAATCAAGCACAAGACTGCAACATTTCAGGTGGATCAAGCCTCAAGATCATCAGTGTCACCAAATTAGGGTTTTGGTCGACCAATCCAGAGAGAAATTTTCATCTGGGCATGAGCAAATACTTCGAAACATGATCCAAGAATCTCAAAGGGACCTCATGGATCCAATCATAAGTTCAAAATAGCCTCAAGTGATGCCTTCATCAAAAATCAGGAATTAGGGTTTCTTGACATAATTCACCCCTAAGTTGACTTTTGGAACAAGGCATGAGCCAAAACCTCAAGGAATGTTTTGAAGACCTCAAATATCTTATATTGATCTTCTCACAAGTTCAAATTGACCCGAAGAACTTGGTTCATGAGCAATATAGAGATTCAAATTTATCTGGATCCCAAACTAGGGTTTCTGATGAAAAGGCAACTGTGCCTTTGACTTTTGACCAAGACATGATCTCAAACCTTGGGACATGATTCAAGACACTCTAAAATATTTATGGAATCCATCCATTAGGTTTATTTTATCCCAAGGACTTGATTTCATAAAAGATCACAAAGTTTGAAATTCATCTGATAAAAAGTCAACTGTGCCCAAAACCAAGTTTGTCTTTTGAGAATTTTTGACAAAACATGGATTCTTTAAGTCCAAAACAATGTTAACTTATGGTTTTGATCATCATCCATTAAGAAAAATCAAGAAAAGTTGGGTTACTTGCAAAAGGGGCAATCTTAAGAAACTTGAATTTTCACTAAGTCATGAAAAAAAGTGATTTCTACCCAACTTTGCAAGACCATAACTTGTGATCCAAGTAACCTTTTTCTTCCATCCAAAGCTCAAATGAAAGCTCTCATTATATAATACAAGAATGTCAACTACACCCCATTCCAAATCTTCATGGATTTTGAGTTATGGATTGATGAAAATCATAAAAAATGAAAAATGGACATTTTTCAAACACTTAGAAAAATTTGAGACAGAATCTGTCTCATGATTTGTCCAACTTTGGAGGCATTTTTCACTATTATCCAAAATGATTCAAGACCAAAATTAAACATCAAAGTTGAAGTATGGTATATGGGCTTTCTAAAAAGTACAAGAGCCTCCCATGATTCAACTTGAGCAGGAAGTTATGAGCCTCCCAAAATGGCATTTTTCACCCTGCCCGCACAACATCATGGATACTTGACTTATGCCACACTATTTCTTCCTTCAAGTTTTGTCCATTTTTCCAACTTTGTCATCTTCCAAAAACACAAAACTTCAGATGACTCACTTGTTACTTGATCAAGGAGTCAAGAATTCAACAAGGCATGTGCAAAGTAATCATGACATGAAACTTGAAATTCAAATTTGGCATCAAGCATTTATGTGGTACATAGAGGTGGCATGGATCAGTTACAAGCCATTCCAAATGAGTCAATATTTCTCCAAAGATTAGAGGACCTAAACCTGCAAAGTTTAGCCCAAGTCAATGGCTAAAGGAGACTTTAGCTACATGACAAAAACCAATAGATAATAGGGTAATCCAGCCTCCGTTCACTATTCCTTCAAAAACAAACTTCCTCTACTATAAATAGAGGTCATTTGTGACATATTTGAATACACCAAAACATATGCAATCCATGTTTTCCTTCACTTTACTCTCCAAAACCAGAATTTGCTTCCTTTTCAAGTAACTATCGAATTTTTCAATAGGAAGAAATTCCATCAAATCTGAGAGTGTAGACACATAATATATATCATATAGAAGCTGTCCAAACACTTCTCCATCATCTGAAACACCAGAATCACAAACCTCCAAATCACACTCAAGCCAATTTGCAGTTGAGGTACCAAAAAGAGTTCAAGGTGTTTCCAATCCATTCCAAGCTTCCAAACACCTTACATAAGGTCCATTGAAGTTGTCCAGATCATCACACAACATCTGTAACACCTCTACATCTGAATTTGAATTCCTCTTGCACAAGTAAGCCTGACACTCTCAAACTCTATGATCCATGCATCATAAATGTGTTTTCAAGTTACAAACATGTTTCTGTACTTGTGTAGAGTGTTTCCCCTCAATTAATTGCCTTGTAGCTATCATGTATAGAATTTCATGATGTCCTTGCAAAAATTAGGGTTCATCTGTTCTTCACTTGATTTTTCACTCCACACTTAAAATAAATGCAATTAATTTGTACCATTGGAATCCTTGTTAAAAAACGAGCAACTTTCATGTTTACAAAAGCCAAAATCATTGAGTAATCAGAGAGTATTGAGAGGTTTTGCAAATCTGGAGAAACAGGGCACGCGCGAGGAAGAAGATGTTCTTTGCTCCCTTTTTCAAATATTTGAATATTTGAATTTTCTTTTATTTTTCAATTGATTTCAAAAATTAATTTCTCTCTGATTTTTAATCATTTTGGATTGATTCTTTTTTTCAAAATTCACAAATATGTTTAAATATTTTATTTCACAAAAAAAATAAAAAAAAATTATTTATTTAATATATTTTGAATTTTTGTAAAGAATTTCTTTTTTATTGTTTTTAAACATTTTAAAAGAGTTCTTTCTCTTGATTTTTCAAACTCAAATGAATTTCAAGTCATCATATGGATAAAACATGATTTTTCAAAACATTTTTCAAAGTTCACAACTTGTTTTTAAATATATTTGATATTTTATATTATTTTTTATTTAATTTTCTTTGAAAAATTGTATTTTTTTAATTAAAATTAGGGTTTTCCCTTGATTTTAAATTTTCAAACTTCATTTGAAACATTTTTGGGCCTCTTTGTAGAGTGTAAGACCCCCACTACTTATTGTACATAAATAATTTGGGCCTCAGTCATTATATAAAAACCGCGACACCTTTGTATAAGCCCCATTTTTATTCTTTACAAACACTTTTGGACCTCTATTAGAGTGTAAGACCCAATACCTTTGTACATAAATAAATATTTAGGCCTCTGCTATAGTATATGTCCCACAACGTCTTTTAGTATCGCGGTGTGATCACTGTTTTCAAATAAGTCATTTGGACCTCAACTTGAGTATAAGCCCCAATAATTTGTACATAAACTTTGTTTTAAACAATAAACAACCTCCATGGGCCTCTCCTTGACTTGTAATCCCCATACCTCTGTTTTCAAAATCATCTGTCTGTTTTAAACTGGTACTAAAAGGAGCATTATTCCCGGTGAAACTGCTCTTAGACCACTTGGGCCTCTCTTTGAGTTATAAGCCCCAAACATTTTCTTCTCTTAAACAACTTTCTTTTAATTCAAATTCAAATTCAAAGTTTTCTCAAAACTTTCTTCAATTTCTTAAAACCCTAATCATACAGCTTTAATCAATACAATCAATCACAATACACTTGGGTCTCTTTTCAGAGTGTAAGACCCAACATCTTTTCAATTCAATACATACTTGTTTATATACATGTTGATACACTTATTTGTATATATACTTATGCATATTTGTTTAGAGTTTCCCCAGCAGTTAGGTCTACACTTAGGTCAAACCAGAGGTTACTTCTTACATAGTCAATAACTAGTTCCCTTATAGGAAACTCCCCTCGACACAGTCTGCCTCCTCTTGGGCTTATTCAATATGGAACAAAGAAAGGCATTATTCCCGGTGAAACTTTTCTCAAGACTGTCAAAACTTAGAAACATATACAAGAAATTCATTTCCCCAGAGAGGATTAATTCCCGGTGAAACTTCTTTTGAATTTCTTCAAACATTAGAACTGTTCAACAAAGAAAGGATTAATTCCAGGTGAAACCTTTCTTGAACTTTTCTTAGGCTTGGACCCACAGGCTTCCTAGAAGTATCCCCAGCCTCGTCTTGGACTTAGTACAAGGACCACCAGGCTTCTTAGAAGTTCCCCAGCGTCCTCTTGGGCTTAGTACAATGACCCAAATGCTTCCTAAAAGCATAAGATAGAAATTAGTCATCTCTATTAGTTCACTCTTCAGGAAAGTCAAAAGTCCAGAACATCCTACCATTCTAGTGTTGATCTTCATCCCTTAAACCAACATCCTCCTCTTGGGCATCATACAATGATCTCTCTCCAACCAGAGTCTATATCTTCTTAATGAGACTTGGATAGTCTCAGCCTCCTCTTGGGCTTCATACAAGTAGACTTGGAAAGTCTCACCCTCATAGTCTCCTTTTTTACTTCACATAAAGACCTACAAGTTTCCTAAAGGCACAGGATAAAACCTGATCATTTTACCAATACACCAGTCTCCAGCAGTGTTAAATACCTCTAAGGTTTTCAAACTCACCTTTAAACTCCTTTGACCCCTAACAAAGCTTAATTTTCACCTTGAAAATCCCAGCCAGGGTCAGATTGACCTCAACAAAACCCTAACTGAATCAGAGCCTCATGGCATCTGATACTTCAACTCTTCCCTAATTCTCCTAACAAGAGTTAGATCCCTTTTGGATTCCCCAATACAATTTAGATCTTCTCCTGGATTTTAACAATCCTCAGCAAGAGTCAGCCTTCTCTTAGGCTTTATATAATGATTTTCCCTAGATAGCCTCAATCTTGGGCTTTGTACAAGATAAATATAACACTCCCCAGAGGAGTCATTTTCTTTCAGCCTCAATCTTGGGCTTTGTACAAGAAAAATATAACACTCCCTAGAGGAGTCATTTTCTTTCAGCCTCAATATTGGGCTTTGTACAAGACGGATATAACACTCCCCAGAGGAGTCATTTTCTTTAAGCCTCAATCTTAGGCTTTGTACAAGACAGATAAAACCCTCCCCAGAGAAGTCATTTTCTTTTAGCTTCAACCTTGGGCTTTGAACAAGGCACAAAACCCATCTTCCCCTCAGATGAGACCATGAGTCCACACTGTAGGAAGATACCTCCTCTATATATCACATATCAAAACAAATAATCAAAACCTTTTTCCAGATAATTGCTATAAGTGGCACACTTGTTGATTCAAAATCCAAGCTGGAGTCCTTCCTTTATCCTGGCTAAAATCTCTCTTTCATCTGACTGTTGTAAGTGGCAAGCCTCTGGATTCCATACATCCAAGCCAACGTCCCTCTCTTAGCATGAAAGATTCATAAAGGAAAAAGTGGCATTACTCTACACTGATTTAAAGCTTCTTCCTTCATGACATCTCTCTTATAAAGGAAATTATGGCATTGATGGATTCCACACATTCCAGTTAAAGTAATTTTCCTTATAACCAATTACCCAACATTTGTGATGAATAGGTGAGATATCTCCCTTTAGAGATGAAAAATTCCCTCTCAGTCAAACTTTAGCTTCAATCTTGGGTTTTGAACAAGACACAACTACTCCGATAGCTTCAATCTTGAGCTTTGAACAAGACACCAAATATCTTTCCTCCCATAGAATAGGAGGAACTACGATTGCTTCGTTTTCCCAAATCTCTTTACAGGAATATGTAGGCATAAGATTGCGAAATCTTAGCGAGCAAACACATAAAAAACTTTAGGTCCAGATACCTTCCCAAAAAACAACAGAAAACCCAAAAACAGCAAAAACATTCTCTCAACACTCCAAAAGGAGAAACTTTCCCAATCCACAGCAGATAAACACAAGAAAGCATTTCAAAATAAGAAGAAATACATGCAAAAGAAGGTTCCTATAGATTAGTATAGATACATTGGGTGTTAACAGCTTTCCTTTTGTTTAACCAGACCCCAATCTCCGATCTCTTAGCATTTGTTAAAGAAAACATTTGTGTGCAGGGTTAGTTTAAGATATCTTCCCCTTCCTTTTTAGCTTCATAGGATAAATACATAAATCAGAAAGTAGCACCAATTATAGGGTAAGGTAGTCGCGTCATCCAAAAAAACCGACGGCTACAGCAACCAAATTTATTTTCAAGGATTGCTACAAAATATGGAAGATCCTAAATCCATATAAATCTTTTGAAAATAAATATAACACACAAACCATAAACTTCATAGTAAATGTAAAACAAAATTATCATTAAAACTTCATGCCTCTTAAAACATATATATCAATATTGAAAAGAAAAAAAAAACATGAATTTCAAATATATGTTTCATGATCCAAAAATAAATAAATAAAAAAACATTTATGTTTAGAGGACGAATCTCAATAAACTAAACATGAAGTCCTGTTCTGATAGCACTTGTTGGAATTAATTTAATAATAATTATATAAACATGCTCAATAGGAAAGATTAAAACTATAATCGTACTTTTGTGCAAAAACCATATGAGCATATAAATAAACTAGGATCTACAACATGTTAATTTATCAAGGATTGAGAATAGGAATACCTGGATAATCGAATCATTGACACGCCAAATTTATACTTTCTTGAAATACAAAGTAAAGAGAGACGAATAACGTTCACCTGTTGGCTTGTGGTTCTTCCTCAACCGGTACTCCTAATGCCTTGAATTCTCTTCAGATAGGGAGAAAAGATAAATTGCTTACGTATGGTATATTAGGGACCATAGCCTATATATAATGTGATGGCCAATTAGTGTTCTCATATTTCCAAATGGGCCATCCTGACATCCACTCATATTTGAGCTCATATCCAATTAATTAATTAATTACTAAATAGAAATCTAAATAGCCTTTTAAATTTATATGGCCACATAATAATTATTGGAATTTAATAATTAAATAATATTAATATTATAAAATATTCCAACAGACCAGAGGTTAACGCTCAGATGAGATGCCCTAGAACTGCCAAGTGTCCCGCGTGCAACATCCCACCAGAAGGGATTAAAACACTAAACCAAAGAGAGAGGGTTCACTTTTGAGCCTACTCTCTCTCTCTCTCTCTCTCTCTCTTCAAACCCAAACCTTCAACGCTCTCTCTCTGTCTCAATAAGAACTCCCACTGGTGTTCATCAGGAACACTAGTTTCTGCCGTAAACCTCTCTTCATCCCACCGTCAAACCCAGAATTCAGTTGAGTTTCAACCGGAAAACACAATCGAAGCCCCTAAACCAAAATCTTCTAAACACAAACCCTATACAAAAACATACCATGAAATCGAATTCGGACTTGTTTTCCACATAAAACCCCTTAACTACTGAGATAGAAAATATCCCCAAACAAAACCCTAATTCAAAAATCAAGAGCAATCTGCCTCAAACATCACGTATTAACAACAATCAATATTGCTTAAGGCTTATCTACGAAAAAAGTAACGAAATCAGTATAAAAGGAAAGAAAACCTCGCCGGAGTATGAAACTTCGACAAGGGCCCAACCTTAAGGCATGATATTCTGAGCTTTCTCTCTTTGTGTTGTGTATGCGTCTCTTTGACGAGGTCTGAGGCTTAGCTCAAAGCTAGCTCAGGTTCAGATGTTGAACCTGAGTAGCTTATTTGCGAGAGGCTTTAGAATTAGGGGAGAGTTAGGATTTTTGCAAGGAGTCAATGCAGGATTTTTCGTGTGTTTTGGTGAGTTTTCTTGTGTAGAAACAAATCAGAATTTATATAGCTCACAAGTTATCGTAGAGTGATTAAATATTGGAATCACTCTATAGGCAACCGAGAAAATGAGAATTTGTGTAGAGTTTTCTCTAGGTGATCTCCTTCTTCTTGAATGAAACAATGACCCTATTTAAAAAGTCGTGAGGTACGTGTGAAACTTTGTGAATCACTTATAATTGTGTGAGGAAAAAACCGTTAGAACTGAAATTCTATCCCTGATATTGTTGGATTGACAATGGTGAGGTGTGATTTATGGTCCCTAATTGATAGTGAAATCATGTGTACATATTTGTTTTTTATTTTGATTCATTTGATCTTCGGCCCACTCAAAATGATATATGTGTATTAATGATGAAAGATATGGTTTGTGTATTGTATGCTTAACATGCTCTGCAGCTCCCTTGGTTCACCTTTTGTTTTAATTTTCCCTTGTTACCAACTTGAAGCATGTGTATGATGTGGTTATCTTGATTTTCATATTGCAGGGTATTAGAATATGGTGATCATGGCATGTTGTATTGTGAGTGGAATATGAGGATGATGATGTAGATGGAGGGCACGAGGATGGAAACAACCAAAAAATCTATGAGGAGAAGTTGCATACACACCACCTATTTTCTTCCATTTTTTAGCTTCTTTGTGTAATTATTGTAAAAAAATGTAAAAGGAAAATTAAGTGTATTAAACAAAAACTCCTTTAAATTCAAAATTATCTTGTCTTTATCATTTTCCTTTGAATTATGTTATTTTATCCTTGAAATTATCTTTTAATCAAAATTAACATTTTGACTAATAGATTAAGATCAATTCAAGATACCAACCAAAAAGTCCAAAAGTCAAACCATTGACTTTGACTTTACCCTAAAAATAAAAATAATAGCAAGAGGTAGTAAATAAAGACATGGTGCACATAAATGAAACATAAGGTCAAAAAGGAAACATGCTCTTGACCCCAAGCTTAATCTAATGCATTTGGTTTATGAATGGAGGACCATATAAAAGATCCTTAACAAATGAAAGGCATGCCCAAATTAAATGGTCATGCTTAATGCTGATGGAACTTAAAAACAAAAAATTAAAATATGCAATGTAACATGTAAAAATGAATTGATGGCAAAAAATAAAAAGGTAGGAAAAAATTGAGGTTTAACAGCTTCCCTTATCTAATTGTCTTAAACTCGAGAATAAGAAGAACTACGGTGTTTATAATTTCAGGGTAAAAGTCAATTAGATATGAAAAAACCCAGAAATTTTGTCTTAAAATAAATGAGATGAGGCGAGAATGGTAGAGCAAGACTGACAAGATTATTTGGTAATCAACAGAGCAACATCTTATATGATATAATTGAAACTTTCCAAAAATGGAAGAGCATCCCAATGATATTTAAGACTCTTTGAGGATACCATAGCAATATCTGAACAAAATAAGTGAGACTCCCTAAGCATCAACTAAACAACATCTTACGCGATATAATTAAAACTTTCCAAAAATGGAAGAGCATCCCAATGATATTTAAGACTCTTTGAGGATACCATAGCAATATCTCAACAAAACAAGTGAGACTCCCTAAGCATCAACGAAGCAGCATCTTACACTACAAAAAAAACTGTCTCTTGCCACGTGAATTTCACGTCACAACCTTGAAATTCACTTCACAACACAGTATTTGCGACGTGACCATTCACGTCGCAGGAGGACGTGTGGCAACTTTTTTGCCACGTGAATTTCACGTCGCAACTTTGCCACGTGAAATTCACGTCACAACAGTCTGCACAGAAAATCTCCTTTGGTCTGCCATGGCTCAGTAGTGGCAGGGGGCGAAGAATACTTGTAAGTCTTTTGTGACGTGAAATTCATTTCACAACTTTGCCACGTGAATTTCACTTCACAACTTTTTTATTTATAAAAACAATCTTTTATGCGTTGAATAATTATAATTATATTAAATAAATATATATTAAGTAGCGACGTGAATTTCACTTCACAACTTTGTGACGTGAATTTTACTTCACAACTTTTTTTATTTATAAAAACAACATTTTATACGTTGAATAATTATAATTATATTAAATAAATATATAGTAAGCAGCGACGTGAATTTCACTTCACAACGTTGTGACGTGAATTTCACTTCACAACATATTTTTTTTAAATAAAAAAACTTTTACGTTATAATTAATAATTAATATATATTAAATTGAAAACTTAATAAATTGAATAATAAATAAATATAATTAAATACCAAAAATATAATTATAATAAAAACTAAAATAAAATTAATAATATCTTATAAAAATATAATTATTTTTCAAAAATTAAAATAAAATAAATGCTACATATCAATCCGGATCGGGATAGTTGTCAAGGTCAAGATCAACGTTATCATCAGCATCCACCTGTCGGTGACCACTAACTCCTTCATTTCCACCAAGATTATCGGTCCCTTGTGATTGCATGAATTGTCGCATCATCGCCTCCATATCAGCTTGCCTTTTATTCATGGCCTCTATTTGACTTTGTTGCTGCTCCATTAGACGTTTTTGCTCCTCAAGTTGGGCCTTTAGCGCCGCCTCACGTTGCTCTGACTCACGTCTCGCCTCGGTTAGCGCTAGTTGTCTAACGACTTCCATTATTTCGGGAGACAATTGTGGTGGATTTGAGGATCCTTCCCCATCTCTAACTCTTTGAAATAATGTCCTATCCCCTTTTCTTATACCGCCGGCCAAAGCTCCAGCACCAAATAAACACCCATTAGGCCCCTTTCCGCCGGTTACTAAATCCCAAATATAAAAATCCACTCGCGGATTAAGCGGCTCGCCTTCTCTCGGATTGTATTGAGGATTTTCAATCAAAAATTGTGTGAGCAACGTCTGATAATCCTCCTACACATGCAATAAAAAAATCAAATTAAATATAATTTTAAATTTTAAATTAAACAAAATTAAATAAAATAATAAATTAAATATAGTCACGTGATTTTCACGCCACAATATCTTAGTTGCCACGTGAAAATCACATCACAAAATTGTCATTAAATAAAAAAAATATAAACAATTGAAATAAAATAAAGTAACTTACCAAAGCTTTTCTAGTACGTTCGTCAACAAAACCCCCAGATTTTTTTGTTCTGGTCCTTATCACCAGCTCCACCATTGTTGGATCTCTCCCCAATTCCTTTTTCTAAATAATAAAATTAACTTTAATTAAAAAATTATTATAAATAAAATTTTAACTTTAAAAAGTATTAACAATTACCAAGCGTCGAGCATGTTCGACAACACTTATACTTCCAACCGCATTAAGGCTGCCCCCTTTTTCGGATGCTCTCATTTTCTTTGCTTTTTCAGATCTTTCCTTAAAAATAGGATCAGTTTCCCAATATTTAAGAAGTTCATCAAAGACTTCTTTGCCTATCCATTTGACACGGATATTTTCTTCTTGCCAACGTAATCTTGCACGCCGTAGCATGTCAGAAAGTCGAACTGCGCATCTGCCATAAAATTTTTTCTTAACCTCCTTCTCATTGAATACTTCCCACACACACTTTTCCTGCAATGTTGTATGACATTCAAATAAATAATTAGATAATTATAATAAAAAGGAAATTTAAACAAAATTAACTTAACAAATAAATTAAATTAATTATACCTTAAATAAGTTAAACCAAGCTTCTTTTTCAGTCCCAGGAACTTCTCTAAATCTCTTCCAAGCTCTTTTATACTTTTGCTGAATTACATAACTTATACACTGGGCAGCAGTCCGACTCGGCTCGAAACTAAACATCAATTATTTTAATTAGTATAAAAATATAAATTATAACTTAATATATAACTTGAATGCTTAAATAAAAATTTATTACTTACGAATTTTCGCTAGGCCAAATATAATATCTTCCTTCAATGATCGTAACCTTCTCACGATTATCTGCCAGATTATCTCCATCGACCTCATCATCTACCTCATGATTGTCCGCATTTGGCTCCTCATGATCATCCTCACGATCAGGTATATGTGTGGGATGTGCGGTGGGGGACACCCCAGATGGACTAATAAAACCTGGAGCCCCAGATGGACTAATAAAACCTGGATACTCACAAGGGGAGGAAAGTAATGTCATTAGAGGTTGAGAACTGGCCATGGACATATGATCTAACTGACTCAGCGGGGGAGGACACATTGCCGATTCGGGTGCCTGACATACTACTACCCTCGGACGTTGGGACTTCTTACCGCTGCTACCACTAGCCTTACCCTTATCAGGTCGGGGTGGCATTTTACCTATTCATAGAGAATACACATTTAATATATATTCATCAACACAAATAATAAGGAAAACAATATTTCAAAATCAATTTATTCAAAAAGTAAAATTACAAGGTTTCATAATGTAAAATTACAAGGTTTCATAAAGAAAAATTACAAAAACAATTTATTCAAAATCATCATCCATATCATTCTCATCATCTGATGTGATATTGTCCTCGGATCCAAACTCTTCATGCTCGTCGTCCACATCGTTTTCTGACAACAATATAGACGCATCAACTTGATCCCCCTCAACCATTGTATCAGACAAACTTGAAATTTGTTCAACTGCAATCACATCATTAATTTGTTTAACTTCATCAACTTGGTAAGCAACATCTTCCACTAGATCGCCACTATCAATATGACCCAATGGTTTTGTTTTGATTACAACAGACCACCCTCGTTTACGTGGCACAATTGAAGGATAAGGAACATAGTATACTTGCCTAACAATATGTGACATTATGAAAGGGTCATACTCTTTGTACCTTCGGTCCATTCGAATCTCAACAGTACCATATGCCTTATCTATTTTTGTACCTCTAGCAGATGGATCGTACCAATCACAAAAAAACAAGACAACTTTATTTTCCGAGTCCAAGTAATTGTATACCAACTCGTAGATATGTTTAACAAAACCATAGAAGTCGTCTTCACCACCATCTGTAACTCCTTTTACAAATACACCACTGTTTATGGTTTTTTTTCCTTCCGTCCATGTCTCTGTGTGAAATTTATATCCATTCACGAAGTATGTGTGCCATTCATTTGCGCTTTGAATAGGGCCTTCAGACAAGTTTCTCAAATGAAGTATTTCTTGAGTCGGTGCAACAATGCATGACAATTTTTCCTTGAACCATAATGGAAAATAAGCATGTATGTGACCGGAGGTTGCTTGTACACCGGTGCTATGAAAATAGGAGTTGTTAAATTCCCTAAAAAGAAACACAGTATAAGTTCCAAGGTATTAAGTTTTATATTCACATTGTAAAGAAATTTAAACAGTTAAAGTATACTTACTCAAGATATGGTTTAACTTCAACACAGTTAATCAAGACATGAACATGTGCAGATTGCATTTCTTTTTGGGTCAGCCAATGGACACCCTTTTTTCCAGAGGTACGACCTGGAAGCCCGAAGACTGATAAGGTAAATTGACTTCTATCGTTAACATTTACGGGATTCCTTATGATTCTTGGAGTTAACATCAAGTGATTGAAATAGTGACTGCAAAAATGAGATGTTTCCCGATGCAAGTAATGCGCACATATTGATCCTTCAACTTTAGCTTTATTTTTCACCGATCGCTTTGAATCTCCCATGAACCTTTCAAACGGATACATCCACCTATATTGAACTGGGCCGCCAAGATAAGCTTCATATGCAAGATGTACAGGTAGATGTTCCATAGAGTCAAAAAAGCCGGGCGGAAATACTTGTTCCAACTTACAGAGAATGACTGGAATATTTTGATCCAACTTATTGATGTCATCCACTCCTAAAGCTGACGCACAAATATCTCTAAAAAATTGACTAATCTCAATTAGTGGATTAAGCACATGATTAGGTAGTGAACCAAACACAATTGGAAGCAATCGTTCCATAAAAACATGGCAATCATGACTTTTCATACCATGCAACTTCCCAGTGTTAGCGTCGGCACACCTTGCCAAATTTGAAGCATAACCATCTGGCATTCTCAATTCTTTTAACCATCGACAAACCGCTTTAGCGTCTTGGGAAGTTAGACTGTAATTAGCCTTGGGCTTTTATAATTTTCCATTCAGTTGACGCTTTAACTCCAACTCTTTTCGATCACACAAAATTTCCATGTCTTGTCTAGCCTTCTCATTGTCTTTAGTTTTGTCTTTAACATCCATCACTGTGTTAAATACATTATCAAAAAAATTCTTCTCAATATGCATAACATCAAGATTATGGCGCAATAAATTATCTTTCCAATATGGGAGGTCCCAAAATATACTTCTTTTTGTCCAATTGTGTGTGACCCCATATCCATAAATTCTACATGCTTTACCAGTATCTGTGAATTTTGGTAGTTCCCTAACTTGGTCCCATACTTCACCTGGTGGCAATCGAGGCGGAGGCAAATCTGTTACTCGTTCGTCTTTTTTGAAATCAGTCTTGTTTCTTCTATAGGGATGATTTCTTGGTAGGAATCTACGGTGACAGTCAAACCACGAACTTTTCCCCCCTTTTTCCAACGTAAACGCCTTAGTGTTCCCCATGCAATAGGGACATCCCATTTTGCCATGCGTACCCCATCCAGACAACATGCCATATGCTGGAAAGTCGTTAATAGTCCACATCAAGGCAGCTCGCATAGTGAAGTTTTGTTTACTTGATATATCATAAGTCCATTCTCCAATCCACAACCTCTTCAAATCATCAATTAAAGGTTGTAAGTACACATCGATTCTGGCTTTTGGACTCGACGGTCCTGGAATGAGGCAGGTTAAAAACATGTATGGCTTTGTCATGCACATCTCAGGAGGGAGGTTGTAAGGGGTTACAATAACTGGCCAACAAGAATATCCGCTTCCAGACGCTTGGACATATGGAGTAAAACCATCAGAGCATAATCCAAGCCTCACATTTCTAGGTTCTGCAGCAAAATCGGTATGTATGCGATCAAAGTGCTTCCAAGCCTCACCATCAGATGGATGTCGCATAGTGCCTGAACTTGTTTTATTTGTATGATGCCATTTCATTTTACTTGCACTGTGCATTGAAGCAAACATTCTTTTCAACCTTGGTATTATCGAAAGATAAAATATGGACTTCACTGCTACACGTTTTTGCTTACGGTCAATGGCTTTACTACGGACTTTATATCTTGGACTCTGACAGAACTTACATTCCTCCAACGCTCCATCATTCGTACCAAACTCATTGTCATAAAACAACATGCAACCACTAATGCAACAGTCAATCTTTCTTACTTCTAAGCCCAACTTCGACACCAACCTCTTTGCATCATAAAAACTTGTAGGCAAGTTGTTTTTCGTAGGGGTCGCATCGAGCATCATTTTTGCGAAGAATTCCAAACACTGATCAGAAACATTCCAATTTGACTTGGCGGCCAATAATCTCACACACATTGACAGTTTTGAGTCAGACGACCCCTCAAACAACGGCGTATTCATCTCATTCAACAACTGATAAAATTTTTGCGCTTCCTCATTCGGCAACTCTTCCCCATCAAAATCTTCAGGTTCATCATAGGTCACATTCACACCAAAAGCATCGCCCACCATCTCACTAATCAGATTAAAGTTTTCCCCATGTTCCATCGGTGATCGACTACTTGAAGCATGTGTATTACTGGTCTCTGGTACGCTACCGGGCAATTCCTCTCCATTATATGTCCAAACCCAATAATTTTCAATGAAACCCCTTCTCTTCAAATGACGTTCTACTTCCTCTGGGTCATCAATTATAGGTCTACATCCACATTTAATACAAGGACACCTTACTCCTCCTTCGCTTCGACAACACTCCTGAGAAAATGCCCACCTGATAAACACTTTTACTCCTTCCTCAAAATTGGGTTTAAGTCCACGTCTTCCAGGATACAACCTATCGTACATCCAACTACGATAATACCGATAATATTCCATACTGCACATTTATACAATCAGTATTTTTAATTAATTATATACTATTCTTATAAAATGTATTAAGGGGATAATGGTTAATAGAATGAGAAAAAAAATGTATATACGAATTCATTATAAAATGAGAAAAAAACTTATACAACTTATAAAATTAACTATTTTTAATTATTATAAAATTATTGTTAAAGATAAAGGGTAAAAAAATTAGACAAAATTTTTACATAAGAAAAATTATTAGTGGGATGCATCCCACTAATAAACATACTATGTGTATATATACTACTAAACATAAACTATTGAAAATTTATACTATTCAAAATATATATACTATTCTTAAACATACTACTAATTAAACATAATATTTAAGATATAATATTAAGCATAATATTAAACATACATACTATGTATATTATTAAAAATTCTGTTTTTATACTTTAATATAATTAAGATAAAAATTATTTTTTTATAATTTAATATACTTTAATTAAAAATTCTGTTTATATAATTTAATATACTAACATAAAAATTTAATATAATTTAATATATATATAAGATAAACATTCTGTTTTTATAATTTATTATACTAAGATAAAAATTTAATATATATATATATATATATATATAATCTGTTTTTATTAAATATATAATATATACTAATATATACTAATAAATATATAATATATAAAAAATTAATATATATAATCTGTTTTTTAAAATCTGTTTTAATAAATATATACTAAGATAAAAATTATAAAATCTGTTTTAATAAATTTATAATATATTCTGTTTTTTTAAATAAATATATAATCTATTTTTTTTTATACTCAATTTTTTAATAAATATTATATATTATGTTTTTTATATTTTATTTTAAAAAATACATAAAATACATAAAAATTCTGTTTTTATAATTTATTATACTAAGATAAAAATTTAATATATATATATATATATATATATATATATATATATATATATATATATATAATCTGTTTTTAATAAATATATAATATATACTAATATATACTAATAAATATATAATATACAAAAAATTAATATATATAATCTGTTTTTTAAAATCTGTTTTAATAAATATATACTAAGATAAAAATTATAAAATCTGTTTTAATAAATATATAATATATTCTGTTTTTTTAAATAAATATATAATCTGTTTTTTTTATACTCTATTTTTTAATAAATATTATATATTATGTTTTTTTATATTTTATTTTAAAAAATACATAAAATCTGTTTTATCTAATAAATAAATATAATTTGTTTTATATAATACAAATATATTTTCGTTTTAAATAAATAAATATCACATATTTTCGTTTTCAGAAAAATATATTTTAAAAAATTTTATATTACATTTTCGTTTTAAATTTATATATCACAATAAATATATTTTACAAAAAAATAGTATTATATTTAAACAATAACAAACCAATAATATATAAAATTCAGAAAAAATATTAATTACAAAAATACCTCTTCTTCAATCTCCTTCAATCTTTCTCAAAATCTTCTTCAAATAATCTCCTTCAATCTTTCTCAAAATCTTCTTCAAATAATCTTCTTCAATCTCTTTCAATCTATTAAAATACAGAAAAAAATAATAAGTAAATTAATAATTTCAGAATATATTAAGAAAATGGATTATGTTTTTTTATATTTTATTTTTAAAAACACATAAAATCTGTTTTATCTAATAAATAAATATAATTTGTTTTATATAATACAAATATATTTTCGTTTTAAATAAATAAATATCACATATTTTCGTTTTCAGAAAAATATATTTAAAAAAATTAAATATTACATTTTCGTTTTAAATTTATATATCACAATAAATATATTTTACAAAAAAATAGTATTATATTTAAACAATAACAAACCAATAATATATAAGATTCAGAAAAAATATTAATTACAAAAATACCTCTTCTTCAATCTCCTTCAATCTTTCTCAAAATCTTCTTCAAATAATCTTCTTCAATCTCTTTCAATCTATTAAAATACAGAAAAAAATAATAAGTAAATTAATAATTTCTGAATATATTAAGAAAAAAAAAAGAGAAGAGAAGAGGAGAAATTACCTTAAATTTAAAGATGGGAAAAAAATGAAAGAGCAGAGAATTCTGAGTGAGAAAGGGGAAGGGAAGGGAAAGACGAAGGGAAAGAGAGAAAGAAGAGGGGAAAGAGAAGGAAAGAGAGAAAGTGAGTGGTCTGGGAAAGTTACAATTCATATAAATTAAATAGCCTATATAGGGACGTGAATAACACGTCGCTAATTTGAAAAGTTAATAACACGTCACAACAATCAACGGATAAATTTCAAATTTTCATCTTGCGAAATGTAAAACACGTCGCTAATTTGCGAAGTGAATAACACGTCACTAAGTTCCAACAGTCAAAATTTTGTAAGTCCCAACCTGCACATTCTGTACCCTATCACTTTAACGTCAGACAAAATTTTCCCTCTTAAATCTTGCGACGTGAATACCACTTCACTAGAAATTTTTTGAAATTTCAACCTTCCCTCTTCTGAACGCCATTGCCTTTTTAATTTTTTTTTTATTTAAATTAAATAGTTGCGTCGTGATTTTCACGTCACAACATTTTTTTAAAATAAAAATCTGGTAACCCACTTGTTAACTTTAAAACATGTGGTTGGAGAGAGAAATGATGTTTAAAATCAAACCAAATCCCTTCCATTCGAACATGATTTTTTTATTTAAGAATTAAGTGATGCAATTTTTTTAAAAATTAAATCATCATAAATTTCGTTTAATAATTATTTTCAATTGTTAATAAAATAAATATATTTAATCCTTATTAAAACACTATTATTAAAACATTATTGATATTAAATAAGATTTTAATAACTTTAATTTTATACAATTAATGGAAGGTTTATATTATTGCAATATTTTAAAATTCCTATTATATTATTGTCATATAAATTTTTAGTGGTGTATACTATCAAACTTTTTTTATCAATTAAAATGATTAGTTTCCAAAAAAATTTAAAAAACTAAAAAAAAATTGTTTTTTTTAAATATCATGTATTTCTTTTTTAATCCGAAACTCCTAAATTAAAGTCTTTTATTTTGAAAAATAAATAAATTTTGGAAAAGCTACTAGAATTAAATTTCTATTTTAAAATTATTAATGATTTTAAAAAAAAAACTTAAACAAGCATATTAAATAATAAAAGTGATTTATTAAAAATCTTAGACAAAAAAACTTATTTTGACAAATTACCTCAAATAGTTTAAAGTTGTATTTTAATTTGTTGATGAAGTGATAATAATTATGATAATCTTAGACATAATTATGAACTCAGATTATTCATATTTTCAATTTTAGAATGAGTTAAGCTACTTTAATACAATTTGATTAAATATTAGTATAAATTCAACGAGTTAATGTGAATAAAGTGTCCAATTAATTGAATTACAGAATAGTATTAAATTTTGAATTCTGGAAAATCAAAATATAGGGTTGGAACAGAAGAAACCTATGTTATTAGTATGTGATCAGAAGTAGGTGAAGTTTCACGAGAAACCTATATTTAATCCTTATTAAAACACTATTATTAAAACATTATTGATATTAAATAAGATTTTAATAACTTTAATTTTATACAATTAATGGAAGGTTTATATTATTGCAATATTTTAAAATTCCTATTATATTATTGTCATATAAATTTTTAGTAGTGTATACTATCAAACTTTTTTTATCAATTAAAATGATTAGTTTCCAAAAAATATTTAAAAAACTAAAAAAAAATTGTTTTTTTAAATATCATGTATTTCGTTTTTAATCCGAAACTCCTAAATTAAAGTCTTTTATTTTGAAAAATAAATAAATTTTGGAAAAGCTACTAGAATTAAATTTCTATTTTAAAATTATAAATGATTTAAAAAAAAAAACTTAAACAAGCATATTAAATAATAAAAGTGATTTATTAAAAATCTTAGACAAACAAATTTATTTTGACAAATTACCTCAAATAATTTAAAGTTGTATTTTAAAAGTTGTATTTCAATTTTAGAATGAGTTAAGATACTTTAATACAATTTGATTAAATATTAGTATAAATTCAACGAGTTAATGTGAATAAAGTGTCTAATTAATTGAATTACGGAATAGTATTAAATTTTGAAGCCTGGAAAATCAAAATATGCGGTTGGAACAGAAGAAACCTATGCTATTAGTATGTGATCAGAAGTAGGTGAAGTTTCACGAGAAACTCTAAAATACTGTGTAGAGGCTTGCATGCTTAAGATGTTCACATAAGTCAGATATTAAATTTTGAAGCCTTGACAAAATCAAAATATTATATTCAAATATACATATAATAATAGTGTTGGAATAATTATATAGACCATTTTGCCACGTGAATTTCACGTCGCAAGTTTGCCACGTGAAATTCACGTCGCAAGTTTGCCACGTGAAATTCACGCCGCAACTTTGCCACGTGAAATTCACGTCACAACATCCCAATATTCAAAAAATTATATAGTCTGGACGAGAGAGAAGGTGGAAATTATATAGACCAGGTTGCCACGTGAATTTCACGTCACAACATTGCCACGTGAAATTCACGTCACAACATCCCAACAGTAAAAAAATTGTGACGTTGGAATCATGACACAAATAAAAATGTCAGTCAACTATCCCCCCATCAATTCAGCGTCAGACTTCTTCCCTCCTGAATGTCCTTTTAATTTTTAAATTTCATGTTGCGACGTGATTATCACGTCACAACTAAAAATTTGAAATTTTCAAATCTCCCCCCATCTGCCTAACCTGTGCACGCCTGATTTCTTTTATTTTTGTATTTTACTTTTAAAGTTGCGACGTGGTTACCACGTCACAGCATTTTGTTTAAAAAAAATTACTGCCTTTCTCCTATGCATGCAGCAATGTCAATATTTTAATAATAAAAATATGTAGCGACGTGATAATCATGTCGCAACTCTCTTTTTTTGCCACATGATTTTCACGTCACTATATCACGAGGCTGGAGATAGTTTTTCTTGTAGTGTTACACGATATAATTGAAACTTTCCAACAAGGGATAACATCCCAATCATATCTAAGACTCTCTGAGGATACCAAAGTAGTATCTCAAATAGAACAAACGAGATTCCTTGAGGATCAATGAAGCAGCATATTACGCAATATAATTGAAACTTTCAACAATGGAACAACATACCATTGATATCTAAGACTCTCCGAGGATAACAAAGTAATATCTCAAACAGAACAAACGAGATTCCATAAGGATCAATGAAGCATTATCTTACGCGATATGATTGAAACTTTCTAGAAATAGAACAACCTCCCAACTATAGCTTAAACTCTTCGAGGATAACCGAGCAGTATCTCAAACGAAACAAACGAGATTCCCTAAGGATCAACTAAGTAGCATCTTATGAAATATAATTAAAACTTTCCAACAATGGAACAACATCACAATCATATCTAAGACTCTCTGAGGATAACAGATCAGTATCTCAAACAAAACAAACGAGATTCCCCGAGTATCAACTAAGCAACATCTTACGTGATATAATTGAAACTTCCCAACAATGAAACAACATACCAATTACATGTAAGACACTCTAAGGATACCATAGTAGTATCCCATATGTTTATTCGTTAGGAGAAAAAAATCCATAAAAGACTCCCTTTGGAGGAGGTTTACTAGCAGAGCTTTTAAGGTGAAAATCTCATAAGAGACTTTTTAGGGTAACCTTTGCTTTGGGAGATGTTGAATGCCAAACATGTCTTATTTTGATCCATATTTCTTGGCATTTTTCAACTCATTTGTTATGTTTCAATGGATTTATTCCATGTTTCAATGTTATTCTTCAATTATGTTGCAAATACCTTTGGTTGCTTTGATTTGTGTGTTATTGTGTTGGATTTAGGCATAAAACATCGAAGATCGAGACACAAGTGAATTGAAAAGGAAGCCAAAGAAAAGAAGAAGATCCAGCAAGTTCACTGTGTGAACAACAGCAAGGTGTCAGCGAGTGTTCGCTGTGCGAGCTCCTGGAGAAGCCCTAGCGAACCATCCCAGATTTGAGGCAGTAAGAAAAGGACCATAAGTTCGCTGTGCGAACTTGTAGCGAAGAAGCTCGCTGAGCGAAGAAGTGTTCGCCCTGCGAACTTAGATATTTCCTCAGGGGAGGTTTAACTATTCAAAGGCACTTTAGGCGCCATATAGTGGTCTTCGTTGGGCTAAGAATATGTTCACTGGGCGAACTTGGCAGATTTTAGTTGTACTATATATGTACTTTTCACACTTTTTTGAGATCAGAGCCCCATTTTTCACATAGAAATCATATTTTCAGCATTTCTTCAGCAAAGAGTGATATTTTGCAAATAGAAGCTGGATTTGCATCCTAGATCAGTTCTTCGACGTGGATGCTCATTCTTCTTCTCTCATTACTTGTAAAGCAAGCTACCATGGTTATGGGTAGCTAATTTCCTTTGTATCAAAGGTAGAGGTATTCTACCTTAGCTTTATGTATTTCTTTTGACTGGCCTTGTATGTGAACAAGTGATGATTAATATATGATGAATATTTTTGTTCTTAATGATCCATTCTTGTTTTGTAAAACTCTAGACATAGATTTTATGGAACTTGACCTAAAATATTCATCTATCAATTCATAGATTGGAGAGATCGGTCTATGGTTAATATTCGCTTTGTTTTGAACTTAAAGCTTACTATATTGGTTTTTATATGGAGAGATCATGTCGCGATGAATACGGTATTTCTCACGACACCGCTCTAGACATAGACGGTATTGAGAGAATACGTGATGATATTAA
The DNA here is from genome assembly GCA_022829125.1 of Lathyrus tuberosus. NCBI lineage: Eukaryota > Viridiplantae > Streptophyta > Magnoliopsida > Fabales > Fabaceae > Lathyrus > Lathyrus tuberosus. Next base: position 4,636,886 of record JALAZF010000387.1, read on the forward strand.
TCGGATCCGATTTCACATGCAAGATTAAGAGAATATGTATTAGTTAGGGTAGATGAAAACTACTTTTGATATATTTGTTAATTAAACTTTAGAATTTAAAGCTTTGCTACTAAAATCGTGACAATTTATGAAACAAACTTTGAAAACCCTTTTCTTAAAACGGTAAACTATTGAACGGAAAGCATCCCGTATCAGAACAATCCATGTGGAGATGATAACCAAAAACCCTTGTATTTACCATTCTAACTAAATGGCGCCGTTGCCGGGGATTTTTGTTTGATATTGCAAGCATTGAAAGAGTTTATTGATTTTAAGATCTTTGTATTGTGATCTCTTACCCCTGTTTATTTTTCTAGTGCTATTTGATTTGTTTGGTTAAGTGTGCAGATTCTGTTTATGCGAGGGAGTGTACCTACGGACCAACTTCTTTTCAATCCTGATATTGAAAGAACTGCGCGGAAGCTCAATAACGGAACTAGCACAGTAAAAAAATGAACAATTTAAACAAAATTGCAGGAAGACAAGACGTCGTAACAGCACAGTAAAACAATGAACAATTTAAACAAAATTGCAGGAAGTAAATAACGCAGATCAATCGTTAACCCAGGTCGGTGCAACGTCACCTACATATGGGGGCATCCAAGCTAGGAAGGAAATCCACTATAATAGTATTAGTTTGAATTTCTAAACAACCTCTGGTTATACAAACTTTGCACCTAATCACTACCCGTGGAATTTCTATCTAAGAATCTCCTAGATATGAGACCCCTCTCACTCCCCCTCAATCACACAACAATGATGACAACGAAAACAATCAAAGAGGAGACACACTCTGATAAACATAATCTACTCTTGCTTAAAAGCTTATGAGTGATTCAAAATTACAACTCAACTATCACTCCAGCTCTAGCATCAAGGTGATACGAGAGTGGCTCACAAACAACAAAGAATAATCTAAACCCTAAAGAACTCTCTCACACAATACGGCTTCCATCTTGTTAGGTTTAGAGTCGTTCTTTCAATAACTTTAGAAATGCACGGGCTTGATGAGAAGATGATCAACAGATCCACAACAGACTGCTGCATAATCTTCTGCATAATTTTTGGAATAAAATCAAATGTTTCCTTAAATGTTTTGACATCCATAATATTATGGAAGAGAATATATTATTTCCTTAAAATCAAATCCATAATATTCTAGAAGTGAATATATTATTTCCTTAAATGCAAATCCATAATATTCTGGAAGAGAATATATTATTTCCTTAAATAATTTATGACATCCATTCTTGGGAAATACGACAAAGCTTGAACCGACCTTTGCTACTTCTAAAAACACACGCTTCTTGGACTATAATATATGTGAATCATATCTTCAAAGAATCTTAAGAGATCTCACGATTAAAAATAAATCTTCCAAGAATGTAAAACCACAGCACGCCACGATGTCGTACATGTTGTCAAGACATCTTGTCCAACATCTTGCTATTTCAATTATTTTAACAAAATGATGCCGATCACAATACAAAATACCTAACAAATATTTTATTATTATTATTATTGATTAATTAAAACTTATTTTAATTAAATAATTAGGTTAATTCAGCTTTAATTGATTCATTTAATCCCTTTAATTGATTAATTAAAATAATTAATTTAAACTAACCTAAGTGATTAATTTAAATCAAGCTTAGTTAATTAAATTAATCATATTTATTTAACTATCCTATCTCTCATGTCTATACATTAATCTTTGCATTTTTTGCTCATTTAGACTTTTATTCTCATCATTATTTTTTTAGTGGCTTAAATTGAAAAATTAAAAGAATGATTATATCAATGTTAAATATATTTTATAAGTGTAAAAACCCTTGGTCAAACGCCAAGTGGACTTTTCAAAAATCTTGGTCCAATGCTAATTGCCCTTTTCAAACCCGATTAATTTTGCTTCAATGCGATACAAATCTTTTTCTTGATTAAACGTAACATTAAAACCTTTTTTCTTAACAAACACGAAAAAAGAGGACCCTTGGAGTATGTCATTCCTTGAATCCTTGAATGATCGGTCCCGATGCACACTACTTGGGCTAGCCGTTTCTTCATTCTTTCATTTCTAAAACACTTAACAGAAACTTGGACAAAATGAGGGAATATTGGAGTCTCGCATTCTAGTGGAATCTTTGAACAATCGATTCTAAAGAATACGCCACGTTCTTACTGAATGTTTGTTGTCCATCAAATAAATTTCATAAATACATTGAACGAAAAATGATCGTTGGAGTCTAACATTATAGTGAAACCCCAAATAATTAGTCCCAAGGCTCACGTCTCGTTCTCACCGAGCATTCGTCATTAACCTACAAAACATCCAACACATCAAACTTATTTTCTTGCCCTGTGTGATTGATAACCTTTTACAAAAGAACATTGCTTAGTCCATCCTAACGTGTATACAAAATAGCTCTTAAGCATCCGCCGCAAGCGTACAAGCCAATGTTTAACCATTATAATGCAATCTAAACACTTGTTCAATAAAACAAACCAACCTACAAAACATAGTTTTCTATGCCAAACTATGCAGTTTTGAGTTGCTCATTGTACCTAAGGATACGTAGGAGCGAGACTCGCAGTCTTATCAAGCACCATAATTAAAACCTTTTTGAGACCTATTTTCCTTTCCTTTTGAACTTTTAATTATTCTAAGAAAATAATCAACATAAGCTAGCATTCAAACTCAAATTTAACTAAAAGGTTCTCGTTGAGTACAATGGACGTGGGGGGTGCTAATACATTCCCCTTGCATAATCGACTCTCGAACCCAAATTTGGTTGTGACGAATATATTCTTTCCTTTTTAATGATTTTATAGATATTTTCCCTTTCCTTATTTGGAATAATAAATTTTGGTGGCGATCCTATTCAATATCATTTGCGCAAGTGCGTGAACGCTTTGCGAAGGATCATAATTTTCAAGATGCGACACATAACCTTTCTTATCTTTTATTGCCTAGTACACTGTTGGCACAATTTAGTTTCTTAATTCAAGGTTTTAACATGATTCACTCTGAATTGTCAGTTGGTGATATAGATGCCCCACTTGAATCTCTAGGCTCATGATTGATGTTGTAGTACTTTGGTTTATGGTAGTCTGACTCTAGTTCATCTCTTTCTAATTTATGACCATTTATTCTTGACTTGTCTTGGTGGATTGCATAAAAATTTTCAGGTCTTCCTCTAATGATTATCTTCTTGTACTATCCCTAGAATGATAATGGTTACCTACTTGAAAGCATTATTGGTCTCTCTAACTAGGATTACCTGAACTGTTTGTTTGTAAGTTGACATGTTTGCTTTCTTACGACTCCCTCATAAATGCACAACTCCTATTTGGATGGTTTCCCCCATATTCAACACACTAAAGAACCTGTGTATGGTTGTTGTTTGTGTTAGCTACCTTGGCTACTATCAATTTCTTTGTTAACATTTAGATCTAAACTATAATCTCTGCCTATGAGTCGGTAGTGTAAATGTTTCGTTCTTTTGTATCCTGCTTGCTAGAACCGTATTCGTTCTGACATACATTCTCAATGATAATCCTCATCTCATCATCAATTTTCATTCTCAATGTACCTCCTGATGACACATCAAGAAACATGCATGAAGTAGTTGTCAATCCACTAATAAAGTGCATCAGTTTGTCCATGGAATTCACGTTATGGTTTTGACACTTGTGAAGTAAGAGTTTAAACCTTTCAGACGCCTCTGATATTGAATCGTATTCATCCTGACTAAAATTCGTGATGGCAGTTCTTTTTTTCCACAAGCTACTTATTTGAATAGTATCTCCCTAGAAATCCGTCTTCTAACTCCTTCAATGTCTGAAAAATACCACTAGGGATACATTGCAACCATTCATTTTCCTTGCTAATCAGCGAGAACTCGAACAATTGTAGTTTCACCTGATCAGTTGTGACCTTATCTAGATTGCACATGGAGAATTCTTTGTATAACCTAATCAGATGTTCCCAAGGATCCTTTATATCCTGCCCATCAAACTATTTATATCTTAACCCAGATAGTACAAACTTTTGATGTCAAAAGTCACAGGAATCACATGTTGGAATCCCTGTGATATCTAACTGGTATCGCTTCTTTTACAGTAATCCCCCCATGTATGTTGTAGTGAATAACCATATTTTGTTTACACAAATTGTTCTCTCTAATTCCAAGATCCCACAAGAGAAGTGTCGAATCCAAACCTCGCACAAACACAAACAACAATACCTCAACAACACTGTACCAATAGAACAATTAAATACGTAAAAACTAAAAAATATCAAACTACGCTACAAATAGAAATTTTTAACGATATCAAACCAGAAAATTTATATGATAAAGCAAAAATTTACACACTATGCCTTGTTGAAAATATCAACAATCCCCAGAAACGGCGCCAAAAACATGATGGAAAATTTACTAGCAAGTGTACTAATGTTGTTATCGAAGTAATAAAATTTAATTCGTCTCCACAGCGATTGCGAACTTAAAACAAGGAATATTATGCAATGTAAAAAAATAGTAATTTGGGGGTTCGCAAGTTGTTTTGGTAGAAAATGTAAGAAAATATTTTCAGAACAATGATGAAAAATGCGGTCATGTCGCATTATCACAATCCCCTATTTCCACTTAATTGATGAAATGCGCAAACAAACATGCATGACTACAAAGTTACACGACAAACTAACTCTATCACTACACTCAATCCCTTGGCGTGTAACTCACTAATATGGGCGTCAACTCCTAGATACCTCATCCCATTTTTCCTGTAAGAATAGGCAACAAATTGCGTTAATCCTTAAGTTATAATTCCTAATTATACTATCGCTAGCTGACAATCAAATTCAACAATCAATGTAGTTCAGATAAATATCCCTAAGGTCAATACTCACTATCTATCAAAATCAATTAAAAAGTTGTAACAATCAAAAAGCAATGCATACAATCATTAACTGAATAATAACTATAAGTTAGAACAATTACGTTAATATCATCTGCTCATATGTCTCAATCAAACAAAAATAGGTTCATCATTAAATTTCACCTAACCTATGGGTATCTAGCTACTCATAACGATTTAAACAAATACTAATAGCATAGATGCAAAGAGCATAAAAAATCACTGAAGAAAGAGCTCTCCAACAACTTCAATGGCCTCTAAAACCTCCAAAAATTGCTTTAAACATCATTTTCTCTCCTTGGTAGTCAAACCCCTTTCTTTTCTCTTTCTTTTCCTTATAAACCTTCTGAAAAACGTGTCAGGCTAACAAATACAACGAGGGTGCGCCACTTATCAGCGCAAGCGCGTTGGACGATCATTACCTCAATGCAAACGCGTTGCCTTTATATGCTAGTGCATAAGATGGCAGCGTGGGAACTTTATCGGTGCGCGTAATCCATGGGCTTCAACGTGTTTTTGATCCTTTTTCACCAATTTTATCACTAACTTTGTTTCTTCACCCAAAAGTTCTTTTTTCTAACTTTTTCACTTAAATTCTTCTAACTTGCTTAATTCTTATCTGAATTTGACGGTTTTTCTTGCTAAATTTTTTTTTGCCTCAGATGTCTGCTTGCTGGCATAAACCCTAATGCCATATTATATAGTATTAAGCTTGATCAACTTGATTTTTAAATGAATGAAAGTCAAGTTATGGATGACGGACGTAGATTTTGTGGGAAGGCCTAGAACTTGAAATGTGGAACCGGAACCGGAAGTTGGAAATGAGGGTAATTAGTGGCCCAATTCATTCAGCAGTTGCAACAGCAACAAAATCAATTTGTGCTGCAAATGATGCAACATATGCAAAGTAAAGCCCAACCTCAATCCACTTCATAAAATACCATGTTTGAAAGTTGTATGAATCGCCTCCTAGCACATGATGGTTAACCGACATGGAGAAAGTATTCCAGGTGGTGTCGTTCCATGAGCAGGACAATGTGATGTTCATAATGACGTGTTGCAGGGTCTTGCAGCAAGATGGTGGGCTAATGCTTCAGCCCGCATGACTACCCAAGGAAATCCTATGGTTTGGGAGACCTTTTAAGCACTTCTTCTTGAAAATTATTTCCCTGACAGTTTTCAAGCTCAAAAAGAGTCAGAGTTCCAGTAATTCTGTCAGGAAGTATATCTGCAACTGAGTATGCGGAGAAGTTTAAAGGCATGGCTTCCTACTCCAATCAAGCCGTGTATGCCCCAAATGAACATTAGAATATTAATGAGTTCATGATTGGTTTTAGAGGAAAAATTGATCACACTATTGCACAATAGAAGTTTAACACTTATGTTGAATTGATCACACTACAATGTTGCACAACATAAGTGTAACACTTATGCTGAATTGTTGCAACAATATTATGTTGCGAAGAATAGCTTAGAGAAGATTCGAGCTGAAAGGGAGAAATCCAAAAAAGGCTACAAAGAGCAAGGAACAGTTAATCACCAATTAAAACCCATGGGGCTCTCCATCAAAAGGAAAGTAATCTCAAGGTGCAAGAATGCAACCACCTCAGTGTGCCAGCTATAAGAAAAACCATTTTGGTGAATGTAAGAAGGAAGTTTGGAGATGCTACCAGTGTAATGAGCAGGGCCATATGGCAAAGGATTGTCCATCTCAAGGGACGTAGGGGAAGAGTATTGGTTGAGTTTACACCATGGATGCTAAAAAGGCCAAAGGTAATAACGACCTTATTGTTGGTACATGTTATGTGAATAATCAACCCTTATTTGTTCTATTTGATTGTGGAGCATCTCATTTGTTTATTTTAACTAAGTGTGTGCAAGGACTTGGGTTAGAGGCTATTCATTTACCATCGTTGATGGATGTCTCTACAACAATGGATGATAGTGTAGATACCCGATGGATTTATGAAAATTGTTCAATATCCGTGAATGGCCGAGTTTTCCAAACTGGTTTTTTTACTACTTTTCAGGAAGATTGATGTAGTCCTAAGGATGGATTGGCTATCTGCCAGTTCCGTGTATATCAGGAGCAAGGAGAAAGCTCTTTTTATTCCTACTAAAGAAGTTATTCCAGATGATGGGATGTATACACTTCTGGAAGGTATCACTAATATGTTCAATTTCCTATTTGCTAAAGAAAAATATTTTCTTTTGATTCTCACGATGGATTAAAAGGAGAAGAAAAATATCTCGTAAATTTTGGTGGTATGTGAATTTCCTTAAGTTTTCCCTAAATATGTCACTTCTCTACCTCTTTAAAGAGAATTGAAATTATTCTTTGATCTTTTTCTAGGAACTGTTCCAGTTTCCATAGTCACTATAGAATGTCTCTGATTGAGCTAAGGAAATTCAAGATCCAATTAGAAGAGTTTCTAGAAAAGCATTTTATCTGGATTTATGTATCTCCTTGGGGTGTATCTGTTTTGTCAGTCAAGAATAAGAATGGTGAAATTCATCTGTGCATCGAATACCGTCAGTTGAATAAGGTTACTATTAAGAACAAGTATCGTCTACCTCATTTTGATGACCTCTTTGATTAGTTGAAATGAGCTTTTGTGTTCTCAAATATTAATCTAGGTTCTAAATACCATCAAATTCAAGTGAAAGGTCCCTATACATCGAATAATCCTTTCAAAACTCGGTATGGTCATTAAAAATTCTTGGTAATGCCGTTTGGAGTGTTTAATTCCCTTGTAGTATTTATGTATTACATGATTCAATTTTTCAACCATGTTTGGACCAGTTTGTGGTAATCTCTATAGATGATATTCTAATCTATTTTCGTACTCCAAAAGAGAACTCGAAGCATCTAAGAATTGTACTATCAGTCTTGCAAGAAAAGCAACGATTTGAAAATATCATAAAATACAACTTCTGGATGTCATAAATGAAGTTCCTTGATCATGTTATATCTTACAGAGGTGTAGCGGTGGATCCTTCAAAGGTGGAAGTTGTGATTAATTGGGAAAGACCTAATAATGCGTCTAAGGTTAGATGCTTCTTGGGATTGGGAGGGTATATAAAAATATTATAATGGGATTTTTTCAGTTAGCTTTTTTGTTGACAAGGTTCACCTGTAAAGAAGTTCCATTATGTTGGGATTCAGAGTGTGAGCATAATTTTTGTGATTTGAAGAAAAAGTCAACTACCACTCCTGTTTTGGTAATTCCCAATCCTAATCAGCCTTATAAGGTATTTCGTGATGCTTTGAAGAAGGGAATGGTTGGTGTGCTAATACAAAATGGTCATGTCGTAGCTTAGGCATCTCGACAGTTGAAGTCTCATGAAGAGGATAGTCCAACTCATAATCTTGATCTAGCTTCTATTGTTTTTGCACTCAAGGTGTGGCAAAATTATTTGTATGGCATTCAATTTGAAATGTTCAGAGATCATAAGAGTTTGAAATATCTCTTTGATTAGAAGGATTGTATATCCGTCGACGAAGATAGATGAAGTACCTTAAGGATTATGACTTTGAGTTGAAGTATTATCCGAGAAAAGCTAATAAAGTAGCACACATTTTAAGTAGGAAGGAAATTTATACAACTAGGCTAATAATGCTAGATTATGACCTAATGGAGAAATATCGAAATCTTGACCTCCAATTTAAATGGACTCAGACAGGAGTTCTAATCAGTAACTTGAGTATCACATATGATCCAATGGAGAGAATTCAACAAGGTTAGTTTTTGGATGTTGAATTGAAATCTAGAGTAAATCATCATGGTTTCCCCCGAGCCACGTATAAAGTTCTTTTGTTTAATTAGAGGATGTGTGTATCGAATGATTCGAGGTTAAAAAAGGTAATCTTGTAGGAAGCACATAAGAGTTCATTCTCAAATCACCATAGTTCTTTGAAAGTGTACCAAGATTTGAAAAAACGTTTATGTTAACCCGGTATAAAAAAAGGACATTATGATGTATGTGGCCAAATGTTGTATTTTTCAGCAAATGAAGATTGAACACCATAGGCTAGGCAGTATGCTGCAACCATTGGAAAATCCTGAGGGGAAATGGGAGCGTATTTTAATGAATTTCATCGTCATTTTACCCCTTATTCTTGGTGGGCATGATTCGAACTAGGTGATTGTGGACAAATTGACCAAGTTAGCCTATTTCTTTATCGTCAAGACTCCACATAAGGCTATCCACCTGGAAAAGCTATTCAAAGAAGGAAATTGTATGATTGAATGGAGTTCCATATAGTATTTTATTAGATCAAGACCCAAAGTTTACATAGAGGTTTTGGAGAGCTTTCCATCATGCGATGGGAATGAAATTGAGTTTTAGCATCGCGAATCATCTGTAATAACATGGTCATATAGAGAGAATGATTCAAACTGTTGAGGACATGTTGCAGACTTGTATCTTAGAAAGTGGAGGAAATTGTAAAGAACACTTACCATTGATAGAGTTTGGCTACAATAATAACTACCATGCAAAAATAGAGATGGCTTTGTATGAAGCCTTGTATGAAAGGAAACTCCAAACGTCTTTGTTTTGGGAAGAAGTCAACTATAAGGGGATTCTTGGACTTGTGATAATCCAAGAAACCACCGAGAAGATTAAGATGATCCAAGAGAAAATGAAGAAAGCACAAGACTGCTAGAAGATTTATGCGAATCAACGAAGAAGACCATTGGAGTTCGAAGAGAGAGATCACATTTTCTTGAAGGTCACCCAAAGTTAAAGCTAAAGGACCATTCCACACAAGAGATTTGAGTATGAGATACGTTGGATCGTATTAAATCATAACATGGGTAATTGAAGTGGTGTATCAGCTAGTGTTGTTGCCTTCACTAACCATGCTTCATGATGTATTTAACATATCGCAACTCTGGAAATTTGTTCCAGATTCCCTTCACCTTATCCTTCCGAATACAATTGAAGTAGATACAGATCTCTCCTTCCAACCCCAATCGATCCGAATTGTGGATTATATGATTAAATCATTAAAGAAAAATGAAATACCCCACGTGAATGTCCTATGGGAGGAATCACATCAGAGTGAGGGGGAGAATGGGAGGAATCCTCATATTTTCAAGTAAATTCCTAAATTCGAGGATGAATATTATTATAAGGAGGGAGAATGTAATACCCTAAATTACTATTGATATGATCACTCTCTAATGATAGATTAGTCCCTATATAAGGAACTTACTAAACCATAATCAATTTTTCAAAGACTAATTAAGGAATAATGGTTTCCTTAGTAAATAAAAGTCAATTTCAAGGGAAATTTGGTCTTTTTTCTCTGGCAATATGTAAGGCGAAAGTGAGAAAACTTTCCTCATTTCTCTCTTTGTTTCTCTTTCATCAAATAAAAAAATTTGAGAGGATTTGAAGAAGAAAGTGACAGAGGGTGAGACCTATGCTAAAAAGGGAAAAGGAAATTGATCAAGTCTATTTCTTCTTGCATGCGATTTCTTGAAGATTTTCTAATGGAAGAGTTAGAAAACCCGCTTTGTTCATCATTCCACTTCATCATCATCGGCTCTTATCCATAGTTTAGAAATTATCAACCTTAGAGGTGGATTTCTAGTAGGTTTAAGTTGGGGAATAACACCATATAATCCATGCATGATAGGGATGGAATTAGTTAGATGATCAATTAATTTCCTTGTGTGATTTTTATGGTGAATTGATGTTGTATGTGGACTAGCATGAGGTTATTGGTAGGCTAAGTGAAAAACTTACTTTTATAGGCCATCATCTTTGCTTGATATGATGTAATTATTCTCACATAAACCTTGAAGAAACATGTGTTACATTCATGACTAGGGCAAGGAAGTAATGAATATATTCGTTGTTGTTATTTTTGTGTAAACTTCTGATGCATCCCTAAACATGTTTGAATTTTATCAATATTGTGTTGAATAGCTAGAACAATGAGTTTTGATGCAGGTTTCTAATGTTAGATGTGTAAAAAACACACTTAGAGAGAGAACCCAAAGCTATGGGATCAACACGGGCCGTGATCCCTTGCATAGGTCACCCATATCCCTATCTAGTTTTTGTATTGAAGGAGTGTCGCGAGCAGCACACGTCGTGCAGGACAACGCGGCCCAACCGTGTTCCCCTCTGGTTTTTGTAATGGAGGGGTGCGTTGAGCACAACACATGCATTTATCACCTAACATGGGTAGCCCATGCTGATATCCCTGAAACTCTAGTTTTATTAATTATTCAACCCTAATTTGTTGATTGAACAAGAATCATTTTGTACGATTAAAGTGAGCAAGCATCATCTAAGAAAACATGACGGCAAATGCTTGGAAATATCAATCTAATGCTTGTGCGTTATATGAAACCATAATTGGTGATAAGAATATATACGTACTCGAGTTAGGTATGTAAGATCAAGTGTAGTTGAAAGAACCAGAAACCCTTAGTATGCATACATAGTGAGTAATGCATATTGTTATGGCATAATAATTGTAGGAACAAGATTTGTTCATACCCTTAAAAGGGTTTGATGATAACAAATTATTGAAAGAACAATAGGGTTTGCTAACGTATGTTCAAGTGTGCAGGATCATAAACTAAAGAATTCATCATTAATCATGTTGAAAGCATAAGTGAAGAAGCAATAATCAGATTCTGGAAGACCCAAATCTCAATATGTTCATCAGACTCTGAAGGCATCAAACTCTAATCTCATGACCTAGCTTATGATGACAACTCAATTTCTAAAGACATGGAAAGCAGTTGATCCGTACATTGCACCAAAGTATACTTATCTTATCAGCCCCAGATTTCTGAACAGAGTCAACTAGGGTTTGGTTTTGAAGGATCAAGGATGGTGATGTGACCTCTTTAGTTTGTACTACCTTTTGGTAGATACCTAGTTACTCAAAAGGTGTTGTGGATAATGTTATTATTCAGTGGACAAAGCTTCTGACCAGATGCAAGTCTCCAGCGTCTCTCTTAGCATACTTCTTCACTAAGTTTGTTATTGTTCAAACCTCTAATGAATCTTTTTCTGTATCTATAAAAGGAAGCTGAAGACTCAAATGAAGGTTACAACATTACAACACATTTGAAAGATCTTAGCATAACTCCGAGTTGTTATTTTAACTATTACAACTTAAGATCTTAATATTTCTTATCTTAGACTTATCTTAGAAATCTTAGAAAGTTTGTAAACCTTTGTGATTGTTGCACAGTTGTTATACTTCTGATTGTGTATCAAAGTATAGTAGTTATTTTGTCTACTAAATTGTTAGTTTAAAATAGAAGAAGGCTTTTGCCTGCATGCTTGAGCAAGGAAGTCTAAACCAAGGGTTTAAGCAAGGAAGTTTTGAACCAGAGGGTTTAAGAAAGAAGTATTGAGCATTGACTTAAGCAAGGAAGTCTCATTCAAGGTTGATTGAGCAAGGAAGTCTTGAACCAGAGGGTTTATGCAGGAAGTCTTGAGCAGTGGCTTAAGCAAGGAAGTCTCATTCAGAGTTGATTGAACAGGAAGTCTTGAGTAGTGGCTTAAGAATTTGTAATCAGTTTGGTTATAGTGAAAAGTTCGTGTTGAGGAAAGGGGACTTAACTACTCTCATTTGAGGAGAGGAACCATTATAATCTTTGTGTGTTGCTTGCACTTACTTCTGAACTTTATTTTCTACTGCTATTACACATTCTGTTAACAAACTCTTAACGTAGTTTAGACTCTAAAGTTCTAAGTTCAGAAGCAGAACGAATTTTTAAATACACAATTCAACCCCCTTCTTGTGTATATTTCTCATCTTTAGTTGGCACCAAAGCATAATCTGTGCATTAACACTTAATAATGGTATAGAAAAGATCCTGAGAAATTTACTAATCTCATCATGCCTAGCACTTCCTTTGTTACTGATGGAGATTCACCTCGTGGCAACAACAACCACAACCAAAGTACATCTGGTTATACTGCTAGACCACCAACATTCAGTGGTGATTCAATTGAATTTGAATGGTGGAAGAGCAAGATGTACACTCATATCTCTGGGTTGGATGATGAGTTGTGGGATATCCTTAAAGATGGCATTGGGTTTTAGGTCAATGATGTTGAAATGGTTGCTGATAGGAAGTCTCCTTATCAGAAAAGAACTATAGAAAACATCATAGAGTGAGAGGAATTCTTGTTGATGCCTTATCTCATTCTGAGTATATAAAGATTATTGATAAGTCTACTGCTCATACTATCTTTAAATCTCTATGTGATACCTATGAAGGTAATCAACAAGTGCAAGAAGCTAAAGTTAATCTTCTCATTCAGCAATATGAGTTGTTCAGAATGAAAGAGGATGAGAACATTTAATATATGTTCTCAAGATTTCATGTTCTTGTGTCTGGACTTCAGGACTTGAACAAAAGCTATACTACTGTGGATCATGTCAAGAAGATTGTTAGGAGTCTTCCTTCCAAATATAGACCCAAAGTAATTGCTATTCAAGAAGCTAAAGACTTAAACACTATAAGTCTTGAGAGTCTAGTTAGTAATCTCCAAAGTCAGGAAATGGAGTTAAATGGAGATGAGCCTGAAAATCAAGTTAAAACCTTGGCTTTAAATTATTTTGAGAGATTTGAGAGATCTTATCAAACTAAAAAGCTCTAAGAAAACACTCATGATGAAGCTTCTGATGAAGAATATAATGATGATGAACTAGATTTTATCATCAAAAGATTTTGACAACTGGCCAGAAGCAAGAATTGATTCTATGGTAAGAGCGATAGCTTCAAAGGGTCAAGATCTGGGAGTAAAGTTTAGGATGGCTGTTTTAACTGCAACAAGCCTGGTCATTTCATTGCTGAATGTCTTGATCTCCACAAAGACAAAGGCAAGAAGGAAAACTTCCAGAAGAACAACTTCAAAGGCAAGTTCAAGAAGAGTCTCATGGCAACATTAGAAGAACTTGACAACGAAGGAGAAGATGAAGAAGCCAACCTCACCCTCATGGATTTAACCTTTTCAGATTCAAAATATGAAGCTGGTTCTGATTCAGAGTCACAAGACACAAATTAAGTACTTTCTAAACTTTATATATCTGATTTGGGTGCTGTTTGTCATGATTTTATGGAAAGATGCCACCAGAAAACCAGGCATTTAGAAATGCTAACAAACCAACGTGATCTTTTGAAAGATAAGTTAAAAGTTTCTAAGGAAAAATCTGAAAAACTTGAGAAAGATCAAATTGCTTTAGCACAAGACACGTCTGACAAAACTCTGGATAAGAATGAATTAGCTTTTCAAAATTTCATTATATTTATGTTTGAAAGAACCAAACTTGCTTCCATGATATATGGAGTAAGTAAGAGCAAAGAAGAAGGCCTTGGATATTATTAAAATCCTTATAATCCAAAGGCTGGTGTATTGGTAAAACAATCAAATAATCTTTCTTCAAGCTGAGCTCAAAAGGGGCTATATTCTTACTTTCTGACTGTTGAAAAATGTAAAATTCTGAATCAACCAGAATCTATGACATGCAACTCTTTAGCTATGAGAGAACCAAAATCTCAATTTCAAGAGTCAAAAGTTCTATGTATATTAGAATCTAAGACTCCCAAGTTTAAGGTTTTGAAGAACTCAACCAAAGACTGTTATACCTATGGTTTTGAGAGATTCAAAAGTTAAGGTCAAAACTTATCCTAGACAAGATGTCAGGAATGAGTGTAAACCTTACTATAAAGATAAGGCACGAAGAAAGAAAAAACATTTCAAAACTAATCTTAGTGGACCTATATGAGTATGGGTACCGAATAATGAAATTATTTTTATTGCAGATATTCTTAAAGGAAAGAATAAGACAACAACTGCTCCAAGACAATTGTTTCTTACAACCTTCAAAAAGAAGAAGGCATACATTCTAAATCCTAACTTTGAAAGAGGAAAGAGATGTGGAATCCTGAAGAAACCAGAAAGACAAGCTCACTGGTACTGGGAAGACTGGTGTCCTCCTATGGTGAACTGGTGCTTCGGACTTGTGGATTTATTTTTGAAGCTTATACATTTGTCTTTAGAAGTCTGAGATGACTTATGGTGGTGTCAGAAGAGCATTGTTGGAACAAGAATGTTCCCCTTAGATAATCTCAAAAGTTTATACTGCAATTTGTGAAGTATGTTTTTCTTCTTTTTTATTAGATAGTTTTTAATCCTAACATTTGCTAATGTTTTTCAGAAGTTTTCATATTTATGAAAGAAGAATTACATTTTAGAGTGATAATTCTACTTCTATCAGTTGGGCAGAGAATATTACTCTATATCAGTGTCAGATGATGTTCAGAAGATACCATGATCAGAAGTTCTGAGTCAACTTCTAATGAATATATAGTCTCTTAAGCATCTCAGCTTCTAATAACATGAATAAAGTTAACCGCCTCTAATATGCACATAAGTGGATATCTTCTGGTAACTGCCTCTGGCATTTGTCCTCTTACATGTCTTAAATTCAAAACGTCTCTTGACATGTGGATTGTAACTCTTGAGCAAAAACTCCTATGTTCTTGGTGATTTACATTTACGTCTTTATTGTCTGCTTCTTTTGCATTTATCTTGTTTGTTGGTTGAAATTCCTTTTTCAATCAAAAACACCTTTTATATCAGAGGCGCACACTTCACTTCTCACTACCTACACTTTTTTTTTCTAACCTTCTCTGAAAAAATCCCTTTTTCAAAAAATTAGACCCTAGAAACCCTAAAAACTCCCTTCAACAATGGCGTCCCCGTCCAATGCTCAACATGCACACATGAATGTTGTCTCTGGCAAAAGTATGACCATCAAGCTTAAGGCCATGACTTTGAATCAAGATGTTTTAATGCTATTGGAGGAACAAATTGTTGATTTTGATTCATTCAGTTAGAATGGGTATGATCTGTGGAGTCTCTTCAGAATCCAAGAATGGGATCCTATCTTTGAAATGCTGAATGGACCAACCTATCCTCATCTTGTGAAGGATTTCTGGGTAAGGGCAGAAGTGTTTGATGAAGCTATTGCATCTAAGGAACTTAGACTTTTGGTGGTGAAGAAAAGTTCTTTGAAAGTGAAGAGTAGAGAAGAAGTTGGTTTGAAGAAGTTTAAAGAAGTTAAGATTAGGTTTATTGTGATAGGTGTTGATGTGGTCATCACTCAAAAGACAATTTCCCAACTTTTGAGAGCTCCAAACTCTAAAAGGTTTATGTTGGGTACCAAAGACAATAGTTCTAAAGTAGATGGAATCAAATGGAATCTCTTTCAGAATTTTGATAAACTTTGTTCTTCTGACTTTGGAAAAGTCAAGAACTTGAAGAATGACTTCAAGATTTTTTTTTCATAATTCTTATTGGTTGTCTGATTCCTAGATAGGGAATAAATGACCAGATCTCATGGGATCACAAACATTTCCTTTTCTAATTGAATAATGAAGATAAGATAAATCCCCCTGCCTACATTTTCCATCATCTGTATGAAGCAATCAGAGACAACACAAAGCTTTGCAAGAAGAATGTGTCTTATGCTAGACTTTTGTCAGAATTGTTCTTTCAGGGTCGTCTAATTAATGCCATGAAAAACCTACCTGACAATGGGGATCTGGAGGAGGCTTATGGAAATATCTTATCTGCTTCTGTTCTTGGCAACATGAAGCTTTTGAAGAAAGGAAGTATTGTTGTTTCAAAGGTACCTCTTTGTGTTAGATGTACCATTCTTAACTATCTTGAGGAGTATCCTATCATCACCAAGCTGTATAATACTGAAGTAATCAAAAACTTCATCATTAAATCATTAAAGGAAGGAAATGTAATCAGTCTCAAGGATATTTCTGACAAGCTTATTGAAGTGCGTAAGGCTTCTAACAAGAGAAAGTAGGTGACATCAGATGTTCAAAAACCCTCCAAAAAGAAATACTGCAGATATCCCTATTCAGAAAGATTCAATTGGGCCTAACATGAAGTGTGATCAACTATTGGCATTTGTGATGTCGGATCAGTCTTTGAAGCCACTAGAACTTACTGTTGTTGAGAACCAAGACGCTGCAACTACTAGTGGGTTAAAATATGATAAAGCTTAAGTTGTATAAGTTATGGATAATTTGAAGTCTGTTGTGTCTGGAGCTCCTAGTGCTCCTGAAGAAGTTGTCTCAGAAGCTATAGATACTTCATAAGCTATGAATGCTTGTGGAACAAGTACTAATCTGAATCTATTATCAGAAGATGTTTCTTATTACTCCGCCCTTAACAGAAAATCACCAACACCTTCACCCATCACATCACCTGTTCGCCCTCCTATACAACCTTCATCACACATTGATGAACCAATGGGAGATAAGAATCAAATAGCTCTTCAGAGTATGTATGATCAGCCGATTCCTGCCATCTCCATCAGAACTTTCTCTCCCAAAGATGAACCCTCTTCACAAACATGTTTTGCTTTTAAAGCTGAACATGTAACTTCAATCCAACCACAAATTACCCATCTTCCAAGAACACTTCAACCATCTCCTATACGATAACATCAACCTTTACCTCTACCCTCACCTCAGCCTTCACCCCCTGCATCCCCTCAAAGAGAACCTACCCCTGTTTAGAGTCAACCTAAGAATGAAGTAGTATCTAAAATTCAAACTAAAACTGAACAAATTATTCAGGATCTATCTTTGGTTCAGTTTACTTCAAATTATGGTGTTAAGTATGAACAAATTCCCTTTGATTACCTTCACCCTAAAATAGCCATTAACCTACCTATACAGTTAAATCAATCCTCTGAACTCGGGCTCTTTCAAATAACTCATCCATCAAACTCACAAATTATTCAAACCAATCTGGCACTAATAAAAATTGTCTTAGTGGATGATATTTAGAATCTGGTCCTTGAGAAGTCCTTTGTCTCAGATCATATAGAATACTTTACTAAATGAAACTCTATTTAAACTTTTTTTGCTTCAGCCATTCAGAATCTGAAGGAAGCAACTTTTGGGTCATCATGTTCTCAACAAGATGCTTTAGAGAAGAATATGAATTCACTTGCTTTATCACAACAAATCATGACTGACAAGCATAAATAAATGGATGACAAAATACGGTCTATGGATGTCAGACAAGATTCTATGTGTGCAGATCTCAGAGCCATTTTGGATTTATTGAAGAAACCTAGTTTTAGGCCTTTAGAACCCTTTTTATGTCTTCTGAACTGTATTCTTTTTAAGTTTATTCAATATATTCCATTTTGTGTTCTTGTTTATTCATGATTCTTTTGACTTATATGTCTTATGGATGTTCTTTGCTTACTTATGTTTAAGCTATACTTATATGGGAACTATTATTATATTTTTGTTGATGACAAAAAGGGGAGAAAATGGAAATATTTCAGTAGGTTAAAAGTATTATTTTAATCTTTTTAATTTACCTGAACATATTATTCACTATTTTGGTAAATGCTTTCTTCTGAACATATTATTCTTTAATGAGAAATTTAATTAACTCAGATAAGACTTAAGGAGAGCTTACAAACCTCAACTTAAGAAAAACCAGACTAAAGGAAGAGCTTACAAACCTGAACCTAAGGTATGTCAAACTCAAGGGGAGCTTACAAGCCTCGACCTGATGTTAGAATCTATTAATTAAGTTATAAGGTTCAATTAAAATAGTTAAGGAGTTAAGGGGAGCTTACAAACCTCGTCTTAATGGACTATCAGAATTAAGGGGAGCTTACAAACCTCACCTTAATGGGATGTATAACTTAGGGGAAGCTTACAAACCTCAGATTCTGACGTTACACTATGTTAATTAAATCATCAACCATTATTCTTAAATACATTTGTTTGTCATCATAAAAAAGGGGAAGTTTTTTGGAAAAATATTTGTTCATACCCTTAAAAGGTTTTGATGATAACAAGGTATTAAAAGAATAATAGGGTTTGCTAACGTGTGTTCAAGTGTGCATGATTATAAACCAAAGAACTCATCATTAATGTTATTCAAAGCATAAGTGAATAAGCAATACTTAGATTCTGTCTAATCATAATCTGAATATGTTCATCAAACTCCGAAGGCATCATACTCTAGTCTCATGACTCAGCTTCTGATGATAGCTCAATTTCTGAAGACGTGGAGAGCAGTTGATCCATACACTGCATTAAAGCAGACTTGTCTTATCAGAGCCCCAAATTTCAGGATAGAGTGAACCATGGTTGTCAAACTCGCAGGTAGACTCGTAAACTCGTACGAGTTTACGACTCTAGGAAACAAACGCGAGTGGAATTTCTCATAGAATCATTTTTTGATTGACTCGAGTACACTCGGGTAGACTCACACAAACTCGTATAGACTCGCGGGTTTATGGTGAGTTTACGAGTCTATAATTTTTTTTTTTTTTAAAACCCAAAAAAGGCCCAAACTCCCCAAAATATTTTATTTTATTTACAAAAACCTTTTTTTTTGTACGGGAATTAGAAAGCCTCTCTCCTAGTCTCTTGTTTCAACAAATTTTCTTCCTCCCTTCATTGACGATGTGTGTTTGTTCTATGTCTTTCTTTTTTCCGTTCGTTCCCGTAAATCAATCATTCTTTGTCTAAGTATTTTATTATATGTTTCACTTGGTTGTTTCTCTTGTGTAAAGATGATGAATGGGTTGCTGAAGATCCTAATGAAGAAAATGTGCAAACTGAAGTTAACGTTAAGAAAGATGATGTTATTGTAAACAATGTTATGGAAGTTGATGTTGTTGTTACTAATATTGTGAAAAGTGGTGGTGGTGGTGGCAATGTTGATTTAAGTATAAGTGGAACATCAAGTAATCCAACTTTGGTTAATGATGAAGAAGATGTTTCATTTGGGGCAGAGTTTGATGATGATACTCAAGATACAAATGACGATGATGGTGATGATATTGGTGGTGATGATTTCACTGGAACTTTGGATGTTTAAAGCCATTAGCATATCTTTTTTATGATTTTTTTTGCTTTATGTAGTAGCCAATTTAAAATAAAATTGTACTTTAAGTCTTTAACTACATACTTTGCTATTTTGTTTGTTTTATTATTGAGTTTCTTTTTTCGTTAAAAAATTTGTTAATGAGTATGAAATTTAAACTTTGATGTTAATTGGTGTTCTATTATATATATTTATGTCATATATGCGGCATTTACAAGTTTAAAAATATATGTGTATGTCGTGTATGTGTCACATACAGTCTGCGAGTCGAGTTTACGAGTCGAGTCTAAGGACCCTTTACGAGTCTGAGTAGACTCGTGAGTTTGACAACCTTGGAGTGAACTAGGGTTTGGTTTTGCAAGCCTCGAGGATGGTGATGTAACCTTTTCAGTCTGTACTACCTTTTGGTAGATACCTATTTACTCAAAAGGCATTGTGGACAATGCTATTATTCGGTGGGCAAAGCTTCTGATCAGATGCAAGTCTCCAACGTCTATCTTGGCATACTTCTTCACTAAGTTTGCTATTGTTCAAACCTCCAACGACTATTTTTTTGTCTCTATAAAAGGAAGCCGAAGACTCAAAGGAAGGTTATAACATCACGTCACATTTGAAAGATCTTAGCATAACTCTGAGCTGTTATTGTAACTGTTATAGCTTAAGATATTAAGATTTCTCTTCTTAGACTTATCTTAGAAATCTTAGAAAGGTCGTGAACCTTTGTGATTGTTGCACAAGTGTTATACTTCTGATTGTGTATCAAAGAATACTAGTTATCTTGTCTACTAAACAGTTTGTTTAAAGTAGAAGAAGTTTCTTCCATGCGTGCTTGAGCAAGGAAGCCTTAAACTAAGGGTTTAAGCAAGGAAGTCTTAAACCAGAGGTTCTAAGTAGGAAGTCTTGATCAGTGGCTTAAGCAAGGAAGACTCATTCAAGAATGATTAAGCAAGGAAGTCTTGAACCAGAGGTTTTAAGCAGGAATTCTTTAGCAGTGGCTTAAGCAAGGAAGTCTCATTCAGAGTTCATTGAGCATGAAGTCTTGAGCAGTGGCTTAAGCATTTGTAATCAGTTTGGTTATAGTGAAAATCTCTTGTTGAGTCAAGGGGACTGGAATACTCTCAGTTCAGGAGAGGAACCAGGATAAACTTTGTGTGTTCTTGCATTTACTTCTAAACTTTATTTTTCGTTGCTATTACACATTCTGTTAACAAACTCTGAACATAGTTTAGACTCTGAAGTTCTGAGATCAGAAGCAAAACAAATTTTTAAACACATAATTCAACCCCCTTATTGTTTATTTTTTCTCACCTTCAATCGTGAGTATTTGAATATTCAAATAACAATAATATTAGATCTAATCTCTAAGTTAATGTCATTTAGGATTAAAACTGAAATCTTTATGATGCGTATATGTGCTTAACTTAAGGATAACAACTGGTAAGTGAGGAAAAATCTAGAATGGACTATAGATACCGACGGTGAGTAGAGACCTAATAAGGGTTAGGTAGGATGATTCTGGATACCGCCTTGTTTAACATGACCATAAGAGAAAGTGGGGGATAATTTCGGATACCATCTTAGTAGACGTGGAAGGGGAAGATCATCTGTAAACGCTATCTATATAGGCAAAATATGCGCGAAGGGTGAGATTCCTAGATATTGCCGGGAGTGTAGTTTAGAATGTAGGAGTTGAGACACTGAGAATAGGAAGACAAGTAAACTAGGAAGACCTTACCTTAGTGGCAGCGATTAGTCGTTTTTCTAGGACGTTTGGAAACACTGGGTGGGCTAGAGGTTCCTCAAGACTTTGACATTAGAAATTTGTATCTCCTATTAGTCTACATGACAAATCCATTTAGGATATCTCTCTCATGTACTGTGTGAAACTGGTATAAGCTTTGTTCCTTAGTTTTGTGTTATGGCACCTGAGTATAGGGCTAGTGAAATGAGAATAAGGATAGTAAACCTATAGAACCGAGTGGACTGAAGGTGTAGTCTAGAACTCACTGAGATTTCTTATCTCATCCACTCATGTTGTATGTTTCAGATAGCTCGAGGTAGTGGAAAGGTAAAGGCATTATGTCATGAGTCAAAGATGAAGATGTTTCATATCTTGTTTCTGTTGTATTTTGATCTTTTGTACTAGCATTTTATGGATATCTGATGTATTTCATGTACTCGATTAACGTTATTTTGTAATGTACATGACTTATGATATCATTTAGCACTAATATATGGATTCCAGTACCACGTTAACACTTAATATGATGTTATTCTAGATGTGTATTATATTGGAGTGTTAAAATAATAAGGTATGATTAGTATGTATTAATTGCTCCAAATTTTATATATAAGACATTAAAAAGAATCAAATTAATTTACTAATAATAAATAATTATTTTTTATATAAATTTTATGTTTTTTACTATAATTTATTTATAAAAATATTTTAAAATAATGAAATAATATAATAAAAGTATTTTTTTTGAGCTAATAAGAAAATTGAAAATGTGTAAAAGGCATTAAGGAAAACTTGTTCAAAAGGAAGGTCATTGTCGATCCAAAGGGTATCTTTTGTATCTTTTGTGGGGATTGGATTTAATAAGCCTCTCATTTGTTTGTAACTTGTAATGTAGCTTCTAACGTTTGGTATAGGATATTTGGGTGGTTAGGGGTTCAGTTGGCTCTTCCTAAGGATCTATGACTTCTTTTTGAGTTTTTTTTCTTTCTTTAGGTGGTAAGATTAAACTTAGGCGTAGTTATACCATGATTTGACATGTCGTGATGTGGACTATCATTTGGTGCGTAACGATAATTTATTTTCTAGATCATCATTAAATGTGAAAAATGTGGTAGATGAGAGCATTTTCGTGGCTTGGACTTTGGTTTCTTAACAAGTTTTCATCGAACTCGCCCTCCTTTTTCAACTGGTTTTAGAATCCTATCTTGTATCTTACCCAATAGCATCTCAAGAGTTTTGACCTTCTCTAGAAGAATCAATAATTTTTAATATTGCTAGTGGTTTTCTACTCTATTGATGGTGGGTCTGGCAGTCAGAGCTTTAGTTGGTGGTCTGCTGGTTGTTTCTTCGTGGTATGCGTCCTCTATAGGGTTTTGCTTATTTGTTGGATATTCGTTTTTTCTAGTTTTCTATTGTTAGTTCTCCCATTTCTTATGCATATTGTTTTCTTTAGTTTTTATTTGGTACTTCTTGTGTCATCCGACTCTATTGATTGTATTTGTGAATTTCCCCTATAAACTATCTTTTATATTTCTATATATCTATTTTGCCTCTAAAAAACAAACTAATTTATTTCTATGGTTTAATTCCTTAAATATTTAAATAAAAGATTACTTGTATTAACTATATTGATCTATTTTAATTATTATGAATATAAAGTGAAGATTAATAACTTGAAATTGTGTATAATTCTAATTAAATTATACAATTTTAAATTTTAAGCTAAAGATAGATTGAATAAACAAATTATGTCCAGTGCCGCTTTAAAAATAAAATAAAATCAAGGTTATTTAGAATAATTTTTAAAGTCAATTATATTTTACCCTTTATTAACATATATTTAATTTTAAATAATTGTATGATTATATATATATATATATATATATATATATATATATATATATATATATATATATTTTATAAATAATAACTAATTTGACATTAATATATATTTATTTCAATTATTATTGACAATAACTAACAAAGATTTGAGGTTAATTTAACAATGGAAGATTGACAATAACCAACTAAGATTTGAGGTTAATTTAACAATGGAAGAAATTGTTGTTAGAAATATCATGTTAGAATATAATATAATATTGTTTTCTAATTGCACCTGAAATAAAATTCATATCTAATAATTATCATTGGATTGTTATAATATCATATTTTTTAAGAAGTCCAGTTTATTTATGAAAATAAAGCACAAGTATTAATACACATTACTACACCAACCATAATTTAAACCATACCTTTTTTTTTAAGTAAGCAAAAATATTCATATAAGGATACAACAGGGGTATCCAAACCCATTACAAAAACCGACCGTACAACCACCCTTACAAAAAATCTATAGGCGATTTAAACCAGTCGTAGTAATTACAAGTAAAATTGTATTTTCTACCAATCCACCTCCAAACTATAATCATAATCTTATAAACTATAGACTATTGTGTCCAAAAAGTGTCGTTAAACAAAATATCATTCTTAACCTTCCACAGATACCAACATACAATAAACCATATACCTATTGCATTTTTTACTGCCACACCTGCGGTATGTAAGGACGATGTCCAACTTCTGAGATGTTCTAACATCGAACCACCCAATGAAACCGAAACTCCGAGCCATCCAAAAATATTCTTCCAGACCAAGATTGTTTTTGGACAGTGAAAAAATAAGTGAGTAGCAGTTTCTTCCACTTGAAAACAAACCGGACAGGCTGTTTCATGAGGTGAAGTAATCACACGACGAACACTTAGGTTGTCTCTCGTAGGAAGCCGGTCGTGAATTAGACGCCAACCGAACACCGCCGTTTTGATTGGTGAGGAAGCAGGCCATAACAATTTAAACGCTGCTAAGAAATCATGAGAGATATTGTGAGATATTGACTTCCTATCATACAAGAAATCGTAAGCGGAATGAACAGAAAATTCTGCATCAGCTAGCTTCCAAGATAAACCATCTGTATCCTCGCTACGCAGCACAATTCGATGAATTAATTGTTGTAAACTCTCTAATTGGTGTAATAACTGATGATTTTCAATAACCTCCAGAAATTCAACCTTCCACTGCCACTCCGTGCCAACCCAACTGCCATTGTCAGCCACCAAGCTTCTTGGGTAAACTGCAATATTGTGAAGATCTGGGAATAACGTAGTCAAAGGTCTGCTATCACACCATGCAGAATACCAGAATGAAGTAAGTTTTCCATTTCCAACAGACATAACCAGATTAAGAAAGAAGGAATCGTTGCCAAAATTATCAGCGAGGCGAACAATATCTCGCCACCATAAAGAAGCCATGACAGGTCCAGCTCTGAACTCTCCACGCACTAAGTTAGCCATCACAGCCCCATATCTAGCCTGCAATATATCAAATCAAATATGATTCCTTGAACCATACCTTAACCAACCTAAATATACTTATGTGGCAAACTATTGAAAAAAACGTTATAATTTAATTTAAATGGTAGATTATTGCCTGAATTATTGAAACTACTTTATTTTTTAGGGAAATACTAACGAGTGTCCTTGAAGCACTGGTTAACAAATTAAAAAGGTAAATTGAGCATTTTTTAACAGACTAAAAATATATGTATTTAATGTACTAAAATTATAAATGATTAACTTTTTAAAAAAAAAATTATATGTATTCAATAACTAAACATAAATATTTTATTTATTTAAAATTCTTAATCAGTATCCCGGAACACTGGTTAGTATGAACCTACTTTTTATCTACTCAATTTGACAAATAAATAAATAAAATGGAAAATAAAATAAAATATTTTACAAAACCCAAATATGATATAATATTAAGTACCTAATATTTAAGTAATGAATGGCACAAATTGTTAAAAAAATATTTGTATTAATCAACAACTTATAACTCACATATATTTTTCTTGTATTTATATCAGTAATTTATTTTTTCCCGTATTTAAATCAATGACACTGAATTAATCATTAATTATTTTAATTGTATAAATTTTAATAAATAATACATATTTTTATTATATTTGGATTAAGAATATTTCTTTTCTATTATTTAAATTATTGTCACATATTTATTCAATCATTACTTTACTGGTATAAATTTCAATAAGTGATAATATTTTTCTCGAATTTGAATCACTTATATTTTCTCCCATTTTTAAATCGTTGACAAACATTTATTAAATATTTATTTTGATTGTATAAATTTCAACTGGTAACATATATTTATTTCTCTCATTTTTGGATCAGTAATATATTTTTTCTCGTAATTACACTAATGAGACAAGTTTATTCAATTAGTATATAAATTGCATAATTTTTAATAAATAACACTTATTTTTCTTGTATTTGGCTGACATTACTATTTTTTTTTCGTAATTACATCAATTTAATATATTTATTCAATCATTATTTTAACTGTCTTAATTCTAATAAGTGACTCATATTTTTATTGTATTCGTTTCAATATTATATTTTTTTCCAAGTAATATCAGTGCCTACACACTAGCATTGATTTGTTACATGCATTTCTTTATCTTTTTAAAAAGCGTTTGATAAATTCTCATTTTTCTTAATAATTGGATCCATATTTTCATACAATTTTCACAATAGATAAAAAATAAAATTTATTAAGATTAATATTAATCAATAAAATTATTATTAACATATTTATTAATAACATATTTTCATGAATGTATGTAGAAAATAACATAAAAATCATCATTTGTTAACAAAAATTTAACGTAACACTAATTTTTTAAATTTACTATGAAAATTTAAATATGGAAATTTGACTCATGTCTATCAATATTTCTCACAAGTATATAATATTTAGTAAATTTTATTCAATAAGCGTTATGTGATAAGTATTAAAAATTAAAACTATTTAATATTATATTAAAGAAATTATTAATTTTAATATTTTAACTAATATAGCAATCATTTTAGAATAAATATTACGATTTTAACTAATATAGCAATCATTTTAGTATATTAATATGCATATAATTAATTTTTCATATTTTAAAATAAATTAATAGTATTAATAAGCCGTCTTACTGAAATTGTTGAATATTTTTATATAAATTTTTTTAATATTATAAAAAAAGCTTATGCGATTTATTTAACTTAGTTTATATGTATTTCCATGATTTAAAAAAATTAATATGCATCAAAAGTATTTTTTGCTTCAATTCAAACTTTAAAATTGACGCAAAAATGATTTGAACTATTTAATGTTATACAAAACACTTATTGCATATTTTTTATAATTTTATTTTATTTTTACTGTTATCAATATATAAGTTTAATGCAACAATAATTATTATTTTATAAATGACATTCATAATTATTTGGTAAACAAAATAAATGAATGTAATTAAATTATAAATAATGAATGATATTAAAATAAATATATAATAATTTCATAAATAGAAATAAAATATATTAATATTGTAATAATGACTTTATGCTATAAATGACACGGTAACATAAATTTTAAATTTAATACTATTGATTATGATTTTGAAAATAACAAAAAATATAAATTATTGTTCCCTAAAAAAACATTGTTAAATATTTATTTGAGAGAAATAAATAAATTAAATTATTATATTTTTTAAAACATTTGTTTATTTATCAGGCTTTTAATTTATAGCAAAATCAGTTTGCAAAAATTATAATATTTTGAAAAATATTTTTAATTATTAGATCCCTTTTTAATGATTTTTCATTCTCCTTTAATATCTCAACTAATTATTTATGGATGTTTCTTATTACACCATCCTTGTTTCTTAGGCACCACCTGAATTTCCGTTTTTGCCCCCAATTTCCAGATGTGCACATCCGGACGCACCCTTTCTCTAAAATTTTTTAGTTTTTTCCGGATGTGCAAATCCAGACGCACCCTTTCTCTAAAATTTTTCAGTTTTTTCCGGATGTGCACATCCGGAAGAATTCCTAATCTGCAAATCCGGAAAAAATCAAAAGAATTCCATAAAATCATTTACTTCTAAATATAATTAAATCCAATATAATTAAAATCCAACATAATTAAACTTAATATGATTTTTTCAATATAATTAAATCCAATTTAATTAAATCTAATATAATTAAAATAAATATGATTAAAATTAATATGATTTTTTCAATATAATTAAATTAATTTTAGAAGTAAATACCATATAATTTTAATTATAATTTAGAAGTAAATACCATATAATTTAGAAGTAAATACCATATAATTTTAAATACCAATATAATTAAATCCAATTTTAGAAGTAAATACCATATAATTTTAAATCCAATATAATTAAATTAATTTTTTCTAACATAAAAAAATCATTTAAAATTAAATACCATATTAATCATATTAATTATATTGAAAAAAATTAATCATATTAAATATCATATTAATTTTAATTAATATAGATTTTAATTATATTGAATTTAATTATATTGAAAAAATGATATTAATTTTAATTATATTAGATTTAATTATATTTAGAAGTAAATGATTTTATGGAATTCTTTTGATTTTTTCCGGATTTGCAAATCAGGAATTCTTCCGGATGTGCACATCCGGAACATATCAGCGTTTTTTAAAAATTTGGTGCGTCCGGATGTGCAAATCCGAAATCTGGGGACAAAAATGAAATTTCACGTGGTACCTAAGAAACTTGGATGGTGTATTAAGAAATCCTCTTATTTATATATAGTTACCTTACCTTTTTAATGATTTATTACCAGACTCTTTTTTTAAATCCCTTCATTCCATTTTTTTTAATTTGTCGTTCTTTTATTTTCTTTACAACAATCACTTTATATTCCTTTTAGAAAAAGGGTTATTGAAAAAAAACACTTTATTTTATTTATTTTTTGGTTACAAAAAACACTTTATTTATGTTAAAGAATAAAACAACAGTTTTGTATATATTTTATTAAAATAATAAATTGAAAGAGAATCATTTCAATGCATTTGAGGAAAAGCAGAATTTATAATTGATATGAAAACGGTTTTAATCATTTGCGTTAGCTTGTGAATTTTATACACTCTCACAACAGTTTTTTCCGTTGCTTTTGTTACTTTTCTAACTGAACAGTTTTGTATTTTCCAATATTACAATGACTTGAATAAATTAACAAGAACAATAGTAATAATAAAGAATAAAAGAAACCATTATGAAAATTAATTATTATCATAGAGCGTTTCATTTCATTAACTCATAACTATATTTTTTTAATTATTAATTACTAATAATCCTAACTCCTAAGAACATGATCTGTGGGAAGAAATTGGTGTAAATGTAAACTGAGGATCCCAAGCATAGTTGAAACTGACAGATTTAGAAGGATAAAGTGGTCCTCCTTGACTGAGAAGACAATCATCACTAAAAATTGCTGGATCAACAGATAAATATGTTTGAAATCCAGTGCAATTGAACTGTATATGTGATTGAATACATTGACAATGGTTGGTTACATTAACCTTCCACACTTCCATTCCATGTGCATACTCTGATGTTTTGTGTTGTGTAACTCCAATTTCACTCAAAGCACAGTCTCCATAAGCTGCAATATTAACCACAAATTAAACATTGATAACAATATTAGTAAGATATGATATAGTCAAAATCCGACTTATCATTAAAGGTGTATAAGATAGGTTATTGCTTAGCGCAGAAAATATAAGGATTTTATAAAATATTTTTCACAATTAAACTATTGAAAAATGTGATCCATATTTGATTTGTTACACTTAAATTGTAGATAGAAAACTTATGCGGATTCTGATAAAAATGATAAATCAACAAATGCATGGAAGATTTCTGATTCATTGTTAAAAAAAATAAATGTGACCTAAAATCGGTCGACTAAAGAGTTTGTACTCGTGAGAATATCACACCGGGGTTTTACAAACTCTATTTGTAATTTTGTGATGTTTAACTGCAAAGACATTAAATAAAAATAAAACTACAACAACAATTTTGTGATTATATATGCATGCTACCAGTTATGAAAAGTTATCAAATATATGTTGATACCTTTGAAAACTAGGGCAAGGAAGAAAGTGAGGGAGAGAAGGTTGAAAATTATATATGCATGCCACAAGTTATGAAAAGTTATGAAATATATGTTGATACCTTTGAAAACTAGGGCAAGGAAGAGAGTGAGGGAGAGAAGGTTGAAAATTGAAGCCATTTGAGATTTGAGAGTGTAAAGTATTTGATTAAGAAGAGAGGGGGGGTCATAGGCACACTATTTATAGAATGGTAACAATAGTTTTTTTGGTATAAAGGCAAGAATCACTAACTGATAAAAATATATTGAATTTAATTATAAAAAAAAGTCTGATAATAAAGGGTATTCTGTTGATCAATATTGATTAAAAAAACAAAATTTAAAATAAATAATAACTTTATTTATTTATCTGTATTAAATATTGGTGCTTTTGCTTTATCATTCTTGAACTAAATGAAAACTTTCTTAAAATAATTGGCACTCTTTCAAAAAGATTTTTTTTTTTAATATAACACTAATTTTCAAAAAAAAAAACTAAAAAAACCAAATTTTCAGGGTATTTACAAAAGTAGATGGGTTTGAAAATGTACTAACAAGGTGGCACCATATGGAATGGCGCCTCAGTTAGAGGCGAGGAGGCAAACCATATGGCGCCTAAGGCAATGCATGATACCCTAAAAAATTCCCTGAGGTTGAGCCAAATGAAATGGCGCCTCAGGGCAATTTTTTGTTTTGTTTTTTTTTTTTTTTTTATTTGAGGTATCGTAGGTTTTTAACGATTCCTACAACGAACAAGCTGAGCTGGACGTCGTTGACGAGGAGGAAGAAGAATCAGAGGACGTTGTTGACAAAATGATAAACGACGACGAGGCAGACCAACTACCAGACACTCATGTTTATTGCCCACCTCAACACATGACAACACTAAGCCTAGGAGAGGATCAGCCTTCAACAGATATTTTTTACGACCCATACAAACAGACGGGTGAAGTACTAAAAGTTGGAGATAATTTTCGTACAAAAGAAGATTGTGTTCGAGCAATAAAACAATACCATATGAACTTATCTGCAGATTATAGAGTCGATCGAACAAATCCGACTCTATATAAGATTTACTGCCGCAACGAGGTCTGCCCTTTTAGACTAACGGCATCTTTTTGGAAGCGAAGCGATTCCTAGAAGATAGGGTCAATGGGTCCGGAGCACACTTGCATACTAACCAACCCAAGTCAGGATCATCGCAAACTCGACTCACAGATGATCTGCAACAAAATTCTATCAATCGTGAGCGACAACCCTTCTGTGAAAGTTAGTACAATCAGAGCTCATATGGTGCAAAGATACAACTATACTCTCTCGTACAGGAAGGCGTGGATTGCTAGGACGAAGGTTGTTGAAAGGATTTTTGGAAATTGGGAGGACTCTTACAAGGAACTCCCAAGATACCTCGTCGCCCTAAAATACTATGCCCCAGGTACTGTTGTCTTGTTGGAGACGTTGCCGGCATATACGCCTTACGGGAATTGAGTAAGTGGAAATGGCATTTTCCACAGACTCTTCTGGGCTTTTGAACCATGCATCAAAGGATTTACGTTTTGTAAACCTATAATTCAAATAGATGGAACATGGTTGTACGGAAAATATAAGGGCACCTTACTAATGGCCGTGGCACAGGATGGCAACAACAACATTTTCCCTATCGCATTCGCTCTAGTTGAAGGGGAAACTGCTGGAGGTTGGAGTTTTTTCTTAAAAAATCTCCGACAATATGTTGCACCCCAACCCGACGTTTGTCTGATCTCCGACAGGCATGCCTCAATCGACAGTGCTTACAACAATCCTGATAACGGCTGGCAGGATCCTCCATCGAGCCATGTGTATTGCATTAGACACATCGGGCAAAATGTCCTGCGGGCGTTCAAAGACAAGGGCCTAAAGCAGCTAGTTACTAACGTGGGATATGCATTAACAGAGCCTACTTTCAGATACTACCTGTATAGGAGTTGGTGTGACTGTGGAAAGTTTCAGGCATTTCGTATGCCTTGCTCCCATGTCATATCAGCCTGTTCCAAGGTCCGACTGGACCCAACAAACTATCTTCATGTTCTTCACAAAGTCAGTACTCTATGCAATATATACCGTACAAGCTTTCAGGTGGTCGCAAAGGAGGACTACTGGCCTACCTACGAAGGAAAAATTGTTTGGCATAACGACTTGATGCGAAGAAATAAAAAGGGTCGCCCTATCAGCAGCCGAATTCAAACGGAGATGGATACAACAGAAAAATGGTGAGGTTGTGTAGTTTGTGCCGCCAGCCAGGCCACAATCGTACTAAGTGTCCAAATGTGTCAGGCCCTAGCACGGCGGCATAGTTACTTATGTATTCTTGTCTATTTATAATAAGAACAAATTTTATTTCATTGATGGCATACTTAACTCAATACAACGACATAACAAACCCAGACGAAACCTAAACGAAACAACTCTTAACGAAACCTAATACCAAATCATAAAATAACAATAACAATAAAAATAATAATACCCAAACAACACAACACATAAAAACAGCTTATCTAGGCAATTACAACCATCAACTTAATTTCCTATTTTGACATCATCTTTATGAGGACACCGGCATTGCTCAACACTTTTCTCCAACTGCGGGTTACTCCATTTAGACCAGGCTCCTCAACCAGCCTCTTTATCTTCCTGATCTTTTCACCTGCCTGAAATTCTTCTGGTATTGAGGATGAAGACATGGTGTTGAGTAAGGGAGACTTTGGGATATTGGTGAGGGAAGGGAGGCAATTAGGGTTTGGGTAACAATTGTTGTGCAAAAACAAGTGAAGGAGAACCCTTATTTATAGGCAGAGCATAACCTATTAAATAATATAATTTTTTACATATTAAAAAAATATAAATATAAATTAAACATAAAATAAAAAAATAAAAATAAAAATAAAAAAATAAAAAAAAAATTTCCGTGAGCCGCCATTTCATTTGGCTCAACCCAGGGAATTTTTTAGGGTTGCCTGAGGCGCCATATGGTTTGGCTCCTCGCCTCTAACTGAGGCGCCATTCCATATGGCGCCACCTTGTTAATGGGTTTTCAAACCCAGCTACTTTCGTAAATACCCTGAAAACTCGATTTTTTTGGTATTTTTTTTTTAAATTAGTGTTATATTAAAAAAAAAATCTTTCAAAAAGATTGTCACGAGAAGTTTATTCAACCTATCTTTAATGTAGAATAAGTAACGTAGAAGAAGAAAAGCATGTTGTAAAGAAAATAAAAGAACGACAAATTAAAAAAAAATGGAATGAAGGGATTTAAAAAAAGAGTCTGGTAATAAATTATTAAAAAGGGAATGGTAACTATATCACATTCAAGTTCTATATCAAGCCCTACCACATTTACTATTTTCACACCTTCATTTTGCAAGAAAGCACGTGTTTGGTTCTTGAAGCTATTTCTAATCCCTTGAAACATTCAAACCATCTTTCTAAGGGTCAACAAAGTTAAGGATGTTGTCTTTGCACTTCTGGAAGAGCATTTGAAGAAGCCTTGGACTGACTCCAAGAGTTAAGATCCTTGAATCTTCAAACTCTTGATACATGCACTTTTATTGATTTATTTGTGAAGCAAAATGTAGTTCGTATCATGTACATTCTTTATGGTGTTGCACTGTTATTGAGTAATTTTTGATTTGGACAACTAGTTTTAGGTTGAGTTAGTAATATATTCAGATTCCTTGTAAAAAATACTTCAACTTTTATTTTTTCCAAAATTGAAAATGGTTGAGAAATGAGGGAGTTGTAGTAAGTTGAAGTTCTGATAAAGTTGAGAAAGGTTAGGGCACGAGAGAGAGGAAGAATGAGTGAGCGAGGGAGGAAGAAGAAGCTGAGGTGGCACTGATTTGACATTTTCATTTGAAGCATAAAATATATATTTAATTGGGGGGCTTAATACACGGATGTATTGGCCACCCTAGTGGTAGAGTGTGTTGTGTGTGTGTATGCTTGTCCTTTAGGTCTGGGGTTCGAATCCCCCTTGCCCCAGACCTTTTATGCTATTTTTTTTAAATTCATTTTTGAAGTTGTTTTCATATATTATATATTGCTTCCATGTATGTTCACAAAGCGCGCGCTGACACAATTGGTATAATTTTGAACCATGAACTAACCTGGCTTGGGTTCAACACCCACCAAGGCCACTCAAACGACAATCTACATCCTCCAAAGATAAAGACAACAAAAAGGACAAAGGGAAAGGTATATGATATGAATTTGGAAAGCCGGGTCATTTTAGACCGGATTGTCCATCTCTTGTTAGTAAGAAAGGAAAAAGCCAACAAGACAATTCTAGGAAACCTAGAAAGGCTTATGTTGCTTGGGATAGCGAAAGTGATGCCTCAAGTAAGAAAAGCTCAAGTGAGAGCGATGAAGAAGCAAATTATTGTTTCATTTCTAATCAACGACAAGGCAAGAAAAAGAATGTTAGTAATTCTAAATACTCTAACGTTGACAAGTTGTCTTTTATTGATTTGAAAAATGTTTTTGAAATTCTACCAAAGGAAGTAATTCATGCTTATAAGAAATTAGCTTCCAATGAAGAAGTTTTTACATACTTGGAAGCAAAGATTGAAGAAACCGAAAAGAAATTTGAAGCATTAAAGTGATCTATTATAGATGGTCAAAAGTATAAAAATGGGGATGAGGAACCATGTCGGTTCGATTATGAAACTTGTCAAATTTGGCAACAAGAAGTTACTTCTCTTGAAACTAAAGTACACAAAGCTTCACAACCATGTGATACTCTTGCCATTAGCTCCTCAAAGGTTGAAAAGCCTCATAAAAATTACAATTTGATTAAGAAGGATTCAAATGGCAAAAGTAAAGCTCATCATAGATTGGGTTGGCACTATTGCTGCAAGAAAGGCCATACTATAGAAAATGCAAATTTTGGGGCTTTCTAATACCAAATGGCACTTTCAATGGTTGCCCAAATGCAACAACTATTTCACTTACTCCCAAGGACCCAATGAGAATTGGGTACCTACCACCTTTGTTTGATTTTATGTATGTTGAGTGTCTTAACTCTATGATGGGAAAATTGATTCTCAATAGTGGATGTTCAAGACACGTGACGGGATACATTTCTCTATTCTCCCACTACGGGAAAAGAGGGCGCTTTTTTTGCCCTATAAAAGCGCTTAAAAGCGCTGTCTAAGCCTGCGCTGTCGTAGGTAAAGACGGCGCTTTTTTATTTATGAAAAAGCGCTCTCTAAAATGGAACTTTAGACAGCACTTTTAAAAGCGCTGTCTAAAGTATACCTTTAAACTTTAAATTTTTTTTATTATAAACTTTAGAAAGCGCTTTTCCCTTAAAAAGCGCTCTCTAAAGGTGCTTTTAGACAACACTTTTGAAAGCGCTGTCTAATGTATACGGAAAATGATTTTTTATATACCTTTAGAGAGCGCTTTTCCCTGAAAGCGCCCTCTAAAGTTGACTTTAGAGAGCGCTTTTTCCTTAAAAGCGCTCTCTAAAGTATACCTATAATTTTATTGATTTTTTATGCGTATAAAAAATCCCATTTTAGCCATTTTTTTTATGCAGAAACTTGCATAGTTTCAAACCAGCATTTCTTATATAATTTGTTGCAACAACAGAATTCTTATACATTTCAAGAAATAGAATTCTTGCAACAACAGAATTCATGTATACATTTCAATAAAATTAACATTCACAAAACTTACAACAGAATTCACAAAATTTACAAAATTCACAAAATTCTTGCAACAAGAGAATTTATATACATTAACAGAATTCACAAAATTTACAACAGAATTCTTCTTGCAACAGAATTTTCTTATATTCACAAAACTAAAATTTACATTCCCAAAACTATACATTCAAAAAAAATTTTTTAGAAGAAAGAATTTGCACAATTCTTCCGTAATATAATTTAATTGTTTCCTTGTGTAAGAAGAACACGCCATATCTTCGAAATACTACATAACAAAACAAAATACGCATTATTTAGTTAAAAATAATAAATTATATGACATATCCGATAAATATTAAAATAAATCCTAAGTTATAAAACCATGCATACCCTAATAGGAATCTCCAATTGTTCCATTTGAATGATTTCTCTCATGAACCTCAAAACGAAGTACCCGCAGTCTATGCCATTACGCTGACGAGGGCACTACACATAGACAAACAAATAAGAAATAATATATAGATGTTTTGTGTTATTAAGTAGCATCACTAATAAGCAATATTGTGAAAATTAATATACCTCCACTTTGACCCATGTAATATTGGTTGATCTAGCCCGTGCTACTCGAGTTTCTCTTTGTGCACGGTATAGTAGTATAGCTCTATAAAAGAAAAACGTAAACTTAGAACAATGTCACAGAAATAATTAGATATACAAATACACACGAATATTTCGAACAGTCTCACTTACGTGTCAACCACATCCTTCATATTCTGATATGTGGACCAATCAGTATCCAATGAATTAAGATAATAGACCACTTCTGTTATAGGATTAATGGCAACCAACAACCAGTGTCCACTATAAAGTATAACAAAAGTTTAGATGGATAATTTCTACGCAAAAGATATAAATTAAAGATTAGAATGAAATTATAATGAAAATCTTACCCGTTTCCAGTAGTATACGGTAAAATAAACAGACATTCTGTGTTGCTGGCCGTAAATCGCTCAAGTAAGTGGTCTCTTACTTCAATTGCATTCATACCAATTCTCGGTGCATTAACAAGGCTGCAAGAGAAGAAACGGAATTTGTTTGACAAATCCGTCCCCCGCATGAATTTTTCATACATGCACCTTAAATAAAAACATAATAAACATTAGACTATTATCATTGAAATGTGTAAATAAATTGTTCAACTAAATAAATAATAGATTGATTGGAGTACCAGATGTATGAATGCATAACACTGATGCCTAATTCAGTATGATTGAAAACCTGCTCCGTGTCCTCTTTTCCGATTATCTCGGAATGAGGAAAACCAAAAACACCTTCGTCCATGTTGATTTGACGAATAGCACCTTGCAGCAAATCTGACATTTCCAAAAGTGTTTCTAGACACGTCTGAAAGTGAGGTCTACTTTTTTCCTTCACGGTCCTTGTAGGAGCTTTTTTCTTGCCGGTCTGTTGTGAAGGTTGAGCAGTAACCTAACAATCATATAAGTTAGGTAAAATAGAAAATCATGAATTCGGATAATAGAATAACACTTAAAATTTACCTCTCTGTGTGATTCAACAGACTCGTTTTGCAGCAAAACCCCTTTATTCTTTGCTGCGGGTTTTGTAGGAGTCTAACATTACCATGTAAAAAAAATGTAAGTAATGGTTCAGAATGATTTTCATAATCGTTCAGAATTGACATTTGAATACTAAGAGATTCGTAATGGTTTTCAACATACCTCATCACCTATGCAAATGAGGTCTAACGGCCATGCAACAAATGAACCTATTGCATCCCGCAGCAATGTAACCTCTGAAACTGAGTCTGGTATCGGTAGTAACGCATCCGTATCTAAAGCGATATCAACCGACACTTTCAGATAACCTTGTGAGAGCGGATGATGGTGAAGTAACGCTCCCGAAAAGTTATGCACTTTTCCCTTGCCAACCATGCGATAAGTCGGAAACGACAAATACAACTGGCAAGATGAAATGCCCTGAAGCAATAATAAATATGTAACTGTTAATATGTATAAAGGTCAAATAAAATAAATGTGTTAATTTAATTAAAATAAATATGTGCTAATTACCTCGGGAATTTTATTTGGAGAATTGATACTAGCTTTGTCACTAGCATCTTTCAAACCGGACCCGCGCCTTTCCACCTCATATCTCTCTTTATCCTGCTGCAATGCTTGGACTTGCGCTTGTAGTGCCATCACAGTTTGCATGATTTCTTGGGTGGTGGGATTTTTTTTCCTTGATTGCTTATACAAGGATGATGGAGTCACACTAAATCCTTTACCTCTCAGCCGACCGGGATACTCAGGAACATTTAGTACTCGACTAAGAATGCTCCTGCAATCATCCTCACCTGCGGGTATGGATTTAGATAGATTCTCCTGAAATTCATTGATATATCGAAAATTATTAGTGGGGATTAAAAATTAATTATAATTTAATAAAATTTCAATTGATTTTGAGACATAATGTTATACTTACACATTCTTCATAAACATGTCGAACATCTTCTGTAACAGCTCCACCCTTACCCACGCGAGCTTCCTTCCACAAAACATGGTCCGAAAGTGATGATTCTTCACTTTTAGACTCTTCTAACTACACATTTAGTTAAATAATAAGTTCATCAATTATAACACAATAATACAATTAATAAAATCATAGCATTAATATATACTTACCAATTTTTGTTGTAATCGTGCATATCTCAAACGCCCTTTTCTGTATGGATACGCGGGGTTTGATGCTCTTTCGCGATTAATGGCACTCAATTTCTGGATAAAAATTTTTAAGTCATATCAAAACAAACTAATGAAACACATATATAATACAATCAATAGACATGACAAGACAACATTACATTGAATTCTTCGGTTTTCCGTTTGTCTACAAAAATGCCCCATTCTTGCGGTGTAATCACATCCGCATACAACGGTGGAAGTTCTGCTTCAACAAAATTTTTGTTCTCGTCCCTAAGATATTTGTTTGATAATAAGGCTCTAAACCCTCTGTGTCTCTTTCCGGCCAATTAAAGACAATACTTTTGCCGGCTTTCTTCAATATTAAAGGACCTCTACGAAAAAACATACACATATAAACATAAAGTGTTTTAGTATAAGTAAATTAAAGACTTAATCGTCAACAAAAATCTAATAACATCAATCATATTTGGTAAGTACATGTATCTCAGTCCATATCTTTTCTTTACCGGCATCCAACGATTTACTCCTCCAATTATCACTAGTGATTGGAATGTGCTGATGGACAAGTGAACCAATGTATGAAGATAACATTGAACCGTTAGGCTCAACTAGTTGGTTTTGTTCACTCCAATGTACATCAAATCTCATCCCTTTATCTCTAGCACGGATGATTCTCTTCATAATGGTTTTTCCTCTTTTTATTTCATGTTCTACATTCGAAGCTTCATTCTGAGATTCCTGTGTATCTTGTGTCTCGTGGGTGTCTTCCTGGTTATTAGACATTTTACCTGTAAGAAAGAAAAAAACAAAAAGTAAATGACAAATATAAACTCATAAAGCAAAAGAGTTTCTTACCAACACCCTCACTTCACTGTTAATGAATACTTACAACTTACAAAGCAAATAAACAAGTAAAATAAAAACTAAAATTGATACTTGTTAGTAACAGGTACCAAGTAAATAAACAAACACCCTTATAAAAGAATGATAAGATTCTGAGTTTCTAATTCTAACAAGAAATTGATACTTGTTAGTAACAGGTACCAAGTAAATAAACAAACACCCTTATAAAAGAATGATAAGATTCTGAGTTTCTAATTCTAACAGGTACCAAAAGGAGAGGTCAATAGTAATCCTACACAAAATATTCGAACAGTAACATATTCAATAGTAATCCTACACAAAATTTCACTGCAGGGTCATATTCTATTATATATACCAAACAAGAACAACAATAATAGTTTAAAAATCAAGAGAAATAAATTTATAAATAAAAAACATCAGCAACAACGAACAGCAACAACGAACAACAGTAACAACGAACAACAACAACGAACAACAGTAACATGCAAGAACGATTTACGGCCAGCAACAACGAACAATGTTAGAAGTAAGAACAACAACAACAATGTTAGAAGTAAGAACAGCAACAACAATGTACCTCTTCTTCGTCACGACGGCAGCAAAACGACGACAGCAGTGAAGTCACGACAATGAACGACGGCAGCAGAACGACGACAACCGCGAATGAACGACGGCAATGGCGGATGAACGACGGCAATGGCAAAGGGTTTCAGCAGAGAAGAAAGAGAGCAAGGGTTTCAGCAGTGAAGAAAGAGAGCAACGGTCACGAGAAGAAAATGATTAGAAGCAGTTTCAGACAATGAAATGAAAAGTGTTTTATATTTTAATTAATAAATGACCTTAGAGGGCGCTTTACTTAAAAGCGCTTTCTAAGGTGAGGAGACTTAAAGACCTTAGAGGGCGCTTTTCTTAAAGTGCTTTCTAAGGTTAACTTTAGACAGCGCTTTTCTAAAGCGCTCTCTAAAGGCTATTTTTAGAAGGCTTATAACAGCGCTTTGTCCTTAGAAAGCGCTGTCTAAGGTTTACCTGAAAATGTCAAAAAATATAAAAATGAATCTGGGGCGAGGGGGATTCGAACCCCAGACTCAAAGCATGGCAAACAAACACACAAACCTCCTTGACCAGCGGTACTACGCCCTCATCCATTGTTTATACCGACTCCATAAATATATAAAATAAGGTGCCAACATATATATTTAATATAATTTGATATATTAATCTAATTTAATATAATTTGATATATTTAATATAATTTAAAATATAATTTAATATAATTTAAATATATTAAATATAATTTGATATATTAATATAATTTAAAGTATATTTAATATTAAAATATTTTAAATTATATATTAATATAATTTATATATATTAAATATAATTAAATAAGTTAAAATGTTTGTATTTAAAACATATATATTTAAATATATTATTTAAATAATTTAAAATAAATTAAAATATAATTTAAATATATTAAATATAATTTGATATATTAATATAATTTAAAGCATATTTTAAATTAATATATTTTAAATTATATATTAATATAATTTATATATATTAAATATAATTTAAATAAGTTAAAATGTTTGTACTTAAAACATATATATTTAAATATATTATTTGAATAATTTAAAATATAATTTAAAATAAATTAAAATATAATTTAATATAATTTAAATATATTAAATATAATTTGATAAATTAACATATTTAAAAGTATATTTTAAATTAATATATTTTAAATTATATATTAATATAATTTATATATATTAAATATAATTTAAATAAGTTAAAATATATAATTTAAATATATTAAATATAATTTGATATATTAATATAATTTAAAGTATATTTTAAATTAATATATTTTAAAATATATGGTTAACTTTAGACAGCGCTTTTCTAAAGCGCTCTCTAAAGCCTATTTTTAGAAGGCTTATAACAGCGCTTTGTCCTTAGAAAATGATGTTTAAGGTTTACCTGAAAATGTAAAAAAATATAAAAATGAGTCTGGGGCAAGGGGGATTCAAACCCCAGACTCAAAGCATGGCAAACAAACACACAAACCTCCTTGACCAGCGGTACTACGCCCTCATCCATTGTTTATACTAACTCCATAAATATATAAAATAAGGTGCCAACATATATATTTAAATATATTATTTGAATAATTTTAAATATAATTTAAAATAAATTAAAATATAATTTAAAATAATTTAAATATATTAAATATAATTTGATATATTAATATAATTTAAAGTATATTTTAAATTATATATTAATATAATTTATATATATTAAATATAATTTAAATAAGTTAAAATGTTTGTATTTAAAACATATATATTTAAATATATTATTTGAATAATTTTAAATATAATTTAAAATAAATTAAAATATAATTTAATATAATTTAAATATATTAAATATAATTTGATATATTAATATAATTTAAAGTATATTTTAAATTAATATATTTTAAATTATATATTAATATAATTTATATATATTAAATATAATTTAAATAAGTTAAAATATATAATTTAAATATATTAAATATAATTTGATATATTAATATAATTTAAAATTCATTTCCCTACCTAAAGGGCGTGGGTTCGATCCCCACTTTTGCCATTTTTTGTGATTCTTGATGTTTAGAATTGTTTTATATTTTAATTAGTAAATGACTTTAGAGGGCGCTTTTCCTTAGAAAGCGCTTTCTAAAGTTTAAAGAAATTGAGCCCTATTAGAGCGCTTTTTGAAAGCGCTTTCTAAGGTGATACATATAGCAGTGATTTTTAAAAGCGCTCTCTAAAGTGATACCTATAGCAGCGCTTTTTGGAAAAGCGTTGTCTAAGGTGGCACTCTTTTACATTCTTTTACAGCGCTTTTGTAAAGCGCTTTCTAAAGCCTTTCTTTTAAGGCGCTTTTTTTTAGCGAAATTTTTTTATTCTTTTTAGCAGCGCTTTTACATAAAACCGCTGTCTTTTTGGTGCTGTCTAATCATATTTTTGGCGTAGTGTCCGACTTTGTGATGAAGAAGAAAGGATATGTGTCTTACGGTGATAACAACAAAGGTGCCATACTTGGAAGAGGTAGTATAGGTAATCCCTCAACTATTACTATCTCAAATGTTATGTTAGTAGAAGGCCTTCTTAGCATTAGTCAATTATGTGACAATGGGTACAAGGTAACTTTTATCAAAGATTGTTGCATAATTGCACATAATGAAAAGAAGGATTGTATGTTTATTGGTGTGAGGGTAAACAATATCTATATGCTAGACTTAAGAAGCATATCCATGAATAATGTCAAATGTCTTATTACCATTATCATACCCCAAATTTTGACCACAAGATTTCCCATCATTGTGAAGATCATTACCACAATATGGATATACCATCATACCTCATCAATCTCCTTAAGGATTTTTGAGCATTCACTACAATCAATAATTAGGGTTTTGAGGCCTCTCAGAACATTTGGACAAAAGATCAATCAAGAAATGACATGATCTTCAACTTGTCTAACCTCTCAAACATCCATGAAGGATCAAGAGGTCTCTCATATCAAGAATCAAGCACAAGATTGCAACATTCCAAGTGGATTGAGCTTCGAAACACCCAGTGTCACCAAATTAGGGTTTTGGTCGACTGAGACCTCCAGAGTGAAATTTTCATAGGGGAATGAGCCAAGGCTTCAAAATATGACTCAATATGCTCAAAATAACCCTAGTAGTCCATTTGTAAAGTTAACTTACCCTCAGAGAATGCATTCCTCAAAAGTCGGGAATTAGGGTTTTTCCGCACCGAATCGCTCCGGAGCCAAAAGTCAAAACATGACTTTTTAGGAAAAAATGATCCTTATGACTCATATTCTCATAAAATATGATTTATAATGTCATTTGAACAAGAATTGATCAAGAAATCATGATAACTTGTAAAAGGGGTAATCTTGAAAAATAGAGAAAATTTCTAAGTTACTAAATTTGGATGGTTTTGGTACCAACTTCCAAGGACCATAACTTTTGATCCAAGCAGCCATTTTGAGTGATCCAAAGCCTGATTTGTAGGTCTTCCTACATTCTACAAAATCTTCAACTACATGAAACTCTAATTCTTCATGGATTTTTGGTTGTGGATGGATCAAAGTGGTGAAAAATCAAAGATTTAACACTTAGTAAAAACCTGTCTAAGTTTTCAGCCTTGAACATCAATGTTCATGTGGATTTTTCAATTGGATTCAGATAGTTTCAAGATAAACTATGACCACACATGGATTGTACCATATGAGGGCTTTCTAAAAAGTACATCAGCCTTCCATAACTCAATTTGAGCAAGGAGATATGATCATCCCAAAATGACATTTTCAAACTGTCTTGTACAAGGCAGTTTTGTGCATTTTTGCTTGAGCT
This sequence comes from Lathyrus tuberosus, assembly GCA_022829125.1. Taxonomy (NCBI): domain Eukaryota; kingdom Viridiplantae; phylum Streptophyta; class Magnoliopsida; order Fabales; family Fabaceae; genus Lathyrus; species Lathyrus tuberosus. The sequence continues at coordinate 4,680,262 of JALAZF010000387.1, forward strand.
GGCCAAATTGTGCAAACTTAAGCTTTTTCACACTTCTGAAAACATATGAGAATCCCATCCAAGTAAGTATCTCTGATCCATAAGCCTCACAAGTCCAAGAGCTATCATTTAGGCATGTGGAAATCCAAGATTCTTATTCAAAATTTTCAAAGTTGTCAAGAAGCATTGAATGAATGCATAGATGTGGCATGCATCAAGACAATGTTATTCAAGATGAGTCAAGCCTTATATCTGAACCAAAGGACTCATAGCCTGTGCCCTAACCTCAAGTCAATGGCTAGAGGAGACTTGAGATTCCATTTGATCACCATTGGCCAAGGGATTGTCCAAGCCTCTATTCACTATTGATGCCAAAAAAAACTTGTTGCACTATAAATAGACATCAATTGTGATCAGTTTGAATACACCAAAGCCTCAGAACCCTGGCTTTACTCAAAATCTCTCTCTCACACCAGAAATTCCTTCATTTGCAAGTCAGTATCGAATTTTTCATTAGAGAGATATTCCATCATAACCAATTGTTCTAACACATCCCATACATCATATATGAGCTGATCAAACACTCCTCACACTTCTAAAACATCAGGATCACCATTTCCATTCCTCACTTGGTCCAACTGCAGTCAGAATCAAGCCAACTTATCCATATAGTTTCAAAACATTCTAAAGGTTGCAACACAATCCTTGAGGCAAAAGGAAGCTATCCAGATCATTGTTTCACTTATGTAACACCTCTACAATAGAATTTGATTCCTTCTTGCAGAGGTAAGGCTTGAACTTTCAAACTCCATGCTACATGCATCATAAATGTTGTTTTAAGTTACCAACAAGTTTCTGGATGTTCATAGATCATTAACCCTCAAACAATTGCTATTTATCTTGTGTGTATAGGATTTCATATAGTTTTTGCATTTTTTAGGGTTCATCTGATCATCACGTAATAACTTCCCCTATACTTAAAATAAATGAAATTAAATGCCACCATCGTGTTCCTTGTTTAAAAACGAGTGATTTTCATGTTTACATCATCCCATTTCATTACGTATTGAGTGAGATAGCATGGATTTTGCAAATCCGGCTAGAGGTTGAAGATGAAGTTCTTCGCGCGAAATTTTGAATTTACCATGCATAAAAATGTTAAAATATTTTATTCCATAAAAAAATCAAAAAGATATTATTTATTTAATATATTTTGAATTTTTGAAAAGATTTCCTTTTAATTGTTTTTAAACATTTTTAAATAAATTCTTTCTCTTGATTTGTCAAATTAAAATGATTTTTAAATCATTCTATGGATAAAACATGATTTTTCAAACACTTATCCAAGATCACAACTTATTTTTCACACATGTTTGGTAATTTTGATCATTTTAAATGATTTTTATTCAAATTAAAATGTATTTTTCAATCAAATTAGGGTTTTGATTATTTTCACCCACACAAACATTTTTCAAAATACTTTTGGGCCTCTAATAGAGTGTAAGACTCATCCCTTGTCACACACAAACAATTTGGGCCTCAGTCATTGTGTAAGTCCCGATACGATTTTCAAAATGATAGTGCAATTACTCTCTTTAATCTGGGTCTCTCCCTTAGTTGTAAGCTCCATCTCTTGTATAAAAATAAACATTTGAGCCTCTAGTAGAGTGTAAGTCCCATCCCTTTGTGAATAAAATAATTTGGGCCTCAGTCATTGTGTCATACCCCAAATTTGTCCTACCTGTGTATACATGACCTCTGTACATCTTTTTTTTCTTCCAAACCATTTTCAATCCAAACTTTCAATCCATGTTCAATTTCAATATCCATCCATTATCCGTAATTCTCCATTTTTCTAACCATCATATCTATATCCAATCCATTTGTCCATTTTCACTTTATACATATATATATATATATATATATATATATATACATATATCCGTCCATATTTTATCCAAGTCCATTCTACAAATTCAATTTATCCATATCATTTTTAATATCTTTTCTATTATCCACTTTTATCATAAATAACCATATTTCTTTTCAAAACCATATCTTTAATCCATTCCACTTTTAAATCCATTTTTAAACCCACATCCAATTAAGTCTATATTCTTTTTTCCACATTTAAATCATTTATTTCTACATTTCAATTCATTATCCAAAACCATATCCATTTTAATTTTAATCCATTTTCACCTTCCATTTAACACTTTTTCTCAATTAACCATTCAAATAATTCATCATTTTCATTATCCACTTCAAATATCCAAACCCATTTTATTGGCATTTTTCTTCCATAAATTACCAAAATTCTACAAATCAAAGGCCCATTTACATCACAATTAAAAAGAAGAGTTCAAGAGCCATTACAAAATAAAATTCCAAAATCCATTGTCACTAAAAAATAATACAAGAAGCCCAAGACATTACAAGCCCATTACTTTGCAAAATTGCAACAAAAGTCCATTACAATTTTGCTTTTATGCTACCACTCCAGCCTGTCCTGCTGTACTTCTGCAGCCACCAACCAACATAGCAGCCTACGACGCGCTGCTTCATAGTTCACAGCCTGTGTAAAACATAGCATAAAAAAACTCCACAACATAACCTGCACATAAAAAAGTAGCCTGACAACATTAACAATTTGAAAGAGGTCTCTTTACTTCATTTAAAAAAAAATAGGTAACATAGAAGGATAAAGGGGGAGAAACGCAAACACAACGAGAAAAAGGTTCTCACTTTCAATCTTTGACCACAACTCAAAACCCACCTTGAAATCACCATGAGAACCACCTTTCTACATCCTTAACAACAACTGCAAATCATGAACACAAGACATTCCACCTTCTATTTCATACTACCCTCTGAAAACCCAAACTCTCTTTCTCGTCACCAGACCATACCCTCTTCATCGTTCTTCAACAACCACCCTTTAACAATCAGAATCGACAGCAAATTCGCAGCGACATAACAATCAAACCACAGTGCAAAAACGATCCTCAACAACTTAATTCGAGCGAAAATGCAACACACACCAACAGAGCCACGACTCACCTTCAAATCACATAACTTCTTTCCACTTTCACTGCACCGCACCATACACAATATCGTCACTTTCTTTGCCTTCCATTTCCATCACCATCAACAATCGTGTTACCTTCGAAACCACCACCTACAAATCTTCACCGCCGCAACAAGTGAGAAAGCCGCAGAGCGAGACCGAGAAACCGAGAGAGGGTTTGAGCGCCGCGAAATCTGAAAAAGGAAAGAAGAGAGTTCTAGCGACAAATCTGAATCGACCAAAAACAAAACCCGATCTAAAGTCGTAATGAGCAAGGACGAGAGAGATACAGATTGATTCGCAAAAGCTGAAGTGGAGGATTGATGTGCCATGGTTTTCTTTTCTCTCTTTCCGGGTGCGCCGCCGTGACTTGCAAGACGAGGAAGAATGAGAAGACAGCTGGACGGCTGGTTTGTGAGTTTGTACTTTCCGATCGTTTTTGTTTTCTTTATTTTTCTGAGTTTTTTTCTTTTTATGTTGTTTTGGCTATTGGGCCTTTTGAGCCCATCATCTTTTCGCACATCATCATTCCACTCACACCCCCCCTGAATGAGAGTCTTGGGCCTGAAACTGCCAAGCCTACTCGCCTGAGCTGCCTCTGCACCCCCCTTTGCTTTAATTGTTTTATTAATGGTTTAGTTAATATACTTAAGATAACTATTTTTAGATAATTAGATTTTAATTAAAACTAGATTTTGGATTTGGATTTTAATCTTAGGTTTAATTCTAACCTTTTGGATTTGGTTTTAAGTTTAGAACTAATTTTTAGAATTAGTTTTAGAGTAACTCTTTTTTTTAGAACTTAATCTTGTTTCAATTAGCACTTCATTTTTAACTTGGATATTCTTGATTATTTGTTGATTTTGATCGTGATACTTTTTCTAATTAGTCTTCAATTCTTATTTAGTTAGTTTTATTAAATTATTTTATTCAATATTAATTAATTTTTGATAATTAATTTTATTAAATATTTTGATTTAATCTAATTAATTATGAGAATTTTATCCTAAAAAACCCTAGAACTTAATAATTAGTTTAGGATTTTCCCCCCTTAGATTAATCTTAGGAATTTAGGATACTAACTAACTAACATGCTTGATTATTTATTCCCCCATTTTATTTGTGCTTATTATGTGTGGTGCATGATGTTTACCTTATGGATTTTCTTATGCCTCGATTATATGTATGTTATTCATATTACATTTGTCCAAACCAAAAATATTTTTCAAACTAATACCTTGACTCAATGTCAAGCCATTTTCATACCTAGTAAGTCGATCGTTTTCACGATCGCAATAGACCTCACAATGCCTCCTCTTGGGCCTTATGCAACGATTACCCATTCTATTTTGATTTGTATACATGTATGTGATTGGAATATTTTAATCGTGGCTTAATTAATTCCATAAGATTAAAATTAACCCTTTTTTATGAGAGTAAAACAAACTTGATCCAACGTCAAGTATTTTCCAAATAAATCCTAAGCATTTACTTGATCCATATACCGAGTATTTCCAACCTTCACTTTAAACCATAAGACATACTTATTTCTTAACCTTCGTAAATTCAAACCTCGATCAACATCGAGCATTTTTAAATCAAGTCAAATACCTAACTATACTTAAACACTATTTTCATAAAAAGAAGAAAAAGGAGTAGAATGGAATCTCGATTCTTCTCCTCAATTGTTTGGGCCCGAGGAATCTTTCTTAAGTTCAAGCAATTGTCTTCTTTAAAAGACTCATAACGCGATTACATATCAAACCCTTTTTACAATAAATCAAATCAAATCTTATTTTCCTAAACACTTGGATGAAAAAAGAGAGAGAGCCGGTTCTTCGACTCGCTTTCCCGATTACTTGGGCCCGAGGAATCTTTCTTAAGTTCAAGTAATTATCATCTATTTAACATACTCTAACCATATTAAAACTCTTTCATAATTAAGGGTGAAAAAGAGAGAGAGAGTCGGTTCTTCGACTAGCTTTCCCGATTACTTGGGCCCGAGGAATCTTTCTTAAGTTCGAGTAATCGTCACCCAATCTCTAACACACTTCATCCATAACTCAAACGCCTTTCCCAAAGAACATTGTTTAAGCCATTCTTCCGCGCATATGAACTAGTGCTTCAACCTCCTATGACGAGCTGACAAACCAACGTTTAGCAGTTAGAATGTAACCTAAACTCTCGTTCGCCTGAAACATATCCAAATCAAACCTTTTTCTCAATCAAATATCTAATACACTTAATTCATACTCAAACAACTTTTCACAAAAAAGAACATTGTTTAATCCATTCTTCCGCGCATATGAACTAGTGCTTCAGCCTCCCATGACGAGCCGACAAGCCAACGTTTAGTAGTTAGAATGCGAATTAAACATTCGTTCGCTTAAAAAACACGAATCAACCAACCGTAGTCCCACGAACTACGAATGCTTTGACTTTCCCATTGCACGAGGGAATACGTAGGCACAAGGATCTTAGTCCTTACCGAGCACCCTAATAAAAAGCCACCTCATTTCCCCCTTAAAAATATAATATCTACCTTAGAAGAAAACAAACAAACCAAGCTAACATATCTCACAAATCGAATCAAGAGGTTCCCGTTGAGTACAACGGACGTAGAGGGTGCTAATACCTTCCCTTTGCGTAACCGACTCCCGAACCCGAATTTGGTTGCGATGACCATTTTCTTATCCCTTTAAAGGTTTTATCGATATTTTCCTTTCCCTCTTTTGGGATAAATAAAGTTCGGTGGCGACTCTGTTTCGAACAGTTTTTTCCGCGTCAATCGCGAGGATCGTATTTTTTGAGGTACGACAGATGGCGACTCTGCTGGGGAATAGGCATTGCCCTATGCTAGAGAGAGTCAAGCCTAACTTGACTCGATTCGTGAGTCTTAGATCCGCTTGTTTGTTTATCTTCCCTTGCTTGTTTGCTTGCTTGTTTGATTATCTATTATCTACTTGCTTGCTTATTGTTATTATATCCTATTATTATCTCTTATGACACTGTTGGGGTTCTCTAATCGTTGGTGCTCTGTGAGACGACTCTACACCCGAGTCTGAGTATAACCCTAAGATTAGGATGGTGGTTGTGTAGTGTAGGCTTACGTGGTCTCTTCTGCGTGAGTTGAAGTGAAAACCACCGCTTGGAGTAGATTCCCTTGGAGATATTATTGTTGTGGTGAATCTTTGCCATAGCGGTAATATCTTCGTCGTTGATCCCAAGAACCATTAACCCAATTTACCCATGGTGGTTGGTAGTGTTAACTCTTTGTGAGTTGATGCGAACGCCCCAATCAGATGAGATCCCTCGAACGTATTACTTCCTGACAGTAATATTTTCGACCTCGATCTAGGATTCTGAGAACCTTACTTAGAACCCGCTTGTCGATGGTCGTGTAGTGGGCGCCTCCGAGGAATCTTTCTCGTGGGGAAGAAACGAAGACCTCACCTAGACGAGATTATTTCGAGGATATTATAGTCGGACAAATCTTTGTCATGGCTATAATGTTTTTGAAATATATCCGTAACTCTAGGCACCTACCTGATTAGAGCCTACCTGTGGGGGATCTGATGATCAGAGATATCCTATGTCTAACTCCTTCCCCAGAACCAGATGTTGTTTTGATCCTGGAACCCTGCATTGCATACTCATGACATTAGCATATCATCGTCCAACCAACTCATCCGATCCTCTGTCCATTTCCTACCAGCTGATTTCCCGACGCTCATACTGAACCTGTGGTAGCCGCAAAACATTTAAAGCAAGTTCAAGCGGAGATAGGAGGAGCATAGACAATTTGAAAGTTGCGATGGCTATGTCAGAGGATAACTTTCAATATATTGGGATGAAGGATTCTGACCCCCCATCAGGTTTTGCTGTGTCGATTAATCCATTGTTTGATCATTTACCTGGTGATCATACTCCACGAGTGAACTTCCCTGCTCAGTCTCAGATGATGTCGCTGACTGATTCCATGGAGAAAAGGTTTTGTGCCCTCGAAGAGAAAGTTCAAGCTATGAAAGCGCGCGATACTTCTGGGCTTGATGCTGTTGACATGTGCCTAGTGCCAGACTTGGTAATTCCTCCAAAATTCGAAGTACCCAACCTTGAGAAGTACGTTGGTCTCAGTTGCCCAAGGCGTCATTTGGTGATGTTCTGCCGAAAGATGACTTCTCATGTCCGCGATGACAAGTTGATGATTTACTGTTTTCAAGACAGTTTAAGTGGTGCATCTTTGAATTGGTACATGGATTTAGAAAGAAGCTGTATCCAATCATGGAAAGACTTATCCAATGCTTTCCTAAAGCAATATGAGTACAATTTGGACATGGCTCCCAGTCGCATGCAGTTGCAAAGCCTATCTCAGAAGAGTTGTGAGTCCATTAAGACCTATATACAATGGTGGAGAGAGTTCGCAGCCAGGGTACAACCCCCACTCTTGGACAAAGAACTGATCGACATGTTCTTGAACAGTCTGCATGACACCTATCTTGAAAGGATGGCTGGCAGTTCATTCTCAAGCTTCTCCGACCTTATAATAGTGGGAGAATGCATCGAGAGTTACCTCAAAGCTAAACAAGTCCAAGACGTCTCGAGTAATCAAGCTAGTGAGACTGAATCCTTCAGCAATCCCCAAGAGGAAGAGGATAATGAAATTGACGCAGTCATAGCAAATGTTGAGCATTCTCAGGGTACACCAGCAAGACTTTATGGCCCTTCAGCTTCTCGGCAGTTATCATTGTCGGTGCCATATCATCCTTATGGGCGACCTGTCAATCCTAGGGCGTCATACCAAAAACCTTGGGCTGCTCCCAATGCAAATCAACAAGCCCGTGGTCGAGGATATCAGAATCATCATCAGAATTAGCATAGGCCTCGAAACAACTTGGAAAGAAGGACTGCTCCTCTTCACCCAGTTCCTATGCCGTACAGTCAACTTCTGCCGCATCTGGTCCGAAACTCACTGGTGGAGCCCAAAGCTATCAAGCCATTGCCAAAACCATACCCGCCTGGATACGACCCCAATGCACATTGTGGATATCATGCTGGATCAATGGGGCATTCGACTGAAGATTGCAAAGCTTTTCAAGCCAAGGTGCAATAGTTGATTGACAAGAAGCACATATCCTTCCAAGAAGGATACTTGATTGTGCACGTCAACTTCTCGCCTAAATAAGTTCCAAGACTTCAGGAGAAAGCTAGTGGTTCAGACAGGAGGACTTCCCCAGATACTGGCAACCATTGGACATTTATCATTCGCATTTGTAATTTCTTTATGTTAAATGCTACTTTTTTTTTTAATATTGTTGTTTTGAATGGTAATATTAATGATGTGATCGTGCAGTTTCTGAATTAGTCATGTCGCATTCGCTCATTTTCTTCACTTATATCAAAAAGCAAAAAAAAATATATTCATCTATATACTTCTTTTCCTTTCTTTCTTCACCAAATTGTCGTTTAGCAAATATTGGAGGGAGGATGATGAAAACAAGATACCCATAATTGCTGATGGTATGCTTTCGGATAAAATCCTGCCAAGGGTGTACAGGCATTGCTTCAAATCCCCAAACACTGGAGAGATAAGGAGTTAGTCCCTAGTTAACCACTTCGAGCCTAGAAGTAGGAGTTTCCTTCATATTTAAAAACCCTTACACTCAACCTGGGGCAGGGTAGTGTTCAGTTAACCTAATTACGTACTCAGTTCACAAAAGCTAAATCCAAAAGACAAGACGATTGTTCATCAATAACCATGACTTGGTAGTCACAATCCTCTGACACAAAAAAAAACCAAAAAAAAAAAAAACAAAAGAACAGAGAGCCCGCTAAGTCAAACACCTCAAAAGGTGACTTAGGCAAAAATTAGGGCAATCCCGGTGGACTTAAAAAAAACAAAATCAGTCCAGGCAAAATTTAGGGATCAAGATAAAAAACAATACCAAGAGAGGCCTTCAAATCCTCACCAAAAACAGAATAAGATCCAGTGACCACCATAACAAAACCAAAGGGTCGCTGACATCCATCAAAAACAAAATAAGGTGACTGCCATTTCGAGCATCATCACTCTTACACCGTCAAGCCTTCTTAGGAGACAGATGTGTGTCAATTTAACTAAACGTAGGACTGGAGAACATTATGAGGAAGGGGTGGGTACAAAACAGATCTTGGGCCTAATATCCTTTGTTTCTATAAACTGTGAACCAGACCACGTTACAACCCTCAAAAGACCTAATTGAGGCAGGGTATATTCTGAAAGCATACTACAGGTTGCGTAAACTGACTCCTATAAATTTGCTAATCACTTGTTTTGGTGTCATATTCTTGCTATATCTTTCATACCATCTAAATCAACACCACGTTTGGACTAATGGTCCATCCGTCACACATTATCACATCATTCTAATAATGACTGATTTTCAAAACTTGCATGAGCATCGCATTAAAATTACCATTTGTGAACGAACAATTTTGACTGCAAGTCAGTGTTTGACATCAAGGAAATTCCAACAAGGAACAATCAAAGGGGGCTGGGTCATTCAACAATGTTGGTTGGGATTGACATCACCTCATAACCCTATGGAATAGGGGCATTGACATCCAATGATTATGGAATCAGTCAGTTCAAGGACAAATCATTCAAGAAGAGGTTGATCAAGGTGAATTAGCTCAAGACTCTACCAAACAGGGGCAGGCCGCCCAGAGGTTCTTTTGATTAAGAGTAAACCCCTCCAATTTTCAATCAATGCAAGTTAAGTCGCTCCAACGCTCATTCTGGGGCAAGCTACCTCAAGGGTACTTCGAAGCCAAATACTTCAAGAGTCATTCGATGAAGGAAGAATCCTTTCATGACTTGGAATTTTGGGGCAAGCCATCTCGAGTTCATCTCATGGTACAACTGCTTCCAACTTCCTTTCAAGGACAAATCCTTTCGTGACTTGGAATTCTGGGGCAATCCATCTCGAGTTCATCTCATGGTACAACTGCTTCCAAATTCCTTTCAAGGACGAAGCCTTTCACGATTTGGAATTCTGGGGCAAGCCGTCTCAAGGTCATCTCATGGTACAGTTGTTTCCAATTTCCTGTCAAGGAGAAAGTCTTCATAGACCCAGACTGGGGCAAGATGAGCTATACAGGGGCAAATCTCTCTTTTGCTTTCAATCCGCTCAAGCGAACTCCGTCAAGTGACCTTTAAGTTCGAGACGAGTGTCGGGGAATCATGCTATCACCCCACCAAATAACCTTTTGCCTTCCTTCTGACAAGAAACCTTGCTGCATAGGAACCTACTTATCCATCCCTTATCCTGGGGCATCTTTGGAACCTTCATATCATTGCATAAATCATTCATATGCATTGGTCATGTCGTTTCGCTCATTGCATAGACATGTGCATCATACCTCAAGCCTAACCTTCCAACAAGATTTGATATCTCAAAGCCTGGTATCGCAAGACTTGACACCAAAGTCCAACTTAGCTTGGCAACCCAAAGTCCAACTTAGCTTGGTAATCCAAAAGTCCAACTTAGCTTGGCAGTCCAAAAGTCCGACTTAGCTTGGCAATCCAAAAGTCCAACTTAGCTTGGCAATCCAGAAGACCACACTCGTTGGCACCTCCAAACATTTTAAGGCCCAGTTCTCGTCTGGCAAAACATTTTAAGGCCTAGTTCTCGTCTGGCAAAACCTTTTAAGGCCTAGTTCTCGTCTGGCAAATCTTTTAAGGCCCAGTTCTCGACTGGCAAATCATTCAAGGTCCAGTTCCTGCCTGGTAAATCTTTTAAGGTCCAGTTCCCGACTGGAAAATCATTCAAGGTCCAGTTCCCGCCTGGAAAACATTTCAAGGTCCAGTTCCCGCCTGGCAAATCTTTTAAGGCCCAGTTCTCGACTGGCAAATCCATTTCGAGGCCCAGTTCTCATCTGGCAAACCAATTCAAGGTCCAGTTCTCGTCTGGCAAACCAATTTAAGGTCCAGTTCTTGTTTGGAAAATATTTTAAGGCCCAGTTCTCGTCTGGCGAATCCCCTTTTCTCACCAGTTCTCGTCTGGTAATCTATCCTCCAATCCAGTTCTAGTCTGGAAGATTAACCTAAAGTCCAATTTCACTTGGCAATTCCCAAATCCAATCCCTGATGATACCCTCGACAAGGATACTTATCCCCAGCGCGCCCGATCATTTGCATCGTCATAGCATGTTAGCATAACATTACATAATCATATCTATCATATCAAGCACTATCATATTATACGTGCATTAGATTCTCCAGCAGTTGCATCTTAGCATGTGTTCAGTGCATTTTGCAATGCATGGCATTTCCATCCCCAGCAACGTAGCATAACAGGATCCAGGATCAGTTCACAAGCATCTTGGCCAGTCTTTCTTCAAAGTCAGCAGTATTCCTCAAAAGAGAAGTTGATACCCCGCAGGTCCACAAGGAGGTCCTATTCCCCAATAAGTCATTCTTCAACCATGCAGTTGATAATGACAATCCCCAGCAGCTGTTGCTTTTATTGCTCCCCAAGCAGAGGATATTATAGAAAGTTTCTTGTGAGCTTTCCCCTACAAAGCCAATGCACCTCCTTCGACAGGAATCTTGCTCAACTATTCTCCAACAAATTTACTGCAGAGGGACTGCTTCGATCACCCAAAGAACCTCAAGTTATTTTGTTCAATTTGGAACCCCGCTACCTCATTCTGTTAGCTCTTACACTTTACCTTTTGTCGGACAAATTTTGGGGTCTTCTTATATCTAATTGACTTCTACCCTAAAATGAACGCCATTCGGCAGTTCATTTTCTCGGGTTCAAGACAATTAGATAGGGGCATCTGTCATATCCCAAATTTGTCCTACCTGTGTATACATGACCTCTGTACATCTTTTTTTTCTTCCAAACCATTTTCAATCCAAACTTTCAATCCATGTTCAATTTCAATATCCATCCATTATCCGTAATTCTCCATTTTTCTAACCATCATATCTATATCCAATCCATTTGTCCATTTTCACTTTATACATATATATATATATATATATATATATATATATATATATATATATCCGTCCATATTTTATCCAAGTCCATTCTACAAAATCAATTTATCCATATCATTTTTAATATCTTTTCTATTATCCACTTTTATCATAAATAACCATATTTCTTTTTAAAACCATATCTTTAATCCATTCCACTTTTAAATCCATTTTTTAACCCACATCCAATTAAGTCTATATTCTTTTTTCCACATTTAAATCATTTATTTCCACATTTCAATTCATTATCCAAAACCATATCCATTTTAATTTTAATCCATTTTCACCTTCCATTTAACACTTTTTCTCAATTAACCATTCAAATAATCCATCATTTTCATTATCCACTTCAAATATCCAAACCCATTTTATTGTCATTTTTCTTCCATAAATTACCAAAATTCTACAAATCAAAGGCCCATTTACATCACAATTAAAAAGAAGAGTTCAAGAGCCATTACAAAATAAAATTCCAAAATCCATTGTCACTAAAAAATAATACAAGAAGCCCAAGACATTACAAGCCCATTACTTTGAAAAATTGTAACAAAAGTCCATTACAATTTTTCTTTTCTGCTACCACTCCAGCCTGTCCTGCTGCACTTCTGCAGCCACCAACCAACATAGCAGCCTACGACGCGCTGCTTCATAGTTCACAGCCTGTGTAAAACATAGCATAAAAAAACTCCACAACATAACCTGCACATAAAAAAGTAGCCTGACAACATTAACAATTTGAAAGAGGTCTCTTTACTTCATTTCAAAAAAAATAGGTAACATAGAAGGATAAAGGGGGAGAAACGCAAACACAACGAGAAAAAGGTTCTCACTTTCAATCTTTGACCACAGCACAAAACCCACCTTGAAATCACCATGGGAACCACCTTTCTACATCCTTAACAACAGCTGCAAATCATGAACACAAGACATTCCACCTTCCATTTCATACTACCCTCTGAAAACCCAAACTCTCTTTCTCGTCACCAGACCATACCCTCTTCATCGTTCTTCAACAACCACCCTTTAACAATCAGAATCGACAGCAAATTCGCAGCGACATAACAATCAAACCGCAGTGCAAAGACGATCCTCAACAACTTAATTCGAGCGAAAATGAAACACACACCAACAGAGCCACGACTCACCATCAAATCACATAACTTCTTTCCACTTTCACTGCACCGCACCATACATAATATCGTCACTTTCTTTGCCTTCCATTTCCATCACCATCAACAATCGTGTTACCTTCGAAACCACCACCTACAAATCTTCACCGCCGCAACAAGTGAGAAAGCCGCAGAGCGAGACCGAGAAACCGATAGAGGGTTTGAGCGCCGCGAAATCTGAAAAAGGAAAGAAGAGAGTTCTAGCGACAAATCTGAATCGACCAAAAACAAAACCCGATCTAAAGTCGTAATGAACAAGGACGAGAGAGATACAGATTGATTCGCAAAAGCTGAAGTGTAGGACGGTATGCTTCTAATTTGGTATAGCGCGATGAGGATTGATGTGCCATGGTTTTCTTTTCTCTCTTTCCGGGTGCGCTGCCGTGACTTGCAAGACGAGGAAGAATGAGAAGACGGCTGAACGGCTGGTTTGTGAGTTTGTACTTTCCGATCGTTTTTGTTTTCTTTATTTTTCTAAGTTTTTTTCTTTTTATGTTGTTTTGGCTATTGGGCCTTTTGAGCCCATCATCTTTTCGCACATCATCATTCCACTCACACCCCCCTGAATGAGAGTCTTGGGCCTGAAACTGCCAAGCCTACTCGCCTGAGCTGCCTCTGCACCCCCCTTTGTTTTAATTGTTTTATTAATGGTTTAGTTAATATACTTAAGATAACTATTTTTAGATAATTAGATTTTAATTAAAACTAGATTTTGGATTTGGATTTTAATCTTAGGTTTAATTCTAACCTTTTGGCTTTGGTTTTAAGTTTAGAACTACTTTTTAGAATTAGTTTTAGAGTAACTCTTTTTTTAGAACTTAATCTTGTTTCAATTAGCACTTCATTTTTAACTTGGATATTCTTGATTATTTGTTGATTTTGATCGTGATACTTTTTCTAATTAGTCTTCAATTCTTATTTAGTTAGTTTTATTAAATTATTTTATTCAATATTAATTAATTTTTTATAATTAATTTTATTAAATATTTTGATTTAATCTAATTAATTATGGGAATTTTATCCTAAAAAACCCTAGAACTTAATAATTAGTTTAGGATTTTCCCCCCTTAGATTAATCTTAGGAATTTAGGATACTAACTAACTAACATGCTTGATTATTTATTCCCCCATTTTATTTGTGCTTATTTTGTGTGGTGCATGATGTTTACCTTTTGGATTTTCTTATGCCTCGATTATATGTATGTTATTCATATTACATTTGTCCAAACCAAAAATCTTTTTCAAACTAATACCTTGACTCAATGTCAAGCCATTTTTATACCTGGTAAGTCGATCGTTTTCACGATCGTAATCGACCTCACAATGCCTCCTCTTGGGCCTTATGAAACGATTACCCATTCTATTTTGATTTGTATACATGTATGTGATTGGAATATTTTAATCGTGGCTTAATTAATTCCATAAGATTAAAATTAACCCTTTTTTATGAGAGTAAAACAAACTTGATCCAACGTCAAGTATTTTCCAAATAAATCCTAAGCATTTACTTGATCAATGTACCGAGTATTTCCAACCTTCACTTTAAACCATAAGACATCCTTATTTCTTAACCTTCGCAAATTCAAACCTCGATCAACATCGAGCATTTTTAAATCAAGTCAAATACCTAACTATACTTAAACACTATTTTCATAAAAAGAAGAAAAGGGAGTAGAATGGAATCTTCGATTCTTCTCCTCAATTGTTTGGGCCCGAGGAATCTTTCTTAAGTTCAAGCAATTGTCTTCTTTAAAAGACTCATAACGCGATTGCATATCAAACCCTTTTTACAATAAATCAAATCAAATCTTCTTTCCTAAACACTTGGATGAAAAAAGAGAGAGAGCCGGTTCTTCGACTCGCTTTCCCGATTACTTGGGCCCGAGGAATCTTTCTTAAGTTCAAGTAATTGTCATCTATTTAACATACTCTAACCATATTAAAACTCTTTCATAATTAAGGGTGAAAAAGAGAGAGAGTCGGTTCTTCGACTAGCTTTCCCGATTACTTGGGCCCGAGGAATCTTTCTTAAGTTCGAGTAATCGTCACCCAATCTCTAACACACTTCATCCATAACTCAAACGCCTTTCCCAAAGAACATTGTTTAAGCCATTCTTTCGCGCATATGAACTAGTGCTTCAGCCTCCTATGACGAGCCGACAAGCCAACGTTTAGCAGTTAGAATGCAACCTAAACTCTCGTTCGCCTAAAACACATCCAAATCAAACCTTTTTCTCTATCAAATATCTAATACACTTAATTCATACTCAAATAACTTTTCACAGAAAAGAACATTGTTTAATCCATTCTTCCGCGCATATGAACTAGTGCTTCAGCCTCCCATGACGAGCCGACAAGCCAACGTTTAGCAGTTAGAATGCGAATTAAACATTCGTTCGCTTAAAAACCACGAACCAACCAACCGTAGTCCCACGAACTACGAATGCTCTGACTTTCCCATTGCACGAGGGAATACGTAGGCACAAGGATCTTAGTCCTTGCCGAGCACCCTAATAAAAAACCACCCCATTTCCCCCTTAAAAATATAATATCTACCTTTGAAGAAAACAAACAAACCAAGCTAACATATCTCACGAATCGAATCAAGAGGTTCCCGTTGAGTACAACGGACGTAGAGGGTGCTAATACCTTCCCTTTGCGTAACCGACTCCCGAACCCGAATTTGGTTGCGATGACCATTTTCTTATCCCTTTAAAGGTTTTATCGATATTTTCCTTTCCCTCTTTTGGGATAAATAAAGTTCAGTGGCGACTCTGTTTCGAACAGTTTTTTCCGCGTCCATCGCGAGGATCGTATTTTTCGAGGTACGACACATTGTATAAGTCCCTTTGCAATTTTCAAAACTACGACGCGATCGTCGCTTTTTCAAAAGAGTTCATCTGGGCCTCTCTTTAAGTATAAGCTCCAAACTTCCTAAAAACTACTTTCCTTTTGATTTAGATTCAAATCCTACGTTTTATCAAACTTTCTTCAATTTCTTGAATGACTAACTATACAACTTTGATTACAATGCTGGAGCTTGCACAACTGTAAGTTCTACCATTTTCTTTTACATACTTGCTTATATATTTCGTCTATATATATATATATATATATATATATATATATATATATATGCCTGTATATACTTGCTTAGAGTTTTCCCCAGCAATTTAGTCTAGATTTAGATCAACCCAGTGGTTACTCTTTCAACATAGTCAAAACTAGTTCCCCATAGGAAATTCCAGGTACAGTCTTGCCTCATCTTGGGCTTATACAATATGGAACAGAGAAAGACATTATTTCCGGTGAAACTTTTCTCAAGATTGTCCAAACTTAGAAATATATGTACAAGAAATTCATTTCCCCGGAGAGGATTAATTCCCGGTGAAATGTCTCTTGAATTTCTTCAAACCCTAGAACTGTTCACTAAAGAAAGGACTAATTCCTGGTGAAACCTTTCTTGAACTTTTCTTAGGTTTGGACCCACAGGCTTCCTAAAAAGCATCCCCAGCCTCCTCTTGGGCTTTATACAAGAACCCTCGGGCTTCTTAGAAGTTCTCATCCTCCTTTTGGGCTTAGTACAAGGACCCAAAGACCTCCTACAGGTATAGGACAGAACCTAGTCATCTCTACTAGTTCAAATCCTCCAGAGAGTCAGAACATCAGACCAGTTTAGGGTTGATTCTTATCCCTTAAAACATCAGCCTCCTCTTGGGCATCATACAAAGATCATCCTCCAGTTAAGATGAACTTCTTAATACCAATAGACTTGGAAAGTCTCATCTCCTCTTGGATCTCAAAGAAACCCCCAAATTTCCTAAAAGCAAAGGAGAGAGCCTGATCATTTCATTAATCTCCAGCAGAGTTAAAACCTCCAAAGGTTAAAAAACTCAATCTTTTAGCTTTCACTCTAAATTCCCCAGCTAGGGTCAAATTACTACCAATAAACCCTTAATTAAAACCTCAAGACATATGATATTTTCAATTCTTCTTCACTCCTCAGCAAAAGTTGATTCCCCAATTTGGACCAATCTCTGGATCTCAATAATTCTCAGCTGAAGTTAGCCTCCTCTTAGGCTTCATATAAGAAGTTCCCCAACCAACCTCCTCTAAGGCTTTATATAATGATCTTTCCTCAACAGTTTTAGCCTCAATCTTGGGCTTTGTACAAGACAGACAAAATATTTCCCAGCTGTGTCATTTCTTTTAGCCTCAATCTTGGGCTTTGTACAAGACAGATAAAACCTCTCCCCAGTAGAGTCAATTCTTTCAGGCTCAATCTTGGGCTTTGTACAAGACAGAAATAAAACTCCCTAAACAGAGTCAACCTTTTAGCTTCAACCTTGGGCTTTGATCAAGGCACACAAAAATCAACAACCCTCAGAGGAAATCAAGATTTCTCTGTAGGAAGACATTTCTCTGTATATCACACATCAAAACAGACAATCAAAAAACCCAATCCTAGATAATTGCTGTAAGTGACACACTTGTTGATTCAAAAATCCAAGCTGTAGTCCCTCTTTTATCCTAAAACATCTCCTCATTCACCTAATTGTTGTAAGTGGCAAGCCTCTGGATCATTTACATCCAAGCCAATGTCTCTCTCTCTTAGCATGAAAGATTCATAAGGAAAAATGGCATTGCTCAATACTGAGTTAAAGTTTATTCCTTCATGATATCACCCTTATAAAGGAAATTATGGCATTGCTGGATTCCATATATTACAGTTAAAGTAATTCCCCTTTATAACCAATCCTTCAACAATTGTGATAAGCAGGCGAGATATCTCCCTTTAAAGATGAAATATTCTCTCTCAGTCAAACGTTTTAGCTTCAATCTTGGGCTTTGAACAAGACATAAATAATCTCTAGCTTCAATCTTGGGCTTTAAACAAGACACCAGACATCTTTCCTCCCATAGAAATAGGAGGAACTACGATTGATTTGATTTCCCGAGTATCTTTACGGGAATACGTAGGCATAAGATTGCGAAATCTTACTGAGCACACAAATCAAAAACTTTAGGTCCAGTACCTTACCAAAAACATCGAAAAACCCAAAAACAACAAAAATACTCTCTCAACACTCCCAAAGGAGAAATTTTCCAATTTATAAGAGATAAACACCAGTAAGTAGATAATAGAGAAACATGCTAGAAACGATCTATGGATAACCATATATACGTTGGGTAATTGACAACTTCCCATTGTATAATCTGACCCCGGACCCCCCAATCTCTTAGCATTTGTTAAAAAAAACATTTGCGTGCAAGGTTAGTTTTATATATCTTCCCTTTCCTTTCCAGCTTCACAGGATAAATAAGAATTCAGAAAGTAGCACCAAATTCTAACCATTACGGTAAGGTGGTCGCGTCACCAACAAAAATCGCACAATACAGAAAAATGGCGACTCTGCTGGGGAGTCTTTAGGATTAGAGTTCCTAAGAGGTCTAGGTTGTTTGGCATTTTCTATACTATATATATATATATATATATATACTATCATACTACTTGATACCCGTGTTTAATTTTCTGTCAAATGGGAATGCGATTAATACGCATGTGGAAAGTTTGACAGAACATTAAGATAAGTGGTGGCATATCCAGGAAACGCTTATAGGGAGTGAATCCCGACCAAGCTAACTTGGCAGTCCACCGAATCAGTCAAGGTACCTGTGCGGAAGTATCAATGTTGAACGACCGATTGTCGTGAAAGCATTGTCTTTCTCAGTGTGGTACCCATGACCCTGATGATTTAGTAGACATTAACCATATGACCATTTGGTAGTGCGGTGACTATCGGGAATAGTTGATACGCGATACTACACTCAAATGAGATTCATCCAAGGATATTATAGCTCGCTCGAGTGAATCAGCTTGTTATCTATATCCCTGTCATACCCCAAAATTTGACCACCAAGATTTCCCATCATTATGCAAATCATCATCACAATATGGATGAAGCATCATGCCTCATCAATCTCCTCAAAGATGGTTGAGCATTCACTATAATCCAGACTTAGGGTTTCAAGCCCTCTTAGAGCACTTAGACAAAGGATCAATCAAGGAATGACATGATCTTCAACTTGTCTAAACCTCTTAAACACCCATAAGGGATCAAAAGCACTTCCACGTCAAGAATCAAGCACAAAGTTGCAACATTCCAAGTGGATCGAGCCTCAAGATCGCCAACCAAATTAGGGTTTTGGTCGACCAAGGCCTCCAGATGGAAATTTTTTACTGGGCATGAGCCAATAATTCAAAGCACAACCCGAAATACTCCAAGGGACCTCATGGACCCAATCATCAAGTCAATTTAGCCTCAGGGGATGCATTCACAAAAAAATCATGAATTAGGGTTTCTTGACCTAATTCATCCCTAAGTTGACTTTTGGAGCAAGACATGAGCCAAGACCTCAAGAAATGATTTGAGGGCCTCAAATACACCACATTGATCCATTTACAACAATGGATTGATCCAAGAAGCTTGATTCACAAGTTTCAAATTCATCTGGGTAAATTAGGATTTCCTGATGAAAAAGTCAACTGTACCTTTGACTTTTGACCAAGACATGTTTCCAAACCTTGGGACATGATTCAAGACCCTCTAAAACACCTTTGGAACCCATCCATTAGGTTTGAATTAGGTCAAGAACTTGATTTCATAGAGGATCGTAAAGTTTGAAATTCATTTGACAAAAAAAAGTCAATTGTGCAAAAAAGTCGGTGTCCGGGAAGTTTTTTAAATCAAACTTTCAGACATCATTTTTTTAATATATTTTTTGCATACTTTAACCTGGTGTGCTTATTTCATTTTTTCAGCTATTTTCGGTCGCTTTTCTGACCCGTCTGAGCCTCTTTAGAGGGTAAAATCAATTTCAAAATTTGACAAAACGGTGTGTCGCTCCCGAGGATTTGCATTCATGTACAAACGTGAAAGTGGCGGGGAAACAGAGTTGCTAGCAATGTGTATTTATCCCAAGAGAGGGAAAGGAAACACTGCGTAAACCTGAGGGAAGGAAAAGAACATGGTCTCGCGACTAAGAGAAACGGGTAAGGGAGTCGGTTACGCAAGGGGAAGGTATTAGCACTCCACACGTCCATCGTACTTGATGGGATCCATACTTGTTGTCTCGATCAAAGGGTGTCGTCATCTGGAGCTCCACTGCTACTGGAAAGGAGAAGAAACAGGAACGGAAAAGAACGAAGAAACGGGAGAGAAAAGAAAAAGAAGTGACTCAATAGGACATCGCTCGTCCTATGCCTATGTATTCCCTCGTGCAATGGGAAAGTCAGAGTCAACGTAGTTCGGACACGAACTAAGGGGGGAGGTTGCTCGCCAAGACATCGCCGTCTTATGCCTACGTATCCTCAATCGGACGAGAAAGAGGAAATCAGAGCAGTCGTAGTTCGACCGACGAGTCGAAAAGGTGGGAAGAGTGCTCGTCGAGATATCGTATCTTGTGCCTACGTATCCTAAATTGGACGAGAGAGAGGAATCAGAGCGTCCGTAGTTCGTAGAACTACGGGAATGGGATCTCGATCACACTGAGGCGAGAAAAAAAGGGGAGACGCACAGAAGGTCTAAGGGGAACTTGATCCTACAAGTTGTCATACCAAATGGTCCTAAGGTCAGGATTAGGAGGGAAGTCTACCTAATGTTGTCGTGCTTAGATTGAGAGCCTAATGTCTATCCTACTCTGAGCTTAATCAGAAATTAAGTCGGACTAGGAGCCTTAAGGGAGCATGTGAATACAGAGTAAACAAGCAACTCAATCGCAAAAGAAAATCGAATATGAAACCAAGTTAAATGAAATTCAAGTACATAGAGAATATCAGGAATTAATCAGAAATTAATCAAGAAGAACAATTAATAAAAGATAACCAAGTTAGACTTAAAATGCTAATCAAAACAAGATTAAATTCTAAGTAGAAAGAGTTAATTAAAAATTAAACCTAAAATTAATTCAAATTAATTAAAATCTAATTCTAATAATCCCCTAATCTAAGTCTAAAAAAACTATCTAATTAAGATTAAAAATTTAAAAAAAGAAGTTAGCATTAATTGAAAACAAGAACTAACTAAAAAAGAAAAAAGAGGTGCAGCAGCATGTTGTGTGGTGTGAGCAACAGTCCGGGCGTGTGGGCCTGAGGCTGTTAGGCCTAAAAATCTTCATTCAGCCAAGGTGGTGTGGACAACGTTTGAAAAACGGAGGTGAGAAGGAAGAAAAAGCAAGTGGGCCTAAGCCTGGTTCAAACAGAAATTAAACCTAAATAACCCTACACCACCTCTTCTCACACTCATCTGTGACATTTCCTTTCTATGGCCGCCGTTCATCATCACCTCCACACTTCTTTCTTTTTCTCCTTTTCGCCTCCGTGAAAAGCGACGCCACGCCTCGCCGTCTCCTTCTTCCAAGCTTCGCTGCCACACTCCTTATTTAGCCTCCCTCGCCTCACTTCAATGTTTTCGATCGTAACCTCCGTCACTCTCAATGCTCTCAGAATCTCTCTGTCTCCATCGATGCCTTCGCTTCCTTCACTAACAACTCTCAAAAAACTCAACGGCGCGAAAAACGCTCAACAACAGTAAAGCACGATAAACGGGATATCACAAATCAAAGAATGATCACCACCAAAAACTAAATTCAACCACGATTCAGAATTAAAGCCATAGTATTCACATTGTGATGCATAGCAGTAAAGAGATTCACGTACCTATCGGAGTCGCTCCGATGGCGCTTCGACTGTGACGATTGAAAAAAGAGACCTCAGCTTGATGCGATACTCCGACGAAAATAACGGTAACAAAGCTTCAGGTCTGGTTCACTTCTTGTCTTTCTCTTCACTGTGATTTAGAATTCCCTCTCCTCTACTCCTTGCTTCTTCTACTTTTCTAAATTTGTGGTTGTTGTGCGATTCAGACTTGGTACTGGTTGTTGTGAATTGCGTTGCAGAAGGTTGTGCTATTGGAGTGTTTTGCTGTGATTGAATACGATGCTGAAGCTGAGATGTAGTGTTTGTGTTATGATTTTCTGCAGGTTATGATATTGAAAATGATGGAGTGTTTCTGCAGATTATGAGTTTGAAGATGAATGGAAGATCCGCAGAGAATGATGAAGAGAGTTGAAGGTGGTTTTTGTGAGGTTTCAAGCTGCGTCTAAAGAAGGTTTGTTGAGGTTATGTGTTTCTCAATCTCTCTACTTCTACTCTCTGTTCTGTTTATGAGTTTGTTTTAGAAGGATGGTGAAGAAGGTGTGTGGTTTGAAGAGTTTAAAGGCGTGTTTAGTAGTGATTTTGGCAGGGTGACAAGGGCTCCGAGAGCTGTTTTTTATAAAGTGAGAGCAGTCCAGTTTTTTAGGAAGAATGGAGGGTATTATCGGGAATAAAACTAGAGGAATATTGCTGCAGGTTGGGTGGAGTGTGGAGCAAGTTGTGGCTGCTGAATATTGTTGTTGGTTGCTGCAATTTATACGGGTTATTTTACAGGCTGGTAGTGGTTTTGTGTAGCTCTGTACACGTTATGGGACGATTTTTGTCTGGTGTGGAAATAACAGGTTGTTCATGCTGCAGAGATGGTCTGGCGTGGGTTGTGCGGCTTGTGTAGTACGACTGCCATTTTGGCAAGAGGTTTTGTTTTCTTTGTACGAACAAGTTTGTTGTGGAATGTTGATGCTCTAGTTATACTATACCGCTCACCAATGGCTGTGATTGGAAGTTTGTAGTGGGAGTTTTTGGGCACAAGTTTTTGTTGGTTATGAGTAATATTGTGCAGGTTTTCCAAAGTTGGTGTGTGAACAAATTGTGTACGTTTTGGTGACTTCATACAAGTGGGGTCACAAAATTTCATTTGCAGAATTCGTTATTGTGCAGCAGCAGGTTTATTTATTGGAATGTGGTTGTGTGGGACACTTGCTTGTATGTGGTATTTTTGGAGAATGTAATGGGCCTTTATTGTTTTACATGGAATCAAGCTCTCTTTTTTTTTTGTGAATTTTGATGATGGAGAAGGAAAGTTGTGATGATTTTGAATGTGAAAAATGAATTATTGGTTATGAAATGGGTCAATAAATGGATTTTTAATTGGATAAAAAATGGATAAAATATAAAAATGAAAAAAGAGAAATGGATATGGAAATAAATGGTTAGATGAATGGATAATTATGGATAGAAAATGGATATGGATATTAATTGGTAAATGGCTTTGGAAATTGAATAAAAATGGTTTATGGATCATAAAAATGGATTTTAAAGAGGTGAAAATGGATATGATAGAAAAAGTATAAATAATGTTTCTAAGAATGGACAACCACATTACACCAATCTCTAAACTTTTCACAACATCTGATTAAAGGCACACAGCTACCACTGAACAACAAGCCAACAGGGACAACAACCATCTGAGTCACTTTGAAACCTTGCGTCGATTATTGAATCCACACTGGGGAAAATAAATCCACAGATGAACCACTAATGCACTGATGATCCATAATGAACCTGATGATTGGACTAAACTCTTCATGAATCGCTGCTTGATAACCCGATGAAGTCCATAACTCAACCTTGGAAACACACTGCCTGATAAGTTAACCACTGGCACAGATAATTTGAAATTGAAATAATCTCTTGATAGTTTGACCATGATCAGGTCAAACATCCATCTGCTCCTGAATAAACGACACCTGACTTGAATTTAAACACCTTAACCTGAACCAATGCTCTTGAGATGCTGAGAAGGATTCAAACCCTAATTCACGGCTTGCCCAATTAAAACCAAGATGAAAATCTAATCTCTTGATGCTTCTTGAGAAATCTTGAAGCGGATGAACATGATGCTTGATGGATCTTCTGAATATGGAAAACTCAAACCAAAGGAAGATGCCTTGATCACATGTCTTAGGAACCCAATGCAAATGAACGATTATGAACTATGACTTAATGATGTAAATGAGTGCGAAACAAAAGCCAGAAGAGGTTAAAAAAAGGTAGGGCAAATTTTGGGGTGCTACAGCAGCCCCTATTCAATCAACTTGGTCCTGAAGGTATGATAGCAACAGCTTTTAGACATTCAAGGATACGCGGAGATTGAATACCAAAAGAACCCTGAAATTTGCAACTGTGGGGATAATGAAATGGAGTGTTTGCCAACCGAAGGCGCTCTACTCAACAAAATAATACGAGGACGGCCGAAGACGACCTCGAAAAGGAAGATCGACCGAAGGTGCTCTACCCAACAAAATAATACTAGGACGGCCGAAGACGAACTCGAAAAGAAAGACTGACCGAATGTGGACTTCGCTGGGGATACATTGGTAGACCATTAACTCTGAGGTTGAGGAAAAAATATCATCAGCTCTGAGAAAGAAAAGGATAACCATCAACTGTGAGGTTGAGTAAAATCTGGACTAAACACTAACTTTGAATGTTTGAGGAAAACGTAGACATCGACTATCAGGTTGAGTAAAAACCATATCTTCAACTATGAGGTTAGAAGAAGGATATACGTCAACTCTGAGATTGGTAATAAGGGTATACATCGATTTTGAAACCGAAGATAAAACCATTGACTTCAACTCTGAGGTTGGTGGAAAAAAGAGGTACGACAACTCTGAGATTGGAGAAAAGATATGCGACAACTCTGAGGTTGGACAAATGGACGTCAACCCTGAGGTTGGGGATGAAAGGCTTCAACTCTGAGCTTGGAGAGAAGATATACGGCAACTCTGAGGTTGGTAAAAAAGGCTTCAACTCTGAGGTTGGACAGACAGGCGTCAACTCTAAGGTTGGGGAAGAAGAGCGTCAATTCTGAGATTGGACAGACAGACATACGACAACTCTAAGGTTGGAAAGGGAATAAACGACAACTCTGAGGTTGGGGAAGAAAAGGATATTCATCAATTCTGAGGTCGAGAAAAGGTATACATCAACTTTGAAGTTGGATAAAGGCGTCAACTCTAAGGTTGGGGGAAGAAAAACATTTTCATCAACTCTGAGGTCAAGAAAAAGGAATACAACAACTTTGAAGTTGGGGAAGTGGCGTCAACCCTGAGGTTGGGGAAGAAAGGGATATTCATCGACTCTGAGGTCGAGAAAAGGTACACGACAACTTTGAAGTTGGGGAAAGGCGTCAACTCTAAGGTTGGGGAAGAATAAGCATTTTCATCAACTCTGAGGTCGAGAAAAGGTATACAACAACTTTGAAGTTGGTGAAAGGCGTCAACTCTAAGGTTGGGGAGGAAAAGCATTTTCATCAACTCTGAGGTCAAGAAAAAGGTATACAACAACTTTGAAGTTGGGGAAGTGGAGTCAACCCTGAGGTTGGGGAGGAAAAGCATTTTCATCAACTCTGAGGTCAAGAAAAAGGTATACAACAACTTTGAAGTTGGGGAAGTGGCGTCAACTCTAAGGTTGGGGAAGAATAAGCATTTTCATCAACTCTAAGGTCGAGAAAAGGTATACAACAACTTTGAAGTTGGTGAAAGGCGTCAACTCTAAGGTTGGGGAGGAAAAGCATTTTCATCAACTCTGAGGTTAAGAAAAAGGTATACAACAACTTTGAAGTTGGGAAAGTGGCGTCAACCCTGAGGTTGGGGAACCGCAAGCTGAATTGCGAACTCTGTTGGAGAGATGCCAATGAAGATTGGACTTTGAACTGTTGAGAATGCCAATAACCATTGGACTTTTCCTTGCGGGAAATACCGGATCTGACTTTTGAGGAAGAGAATACTCTGACTTCTCACCGTCTTCAAACTACTTGAAAATATTCCATCGTGTTACCCTGCTAAGAATGAGGAATCCATCTACACTGTTGGGGATAAGAAATCTTCATAAAGAACCCTTTTCGATTTGAGGACGATTCTCTGCTTGGGGAAGAATAGCAATTCCAACACCTTGTTGGAAAAAGATACCTTCTGGCACCTTTCTGGGGAAGAGACTTAGTGCTTCAAGTTTCTATTGACCAACTGCATACCGATCATCAAGAGTGAACAAGGGTTCCTTTAACTCTCCACTTTCCCCAGACCACAGGGTCTAATGGAAGAAATCATCTCAAGAGGATTTTATAGAAGACCGGGCGTTCATACTGCCCCAGGGTCTTCAAACTCTTGAAGAGATTTATCGGATCTTAACGTAACTTCCCCAGACTGTATGATCTTTGAAGGAATTTGCCTCGAGAGGACTTGTAATGATTTGAAATACTCTGCCTCAGTATTTTGAACCTTAAAGAGGTGTTTCTGATTAACCGTCTTCTGGAGAGGATAACTTCTCATGCTTTTGAGGTGGCCTGCCTCAATATGAGCATTGAAGTCACTTTGCCCCTGATTTTCGAATGAATGCCCCCAGAATAACTGAACTTCAGAGAGATTTCTCGACGTGACTACCCAAGACTGGCTACATCTCATCACGACTTACTAGGGAGAGCACACTCTACACTGAGTCTTTTGGAAGCATGCCCCTTTGATATGATTGTCCTTCAGAATTTTCAAGCATCCCAACTCAGCAGGATCAAGCTTCTCGACTGACGCTCATTGTGTAAGCTTCCTTGATGCTTAAACACATGTATGCAAGCAAAACAAGTTTATTATGAGAATGATAATTCTAATGCCATAAACATGTTAACCTTGAAGTTTATTGCAAATAAGTCGCAAAACCCTGTGAATGAGTCACTAGTTATGACATTGATTTTTGAATGGAAACAATTCGCACATGCAATACCAACAAAAATCTTATTAGCACAACTCATGGGAGTCAGGAACGTTATCTTGTTGAAGTACGCCATCGGAATAAACCCTGTTTCAATTAGAACTTTTAAGGGTTATAACGTGGCCTGGTTTGCGGTTCTAGAAAAAAGGACTTACGACTCAAAATTTTGATTGTACCCACCCATTCTCCTTGATGTTCTTCAGTTCTACATTTAGTTAATTTGGCACAAGCGCTCATCTCCCAAAAGGATTTTTGTGAAAAGTGACAGTTAATGGACCCACGAGGTTTTTTTTTTTGGAGTGGCAGTCACCCTTTTTGTCTTCAGTGTTGCGGTCACACGACTTTGTTCTTTATTGAGGATTTTTATTTTGATCGATTTTGAAGTCCAGCGGGATGCCCTAATTTTTGCCTAAGTCACTTGTTCTCAAGTTTTGACTTAGCTGGCTTCCTTTCTTTTTTTTTTTGAACAAATCGTGTGACACTGGCTTGTCTGACTTGTTTGAAAGGGTTGTGACTACCTCATTACTTGGTCGATGAGGGATAACCATTGTTTTCACATCTTTTGACCTCTTCAAGGTAATGGATCCTCAGATGCACACTGCTTTTGAAATTTGAACTCTTGGTCAAATTACTAATAACTATCCTGCCTCTGGTTAAATGTGAGGGTTTTTCTTATAAAAAGAAACTCCTACTTCAAGGCTCGAAGGGGTTGACAAGGGTCTATCTCCCTTACGTCCCCGGTGTTTGGGAATTTGAAGCAATGCATGTACATCATCAACAAGGTTTTATCCAAAAGCATACAACCAAAGACTTTCCGTTTTTACTTCATCATCCTCCCTCCAAGAGTTTAAGCAAGAAAATTGGTATTGCAATGCACGGAAATATCAGATGAATGAAAAAGAATGAATCACTTCAAGAAAAACATATTCATTGCATTAAGATCAACATTCAAAATACAAACAAGTTTTTTTCATGCAAACACTGTTTAAACAAACAAATCAAAGCTACATATGAAAATACAGTAAAGAATCCGAGGATTGCCATTGTTGAGGAGACTTGACTCCGTATGGACTTATTGCTTCTGATAACATCCCTGCAGTCCCAAGTGCCCACTTGGGAGGTTTCAGTTGAAATGCATACCATCTACAGTAAAAGTAATGACCCCTGCATCAATTAGATCTTGCACTTTGTGTGGGAGCACCTTACAATCCTCAGTTGAATGCCCCTGTGCCCCAGCATGGTATCCACATTGACCATTGGCATTAAACCCTGGTGGATATGGAGGAATGATCGGATATGGTTTCCTCGGCACAATCAACCCTCTTTTAACCAACTCTGGCAATATCTGACCATACAGCCTTGGTAGCACAGAAAACTGTCTGTTTCTTGTCTTCCGTCAACCCAATTTGGAACTATTTTGCTATTGATTCTGATTCGTGTGTCCCTCTGGCTCAAGAGCTTTCCCCCTCAGACTTAGTCGAGGAGTAGGAAGCAGTTGCGGACGTGGGGATTCTAAGACCAAGGACTGCAAGAAATCCCCCTGACTTGATGTAGCTTTGGGAGAGGCAACAGGGATATCCACTTCTTTTTCAACAGCTAGAGTATGACCGCCTTGTATGCTCACGCCGCTCGGCGTGAATTCAATTGCCTTCGAATCAATCAGATCCTGGACAGCATACTGAAAGGCCTTACAATTTTCCACATTGTGCCCCAGCGCACCAGAGTGGAAGTCACAATGAGCTCTTGCATCATAACCCGGTGGGGGAATACCAGTAAGAGGAGCCAGAGTCCTTTTTTGTACCATTTATAACTGAAGAAGATGCTGTAATATCTGAGAATATGGTACTGGTGGAGTCTCGAAGTGTCGGTTCATCTTTGGTCTAACTTGACACCGACGAGGAGCACTACCCTGTTGCGGAGATACAGTCGGGATGGTCACAGTGGCAATCTGCTCACTCTTTGGGAGGGGCCCTTTAAACAATGGAGGAGAGACAATTCCAACCGCAGCTTCAGACATGAGAGTACTATCTTTATTTAGCACACCCCTCACGACCTCCATGACCAGGCTCATCTGTGTCTTCAGTTGATTGACCTCTTCCTTCAGCATTCTCTGGTCTTGAATCAACGCTTGCATGTTCCCCATAAACTAGCCTATTTGGCTTCGTACATCCCTCAACTCTGCTTGAATTTGATCCATGATCCACTTCCAGCTTCTTTGAAGAGTTAAGTTTGAAATTCTGAAGAAGACCAGATTAGGATGAGAATAACCAGCTTCAAACACCTTCCATGCATATGAGTATGGAAATGCAATGCAAATGCCATGTTCGAATATTTCCAAGGAATCACTCTGCTTTGATTCAAGTTTTTCCGTACAAACTACAAGAAAAATATGGAAATATTCTGCAGCTAGTCTCAAAATTAATATCCCTTGGAAATACAAGAACATGTATGCGAAAATGATGATACAGATGCAACAGACATGGGATCAAGGCTTCCATGAAGCTCTGAACTCATGTTGTTCTATTGACTGAATAAGACCCCAAATATCAGAAACCCATAAATCCAAAATAACGGCCCATTCAAACTGTCAGAATATCAGGATGATAACAGTACACTGATCATAAATCCAGAAAACCGGGTAGGTTGAAAGTCAAAGTCACCCGCAAACCAGCAAACACCCATCCCCTCTCACATGTGGGTTCTAGAAAACCAAGGATCCTCAATATCACGGGCTATCAGGTCGAGAAATGATGATACGTTCACCATTTCTGGTTAGGCATCATCACCAATCGAGGAGGCCTCAACTGATTCCCCTAAAAAAGGATATCCTATAGTAAGTTCCCAGCATTGGGTCCTCGGGTCGACAAGTGTAATGGGTTTGCCATTTCTGGTCTGCCATTATCACATGCCGAGAGGAGAGGCGTTGCTGAGTCCTCGGGAGACGGTCGCCAGAGTCGACAGTTTTCCAGGTTATATTCCATCATCTGCCCCAAACGAGCAGGATACAACATTACCAAGGAAACCTCGTCTGGATGTGGAGTTTTCATGTATACTAAGTCTGGCCAAATGCCAAACAAGTCACACTAATTTCCACGCTAATCATAGGTGTATGCTCAAGCTTGGGTATTGGGCTTTTCACTCATGAATCCAACCCACCCTACAAACAGAAAATCCAGCAGCAGGACAGTATAGCATAATAATGAAATGCAATGCAATAAATACGGTAAGTACAGTAAAACAAGTAAAACAGTAATACGGTAATACAGTAATATACAATAAAATAAAGCACCATAATAAACACCCAATGAAATAAAAACAGACAAGCGCTAGGATTGACTCGCAAAAGGGATAGACCAGCAAGAGGTCAACCATCTCCCAAGCAGAGTCGCCAACTGTCGCTCCCGAGGATTTGCATCCATGTACAAACGCGAAAGTGGCGCGGAAACAAAGTCGCCAGCAATGTGTATTTATCCCAAGAGAGGGAAAGGAAACACTGCGTAAACTTGAGGGAAGGAAAAGAACATGGTCTCGCGACCAAGAGAAACGGGTAAGGGAGTCGGTTACGCGAGGGGAAGGTATTAGCACCCGACGCGTCCATTGTACTCGATGGGATCCACGCTTGTTGTCTTGATCAAAGGGTGTCGTCATCTGGAGCTCCACTGCTACTGGAAAGAAGAAGAAACGGGAACGGAAAAGAACGAAGAAACGAGAGAGAAAAGAAAAAGAAGTGAATCGATAGGACATCGCTCGTCCTATGCCTACGTATTCCCTCGTGCAATGGAAAGTCAGAGTCAACGTAGTTCGGACACGAACTAAGGGGGGAGGTTGCTCGCCAAGACATCGCCGTCTTGTGCCTACGTATCCTCAACCGGACGAGAAAGAGGAAATCAGAGCAGTCGTAGTTCGACCGACGAGTCAAAAAGGTGGGAAGAGTGCTCGTCGAGATATCGCATCTCGTGCCTACGTATCCTAAATCGGATGAGAGAGAGGAATCAGAGCGTCTGTAGTTCGTGGAACTACGGGAATGGGATCTCGATAACACTGAGGCGAGAGAAAAGGGGGAGACGCACGGAAGGTTGAAGGGGAACTCGATCCTACAAGTTGTCATACCAAATGGTCCTAAGGTCAGGATTAGGAGGGAAGTCTACCTAATGTTGTCATGCTTGGATTGAGAGCCTAATGTCTATCCTACTCCGAGCTTAATCAGAAATTAAGTCAGACTAGGAGCCTTAAGGGAGCATGTGAATACAGAGTAAACAACAAGTAAAATGTGAATACGAAACCAAGTTAGGAAAAATTCAAGTACAGAGAGAATATCAGGAATTAATCAGAAATTAATCAAGAACAAAAATTAATAAAAAATAACCAAGTTAGACTTAAAATGCTAATCAAAACAAGATTAAATTCTAAGTAGAAAGAGTTAATTAAAAATTAAACCTAAAATTAATTCAAATTAATTAAAATCTAATTCTAATAATCCCCTAATCTAAGTATAAAAAAACTATCTAATTAAGATTAAAATTTTAAAAAAAATTAGTTAGCATTAATTGAAAACAAGAACTAACTAATAAAGAAAAAAGAGGTGCAACAGCATGTTGTATGGTGTGAGCAACAATCTGGGCGTGTGGGCCTGAGGCTGTTAGGCCCAAAAATCTTCATTCAGCCAAGGTGGTGTGGACAGCGTTTGAAAAACGGAGGTGAGAAGGAAGAAAAAACAAGTGGGCCTAAGCCCGGGTCAAATAGAAATTAAACCTAAATAACCCTACACCACCTCTTCTCACACTCATATGTGACATTTCCTCTCTATGGCTGCCGTTCATCATCACCTCCACACTTCTTTCTTTTTCTCCTTTTCGCCTCCGTGAAAAGCGACGCCACACCTCGCCGTCTCCTTCTTCCAAGCTTCACCGCCACACTCCTCATTTAGCCTCCCTCGCCTCACTTCAACGTTTTCCATCGTAACCTCCGTCACTCTCAATGCTCTCAGAATCTCTCCGTCTCCATCGATGCCTTCTCTTCCTTCACTAACAACTCTCACAAAAACTCAACGCCGCAAAAAACGCTCAACAACAGTAAAGCACGATAAACGGGATATCACAAATCAAAGAACGACCACCACCAAAAAATAAATTCAACCACGATTCAGAATTAAAGCCATAGTATTCACATTGTGATGCATAGCAGTAAAGAGATTCACGTACCTATCGGAGTCGCTCCGATGGCGCTTCGACTATGATGATTGAAAAAAGAGACCTCAGTTTGATGCGATACTCCGACGAAAATAACAGTAACGAAGCTTCACGTCTGGTTCACTACTTGTCTTTCTCTTCACTGCGATTTGGAATTCCCTCTCCTCTACTCCTTGCTTCTTCTACTTTTCTGAATTTGTGGTTGTTATGCGATTCAGACTTGGTACTGGTTGTTGTGTATTGCGTTGTAGAAGGTTGTGCAATTGGAGTGTTTTGCTGTGATTAAATACGATGCTGAAGCTGAGATGTAGTGTTTGTGTTATGATTTTCTGCAGGTTATGATATTGAAAATGATGGAGTGTTTCTGCAGATTATGAGTTTGAAGATGAATGGAAGATCCACAGAGAATGATGAAGAGAGTTGAAGGTGGTTTTTGTGAGGTTTCAAGCTGCGTCTGAAGAAGGTTTGTTGAGGTTATGCGTTTCTCAATCTCTCTACTTCTACTCTCTGTTCTATTTCTGAGTTTGTTTTAGAAGGATAGTGAAGAAGGTGTGTGGTTTGAAGAGTTTAAAGGCGTGTTTAGTAGTGATTTTGGAAGGGTGACAAGGGCTCCGAGAGCTTTTTCTTTTAATAGAGTGAGAGCAACCCAGTATTATAGGAAGAATGGAGGGTATTCTCGGGAATAAAACCAGAGGAATATTGCTGCAGTTTGGGTGGAGTGTGGAGCAAGTAGTGGCTGCTGAAAATTGTTGTTGTTTGCTGCAATTTGTACGGGTTATTTTGCAGGCTGGTAGTGGATTTGTGTAGCTCTGTGCACATTATGGGACGATTTTTGTCTGGTGTGGAAATAACAGGCTGTTCATGCCGCAGAGATGGTATGGCGTGGGTTGTGCGCTTGTGTAGTACGACTGCCGTTTTGGCAAGAGGTTTTGTTATCTTTGTACGAACAAGTTTGTTGTGGAATGTTGCTGCTCTAGTTATACGATACCGCTCACCAATGGCTGTGATTGGAAGTTTGTAGTGGGAGTTTTTGGGCACAAGTTTTTGTTGGTTGTGAGTAATATTGTGCAGGTTTTCCAAGGTTGGTGTGTGAACAAATTGTGTACGTTTTGGTGACTTCATACAAGTGGGGTCACAGAATTTCATTTGCAGAATTGGTTATTGTGCAGCAGCAGGTCTATTTATTGGAATGTGGTTGTGTGGGACACTTGCTTGTATGTGGTATTTTTGGAGAATGTAATGGGCCTTTATTGTTTTACATGGAATCAAGCTCTCATCTTTTTTTTTTGTGAATTTTGATGATGGAGAAGGAAAGTTGTGATGAATTTGAATGTGAAAAATGAATGATTGGTTATGAAATGGGTCAATAAATGGATTTTTAATTGGATAAAAAATGGATAAAATATAAAAATGAAAAAAGAGAAATGGATATGGAAATAAATGGTTAGATGAATGGATAATTATGGATAGAAAATGGATATGGATATTAATTGGTAAATGGCTTTGGAAATTGAATAAAAATGGTTTATGGATGATAAAAATGGATTTTAAAGAGGTGAAAATGGATATGATAGAAAAAGTATAAATAATGTTTCTAAGAATGGACAACCTCATTAAACCAATTTCTGAACTTTTCACAACATCTGATTAAAGGTACACAGCTACCACTGAACAACAAGCCAATAGAGACAACAACCATCTGAGTCACTTTGAAACCTTGCGTCGATTATTGAATCCACACTGGGGAAAATAAATCCACAGATGAACCACTAATGCACTGATGATCCATGATAAACCTGATGATTGGACTAAACTCTTCATGAATCGCTGCTTGATAACCCGATGAAGTCCATAACTCAACCTTGGAAACACACTGCCTGATAAGTTAACCACTGGCACAGATAATTTGAAATTGAAATAATCTCTTGATAGTTTGACCATGATGAGGTCAAACATCCATCTGATCCTAAATAAACGACACCTGACTTGAATTTAAACACCTTAACCTGAACCAATGCTCTTGAGATGTTGAGAAGGATTCAAACCCTAATTCACAGCTTGCCCAATTAAAACCAAGATGAAACTCTAATCACTTGATGCTTCTTGAGAAATATTGAAGCGGATGAACATGATGCTTGATGGATCTTCTGAATATGGAAAACTCAAACCAAAGGAAGATGCCTTGATCACATGTCTTAGGAACCCAATGCAAATGAACGATTATGAACTATAACCTAATGATGCAAATGAGTGCGAAACAAAAGCCAGAAGAGGTTAAAAAAAGGTAGGGCAAATTTTGGGGTGCTACAAATACGACCATATGTTTTGCTATAAATACGACCATATTTTTCTCATAATTCTCACACCAAAACAAACACAACACTTGTTTTCTCTCATTTCTCTCTGCATTTCAAAGTTTCAAGATTCAAAAGAGTGGGAATCGAATTTTCAAAACCAGAGGGTTTCAATCCATTTAAAGCACGCCAACACATTCCTGGAGGATCAAGGAAGCTCATAGGATCTTCCTCTTGCTTCTGTAACTACATTGAAGAGGCATTGGACCTTGCTCCAATAGGTAAGTGTTTTGCACTTTGAAACTCCATGTACATGCATCATTATTGATTGATTCTTGAAGCAAAAATGTAGCTCTTAATATGTTTGTTGTGATCCTCCGACTGTTTTTGTTTTAACATGTTTATATGTGAAGTTTATGTTGTTTAAAAACCCTGCTTATTTCGCGATGTTTTCCCACATATTCATATCACACCCTTTTAATAAAAAGAAGATTCACATACACTGGTACTAAGAGGAGCATTATTCCCGGTGAAACTGCTCTTAGATCAGTTGTGCCTCCCCTTGTGTTGTAAGTCCCATCTTTCTTTTTTAAAATACACTTTGGGTCTCTAAGAGAGTGTAAGACCCAACACCCTTTGTACATAAATAATTTTGGGCCTCAGTCATTGTATAAGTCCCAGTGCAGTTTTCAAAACGACGATGCGATCATTGTCTTTCCATGGGCCTCTCCTTGAGTTGTAAGCCCCATCTCTTGTACAAAAATAAACTTTTGGGCCTCTAACAGAGTGTAAGACCCAAACTCTTTGTAAATACAATAATTTGGGCCTCAGTCAGTGTATAAGTCCCGATACAATTTTCAGATCAACGGTGCAATTACTGTTTTTCATCTGGGCCTATCCTTGAGAATAAGCCCCAACAATCTTTTCAAAAACAACTTCCCTTTTAATTTAGGTTCAAACTCATAGTTGTTATAAAAACTTTCTTTAATTTCTTGAACAACTAACCATACAGCTGTTACAATGGAAGCTTGCTCACCTGTAAGTTTTTATCAGTTTTCTTTACATGCTTTAATATATATATATATATATATTTGTCTGTATTGTTGGAAGCTTGCTCACTTGTAAGTTTTTATCAGTTTTCTTTACATACTTTCATATACATATACATATATATACATATACATATATATATATATATATATATATATATATATATATATATATATTTGTATGTATTGCTGGAAGCTTGCTCACTTGTAAGTCATTCTTTCATATCCTTTTAAATACTTGTCATATATCAACTGTATATATACTTGTATATCTGCTTAGAGTTTTCCCCGACAACTAGGTCTAGAATTAGATAAAGCCAGTTGGTCACTCTTTCAATACAGTCAAAACTAGTTCTCCATAGGAATTCCAGATACAGTTTTTCCTTCTCTTGGGCTTAAACAATATGGAACAAAGAGAAAGGCATTATTTCCGGTGAAACTTTTCTCAGACTGTCACTATTAGAAAATGTCAAAGAAGTTCATTTCCCCAGAGAGGATTAATTCCCGGTGAAACCTCTCTTGATTTTCTTCAAACCCTAGAACTGTTCACTAAAGAAAAGATTATTCCCGGTGAAACTTTTCTTGAACTCTTCTTAAGTTTGGACCCAAAGGCGTCCTAAAAGCATCCCTGACTCTTCTTGGGCTTTGTACAAGGACCATCCGACTTCTTAGAAGTTATCATGCCTTCTCTTGGGCTTAATACAAGGACCCTGAAGACCTCTTAAAGGTATAAGAGAAAACTTAGTCATCCTTTGTTAGAGCAGTCTTTCTAAAGTGTCAAAACATCAAACCATTTTAGGGTTGATTCTCATCCCTTAAAACACCAGCCTCCTCTTGGGCATCATACAATGATAAACTCTTCCATAACAGTAGACTTGGACAGTCTAATCCCCTCTTGGATCTTAAAGACATTCTTAAGTTCCCTACAAAACCCAGAAAAAACCCTGGTCATTTAACCAATCTCCAGTAGAGTTAAAATCCTCACAGGATCTAAAACTCAGTCTTTCATCTTAAATTTCCCCAGCTAGGGACAGCTTATCATCAGAAGCTTAAGGCATCTGATACCTCAACTCTTCTGTAACCCTCAGCAAGAGTTGATTCCCCATTTTGGACCTGCCTCTGGATCTCAATAATCCTCAGCTGAAGAGAGCCTCCACTTAGGCTTTGTATAATGATTTTTCCTTAGCAGAATTAGCTCCAACAACACCCTTTTGTTGTGTCCATCTTCTTTCTTAAAGCACTCTCTTGTTGAGTCAATCACCTTAAGGCACTCTCTTGTTGAGTCGACCTTTTTTAGCCTCCTCTTAGGCTTTGTATAATGATTTTCCCCAGCTGAGTTAGCTTCAAAAGGACTCTCTTGTTGAGTCAATCACCTATCAAAGGACTCTCTTGTTGAGTCAATCACCTTTCCGTACTCTCTTGTTGAGTAAATGGTATAAAACATAAACACTCTCTTGTTGAGTCAATCATCTTTTTCAGCCTCAATCTTGGGCTTTGTGCAAGACATATATAAACTTTCTCCAACAAAGTCCAAATCTTCATAACCCTCTCTTAAAGCTCTGGATAAATATCTTCCCAGTGGAGTCAATTCCTCCCATCCTTCTTTTAGGATTTGAGAAATAATATCCCTAAGCAGAGTCAACCTTTTTTTCAGCCTCCTCTTAGGCTTTGTATGATGATTTTCCCAGTAAGTATAGCCTCAATCTTGGGCTTTGTACAAGACACCTAAAAATCCTCAGCTGAGTCAGTCAACTACCTTTCAGCCTCAATCTTGGGCTTTGTACAAGACACCAAATAAAAAACTCTCTTGTTGAGTCATTCCTTGTTCAGCCTCAATCTTGGGCTTTGTACAAGACACCGTATAAATCTCTCCAGCAGAGTCAATCTTCTTCTAGCCTCAATCTTGGGCTTCGTACAAGACAGATAAAACCTCTCACCCGTAGAGTCAAAAACACTTCTAGCCTCAATCTTGGACTTTGTACAAAACAGACAAAATATTTGCCCAGAAAAGTCAACTTTTAGCCTCCTCTTAGGCTTTGTATAATGATATCCCCTAAAGAGTCAGTCTCTTTCTAGCCTCGATCTTGGCCTTTGTACAAGACAGATAAATACTCTCTTGTTGAGTCAGCCTTTTCTAGCCTCCTATTAGGCTTTGTATAAGGACTTCCCCAGTAGAGTCAATCAATCTCTTAGCTTCAACATTGGGTTTTGATCAAGGCACACAAAAATCAACATCCCCTCAGAGGAAATCAAAATCTCTCTGTAGGAACATACTTCTCTGTATATCATATATCAAAATAGATAAATCAAATCAAACCTTAATCCCAGATAATTGCTATAAGTGGCACACTTGTTGATTCAAACATCCAAGCTATGGTCCATCTCTTATCCTGGTAAAACTTCCTTTTTCCTCTAATTGCTGTAAGTGGCAAGCCTCTGGATTATTTACATCCACGCCACTGTCCCTCTCTTAGCATGAAAGACTCCTAAGGAAAAATGGCATTGCTCTAGACTGAGTTAAAGTTTTCCCCTTCAGGATAAATCCCCTATAAAGGAAATTATGGCATTGCTGGATTCACATATCCCAGTTAAAGTAATTCTCCTTTATAATCAGTCACCCAACAGTTGTGATAAACAGACGAGATGTCTCCCTTTAGAGATGACAAATTCTTTCTCAGTCAAACCTTTAGCTTCAATCTTGGGCTTTGAACAAGACACAAATACTCATTTAGCTTCAATCTTGGGCTTTGAACAAGACACCAAAACATCATCTTTTTCCTCCCATAGAATAGGAGGAACTACAATTGCTCTGATTTCCCTGTTTCTTTAAACGGGAATACGTAGGCATAAGATTGTGAAATCTTAGCGAGCATACTAATCAAAACTCTAGGTCCAGTACCTTCACACTCTAAATCAAAACTTAGGTCCAGTACCTTACCAAAAACATCGGAAAACCCAAACATCAACAAAAACTCTCTCTCTCCCTCTCTCTCTCTCTCTCTCTCTCTCATATCTCCCAAAGAAGAAACTTTCTCAACCCACAACGGTTAAATACCATCAAGTATAAAACCAGAAACTATTGACAACAACCTGTGGATAACCACATATAGGATGTGTAATTGACAACTCCCCATTGTATAACCTGACCCCGAACTCCCTGAATCTCTTTAAACATTTGTTCAGTTAAATAGCTTCCCTTTCCCTTCCAGCTTCACAGGATAAATAAGAAATCAGAAAGTAGCACCCCATTCCTACCATTGTGGTGAGGAGAAACCCAACGCGTCACTGACAAAAATTGCACGCTACAGTAAAATGGCGACTCTGCTGGGGAGTGCTATTAGGATCTGTCTTACCTTAGTCATCATTCGTCACCATTTTCCAACAGTAAAATGGGGACTCTGCTGGGGATGTCATTTTGTCTGTCTAGGACTAGGACTAGAATTCTTAAGAGGTCTAGGATGTTGGTTTTAGGAATTATATATATATATATATATATATATATATATCGCTTTTCCTACATGATATCCGTGTTTATTTTTCTGTTAATGGGAATGCGAGTGATGTAGCATGTGGAAAGTGTGATAGAACCCTAAGATAGGTGATGGCATAGACGGGTGGCTTACAGGGAGTGATTCCCGAATAAGCGATCCCGGTAGACCATCAAATAATTGGAGACACCCTTTGCGGATTCAATGCTTAACAGCTCTGTTGTGAAGGCAAATTGTCCCAATGTGGTATCCGTGAAATTGAGGATTTAGTGGACATTAACCATGTGGCCATTTGGTTGTGCGGTAGCTATTGGAAATAGTTGACACGCGATACTACACTTAATTGAGATTACCCTAGGATGCTACAGCTCGATCGGGTGAACCAACTTGTTGTTGTTATCCCTAGGGGGTCAACGATTTTGGGAACTTTTAACCTGTTCTTCAGGTACAAAAATTCACCAGAATACAACCTTTGGGAATGGGTAGAGCCATGACTCCATGCTCGTGACGTTGAACCCTTGAACCCATATTTTTTTCAATGTTTTTGTGTGCTGCATTCATGCATTCATCTAAAAAACTCTTAAACAAAGAAAAAAAATCTTCTTTTCTCTTCTCTCTTATTTCAAATTAAACAAAAACAATGATTACAAATATCATAGAGAAAGATTGCGTTATGGATTTCGGTAGAAGGAAGACGCACAAGTACACCTTCAAGGCTCCAAAACTAGAGGATTTAAGGGGGTTGGCAAGGATGATCACCAACCCTGATGCTTTCAGAGCTAAGTACGGAGGACTGATGTCTCTGTTAAGGGTCCATGTAGTTGAAGGAATCATGTCTACGCTGATTCAGTTCTACGATCCGGTTTATCACTGTTTCACATTCCCGGATTATCAACTAGCACCAACGCTAGAAGAGTACTCTCACCTGACTGATTTACCCATCACTGACCAAGCTCCATTTTCTGTACTAGAAGAAATTCCAAAGGATCAAACCATTGCAAGAGCAATTTATTTGGACGAGTCTGAAGTCAGGATTCACATGACCACTAAGGAAGGAATCCAAGGTTTACCGGCCAAGTTTTTGGTAAAGAAAGCCCTATACATTGCTAGTGTAGGAAATGTTACTGCTTTCGAAGATATCTTTGTTCTACTCACATATGTGTTATTCCTCTTTACCAACATCGATAACTTCGTCGATACCAACGCCATTAAGATATTTCTGATTGGAAACCTTGTACCAACCTTGCTCGCAGATGCTTATCATTATGTACACTTAAGGAATTTGTACAGCAGAGGAATGATCACATGTTGTGTACCCCTGCTATAAAAATGGTTCACTTCCCATTTACCCAAGTCTGCTGCTTTTTGGGATTATAAGAGTACTCTACGTTGGTCACAGAGAATCATGTCTCTTACCAACTCTGACATAGATTGGTACAATCGGATATACGACGGGATAAGGATCATTGACAAATGTGGAAACTTCCCTAATGTACCCCTCATAGGAACTAAAAGAGGAATCAACTATCAACCAGTTTTAGTTCGTCGTCAACTCGGATACCCGATGAAGCATATCCCGCGTAATGTTCATCTGGAAGGTCTTTTCTTCAAGGAAGGAGAAAATGACAGGGGACTAAAGATGGAAATAGTGCATGTCTGGAAGCATATTCACAAGAAAGGAAGATAGTCTCTAGGAAGATCGAACTGTATCTCTGTGGAGCCTTATCTCCACTGGGTACAAACTAGAGCCCTCAAGTTGAGGATGCCTTACCCTCGTCAAGAAGTTTTTCCGTTAAAGGAATTTGTCCTTTATTTTATGTCTGATACAGAAAAACTCCAGCTCGCTCTCAACAAAGTTCAACGGGAATAGAAATCTTGGAAGAACAAATACCACATTCTCAATGTAGAGTGTACCAAAATTCAACAACTGTTAAAAGAAAATGATGCTCTGATTAGGATATTAGAGCAACATGTTGTAGAAAGTCAAGAATACCGAAGAAATTTGCTCGCTCCTTTCACTTGGCAAAGGACTGATGACCCGACAACGGCTGAAAAGCCCCGGTCAAAGAAAAGGAAAATACCTGAACCAGCATCTGAGCTCTCTTCAGAGAGGACTCAAGATCCATAAGTTTAGACATTTCCTTTTACAGCACTTTTTAAAATACTGTATTTCCTTTTCTGCAATCTTTCAAATTCAATAAAACGGGGTCTCCCCACTGTATGATATTTGCAATCTGTTTGTTGAAGTTTCTTTTTTATTAAAGCAAAAACAAAATTAACATATATCATTCCATTCATCATTCTCACATAACGCGTTCTTCTTATCTTCGAATCTCACGTATGTGTCACGATTCTAGAGTCAAAATATCTAATTCGCACAATACTCGGGCCAATAGACAAAATAAAATGGATGATCTCGAGGAAGAGAACAGAGAGCTGAGAGAAGAAATCAACGCTCTGAAGGAAGATTTGAAAAAACTTCACAGTGACATGCAATCCCTAGCAACATCTCAGAGACAACAACAAAGTACTATGATCTCGGAGATCACATCTACCCCCATAGTGGAGACATATGATCCTCGGTACAACATGCCTAAAGATCGTCCTGGGGCATGCCTATCAACTTTATCCCTGAAGGATATATTTCGCCGGTCACGGAAGACCCAGAAACTGCAGCAGGAACCGATGGGCCTGAAGGTTACAAACTTTGGGATAGGGAAGCACCAAGAGTCACCGTCGTAATGACTATACCACAACCAGTGGTACACACTGTCCCGGAAGGATAGATTCCACAAGTAATCCCAGGTGGAAACGAAGACATGTACGAAAGAATGAATGAGTTCCAGGAGCAATTCCTGGAGATACAGAAGGAACTGCATGCCATTCGCGATCAGGATTTATTTGGAAAGGACGCCGCAGACCTTTGTCTGGTCCCTAACATGAAAATCCCGCACAAATTTAAGGTGCCTGACTTTGAAAAATACAAGGGAAACTCTTGCCCTCAAAGTCATTTGGTGATGTATACTCGAAAAATGTCAACTTAGACAGAAAATCAACAGCTACTGATCCATTATTTCCAAGACAGTTTAACCGGTGCCGTACTCAAATGGTACATGGGTTTAAACCCCACCAAGATCGCCACTTTCAGAGATCTTGGCACTGCCTTCGTTCAGAAATATAAATATAACCTGGACATGGCACCAGACAGAGATCAACTCAGAGCAATGTTGCAGAAGGACAAGGAAACTTTTAAGGAATATGCTCAGAAATGGCATGAAATTACCGCCCAGGTCTGTCCCCCTCTTGAGGAAAAAGAGATGACAAAGATCTTTTTGAAAACCTTGAGCTCATTCTATTACGACCGAATGGTCGCCAGTGCGCCCAGCGACTTCACCGAAATGTTGAATATGGGAGTACGCCTTGAAGAAGCAGTCCGAGAAGGACGTTTGGTCAAAGGTGCAAAACCATTAAGTAGTACCAAAAGATACGATAGTGCTTTCCCAAAGAAAAAAGAGCAAGATATTGGTAATATCTCTCTCAGAAAGCAAAGGCGAAGGTATCAACCAGTTGCAGCAGTAACTCCTGCTATCAACCCTGCCCCTGTTCCAACATATCAACCTCAGGTTGCTCAGAGCCAACCAAATCAACCATAGTATCAGCAAAGGACACAACAGCCTCTTCAGCAGGATCGTCCTCAGTACAACAATAACAATCGTACGACACGGCCACCAGGGTTTGACCCTATACCGATGTTGTACATAGAACTCTGTCCACTACTACTGGTCAAGGGGCACGTCCATACCAGGCCTCCTATTACAGTACCGGAAAATCCGCCTTTTTGGTTCAAAGCAGATCAAACTTGCCCTTACCATCAAGGAGGACTGGGGCACAACATTGAAAATTGTCTCAACTTCAAGTCCGATGTACCGAAGCTTGTCAAGAACGGGGTCCTATCTTTCCAAGAAGCTAATCCGAATGTTCAGACGAACCCGTTGCCTCAACATGAAAAGACTGTAGTAAATTTGATAGAGGAAGAATTTAACCATAGTTATCAAATTCACGATGTACTCCTATTAGGAACCAATCTGGTCATGATGCATTGCAAACAGAGCGAGTATGGTCATGTACCTCCTCACAATCATCACCAGTGTGATATCTGCTCAGAATAATCAAGGATGTTCCGTAGTGCAAACAGCTCCACAAGAACAGATGAATCTCTGATGGATCCAACATCACCGAATCCGTGAGGTCAATATGGCTCACGCAAATTCCAACATTGTTCAGAACCATAACATTCTGGTAATGAATGTCAACTTGGTGGAAATGCACTCAAGGCAAAGCCAACATCATGATCTGCCACGACACGATTATAATTCTTGTCTGATATGCTCAATAAACAATCAGGGATGCTCTTTTGTACAAGAGGCCCTCCAGCGTCAGATGGATCTCGAATGGATCCAGGATTATCGTGATAGAAGTAGCCATCAAGTTAATATGATTCAAGTCTTTGATATTCGCTTGATGAATACCAATCTGGTAGAATTACACACTAAACAAGTCAGGCTTGGTTTTCTAGCTTCACATGATTATCAGGACTGTAAAGTGTTTCGTGAAGATGAACAAGGATATGCTCTTGTCCAAAGAACACTTCAACACTTATTGGACCACTGGTGGCTTCCAATCTACTTGGATG
Source organism: Lathyrus tuberosus (assembly GCA_022829125.1). Lineage (NCBI taxonomy): Eukaryota > Viridiplantae > Streptophyta > Magnoliopsida > Fabales > Fabaceae > Lathyrus > Lathyrus tuberosus. Next base: position 4,723,917 of record JALAZF010000387.1, read on the forward strand.
AATCCACACAACAGATCAGCATGACGGACGGGAATCCTACTAGGCATCAAAGTCAGGATGTTCGCTCGATGGAAACAGATCTAGTAAGGTTGCACTGCATACAAAGCTGACGTGGCCAGGTGCCACCACACAACTATGAGCATTGTAGAGTTTGCTCAGAGAACAACCAAGGATGTTACCTTGTACGGTCAGCTCTTCAAAATCAGTTGGACCGAAAAGAGATTCGACCATGTTCAAGTTCTGGTTCGATCAACGTAATGCACGACTATCTTCGTGATCAAAGCAAAGGCGTTGTCTTAATCTCTAAACATGAAATGGCCAAATATGTGTGCACTATAATCCCTTTACTCCATGAATCAAGAGTTCCTCTTGATAGTAGAAAGATTCTCAACCTCGAACCAATTGAGGCCAGCTACGATGGTCAGAAAAATCAAAAGGCTCATGTGGTTATCTATCTTCCAGGACCAATACCGTATAAATCCAATAAGGTTATCCCTTACAAGTACGGTGCAACAACAATCGAGAATGGAAAGGAAACTCCATTACCCTCCGTCGTAAACATTACAGACATCAGTCGAGTAACACGGAGTGGCCGGATCTTCAACAGAGGAGTTGGAGAACCCACCAGAGAAAATGAACCTCAAACAGAAGTTCCTAATCAACCAGCTGGGCAATCCAGTAATCCCGACCATCCAAAGAACAATGATGAGATGCTGAAGCTCATCCAGAAGAGCGAGTACAACATTGTAGACCAACTATTGCAAACTCCTTCAAGAATCTCTGTGCTATCTCTCTTGCTCAGTTCCGAAGCTCACAGAGAAGCTCTACAGAAAGTCTTAGAGCAAGCCTTTGTGGAACAAGATGTGACGATAAGACAATTTGACAGCATCATCTCCAACATCACTTCCTGCAACAACTTGGGATTCAGTGATGAAGAACTGCCGGAAGAAGGCAACAATCACAACATTGCGCTTAACATTATCGTCAACTGCCAGGACGATGCTCTAGCCAACATATTCGTAGATACCGGATCATCTCTAAATGTTATACCAAAATCTACTCTGATGCGACTATCATTTCAAGGATCTTCGATGAGAGGCAGTGAGGTCATCGTCAAAGCATTTGACAGATCTAGAAAAATAGTTATCGGTGAAGTCGACCTTCCCATAACTATCGGTCCTCACACTTTCCAAGTCACTTTCCAGGTCATGGACATCCGGGTAGCATACCACTGTTTATTAGGAAGACCTTGGATACACGAAGCTGGGGCAGTCACTTCAACACTTCACCAGAAGCTGAAGTTCATCAAAAATGACAAGTTAGTCACAGTCTGCGGAGAACAGGCCTTAATCATAAGCAACTTATCATCATCATCCTGTGTAGAACCCGAGGAGGTTGTTGGAACTCAGTTTCAAGCACTATCGGTGAGCAACGAGAATCGATTAGAGAGAGGGGCGTCAATTTCCTCATACAAAGATGCTCTAGAAGTGATCGAGAGTAACAACACAAAAGGATGGGGACAGCTTGTCATTCCTGCTGATAACAAAACGAAGAAAGGTCTTGGTTTTTCCTCAACCTGTACCCAGACTGATACTAACAATGAAATTTTTCATCCCATTCAGGAATTCTTCCACAGTGGAGGTTTCCTTCACCTAGTGTCTCAAGAAGTACATACCATCAATGAGGGTGACTCCTTCGATACAGATGAAGAGTGGAAGTCATATCTCAATGAGGACGGTTATATGTCTCAGGGAGAGGCAGATACGCCATTTTACTTTCCCACGCAGAGTCCGAGATATATACCAAGATCAGACGTCAAGATGATGTACGAAGATTGTGATCCAGAAGGATGTCGTGCTCTGCCCAACTCATTTGAGGAGGACACTCTGAAGAAAGACAACTTCGACTATAGCTATTATGATCCAATGGATGACTTGCCTATCTGGCAACCGTACCCAGAAGACTTGGGGCAAAAGAGTCAGCCAAATGATGCATATCAACTAAGCATCAATGAAAAGAATGCCTGCGTCCCCACCAAATCATGGGATCATCACTCAGGACATTCTAAAGATATCCAGCACAACGATGAATGTGCAAAGATTGCAGGACAAAATTTCATCAACTACGCCTTTCCTGAGGTCAACGTCATCGAGAAAGATGACTCCTCCAGTTCCACCAAAGTATGGGACACTTTAGGACAACCGAGTGGCAGGTACGACTTCTTAGTCAAATACACCACTCCTAAAAGCTCTCGTATTAGGCTCGAAGACATCCAGCTAACTAGATGGGGAGATCCGCCTGAGAATGAAAACATTGTGCAAGATATAACAGAAGAGTTCGTCGATGACAACTCTGCATTGGAGGAAGACTCCAATGATCCTGGTCTGCCAGAAATCAGCGTCATTTCTGAGGACAAACCAAGAAAGAAGGTACCAGACTTTGTGATTCACAGAGGAGTTCGCTGCCAATGGGTTGCTGTCGATGTCCCAAAAGTAGTCCATAAGTCTAAGTAATTGTCATCTTTGTTTTAACCTTTCACCCTGCCCAGGTGAAACGGATGTTTTTATAGGGCTCACTTTCTGTAAATGTCTCTATTCGCTTCGCCCAAAGAAACAGAGTTTTGTTTTATAGGGCTGTAGTTTCTAGAATCGACAAAATCATAAATAAATAACGTCATTCTGTAATTTCCGCATTTTATTGCTGTTTTCACTTTTCGTTTTTTCAGAAAATGGTAATCCTAAAAACAACTCAAAAATAAAAACAAGCATTTTTCAAAAAATACATTGCACGCACTATTACATTTCTCTCTATCTCTTCTAAAAAATAATCATCACGTTATGCAGATTGCTTGTTTTATACCCCGTTGAAACATACGATCTGATGCCTTCTCCCAACTTTGAATTCCCGGTATTTAAGGCTGAAGAAGAAGAAGACGCAGAAATTCCTGAAGAGATCTCCCGATTACTCAGACAAGAGGAAAGGTCCATTGAACCTTACTATCGCGGCCGACAAAAATATTGAGTCGCCATTATCCTTTATTCTTCCTAAGGACAGGAAAATAATGATAAAACCTAAATCCTAAGGGAGAGACACTAAGGTTCGGGAGTCGGTTAAGCGAGAGTAAGGTGTTAGACACCCCTCACCTCCATTGTACTCAATGGGATCCTCCTTAAGTTCTAGGGTATGTTTGTTTGTTACTTGACTGTTTGACTGTTTATTTTATTTACAAAAAAATCCTTATTATTAAGTAGAAGAAATTAGATGTAAGAGGAGGAACCCTAAGTTTTTTATTATTGTACTCGCTAGGGTTTACAACCCTTTGCCTACGTACCTCCAATTTTGAAGGATCAGAGTAACCGTAGTTCACCTCCCCTATCCCCTATTCCTATCCCTATTCCTATTCCCATTTCTAATCCTAATCCTAATCCTAATCCTAATCTTAATCCTCTATTTATACTCTTAAATAAAGAGTTATATCCCAAATCCTTATCCATTATTTATACCATCGGATGAAGAGTTCTATCCCATATCCTTATCCCTTATTTATACTCTCAGATGAAGAGTAATATCCCTTAAATCGTAATTCATTTATTTATACTCTCAGATACCAAGAGTTTTATCCCAATTCCTATCCATTTATTTATATTCTCGGATATCAAGAGTTCTATCCCAATTTCTTATCCATTATTTATACTCTCGGAGGAAGAGTTCTATCCCATTTCCTTATCCCTTATTTATACTCTCGGATGAAGAGTTCTATCCCATTATCCTTATCCATTATTTATACTCTTGGAGGAAGAGTTCTATCCCAAAATCCTTATCCATTATTTATACTCTCGGATGGAGAGTTCTATCACATGTCCTTATCCCTTATTTATACTCTCGGATATCAAGAGTTCTATCCCTAATCCAATGTTTATACTCTCGGATATCAAGAGTTTTATCTCAAATCCTATCCATTATTTATACTCTCGGACAAAGAGTATTATCCCTAAAAACCTTTATATTCCTTAAAAATATCTCATAAGGGTATCCCATAATTTAATAAAATAATATCCCTTTAATTTAATTAGAAAATAAATTAATTGTAATAATTATACAAACACCACATTTTATCCCTTAATCCTTATCCTTTATCCCCAAATAAAACTCTTTTAACCATTTTTATAAAATTTAAATCCCAAACGAAATATTTTAATCCACTTAAATACTTTTAGTAAATTAAGTAGAACAATAATAATAATTTTCCTCAAATAATAAATCCCCATTTAAAAATAAATATTTTAATGCTCCCAAAACATAAATTAATACTAACTATTTAGTTATAAAATTTGCAATATCCCAAAAATGTAAGTACTCCCAATTATTAAAAACTTTTAATATCCCAAAGAAAAATAATCCCAATTATCACATTATAAAATAAAAATCTCAATTTTTATTAAGTAATTCCTAATAAATCCCAAAATAAGGTATTGTAAAAATTTTATAATAAACTCTTGAACCATTTAATTAAAAAAATTTATGATATAACACAAATAAAATAATCCTTAATTTAATTAAACCACTCTATACTATCCCAAAATAACAAAGTCCTTAATTAAACAATACCCCAATACTAAATAAAATAATCCTTTTTTAATCAAACAAATTTTTTTATCAAAATAACCCTTTAATTATTATTTGCCCGATTTATAATAGAAAATAATTCTCAATTATGTTTTTTCTTATTTAACTAATATGAATTAACATCCAAAAATTAAACAAATTAATTGCTTAAAACCTACTAACCTAGACTAACCTTAATTATCCCACTAAATCCCTAATTATAATTATTAAGTTAATTAAATCCTAATTATTAAATAACCTAATTATCCTTAAGTTTAATAAAATCTTTAATTTAAATTATTAAATTAAATAGAAACCAAATTTTATAATTATAAGAATTATTCCTTAAAAAACCCAAACCAATGTTGTTAATCCTTGAATTAAAATTAACAAAACCTAAATCTTATTATTAATCAAATAACTAGTTAATTGAGTAAATAATTAAACGGGGGTGTATTTTGAGCTAAACCAGTAATTGGGCCAAAAAATAGGGTGTGAGTAGCGAAAATGCCAGGCTTAACGAAGGGTTGGAGCCCAGCGCACGTGAAGGTCCATCGAGGGGGAGAGTCAACGGCTGACTCTCTCTGAACCTCTTGATTGAGATCGTGTGGTCTCGATCACCTGCCATCACGACCGCTGATCCAGATTAATCGTCAAGGTATGTCAATCCTATGGTAATAGTGTTAAATCAAAGGGGTGCACTATAAGAGCGTATGCGAGATTACAGGTTGACTAAGATAATCAACAGATCTGGACGGTTTCAAGGACGCCACTTGGCATCCTTCCGAACTCCCACGGGAATGGTATAAGACCCTCATTCCCTTGAGACTTTCCCCATTTTCTCCTCTTCTTTCTCTCTCTATCTTTCTCCGTCTCTCTCTAACTCCAAACACTCTCCTATCTCTCCGTCACTACCACCCTCGTTCTCCCTCCAGCCACCCTCTACCACCATTAACCCTAGATTTTCGGTTGAAGCTAACCGAAATCTGCAACCCAATGTTCATCTGGGTGATGAAAATCAACCCAGAACCCTATGAACCCTAACCCTAACCCCAAACCCAGATCTTCATGTTCTTCAGGATTCGTGAAGAACCCTAACCCCTGCTCACCCAGAAACCTCCCCAGTTCTTCAGGGTCCGCGAGGTACCCTAAGAACCCTAACCCTCGCCCTTAACCCAAAACCCAGCAAACCCTATGAACCCTAGGGTTCTTGGGAAGAACCCTAACCCTTTTAAGAACCCTAACCCTAATCAAACCCAGAAAACCCTAAAAAATACATTAAACGTCCAAACATAAATCAAGCGCAAGAACGCAGCAATAACAACATTATAACAACAATCATACAACAACAAATAACAACGAAATCAACATAGCAACGACACAATAATTTCTTAGAGCTAAGTGTATACCTATCCTTGACGTGTCCAATATTAAGCTGCTTACACTCCCTTCTTTCTTTATTCCTCGCAGACTCTTTCAATCTCTCTACTAATCCTTTCTGTGTCTCTGCTTGCAGGTTTAGCTCAAGGAGTCTTAGGGTTCTAATGATGAACCCTGAGTCCTTTTTTGTGCAAGAGCTTTAAGTGGTGGTTATGGATTCGCGGCTGCAAAATCTCCCAGGGTCCCCTTTTTTTGAATTCTCCTTTAGTTTATATAGGGGTTAGATTTTAAGTTAGAAATTAATTAGATTAGATTTGTATTAGGAAACTTTGAATCTTTATTGATTTTGTTTTAGAATTAGGGTTTCGATTTTGTACATCTTGATCCATATCTGTAATTCTAATTGAAAAATTAATATAATGATCTGATTTTTGCGAATATCCTGTTACAAATCCAATCTTGCACCATTTTAGGGTTTTTAGGGTTGGGGAAGAAGACGACCCCACTTGGGGGGTCAACTCCGTTGACCAAAAAAGAAAAAAAACTTAATTAAAATAAAAGGTTTTAATTAGAAAAATTAAAAATTAACTATTTGCCACGTGACACTTAAATAAGCCCTATAATCCCTAAGAGATTGATCAAATAATTAATAACCAAAATCTAAATTAATTTAAAATGAAATAAAACAACCTGGATTAGATAATTAGACCCCTTTAATAACAAAAAATACAACTAATTTTAAATAAATATAATAGTCTTCTAAATATTTTAGATTAACTAACTTAAACTTATTTAATAAATCCTTAAAATAAAATAAATATTCCAATGACCTTTGACCCTCTTTTAAATATTAATAATTAAATTCAATTAAAAACTAATGGACTAGCTAACTAAAAATAATTTGATATAATTAATCCCTAATACCCTGATGAAATTTAACCCCTAAATATTAATAATAAAAACATAATAATCTTCTAAATAAAAAATAAAAAATGCACTCTCTATAATTTAATATTTAAACAAACCTTGATAATAATTGAAATACATTTATCCTGGAAATACACCCCCTATCCTTTAGTTAATTCAAAATATGGGCCTAGAAGTACTAACATTCTTAGAAACCCAGACTAACATGTGTTACAGACCCTAACATCTGAGCAACACCCCCTAATAGCATAAAATCCAAAATAGCAATTGTCCTACAATCGACTGTAAATTACTGGTCAAAATTTAGGGTACGACACTCACAAAGAGCAGTTGGAAACGATCAACTTAGGTTCAGAAGAAGAGAGAAAAGAAGTCAAGATTAGGGCACTGCTCAGTCTAACTGTCAGAGAAGACTTGATAAAACTTCTCAAAGATTTTCTCGATGTATTTGCTTGGTCCTATCAGGACATGTCAGGGTTAGATACCAGCATCGCGGAACATCATTTACCGTTGAAATCAGAATATCCACCGGTAAAAAAAAGACTGAGACGGACTCATCCAGACATGGCCATCAAAATCAAAGAAGAAGTGCAGAAACAGATTGACGCGGGTTTCCTCGCCACCTCAGAATATCCTCAATGGTTAGCCAACATAGTACTAGTTTTGAAGAAGGACGGAAAAGTCAAAATGTACGTAGATTACAGGGATCTGAACAAAGCCAGTCCAAAGGAAGACTTTTCCTTACCGCACATAGACATACTGGTAGATAGTACAACAAAGTCTAAAGTTTTCTCCTTCATGTATGGATTCTAGGGCTATAATCAGATAAAAATGGCGCCAGAAGATATGGAGAAAACTTCATTCATCACCCCATGGGGTACCTTTTGTTACAAGGTAATGCAGTTCGATTTGAAGAACGCTTGGGCAACCTATCAAAGGGCCATGACAACTCTATTTCATGACATGATGCATAAAGAAATTGAAGTGTACGTCGAAGACATGATTTCCAAATCTAAAACAAAAGAGGAGCATGTGACACACTTGTCCAAACTATTCGAGCGTATGAGGAAGTAAAAACTCCGCTTGAATCCTAACAAGTGCACGTTCGGTGTTCGCTCAGGGACACTGCTAGGGTTCATCGTCAGCCAGAAAGGAATTGAGGTTAATCCTGACAAAGTCAAGGCCATTCAAGAAATTCCTTCTCCAAAGACTGAGAAACAAGTCAGAGGATTCCTGGGACGTTTGAATTACATTTCCAGATTTATATCCCTCATGACCGCGACATGCGCGCCAATCTTCAAGTTACTAAAAAAAAATAGGGACTGCGTATGGACAGAAGACTGCCAAACTGCCTTCGATAGTATCGAAGAGTATATGTTGAATCCACCTATCCCGTTACCTCCAGTGGAGGGAAGACCGTTGATCATCTATTTAATAGTCTTGGAAGACTCCATGGGTTGTGTACTTGGCCAACAAGACGAAACGAAAAGAAAAGAGTTTGCCATCTACTATCTGAGCAAGAAGTTTACTGACTGTGAAACTCAGTATACTATGCTTGAGAAAACTTGTTGTGCTCTGGCTTGAGCAGCCAAACATCTTCGCCAGTACATGATTTGTCACACTACTTGGTTAATCTCCAAAATGGATCCAATCAAGTATGTCTTTGAAAAACCTGCTCTCACGGGAAGGATTGCCCGGTGGCAGATGTTGTTATCAAAATACGACATCGAGTACCACGCTCAGAAAGCCGTCAAAAGGAGTATTTTAGCCTATCATTTGGCTCATCAACCGATTGACAATCAGGAATCAATCGGGTTTGACTTCCCAGACGAAGATGTCATGTACTTGAAAATGAAAGATTGCGATGAACCGCTACCCAGTGAAGGGTCAGAACCAGGTTCCCAGTGGGGATTTTGACAGAGCTATCAACAATTATGGAAACGGAATTGGGGCAATCATCGTAACACCTCAGGGTACTCACATTCCTTTCACTGCCAAATTGACATTCAAGTGTACAAACAACGAGGCCGAATACGAAGCTTGTATCGTGGGTCTCGAAGAAGCAATTAACTTAAGGATAATGAACTTGGATGTGTATGGAGACTCAGCCCTGGTTATCAGTCAGATCAAAGGAGATTGGAACACATACCAATCAGGACTGATTCCTTACAAAGACTACGCAAGAAGGTTGTTACCATTCTTCAACAGAATCGAGTTTCATCATATACCTCGTGAAGAGAATCACATGGCTGATGCACTAGCCACTCTCTCTTCCATGATTAGTGTAGGTCAATGGAACGAAGTACCTAAGATTGACATAATGCGCCTAGAACGGCCCACCTACATCTTCACGATCGAAGTAGTCATAGATGATAAACCTTGGTATCACGATATCAAATGCTTCCTTCAGAAATAAGAGTACCCACCTGGGGCATCCAGGAAAGACAGGAAGACTCTCAAAAGATTGGCAGGCAACTTCTTCCTAAGCGGTGATACACTCTATAAGAGAACTTTGACATGGTCTTGCTCCGATGCGTAGACAGACTAGAAGCAAACATGCTGATGAAGGAAATTCATGAAGGCTCTTTTGGCACTCATGCCAATAGACACACAATGGCCAGATATACCCCAAGTATATGAGGAAGTGTCATAAGTGTCAGATATACGCAGACAAAATCCTTGTTCCACAAACGCATCTCAAAGTTCTTTCTTCCCCATGGCCTTTTTCCAATTGGGGAATCGACATGATTGGCATGATCGAACCCAAAGCTTCAAACGGACATTGGTTCATATTGGTAGCCATTGATTACTTCACCAAATGGGTCGAAGCAGCATCATACGCCAATGTAACCCGACAAGTCGTGGTCCGCTTTATAAAAAATAATATCATCTGTCGTTACGGTGTTCAAGCCAGATCATTATGGATAATGGATCTAACTTGAACAACAAGATGATGAAAGAGTTGTGTGCTGAGTTTAAAATCAAACACCATAACTCATCTCCCTACCGACCTAAGATGAACGGAGCGGTAGAAGCGGCTAACAAGAACATCAAGAAGATTGTTCAAAAGATGGTTGTAACCTACAAAGACTGGCACAAGATGCTACCCTTTGCTCTTCACGGTTATCGCACGTCTATCCGCACTTCAACAGGGGCAACCCCTTTCTCTCTAGTATATGGCATGGAGGCAGTGCTCCCCATAGAAGTAGAGATCCCATCAATCCGGGTATTGATGGAAGCTAATCTAACAGAGGCTAAATGGTGTCAAGGTAGACATGATGAATTGAACCTAATTGAAGAAAAGTGAACGACTTTATGCCATGGTCAGTTGTATCAACAAAGGATGAAGAGCGCGTTCGACAAAAAGGTCCGACCTCGAGTCTTCAGAAAAGGAGACCTCGTGCTCAAGAAGATACAATCATTCCTCACTGATTCCCGGGGCAAATGGACTCCGAACTATAACGGCCCTTACATGGTCAAGAAAGCCTTCTCAGGCGGCGCCTTGAGACTCGCAACCATGGATGGAGAGGAATTTGCCTACCCCACGAATGTTGACGTAGTCAAGAAATACTTCACCTAAATAAAAAAACGTCTCGGTGGATTGAAAACCTGAAAGGGCGATCCAGGAAAAAATTAGAGACATAATAAAAAAAAATCATCCCGATGGATTGGAAATCTCAAAGTACAATCCAGGCAAAAGTTAGGGATTAATGGCAAGTAACTACGACCGCCGAGGTTAAATCCCCTGCAGTAATGCCATCCATCAGGAAAACTCCAATCAAGGTCATCTTCGACAGAAGCTCAGGATGTCCAGAATTCAAAGTTGGTAGAAGTATAACGGTCGTTATGTTTTAATGTAGCACTTTTCGCTTAAATTACCATTTTCTAAATTTGTAAATACTCTATGGGATCACGTGCTTGGCTGATTTCCATCCTATCAATAAAATTTGAATTCTGGACATCCTGAGCTTCTGTCGAAGATGACCTTGATTGGAGTTTTCCTGATGGATGGCATTACTGCAGGGGATTTTTCTTGATGGATGGCATTACTGCAGGGGATTTTACTTGTCAAAATTTTTTCTGCTTTTAAAATAAAGATGGCAATTCTTTTGACTGTTGAACATCGAAAGAACATCGATCGCTTCTCCAGAGGTGATTGAACCTCAAAGTGTAGAATCAAAGTACTCCATCTAAACCAGTACGCCTGAATAAAGGATCAACTGTGTCAGAGACCATATTTCATCTGATATCCCCGGCAGAGTACGTGTCTCTTAAGACTGATTGAACAATTCTTCCTCCCCATAGGGACCGTCTTTCTTAAGCAGGGCAAGATTGCTATTTTGAACCAGTGATACTTTTCATTCCCCGCAGTGGCTGAGTATCCAATCGTGTTCATCCATTAATCTGTATGTCGCGTTAGTTTTGTCAGCATAAACATACATACATCATGCATTATTGATTCACATTCATATTCATATTGCATCACTATCACTCTAGTCAGTTTATCTCCCAAGTGATAAAGTCCTCTAGTCAATCGAGTTGTCAGTTCTTCCCTCGTCAGGAAATGAATTGTCTAAACAATCTCTCCCCCAGTTTATTTCTGGATTGGAGCCTGTCCTTGACCACTTTGATAACTTGAACCTCTGAAAGGCAAGAAGACATTCGACAAACATCACTCTTCACCATTGAAGATTATATTTTCGCTTTCCTGGATTAAAGAAAATCCCTAGAGAAAGCTCCTCAATTAAAGACTCTTGGCAACACATCAGTTTTTCTCCCAAGAAATTCGATGTTAATGAAGTCATCAGCACCTCCAAATTGGATTACATCACATGGCATTTCTCCGAAAAGATCTCGAAGAAAAGTATGATGTAGTATCCCCAAACAAAAAAGCAGTCTATCAAGAGACTCATTTTCCCAAGTAGAGTCAACAAATGGCGTCTCCAACAGAGAAGCTTGTACACCTCTACAACTCCGTCAAATGGCGTCTCCCTGGGAAAATATGGCGAGAAGTTTGATGAAGGTCGCTACAAATAGCATCCCTTGTCAAGGAAGGAACTTGAAAAAAAAACTGAGACCAGTTCCTTGGCAGAAGACCATGATCCAGGGGAAGTTTATTTCAAAAAGAAACTTAGACTAGTTCCTTGGCTGAAGACCAGGATTGAGGGAAAGTTTGTTTCAAAAGAAACTAATACCAATTCCTTGGCTGAAGACCAGGATCGAGGGGAAATTTATTTCAAGAAGAAACTTATACCAGTTCCTTGGCTGAAGACTAAGATCGAGGGGAAGTTTATTTAAGAAACTAAGATCAGTTCCGTGGATAAAGACCAGGATCGAGGGGAAGTTTTTACCCTTTTCTAAGTAAACATTGCTTAGCAAAAGAAGATGGATGAGCAAAGTGCCATTCATAACCACCATCAAAATTTTGGGTATTCCGATATTTAATCCTCTTGCACCCTGAATGTCCAAATACCTTCGCCATTCACACCTTCGGGTCCAAGAAGATTAAATAGGGGCATCTGTCATATCCCAAAATTTGACCACCAAGATTTTCCATCATTGTGCAAATCATCATCACAATATGGATGAAGCATCATGCCTCATCAATCTCCTTAAAGATGGTTGAGCATTCACTATAATCCAAACTTAGGGTTTCAAGCCCTCTTAGAGCACTTAGACAAAGGATCAATCAAGGAATGACATGATCTTTAACTTGTCTAAACCTCTTAAACACCCATAAGGGATCAAAAGCACTCCCACGTCAAGAATCAAGCACAAAGTTGCAACATTCCAAGTGGATCGAGCCTCAAGATCGCCAGATTCACCAAATTAGGGTTTTGGTCGACCAAGGCCTCCAGATGGAAATTTTCTTCTAGGTATGAGCCAATACTTCAAAGCACAACCCAAGATACTCCAAGGGACCTCATGGACCCAATCATCTAAAGGTGTGAAAAATACAAGAAAGGGGGGGGGGGGGGGGGGTTGAATTGGTTTTTCAAAATAAAATCTTTTCTTTTCAACTAACCCCTTTTTTTTAACAACTCTTTACTTATGAATGATTGTCTTAATGAAGCTTGAAAGAGATAACACTATATGTTTATACTAGTTCACTTGAGAATTTCTCAAGTTAATCTAGTCCACCCGTTAAGGTGATTTCTCCTATCTCAATCGAGGACTTAATCCACTAATCAACTAGATTAATACAATGCATAAGCCAAAATGCTGCTGACTAACTACAACCTCTAAAACTCTCAAGTTCTAGACTTCTCTAGAGATCAACCCACACTGGCCTCTCTTAAGGAACAACCTCTAAGACTCTCACTAGTCCTAGACTTCTCAAGAATTTTGACCTCACTAGGTTTTTCTCAAGGACCTTCAAACAGCAGTTTGAAAAAGGTTTTGTTTACAACGTATTGCTTCTAGCATAAGCTGAATATGTAAACTATTTTACAGCACAGAAATTTGACTTTTAGAATGATAATAGCAAGATAGAGCGTTACATTAAGCAGAGCGGTTATTATCATTCTTTAAGTCTTCAAGTCCTTTAGCCGAGTAAAAGTAGCCGTTGCAAAAGTAATCATGACTATTGACGGCGGTTTGGTAGAAGCGTGAGGACAGATAAAACCTTTTGTGTCATGTCTTGTCAGTATATCTTCGTTGGCACTGTTACTAAGAAATCTTCATTTGAACTTTTGTACAGTTACCAAGATATCTTCATTTGAGCTTCGTTGCTTAGTCTTCTAATCTTCTTAACTTCAGAGGCTACTGCGAGCATGAGTAAGAAGGGAAAACGTAGCTTAATTCTTAAGATCTTCAAGTCTTGGAGTCCTCAGAGCAGTGTCTTCAGAGTCTTCAGCACTTGGTCTTCAAAACCTTGTTCACTTAGAATATTGTCTTCATATCATCAGAGGCTTCAGATAGTATTTAGTTGAAGCATGAGTAGAGACTATTTGTTGGCTCTTCAGAACTTTTATCAGAGAGCGAAAATCTTCAGCATTTGGAACTCGTTCATCAGAACCTCAGTCTTCTTATTTTCAGATCTTGTTTTCTTTGTATATTATATCAGAGTTTATGATCTTCAGATTCGTCGAAAGAGATTTAGCACATCAACGCGTAGGCAAAGTATTTTTAGCATTTTGTCCACATCAATTAACGGAAGCATAACCTGTTTGTTAGATTCCCAAAGTAACAAACATTAGTCTTACGAAATTGTTCATACAAACATACTCGTTTGATATCATCAAAACTTAGAAGTAATACTGCAGAACCAAATCTTGTTCTCACATCATCAAGTCAATTTAGCCTCAAGGGATGCATTCACAAAAAAATCAAGAATTAGGGTTTCTTGACCTAATTTACCCCTAACTTGACTTTTGGAGCAAGACATGAGCCAAGACCTCAAGACATGATTTGAGGGCCTCAAATACACCACATTGATCCATTTACAATAATGGATTGATCCAAGAAGCTTGATTCACAAGTTTCGAATTCATCTTGGTAAATTAGGATTTCCTAATGAAAAAGTCAACTGTACCTTTGACTTTTGACCAAGACATGTTCCCAAACCTTGGGACATGATTCAAGGCCCTCTAAAACACCTTTGGAATCCATCCATTAGGTTTGAATTAGGTCAAGAACTTGATTTCATAGAGGATCATAAAGTTTGAAATTCATCTGACAAAAAAAAGTCAACTGTGCAAAAAAGTCTGTGTCCGGGCAGTTTTTTAAATCGAACTTTCAGACATCATTTTTTTAATATATTTTTCGCGTACTTTAACCTGGTGTGCTTATTTTATTTTTTCAGCTATTTTCGGTCGATTTTCTGACCCGTCTGAGCCTCTTTAGCGGGTAAAATCAATTTCAAAATTTGACAAAACGGTGTATTCTTTCAATACATATTTTTTCTTGCTGATCGTTTTGGTGTGTTTATTTTATTTTTCCGGAGACTTCAATACTGGACCATTTTATCGTTTTTAACACAGTTTCTCATTTTGTCTTATTCTAGACATATAGTACAAAAAACATTAATGCATTTTTGCTTTTTATACATTAATTCATTTTGTTTTTTATACATTAATGCATTTTTGTTTTTTATACATTAATTCATTTTATTTTTTATACATTAATGCATTTTTGTTTTTTATACATTAACTCATTTTGTTTTTTATACATTGTAGTAACCCGAAATTTGACCTCCTCTTTTTGTTTTTGCATAAGCATGTGCACTCGCATCGCTAGCATACGCGCTTGCATTTTTTCCTTTGTGTTTTGACTGCAGGAATATTTAGGTTTTCAAGCCCGATTAATCGCATCATCACAAGGTCCTCACATTATCAAAATAAGCACAAGACAAGGGTTTCTATGCATATTTATCAAAACAGGAAGTGGAAAATCGAAGCCAGGACCACATCACCAATTTTAAGCAAAATTGGGCAAATTTGGCTAGAGTAATCGATTACTCAGTGCAAATTTGCAATTTCCACTACATTTTGGGGACAGCAGCCATGCACTCTCTTTGGTCTTTGTTTCTACTTGATTCTAGCATTGTGTGGAACATTCTAGACAGTTCAAGACCATTCAAGACATTTCCCTTACATTTATTCTATACTTCACTTTAAATTAAGTGCACCATGTTCCTTGTTTTCCAAGTAATGTGGATCTTTGGATGATGGAGTGCACCTTGGGATTGTTACCGAGTTGATCCTAACTAACCGAGTTAACTACCTTGACTCGGTGAGCCAAGTGTAACTAACTCTAACCCTAACTCCAAACCTCCCAAAGCTAATTCCAAACCATCACATGCTCCAAACCTAAAGTCTATATGAACACATCTCCACTCACTTTTCAAGCTCTCAACCATTCTCTACCATTTTTCACCAAACTTCTCACATTTCACTCTCAATTCTCTCACTTTTTTCTCTGATTTCTCTACTCATTCTTCATCTTCATCTCAATTCTTCTCCATCAAACCTCACCAAAAGCTCTTATTCTTGAAGGATAATCACTTTTCACATTTAAAGTGATTAATTCTTGAGCTTAACCTTCATCATTTGGCATTCTTTGATTGGATTTCTGAAATTACATCTCATTCTACTTCAATCCAAGGGTTTCACACCATTTATTTTGGTGCAAGTTCGATTTCGGTGCATTTTCGCGATTTTGATCGGTTTCGACGCGTTTCGTCTACAATTCAAAGATTCCTCTGGTTTTCTTTGATTTTCTGCATCAAGAATCATTTGCAACAATTACCAAGCCAAACCTTCGGCTTGTAGGTTGGTAGATCTTACTTTACTCACTGTTTCAATCATTTCCGCGCATTTACATCGTAATTTCGATCGTTTTCGATTTAATTTATCATGCAATTGCTTGATCTTTAATCTTCATGATTAATGCTTGTAATTTGTGCTTATTTGCACTTATATGATGTAATTTTCATGTACAAATTCATGTCCTAGCATGTGGTGGTTGGCATAAGTGATTAAGAGTTGAAAACCACTTTTGAAAAGCTGTTTTTGCTGTTTTTCTTTGCCACTGTTACAGTGGTAATCGGTTACTCAAAGAGAGTAATCGATTACTCAACCTTTTTTTCACCAAATTCTGCTATTTTTAAGCAAGTAATCGATTACCTACATAGGGTAATCGATTACCACTGTAACAGAGGGCCATTTTTTGGGTTTTTCAAGCTTGTTTGGCATCCTTTCCTCCTCTAACTTCCATGGATTGATATGCTTAATATTTATGGATGTTTTTAATGCTATTGGCCTCTGTTTAAAGCATATTTACATTAATTCAATGATTGATTTATCAATTCTTGCAATTATGTGTGTTCTTGATTTTTGTTTGAACATGCTAAATCTTGCACAATCTTTAATCACTTGACACATGATTTGTGATACATGCTAATATTTGTATGGCACTATTTTGCACTTTCATTTCATGATCACATTAAGTTTGTTCTTTATTGAGCAAATTTAATCATGTACAATCAATAATTTACACCTTTTGCTTTTATGATTTTCCATTCTCTTTGGAAAATTGTTAGCATAGCATTTCCCTTTGATTGGTTAATCGAAACCAAGTTTCGATTAGTCGATCTTCCCCTTTCCTCTCTTTAGACTTCCTTTAGAGCTTTCTCTCTCGTTCCCTCCATGGAGTTGGAGTTTCGCGCTACGCCTTGCATCGGAGCACTATACGAATTGACGCCGTTACGCTGTCTGTTTCTCTCCGCAGGAGCACTGTACAACATTGGAGCTGTTGCGCTGTCCGTTTCAATTTCCGCACTATAATTTGAGCGTTAGAGAAGGAATGAGGATGGTTGTCCTACCCTCATTCTGACTATTTCTTGGGTAATGGCATTTGGTCATCTCTTTCAAGAATAGTCACCTCTATCCTCAAGCTGTAGTGTTGCTCTTTCCCCAGTCGGATTCATCCTTGATCACTTGTGCTCTTCTCATTTTTCCTTTTGATCAATTGCCTCCCTTCTTTGGTAAGAGCATTATTCTTGCGCTAGCAATCTCTCTCTGTTTCATTACTCCTTTCTTCTTGTAATCAATCATTGCTTTTTGATTCCCCTGAAGAATCTCGATCTCTTTTCTGCAGTTAATCACAGTCTGTCTGTTAAAACCGTAAATCCCCTGGAGTTCGCAACCTTCTCTTGGTTCTTCTCCTTTGTTTGGTTAATCACTGCCTATCAGTTAAAACACCAATTTTTCCCTTCCTTCTCAGTTAATCACAGTCCGTCTGTTAATACTGAGCACCTTTTGGGTTAATCACCTTCTTTTGGTTAATCACCCACTTCCTCAGTTAATCACAGTCCGTCTGTTAATACTGAGCACCTTTTGAGTTAATCACCTTATCTTGGTTAATCACTCGCTTTTCTTCAGTTAATCACAGTCCGTCTGTTAATACTGAACCCTTTCGAGTTAATCACCTTCTTTTGGTTAATCACTCGCTACTTTCGGTTAATCATAGTCCGTCTGTAAACACCGAATCCCTTGCAGTTGGCAACCTTTCTTGGTTCAAATACTTGCACCCTTTGGTTGATAACCTTCTTTTGGTTCAATGCCCTTTTTTGTTGGTCAAGTGCTGATTGTTCAGTCGTTACCAACATCCCTTTAGGGTTACGACCTTTGATCAGTCCTACACCCGTGCTTCTGGTTAATCACAATTTCTCTGTTAAAACTAATGCTTCTTTATCCCCACTGAGTTGCAGTCTTTTCTTTCTTCAGTTAACCATTGTTCATCAGTTAATATACCGAGGCCCCTTCAGAGTCAAACACCTTTTCTTGGTTCAGCACTCTCCCTCTGGGTTTATCACAGTCCATCTGTTGACACCAGCTTTCTTTTCCCCGCCAGGGTCTACTCTCTTTCTTCGGTTAACCACTGCCATCCAGTTAATATATCGAGTATCCTTTTCTCTTGGTTACGACACCATCCCTTTGTTTGGATCCCCAGCGGAGTCCTTCCTATTCTCTTTGCTTCAACTTTCTTGGTTTCGACACCAATTCTCTTTGTTATCCCCAACGAAGTTTCTTTCATTCTTGGTTTTGACACCATTCTTTTCCTAGTCTCTTGTGCAAACGCTCTTACTGTGCGGCCTTCCCTAGTAGAGTTTTTCCTTCATTCTTGTTCTTGGTTTTGACACCACCTCTTTCATCTTCTTGTTTCCTTTTTGTTGTTTTCTGTTCAGTTCCCCGAACTACGGAAGCTTTGATTCTGCATTCTTTTGAATGTATGATACGTAGGCACGAGACGCAATGTCTCGGCGAGCCCACTTCCACCCTTCCTTCCTTCTCCCTTTCTTCTTTTCCTTTCTGTCCCCTAGTTCCATGAACTACGACGCTCTAATTTCCTCATTGCACTATGAGGGTACGTAGGCACGAGGGCCACAATCCTCCGCGAGCACTTTCTTTCCTTTCTTTCTTTTTCCTCTTTCTCTCTCTCCCTTTTTCTTTTAGCTAGAAGCCTGTAGATAGATAACCCATCCAAGCCTAGAAGCAAGCGAAATGGTTCTCGCTGAGTACGACGGATGCGTTAGGTGCTAATATCTTCCTTTCGCATAACCGACCCTCCGTTCCCGTTTCTCTTCCCCTTGGGTTTTATTGATATTTTCCCTGTCCTTTGGGACTAAATAAAGTTCGATGGCGACTCTGTTGTATCTTTGAGTGTGCGATTCACTCAGGTAGAAACCAGCCATCTTCATACACTAATCCATTTTTGTTTTTTATACATTAATTCATTTTGTTTTTTATACATTAATGCATTTTTGTTTTTTATACATTAATTTATTTTATTTTTTATACATTAATGCATTTTTGTTTTTATACATTAATTTATTTTGTTTTTTATATATTAATGCATTTTTTTATACATTAATTCATTTTGTTTTCTATACATTAATGCATTTTTGTTTTTTATACATTAATTCATTTTATTTTTTATACATTAATGCATTTTTGTTTTTTATACATTAATTCATTTTTTTATACATTAATGCATTTTTGTTTTTTATACATTAATTCATTTTGTTTTTTATACATTAATGCATTTTTGCTTTTTATACATTAATTCATTTTGTTTTTTATACATTAATGCATTTTGTTTTTTATACATTAATTCATTTTTGTTTTTTTTACATAATTGCATTTTGTTTCTTATACATTAATGCATTTTGTTTCTATTCTTCACAGATTTCATTACCAAGTTAAGTTTTCCTATAAATAGGAGCATATGTTTCTCATAATTCTCACACCAAAACAAACACAACACTTGTTTTCTCTCATTTTTCTCTGCATTTCAAAGTTTCAACATTCAAAAGAGTGAGAATCGAATTTTCAAAACCAGAGGGTTTCAATCCATTCCAAGCACGTCAACACATTCCTGGAGGATCAAGGAAGCTCATAGGATCTTCCTCTTGCTTCTGTAACTACATTGAAGAGGCATTTGACCTTGCTCTAATAGGTAAGTGTTCTTGCACTTTGAAACTCCATGTACATGCATATTATTGATTGATTCTTGAAGCAAAAATGTAGCTCTTAATATGTTTGTTGTGATTCTTCGACTGTTTTCACTTTAACATGTTTATATGTGGAGTTTATTTTGTTTAAAAACCCTGCTTATTTCGCGATGTTTTCCCGGATATTCATATCGCACCCTTTTAATAAAAAGAAGATTCACATACACTGGTACTAAGAGGAGCATTATTCTCGGTGAAACTGCTCTTAGATCAATTGGGCCTCCCCTTGTGTTGTAAGTCTCATCTTTCTTTTTTAAAATACACTTTGGGCCTCTAAGAGAGTGTAAGACCCAACCCCCTTTGTACATAAATAATTTTGGGCCTCAGTAATTGTATAAGTCCCAGTGCAGTTTTCAAAACAACGGTGCGATCACTGTCTTTCCATGGGCCTCTCCTTGAGTTGTAAGCCTCATCTCTTATACAAAAATAAACTTTTGGGCCTCTAACATAGTGTAAGACCCAACCTCTTTGTAAATACAATAATTTGGGCCTCAGTCATTGTAAAAGTCCCGATACAATTTTCAGATCAACGGTACGATTGCTGTTTTTCATCTGGGCCTCTCCTTGAGTATAAGCCCCAACAATCTTTTCAAAAACAACTTCCCTTTTGATTTAGGTTAAAATCATAGTTGTTATCAAAACTTTCTTAAATTTCTTGAAAAACTAACCATACAGCTGTTACAATGGAAGCTTGCTCACCTGTAAGTTTTTATCAGTTTTATTTACACGCTTTCATATATATATGTATATATATATATATATATATATATATATATATATATATTTGTCTGTATTGCTGGAAGCTTGCTCACCTGTAAGTTTTTATCAGTTTTCTTTACAAGCTTTCATATATATAGATATGTTTGTCTGTATTGCTGGAAGCTTGCTCACCTGTAAGTCCTTCTTTCATATCCTTTTACATACTTGTCATATATCAACTGTGTATATACTTGTATATCTGCTTAGAGTTTTCCTCGGCAACTAGGTCTAGAATTAGATAAAGCCAGTTGGTCACACTTTCAATACAGTCAAAACTAGTTCTCCATAGGAATTCCAGATACGATTTTTCCTTCTCTTGGGCTTAAACAATATGGAACAAAGAGAAAGGCGTTATTCCCAGTGAAACTTTTCTCAGACTGTCACTATTAGAAAATGTCAAAGAAGTTCATTTCCCCGGAGAGGATTAATTCCCGGTGAAACCTCTCTTGAATTTCTTCAAACCCTAGAACTGTTCACTAAAGAAAAGATTATTCCCAGTGAAACTTTTCTTGAACTCTTCTTAAGTTTGGACCCACAGGCTTCCTAAAAGCATCCCCGCCTCCTCTTGGGCTTTGTACAAGGACCCTCCGGCTTCTTAGAAGCTCTCATGCCTTCTCTTGGGCTTAATACAAGGACCCTGAAGAACTCTTAAAGGTATAAGACAGAACTTAGTCATCCTTTGTTAGAGCAGTCTTTCTAAAGTTTCAAAACGTCAAACCATTTTAGGGTTGATTCTCATCCCTTAAAAGACCAGCCTCCTCTTGGGCATCATACAAAGATAAACTCTTCTATACCAGTATACTTGGACAGTCTAATCCCCTCTTGGATCTCAAAGAGATTCTTAAATTCCGTACAAACCCCGGAAAAAGCCCTAGTCATTTAACCAATCTCCAGTAGAGTTAAAATCCTCACAGGATCTAAAACTCAGTCTTTCATCCTAAATTTCCCCAGCT
The DNA here is from genome assembly GCA_022829125.1 of Lathyrus tuberosus. Taxonomy (NCBI): domain Eukaryota; kingdom Viridiplantae; phylum Streptophyta; class Magnoliopsida; order Fabales; family Fabaceae; genus Lathyrus; species Lathyrus tuberosus. The sequence goes on from JALAZF010000387.1 coordinate 4,745,556, forward strand.
AGGGATAACTTATCATCAGAACCTCAAGGCATCAGATACCTCAACTCTTCTATAATCCTTAGCAAGAGTTGATTCTCCATTTGGGACCTACCTCTGGATCTCAATAATCCTCAGCAGAAGTCAGCCTCCTCATAGGCTTTGTGTAATATTTTTCCTCAGCAGAATTAGCCCCAACAACACCCTTTTGTTGGGTCCATCTTCTTTCTTAAAGCACTCTCTTGTAGAGTCAATCACCTTAAGGTACTCTATTGTTGAGTCAACCTTTTTCAGCCTCCTCTTAGGCTTTGTATAATGATTTTTCCCAACTGTGTTAGCTTCAAAAGAACTCTCTTGTTGAGTTAATCACCTATCAAAGGACTCTCTTGTTGAGTCAATCACCTATCAAAGGACTCTGGCGATCATTTCCCGAGGACTCAGTTGCGACACTCCTCCCAAGGACCGATAATGGTAGACCAGAAATGGCAAACCCATTACGTTTCCTTGATCCGAGGACCCAAAGCTGGGAACTTGCCATAGGATGACCTTTTTTTGGGGGAATAAGTGGACGACCTCTTTGTTTGGCGATAGTATTGTACCCCGAGGGATGAATGTACTATTGCTTCTCAAATCGAGAATCCGAAACTGAGAATCCCGCTTTCTACATCATACTTGTGAGTGAGATATTGGGTTTTTCTGCAGGAAACCAAGACTCTTCAAAAATTTGTTCTCTCATTGTGTCAGATCTCGCACCCGCACAGCACTACCTTTGCAGATGTTTAGATTTGATTATTCAGATTATGCCGGCTTGTTGATTTTGATGTTGCATATCATCTCATCATGTCAAATTAATTTTTGCATAAACATTTTAAAACTTTATTTTTGCATAAATTGCATTCATTCATGCCCGCATATGCATGTCCTTCATCCGAGAACCTGTGCTTACCCTGATCATTTCCGCCTTGTAGCAAGACGACGACTCGACATCGGTATTTTACTCGCTCAAACAAATCCAGAATCATGGCTGACTTTAAAGCTGAGAACGCTGCTTACAAGGAAACTCTGGCACAATTCCAAGGTCGGATGGATCAGTTCCAGACGAACATGGATGTTATTATGGAGCTTCTTCGTGCTCAGAGGGATGCTGCTGCTGCTGCCACTGTTGTTGCAACCCCTACTGATGCAACTGTTGTCACTCCTGTTGTGACTGTTCCTCTTGTTGTTACGGCTACTCCTGCTATTGTTGTTCCTTCTCTTGCTAGAGTTGAAATGCGAGTTGAGCCTGTGAATTAGCCTGCTGTTCAGCCTAGTTTGAACCAGATGCCCGTTGGTTTTCCTTGGGGCATGCCTCCGAATTACACTCCTCAGCTTGCAAATAATGGTAGTGCCTTCATGCCATATCAGCCTTTTGTTGCACCCATGCCTAATGGGAATGCTGCTGCCTATCCATGGGTCATGCCTACTCCAGTCCCGCCTCCAGTAGTGAATGATGATCCTGAGAATCTTTAGGTTCAAACTCATCAAACTGCCGGATTGGTTGATACTGAAACTCCTGATGATGAAGAGCATGTGTATAGGGGTCTTCCTATTCATGTTCCAGTTTCGTCTTAAGCTGCTCAAATTGCTGTTCCGAATGCTCATCCTGGGATGTTCTATCCTGGGGCATCTTCCTCAGCTGCTTGGGTACCTCCTCCGAATTATCTGTATGGTGTTCCGATGCGTCAGAATGCTGGTAAGATGGTTAATCCTGGTTTGGTTTATCCTTCTCAGTTTGCTACTCCGCAAGTTCACACTCCTGCCGCTTCTCAGCTGCCAAATCCTCAGATTCTTGTTAGGCCCACTAATCATAATAGATCTGTTGACTACAAGTTGTTGGAAGATTATATCAGAGCTATTGAAGGGTTCTCTGCTTTTTGCATGGAAGCTAAAGATTTGTGTTTGGTTCCGAATGTTATGTTGTCGTAGAAATTCAAGATACCTGATTTACCAAAGTACAAAGGCTTGAGCTGTCCGCGTAGTCACATCACTATGTACTGCAGGAAGATGGAATCCCACATTGATAATGATGAATTGCTTGTTCATAGTTTTCAAGATAGTTTGTCTGGTGCTTCATTAGATTGGTACATGGGCTTGGAGCGCAGCAAAATCCGTACTTGGAGGGATTTGTCTGAAGCGTTCGTGAGACAATACAAATATAACCTTGATCTGGCGCCAACCAGATTGCAATTGCAGAATCAATCTCATCTCTCAGATGAAACATTCAAGGAGTACGCACAAAGATGGCATGAGATGGCATCTCGTGTGCGACCTGCTCTCTCTGATAATGAGTTGGTTGACATCTTTATGGGTACATTGCAAGGATCTTACTATGAGAAAATGGTGGGTAGTTCTTCATCGAACTTCGCTGATGTTGTAACGATTGATGAACAGATTGAAAATGGTTTGAAGACTGGAAAGATTCCTAGTGTTACTTCCCAGCAGCCGACCACTTGGAAATCTCAGAACAGTCAGTCCAAGAAAAAGGAAGGTGAAGCCAACGCTGTGACAACTCAAGTTTCTTCTCCATATCAAGCTCCCATGGCTCCTATGCCATACTATCCATATCCCTACATTGCTGCTGCGCAGTATTAACAACCTCCGTATCAATATCTTCTGCAACAACTAGTTCAGAATGCTCAGAATCAACAACAGAATCAACAGAACAAAAATCAGCAGAATCAAGCCCGTCAGAACAACAACAGTCAAGGAAACCATAAGCGTCGGAATTTTGATAGAATTCTGATGTCATACACAGAACTGTTTCCTTACTTGGTTCACCAAGGGACAATTGTCCCCAAGCAGATTGCGCCTGCAATTCCTCCATTTGGGCCGAAGCATAACCCAAATGCATCTTGTGCCTATCATGCTGGGTACGTAGGACATGCAACAGAGGATTGCTTTGTTTTCAAAACCAAAGTTCAGGAACTCATTGATAAGAAAGTTCTGACTTTTGCTGAGGCAGGACCTAACATTAAGAATAATCCGTTGCCGAATCACAATGGACCTGCAGTTAATATGATTGAAGATAATTACAAGGCTGAATTGATCATGGATGTTGACGAAGTAAAGACTCCGATGGTTATGGTTTTCAAGAAATTGAAGGAACATGAGTTGTTGAAAGGATTGCATGGTAAGTGTCAGATTTGTGACGATAATCCCAACCAGTGTCGAAGGCTGAAGGGTTGTGTCCAGATTCTGATGAACCGTGGCAAAGTACAATTTGCTAGATCTAAACCTATTGAGGAAGTTGCTGCTATTGAGCCGTTCACCAACGTCTACAGGAGGGTTCATGTGGAAGCTCCTAAGCAGAAGAGGGTGCAACCCATCATGGTTTGTCCGCCGAAGCTGTTTCCGTATCAAAATTCTAAGGAGGTACCCTGGAAGTATGGGTCTACCGTGTTTTCTGGAGGTCAAGAGATAAGGTTCGCCGAATCTGAGATAGTGAATGTTACAGCAGTTGGAGGTATGACTCGTAGTGGACGTGTGTTTGCTTCGAAGGTCACTACAAAGCCTGTTCAAGTTCCAACTGTTGTTTCTCCTAAGGAAACACCTGCATCTGCAACCCCTGTTGGTCAACAAAGGGGGATCTTCTGCCGCAGTTCCAGTACCGACTATCCCGTCTGAGGATGTTTTAAGGAGCAAGGAGACCCTTGATGATCAAGAATTCCTTAAGCTGATCAAGAAAAGTGACTTTAAGATTGTGGATCAGCTGGGTCAGACTCCCTCGAGGATCTCAATCTTGTCCTTACTTATGAGTTCGCCCGCGCACAGATCGGCTTTGTTGAAAGTGTTGAACAGTGCCCATGTTATGCATGACATATCCGTCGTCGAATTCGATGATGTAGTGGCCAACATAACTGCAAGTCGGTATTTGGGTTTCAATGAATCAGAATTGCCTCCTGAAGGAGCTGCCCACAATAAAGCACTGCACATATCTGTAACCTGCACAGACATCCTGTTATCTCGTGTTCTAGTAGATACCGGTTCTTCTCTCAATGTGATGCCTAAGGGCACATTGAGTCAATTACCAGTTGAAGGAATCGAGATGAGACCAAGTGCCTTAGTTGTTAGAGCCTTTGACAGGTCTCGAAGACAGGTCATTGGAGAAGTGGACTTACCTATCAACATTGGACCGCATCAGTTTACCATTACTTTCCAAGTGATGGATATCAATCCATCGTACAGTTGCCTACTGGGTCGTCTGTGGATCCACGCTGCAGGGGCAGTTACCTCCACATTACATCAGAAGTTGAAATTCATGTTTGGCGATCAGCTTGTCATTGTCTGTAGTGAAGAGGATCTGATTGTAAGCGAGTTATCATCTTTTCGATACGTCGAGACCGAAGAAGGCATAGTTGAGGTGCCGTTACAGTGTCTCGAATTTGAGGATGTCATCTCTGCTTCGATTATTCAGAGCAGGTCATCACAGTTGGCTTTAGCGTCCGCTAAGAGCGCTAAGGAGACTATCCAGAAAGGTGCTTTGTCAGGCAGGGGACAGGTGATTGATGTGGTTGAGAAGCATAATCGTTTCAGATTGGGTTATCATCCTGGTCGTCAATCTAGTTCCTCTGGTCAGAAGCAATGCAACTTAATCAAGTTCCATAGCGCGGGTTTCCAGCAAGGTGACATTGTGGCAGCTGCTGATGATGCTGGTCCCAGTAATCAGGCTTCAAGCTTTGTGCGCAAATGTCCGCCAGGTTTCAAGCTCAACAATTGGATATATACCGTGATTCCTGTGGTTTTCCCATATAACATGTAATGCATTTTGCTTTTTCATTCCCTCGTCCTCGCCCGAGACGAGTGGATAGCGTAAAGGGCCTCGCGCTTTTGCAATTTTATGTGATCAATAAATGAAAGTTTTTTTGCCTTCAAAATCATGCTCTATTTTCTTTCTTTATTTTACTTTTTCACAAAACAAATGGCAAAAGTTTCTTTTCTTTTTCACTTTTCAAAATAGCTCATTCTAAACATATTCATAAACATGCAGAATTAATAAAAGCATTGATAACAACATGGCAAACATCCATTGTAATTCTGGAATTCCAATTAACCAAGCCGAAGAAGATGGTAAGGAAGATTGTGAATTACTGGCTGAACTGGCAAGGCTCCTTGAGCACGAGCGTAGAGAGATTCAGCCACACAAAGAGCCAGTGGAAGTTGTCAATATTGGTACTGATGAGGTCAGAAGAGAAGTCAAGGTTGGCACATCCCTCGCAAAGCATGTACACTCTGAGTTGGTCAAGTTATTGAAAGAGTATGTTGATATCTTCGCCTGGTCCTATCAAGATATGCCTGGGTTGGATACCAACATCGTTGAACATCACTTGCCACTCAAGCCCGGATGTCCTCCTGTCAAGCAGAAACTTAGAAGGACTAGACCCGACATGGCACTCAAAATCAGAGAAGAGGTAAAGAAATAACTTGACGCTGGGTTCCTCGCGACTTCCGAGTATCCTGAATAGATTGCCGACATCGTCCCAGTTCCCAAGAAGGACGGCAAAGTCAGAATGTGTGTGGATTATCGAGATCTTAATAAGGCAAGCCCGAAGGACGATTTTCCTTTGCCCCACATTGATGTCTTGGTTGACAATACAGCGCAGTTCTCTGTCTTTTCCTTCATGGACAGTTTTTCAGGATATAAACAGATCAAGATGTCCCAAATGACATGGAGAAGACTACTTTCATCACACCATGGGGTACATATTGCTACAAAGTCATGCCATTCGGTCTAAAGAATGCAGGGGCAACACACCAGCGTGCCATGACAACCCTCTTTCATGATATGATTCATAAAGAGATTGAGGTTTACGTGGACGATATGAGATTGAGGTTTACGTGGACGATATGATTGCCAAGTCCAAAACTGAGGATGATCACTTGGTTCATTTGAAGAAACTATTTGACTGACTCCAGAAGTTTAGATTGCAGTTGAATCCTGCGAAGTGCACCTTCAGAGTCCGATCTGGTAAATTGTTGCGCTTTATTGTAAGTCAGAAGGGCATTGAAGTTGATCCTGATAAGGTTCGGGCAATTCAGAACATGCCGCCTCCCAAAACAGAAAAAGAAGTCCGTGGCTTTCTGGGCAGACTCAATTACATTTCAAGGTTCATCTCCCATTTGACGGCTACCTGTGAACCAATGTTCAAATTACTAAGAAAAAATCAATCGGTTGAATGGAATAATGATTGTTAGGAAGCATTTGACAAAATAAAACAATACTTGCAAGAACCACCGATCTTAGTACCACCGGTTCCTGGTAGGGCTTTAATCATGTATCTCGCCATTCTCGATGAATCGATGGGATGTGTATTGGGTCAACATGATGACACTGGCAGAAAAGAACATGCAATATACTATCTGAGCAAGAAGTTCACTGATTGTGAGACCAAATACTCACTCTTGGATAAAACTTGTTGTGCTCTGGTCTGGGCTGCTCGACGCCTACGACAATACATGATTTGCCATACTACTTTATTGATATCTAAGATGGATCCATTAAAGTACATATTTGAAAAGCCTGCTGTCTCTGGAATTATTGCTCGGTGGCAGATGCTGTTAACTGAGTATGATATCCAACATGTTACCCAGAAAGCAATAAAAGGGAGCGTCTTGTCTGACTACCTTGCTCATCAACCTATAGAGGGTTATCAACATATGAAGTTTGACTTTCCCGATGAGGATGTTCTGTTTACCAGAGATTATGAGACTCCAGACCCTGATATAGGACCTGAACTAGGGGCGCGATGGACGCTCGTGTTCGACGGTGCTTCCAATTCTAAAGGTCGTGGAATCGGGGCTATCCTTATCTCTCCAACAGGTTTTCACCTTCCCTTCACTGCCAGATTATGCTCTGCATGCACCAACAATATGGCTGAATACGAAGCATGTATCTACGGTATTGAAGCGACAATTGACATGAGAATCAAGATTGTTAAGGTCTATAGAGATTCTGCCTTGGTCATCGGTCAAGTCAGAGGGAACTTTGAGACTCGAGATTCCAAGCTGGTTCCGTACCAACAACGCATAGCGAAGTTGATTCCTTACTTTGATGAGATCACTTTTCATCATATTCCCAGAGAGTAAAATCAACTAGCTGATGCTCTAGCGACTCTAGCATCCATGTTCAAGGTCAAGTGGAAGAATGAAGCTCCTCATATCCGCATTGATCACTTGAACGAACCAACACACTGTTTAACAATCGAGGATGAGTCTGATGACAAGCCTTGGTTCTACGACATCAAAAGATATCTGGAAAAACAGGAGTATCCCGAGGGTATCACTATCACTGATAAGAAAGCTCTTAGGCGGCTTTGTGCCAAATTCTTCTTAAGTGGTGGTATACTATACAAGAGGAATTATGATTCCGTGCTGCTCAGATGCATGGATAGACACGAAGTACACACGATCATTAGGTCCATACATGAGGGCTGCGAGGGTATACATGCTAAAGGTCCTGCTATGGCTAAGAAAATCCTTAGGGCTGGGTATTACTGGACAACAATGGAGGTAGATTGTTACAACTTTGCCAAAAGATGTCACAAGTGCCAAATCTACAGAGACAAGATCCATGTGCCTCCAACTCCATTGAATGTCTTGACTGCACCTTGGCCATTCTCCATGTGGGGTATAGATATGATTGGAATGATCGAGCCGAAGGCTTCCAACGACTATCGATTCATTCTAGTTGCTATCGACTACCTTACCAAGTGGGTTGAAGATGCTTCTTATGCAAACGTTACACGACAAATGGTTGCTAGATTCATCAAGAAAGAGATAATCTGTCGTTATGGCATTCCTAGCAGCATTATCACGGACAATGCAAGCAACCTAAACAACAATATAATGAAGGAGTTGTGTCAAGAATTTAAGATTGAGCACCACAACTCTTCACCATATCGGCCCAAGATGAATGGCGTCGTCGAAGCAGCAAACAAAAACATCAAGAGGATTGTCCAGAAAATGGTCAAGTCTTACAAGGACTGGCATGAAATGCTTCCTTTTGCACTGCATAGCTACAGAACTTTAGTTCGTACTTCTACTGAGGCAACTCCGTATTCTCTTGTGTATGGTATGGAGGCAGTTCTACCCGTTGAAGTCGAAATTCCTTCACTCAGAGTCATCATGGAAGCAGGTCTTGATGAAGCCGAATGGGTTAAATCCAGATACGACCAGCTGAATCTCATCGAAGAGAAGCGCCTTGCAGCCATTTGTCATGGTCAATTGTATCAGAGATGCCTCAAGCGAGCTTTTGACAAGAATGTTCTTCCTCGAACGTTCTGTGAAGGCGAACTCGTGCTCAAGAGATATTCACCTGTTCACTCGGATCCACGAGGCAAGTGGACTCCCAATTACGAAGGACCCTTTATTGTCAAGAAGGCCTTCTCAAGTGGAACCCTGATCCTCACCACCATGGATGGGGAGGAGTTGCCATCGCCCGTGAACTCCGATACAGTCAAAAAATATTATGCCTGAAAAAAAAAGGATAAAAGTCCTCTAGATTGACATCCGCAAGGACAATCTAGGCAAAAATGGACGTTCTGATGGACCAAAAAAAAGAGATGTCCATGCAAAAGTTAGGGACAATGAAAAAAAAAGGCAATAATAACCCGCTAAGTTGAAAACCCGAAAGGGCGACTTAGGCAAAAATGGGCATCCCGGTGGACGGAAAAAAATGTGAAAACATGTCCAGGCAAAAATTAGGGATAAAGGCATTGACTGTGAACACTTGAGCCTCTTTTCCTCACGGCTAGACCTCAGACGGTAACAGAACATCCCAATCATCATCAACTGGTGCAAGGCGTTGGAACCTAGACTCATAGTGGATGGTGGCCAAGGTTATAATCAATGCAAAGCATGATTTCCCTTTGCCATTTACATTTGTTTTTCATTTTTATTGCAAACTTCCTTATCAAGGATTTTGCATCCTTGTACACACTTTATGTACAAAAATTTCACATTCAATAAAATGCATTTTTGTTACCTCAATTTGTTTTCATTCCAGTATTTTGTTTGCAAAATAAACAATTATTTGTGATCACATAATACTAAAAAACGTTGAGAACAATAAAAAAGCTAAATTCATCGAGAAAGCATTATGCATCGCATGTGTTACTGGTAACCCCTGCAAGATAATCGGTAATATCCATTGGTAAGCCTAACGCCTGGCCGGCAATGGAATGATCCTATGAAGAAGTTGTTGTCTCCTCAGCAGTTCCTCAGCAGAGTCATCATTTTCCTCAGAAGGTTGCCAAGGTGTTCCCCAACAAAGACGCTTTGTTCTTTCTTACCCAGCAAGGGTTATGCATCATCTCTTATGATTAGGAACTGTCTGTCACCAGCAGCAGTGGTTTTTCCTCAGTTGAGTCAACATGATTCGGGAATATCTTTTCCCCACGCAGAGCCAATCTTGGTAGGAAGGATTGATTTAATTCTTTCATCCCCAACAGGGACAGCCATGGTGATTTAGAAACCTAAGATGACCTCGGTTTCTTCCCTCGACGGGATCATCATCCTTTGTGAACTTTCTTCTCCAGCAGCGATTGTCTTCATCTGCGGGTCCTCTCCCCGACAGAGGGTGTCGAAGTCGTTTTGCTACGATTTCTGCCTTACCGCCTCGTTGTGCCTCATCTTGAGCCTTTGCATTGCATGGTATCAAGCATCATGTAGAAACGCATACATAGCATATACATCGATCATACTCCCTCTCTTTTTGCCTGACTTATCTCCCAGCAGATTTTCAGCCATACCTTGCCCTTATCTTTTCAAACACATTCAACTCTTCTTCTGTCGCCGTCGGCCAAATTCTCGAGCTACTCTTTTATTTAATTCCCTTTTACCTCGAATCATCGAAAAGCTAGTGCAATTCGTACATTCAGGTCCAAGCGGATTAAATAGGGGCATATGTAGTAACCCGAAATTTGACCTCCTTTTTTGTGTTTACATAAGCATGTGCACTCGCATCGCTAGGATACGCGCTTGCATTTTTTCCTTTGTGTTTTGACTGCAGGAATATTCAGGTTTCCAAGCCCGATTAATCGCATCATCACAAGGTCCTCACATTATCAAAATAAGCACAAGACAAGGGTTTCTATGCATATTTATCAAAATAGGAAGTGGAAAATCGAAGCCAGGACCACATCACCAATTTTAAGCAAAATTGGGCAAATTTGGCTAGAGTAATTGATTACTCAAATAAGGTAATCGATTACTCAGTGCGAATTTGCAATTTCCACTACATTTTGGGGACAGCAGCCATGCACTCTCTTTGGTCTTTATTTCTACTTGATTTTAGCATTGTGTGGAACATTCTAGACAGTTCAAGACCATTCAAGACATTTCCCTTACATTTATTTTATACTTCACTTTAAATTAAGTGCACCATGTTCCTTGTTTTCCAAGTAATGTGGATCTTTGGATGATGGAGTGCACCTTGGGATTGTTACCGAGTTGATCCTAACTAACCGAGTTAACTACCTTGACTCGGTGAGCCAAGTGTAACTAACTCCAACCCTAACTCCAAACCTCCTAAAGCTAATTCCAAACCATCTCATGCTCCAAACCTAAAGTCTATATGAACACATCTCCACTCACTTTTCAAGCTCTCAACCATTCTCTACCATTTTTCACCAAACTTCTCACATTTCACTCTCAATTCTCTCACTTTTTTCTCTGATTTCTCCACTCATTCTTCATCTTCATCTCAATTCTTCTCCATCAAACCTCACCAAAAGCTCTTATTCTTGAAGGATAATCACTTTTCACATTGAAAGTGATTTATTCTTGAGCTTAACCTTCATCATTTGGCATTCTTTGATTGGATTTCTGGAATTACATCTCATTCTACTTCAATCCAAGGGTTTCACACCATTTATTTTGGTGCAAGTTCGATTTCGGTGCATTTTCGCGATTTTGATCGGTTTCGACGCGTTTCGTCTTCAATTCAAAGATTCCTCGGGTTTTCTTTGATTTTCTGCATCAAGAATCATTTGCAACAATTACCAAGCCAAACCTCCGGCTTGTAGGTAGGTAGATCTTACTTTACTCACTGTTTCGATCATTTTTGCGCATTTACGTCGTAATTTCGATCGTTTTCGGTTTAATTTATCATGCAATTGCTTGATCTTTAATCTCCATGATTAATGCTTGTAATTTGTGTTTATTTGCACTTACATGATGTAATTTTCATGTACAAATTATGTGTGTTCTTGATTTTTGTTTGAACATGCTAAATCTTGCACAATCTTTAATCACTTGACACATGATTTTTTATACATCCTAATATTTGTATGGCACTGTTTTGCACTTTCATTTCATGATCCCATTAAGTTTGTTCTTTATTGAGCAAATTTAATCATGTACAATTAATAATTTACACCTTTTGCTTTAATGATTTTCCATTCTTTTTGGAAAATTGTTAGCATAGCATTTCCCTTTGATTGGTTAATCGAAACCAAGTTTCGATTAGTCGATCTTCCCCTTTCCTCTCTTTAGGCTTCCTTTAGAGCTTTCTCTCTCGTTCCCCCCGTGGAGTTAGAGTTCCGCGCTACCCCTTGCATCGCAGCACTGTATGAATTGACACTGTTACGCTGTCTGTTTCTCTCCGCAGGAGCATTGTACAACATTGGAGCTATTGCACTGTCCGTTTCAATTTCCATACTATACTTTGAGCGTTAGAGAAGGAATGAGGATGGTTGTCCTACCCTCATTCTGACTATTTCTTGGGTAATGGCATTTGGCCATCTCTTTCAAGAATAGTCACCTCTAACCTCAAGTTGTAGTGTTGCTCTTTCCCCAGTCGGGTTCATCCTTGATCACTTGTGCTCTTCTCATTTTTCCTTTTGATCAATCACCTCCCTTCTTGGTTAAGAGCATTATTCTTGAGCTAGCAATCTCTCTCTGTTTCATTACTCCTTTCTTCTTGTAATCAATCATTGCCTTTTGATTCCCCTGAAGAATCTCAATCTCTTTTCTGCGGTTAATCACAGTCTGTCTGTTAAAATCCTAAATCCCCTGGAGTTCGCAACCTTCTCTTGGTTCTTCTCCTTTGTTTGGTTAATCACTGCCTGTCAGTTAAAACACCAATTTTTGCCTTCCTTCTCAGTTAATCACAGTCCGTCTGTTAATACTTAGCACCTTTTGGGTTAATCACCTTCTTTTGGTTAATCACCCGCTTCCTCAGTTAATCACAGTCCGTCTGTTAATACTGAGCACCTTTTGAGTTAATCACCTTATCTTGGTTAATCACTCGCTTTTCTTTAGTTAATCACAGGCCGTCTGTTAATACTGAACCCTTTCGAGTTAATCACCTTCTTTTGGTTAATCACTCGCTTCTTTCGGTTAATCACAGTCCGTCTGTAAACACCGAATCCCTTGCAGTTGGCAACCTTTCTTGGTTCGAATACTTGCACCCTTGGGTTAATAACCTTCTTTTG